>CM067372.1:68531030-69888530 GCA_034401795.1 Chaetoderma sp. LZ-2023a
CTGAATGTGTTATGACTCTGTAGAATTACCCACACTCCCACCACCCCCCCCCCCCCGACCCCTCAGTGCATCGTAGCCTTATTCAGTAATGATCTGAGATGTAAACGGCAATTCTGGTTGGTTGCGAGAGGTCACGTGACCTCGCTCGACGGAACCTAGCCGACCACGTTATAACTCTGGCGAGTTCCCCTAGAAGGGTTGGTTGGGGAATATTTCGAAATAGCCTTGCAGCTGGCTTGAATTAGATATCTGGGCTATATTAATAAAACCTTCTGACGAAAATTTTGAAATTAACTGGACAGTGCGTTGTAGCCGTCGTAACATTTCGGAAAGACACCCGTACCCGTACATTGTATGAACGAGGAATACACCACAAGCTGGTAAGAATTGGATGTTTCTTGCTATTACTAAGTATTTTGCCGAATATTTTGAAACTAATTTGACTGGGGGATCGGTTGGGGCATATTGACACGTTCGCGCGCATGCCCGCTCTATGGTGAAAAGTTTTAAATGTTGTTCGTAGGTTATGCGTTGCATATCAGATGGCCAGAACAGCTCGCATGCAATAAGATAAGTTTTCCTTTAATTTGTTACATATTCCATTTATCTTTAAACATTTAATGCTCAAATTTGTTTATGATAATTTCACTTTTCTCATGGAGTGTCCATTTGCGGACCGCGAGAAGACCACTCTCGAAAATTTACCTCTGTAATAGCGGGATCGCTTAGATATAAATGCCTGTTTTGATCGGTTGCAAGCGGTCACGTGACGTCGTTTGACCTAACAAGGCTGACCACGTCATACCTCTGTAGAATTTCCCTGCAAACCCGTCCTCCTGACCCTATGCACCTCCTGTGTTTACTCAGTAACAAGGTGAGATAGAGACATCTGTTCTGATTGGCTGCGAGGATCACGTGACCTCGTTTGGCCTTACATGTCTGAATGTGTTATGACTCTGTAGAATTACCCACACTCCCACCACCCCCCCCCCCGACCCCTCAGTGCATCGTAGCCTTATTCAGTAATGCTCTGAGATATAAACGGCAATTCTGGTTGGTTGCGAGAGGTCACGTGACCTCGCTCGACGGAACCTAGCCGACCACGTTATAACTCTGGCGAGTTCCCCGCCCCGTCCTGTCCTTCTGACACCTCAGCACTTCATAGCTTTATTTAGTAACGCTCGGAGATATAAATGGTTCTTCTGATTGGCGGAGAACGGCCATGTGACCTCATTTCATGCCTCAATACACCTGTCAATCATCCTAGATCTACCTTCCGAAACAGCGGTGAAGCGATAAACAGTTGTTCTTTTAGGCTGAGAGCTTGATGACGTCATCTCATTTGCATATTAGTCCAGATCTGCATGCGTATACATAGTCAGTGGGCAGGCCCTTCAAAAAGCTAAACAAGAATTCCGCAGAATTAAATGTTTCGCCTGTCTCGCCTATATCATATTTGTCACAGTGGCATTGACCTTTGACCATCTGAGCTCTGTGTTATCATGCTGTTTCCTAACATTATAGGTAATCGTGTATTCAAATTTAGGTCCAATAGGATTAACCAATCCTGAAATATAAATGATTTGCTGAATGGAAATACAGACATGACAGAGGTGAATTATCAAAGCTATGATGACCTTGAACTTGGATCTAGTGATGTTACTATCAGCACGTAGCTTTCTTATTTTATAGGGGACGATGTGTCCAAGATTAATCCTGGTAATATTAAAGGTCATATTCACACCCCAATGCTTGAAAATAAAATTGTTGAAATTATATTCTTTTAGAGGCTTAAATTGTGTACCTCAGTATCTTACCTATCTTACAGATCTGTTCTGGCACGTGTATTTGAGTATTACCAACAGACTTACTATTAAAATAATTAATGAGATTGTTAGACTGTGTGAAATGGGTTTACAATCTAATCAAGAAGACACTGTGACCTCATACAGAATATACAGTTATTGTCATAGTCATCGCATAATTTGGGTTTTATCATGAGATGTTATACACACAGTCTCCTATGAATCTCTACATATCATCTCCTGCTTCATTTGGAATATTCAGCAACTTTAAAATTTACAATATTATTTCCAAGCTCGCAATAGTGAAAATATTCCTGAAATAATAAGGCTTCCAGGTTAGCTAAGTACCTACTATTACTGATACTGTTAGCCAGGGAACATAAAAATTCCAGGACAATATGTTCCAGTGATTTAAAGTGAGCTCCCATTCCAATTTGTTGAATGCGTCCTTATATTACCTATACTAGCTCCTGAAAAGTCGTCTTTACCACTTTGTTGAATAGGATCCTTAATAAAACTGTATTTGTTAGAATAGAATGGCCTGGTATACAGCATGTTTGGGCAGTGTCAATGCCATCGGCTAAAATAAAGCTAAGTCGTTTGGCAAGTATTTTCAAAATGATTTTATTAGTCCATGTACTATCTCCTCTTGGTGGTTTGCATCGTTTCGTTTTATTTAGCTAATGTTAAATGGTGCTCAGAAAAATCCCTCCCTACGTCCAAAAACACGTCCTTGATATTGAGATGTTTTGCTCTATTACGGAATGAAAAGCTCAAATGAAACAATAACATAATTTTATTCGATGAAGATTGTATTATAAATCTGATAATATATACTTGACCATATATATAATAACGCACGAACACACGCGCAGGCACACATAGGCAATATATATATATATAAAGACTATAATTTTACTTTGAAACAAGACACATACACACACGCACGAATACACGCGCGCATACACACGCGCACGCACACACGCACGCGCGCACGCACGCACGCACGCACGCACACATACACGTGTGTATTCGTGCGTGTGTGTATGTGTCTTTTGGTTCAAAGTAAAATTATAGTCTTAATATTCTGGTAGTTCGTTTTATATTCTTATTTAGTACAAATATCTACATCAGCTATACAGATAAATAATACCTTACACGATGAGGAACGCATATACTCAGTAAATTCAACCTAGCAATGTTACTGACAGATGCTTGCGGACTGTTTATTGTGCAATCAGATAGATTCGTTAACTTCTCATACGTGAGGATTAAGCAACCCATGCAATTGATACACGACATATTGCCATTAATGTCATAAAAGATATTTCTTTAAACAATAGCCATCTCAGTTATTGTAATCTCCAATAATCTTCTTCCATCTAGCATACAGATCATGTTTTGGTGCTGACCAGAATCTATGTAGCAATGGCCAGCCTTTAGGTGCAGTTGTAAGGATATATTCATTACCAGGATCCATTGAATAATTATATGCACCCATAGCAAGTGATTGACATAATCGGCCTGCAATGCACTCTTTCAAAACATCAAACTCGGTCTCATTTAGCGGCATTACTGACGTATATCCGGCTAAGACATAACCACCTACATCAAACGGGTCAATGATATCACTTTCTATCATCATGTAGCATATTGTAATAGAAATTTCAAAAATTAGGTATGAATGTGCTGCATGTGCTAAATCTATTACGCCGACTATATCATGCACTGGATTGCTGTCATTTGCATCACATTTGTTAACAATAATATTCTGATCACTGAAATCACCATGAATCATACCTGAAAAAGAAATTATCTGATTAGAAACTGCATATATTAAGTTTGTACTAAACACTTTGTATTCTAGTCAAATGTTCTTGTCTTACAGGAACCCGATATTTGTATTCTAGTCAAATGTTCTTGTCTTACAGGAACCCGTTATTTCATGACATGTGCCTTTTAGATGTGACAGTAATTGAGTTCGCAAGCTATATCAAAGTCATAGGTTGAGTCAATATTAATATAATGCATGTATAATATCAGTTAAACTGGAATATATTAAAAGACAATATCAGAAATTTCTGTGTATTTATCAAAGTATCTAGAAATAGGTATTTCATGAATGCAACATTATGGGCTCACTGTATGTGGTAGATAAAACAAAAAAAATTCAGATTTACGTTTGTGAATTGGCATAAACGATCAGTAAAACCGCTGGGTCATGTTTTAGTAAAGATTATCTCATGTAAATTCCCATTTCAAATTAAATTTACATCACATGTTTCATTAGATCTCAGATGGATTGAGCTTTATTGAGTTCCAAGCGAGATCTTACTAAACGGGTGAGATAAAGTTGATATAAGATAACACCGCATTTGATATTCTTATCACATAAGCTATTATTTATTCTCATTAATTGTGGTAATTTTTTGTGTAATCACTGTCGTATTTCATGGCTGCGAGATCTGACCAGTACGCAACAAAATATACTGACAAATCCACCATCATATTCTCTCAGTCTTGAAAGTACATTTTGAATTGATCATTTAAAATGTCTGCATTTCTATTCCAAATATGTCAAACTATTTCATTTTATAACTTATTTTACTGTAATAAAATAACGTCACAATTAGAATTGTTACATCATAGTTGCTAGACAACAAAGGATGCAGTTTTGCCTTGCTTATAACTAGGCTGTTAAACTTACCCCAGTCGGGTGAGTGACTACGTTAGAGACTATGCTTACGATGCGTTTAGCACAAGATGAATGCATAGTATGTGTGCTACAGCATATATTCCTAATACCAGGCCTGTCTCCTCTTTGACCGAAGCTGTAGCCGGGTTAATATTGACTGGCATGCATGCGTCAGTCGACCAGTTAATTACTGGAACGAGTTCTGTTACCATATCATCCCTTTCGCATAGGTCATGCGAGTGGTACCAGTGTGAAAATGGAAAGGTGACCAATACGACACTGAAATAAAGCCCAGCCTAGATATGGCATGAAAGGAACCTGTAAGCAAAGACTCGATAGACGCCATATAAATATATATATATATATATATATATATATATATATATATATATATATATATATATATATATATATATATATATATATATATAAATAACGGTCATAGAAAACGTCCAGTGTAGAGCAAATAAACTCATACAAGGATTATATAACAAAACCTATGAAGAAATATTGAAGCCCATAAACCTACCAACTCTAACATACCATCGACTCGGGGAGAACTCATAGAACTTCATAAGATTGTCTCCGGCAAACATGATCAGGAAGCAGTGAACCTATCTATTCCACTGTCATAAAACAGCATAACCAGAGGGCATTCTCTCAAAATATACAAAAGACAGGCAAGGCTAAACATCAAGAAGAACTTCTTCACATACAGAGTCGTAGACTCATGGAACGATCTGCCCGAAACAGTTGTTAATACTAAGTCAATAAAAGCGTTATGATCCAGGATAGACAAATATTGGCAAGAGCAGCCCATAAAGTTTAACTATAGCGAGGAAACTATAACTCAATCATGCTCTCATACCAAGCTTAATAACACGGAGCTGACTGAAGATGGGACTTAACCATACAGTCAGATGAGGATCTCTGAGTATACCTGTAAGTAAAAATGCTTGGCCTCAGCTGCCATAACATACTCAACTTCGTTAATCCTTAAAAGTAGCTTAAGGCACACACAAAATTCTGTGATATCCCTTGGGGCAAATAACCTCAGAAATCAATAGGTAGCACCATGACTCTGCAGGAATCTCCGTTAGTTGTGTGTAATAAACTCACATACTCATAATGCATTCCCAACTCATCTAACAGCTTATGAATTGCCACCTTGTGCTTCTCCCAGTCTCTCTCCCTCCCTCCCTCCCTCCCTCCCTCTCTCTCTCTCTCTCTCTATCTTCTCTCTCTCCTGCCCCCCCCCTCTCGCTCTCTCTCTCTCTCCCTGCCCCCCTTCCTCCGTCCCTCCCTCCCTCCCTCTCTCTCTTCTCTCTCTCTCTCTCGCTCTCTCCCTCTCTCCCCCTCTCTTTCTCTCGCTCCCTCTCTCTCCCCTCTCTCTCTCTCCCTCTCTCCCTCTCCCCCTCTCCCTCTCTCCCTCTGAATTGCCACCTTGTGCTTCTCCCAGTCTCTCTCCCTCCCTCCCCCCTCCCTCCCTCTCTCTCTTCTCTCTCGAACCTCTCTCCCTGCCTCTCCCCCCCCCTCTCTCTCTCTCTCTAAATCCCTCCCTCCCTCTGTCCCTCCGTCCCTCCCTCTCTTTCTCTCCCCCCCCCCTCTCTCTCTCCCTCTTCCTCTCTCTCTCCCTCTCCCTCTCCCTCCCTCTCCCTTTCCCTCTCCCTCTCCCTCTCCCTCCTCCTCTCCCTCTCTCCCTCTCTCCCTCTCGTTCTCCCTCTTCCCCTCTCACTCCATGACTGCTTCCGCTGATAGGACCAGGCTGAATGATAATACCTGATCCACGATCGCAGCCAATTTGTAGTGCACAACGAAATTATTATTCATGTGAGACTTTAATAACAGTATGATCAGAACAAGAGCAAAGCCAGATCTCAAATAAGGAGCTATGAACAAGAAAGAGCCAGACCCTATGAATCCCCCTTAACTATTTTTAAGCTACCCATTATCCGACAGCTAGACCCTTTGGCGCCATTGACGTCAACCCGCCTCTGTTTTGATAACACCAGCCTCAAATCTTCTCCATGGCTAAAAAATTATGATGACTACAAATTCACGCTCTAAAGACGAGATCAGCAACAATCACATTCACGAGAATTTGAACATGCTTCTTCCTCATTGGAAGGCAACTTTACTACCTTATTATCATTACCCTGTAAGATTCATCAGCCGTCTCAACAAATAACGCTGCCTATTTGCCTTCCTATTCAAGCATCAACCACAAGGTGATTCCTCCCCCATAATTCGATGACAAGACACAGTGGGGAATTAAATTATGCCAGTTTAACATGATTGCATGATTAAACCAATCGCGTGAAAATATGAAAGGATCATATCTCGTATGGTTAAGTGGAAAATATTTGCTAGTATTAACATATATGCTAACGGATGATATACACAGACATTGGGGAAATCCCTGCACGACCCTACAGAAATGCTTCAGCCATATTCTTCTTTGTAGTATTTACCGGACACCATAAGAATCTCTTCCAGAGCTCGAAAGCGGCATCCATCATTTAGTAATGTGGCTTTATGTATCATCGATTCCGGGAGATGCTAAACATCGATCACTCTCTATGAGTTAATTCCAAGCCATGCGTGACTACACAGAGCTTAAGGATCGAGTCTATTAAGCTAACATCTCTGATTTACGGGAAATAACCAATAATAACATTCATTTTCCATACTTTAATAGTGAATAGAAATTATGCCAAACTATTAAACCAAGTTACCTCGGAGTAGGAAATCCCTAAAAAAAACGAACGCAACATAAAAGGGAAATGCAGCAAAGATGTGAAGAAAATTATGCATAAAAAATCTTTACATGGTGAACAGAAGCACAGTGGCTCAACTTATGGTGACAAAATCAACAATACTTCAAGGTCAGATTCAGTAGCCCAGCTGCCTCTGTTTCATCCATTCTCCAAACAAAACTTGCAAATATTGACACCAATGTGGGCATGAACAGTGAAACCATGTCTCCAAACCTCTAATGCTATCATTCGTTCCTTTCCAAGTCGAAGCCCTCACTACACATCTACTCATGGAAATGAACCTTATTAGCCCACTCGACATACCTTAGCAAAGTAAGTGGATTGGATAACTCTTCATGACCCCTTTAGCAGCTATCTCCACTGAGATGGAGGTGATAATCCACAGATATGATGCAATGAATGCACCTCTGAACATAAAAAAAATACAATATTCCGATACCATTAGAAGATCTATCATATATTCCACATGCTATTGCTACAGACATCAATAACCGCTATCTTATGTAACAGGGGTGCAATCATCCACTGCAGAAATTGGGAACTAGTACTCATTGGTTGATGCATTCCCATAGGCCAACAATAGGCCAATCTCTCATACATTTCACCTCAGCCACAATCAGTATTAGTAAAGGAAGGGAATGCAAAGCACTGATCCAAGCTGCAAAGTTCAAATCGTTCAACAACCACCCGATGAAGATCAGGCAAGCGCAGCTGTCATCAGGAAGACTTAAAAGATCAAGTTTTGTGAAAGAGACAAAAGCACTTCAAAGGAAACACCAAGAAATGTTGCCAGCACAAATAGAAGACACAAACCACACCCTTGATCCTCCACCCTGGGAAAACAAACTAGAGAGCATAGCTATTCGCACCACAGTACCTCATCTCACAACCAAAGATGAACACGGTGATGTGAGCATGAAGGCCCTGACCCTAGCCATGCTGGAAGAAATGTACCCTCAGGAGACATGGATAAGGATCTACACAGATGGATCAGCCAAAGATGCAATTAGGAGCGGAGGTGCCGGACTGCACATACAGTATCCAAACGGACAACATGAGTCAGCTGCAATACCGACAGGCAAACACTGCACAAACTACAGAGCTGAAGTCGAAGCACTGATCCATGCACCTAATACCATCAGCAGAACAGCAGACCCAGATTGTCTTTTTATCTGATGCCCGCTCCGTCCTTGAGGCTATCACCAAACGTAAGCTGCCACAACTTGAAGAAGCACTACAAACCATCAGATGCTTTCGGATAGCATTGCAGTGGATCCCTTCACACTGTGAAGTCCAAGGAAATGAGGAAGCAGACAAGATGGCAAAGGTGGGTGCAGAAGAGAATCAGACCTTGTGGAGAAGCCGAACATACAACAGAGCACATACTTCAATGTTGCAGTACGTATCAGCTGCTGAGAGAAGAGATCTGGCCTTTGTCAACCTCCTTTCTTGAAAAGCTGTATGGGCCTGTGGAAGAACTGCAGAAAACCACAGATTTAATCTTGAGAACGGCTCTCCAAGTGTGATACCAGCGATCGAAAAGAAGAAGAAGAAGATTTCTGTATAGATTACCATTGCTTAGATAATCTGTGTGACAAGAATGCTTTTCTACTCCTATGTATCAAACAAGCCCTAGATTCTCTCGCTGGAGCCATTTGGTTCTGCACGTTTGAGCTTAATTGCATTATAACTGGTGGTGTTCTTAAAATGAGTCATCTCTCTTTAATGGATGAATTATTTTAAATCACTGTGTTAGCTACAAACCTTTATTCAGTTTATTGAACTGAGGTATGACATTAGATTTGAATGCATCAATGACTATTATCACAATGTCCCGATCTTTCTCATTCTCAATGGCATGAATAAACTCTGTCAGCTTAGGAAGATTGGTCAGGCTCCAGACAGAGATAGAGGAATGGGCATCATAAAATGAATTGTGGAAGTCCTGCAAATGAAAGCAAATTAACATAGACATGCAGATATTAACCCAATAAGATGTTTTCACTTTTGAACCGGTGACCATTCATTCATGTTCCGTATTGAATGCTACACCCCATGTATTGGACAGAAAACGCCTTATTTGTCTCTGACTAAAGTAATACATATAGTGACAGTGACCATTGATAAAAACTTCATCAGCAATACTGATGGTGTTGAAGATTTGGAAATCTTGCAGGATATACGGGTCTGAAGCTATGATACTGCATTTGTGTTTCAAATTAGAAGCGTTATGAGTTTGTTTTACATGCTGAGGTGCAATGTAGATTTTTATTGTACGAGTGTTGATATCTGTATTAGAGGAGACGCATCAGCATGGAGTTCAGTATATATCACTCAGCGCAGTACGTATAAATAAAATAAGATAGTTTTGTAAGAAGAGAGGTTGGGTGATGAGAAGGCAATTAGAAGGAGTAGTATGAGGAGTATGTGGAGGGTAGATGAAGCAGTTAACATAAGAGTAATATCAGTTAGGGCAAATAAGTCAGATCGTTTACTCTATAGGTATCTTGAAATTCAGCTAATGAGATATGGTAATTATAGCATCATTCTTCTAACAAATATAACCTGAAGGATCCTATCCATTCGTCCGGCATACTGGCCAGTGTGAAATAACAAGGTTGGTGCATATGGGACCTTTTGCACAGTCTGGCCAGGAAGAAATGTGAAAAGCCGCACAGCAAACTGATCATCAATATAATCTGAAAGGAAAAAAATAATAAGTTTTACCTTATAAATAGAGAGAAGATAAAATTGGTTCAAATTAGAATGTGCATAAGTTGATAACCCCTAACAGTATGTTAAAATATAACAGCTTACTATCGCTAGCACATGTAGACGCACGCACGCATGTAGACGCAAGAACACACACACACACACACACACACACACACACACACACACACACACACACACACACACACACACACACACACACACACACACACACACACACACACACACACACACACACACACACACACACACACACACACACACACACACACACACACACACACACACACACACACACATATATATATATATATATATATATATATATATATATATACGCACACACACGCACGCACGCACGCACGCACGCACGCACGCACGCACAGAGAGAGAGAGAGGGAGAGAGAGATACGCAGTATTACTATCATTAATTCATTATTACATGGTAAAATAAAACTACACATACTTGAACTGACATTTATCAAACATGGTGTCTTAAACTGACTTATTTGCTGGAAATGTTCATACTAGCCGCTTACAAAAGGCTTTCAACATTTGAAACCTCACACAAATAAGTGTGGCATAGCATCGTTAATCGACACATAATTAAAGAGAGCTGTAGGTACAACGACATCACAGACAATATGAGCTTTAAACCCATCGAGCTGTTGCAGTGGGCTATCATGGCAAATCAGGGTTATCTTCACAATCTATCCAGGGTTACTCTGATTAGAAGCACTGACATGATATGCTAATTTGTACAACGATAGTATCCATCCCATTCATAATTCCATCAGTTTCTTATGATGAAAAGATATGCAAATTGGACCCAACACATTACAAGCTTGATCAAATCTAGTAGGTATAGCATACATTTCAATGTCTAATATTGAATGAATGTAAACGTCGTTGGATGTAAATGCAAACATTTCCATTGCTTCTTAGCACAAACAAGGAAAATGAAAGATAACTTCCAAGCAGAAATTAAGTGGAGACATTGCATACCCATACATTTAGGTATTCTAGATAGGACAGACACCTTTGCGATGCATATCAGGGAATTAAAGTTACTAACGTCGACTTCTTGAATCGACGAGTCCATCGAATCTGAAGTTCTATACGCATCTCATTATGAAAACCTGATGAGTTTTATAATTTTAAGCCATGGAAATTGACCTTCTTCTGACACCTAGGAATTGAGTGCTTGCTAAGAAAATGGTGTCGTTAATGGCCGATTCGTTGACAACATAGATTCTATGCAGTCAATTGGCAGTCAATTGGACCATTAGTGAATTATCCTGTATGTATTCACCCTTGGAGAGTAGATCTTTTGTTAACCACAGATGAACATGATTGCAGACCAGAAGGCCCAGCATGTCCATGTAGAATACTATGTCCAATCAGTTTGGGGCAATATCTCTCTTCAATTCTCTACAGATCAGTTGGATTTACTGAAGTAATTGTTTCATGCCACATCAAATTCACAAGTGATCTTAGCAGCCAAAACCTTTCATCAAATCTGCCAAACCAAAAGGAAGTTGTCTTTAGAAATAGCGTTCAATATGTAAATATATTTGAGATATTTTACCCATTCAAGATCGCTTTTCACTTTTCATGACGTGTTATTGTTCAGCGGATAATTCATACGGTCATATTCGTTGAATTAATTTTTCAATATTATTTGAAAGTGCTTAAAATTCCCAGGATTCCATATGAAGTAATGTTACAGGAAGAATGGATAATTTTAAGAGAGGAATGTGATCAAACGTGACCAAGAGTATTTGTCATTTTATTAAATAATGTATTAGGTAATTCGGCATTTATTGAACTCACATTCATATATTTTATGCAAATGAATTCCACTTTCATTTCTCTACAATTCATTTTCATTTTCATTTTGCAGAGGTAAAATAGTCTGAAAGTGATTGAAGAATGGAGAGATCCTATCTCCCACTCAAGTATATGAGGCCATAATTGATTACGCCACTTGTAGGCTGATGTTACGTTAAAAATAAATATATAATGACGTATCTAGGTCCGTAATGAACGTTGAATATTCCCTCAAGTGTACGAATTATATGTTTGCACATTATGATGAATATTTTTATATTTATTTGACTGGGTGCTGTTGCTGCCATAGTATCAGTATTTAGGGAAATCATGGTACGATTGATCTCAACAGGAGCGGAACATAGCGAGAAATAGGTGGGTTACAGCAAGAAATGGATCCCTATATTGATGACAGATCCCCTAATAGATCATTCCAGGTTTAGCTATGCTCCGCCCATCTCATGCTAAGCTCCATCAACACCACTACGAGTCCACGGCAGTCTACGGCAGCAACAGCGCCCAGTCAAATTAGTTTCAAAATATTCAACAATATGTGTATTAAATAGCAAAGACATACAATTCCTACAACGTGTCGGACTATTAAGTGTTTAAGACTGACTAAATCGAATCATTCATGACGTAATTATTATGTCAGTCTACACGTCACGTAGTTGACTATGACGACATATGATGATGAATAAACTGGAAAGAATAATTCTCCTGATATTGTCAGATTTGGCTGGAAGAGACAGATATATCTTACTGAATGTGACCCAATGATTTACAGACATACAATAGTATGCCTCCTAACGGTGTCTATTCGGGCAGGCTACCTGTAGTCCAATGGAGGCCTTCGATCTCCCACTTAAGTATCTGACATCATAATGAAATCCGTCACCTGTTAGCTGTTGTCGCAATCGATATGACTAGCTCGGTCATGAAAATCGAAAGGTTCAGCAAGAGTGTAAGGAATGCATGTTTTTGATGAATTTACAACTTAATCAATAACAGCTTGCAGTCAAATTAGTTTCAAAGTGCTCAATAACTCAACTGTAGAGTCACCTTGAAATTTAGAATATGGGAATCCAAGTTTCAAAGTTTAATATCGATTCCAATGACTCTGATACATGCACAAAGTGGATGGAGTTCAGCTTGAAATGAGCATGTTACAGGTAGAAACGGATCTCTTCATCGTGTGTGGGGTAGGTCACTGCTCTACGTTCCCTACTCAACGAGGGATGTGATGCAGGAGTTGACCTACACCGCACATGAGTGGACATGTGTGAGTGTAAATCAAGGTGTACACCCGGCTTACCTTTATGTTCTGCATCGGAAGTGGGAATTTTCCGCAAGGTAGTCATATACCCATCGAGGTTTAAGAGCGGCTGTGGACACACGATTCCGCTCTGGTAGAGGTGTTGAGACAGTGCATGCATAGCATCTGTGAAGAAAACAATCAATTAAACCAGACCAAATCGATCGAAATATAGTATATATGTTTCAAAGCTGTGACATACATATGGATCACAGTGGCTGGTCATTCGTTCTACTAATCCTGTGATTCTTCCTCTTTAGATCATTCATTGCTCTTCTTGGCCTTGCGTCAAATTTTCGAGAAAAAGATTTAATCTTATGAACTATTATCTATGCTGATACATAATCCAAGCTCATGACATTTAATTCCTCACAGAATTATCTCCCTTGACGTCATTAATCTGGGAGTGTTAGTTTTACAAGTATATGTACACTCAACTTTCTACCTCCACCTCAGCTCGGACTGGTTTGCGATTCATAAATATGGTCCCATGCAACACAAATCAAACGATAATGTGATTAGTAGTTGGCCCTTCGTGATCTAAGAGGCAAGTATCCCAGGATTAGTATAGCAAAAAACAGCCTCATATGGGAGGTGTCTTTACGTTGCTACGCCCTCCCTCAATTTCCGGGTCAACTCACACATTGCACAAACGCTAAATTGGTCAGAGCGTGTTTAATGAGGAAGCAGTGAATGTGATGTTAGCGAAAACAAAGAAATGAAGGTTAAGTAGATAATATCCAAAAGACTGAACATAAAGTGAATGGAGCAATCCAATCTGGCACTGAAGTATCTGACGTCATAATCATTTACCATGAGCCACATACTGATGACACATCCTCATGTCACAATTAAAATGACTTGACGCCATCACAAACATCGAGATGTCTGTAAGTTAACGTGTACGAATTCTATATCATATAACTTACAATTTACTAAATATTATGTTGAATATTTCAAAACTAATTTGGCTGGGAGTCGTCGCTGTGATACGCATCAAACAATTGTGCAATTTGCGAAGCGTGCTACGATTTTAACATGCAAATACAGACCAATACGAATGTAGTAAATGCGTATTCGAGAATAAGTAAGGCCAGTGAACAAAGGAAAGACGAAACAATACCCTGTGTTTCAATCTCGAAAAGAAGTGATCTTGAAACTATTAACTATCCACCAGTTAATATAATGCAGAAAAAGCAAGTATGTTCTCACATCTTCTCCTAACTGATGCAACACACACCAATAAAAGACGATTTCATCGACGTATGCAAACAGATTGAAAAATAGAATCAAAACCCTTACTTGCAAGAATCTAAATGGCATGATCTAAGTTCAAAGATGGAAAAGGAATCTTATAAGCAAGCCTAGCATGCCTCGCGTCTTAAATAGGTCATTATAAAACTTTGCTATCCTGAGGACTAGCATCCTTAAGACAAGGAATCAAATGGAAATAGTCATCCTTTTTTTATTTCGTTGGCTTAATGCGCAGAACGCAATGATAGCGAACCCATAAATCATGTTATCAGCAGAAGCTGGCCGAAATTAGTGTAAATTCACTCTCCCATACATGCATCTTCAGAAGATATGAGATGACCTGTAATAGGCATCTAAACATCAACTTGCACCGAATAATTTCTAATCATCTGATTAAAATACCGTGAGGCCAAATTGATAGAATCTCTGTGAGGATGTTCGTACACCGAAGTAAACAAGAACGCATGCCATTGCGGCACAGCCACTGATACACATTGCAATATTCTTATACTCTCAGGAAAGGTACATGTTGACTAAAATGTTTGAATCCTCATATATTGAAATATAAAATAGCAGCGAAACCACCTAAGATCTCTTGACACTCAAGTGCATGAATAGCTGCTTTAAACAAGTAGACATCTTAAAGACCGATTTTAATAGGGTATCATTCACATACACTGACACAGTTTTGACTCAAAGCCACAGAGCGATATTACTTGGAAAATATCTTAAGATATTCAGCAAGGTCAATTTTTTTATTGTGGTAATTAGCCAGGCACTATATTATTACATTCATATTTTCACCGCAACATTTGTTAAAGTGGTCAAATATATGGAAAGCTGAAACTAGGGTAATATGTTAATTTCAGTTATTAGCAATGGTATAGTCTATTCCCAAAGGGACATTTTTCTAAGCTTTTCATAAGCATCAATATTTGATTACTATCTTAATTAATACGATTTTCACCAACGTGACACTTATTGTTATAATCGTACCAAGTCTGGAATTAACCATTATACTAGCAAAGCGCGCCATACATAGGATCGTGTCGACGTCTGCTTTATAATGGCAAACCCCGCTAATACTTCCTGTCTTGAGGACTGTCTGTTTGCAGGCTAAGAGAAGACTATTTTGTTAATTTTACCACAGGAATGACTCGCTGGGTTACTGAGCCAGTTTATCCAGCTATAAATTTTCAAAAATGGTCTTCTCTTGGCCTGCGAATGGACACCAGCTAAACAAACATTTTAGATTGTCTTGACCATTAACCCTTTAATCGTCAAACCGGTAAAAAAAATACCTCTTAAAAACGATTTTCCTAAATTCCAGTCATACACTTACAAAATAAGTCTTCTCTTGGCCAGCAAATGGTCATTCATTGAGCAACACTTTCAATTTTCTTGAAAACTCTTGACAAACTAAAGGAGTAATTGATAAAAGTCGCCTTTTGAGCGCTGTGAGGCGCCGTTGACACACGAGGGTTTTAAATCATAGGAAATATAACACTGTGCATGTAGGCCGACTATTTGCTATTCAGTCCATTTGCTATAGTGCAAATAGTTTGTTAAAAGAAACATATCCGCCAAATCTGGGATTAATCCACCAACAAAAGGTGAAATGTAACACTATTTTTTAATATTGACAGCCATGCGATGGACAAACCACCACTACACATATGAAAACAAATCTACAATTCCGCCGTGGCTGTTACAAACCGATATATACTGGCGAATGAGAGTCATTTGAATTAAGCACTTTGAGATGGTATCCATGCTCAGAAAGCTGCTCTTTGATGTGCGAATTAGAATGCTGTGGCATGACATGGACGTGGTAGTTCCTATCCACATATGATGGAAGTTCTGTATATGCAGTGACAGTCATTCCGTAAAGCTCATTCACCAATGTTTCTACCACGTCATCACATAATGGCGGGCGAATGACCTTTCCTACTTGAAGCACATCCGATTCTGATGCTTCATTAGACATTATACCTTAAATATGAAACAAAAACATTAATTTTTCCCTGCACACCTTAGGCCTTACAGTGCAGAAGTGACACATTCTTGATGATGTAATGTATATTATTTTGAATATTTTGAAACTAATTTGACTGAGAGCTGTCTTGAAATTGAGATGTTGTGTTTCCGTCGGGCTACCACTGGTTCGGGACGGCTGTCCTCTGTCAGGCGCGGGAGGATGGGGGGGGGCGGGGGCGCGCTGCTAGCCCCTTGGGATAGCTGGCACATCATCTCCCTCATAGGAGTCACGAGGTCTTCTACAAATGTTTGGTGATCGAACAGATCAGCCACACACATTGGTGTGTGTTTGGGGGTGGGGTGGGTGGTTGTGCTGATGCGGAGAAGACTGAACGGGGATTGATGGGGGGGGGGGGAGAGAGAGAGAGATAGAGAGAGAGAGAGATACAGATGTCAAGTAGAACACAAAGTGGCTAACTAACACCGACGCATCTGACAGTGCTATGCCTAACTAAGCACAGTGTTTAAGGAGCTTGCCGAGCAGACAGACCAACACATGTGCTTTACAAAGTGGAAGGTCACTGGAAAACCAAGATTGCCTTGTCATTGTCCAGCTGGTGGAGGGTGGTACCGCCCTGTGCACTCAATAAGTACCTAAGGTTAGTTATATTTCAATGACGTTACTCATGCAGCAACACGTAGCTAAGAGAAAGCAAAAATGTGGTCAACCTATGCACGTTAGGTATCTGACTCTCGTATGGTAGGCAGAAAGGTGCAGGGAGTTTCAGAGATGCCACTATATGCACTCGGTGAGCTACTGGGCTAGTAGGCGCATTGAGGTAGTAGACCCGATGTACAACGTAGATATGCACCCTCAAGGCAACTTCCTACCTTTAGCCTGTTTGTTTTTAAGTCGGGCAAAAATATAATCGAGAAGGAGATATTTGCGTGGGCGGTCAAGGGCGTCCTATTGGTTAATTGACAGTTGAATTCCTTATATGGGATGAAAAAGCATTATATAAAAGGTAGCGTGTATCCATTCCTATAACACAATAGAGTGACAGAGAGTGAAGTATGACTGGCGCAATGAATGACGTATCTGCACTGATCGCAGCGGCATTAGAAAGCGGAGACGAACAATGTTCCAAGTGTGAACTGGCTAGTTGGGAGAAAGCAGGCAGAGACCATTTAGATTCTTTCCCAAGCTACTGACGTATGTCTAGGCAGATACGAAAGTACAACATTGTGTCCCTGCAGGAGTCGCGAAAAGATGTTGTCGGTTAGCCAAGTGAATTGCAACCTAATGAGTGTGTTTCAGGTAGCTGGTGAAATCTGTGAAAACTGGTGTAAAGATTGAGGATGAGAGTGATTAGTAAAGTTTCGTACAAATATATATGCAGTACTTAGTATGTTAAGTGGTCCTCAAAAGGTATAGCTTATAATAACTCCCGCTTATAAGAATGCAGCAGTTTTTTCTCTACAGTACGCTTACAGTCAGTTGTGAAAGACTCCCTACTGCTAACAATATAGCCACACGCCGAACAGGTTCTATAAGAAAAGGCGCAGGTCCAAGCGGTTGCAATTTTCACAATCAATGTCGTAATGGAAGCAGTTTCTGTTAATTACACTTACAATCAGAGTGCACGTGGCTACGGTTGATCATAATTAAAGTCATGCTTCACGCACATAATAAAGATCACGCATGCAGATTTCGGTGTTGTAGCTAGCTGGTAAGACTCTTCGGAACGGGGAAGTGTCTAAATTGCAGCGCGTGCAAGTAAAATTATCTCAGGCACAGAAGTTTGTAGCCAGTACCTAAATGGAAACTTTTTCAATTTCAGTAGGGAGCATGGGGGTTGATCGGATATTCACGAGTAGGCTTCTTCCAAATGTTCTTCACGATTATATACTTTACCGGATATCCAGCATATTCCAGTTACATTACACTCAGGTGCGGATCCAGAGGTGTCCAGTGAGACCACCGGGCCACCACCATATGGTCTCACTACTGCTGGCCTGAGTGTTTTAGAGGTGCCCTTTTCTCCTGCATGTATGCCCTAAAAATTCTTGGATCCGCCCCTGACATTGTCTCCTCATTAGCGGAGTTCAGGTACTGAAACCAAGATTGACAGGCTCTGTCCGTGGATTAGCTGTTGAAGACCTTCAATTTAGTATTTTTATAAGTAGAAGAGCGACGATCTGGGGCCCACAAAAGAAATTCACACATAAGGTGTGAAAATCTTTTGTGTAATGATTTCTTTTGTGGGTCCCAGCTCTTACCTATTCTGATTGGATGTTAGATTTCTTTTGTGGCGTGCAGCTCTTCTCTGTTCTAATTGCAGATTAGATGTAGAGTGTTGGCCATAAGCCCCTCCCACTCATTAAATCGTGTGATTCCTAGCATCCTATCACATAATGATGACTGACAAGGGTTAATGAGGGTAATTAAGTACCTGCAAATGCACCGATCTCTTCAAGAGAGTACAATGGGCAGTGGTTAACGTGTTGTGTAAGCATGATTGACAGTGTGCATGGCTGGGCTCGTCTTTTCTGGATTCTGGGAACTCATTCAATCATGAAGCCCCACCCCCTCATAAAAGCATGTGACTCCTAGAGTCTATCGCTTAATGATGATTGACAAGGGTTAATGAGAGTAATTAAGTGACTTCAAAAGGAATCGATCTCTTCGAGAAAGTACAATGCGCAATGGTTAATGTATTGTGTAAGGATGATTGACAGACTACATGTCTGGACTCATCTTTTCTGAACTCTGGCAACTCATTCAATCATGGGAGATTAATGCTAAATGGTCAATCTATTGCATAAGGACAATTGTCGAGCAAGTGTGGAAGATGACTCGGTTAGTCTAATGGGTTGATCATTAAACTTCGGAACCTTGGATCATTTAAGCCCTGACAACGTACAAGGGTCAATCTATTGCACAACGATAATCAGATAGTTATTACTCCAACTGATTAAAATTAACTAGTCGTGCTTTAAACTAATACTGACCGCATGTAACGATCATCAGAGTCATACAAAGATCAGGCAATCAATTTTCAATCGAGGGTAAAACTACCGATTACATTTGTAATGTTCCTCGAACGGCCACACAATATTTGGAAACGATTTCAGCCTAAGTTGAATCAACAATTGGTTAGTTATTACTCCAACTGATTAAAATTGACTAATTGCACTTTAAAACAACTCTGACTGCGTGTAACAATCATCAGAGTCATACAAAGTTCAGCGAGTCAATTTTCAATCGAGTTAGGGTAAAACTCCCGATTACATTTTAACCTTCCTTGAATGGCCAGGCAATATTGGGGAAAATATCCAGCCTAAGTTGACTCAGGGTGTGGAAGGATTATACTCGATAGTTTTTCAGTTTTCAATTAAAAAAACATTTCACTTTTCACAATTTTACTAAATTAAAGTTGCAGTAAATAACGATGCAGTAAATATACAGACGATAAATATACAGATGAGAAATATACAGATGATGAATATACAGTAGATAAAATATACATACGAATATACAGATGAATAAGCAAAATATAAAAAAACAATAATTTAATTTAAATATATTTGTACAAATGTTTTCGAGTAGGATCCAGCGACCTGTAAAGTTAATCAATAGACATGGAGAATGATGCTACTGGGGTATTGTGTGAAACTGATTTAGAGTGATTGTTTAATTAAATTTGAAAATGATCTAAGCGATACTGAACCCCTAACAGGCTGGGTGTAAAGACAGGCTAGGGATTTTTACAGATGTGGGGTTTTGAGATATTAATTGTCAATGT
The DNA here is from genome assembly GCA_034401795.1 of Chaetoderma sp. LZ-2023a. Classification (NCBI taxonomy): domain Eukaryota; kingdom Metazoa; phylum Mollusca; class Caudofoveata; order Chaetodermatida; family Chaetodermatidae; genus Chaetoderma; species Chaetoderma sp. LZ-2023a. The sequence continues at coordinate 68,551,223 of CM067372.1, forward strand.
GGGGCAGGTGTGTGGGTATATTTTAAATATGGTTAAATAATTTTTTTAAACTGGCTCAATTTATGAATATAACATAATTTACTTGAGCTGGGTCTTTTCGCCACCCTATAGCCATGTATCGACCTCACCCAATTTCTAACCAATAATAATAAAGCAGAAGATTACTTACTTCCCCCTCAATGAAGGGTATGCTAGCAAGCGTCGATGTTATGGGTTAGCATATTATACCCTAGCTTCCAGGGGAATGCGCCACTCCATGTTCTCATCTTCTGAGTCTGAACAATATCCGTGTGGTATGTCAGCCCAACAATGCTGGTTAGCTGGCTTCAGGGATTGTGAAGGGCTGCTGCACATCACTGGTGACCACAAAGACTGACCTCTAGAGTCTGTGGAATGATCACACTCCTGTCGGGCCATGCGACCATTGCCGCTGAAGTTGAACATTACCGTGTCATCCCGGTTGTTGGTGTTACCTGTGTGTTGATTCATCCTATTAATTTCTATGTCCGCAGATATATAGTGACATATTGGTGCTGTCTGTTTTATATCCCATCAGAGATACCTAACTGATTTTTAATTGGTAAGATATGAAAGGTATCCCTGCAAAGAAGGGTCCTTATGCGGCTACTAGCTGGTTTAGTATAAACTAAATATGTCTCAGGCCGGACAATGATTATTGTGTGTGAGAGGAAAGTGCCTCGTGTGGGTCTCTGTCACAGGAAAATGCCTACAACGCTGAAGAGAAGAAGGAGATGAGGAAAAAAGCTGCTCTCCTACTCAAACAATGCTAAAGATGAGAAGATTAATCAACCTAGTGTAATTATTAGCATGAGGGGTGTACGCTGGTTTATGTGGAGATGGTGTTGCTCATTTCTGAGAGATTCAATGCTGCCACCTCATGTGAGCTAAAATACTGAGTTAGTAGTTGCCGCTTTATTTCTGCGAGCCTTCTTGAGGACCTAGACTGTCTTTTAGTTATTAAGTCCAAATATTTATGATTTAGGCCGCAAATGGCTTAGTACCTACTTAACTTTGTAATGGGTTGTCGTTCTGCGTTCCCCAGCTCAGGCATCTATCTCAGAGTGTACCTTTGAGCTGAGCCATCAGGCCGACGGTGTGTACATGTTGTCTGGTGGTAGTTCCAGAATCGATGAGCGATCCCTCTGCATATCGCAGCATCACCACAAATAACAAGACAAGGACAAGTCACATTACAAATGCATTAGAAAGCACGTATCTATTCACGTTGGGGAGAAAGAAACAGATAACCAACTATAGTCAACAACGTGAAAAGGTTGGTGGTCTCATTGGCCGCACACAGCCACCATTGAGTTAGATGGCGATCATATGAGATCCACTCCCTGAAGCTAACGTTTACCTACTTTAGGATTAAGGAAATATGCCCAAAAGAGTCACTGCTGGCCATACTACAATAATTATATTTTCGCAGTGATTCCTACTTTCGCAAAAAAAGCTGAGCTAACAAGTAGCACAAGGATACAGGGGGGGGGGGGGGGTGTAAGTCATCGACACCTTGATCCTGACCATCAAGAAACACCAGTAGTTTCTTGGATCTGTCCTAACCAATGCAGTGGATGAGCATCCAAACAATTAGTGGGCCAGATGACCAGAGAGGTATAGGAAGAGATGGCTACTCGTGTATTTGATTTTAGAAGGACTTAAAGTAAGTGGCCAATTATTGAAATGCTGGTGCGATTATGTAGTGGAGCAGCAGCAACCAGGAACGAGGTTTTACAATAAACAGTCTCCTTCTGGAGAGTAGCTGTCCCTAGCTACGTTTAACCTATCCTATTTTACCTATGATAGTTAGGTTTGGCGGCCGCATGTCATGTTCACTGGGTGAACTAGCGAAAAGTTGCTATGCATGGAGAGACAAGGTGGTGTGTTTATTGATGATGTATAATGTGCCCCAAGTGAAGTACGGTGCAAGTATTTTTAAAGACCTAACTAACAGTCTAACTATAAAATAAGTAACTTAGATGGCATCTGCCGTATTACAGTTCATACAATAGAGTGAAAGCGGTGAGGTCACAACCGCCCTTGCAAAGCCTATTAATCATCAGCACATTGCAAATAAATAAATATATACAGTTAAACTAAACATAGTAGGGTCACAACCGACCCTATGTTGCTTGTTAGCCATCAGCACTTGATAAATGAAAATAATTATATATAATCTAAAGTGCACCTATTAGTCATCATTGCAATGTTCATAAAAGTCACATGTTGTTGATACGCCGCAGATGTGTGGTGTGAGCTGGCTCGATTCTGTAGCTGATGAGTGATTTGCCACAGGATGTCTAACTGATGTGGCACAAACTCAGCAACAGTGACGAATAAGCCATGTTATATGCTTCATAGTCTGTTGCACAAGTTACATAATGTCAAATTTACTGCACTGGGATTGCACCACTTAGGGGCGGATCCAGGAGGTCATTTTCTAGGGGCGGGGGGGGTGTGGAGGGGGTGCCTACAATTTCAAGGGAGTTAGCTCTTGAAAATGGGCCCACCCCGCCACCAGCAGGTAAGTTTTGGCTTTGATGCGGAATGATGATGCCTTCCATTATATAAAGGCGAAGTTTGTAGTATAAAGTAAGTAGAATTTATGAATTGTGGCACAAGATGATCCACATCACTTAGTTCATGTGGCGTGTAAAGCAATGTCCTCCATCCGGACTGTGGTTCAAACATTAAAGCTGAGGCTTCTTTAATTTAGTCAATTACCCCTGGTGCTGCTTCCATGGGTGTACAATAACATGCTTGCAGAGTTGAATGCGGCCCCCAGAGTTTCGAACTCCAAACCCATATGAACTGTCTCGGGTTAGCAAGGCTTAACCACCGTTGCTATACAGTAAGCAGTAATAACATGTCTTGTCTCTGGCGGACCTACATATTAACTGATCTTTGATGGAAAAGCGAGCTCCTTTTTACTAAATAGTGACGTCACACCAGAGAGCCTCGACCAATCAGCGTGCTAGTTACAGGGAAGGTAAACGTGTCTACGATGTTACAAATGTCCTTCAACTCTCCAGCACATGCGCTATGGCGATGTCTCTCAAATTAGAGTTTCAAAAGGAGTGCGCGAATATTTCTGATATCTTCGTCAGTTCTGATCCGATTTCAGATCTATAAAAAGTATTGAATTCCTTGTTCAATTCTGGTATCGATTCATACCAAGAAAAGTGAGGAAGCTATGTATTAAGTAGTTATAATAATATGGGCAAAGTATGTACATAAGATGTCATTCTCCACATGCTATAGCGCGCTTGTAGGCTATCTCTCGTGGCCGCGCATGCGCAGCAGAAGATCTCACAGACTATAAAGAGGTGGGGATGGAGGCATACTTTTCATTTTGATTTTTGGGCTGGTTTTATTATTTGTCCAGGCCTTTTTGTTGTTTTTTTGTGCACTGTGTGGTGTGTCCTGATTATTATTTTATTACCTGATTCAGCTAAAACAATAGCTCATGCAAACATTCTCTTACGGCGAGTAATTATTCCCCACCCGAGAGCGCCAAGGCTCCAAATTACCCTCAATTACTTATGTAAATAACCAGTACAAATATATATATATATATGCTGAGCCAAAAAAGTTTAGCAACAGTGAAGTTTGGCTTGTTGTATTAAAACTATGCGTCCATTTATAACCAAATTTGCAGGGATGTTTCGTCAATGTAATGTCTCGCTGGTCATAAAGAAATGCAAATCATTTCTTACATTTCTCGGCCGCATGCTTACTGCATGTGAAAATGCATTTTTCATGCACTGGGCCACATTGGCGGGTAGCGAAGGCAAAAATTCACCATATTGCAAAAGCAGATAACGAACGTTAACAGAAAATGCATAACGGTTTACCCTACCGAACATGGGCCGCCGCCCAGGGCTACCCGAAAATCAGCGCCACGAAGCAATGGGAAGACTCGCTGCCGGGCAGTGTGTTCGCGCTGTTGCTCGACATTTTAATGTTCATGCCTCAACCATTTCCCGTCTCCGCCAACGTGAGCAGGAAACTGGACATGTTAATGACCGACCACGATCTGGCAGACTGAGAGCATCAACACCACGAGAAGACCGCTACTTAGTGAGGTCATCACGATGTCACAGGTTTGAGACTGTGCCGCGGCACATTAAACTAATGGGTGCATGACTGTCGGCTAAGTTAGCACATGGAAATTGAAGCCGCACGTTGCCAGTGCGTCAATAAAATAAAAATACATATACTGCCAGAGCCGTGTTGGAGTCAGAGTACAATAGGCGTAAAAGCCTAGGATTGATTGTGACAGATGCATCCACAGATAGTCCCATATGAATCGTCAGTGTGTCAGTATATCAGACATGTGAAAGCTGGTCGGCCAATCCTTGACTTATAGTCTTGGTGCGGTGGTCCAGTGGAAAGATGCCTGGTTGCTGATGCTATGCGGAGTTGCAGAATGGCGGTTCGATCCCCCGACCGGGAGATGGTGATCAACAAATTAAACTAACGGGTGCATCACTGTCGGCTAAGTTAGCACATGGAAATTGAAGCCGCACGTTGCCAGTGCGTCAATAAAATAAAAATACATACATGGAAATTGAAGCCGCACGTTGCCAGTGCATCAATAAAATAAAAAAATACATATACGGCCAGAGCCGTGATGGAGTCAGAGTACAATAGGCTTAAATGCCAAGGATTGAATCGTGACAGGTGCATCCACAGATAGTTCCATATGAATCGTCAGTGTGTCAGTATATCAGACATGTGAAAACTGGTCGGCCAAACCTAGACGTTATAGTCTTGGCGCAGTGGTCCAGTGGAAAGATGTCTCGTTGCTGATGCTATGCGGAGTTGCAGTATGGCGGGTCGATCCCCCGACCGGGAGATGGTGATCAACAAATTAAACTAATGGGTGCATGACTGTCGGCTGAATAGCATGTGGAAATTGAAGCCGCATGTTTCCAGTGCATCAATAAAATAAAAAATTACATATACTGCCAGAGCCGTGATGGAGTCAGAGTACAATAGGCTTAAATGCCAAGGATTGAATCGTGGCAGGTGCATCCACAGATAGTTCCATATGAATCATCAGTGTGTCAGTATATCAGACATGTGAAAACTGGTCGGCCAAACCTAGACTTTATAGTCTTGGCGCAGTGGTCCAGTGGAAAGATGTCTGGTTGCTGATGCTATGAGGAGTTGCAGTATGGCGGGTCGATCCCATGCCCGGGAGATGGTGATCAACAAATTAAACTAATGGGTGCATGACTGTCGGCTGGATAGCATGTGGAAATTGAAGCCGCACGTTGCCAGTGCATCAATAAAATAAAATAAATACATACACTGCCAGAGCCGTGATGGAGTCAGAGTACAATAGGCTTAAATGCCAAGGATTGAATCGTGGCAGGTGCATCCACAGATAGTCCCATATGAATCGTCAGTGTGTCAGTATATCAGACATGTGAAAACTAGTCGGCCAAACCTAGACTTTATAGTCTTGGCACGGTGGTCCAGTGGAAAGATGTCTGGTTGCTGATGCCATGCGGAGTTGCAGTATGGCGGTTCGATCCCCCCGACCGGGAGATGGTGATCAACAAATTAAACTAATGGGTGCATGACTTGAAGCCGCACGTTGCCAGTGCGTCAATCATACATACATACATACATACATACATACATATATATATATATATATATATATATATATATGAAAAACTAAGTCTATATCCTATGTATAGTGCAGCCCTTTAGTGAGGGTCCGCACGAACAACTCTCGCCGTCCTTTAAATCCATCTTGACATGCAAGAAGAGAAATAATATAATAATAAAAACTGAGTCAGGCAGCCCCAGCTAACTGCTGAGACGGCATGACCAAAATGGGTATATATTGCAGCATACTATAGTCGTAGGCCGCATATGGCATATGTATAGGTTCATATGCTGCAATGTAATACATTTCGATTTTACAAAATTAATAATAATAAGAAAAGTATATAATAATAATAATAATAATAATAATAATAATAATAATAATAATAATACCTATCAATTAATCCCTGCTTTATATATATTTAACTAATTTAGATTCGAGGTCCAAAAAGTCCCAGTAAGTCTGTGTTGTATGAACATGATGCGTGAATAACTAGCACAGGTTGCTGGAATGTCTGTGTCCAATAATTCTGATTCACTCGATGATGCGGCTAGTGTTTGCTGGTGCTGTAGCTGGAGACTAACGGAGTTGAATCGCTGAGGCTGGAGGTGATTGCGGCCAAACTGTAGCTCCTGCGGGTGGGTGTTAGCTGATGGTTGCTGTGATGCTCGTTGGTGTGGATGCTGTTGAAGGATGAATGGTGAATGTTCTGGTAGTCTTGCTGCTGGTGCCAGTTGACGTGCTATCTGTTGTGTGGATAATGGCTGTTACACGAGGAGTGCTGGTTACGGTGGTGGTTGATGTGCTGGCTGCTGACGGTGTACTACTAAGGATGCTGTCAGGATTGGGTGTGGTGGCGGATGCTGTTCTTCGCTTTTTTGCTGCAAGTATTAGTCTGCTTGCAGATATCCATGGCACACGTAAAATATCTGCTGAATGTTCTGCATGTCGTTTCTTTCCAGAATATGCTTTTAGTTGAGAGGCAAATTTCCTAACCGATGGATCTGAATGTGTGGCTGAAACATTACTTGCGGCAGGCGGAGTGTCTGCGGTGTGTGGAACGATCCTAATGAGTGAGACTGATGCAGTGAGTGGAGTGCTGGCGGTGATTGGAATGTCTGCGACTTCTTCCAGATCTGTTACTATTACTAGTTCACTGGGTGAAAGAGAAAAACTGTTATTTTCCGGTTCTGTCGCCAGCCGCATCACTGCCGGTGCAGATGATTGCAACCTTCTTATACGTTTTCGCATTGTTCTTTTCACACGGGCCATAGTAGAAGTTTGCCGCTTTTTCACAGTCTTTGTTTTTGTAACTGTAATTGTTCGAACAGGAGGGCATGTCACAGGTCCTTGACCCAAGACTACCGAGTCCTCGTGTTCCTCGCTGGGCTTCAAAACTACTACTATAACACAATATTCTTTAGCTGTGGCATGCATTGTTCTAAAACGTGGTATGGTGAAAACATAATCGAAATCACGACAATAAACTCTTTGCCGCAAATGATCTCTATCGTAATGGAGCCGCAAGTCCGAGGTTCTGGAGAACCCACACGCGGTGCCACCATCCGGTGCCCAAGTGCACTCTTACCACTTGGTGGTCACTTGTGGTGGTGGTGGTGGTGGTGGTGGTGGTGGTGGTCGTGGTGGTGGTGGTGGTAGTGGTGGTGGTGGTGGTGGTGGTGTTACCTTGTCAGAACTGCCAACAACACTAAGTCCCTGGCCAGTGACATCAGGCTATTTCGTTATTTCACCGCATTCAACCTAACTTCTTTACTGACTTTTCAATAACTCGTAGCAATAATAATAAAATAACTGTATTAATTATATAAAGCGGAATTTAGTTTTCAACACGAAAGAGGCCTAATGCCGTTGACCTTCCTTGGTGTTGAGTTTCGTCGAGAAGATGAAGTTATGTGTGCGATTCCTTCCATTTATAGTTTTGGTGACATCAGAGGGCGGCAGATGTCCACACCCGATCTTTTTCTTTGGGTGATGCGACCACCTTGAGTGTGTTAATTGCTATTTATTTTCAATTCATCACATCCCCTATTTTGATGCGCAATAAGAGAAAGTAAGTATAAATAAAGCAGCAGAAACACTAACTTCATCTCAATTATTACGGGTTCAGCGGTTTCCAATCAACATAAAACGACGAGCTACTTATTCCTGTGTAGCCTCACTTTGTAATTAGAGTGATCAGGTTTCCAAGTTGGACGCTTATAGACGTGCCTAATTCTATCTTAGGCTAGATCACCTGAGGGTGTGTGTGAGAGCAAGATTACATCAGCAACGCGATGGCCCATACGCATCACCTCTTGCATCGTCGTATCGTGCTCGTGGTAGATACACGGGAGTGGCTATCCCTTTGTTTATTCTAAGCAATTTACCAGAAAACAGTATGGTGGCGAATGTTGTTATAGTCCTTGTATGACGTGGTGACTGGCGCAGTGGAAGCTTGAGTCGTATGCTGTGTTGGTTATGTTATGTCTTGGGTCGTAGTAGGGTTGTTCGATTATGGAAATAAATAATCGATTATGATGTCTGGAAAATAATTGATTTAATCGGAAAATCGATTATTTAATATTGGATCTTTGGAAGTAGCAACTACGTAAAGCGAGAGAGAAAGAGAGCTTTCTCAATAATAATAATAATAATAATAATAATAATAATAATAATAATAATAAATAAATAAATAAATAAATAAATATATTAAATAAATAAATAAGTAAATAAATAAATAAATAAATAAATAAATAAATAAACAAAATAAATAAATAAAAATGCCTGATTTTCTATAAAAGTAACAGAATACGCAATTTCGTAAATTGGTTCCTAGTTAGGTTTAGATTACCTCAACTAAGTAGGCCTATGAAAAGACAGCAAGCTGCTCAATAGGACAGGCTATATCAACCAAGTCCTCTGATTGGCGGAATATGAGGAACAACCCCACCCAGTATAATGAAGTCAATTTGGAATCCATTGTTCACTCGTTCCCATTGGATAATGGTCTTAAGGAACCGGCGCGTATGCTCAGCTTTTCAAGCCAGTAAATAGGCGCCAATTTAATTTTAACATTAGAGATTAACTTCTAATTATATATAGCTCGCCCGTAGCGCCTATCTATGATGTTCCCCTATTTTCCATCATTGGAAAAGCTGAATATTTTGAAAACCATTTGACTGCACGTGAAGCAACAGCTCTAAGTCAAATTAGTTACAAAATAATCAATTTTGTGCATTTTTTCGCGAAATTACCATATTATTTTTATTTTTATAAATTTCGCCCATCTACGACGTTTCTCTATGTCCCAGCATTAGAAAAGTCGAATATTGTGAAAATCATTTGAATACAAGTTGTTGCTGCCATAGGCAGCAACATTTTAACATCAAATTGGTTCCAAAATAATCGTCAGAATTTGTGAAAATTCACATCGAAATTTGGTCAATTTACTATGAAAAACAGTTATTTCTTTATTTTAAATTTTTCGCAAAATGGCCACCAACACTCCCGCCTACAGCCTTCAGAGGGGGATATTAAACAGTAGCAAACAAATGCTTCCGATCACTGGCGTATCAAGCAATTACTGATATAAACATTCGCGTGCATGTACTATGACACGGGACAGGCGGGCTTGAACGTCAGGAATAGATGTTTATAGAGCTACCTTGCTAGAACAATCAAACCATCGATGCATTAGCTGTATTACAAGACCAAACACTAAATTATGCCTGATTAGAATAAATAATCGATTTTTGCTCGATTAAATCGATTTTTTTTATTTTTCGATTATTTTATTTTACACTCCATTATATAATAAAAATAATCGATTATCGATAAAATATCGATTAACCGAACAGGCCTAAGTCATAGTAAATTGTCCACGTTGACGCCTGTCTGATGATGGAGTATGTACGTGCGCGACGAATTTGTCGTTCACCACATTTATTGCGGTGTGGATTGACATTTATTGCGGTGCGTATTGATGCAGATTCTGTATGCTTATTCTTTCTGTTGTAACAGATAGATGAAGGTTGTTGAACGGTTGTTGGGTGTCATGACGAATGTTGCTATGCTGTAGATGTGGAGGGGTGTATTCTGTTCCTTTTATGTTATATGTAACAGGTGTCTTGATGATCTTCGCACATTTTTAGGATTATTGAATTAGTCCATAAGGCAAGTGGAGTTGGTGAATCTGACGTTTTGTGTTACATGTTTGTCTCGATCGCTCACAGGGTGTCTTGGTGAAGCATATGGAGGGGTGCTTCTTGGATGGGAGGGCTATCTCCAATTACACAACAGTGGGCGCATGGTCATATCTCCTGCACACGGGGAATAGACGAGCTGAGAATCTACTGATCAGGCCACCCCACGACTAATGTCAGCCACCGCAGCAGCTGTCATACGAGGAGCTACCCTTCCTGAAACAGTGGACTCTCTCAAATTTGAAGCAGTCCCGATCTAAGGAGGGAGAGGGCGAGTGCATGGCTTGTCATCGCCCTCATTGTTAGTCATATGTTCGTCCAACTCCTGACTTGGTAGGTGAGGGGCCAAACTGGCACCGTGGTGCACTGGGCGAACGTCGTGAATGCTGGTCTCCGGAGAGGCAAAGGTCTGGGTACCAGTGTTGTGCGTGTCGCCCAGCCCGAGGTCAGGCACTGAGTCACCGCCAACACAAGCTTTAAGTCGATCAAAGTGGATGACTGACGTCAGGCCATATACGGTGCGGATTTGGTAGGCCACATCCAACTTCTTACCTATTACCACATAGGGGCCTTTCCACTGGTAACTCAGTTTACTAGGCACGTTTGCAGAACATCGTGTATCGTGAAGCCAAACCATTTTCCCCACCTCATACGGATCTCCATGTACACGACGATCATGCAAGGTTTGCTGGCGTCGGTGTATAGTGGATAGGGTCTATCTTATTAGCTCATGCGCCTGTTCTATCCTCTGGCACATGCCTTCTACATACAGAGAGGATGAGTTCTTTTCCTCCAGGATTCCTAGGCATGGCTAGATCCAGGGTTACGGTTAACTCATGGCCTAACATTAACCAAGCAGGAGTATAACTTGTGTTGGTATGTACCGAAGGTCGATATACCATGAGTACATAAGGGAGTCGTAGATCCCAATCACGACAATCAATGTGCGTTTCGTTAGTCAGCATGACTGCGAGAGTCTGATTGACCCGCTCTAACACCCCCATCACTGTGCGGATGATAAGATGTCTTGCATATTTTGACTATATGGAACAATTTGCAGAGTTCAGAAATCAAGCGACCCTCAAAATTACTGCCTTGGTCTGAGTGTAACCCATAGGGCATACTAACACAGCAGAACACATTATTTGCGAGGACCTCCACGGCAGTGGCTGCCTCTTGGTCTGGCAAAGCAAATCCTTCTACCCACTTCGTAAAATAGTCTTGAAGTATGAGGATGTATTTATTTCCCTTATCCATCATATTCAAGGGCCCAAGCATATCGATAGCCACTCGCTCCCATGGCACACCAACAATCTGTATCTGTAATGGCGCGACGCTGACAGGGTATGAATTTGGGTACCCATGCCTTCACACTATCGCGTATATTTATCCCGTGGAATCTGTGTTTAATTCTTTCAGTCGGTCTTTCAATGGCTAAATGTCCAGTGTTGTCATGCAGCTGTTTGAATATCATGACTCGGAAACACTCAGGAATTATAATACGGTCATTGATATAAAGAATAGCATTGTGCACATGACACTCACTATATCTTTGGTAATAGTATTTTGCTGTTGTGGACAAGGGACTGACAGATTCCTTGGACGAGCGTACCCCTTCATGGATCAACGCGTATATATATATATATATATATACATATATATATATATATATATATATATATATATATATATATATATATATATATATATATATATATATATATATATATATATACATATATATATATATATATATATATATATATATATATATATATATATATATATATATATATATATATATATATATATATATATATATATATATATATATATTGTGTTTGTGCATCTGTTGCCTGTTCTTGAGCAAGGTTTTCCATTCTGAGAATGTGGGAATTGACTGTAGATCATGTGTAACGGTCGTGGCCACTCGTTCTTCCTCCTCGAGTCCGATTCTACTTAAGGCATTGTCATTTCCATGCAGTTTGCTGAGTTCCGTAAGCAGAGTGAAATGGCACCCATACAGAAAGTATTTGTAGTATTTGTTGAAATAAACTGCGGCCAATAGTTCTCTCTTTGTGGTTGCGTAACGTTTCTCAGTTTCATTTGGAGTACGCTAACTATACCCTAGTACCTGCTTCGTTCCATCTTCTGCGACGTGTGATAGAACAGCACCTATTGCAAAAGCAGACACATCAGTGTCTAAGATGAAATCGAGGCTAAGGTTTGGATGAGCAAGAATTGACACCTCACACTCCTCGTTCACTCAAATGGTCTATCCTTTTCAGTGATTTGGAATTACGGAGATGCTATCTCACTAAAGTGACGAATGTAACGGAGATAATACTAGCAGAGGCCTATGAAGCTCCTGGTGCTAGTTACAGTAGTGGGAGTCTTCCATTCTACTACATCACACGTCTTTGCAGGTTGTGTGGCCATTCCATCAGCGGATATAACATGGTCTAGAAATTGAACACTTCGCCTAAAGAAATGACACTTCTTGGGTTTGAGATTCAGATTAGCGGTTTGAAGACGCATCAGTACCTTATTCAAGTTTGATACGGTTTGCTCAAGCAAATAGCCAAAGACGATTACGTCATCTGTATAACATAAGCAGATTTAGCAGATTAGATTTCCCATAGCATGGTGGTTAAGACCTGGTCAATTAGGCGCTCAACTGTGCCTGGAGCATTGCACAGGCTGTATAGCATGTTATGGAATTGGAACAGGCCGTCTCTGCAAACAAATGTGGTCTTTTCGCGATCAGCTTCGTCCATGGTTACTTTCCAGTAGCCACTCACAAGGTCAAGAGTACAGAACCATTTTGCTCCTGACAATGAATCTAAAGTTTGATTTAGGCTTGCGCGATTTTTCGATTTAATCGTGAAGTTCGATTTATTTTTAAAATCGCGATTTTTACGATGTAATTGAGGAAAGATCGGAAAATCGTCAGAAATTTCATGTTTTAAAAAATCGGAAGTGTGTACTTTTCCGTCGCAATTATACCAGTACATGAGTACAATTATAATCGATTCACGCCTGTGTTCATTGTGTGTATATCCCGCCGTGCCATGCACATGTCGAATAATTACTAATCACAACACAATGGGCTACAATAAACAAGCTAACAATAGCGAGGTAACAACTTTGTCATTGAGAAAACCAGCTATAGTTACTCCGTCGAATCGCCATATAATTTTCTCTTTCGCGGCAGACACTGAGTCTGTTGTGAAATGTCAAGTATATACAGTTTCAGAGTGTTAGGCAATCAGTGAACATAATTCTCTTTAATTCTAGAGTTAGCAATTTCAGACGGTCTAATAATTTTTCCTTTTTGATTCGGTTGTCAAAAAAACCCGATTTAATTTAAAGAAAACGAATTTTCTTTAAATTAAAGCAAATAAAGCAACAGCATTCCAGATTGTTTGATTTTGAACTGTGCGTTCTTAAATGTAAATCGTACATTCTGAAAGCATCTATAAACCGCACTATACGACGAGTTTACGCCGTTACACTAGTACCTACTCAAAGCTGCCATCCTATGTATGTGAATTGCACAGTATCTCCCGCGGTACTAATATTAGCGTCTTCGCGTTACTCCGGTAATGACCTAAACTCGTCCTGCAAAGGGAGGCCATAAGCGGAAGCATCATGTAATTTATATTTTTTTCTCGGCGACATTTTTATCTCAAATTTTGATGAATTAAATAATGTTTATTAAACTATACACAATATTTAGGCGGTCCCAATTAGAAATTTCACGCCCGCGATGATGGATATAAGGTATACATTAAGCGTAGACGTAGGATGGTAAGAATTCGTTGCATGAACATGTGTTCTAATTTTGTACTATTTTTGTATCATTTATTTAAACTTTCTAGAAACAAGTCACGTTAACCCGGTTTATACTTTTGGGAATTTGGACCTACGATTTAATCGAAAATCGCGATTTTTTTCATAAAATCTATCGCGATGTTTCAAATCGAAAATCGTGCAAGCCTAGTTTGATTTCACTTGCACCCTTTGGCCTTCCCAGTGTATTTCCAATTGTGGCCTCTGCACGACCGCCTAGTAGTCTTCACAGGATGCAGCCTAGGCTAGGTGCCTTTCCATATATGTGCATGAGATTAAGGACCATGCCTATAAAATCATGATTGAGGAACATGGCCATGGGAAAATAACCTAGTTGACCTCTGACTGAACAGGTACAGTGCTGGATACACATTATATGGCCATCTTGGCAAGGGTATGCAGCCCAACATAGACTTACTATGACGGTGATGCCTACTAGACATCATCTTGGCAAGAGGTTGTAGCCTCGCAGGGACTGTACTATGAGGTTATCAACCCTCCGGTGTACTGGTATCACGGCTTGTATTCTGTCTCTAGTTCAGCAAGCATCATGTTACACCCTCTCACACATATACCCTCCTACTTCCTAAAGCATCATTTTTCATGACCGGCTGGCGACCCAGTCGATAGTGATCACCATCTGAGCTACTTCCAGGGGCAACCGACGGTCTGATCCACACCTATTTGTCAACAGTATACAAAATTTGATCATTTTCCCTGGCCTTTCCTGCAGGACTATCATCCTATGCACTATACTTCCATTGTTATAGGTCCCCGGACCCTCATGGGATACTGCTGCCTGTTAAGGACAACCATTGAGGAGCCTATCCCTCTCAGTTATCTACGGAAGTGGATAGGCATCTTTCATGCTCAGATTGTTTAAGTGGCGGTAGTCAATACAAAACCGCAAAGATCCATCCTTCTTTCCTGCAAGGACCATGGGGCTGGCCCATGGAGATGCAGAGGGCTCTATTATGCCTGTTCTTAACATGCCGTTTACTTGTTGGTGTGCCTCTACCTCTTTGTGTATAGGTAGGCGATATGATGCCGTCAATCCAACTTCGCACACCAATATAAATCATGTAGATGTTCAGGTAAATTGTCATCAGAAAATGCTGTTTGTGTGGATGTTGTGGGGTGTGTTTTCACCGAGATCATATCCACGAGATGGCCACAGTGCACGCCCGGGACAAGCGTGATAGGATCAGCTATGCCATTAAATACACTAAGTGGTATTTGGTTCTTATTGGTGGTGTCCACTAGCATTCGTAGACTAATACATTACGAGGCTAACATGTATTCAGGATCGGATTCTAACATTAAGGTGTGTGTGTTATTTCCTAACTGTGGGGGTGTGGCCCAGAGAATTTCCTCCTGTCGCATCTCACCTGTGGCTGTAGAGGCCAATATCAATGCACAGGTGTCGTACAATGTATTATGGCTTCACTGGAACTGAGAAAATCAGAACCTAGTAGTGGATCATTTTGGATAGAGGCGACTACAACTCGTTGAATGAACTGCATCTCTTCTATCTGTATCACAGTGTTTATTGTATCTATCACTGGAACCTTAGCGCCAGTGACTGTTTGCAAACATATGTTTGTAGGCTTAAGGGGCGGCTGTCTATGAGATGGAATGCTCTCACATAAGCGCTGGTTAAAGACAATGATGGATACTCTAGTATCCACAGTGGCACTGGTGCAAACGCCACCAAATAAACAAGCACACTTGTATATTACTTTGTGGTGTGCTTGGGGAAGAGTTTCAAATGTAATCTTTTGGTTATCTTCTTGTGCAGTGGTTAGGTCTTCTATATAGACTGCCTGTTTTCCAATAGCTTCTGCGAGTGCAGTTGATGTCTGAGTGTGGAAGGGGACAACCTGTCGATGCTGCTGCTTGTTTTGCTTAGTCGGAAACAGCATTGGGGGTAGCAATGGTGATAGACTGGTAGCTGGTGAGGGTGTTGCATAATGTGTATTTGGGTATACGGCAGGTACGATAGGACAGGCGTCGTCCTTGCAGCATGCAATCTGAGCCGCTGACCCAGGACAGCGTATCATCACATGCTTCTTAGAAGCACAGAAGAAACATCGCCTAGGCCATCACTTGTCTCTATGTGAATGTCTTCTTCATTTTCTCAACCAAGACAAGGAATGTTGGGAATTGTCCGCATCACTACCACTGCTGCTGTTGGATGCTGTAGGTGTTTGTGGTGGGCGTTATTTATTGCATACCACTAGCGGACCTCTAAGCCCAAATAGTGGTTGGCCCTGGTGCTTGCATAAATGTTGTTTCAGCGGAGGTGCTACAACCAACCACTGCTGTTTTACATAGGAAAGAGGGTTTTGTGTTTGCAGTAGGAGTGGGGACACAGGCTGCCGCAGAAGGAGTTGAAGCCAGTGCTGCTGACGCAGTGTGCATCATCAGTACTGGCTGGCGCGAAACCGTAGTTACTGGTGGGTGATGATGTGCAGATATTATAGTTTTAGGTATGGTGCCTGTAGCCTTACGATTCACAGTTAAGCTCATACCTTGCTCGTTATAATTCTGCATTTAACAAACGTGGTCTCGTAAATTAATTTCAGTTTTGCAACTTGGACATTTCCCCTGCCCACAATGATGTTTAGAGCGAGAATCCACTTCTAGAAGTTTGGCACAGTCCCCACAAGACTTACGCATGGCGCACATTCTAGAGTTGATATGATTGTTGTAGCAACCCTCACTCATAAGCCATCTGCGACAAGCTTCACAATAGTGGTTAGCAATCTGCTCGCAGGGTGGAGCCTCCCTACATAAAGGGCAGCATTGTGCACAAGAGTGTTGATCATGGTGCGAGTAAGCAATGTCGCAATTGTCGCAGTAATAACTGCAACCTTTCAAAGCCTTAATGCTGGTTATGTAAGCATAATGATCATTATACAGATACATATTTGAACACAATTATTCACACCCCTATATACACAGCGTTTATTCTCAGCCTTGATGAACACTCTTGGAGAAATGCCACATGGTGCCAAAATGTCTTGGAATGCATTCCAAGCATCAGGCCCACAAGCTATTTCAGTAGACACACCGGTCTGAGCATGCGGTTCTTGAGCTTTCATTCATTGATGCTATTATCACCTAAGCCTCCCCAACTAGGCGTTAAGCTTGCTTTCTAATATTGTTATGTGCTGCCTTCGATGCTGATGAATCTAGATAACCTAGCCAGATCGCTATACATCGGGCCATACACATATTATCTAGATTCCTAACAGTGACACAGCTTTTTTTCAATGGAACTCCACACCATCAATATATAATTTGGCAAGATTATTAGTCCACCTCGATCCTCTGGGCATTTCTACATGAAATATCTCTATAGAATTGTCCCCATCAAGACATACATCTCTTTGGGATTGACTCACTTCAGAAATTGCGTTCATTATTTCTGTAGTTGTCAGCTCTTGGACTTGCGCAAAGTCAACGTGGATTGGAGCATGGAGGGATCGAAGGTCGCACCCAGTCACTGCAGAGTTAGATGGCGATCTGTGTCTTAATCCATCACCTACCATGTCAAGAGTGGGTCATGTGAGATCCGGTCCCTGAAGCTAACGTTTATCTACTTTAGGATTAAGAAAAATTGCCCAAATAATGCACTGCTGGGTCAGGCTAAATATTAATAAATATATTTTCGCAGTGATTCCTACTTTGGCATAAAGACTAAACTAACCGGTAGCCGAAGATACAGAGGGGTGTGTGTGGTCATCGACACTGATTCTAACCGCTCAGAAACCCCAATAGTTTCTAAAGTCAGTTCTAACCAACGTGGCGGAGTGAGTCCAGACAATTAATAGACCATGAGACCGGAGGAACGTAAGAAGAGACAACTACTCATAATACTAGAAATTTAGGAGGCCTTATGCTAGGTGGCCAATTTATTCAAACTTGCCTGTGCGCGGTGTATAACTTACCCGCAGCTCCCTGAAAAGAGGCTTACAAAAATGTCTCCTAAAAAGTAGTTCTCCCTAACTACTTTGAAAACATATCCTACCGAGCTATTATAGTTAGGTTTATCGGCCGCATGTCATGTTCATAGTGAAAAATTGATCCTGTAGGGGGGAAATGGTGGTGTGTTTGTTGGTGCTGTTTAGTGTAACCTAAGCGAAGTGCAATCCATGTTTTTTATGCAATAATAACTAAGCAAAAAGGCAGAAACTTGGATGGCTACTGCCATATTACCAACTAATACAATACAGTCAAAATATAAGGTCAGATGACCTTGCGGTTCCTAGTCGTTGGCACACAAATGAAAATAAATATATACAATAAAATATATAAACTATAAAAATGAGGTCTCAGACGACCTTGTGGTACCTACATATAATCGGTACCTAATAAGAATTATACAATATTATGGTTATGGAGTACCTATTAGTCATCGGCACAAAAATGTCCTAATGTCACTGTAGCTGAAGCGTCACATTTGCTAGGCGTGAGTTGGCCTGATACCTCAGAAGTGTTGGTAGTTGGGGGAAACTTCCTTTCAATTTAGATATTGCCCCCAGTGATATCGTCCGGGAGCTTACAAATCTTAAACAGTGGTGCGGCAGGTGTGCTCCAGAGATGAGAACTCAAAACTGATAGGCTGTTTGGGTTTTATACGACAGGTGCGATTACAGTAAGCGGTACTTATTCGTCTCAGTATGCTCTCACCCACACCACCCAACGTCTCTCTGAACAATTTTAGATTTCTGAGCTCCTTTTATACTAATTGGTGACGTCACGACTTGGACGTCTCACCCACTCAGCGAGCGCTCCATGACTAGGTAGGGTTACGGGACCACGTGATTTGTTGGCCTTCACCCTAACACGTGTATATTCGCTATGGCGTCATTATTTTGGTTGGGAGCTCAAACTATTGGATGTTAAATCTCCAATATCTCAGCCATTCCTGGACCGATTTTAATTCTGTAAAAGGTTTTAGAATTCTCGTTAAATTCTGGTAATGATTCTTACCAGAAACGACAAGGATGGTCTGTTTTCAAGGAATTACTAATACAAACCCGGAATATTTATAAGATGTCATTCAATCCACATGCTAACATGCGTTGGTAGGCTATCTCTTACGCCCGCGCATGCATACTAGGCGATCTCACGGACTCTATTATTCTGAGCCCCTCTTATATGGCTTTATCACACTTATCATCCTACCCAGGGGTGCGAGCTTAGAACGTCCCACGTCCGGCCGTTCTGTACCCAGATAAACTGCGCCAGTTCGTACCTGACCAGTAGATCTGCGCTACAATAGCGTGACGAATTGGGAGCACTAAACACTTCATCGCCGCTGCTGTCGTGGTTGTTCATCTATTCCTTCTCTGTAGTGAGGGCAGGCGATTGCAGTGGCTAGGGAACAGAGGCCTGAGTTACTTAGATTATAGGAAACGGTTTCGTAATGTGTTTGCCTTATTTGGTCATGGAAACCAGGCCCCATTGTGGCATAAAGCCTTTGACAATGCATGGGTTTAAGCTGTCAAAGATAATAATTCTGAGCTTTCTGTAAGGACCTTGCATGCGATAAGATATGTCTGACTTTCATTCCAGAAAGGTAAAGGGTCATTCCCCCTCTTATCGTAGCTTTAGGAGTTTTACATTCAATGGCCCATGCTTTGTCATTTGCAGAATGCGGGTCGTCGTATATCCTGCTTTATGTCAACTTTTCCACCATTTATAGACCATGGGGAAATATCACTGGACGCGCTCATGAGCCTCCATAAGTCATTCATGAAGATGCCAACATACACTGGAGGGTTGCAGTGTTCTCTGCTGATCCATGGTAATACCATGTCTAGCGACAGGGATAGCTCGATTCCTAGAATAAGATGAGTGGGAGTGACTCATGTGCTTGAGAGGATGGACGTACGGTAAGCCATCATAACATAGAGCAGGCAAAAATCTCAATTGTGGCAATACAATTAAGTCTCTTTCATTAGCATCATGACTAAAATCTGATTGACTCTTTCCACCATCCCGTCACTGTGCGAATGAACTGTGTTTACTATATAGTGCAGGTGGCACATCTCATTGAAGAGTTTGCTTTCGAAGTTGTCTCCCTGGTAGGAATATACACGTAGTCCATGTGAAATGGTAACATGGCAAAAGATGTAGTAAACTAGTGCATCCGCAAGCGTTGTGGCTTCCTCTATCCATTTCGTGAAACAGTCATTTAGTACTAGAATGTATCTGTTTCTGCTGTTGAAGGGGGTGAATGGTCCAAGTATATCGATAGCTATATCCCCGACGGTAGCTTTGATAGACTTTGTCTGTAAGTTGACTGTACTGGTACGGGAATTAAGAGCCACTGGCAAGGTATACATTTGGCTATGCATGCATTCATGCTTGTGGAGGGATTTATTAAGTAGAACTGTGTTTTAATATTTTCAATGGTCTATTCTATGGCTAGATATGTAGCGTAATCATGAGTCTTGTCTGATACATGTTCTCTATAACTCCATGGGACTATCAGATGGTTTCTGCGATATAAGACTCGGTTGATGAGCTGACATTCTCGTACTTTTTGATAGTAATATTTACTCGCTGTGGACAGTGAGGAGACAATCTCCCAACGGTCACCTCTTCATCTGGCTAATGATGGATGAGGACATCGAGATTGCCATGCTTCTTTCTGGGCCTTAGGATGATGGTAAGTTGTACACTTTGTTATGCCTCCTGCAACCTAACGATTTTTCTTTCAGTGTTTCGTGGATTATAGAGTCATTGGAGAAACCATTGCACACCTTTCCATTGGTGTATGGTCAGTCTACAGGGTAGATGATCGTCCATAAATGAAATGCTTAGTGTTTTCGAAATGCACAGTTGCTGGCAGCTCATGTTTATTCACCGCATATCTTCTTTCTGTCTTGCGGATTGTCTGTGATCTGTTCATAGTACTTGGTTGCAAGAGGGGGTCTTCACCATTTTAGTAAAGTGCTGCTCCAATTCCAAGCACGAAGACGTCCATATCCAAGATGAACTGACAAATGAATTCGTGTGAGTGAGGATATGGTGTTGTTGTTATTAGTTTGTTCATTAGCGTGCAAATTCTTCCGTGAGAGGTGGAATCCCACTCAAATAGATGCTCCATTTGGTGATATGATATTAGGGGCAGGCCAGTTCAAAGAAATGAGGCACATAGCTGTGATAGTATTAGCAGTTATACAAACTGTATGTCTCTATTATGGATGTGTACAACAGCTTTCAGTCTATATATTCTAAAATAATCATTATAATTTTCAGTCGACTCTCGCTAGTGATTTGAAGAGCAATTTGATTCTACGTTGTTTCTGACCAGCATGGATTTCATTTTAGATATGTGTTTCCATATTAGATGTCGGAATACATTTTGCACACTGAAAATGATCAATCTATGCTTCTATGTTACAAAATGACACATAGAGATGGTGCATCAATTTCATTTTGATATACAGTTGACTGATTACTGCGGTATGGCTTTGCATCCGTGCATATTGAGAAATCGTCTCTGACTCTCGATGCATATAGAAAGATATTTAGTGTGAGGGCGTATGTCATTCAGCATGCACCTCATGTTAAATCGTTACACCATATAAAATCATGTTCTTTTGGACGCCTAGTATTCAAAAGGTTTTGATGCCAATTCTAGTTTTCATTTTCAAGGTCACACGAAGGTCAAACAAAGGTCACGGCATGAAATGTTGAGATAGTGCTAAAAACGTTCCCAAAACCACGAGAATCTGTATTTTGATATCAATTCACTTTGTTTTTGCAGATAGTGATAAAGAATATACAAATATTGTATTGTTTACTCACTTGGATGGGTTTATATAATGATGGTGTGTTTGTCATCCGTCTGTAGGTTGTCTGTTAGCCAACAATTGTGGCACATGTTGCCATTGATTGATGGAATAAAACCAAATTTGGCAGATGTATTCTTTTCGGTAATATCTGGTAGGGCTATACATATGGAATCCACACGCCTTCAAAGATGAAAGCTATGGGCATTGTTAGATTTTCAAAGTATGGAAACCTGTGGGGGAAATATACAAACATGCACTGAATTTGCTGTCTGGTGATTTTTGTGTTTAAAATATAGTAGTTACATAATAATTTAAAGCTGTTATAGTGAGAAACCAATTATAACAGTTCCAATGAACAGATACCGGATGCAACAACCATGACAAACTTCGATGACAACCAGATACGAAGAAAAGCCATATGTGCTAGGACCAACTACAATCTGTGTTTAAACTTCCAGTAAGTCACCAAAGAACGGTTAATGTCACATCCACAGACAGATTATTTCAGGAATATCAAGAAATCTGTCAGGGAACATGGATTCTATGGTGATAAAGATTATCCATCAATTAGTAAAGGAGATGGAATAGATGCACCTATCCGCGAGCTTCAAGACAATGACGCAATGTGGCATAGACAATTTTCTCATGTAGCAAGCAGAGAAAGGGCAAAGCATGCCGCTGACACTTTCAACATTAGTTACAGTACTTAAAGAGGCCCAAAAGATAAGTGCACATGTGGCTGGTGCAGAAAAGAATACTGTAATGTCATTAAATATGGATCAGCATGAACGTACGCTAGGGCTCCCAGAACTCATGCCTTGTTTACACGATAACTATATTCTACATATACGAGAATTGTATACAGTTTTCTGCACACTTCGAGCAATTGGATCATGTATTGGCAATAGTGGTATTGATGATTGATGGATTGAGGCATGATTGTCTGGCCCATTTACAGTACGTCAAATAATTGAAGGAAGACATATAAAATGGCAGATCAAGCTAATGTAACCACACTACAAGCTCTTGATTCAGAGTCTGTCATTCATAGTGATCTAGAATATATTTCACGTAGTCTAGGCAAGGATAGGAAATGGTTGCAGACATATGAACAGCGCAGATCTAAAAATAATTGATGCCGAGATGTTAGATACCTGGCAGAAAAACTGTGATAATAACCATAGCAAATAGCATATAATTCAGTGGTATCGATTGTACATGGATATGGTGTTGGCACTGCCATTGCTCTTACAAGCTACCAGACAGAGACTTTTGAACGTACACCAGGCATCTCCTGAAAAGAAGTCGATCAAACGCCAAGGAAAGTGATGGTAGGCCTCATAACAAAGCAATGTACCAATTCTCAGTAGCATATCTTGAAAGGCTGCGACAAAGTGTGCGGAAAACTATTTCATAAGTGGAAAGGGGATATAACTCCATCAAAAAATTGACACTCGAGCTTGGTATGTAGCTTCTCATAACAAAGCAATGTGCCAATTCTCAGTTGAATAAAAACAACTACGACAGATGGACGGACGGACAGACGGAGTGCAAACCTATAGTCCCCCCACCCCTTCCCCGGTTGTACCGGTAGGGTACTAATAACCATAGCAAATAGCCTATAATTCAGTGGTATCGATTGTACATGGATATGGTGTTGACACTGACACTGTCCCTACAAGCTACCAGACAGAAACTTTGGGACTTACACCAGCCTTCTCCTGGAGAAAAGTAGATCAAGCCCTGGAACAGTTGAATCGGTCAAGGAAAGTGATGGCAGGACCTTTTTGTCTTACTCTGAAGCCCACCACATTAGCAAGATTCTTTATTGTGGCTTCAAAATTATCACATCTGGCACAAATAACAGAACACATGGTTGGTATGTCTGCACCATTTCACACACTTCACCATTAATTATCAGTAGCAGTTTTACAAGAATAAGAAAAGGCAACTAAGCAGTTTTGCTGTGTTCTTGAACATGCAGCCCAATTCAAGTCTAAAGTGAGACATCTTTTTAATATTGCCATACAGTGGGTCATACCTGAAGTCATTCAGAAAGACATTCCACACACTGACATCATTAGGGAGAGTGCTTTTAGTAGGTTTGTCAATGGGAGAATCAATGGTGAGAGAACAAATGGGATAAACGGCCAAATCATAAGCTAAGATCATGGGCATCTAGTAGAAGGAAGGCAGTTCATTATTAGCTCGCATGACAGTTTTTGCGAAATGTAGACCAGATATCGAGACATATGAGGTTTCATGTGCCTGTCGTCCTCTCTTCATAGCAAAATGGCTCCCTCTTACCATGTACAGACGAGTACAAACTTAACAATCAGATGGAAACGTGTGTACGAATGTACCATATCAATCAACTGTACCGGGAAATGTAAATGGTATTTATACTGAACGTGCGGTTGTCAAACATGCCATGGAAATCGTCAAACAGTGTGGTAGCAGAACAATAAAGAATTGTAAGGAGTTTGCATTTGCATTCTTAAAAATTATCAGACGAAAACTCGAGAAATACGAAGAAGACCATGTAGTATTTGATCAATATAATTTAGAAATCTCTTTGAAGAAAGTCACCGCTGAACATCGGAGCAAGAGATCTAGTTCTGCATACCACATGTGTATTGACTCTACGTCTCTGTGTACCTAATTCTAGGACTTCAGCAATTCCAAACAAGGATGTTGCATAGTGGCTGATGTTTACAGCACCACAGCATGAGAGCCAACGACTACTGCCAACACAAGATGTAATAAAGCAACATATTCTACGAACCCAATACCAAGCTATGATTTGGTGGTTGGCTACAGTAACAATGTCCAAGCAGTATGCCTGGGGAAACCCCGGGAGGAGTATCAACCAGTGAGTACAACTCTAGAACCAACTCCCAAGGGTGTGACATAACTTTAAAGATGGAGCATTGGTACCAGCATATGTGCAGCATGGTATGTACTTATCTATGCAAATACAGGTTGATAATTCAGAACTATTAGTTGAACTCCAAGAAATAGATATCCTTAAGTTTAAACTGACAGTTATGCAGATGACTCGATCATAATTTAAGAGCCTAATTTAGAAACAGACAGTCAAGTGATTCTCCTTGATTATTACTTTTGACATAGCATGCTGATGATGCGCATTATCATAATCCTGTATTAGTTATCTAAATAATTAGAGATAGCAGATCCTAATACCCACAGCATTTAAAATTTTCACGCATTCTTCACATTTTCTATTTAATTTCTTCGGATTCTTTACAGCTGCTTTGGTACATCAAGCCCAATGTTAGGATATCACGGTTTACAGAAACAACCATTATTGTGTTAAAATTGGAGTCACCGGATATACAAACAAATAAAATCAACAACAAATCACACAAACGGATAGACTGACAGGCAGACGAGCGGACAGAGTCGAATACAACACTCTCATGTTTATTATCATTAGGTTATATTCTGTAAAACATTTGACTTCGGGCATAATACATTATTTTGATAGGCACTGTAAAATTGTTTGTTTTGACCACCTGTGTGATGTGAAAATATAAAATATATGTTTTTACTGCTTTATTGAACGCTATATCATGCATTGCACTAGATATGTGTATTATATATTCAGCAGAATAATGTATTAATGAATCATAGCAATAAACAGAATAATATGTTAATTTTCTAGTTCTAATTCCGTGTTTTAAGGTATGACCTTTACTATCCCCACGTTTTAAAAAAAACGTCGGGGATATTGTAAGCGCTTCCGTCCGTTTGTCCGTCTGTCCGTCCGTCCATCACCCTATCTCCTCCAAAAGGTCAAATCAGTTGTAACGCAACTGCTCTCAAATCGTTAGACAGAACTCAACCAAATTTGATATCTGAGTTAACCATAGAATTGCGGAGTGTAGGGGGCTATTTAGATTTGGCTCCGCCCCAAGGGGTTTGGGGATCGGTCAAAGGGTCAAATTTTAACCCGCCGAAATTGATTGTAATGCATCTCCTCCGAAATAGTTTCAACAGAATTCAACCAAATTTGGTCTGTGGATTACCCATATCAATGTGGAGTATATGAGCACATTTACATTTGGCCCCGCACCCACGAGTGGGTCGGGATGTGGTCAAAAGTTCAAAAAATGGACTGTAATGCAACTCCTCTGACACTGTTGGACGGAAATCAACAAAATTTAGTATGTCAGTTACCCATACCAATGTGGAGTGGATGAGCACATTTACATTTGTCCCGCCCCAGGGGGTGGGGTATTGGGTCAAAAGGACATGAAATTGATTGCAATACAACTCCTCTGAAATCGTTAGACGGAACTCCACCAAATTTGATATCTGAGTTACCCATATGATTGCGGAGTGCAAGAGGCCATTTAGATTTGGCTCCATCCTCTGGGCCGGGAGAGGGGTCAAAAGGTCACATTTTAACCTGCAGAAATTGATTTAAGGCATCTCCTCCGAAACCGTTGGATGGAATTCAACCAAATTTGATTTGAGTTACCCATATCATTTGGGGGGGGGGGGGGGGGGGGGGGGGTTGGATGAGCACATTTACATTTGGCCCGTCCCCAGAGTGTGTCGGATGCGGTCAAAAGGTTGTAAAATTGATTGTAATGCAACTCCTCTGACACTGTTGGGCGGAATTCAACCAAATTTAGTTTGTTAGTTGGCCATATCAATGTGAAGTGGATGAGCACATTTATATTTGGCCCCGGCCCCAGGTTGTGTGGGATGGGTCAAAAGATCAAGAAATTGATTGTAATGCAAATCCTTTGACACTATTGCACGAAATTCAGCCAAATTTGGTATGTAAATTACCCATATGATTTCGGAGTGCAAAAGGATGTTTACATTTGAATTCTACAATTAATTCTATGAGTAATCCATTTCACATCGGTATGTTAATTTCCGTATGTAGCACACTCGTCACGCGGATCATTATTATAACGTCATGAAGAAATGTACAATATTGCAATCAGATACGCCACATACATAGTTACTGACTTATTAACTCGCCGTTTTTATGGCTATGATTAATTTGTCGAGTAATGCATTCGCTATTCGACTACATGTGTTTTGCGGGATATACAACCTTGCTGCAGCAACAGCTCCCGTCAAATTAGTTTCAAAATATGCAACAGCGTTCACGTATAGTTGTCTTGAAATTGAGTCACTTGAAATCTTGAAATTCAACAATTCCGAAGCGGGCGCGTTTCCGCCATTTTAGCAACATGCATATTATTATAATGAGCTTTGGCTAGCTGCGCAGTAAAATTAAAACACGTTTTTCGCGCGACGGATACCGTGTGGTATTGCCCTCGCGTGAGGGAAATACCAAATCATCCATCACTGATCTTAACCAATCACATAACAGTATTTGGTCATGTGACATTACTGAGGGATAATAAGTCGTTATATTCAGGCTATGCGCGGCAGCTTTGGTTTTAACCATTTGATCCCTCAAGTCTCAGGGTTGCAGCTCCAGGTAAAACCATAAAACTCGTTCCATTATTTCAAGCGGCCAGTCAAATTAGCTTCAACATATTCAACTGAATACCGGTAGTTCTTACTTTGTAAATGTTTTTTTCGTATTTGCTCTTTCGGTTTCAGATCGTTAAGGCGCATATTCACACCGGAATGATTGCAAAATAACATTGTTAAAATTGTAAAGTTTTAGAGGATTAAAATGCGTTACCAGATGTAATGAAACGAAATAAGTCTTAACATATGATGATTTTATTACGTAACAATTAATATAATTTTTATAGTTGAGAATTGAATTAGGGACTCGTCTTTCTAATTCAATTTCACAACTTAAAAATAATTATATGGAATGAAATCATCATATGTCAAACTTAATTTCGATTTATTAAATCTAGCAACACAATTTACGCCTCGAGTACAATTTTAACAATTTTATTTTCAAGCATTCTGCTGTCAATTTGCACCTTTATGGGCTGTAGCCATAAAGTGTATATTTGGTGGTATAGAATGTTGAGTAATAGCGAGATATATGTCCAGCTTGCCCCTCATTTCTCGCTAAGCTCAGCCCACTGTTTATGCCTTTTTGAAATGGCAGAAACAGCTACCAGTCAAATTAGTTTCAAAATATTCAACAGAATGTGTATTCGGTTATAGATTCATCACAGACATACAATTCGTACACACCTTCGTGGTAGGCTTAGAGTTTCCTAAAGGAGCAAGATCATTTTGATTTCGACATCATGTGGCGTATCTGATTACAAAGTCAAACACTTTAGTGACAGATGTGATCCCTCTATTAGTTCATGGACTAATGGACAGGTGCTACAGAGCCCACAATTACTGTTTTACATGCAGTACAAGCACTCTTAGGCCCGATTTATAAGTCGAACTTTTCTTGTGCCGTGTCAGCTCAATCTGCCTGAAAATGGCAGAGTCCTCTATATAAATCAACCAGTCGTCATTAGCGCGGCGCGACAGAAAGTTCGACTTATAAAATGGGCCGTACTTACCGCTTTCTTCTTGATACCCGCACAGACATACGCCGATTCACACGTCTGTAATAATTAATGGATACGTATGATGGCTAGTATGTAACGACAAGCAAACGTGTTCCAAGTCCTTATATATGTAATGTACAGCTCAGAAATAACTTATAAGATTTCTCAAACAAAATAAAAAGTACTGTTGACTATTTTGAACATTGGAAGACATCCAATCCAATTCTGTTCAAAATACTCAACAGACCATTTCTTCCTCCGTTTTCAAAATTGAACTAACTAACATGTTTCTGTGTTTGTTTTGGAAATATGATAGCTGTTCTGTACATTTAAGTTTTTGTGGCTTTTAGAACACGTTTATGGCGATGTGAACCACCGAACGCACATTATAGATGGCATACCACATTTACAACAAAACGAACTTCTACATGAATGCTCTTATCTATGTAATTACGCATGAATTATTTCACGATATGTATATACAATATCTCATACAATATAAAATACACTACAATCGGTAAAAATGGAAATGAATCGGGATTATTTGCGCAAGAGCATTTGCCAAATCTAGGAGCGCTTAACTTGGAGCCAATTAGTGACTAAGCTGATGCTTCTCACTCCGCCGTGAGTCAACTGTGTGCGCGAGTATACTGCACAGGCCTACCCGAATGTAACGAAAGCGAGCCTTAATATTGTTTTTTAAGCGGTATGAATAGTAGGCGTCGATATAGAGCTATTAACTCGCTACTGCTAATTCACTATTGAAAACGTTATATTTGAAAGTCACTTTCTGGTGGAAGCAACAAGTTTCGGTCAAAATGATTTCAGAATACACTGCTGGGTTCCATGGTCGCAATATGATACCTACTGAATATTTTGACATTCGTGTGACTGAATGTAGACCCTGTCTCTGGAAACAACGGCGTTCAGTCAAAGTGTTTTAAAACTAGACAGTATTTTACCTGTAGGACGTAGTGTCTAATCAGCTTAGCGCGAATATAACTGAGATTATATGACCGACTATAGCAGTCACACTGCCACGGATGACTGTCACGAAATGTTTCGGGCAGCCCGAGCCCTGAGAGTTACTGACTACACACCACCATTCACTGTACACAACTCTGAAGGACACTTTATCGGGACTGATCAGGGAAAAGGCGAGGCGATCCAAGAATGGTTCAAGGAATAGTTCACTGACAACGATGATGAGCCCTTGCACCCGTTCTCAGGAGACCCCAGGTCATTACTAACACCAAATAAACAGCAGAAGTTGAGAAGGCATTTAAAGACCTGAAAATATGGACGTGCATCTGATGGCGTGAGCAATGAACTATTCAAATATGCAAGTGATATTATCTCAAATCAATTCAGCTTTTATGCACCACCTTCCCATCGACGCTGTATGTCAAGGCACCTTTATCGCACCACCAAGGCCCAAGAGGCCACTTGCCCCCCCCCCCCCCTCCCCTCCAATCCGCGGCCCATTGTGCTCCTCAACAGCATACGGAAAATGCTATCCAATGTTACTCTATTCCGTATCCGAGACACGATCAATCACTTCACCGGATCATGTCAAAGTGACTTCAAACGTGGACGCAGCTGCGCAGACATTGTATGGGCTCAATACATGTCACGAGCCTTCGACACAATTAAACGCTCAAAGATTCTAGATGTACTACGCCAGGCCAGATGCAATGAAGATGAGCTACGACTAGTGAGACTACCGCTTGCAGACACCAAGCTGAGAGTACGAGTCAAGTCAGTGAATTCTGTAGAGTTTGAGACATCAATCGGCTCCCCACAGGGAGATGGTCCATCTCCGATGCTTTTCACCTGCTACATTGCTGCCGCATTGAAATCTATGCGGGAAAGTTCCACAAGACCAAACCCCCAGTGTCAACACTGGGCATGCCACTAGAGATGGAATATGCCGACGATGTGGACTTCATAGACGAGGAAAAGAACCCCTTGACGAACTTCTCCCAATAGCTGCAAGCAAACTAAAAATTGAGAATCTCTTTATGAATGAATCCAAAACAGATTTCACCCACATATACCTATCGACAAAGCATGAAACTATAGAAAATGACGTCCCACTTCGTGGCGGCAAACTATGGAGGAAATGTAAAATCCTGGGCTCACTGCTTTGTAGTACTGCTGACAAATCTGCATGCTGTGTCATGGGGAACATAGCTTTCCAGTCCGTCTGGAAGCTTTGGATTCGTAGAGCAAAGATGCCCTTGATAAAGAGGCTACGTTTATGCAATGCAACCTGCGTATCCTTGATGCTGTACAACTGTAACAGCTGGGCAGCTCCAACGGCAGCTCTAGACAAACTCGATGCCTGCCACCGGAAACACCTACTGGACACCGATGGCCAGACAGCATAATTTCCAACGATGCGCTATACAAGATGTGTAATGCGTCGCCGCTATCTGTAAAAGTTACCCAGCAAAGATGGTCCATGTTTGGCCATGTGCTAAGGATTCCAGAAGAGACACCAGCACAGAGAGCCTTGGAATTCTCTCTACTCGGAGCCAGCAAATGCAAAGCCAGGGGGGGGACGTCATTGCATAAACCTGCTAAGCGTGCTACGAGGTGATCTCAAGAAAGCAGGACTCGGTACACTCAAGTCAAGAATGGACCTGGGGAAGTCTCGTGATTTCGGCTGAGGACACGACACAATGGGCAAGAGCGAAGAAGGACTGACTGCAGCTGTAGGATTTTTCTACTACTACAGCCGCAGAATACAGTAATCATCATCATCATCATCATCATCATCATCATCATCATCATCATGCGTCTGTAAATGCAATATGAGGTTTGGTTGACTGTCGTATTATTTTTAACACTCATAGCCGTGGAAATCCGTTGTTGTCAATATCGTATGTATTTAGCGATTCGTGACCGGAAACGAAGCTTTCTCAGTCGCATGGTATATGTATTTTAACCTGGTTCCCTGTCTCATTTTCCGTTGATTTTTCCTCATTACACGTACGTACATGTTATCTATACACGCTCACTTCGTTCGCGATGGCTTCGCGAGAACCCATCGGCCACTGCGTTCGCTATTAACACCCCACCCCACCACAAAAGTTAGACTGGGCAAAAGCAAGATTCAATTATTTGTGCTGCTTTCAGGCCGGTCGGTCGGTTTGCTGAATCACCGACTCACTCACTCGTCCCCTGAACCCAAAACTCCCCACCCACCTATTCCCACCTCGACCATCCACCAACACACCTGTACATGCACACACATCCAACACCACACGCACGCACGTATGCACGCACGCACTCACACGCACGCACGCACGCACGCACGCACGCACCCACGCACGCACGCACGCACGTACGCACGCACGCACTCACTCACTCACGCACGGACGCACGAACGCACGCACGCACGCACGCACGCACGCACGCACGCACGCACGCACGCACGCACGCACACATGCACACACGCCACCACCACCACCATCAACACCATCAACACCACCACCACCACCACCCCCACCACCACAACCACCACCACCATCAACCCACTGACCCACCGACTGACTTACCCAGCCATCCTGTGACGCACCAACCGACTTACTCACTAACTGACTGATTCAATGCCTCTAACTTACCCACAAATTTTTAGCTCACCTGGTCGAAACCGGTACGATTACAATTATATTTCGCCGGAAGCACCTTTATGGCATAGAGATTCAAGTTTGTTTAAAAGCAGTCGATCAGTCAATTTGGCCGGCAGCCATCTTGGATTTTGGTCGATTTTTTTAATGTCTTTAAAATTATTCTTCGAAGCCGCTGTGGGCCGATTCAAATCTCATAAAATATCATCTAGTGCAAGAGCTGAGCCATGTTGGTTTAATGGAACTGGATTGGTCAAATAGTTTGGTGGCCATCTTGGATGCCTAGATTTCGCGAAAACGAAGTCTTTTCCAAAACCGCTAAACAGATCGGGCCGAAATTTGGGAAATGTTATTAGGGACTAGGAGCCATTAAAGTCTGTTCAATGTAAGTTGATACATAAAAAACATGGCCGCCATGGACCAATCAAAATGTAGCAGGTATTATGATTTCAAATTTGCCATTTTCAAAATTGTCGGACAAACGGTTTGGTTTCCATCTTTCATCTTTTTCCTACCAAAATCTCCCATACTAAGGCAATAGGAAATTTTTTTATTGTTTTCTTCTCGAGAACCACTGGGCCAATTTCAAGTACATTTTTGTCGTCCATCCCCTTTTCCTTTAAACGACATCTTCTTAAGAACCGCTGAGCCGATTACAATTATATTTGGCAGGAACCATCTTTAGGGCAAGGGGATCCAAATGCGTTCAAAGAAAGACGATCAGCCATCTCGGTTTTTGGCTGATTTTTAAAAACCTCTTTAAAATTCTTCTCCGAAACTTCTTGGGGATCGATGTATGAAAGGTAGGGCAGCGTGACCTACTTTTCGCAGTTCATTAAACATTACTGAAATTTTTTGTCAGGCCTGTAGTTTCCAGTGTTTATGGTATACGGGAACTAAACTTGATATGTGGATGCATCTTAGGGAGATGGTGTGCAGTGTATGAAAAGTAGGTCTGTGTGACCTAGCTTTGACCTACTTTTCATGGTTCATTAAACATTACAGACGATTATTTTCCAGGCTGCAATTTCAACAGATTTTGATTTACAGGACCTAAGCTGGATATCTGGGTGTATATTAGGGAGGTGGGCAGTGTATCAAATGTAGGTAAACATGATATACCTTTGACCTACCTTTCACGCGTCATTCAACGTTACAGGAAGTTTTATCCAGGCTGTAGTTTCGAGGGTTTTTGGTATACGGGAATTATACTTGATATGTGGATGCATGTTATGGAGGAGGTGTGCATTGTATGAAAAGTAGGTCAGTCTGGCCTACTTTTCATGGGTCACTGAACATTACAAAAAATTTCGTTTGGGCTGTAGTTTCAAGACCTTTCGGTCTATGGGAACTAAGCTTGGTGCATGAATGTATTATATGCTAAAGGTGTGTTGCATATGAAAAGTAGGTCAACATGATTTTTTCCATGTCATAGTTTCAAGTGTCCCTGCGGAGTATGCCTTCGGGGAGCACACAAAAGTTTATTAATATGCCTTGTATTTGTTGGACTTTAGGATCACCTTTGCGCGTTGGCGATGCAAAGAGCGGCACGGTTCCCTTGACAATTTCTGGAGCTTTGATTGCCTCTGAGAATTGTGACATGTAGGATTTTGAGTGAAGATCTTGCCGGTGTCCAGAATGGCCTGCATGTACTGTAGTTTTCATTTGTTGATGGAAGACCAAGCATTTTCAGACAGTGATGTATTTTATCCAGGAGATCGCTTCTAAGTAACTGAATAGAGTTGTGTACACACGTAAGTGGCAGATTTAAACAGCTAACTGGCAGATCTATACGTTTCAGGTTAGCTCTGTACAATTTTTCCAATTTCTCTCTCTCACTCTGCTTAAGAATCAACCCCTCTAAGCTGTGCAAGAGGACTGGTGTGATGTATATCTCCCAGATATGTTTTGATGTTATTGGGTTCAGGCCATTAAGACCATGCAGATCAGCACCCATCAATGAGTAGACTGCATGCTGTGCTGAGCTAATTCTGCTGTCAATCGTTTGCTGATTTTTGCAAATCTAGTTAATTAGTTGGGGATCCGGTTCTCTACCAACCCACCCACCACACCCCACACCTGTTTTTCGAAGAAAAGAGGGGAGTATGCCGTGCAGGTTCCCAGATTTGCCGTGATCCAGATAAAAGAATCTGGATCGGATCACATTATGGATCTCTGGATATCTGGGAAACTATTGGTCTGATCTGGCTCAAATTTTAAAACATGAAAGGTGTGACCATGCACTAGGTTCCCCAACTTTGCGTGCGATCTAAAAGTCCGGGTAATCTGAATATAATGTAATCTGGAAAATTTCGAAAACTTTACAATATGACAAAGACCTTTCGGTCAGCAAGGCTCTGTAATCTGCTCTTGTTTGCGCTTGCCATAGCATACACCGGTTTTAGTACACGTATTCCCTCATCTTACAATGTCTTGAGACAATTATAAATAAATTATTTTTGCTGCCGCTGCCGCCACCACTGCTGCTGCTGCTTAATAATAATAATAATAATAATAATAATAATAATAATAATAATAATAATAATATTTGTGATATAAAACTTGTTTATTTCTGACATATCTGATTGTTTTGGAAAATATACGTTTATACTAATGTACAGCGGTTGTGTCCCTTTTTATACCCTGCCAATAAATTGCCGGGATATTATGTAATGCCGACGTACGGGCGGTTGGAGTAGGTATGGGGAAGAAACAAATCGAAATTGACGATGATTCGAAATCCAAGATGGTCACCGCCGGCCATCTTCAAAATTGGTTTCCGGATGATAAATCTTATCATTTATCGGACCGCTTTGAAACCTCATAGGGTGGTTAGACTAGATCTGCCCATCGATCCGCAATCCGAAATTTTTGACCGGCTGGACCATTAAATGGATAATGGTAATGAAAATTCAAGCTTTGGCTTACCCAGTATCCATTTGCAGATGAAGAGAAGAGTATTTTTGAAAATTAACCACTGGAATAACTGGCTCGGTTACCGAGCCAGTCATTCCAGTGGTTAATTTTCAAGAATACTCTTCTCTTGACCTGCTAATAGACATGTCTCCAGACCACTGCAGAGTTGCTTTGGTCAGTTTGACCATTAAAAGGCTCTGCTGACAGAAGAGGGGCTACATTACCACGTATATCAGTCAATCTAGCACGCGGTGACTATACCGGTTAGTCAGCATGCGATCGAACGATTCTTCTGTACGGTTTGCACTTGGTAGTTCATAGGATAAATCCTGAACTATGGTTAATTTTCTTCTTGCAATACAAAGTAAATATACACATTCGAAGGGTG
Source organism: Chaetoderma sp. LZ-2023a (assembly GCA_034401795.1). Classification (NCBI taxonomy): domain Eukaryota; kingdom Metazoa; phylum Mollusca; class Caudofoveata; order Chaetodermatida; family Chaetodermatidae; genus Chaetoderma; species Chaetoderma sp. LZ-2023a. The sequence continues at coordinate 68,586,159 of CM067372.1, forward strand.
CTCTGCTAAACTATGTTTACCTTTTCTGAAAGATTGGAAAATATTATGGAGCTGATGAGCAGCTCCAACTACCTTTGGCAAAATCCATTGTTTATTCAACCGCTGACTGTGGAAGCGAGATGCTTTGCTTGTCCGAATCAGCTATCTTTCTATTTTGGACTAATCTTGATTGTTTGAACAGAAACGAATCTATAGTGAATATGAAAGACGCATCTCGATCAATGATGTAAGTATGAAACATAACTCATACACATCATATCAAAGATATGGTAACATATCCACATATATTTTCTTGCATGACAACTATTGATCATCGCCCAGAATCAGACAAAAATCGTTAAACATATTGCAAAATGTGTCATCAAAGGATGTCACGTGCTTATATAAATCCTCTCCATCATGTTACCATAGCCTTAGTTTATATAATCTATATAATGTGATCAAAATGTTGTCAATTCTTATAAAAGCATTCTTAATGTAAGTATGTGTATAATATATTGCTAGTATAAATATGGCATTATACCTAACTCTATCTGACAATACTAAGGTACGGTATGACCCAATAAAGGGGTGAATTTTAGCTGGTCCCCGTTCAGCTATAGCTAAACACCGCCAACCTTTACGCGCGTTTGAATCGATTTGAAACTTTGAAAGATGAACTCCCAGAATCCAAATTTCGAGGTAACCATACAATTAAAGGTGCATATTCACAGCAAAATAAATGAAAATAAAATTGTTTAAATTGTATACTTTTAGAGGCTTAAACTGTTGGCCTAGATATAACGAAACGAAATAAATCTTAACATATGATTATTTCATTACGCATAAATTAATATAATTTTCTAAGTTGTGAATTTTAATTAGAGACCTGTGCCTCTATTTCAGTTTCATAACTTAATGAATTATATTACTTTAAAAGGAATTAAATCATCATATGTTAAGATTTCTTTCGTTTCATTACACAAAGGCGCACAAATTAAGCCTCTAACGGTATATAATTTAAACAATTTTATTTTCAGTCATTTTGCTGTAAATATGCACCTTTAAGCTGTTGCATAGCACCAACTCCCAGTCAAATTAGTTTCAATATATTCAAGTGCCGTCAATTCCAAAATCCAATTCAACAATACATCTGACACAATAAACAGACCGCATGTTTTATGAGACCGCGTTCTGATTCTCCACGGGACAGTGTCTTGTTTTTCTTTAATAGTTGCTTTTTAGAACAGAACTATATTTAATTATCTTATTTCTGAAGACTAATTCAATTAATAGTAATGGACCTTTCCATTTTTAGCTATGCCCCCCCCCCCTACACCCCCCCCCCCATCTGTAGCTAATCTCCAACCACACCTCGCTCGTGTTGGGATCGATCTACCTCTGAACTCAATGACTATCAATTTCCAGAAAACCATACAGGTAAGCTGTTGAATATTTTGAAACTAATTCTATGCCTATGGCCCAGTCAAATTAGTTCCAAAATATTCAACAGCATGTTTATTAAATAGTAGAATAATACAATTCTTACAACGTGTCGTACTATTAAGAGTTAAAGACGGGCCTAGTTGAATCATTTGTGACGTAATGCGTATGACGTCATCCTACACGCCGTTTAGCTGATTATGACGTCATATTGAAGATTTTCGATCTTCGGGTCTAATTTAGAAATATATCTACCACACCTCTGATAAGAATATGATGTAACGGTTGCTGCGACAACCTCTTATCAAAGATGCAGTAGCACGATTATCTGCTCGCCTCGTCGACGGTGATGGTGACGATATTTATACTCGATAATCTGGGCCTGATCTGACTCGGGTAAAAGATGGTGGCTCGGGACGGTGGTCTTCCGTCGCTTCCAGACTGGACAATAAATAACCCAAACTCTTGCTTCGAGGATATCGAAGTGATAATATATTCTCTGAAGTTTGACTGTCTGATATGACCATGAATATGTGTGACTTATGCTGTCACGATAGAAGTTAAAATAAAACTCTAAGTAAATATAAGTGGCTTATACTGCCACCAGCGATGTTAAATAATTAATATTGTACTTATACTAGCCCGACTACTTTGGGTGACTTATACTGCCACCAATGACTACAGAAACAACCGATATCTACGCGATACGAATACTGGTTATTCTATCATTTAAAAGTTGCGTTTCACGATTCGCTAGGCAGTTTCGTCAAATACTGTTCTTGGCTACTTAAAGCCATTCACCAAGAATTCATTTGAATCTCGACAAAATCAGTTCCACGGAACTATGCGGACTCGAGGCTAGGCTTTCTTCAGACCAATCTTTTTCTGAACCTTCAACGTTAGAGACCGGACCGAACCCCGACTGAAAGTTAAAGTCCCGCTTATATACAATCTTAGTTTTTAATATCTTGTTGTTCTCTAAAATTCCAGCTGCCTTTTATGACAGAATGACTTATCTTGTTTGACGACAAGTCTCGATTTGTGTATCTACGCCTATGAATCTGTCCGAATGACGAATGGTCGGTTTGATACCAAGTATCGATTTGTGTACCCAACATCCATGAATCTGTCAGAATGACGAATGATGGGTTTGATGACAAGTTTTGATTTGTGTACCCAACATCCATGAATCTGTCAGAGTGACGAATGATGGGTTTGATGACAAGTTTCGATTTGTGTACCTAACATCTATGAATCTGTCAGAATGACGAATGACCGGTAAACAAGTTACCATTCTTCTTAGTCTTGAGTGATTACTTTTCGGCTACTGCTTATGAATCTGTCCAAATGACGAATGATCGGTAAACAAGTTACCATTCTCCTTATCCTGATTGTTTACTTCTCGGTTCATTTTCTCAAGCTTTCGTGAGAATATAGATCGCCATTGTAACTAACTGTTTCCGTATGTCATATTTCATCTGATTCCGGCTAGACGCTAATCATCTTGCCAATTTTGATAATGTACGTACACCGTCTGACAATGTATGCATATCCCACGCTGATAATGTACGTATTCCTCTTACAAGGACGCTATGGACGGTACCAGTTATCCAGTGCTAATAATATATATCCAAATAATAAATATATATCCAAATAATAAGATGCTGGTAATGCATCTAAGTATAGATGATGATGATCATTGCTAGTAACCGCTGATCGGTACATCTTAATATACATGGTGACATAGTCTATTAGCTCGCCTGGCATTCACATCTGAATTTTGAATTTTTACTCGGGACTTACTTGTACATATAAGATGTCCAGCGGGGTCATGACTTCCCACAAGACAATCCCATATCTACAATATGACGTCAAATCATCGATGGATACCCTGGAAAGGTGAATAGCTGGAAATAATAGTGATATCTTAAATGTTATAACAGTTAGCATAGATTATAGATATATCACATTTTAAATGACATCTCATCCTGAGAAAATGAACTTTCTGAAGACTATTCTGAACATCGTCGTTATTGTTCGTCCGGTTTTGTAGGTACATGAGTCCCCGCTTTGTCTTTGAATGGATATGATTCTGGTTGTCTCATGCGCATGTAGATTGTGCGAAGTGATATCCCTACAACTTTGCATTTAGACATTATATTCTTCCAACTATGTGTGCTGGAATATCTTACACGTTGTCTATAGCTTTTAATTGTCCATGTAAGCTTGGTAACTTAACAGAAATGCGCATTTCTTTATGTTTCTCCTTGCTTCTATGACAGTCCATGTTTTGTTTAGAGCGTTCTTGAATGCGATTCCTTTTCTTGCAGAGTTTTCGCCTAATAGATTTCGATATTACGTAGTAGTCAGTACTATCAGTTACACCATGGTAGACATTCCCATTATACATCAATATTCTCATCATTTGATTGCCATATGTGCCGGTCGTATTAGGAGGTGGTTAGTAATTGTATGTTCTTATTACCATTCTGTTATTTACAAATATCTAACATGGACATGGATTTCTTAATTTCCTACAGAGTAGCAACGTGTACTTTCCCATGATTGTTTTCGTATTGATTTTATCCGGGAAAACATTTGTACAAGTCATGACCAGCCGTGTTCAACAACAAGAAACGTTGTCTTAAAATGAGTATCTCTTGGTTGAACTGGTTGTCAATTAATATAAGACAATTGCCATAAAGAGTGGATTTGCCAGATGGATACTCATTTGACCACCTGTAGAAGTGAGCAACTATACTATGACCATCAAAGCGGGCTTCGCTATAGAAAATGTTGAATATATTCTAGTGCAACATTAGTTTTGCCAATGGAAGCATTCGGTCTGTCACTCAAGTATATGGCATAATTATCGATTAATAAATCCACGCTTAGCTATGCCCGCTCCCTTTAGGTAACTTTCGCCGCCCATTATTTGAGTGTGTTTGGATCAATTTATATACTTTGAGCACTGAATTCCCAGAATTACACTTTCAAGGTAGCTATGCAGGTAAGCTGCTGGGTATTTTCAAATTAATTTGAGTGGGTGCTGTCGCTGCCCAGTTAAATTAGTTTCAAAGAAATAGTCAACAGAATGCGCACTTAGATACATGTCATTCATTGCGCATGTTGATTGTGACGTCAGTCTATACTTGACGTAGTTCAATATGACACCACACACTTGAGTGACAGATTGGATTCATCCATTAAGTCATATGTAGAATAGATGTACAATGACAATGACGTAATATACCTCTGCCATGAAGCTCGACAAGTCCGATAAGTGTACAAAGTGTATATCTTTGATGGATTTACAATTAAATAAATATTCTGTTGAATATTTTAAAACTGATTTGACTGGAAGATGTTACTGCCAGAGTATACGCGCATAATTATCTTGAAAATGGGGTTCTGGGAATTCAAGGTTCAAAGTATATAACTGGATCACATCACGCGCAAGACGTGGGCAATGGTTATTAAAACATCTGCGAGGCGTAGCTAGAAATGGATTCCTCTATTGGACAGTTTAACACAGAATTAATATATGTATCTAATTATATTTTATTATTGATATCCCTATCAGGAACATCGAAACCTGCACTGTTAAGGACTGATGACAAGAATTGTTAGAGCAAGCACAGCAACGAGCGGTGCATGCCCAAACAGCCATGCGAAAAACCAGCATACGTCTTTGTTGAATAACTGTTTCCACCCGATAGGCGAAAAACACACGAATTTTGAAATATTAGACTTAATTGGTGCTAAGTTGGAAGAGCGGATATGGGTTCAATAACGGTGCCTTCTAAAGTGGGCAACATGACGTCGTATTATGCTGGTTGGAAGATATTTTACAGTAGTAATGACTATATCCCTCGTGCTTTCTACAAGGAGTTGCCGATAATATCTTTGTCTCTTGGTGCTGCTGCTAATATGATTCTTCTCTTATATCTTATTGGTCTGAAGAAGTACCGATCACCCGTATTTATGTTGATCACGAGTCTAGCAGTAGCTGATTGGCTGACATGTATAAGTCATGTAGGGATGGCCAGCATGGTTTCACCATACATAATCCTTCCAGAAGCTGCTGCCCAGCCAGTGTGTAAGATAATGATTTATCTATCAGGTTGGTCAGTCAACTCGAGTGTCCACCATCTTGTCTTGTTTGCAGGTATCAGATTCTACCAGCTTTGTTTCCCATTGAAGGCGCGCGCGTATGTCACAAGTACATTTGTACTTCAGTGCTGTGCAGGAGTATGGTTTGTGTTTTCCTTAACTTGGCTGCCATTCTTGTATTACTACCATGCAGAATTGGTCCTCTATAACAATAGGCCCGAATTCATCTGTATCTTCATCGGTGATACATTCATCAGAGCCATGGGATTTCTAATCACGAATACAATATATCTTGGGGTGGCCATAGTGTTGCTTCATATTGCCAAATACATCCGCATTATACAAGCCAGGAAGAACATCGATGTACAACAGGAGCGGAAGGAAGGCGATGCGCGGGCTATTGTTACAGTAATAGTGCTCTTCTTTATTACCTGGATACCGATCAATACGTATGAAGCAATTACAGATTTCAAACCTGGAGAAGGCTTACATCAAGATAAAGTTTGGCTAATTTTTAACAACATTATGACGAGTAACTCTATCTTTAACCCTATAGTATACTGTTTAGCTGCGAGGACAGTGAGGAATGACATCGCTACGAATTTTTGTGGCAAAGATAAGAAGAGAACATGATGCATGAATGCCGCTGTTTCATATGCAATATAGGAATCCGGTTTTGGATATGCCCCCGCTCATTGTTGGGATCGATCGATCCTTGAACGACCTAACTATGAATTTCCAGAAAACTATACAGGTAAGGTGTTGAATATTTTGAAGTTACTTCAACAGCGCCCAGTCACAATAGTTTCAAAGTATTCAACAGCATGTTTATTAAATGGTAAAGCCATACAATTCTTACAACAACGCTTAGTCTATCATCAATGGACCTTTCCATTTTTAGCTATGCCCCGCCCATCTCTGGCTAAGCTCCACCCACACCTCACTCGTGTTGGGATCAATCGATCTCTGAACACCCTGACTATCAGTTTCCAAAAAACTACACAGGCAAGCTGTTGAACTTTTTGAAACTAATTTGACTGGGTGCTGTTGCTGCCGGGTGCTGTTTATTAAATAGCAAAGAATTACAAATACATACAATTCATACAACGTGTCGGACTGTTTGAGATTTGGTGACGGTCTATATAGAACACGATGGATGGATACTCTGGAAACGTCCCTTAACACGGCTGGACTGTATGAAGGCTTTGGCTCGCATCACGCTGGTCCGTCAGATGACTGGTAAGCCACTCCCAGTGAGCAGGTGGGTGATCTGAGTTGGACCGTTTAGCCATATTCTTGATTTTTCTTGAAGGGATGTAGTATGTCTTTCATCTAGTGTAGCGGTGGTTCGTGACAAGAACATATAGTCTGATTTAGCTCTCGCAGCCTAGCGAATAAACAGAAAGTTCTCTCAGTCTGACTGTTGATATTGCCGGTTGACAAAAAACTATAAATGTGATCAGTAATGGTAAGCAACGTTGTGGCCTCAAAAGAAATTGACAACCATCGAAGTGATAGAGTATTGTATTCTTTTTGATTGAAAACACTTTTGAAAAGAAAATAATTCTGCCGGTACTAATGAAGTCGAGTTAGTTCGAATTATGGCATCTGACTTTTAGTTCTTTTGTGTAATCGGCTGGTCAGATGAACCGGCAAATAGTGTTGAATACTCTACTCATGTAGCACATCATTTATAATACACATGTTTTATATTTGGAAACAGTTATACGACTGTGTGTAGGTTATTGAAATATGGCTGGTCCGGAAATCCTAGTCCTAGATGGACACTCCCTTGCAGGAAAAAAGATAATATCTAGTCATTTGTCATTAGATGGTATCTGACATGTTTCTAGTTAGTGAAGTGATCTGCTTGATTGTGAGCAACGGCCTAGTACCGGTCTCTGATGACCTGCTTCCATATTCATACTATTAGAGAAGGACCTTTACAGCAGTTAGCTAGCAGTTGTAAATGCATTCCATTATACCGCAAGGTACTCCTAGAAGTTAGGCTTCGATATGAATTTGAATTTAGCTACTTCTTTACGTAGGCTCATGGCGGTAAGATAACCGCACAGTCTGACATTTCCGTAACACAATACATTATATTGAGTATTTTAGTTATGTTGTGAGAACATCGGCAGCCATGTCGACTAACTACTCTATAACCCTTGATGTGGTTTCAATGGGATATATGGTCGACGTAGATCGCATCTCTGATGCAGAATACTCACCTGCTGTGAACGATAAGCAAGTGAATCTGTAAAATAGCTACTGTTCAGAGAACATGGTTAGTAGGACCATACTGTCGCCTCAATACACCGTACGCAAGATGCCATATAGCCAATGTGCTTGCGATCACCGTAGAGCTGCCGAAGACCTAAGCCACAGATCATTGTAATTTTATATAGCGTAATCCACCTCTCAGTGACCAAATAGTGCGTTTTCTAGGCAAGTGACAGTTCCTATCTGAAAATGTCCCAATAATCGATATATTTCAGAATTTTGTTCACCTATCAGCTATAGTCTTAGCTACAAGTTGTGTCATAGAGATTCTAAAATAGCAACCATACATTTAATGATTTTAAATAGTTTGTGAAATTATGACAAATTTCCAGCCCGTCCGTATATTAATGAAACGGTTCTTAGTCGCACAGTTCATGTCTGAAAAATGTTATTATTATATGCCTTAGTCCTGCTTGATACATAATTAAAATGTTTCAAATAATATGTTTAAATGTACTTGCTTAAATTATAAGATGCTTATCCTTGACCGACTGAAGTACACATTTAGAATATGAACCGTTCTAGCGTAGGGCTCGACCATGCATCGCAAACGTCAGTGTTTCACCTTTGAGACTCGTGCTCATGCTCCCAGACTCGAGGATCAGTGGTGAAACCATTCTCTGTTCTACATTTAATCTTCCTGTTATATAAACAAGTTAGTAATTTCAAAACTCATGTGTTGTTTAACATTCTAGCTAGTTTTATATCTTTCTCAACATGAGCAAACGGGTATCTCAATTTCACGACAATAATATACATAAGCTGCTGAGCATCCGCAAACCAATTTGGCTGTGATCTGTTGTTGCACCAGAGTGTAGTAAAGACAAACATCATTTCAGTCAGTTTCCAACTTATTTCTTCAACTACAAGGAATGTGTTGCATTTGGAACGTCTGGTTAATATTGTTGAAAAGATGCAAATATACACACTGAATGAGAGAAATTGAGCTCAACGGTAAAGATGGCGTGCCGTTCCGCGCATGGCATTCTGTTACGTTTTACCGGTAGTCACTCTGGTTCTCCAGCCTTCAGAGACCATCTTTCTCTATGTATTACCCATAAGTCTCCATACCGCCATTCAGAGCCATTCCGTATTAGGTCTTAAATCAATACAAAGTAGGAAAACACTTGTAGTATGCGTTTGTGCGCGAGTGCGTGCGTACGTACGTGCGTACGTGCGTGCGTGCGTGTGTGCGAGCGTGCGTGCGTGTGCGTATGTATTAATCTAACATTACCCGAGGAATGTCCATGTTTGCCTAAATCAGCTTAGAACAACTGATGCAATACATTTTTATTTGCGCATATGCCCAGCCAAATTTACCGGTTCTTCGGTGCAAAGACAGGAATAAGATGACATAGTCCACATAACATCAAACGGCTTTAGCGTCCTTGTTGGGTACATTAATTTGACAGCGACACGACTTGGAACAATTCACTCATGCTTTACCTTATCGAACATCAATTCATAATATGTCGCGATGTAACTGGCATTCAGAGACAGTAATGAACTTAATTTATGATGTGGAATACTCTAAATGTGTCTGGAATCGAGCCCACGATGATTGGGGGTCCGCGGAGCTACGAATGTACGATGGTCGACGTGGGCTTGAATCCGTTCACGATATATCTCTCACATATATTTTGTACATAACACCTTTCATATCAGTCTCAAACCAAAGCTGCTTTCTATGAAGCATGATATTGATTGACGTATTGGCATCGTAGATATGCTTTCCTGTTTTGTAAGACCATCATTAGATCTGGTCCTGGATTAGATTGCAGCAATCTATATGGGCCAATGTGGCACAGACTGAGCACTCAAAAGAACTGTCAATCTTATCCTAGGTGATATCCTTCTTCCAATTTTATGCAGTATGGGTTCTGCGATGGTTTTGTTTTTGCTGAAATGTGAATAAATCCCTGAATTCTATATCGTCTGCTTCCACGAGCTATGGACAGTTCATATCATAACGTGTTTGTTAGTTGGAATGTGAAATTGTGGTGGCAATGCGTGTATGACACACTTTCCTAATTCCAACGTGCCAATCATGATGTCTTATCAGGTAGAACATGTCTAATAATAAGTATGACCACTATCTGCAAAATCACATGTGATTCGGATCCAAATTATGTTATTCAGAACATAAATATTCTTAAGTAGTATGCATGTCAGTGTAATATTTAACAGCTAAACTAAAGAGTGCAAATTGTTCAGTAAATAAATGCATATCCGTGTACTTATATAATATATGCATATAATTTCCATTTTCAATCTTGACAATTGTATATGAGTTACCCATACAAACACACTGAGTCAAGGACCGTGCATTGAATGTATTGCAAGACAAGCCTCATAGAGCACTCAGACTATGCTGAACAAGGATGGCATAGAAAGACACTTGGAAAGGCAATGTCATCATGTTGATTTTCCAGCAACCCAATGACTGAAAGTAGTCGGTTTGCCTGAGATTATGCTACATAGTTTACCGACTCCAGAATATTTCATCAGTCAAATATTAATCGTTATTAGGGAATTGTAAGGCATCCGCCATAAATGTGCGTGTGAGAGTGGATGGTGTATTTGCCATTATTAATTCTCTTTATTTCACCGCATCCCACTGCTGTTGGATTCCGTCATTTCAACTGGCTCGAACTGAGTGTATAAAGTTCAGCTTGTTGACTGGTTAATTCAATATTTGTAATAATACTCGAAATATAAGTAACCTCGTCTCTTGATAGCTATTCAGATGATCTAATATGCCACTCATAAAATATGTAGGTAATTTTAAGCTTTTTATCATGCCGCTAAAGAGAGATATTCAGGCATTAGTAACCAAATGTTGGTACATTTCTACACCCTATGATGGCTGTCATGCTTTACCTTTTAGCCAATCAGACAAAAGCTAGCGTGTCTGCCTCGGTATATGCGCTCAGTCATAGAGGTGTCATCTATAGCTTGACAATGTGGTGTAAAAGCTACCATGCAGGATTTAGCGATCAATTGCACAAAGGAGTGGTTTATCTCTTCTCAATTCGACATTATTTTGCCATGAGATCCCAAACCAGTACTTCAACTTTCACAATGTGATTCACGGTCGATAGTGCTGAAATGAAATTGTGCCCATAAAGACCATACTCCACGCAACGTGCTCTCGTCTCAGTCTCACGTGCACATGGCCACCGTCACATTTCTGTCAAAGTGATGGAGGGGCAATACGTTAAAAACACATTTAACAAGAATCCATTTTATGCACATCACCATGCTTATGGTCAATACCCCCAACATGAAGAACTGAAAACTTCATATAATACATTTCACACAGTATTCATGACAAAACAGCGTAATGATCGAAACCAAAAGAAAGACAATACAAGTCATATCCGGAAATTATGGATGCGTTTAATCTTATTAGTTGCGACTCGCGACTAGGATAAGTTGGTCTGCCTGTCGGCCGGTCGGTAACATTATTGATATATCTGGCACAGCTTCCTGAGTTGCAACAATAGGGCATCGCACTTGTTTTTAAATTAACCAGATTTGCAGAGCATTGACATAAACGTATCAGAGTTGTACAAGGAGTTAGATGACACATAATATGAGGCATGTTAAAAATTGAAGGAAACATAGACATACAAATAAAAAAAATGAGATCAAGTCATGACTCATGAGAGATGCTCGAAAACGACGACGACGACGACGACGACGACGACGACGGCGGCGGCGGTGGCGGCGGCGGTGGCAACGACAACGGCGACGGCGGCGAATACGACGACGACGGTACCAACAACAAGTGTGTGATGTATGCATATGGATGAGGGCTACACGTATCCTTGAGAAAGAAATGATATTGCTGAACAGTGTATGAAATATATGAGGGTTGAAGCATTGGACCTTTCCGGTTTTAGTTATGCCCCGCCCATCTCTAGCTAAGCTCCACCCACACCTCGCTTTTGTTGGGATCGATCGATCTCTGAACACCCTGACTATCAATTTCAAAAAAAACTACACAGGCAAGCTGTTGAATATTTTGAAGCTAATTTGACCGGGTGCTGTTGCTGCCGGGTGCTGTTTATTAAATAGCAAAGAATTAGAGACATACAATTCATACAACGTGTCGGACTATTTGAGATTTGATTACGGTCTATATGGAATCCTTTGTGATGTAATGATTGTGACATCATCATACACGCGCTGAGCTGATTATGACGTCATACGAGGTCAGATGATGGATGGATCCTCTGAAACGCCAAATTAATGGCATAAGAATCTAATATCTGCCTACAAAAACACGTGCACGTGAGATGCCTATTATTTATACATGGCATACATCATTGACGACATGAAACTCACGTACAATGAAGCGCATGATGCTATCACAAACAAATCCTTTTAAACGTGGTCAAGTCAAATAGAAACAATACTAATACACATCGTATGCATTGGTAAATTGATCGAAAATGGATCGATCAGTAAGCACATTTGTCTACAGGGTGGTGTTTATTTTTTAAATATCTGACAATGACTATATGCTACTGTATATGAATCGGACAAATATTGTAGTCCTGGACTGGATAATAATATCAATGAAACCTAACATGTCAAACATGCTAGACATAAAGCTAAAATCTGTAATAACCTATACGTGTAGCAAATCTCAAAAACACCTGCCAACGAGATGCATTAGAATCGGAAGAATAGGGTAGAAGGATAGAGTCAACAATTAGAATTTACTGTACCCTATACTATATTGATGACGTTATATTATTAACTGCCAGGGTCAACAAATATCTACATTTGAAATATCTAATATCTATGGCAACAGGATACAGAGTTGCTGGGAGATAAGTTGCGACAGGATGTTCTCACAGAGAATACTGATGGGGTGAATATATATCACTCAAGTATATGACGTCATACTCAATTACATTATATAAGGGGTTTACGTCACAATAGATAGTGAGGCTCTAGCATGGACATTGAAAACTGCGCCAGCTGTAGGAATTGTACGGCTTTACTATTTAATAAACATTCTATAGAATATTTTGAAACTAATTAGACTGGGTGCTGTTGCCGGCATAGGCACCAACAGCACGCAGCCTAATTAGTTACACAGAAATTGGGATTCTGGGATTTTAGTATTCAAAATATAAAAAATATTGCTTCCAACATGCGTAAAATGTGGGCGGAGCTTAGCTCGAAACAGACGGGCTATAAGTAGAAATGGATATTCAAGCGATTGATTAATGCTTCCATCTAGCATATCGTTCTTTAAACAAGCATGCGCTTGGATTTAAATTTAAAATTCTAACCTTTCCTGTTAACTCAATGTAATGTTTGAATTGTTTTTCCTTTTAAACTAACATGATCATTCTTTTACGTTCCACTACATCCAAATGATGTTTTGACTCTCAGTAGCCCCACCTAAAGCGAATGGCTTTTCTCTAATGGCAAAGTCCCCAGGTGTAGGTCTATGAATTGGAAATTCAGAAAATATTTGTATGTTTTCCTATATAATTAATGTAAATTACATGCATAAATACATTCATACACCCGTACAATGTTTGATAACAATAATCTGAATATGATCGATGGACTTATTCCACAATGCACCTTTCCAGAGCATCCATCTATCAATCTGACTTCATATCAAGTTATAATCAGCTAAGTGGCGTGTAGGATGATGTCATAATCATTACGTCATAAATGATTCTATTTGGCGCGTCTTTAACTCTTAATAGTCCGACACGTTGTACGAATTGTATGTCTCTACTATTTAATAAACATTCTGTTGAATATTTTGAAACTAATTTGACTGGACGCTGTTGCTGCCATAGGCACCAACAGTGCCCAGTCAATTTGGTTCCAAAATATTCAATAGCTTACCTGTATAGTTTTCTTGAAATTGTTAGTTAGATAGTTCAGAGATCGAACGATCCCAACACGAGTGAGGTGTGGGTAGATCATAGCTAGAGATGGACAGGGCATAGCTAAAACTGGAAAGGTCCATTAAATGTGTTTGTTCAGTCTGGGTGGATAGTGCCATCCATACCCTGCGCTATCAGGATAGTGATAACTTGATTGGACTTACTTGTTCTCCATCAAGACTCTCTTCAATTCCGAACAACCTGTTTTGATAGAAAGTTGACATCTGTTTTGGAATGATATTCTTCTGTCAATATTATGCAAGCATTTATGTGATCAATTAGATTACGTTGGTAAGTTAACCTGTGGTTACTTTAAGTAAGTTTTGTTTACATAAATCTGCATAAGTGGCAATGGATCAAGATCACAGTAATTGAACATATACTATTGTATTGAACTGACATAGTAGTGAAAAAAATTGTCATGATATTCATTAAAGCATCTTGATTTCACTAAAATAATTTTATCTTGATATTATTTACGATATAAAACTATTCTCGTTAATTATTTTAAAATTAAACTTGTATAGCAACTGCGCATTCGTCTTATTCTGTCTGGTCAACACAATATCAAAACATAACAACTGTTTGCTTATGTTATTATTATTATTATTATTATTATTATTATTATTATTATTATTTCACATTAATATATATTGTGTAACACTCAATTTGTCTATTTTAATTGATTTTGGAAGTAATCTACGAATTATGTTAGATCAAATGGTCAGATTCCTTAGAGGATATCGCAATGCTCCAAAGTGGTATCTCTTAATTGTTCTGGAATATCGCGCCAGTAGGAATATAATATGAAAGCAACAGAAATGACTTCACATATCTATCAGCATAATTTCATAAATTGGTCTTCGATTAGCCGATTGTTGGCCAATTGATGTCACCATTCCTGCACAGGCGTTTGAAGATCAGACGTTTGTTAAATTAGTAGGCAGCACGTGGTTGGTTAGGACCAATTTTAAAACTGTCTCTACCAGTTTTGTGTTGCGACTAATAACCGTAGGTTTACATGTATCACCACGATGTTCAACTGAGACGAAGTATGTATAGCTACATGACGCATATCATAATCGTGCCATATTTCTATAACGATTCAAAAGGTTGAGCCTTTGCTAATGCAGATAGTACAGATAATAAAAAGCTAAATTTCAGGAAATGTGCTGCGTTCTTTTTTTTCTCAGCTATGTACTTCATCTTCATCCTTTATATTTTATGAGTATCTGCAAAGACGTTAGTTAATAGTTTAGTAACCTCACGATTAAACTACTGCAATTTACTACTGTACGGTCTGCCAAAATCTCTGATTAACAAACTCCAGCGTGTGCAAAACACAGCAGCTCGCATCATCATACGCACCCCTCGGTACGACCATATCACACCAATACTAAAAGCCCTGCACTGGCTTCCAATTAAAAGTCGGGTGAAGTTCAAATTGCTGACGCAAGCGTTCAAGGCAATTCACGGCCAGTCACCAGCATATACCAGCGACATAGTGCATATCTATAAGCCGAACAGGAGCCTTAGATCTGCGCAGTCAATGACTCTAATTGTACCAGACTCTAGAACTATAACATACGGTGACCGACGGTTCGCAAGAGCAGCACTTGTCTTGTGGAACACACTGGCACATAAACAAGCTTACCGGTTTCAAGAAAGCTCTTAAAACCCATCTTTTTACCGAACACTACGAACCTATGTAAATTTTACTGCCGTCTATTAAGTTTTATCATCTGTTGCCATCAACATCTAATTTTTAATAATTCTAATTATGGCTTTCTATTTTATGGAATATGATGTCAGTTTCTATTTTAACCTACGTAGTTAATCATTGTACAGCGTTTTTTAACCATCTTTTTTTGGAAAAGAACGCTATATAAATATGGTAAAATAATAATAATAATAATAATATCTGTACTAGACTCTCTTATACATGGGTTCCTCTCAGGGAGTTCAATGACATGTGCATGCACTGTATTCACGAATAGGCATCTCAACATCAAACATACACGTTCACCATCCATACCACAGAATTCTCCGTCTTGCATTGCCAGAGCTGGTCAGGGTTATGGCAAATGTATACTATTTAGCCCATATTCGTTAGCATGTACTATACAATAGGTAAACAATAAATCAGAGAATACATTTGAATTATCAAAAATACGTATTTTATTTCCACTACATTATTGCCAATGGTGTTCTACATTAAGCTGCTAGAGTGTGGGGCATATATTTATTCAGTTATTCAGCAGTGCATAGACTTGTTAATCAATCTGAAAAAGAATAATAATAATAATAATAATAATAATAATAATAATAATAATAATAATAATAATAATAATAATAATAATAATAATAATAATAAAAATAATAATAATAAAATACTGGTGGTGGTGGTGGTGGTGGTGGTGGTGGTGGTGGTGGGAAGAAGAAGAAGAAGAAGAAGAAGAAGAAGAAGAAGAAGAAGAAGAAGAAGAAAAAGTAGTAGTAGTAGTAGTAGTAGTAGTAGTAGTAGTAGTAGTAGTAGTAGTAGTAGTAGTAGTAGTAGCAGCAGCAGCAGCAGCAGCAGCAGCAGCAGAAGCAGCAGCAGTAGTAGTAGTAGTAGTAGTAGTAGTAGTAGTAGTAGTAGTAGTAGTAGTAGTAGTAGTAGTAGTAGTAGTCTATCTGTCAGTCAGTCAGTCAGTGGTTGCGTCGGTAGGTGGGTCGGTTCGTCAGTCAGTCGGTCGGTCTCTGCACATTTATGCAATTAAGCGTTCGCAACCCTAAATGCAGTATGACGGTTAATCACAATATTGAAAGCAGTATAACGATTACAAATATTTATTCTCTAAAACATAATCTTTCCGGTCAACTGAGTGACACATCTCATAGCCCAGGACAATCAGACTATTTTTGAAAATTTACCACTGTAATGACTGGCTCGGTTATCAAAAATAGCCTTCTCTTGGTCTGCAAATGGACATTTCCCAAGACCACTGCAGAAGCCGTTTTGGCTGATATGAGTGTTAAAGGGTTAAAGAAGCGAGTTGGTTCTTTTTTTACATACCACATCGAATCCAGACATCCTCTTGATGAACACAGTTGAGGTTTGTTGAATCCGACGTACATTCATTTAGACTCAGTTCATGTCCAGTGCAGACAACATTGGACATCCAGATTAGGCCAACCCCACCAGAAATATTATTAATATCAAACACACCGGTGTGCCTGGCGAAAAATAACAAATTAATAATCCACGCGGGCATCTGTACAAATTTGAAACATTCTCAGCGATGGTAACAATCGATTTCATAAGATAATATTTTCAGTTAGAATGACAGCAATGACATGAAGAAAACGCCATCTCAACAGAGCGGAAAACATGACACAACAGATTCCAGATAAAGGAATAACATACAATAACGAAAATGTTATAACTGTTGAAATTATGAAATACGAATATAGGAAATCAATTTAAATAAGCCTTGTGGTTCCCTACTAGTCGTTGTTTTGCAATAAAACTAACCTTCGAAACATGATTTTAAATGTAGCATAAATAGGCGGTTGACCCGTATAGAAAGAAATTATACCTTCCCATTGATCAATTTCCTAAAAACCAGTGTCTGTTTTGAAAGCGCAAATTGAAGTCATCGCGTTGCCAGTGCGATAAAAAAGACTAAGCAAAACTACTACTGCCAGTGCCGCGATGGAGACCGGATGAGGGCATAGCATACACACCATATGGTGTGCATCCAAAAGATACTCTCATATGAACTCGCCCGTGTATCAGTGTATCCGACATGTGAAAGCTGGTCTGCTAAACCAAGATTTTTGTCTTGACGCGGTGGTCCAGCGGAAAGATGTCTGGGTTGCCGATGCTATACGGAATTGCAGGATGGCGGTTAGATCCCCGACTGAGGAAATGATGATCAACAAAGTAAACTAACGAGTGCACTCCGTGAGCAGGGTTAGCACGGAAATTGAAATCATCACGTTGCCAGTGCGATAAAAAAACAAGCACTATTACTACTACTACTACTACTACTACTACTACTACTACTACTACTACTACTACTACTACTACTACTACTACTACTACTACAGCAACAACTACTACTACTACTACTACTACTACTACTACTACTACTACTACTACGTCGAATTGCTGAGTCTCAACACAACGATTACGTAGACTAAGGATTACTTGCAGTTTACGAAATTGATATAACATATGTAATTTAAATTATTGACTTAATTGATAAATCTGTTTGATTTTAATATGCATATAATAAGTATGTCAGTGTGTTTACCTGCCCATCATTCTACAAAATACAGTTGCTGCGTTGTCATTGAATCCATCATCGCAAACTGTACCCCATCGGCGTAATAAACACCTCAGCACGTCCATATGTAGAATTGCCATCAGCCAGGCGTACTAACTTGACGGTGTAGCCAACTGTTGACAAACCAAGTTTATTTTGTTTTTATTACATGTGTATGTTCGTATTGTCGGAGTTCATATTCTTTCACGGAATTGCTTGCATCATATATCAGAAAGCATTTGCTAATAATTGCGCAATAAGAACATACAGTATGAATTCATATCTACATTGACGGACAATATGATAGAGTATTATCTAGTAAGTACTTGCTTGTTCTCGTTTTGTACATACATGATTTAATCTTGACGTGTTGATTTAAATATTTGCATATAATAAAGTATGGCGTATGATTACAGGAGAGTGTGTGATTACCACTGGGACAGTGACTGGTGATGGGATGGAAATCTAACCACGACATGCAAAACTGGGATATTTTCTTTGTAGAATAGTGAAAAAGTAAAACGTGCATTCCTATAATATGAAAACGAAAATATGTACAAGATTGCTGAGATGACTATCTTTATGTCTGCCGTTCCGGCTTAGGCTAGAATTAGAAGCAGTTGGGATGAATATATCTAATTCTGTGATTGAATATCCAGTTATGCTATTGAGTTGCTGCTACTTATACGAGACGCCATATACACTGAACCAAACAAGTTTAGCAACACTGAGAATATTACCGTATAAATGTTATTTAACAAAAACAATAAATTGATTCAAATATATTATTTAATTGATAGGTCATTTTCCAATTTGAACAGCAGTCTCGTGTTACTGTAATGCTAGCATCGCGCCTTTAACATGGCATCATTCAACCGAAGGGTCCAATTTAAATAATGACACTGAGCTGTCAATACCGGTTGTGACCTCCGCGTGCATTAAACACCGCCGTAAATCGCTTTCTCATGCTTCGAATTAAGCACCTGATGTCACGAAGAGGAATCGCATCCCATTCCTGGAGCTGTGCAGCTTCCAGCTCCCGCATGTTGTGAAGATGTGGATAGTTCCCACGCACCATACGGCCAAGAATGTCCCACACGTGTTCGATAGGAGACAGGTCCGGTGATCGCGCTGGCCAGTCCAACACCGAAACGTTGTTAGTCCCAAGGAAATCACTGGTGACCCTAGCTGAATGAGGACGGGCGTTGTCTTGCTGGAACATAAAGTCTGCATGATGCTGCATAAAAGGGATGACAACATGGGCGACAACTTCTTCACAGTAACGTTTTCCGCGAATCACGATAAGATCTGTTTTGTCATTTTCATGGATTCCAGCCCACACCATGACACTGCCGCCACCGAATATGTCGTGCTGAATGATGTTGGCTGCATCATACCGTTCTCCTAAACGTCGCCAAACTCGTTGCCTACCATCCGCCACATCCACACAAAACCTCGACTCATCACTGAACAAAACGTGGCTCCATTGTTGAGCACGCCATCGCTGATGAGTTCTTGCCCATGCAAACCGATTCTCGATGTGACGCTCTGTAAGCGGAACAGCAACAAGTGGACGACGGGCATGCAGTCCAGCATCATGGAGTCTGTTTCGCACAGTTTATGCATGCACTGTAGTGCCGGTAGCGGTGTGCAAATTACGGGACAGCCGCGGCGCAGTCTCAAACCTGTGACGTCGTGATGACGTCACTAAGTAGCGGTCTTCTCGTGGTATTGTTGCTCTCGGTCTGCCAGATCGTGGTCGGTCATTAACATGTACAGTTTCCTGCTCACGTTGGCGGAGACGGGAAATGGTTGAGGCGTGAACATTAAAATGTCGAGCAACAGAGTGAACGCTCTGCCCAGTAGCGAGTCTTCCCATTGCTACCATGGCGCTGATTTTCGGGTAGCCCTGGGAGGCGGCCCATGTTCGGTAGGGTAAACTTTTAAGCGTTTTCTGTTAACGTTCGTTATCTGCTTTTGCAATATGGTGAATTTTTACCTTCGCTACCCGCCAATGTGGGCCAGTGCATGAAAAATGTATTTTCACATGCAGTAAGCGTGCGGCCGAGAAATGCAAGAAATGATTTGCATTTCTTCATGATCAGCGAGACATTACATTGACGAAACATGCCTGCAAATTTGGTTTTAAATGGACGCATAGTTCTAATACAACAAAGCAAACTTCACTGTTGCTAAACGTTTTTGGCTCAGTATATATTTGAATCAATTTATTGTTTTTGTTAAATAACATTTATACAGTAATATTCTCAGTGTTGCTAAACTTTTTTGGTTCAGTATATATTTAAGCTTCGCTCACGCTTTGTGCGTGTTGGGATCGATTTCTGTTCTTTGAGCCCTGATTTCCCAGAATTTTATTTTCATTGTAACAATACAGGCGAGCTGTTAAACATTTTGAAATTAATGGCAGCAACATCGTCCAGTCAAATTAGTTTCATGATATTCGACATAATTGTTTTAAAGACATGCAATTGGTACAAATGACAGACTTTTAAATGTTCAAGACATACTTAGCTACGTCTTTCATTTACGCATTTGATTATGACGCGTCAGGCTACATGTGCCGTAATTGATTTATACTTGAGTGACAGATTGAATTCATCAATTAAATATATGGTAAGGTGAGTGCTGAGACACCGTGATTGTGGAGTAACACGCGTGGACAAGATAAAACGTATGAACGAGATAGCGATTGCGGAGATTCTGTGACTGGGGACAAACAATCATAAAATTGATAGTGTTGACACAGACCGACACAAAATTGTGAACGAAAACTCAATTTCATGATTCTACTTTAGTTTTATTTGTTATGAGATCTTAAGATAAATCATGACAGTTTGCATATATGTTCCCAGAATATCACTTTCCATGCAGCTCTTCAAGTAAGATGCTGCATATATCCAAAGAAATTTGATATGTACGTGATGCAGCCATAGGCAGCGTGCAGCAGCAGCCATAGGCAGCGTGCAGCAGCTGCTATGCAACGCCCATCTCTAGCTACGCTCCACCCACCATCGCTCGTGTTGGGATTGATCTCTGAACACCCTGACTATCAAAAAACTACACAGGTAAGCTGTTGAATATTTTTTAACTAATTTGACTGGGTGTTGTTGCTGCCTAAGGCAGCAACAGCGCCCAGTCAAATTAGTTTCAAAATATTCAACAGCATGTTTATTAAATAGCAAAGAATTACAAAGACATTCAATTCATACAACGTGTTGGACTATTTGAGATTTGATGACGGTTTATATGGAACCCTTTGTGACGTAATGAGTGTGACGTCATCATACACACGCTGAGCTGATTATGACGTCATACGAGATCAGATGACGGATGGACACTCTGGAAAGTTGAATTAGTCTCTAAGTATTCAGGTAATATTTATTAAACCGCAAACGAGTGTTCTAATTTCGCATTCGCATTTTTATTCAACGGCTTGAGTAATGCAGGCAGAGTAACCCAAACCCTCAGTGAATTATATGACGTCATAGTCAAATACATCACAGTAGGCTGACGTGACAACTAAAATATGTCTAAGTCAGTCTGGAACTCTTAATTATAGTCCGTCATGTGTACGAAGTGTATGTCTTCTCGTACTTAATAACCATTCTGTTAAATATTTTGAAACTAGTTTGACTGGGCGCTGTTGCTGCTTACTCGTATAGTTTTCTGGAAAGTGATATCCATGGAATTCAGCGTTCAATCGATCTCAATATAGCTAGAAATGGGCGATGCATAGCTAAGACTGGATTCATCCATTCCAGACAAAGACGTGTGCTATATGCTTTATCTGACGGAAACAGTTTGTTTCATTCATAATGATTATTTAATTTTCTCGACAGCGGTGTATGTAATGTATGCAAACAACCTTACCTGGAGGGACATCGCCGCATCCAATAGCAACATCTTCGAAATGGTAACAGTAATTAAAGCCCCAACCACCGTGTTTCCAATCCATCAGACTCTCCGCATCACTAGGAGAGTTCACGTCGGCCATTCAGATCTGACCAGAGCCAAGTCCACAATCCGAAATCTTTCTAATGCATCATGATTATGATTATTAATATTATGGCAATATGTGACCACGAGCTTAACGAATTTGAGACGTCAGAACAATATGT
This sequence comes from Chaetoderma sp. LZ-2023a, assembly GCA_034401795.1. Classification (NCBI taxonomy): domain Eukaryota; kingdom Metazoa; phylum Mollusca; class Caudofoveata; order Chaetodermatida; family Chaetodermatidae; genus Chaetoderma; species Chaetoderma sp. LZ-2023a. The sequence continues at coordinate 68,608,350 of CM067372.1, forward strand.
ACTCGTCCGAAGATTCTCATAACCACATTGCTGAGCCACTAATTATTTTAAAAGTACTTGGCCAATGTAAGTGCAAGTAACCTCTGCAGACAGAACTCTTCTGCACTCACGGGTTATGCTGTGCGAAATCCGGCGATTCCAGCTAGTTCTATAATTATATGGCAACAATGTGTATTCTAGTATGCCCTTAGTGACGTCCGGGCCTTGATATTTGAACCTTTGGTGTGAAATACAGATTACTTCTAGTCACCCTCAATATGGGCGGATACGTCAAGGTTGGTGATTCTACATTCTTGCTTTCGGGAGACAGGCTGTGGATAATCAGACAAAAGACCAAACAGAGAAACATACAGGCACCACCATTGCGCATGCCAGCTATCAACGTGATTAACTAAGCATCCTGTTAACATAGATGATGGAAGCATGCCATTATTGACAGATTTACAATGTCATTGTCAATAAGTCTGAAATGATGTGTGTAGCATATCTATATTGAGCCTCTCTGTATTTGCTCACTTTATAGAGGGTCACAGAGCCTTTCACTGTTTGACCGAAAGAGAAACACATAAATGGTGTGCAATATTAGCTATCCACTTCATGGACCTACCTACAGAATGGTATTATGACAACGTGTATTTAGAGTCTCTCTCTCACCCCCCCCCTCCCTCTCTCCCTCCCTCCCTCCCTCCCTCCCTCCCTCTCTCTCTCTCTCTCTCTTTCTCTCCCTCCCTCCCTCCCTCCCTCCCCCCTCCCTCCCTCCCTCCCTCCCTCTCTCTCTCTCTCTCTCTCCCTCTCCCTCTCCCTCTCCCTCTCCCTCTCTCTCTCTCTCTCTCTCTCTCTCTCTCTCTCTCTCTCTCTGTCTATGTGTCTGTCTATCTGTCAGTCAGTCAGTGGTTGGGTCGGTCGGTGGGTCGGTACATCGGTCGGTCGGTCGGTCTCTGCACATTTATGCAATTAACCGTTCGCAACCCTAAATGCAGTATGACGGTTAATCACAATATTGAAAGCAATATAACGATTACAAATATTTATTGTCTAAAACATAATCTTTCCGGTCAACTGAGTGACACATCTCATAGCCCAGGACAATCAGGCAAGTCAAACCTCTATGCTGACCATATCCGACTCCACCACAAGGGATGTGAGTCTAGGAGGGTGTGAGTCTAGGAGAAATTGAATGGTATTATGACAACGTGTATTTAGAGTCTCTCTCTCTCTCTCTCTCTCTCCTCTCTCTCTCTCTCTCTCTCTCTCTCTCTCTCTCTCTCTCTCTCTCTCTCTTGCACTCCGCAATCATATGGGTTAGTAAAATACCAAATGTTGATGAATTCTGTCCAACGGTTTCCGAGGAGATGCATTACAATCGATTCCCGCTCACGAACACACGCACGCATGCACGCATGCACGCCCAGCCGCCCACCCGCACACCCGCACAAAACATATTTCAATTGCCACCTTTCTCGGTGTTTTGTAAAAACTCATACTTGCACATTCATGTAATTTGCCACACACCAGAGCAATACATGCATTCTGTTTTGACAGAAGTACCAGATTGTCTACGCTTCGTCCCCGTGTGGAAATAAACGATTCGAATATTCCCGCAACATAATTAAATGAAATATTCATTGTTTTATGTATCATGACATTGACCTATATCTTGAAGGTCATCTGGACACCCGATTCAGTGGCACCCCTTCTGAATCCAATAAGTATGCCCTAGGGGGTGGGGGTGGCATGTGTGCCAAATTTGGTGCTTTCTTCAACTCTGTAACGATTTCTTTAAAAATAGTTACTTAAGCTGCTCAACTATATCGGTCTATTGAATCGTAAATATAACAAGTAACATTTGCCAGAACAATTATGAAACTATGTCAGCAATGGGGGATTCCAGTTCATCCATCAATTATATGACGTCATAATGAACTACGTGACGTGTAGGATGCCGTCATAATCGATTACGTCATTCAGCAAAATTCGCACATATGAATATCTGACCTGTGACCGATATAGCCTCTCAGAATAGCAGTTACCTCACGAAATGCTGGTAACTGATGTTTAATATGACAAATTATTAACCCCCACCCCACCCCACCCCCACCCCCGCAATGATGTCACACGACATAATTCTCTTATTTGATTGGATTAGATAACGGTTATATAAAATCCGTATAATGTCGTGATATGCATGGTATCCCCCAAACTTGAGTCTGGCCAATTAAATCAGCAGCCTTTATGGAGCTAATCAAGGATTTACACTTTCTCACATGATAACAATCAATATTTCGAAATGGCACGTGTATCTGAATTATACCGTATTTATTTTACTACATTGACTATTTTACGTGACGTAGACATGTTTCCCATCGCCTCAAGTAGCTTTCGTGCATACTGTCATGCGACTGGGGATTCTAATGCCACATTTCAATAAATTGCATTTCAATTTCTGTATTTTTCCAATCTAGGTTGTTGTGGGTGTTGTTGTTGTTGCTGTAGTAGTAGTAGTAGTAGTAGTAGTAGTAGTAGTAGTAGTAGTAGTAGTAGTAGTAGTAGTAGTAGTGGTAGTGGTAGTGGTAGTGGTAGTAGTAGTAGTAGTAGTAGTAGTAGTAGTAGTAGTAGTAGTAGTAGTAGTAGTAGTAGTAGTAGTAGTAGTAGTAATAGTAATAGTAATAGTAGTAGTAGTAGTAGTAGTAGTAGTAGTAGTAGTAGTAGTAGTAGTAGTAGTAGTAGTAGTAGTAGTAGTAGTAGTAGTAGTAGTAGTAGTAGCAGCAGTAGCAGCAACAGCGTAGCAGGAGCTGCCGTATCCGTTCCTTTCTTGGCCACGCTATAACTGTCCCCCCCCCCCTCCATTTTCTAGCCGAAATATACCGATCGGTAGAGTGTTTATGCATGAAAAGCGGATTTAAACAAATAAATGAGAACCACGCACACACAGAGCTATTGTAATGGTCTCGCAGTTTTATGAACTTATCAGTTTCACAGCATTGCGAATAAATTTACTTAAATGTAGGGCCTATATAAAATACAGGAATACGTTACGAAATGAATGCCTTTCTAATACCCTGTTCCTTCAACTAAACCTGGTCCTGTTGGAAAGCTGGTAAATAGTTTGAAAAACAATGTGACTAATAGCTGTTAAGGACTATGACAGCAACAGCTTTTAGTCACATCGATCTAAGGGCTTTAACACTATCACAAATAATTCTTATACCAAGTCAAAAGCATTAATTAATTAAATAAAAAAGCTCAACAAATTAATTAATTAACAAATAAAAAAGACTGACTGACCGACTGGCCGACCGACCGACCGACTGACCGACCCACCGACCAACCGACCGACTGATGTAAAATAAAATTTTATTTTAATTAATTTTTTAAGATAAATAATAAAAATAAACCAATTAATTAATACATCCATAAATTAATAAATTAAAATAAATAAATTAGTAAATAAAATAAATAAGCATTTCAACCCTCGTGTGGCCGGTCGGCCACCATCTTGCATCTGTCCCCATCGGAGGGGACCAGGTGGCGGTTCATCACGCAAGCTGTCCTCTCCCACACGCTCTGGGCGTGGCTGGTCCAAGCTCACGAGTTTTCCGGAGCGACTCTCGGGTATCTGTCCTAGTCTCTGGGTTTGCGATGCCGTCCCCCGGACGTGAGGTTGGGGCTCCTCCACAAATATTTGCTGACTGGAGTAGTCAACCATGTCCTTGGAGACGTGCAGGTCCGGCCGGACATTTCCGACACGGTAGTGTACGTTAGTTCAATGCAACCGGAATGATGGTCCTGTTGGAAAGATGGTAAATAGTTTGAAAAACGATGCGACTAATAGCTGTTAAGGACTATAACAGCAACAGCGTTTAGCCACATCGATCTAAGGGCTTTAACACTATCACAAATAATTCTTATATCAGGTCAAAAGCATTAATTAATTAAATAAAAAAGCTCAACAAATTAATTAATTAACAAATAAAAAAGACTGACTGACCGACTGGCCGACCGACCGACCGACTGACCGACCCACCACCAACCGACCGACTGATGTAAAATAAAATTTTATTTTAATTAATTTTTTAAGATAAATAATAAAAATAAACCAATTAATTAATACATCCATAAATTAATAAATTAAAATAAATAAATTAGTAAATAAAATAAATAAGCATTTCAACCCTCGTGTGGCCGGTCGGCCACCATCTTGCATCTGTCCCCATCGGAGGGGACCAGGTGGCGGTTCATCACGCAAGCTGTCCTCTCCCACACGCTCTGGGCGTGGCTGGTCCAAGCTCACGAGTTTTCCGGAGCGACTCTCGGGTATCTGTCCTAGTCTCTGGGTTTGCGATGCCGTCCCCCGGACGTGAGGTTGGGGCTCCTCCACAAATATTTGCTGACTGGAGTAGTCAACCATGTCCTTGGAGACGTGCAGGTCCGGCCGGACATTTCCGACACGGTAGTGTACGTTAGTTCAATGCAACCGGAATGATGGTCCTGTTGGAAAGCTGGTAAATAGTTTGAAAAACGATGCGACTAATAGCTGTTAAGGACTATAACAGCAACAGCGTTTAGCCACATCGATCTAAGGGCTTTAACACTATCACAAATAATTCTTATATCAGGTCAAAAGCATTAATTAATTAAATAAAAAAGCTCAACATTTATTTATTCTTTAATTTGTTGAGCTTATTTAATTAATTAATTAATTAATCCTTTTGACCTGATATAAGAATTTATTTCTGATATTGTTAAAGCCCTTAGATCTACGTGACTAAAAGCTGTTGCTGTCATAGTCCCTAACAGCTATTAGTCACATTGTTTTCAAACTCTTTACCAGCTTTCTAACAGGGTGGAAGGCATAGGGTATTAGAAAAGCATTCATTTCGTAACGTATTTCTATATTTTATATACATTTAATTAAATTTATTAGCAATGCTGCGAAACTGCTAACTGCATAAAACGGCGAGAGTATTACAATAGCTCTGTGCGTTCTCATTTATTTGTTTTAATCCGCTTTTCATACATACCCACTTTACCGATCGATCGGTATCGGTATATTTCGGCTAGAAAATGGGCTGACTCAGTTAGCGCTTGGAAATCAGAGTGGGTTCTCGTATATTTCGGTCTACATATCCGTAACTTCTAAGTGTACACTCTTCTAATTACCACGAACGATTCTAGAAAAGGATTCTCTATCGAAGCTGGTAGGTTATATGAATGTGACCAGGCTGTATTTTCCACAGTATGACCAAATGTTGCGACTCACGGATGAATCGCAAAAGCTGCACATTTTTACTTAGTCCGAGCACAGGCCCTTGAATTTTTGTCCATCCATATCACTACCGCATATCCCCCTACTACATGTATATATACCTACTATATATATAATATACACAAGGTGTGAAACCTATTTTGACACCCCGGTTGTATAGGCGATGCTTAAATTCATATTATTACTTGCATCGCTTAATTATCGATGCCTACATGTAGAGGAATGATTGCTCTCACCGGAAACATATAACACTTTAGGTTTATTAAGGTCTATCATATAAAATTACGAACTTTTATGCATTCAGGACGAAATCTGTGGGGACCATTGACAGCGGTAGCTGATCGGCTCGCAGTAAATGCTACAAGGCGATCTAGTTGTCAAAATCAAATTTCTAATGTTACATTAGTCACAACAAATAAATTCTTTGCACAGTTTTTTCATATAGACTCAACAATTGCACTCTAAATAAATAATGGGGATTAAGTTATTTCGAAGCAATATAATATTTAATGCGTAGAATAATACTATTAACGGGTTTAGGGAAATTACGAACTAGCCTATATGGATCAAAGGCAAATGGTTAGCAAAATATGCATTGCTATGTATCAGAATGGTCAAGCCTGTTTACCATGCCATATCATACCACATACTGCACAACAAGAGTGATCAGCTTAATTAATTGAGTCATCTGAACATCCGCAACGGTCTGAACGTGTGTGGCCTTTCAGAATATCAATGAATGGCTTATTGGGTTAAACGGCTGTGCTGTGCTTGGAATTCCAATCCAAAGAACAGGGTTTGATCCCGACGATCCCGTATTCAGGTATGCGATAAAGGTGTATAATATGTGGCTGTTCCATGCGTCATTCACCTGACACGTCTTTTGGAAGTGGGGTCGAAAACCCGTTGGTCTGTCTTGTGTGGTGTCTGTGCCATAAATCGCAGATTGGATCTCACTGAGCAGTATAGCTGTCTTGGAGGCTCTCTTATAAAGAAGGAAGAAACTTATACAGGTACATGACAAAACAATAGAGGGGTCCATTTCTAGCTATGACTCGCCCATTTCTAGCTATGCTCCGCCCATTTCTAGCTAAGTTCCACCCATTCTTTTCCCAGTGTTCGGTTCAAATAGAACCGTGAATTCGCAGAATCCTAGGAATAGCAACATAACTATAGCCTACAGATAACTTATTCAATTTTTTGATTGGGTGATGCTGCTGCCTATGACAGCAACAGTGGTTTCTGTCTATGGCAGCAAAAGCGACCAGTCGAATTACTTTGAAAATATTCAACAGCTAGAATGTTTATTAAATATTAAAGACATACAATTCGTACACTCACCACGTACCTAGATACAGCATTTATTACGCATTTTGATTGTGATATCAGCCTACATGTGATTTAATTGGTTATGCAGTCATATGTTTGAGTGGCAGATTTTATTCATCTATTCGATAGCAACAGCGTTTCTGGTCACACACTACGCAAGTACCAAATTATTTGGAAAACCAACTTAATGTCATACGGTTTGTGAGATGACAACCACATTCTGAGGCAATTCTTCCAAGAAACTGCATTCAACATCGACATTCATCATAATCTCCCTACGAGTTTTCAGACCAAAAAAGAAATTAATATCGTTTTGAACTTGGCGTGACTGTTATTTGTTTAATAGGAACCCGAACTATACGCCAATCAAACCAATCAAACAATCACCGCATGCAGTTTATAAGAGGCGGTGGCTCGGTGTAGTGGCTAGCACTCAGATACACTTAACAGAAGAACCCAGTTCATGATTGATCTGGGCACTATGTCACCGCCGTTGGAAGAGCGGGCAATCTCCTCTGCTACTTGCCTCTCTCCGCCAAGGAGTATAAATGGGTACAAGTGTAAATGCTGGGGCAGTTATGAATAATAGCAGAGCTGGATTAAGACTTTTATAGAGCCTATACCCTGAGAAGATTTTGGTGCCCTGATAAACTAAAAGCAATTCTAAACAGCTGAAACTGACTCGACGAAACACATCCACTTCTATACACAGTAAGGGAAGTGAATCAAGTCTGTCCGGACACATTGCTGTTATCTGAGGGTTTTTACTATTTCAGCTGAGAAATAAAGCACTCTGCAGAGCAGTTTGTAATCATCAATGTTAGAAAAATACTTAGTGCGATATCTACATTTAGAAATACACATTGTATCCTGTCTTTCACTAGAGCATCATGTAGATCAGTGAGACTGAATTTTGTTTTTCCTGTTTCATTATACTTTGAGCGCATATATCAGTGGAATTGATGTAGTTCTCCACATTTATTCATGTTCAAATCAACAGGGTATGAGTCAACTAACTTTTGGTAACCTTATGAATAGTGCCCGTCAGATAAGGCCATATCGTTTAGAAAAGAAAATCTACTTGATACTTCTTTGTATGCGTCACATCTCCTCTTCATATGAACTTCAAGATTGTCAATTATAGTGTGGTAACTAGATGCCCGAAAATGGTCTCTAGAAGTCAATGCTGTTTCTAGTGTACTGGCATCATTTGCCTGTTTTTTTCGTGATTCGTTGTCTTCTTTATAGTAGTATCAGGCAGGATCTCTTAGGATATGTCTTTGAATCTTTCGAAATAGTTTCTTAAAGTATGTAATTGGTATGCTAATGATTGATAGAGTTCTGCACATGTTTTCAAATCCAATTCCCTATCTTGGAGCGCTCGACTTGCACAGTGAAAGTGTTGTAAAATTCCCTTCCACATGGTCGATAAGAGTACAAACACAAGTTCTTGCATCTTGTTTGCAATATTTTCTGCCCCTCTCGAAAAATTTTCCCCTTTTGTGATAGCTCTTCAGCTATATTTTCTAATGCGTCCACAACCTTTGAGTGGAACTCCAGAACTGCACTTGATGCCACTGCATGTGCTTTCGAGCGAGGACCAGAAAGAGATTACAACACCCGACCATTACCCAAATATGTTTAAAAGACAACTCATCAGTAAAGTAACTAGACAGTTCAGAAAAAACCCACCGCTATTGTACAACAATCAATAGTACTATGGCCAACTAGATTGAGAGAGTGTGCAGCATATGGTATGAATATGACATATGTGTTCTGTTATAAAATCTTCTGTTGCCTGCCTTTATAATACACCCAACATATTGGCAGCATTGTCATAAGACAGACCTCTGCACTTTGAGAAATCTATTTTGCAAACTTAGCACAGATAATGCAATACTTGATGAGCTATTTCTTCACGAGTGTAACTTTTCGAATTGATGAATGTTAAAAATCGTTCATATAGTGTTCCATCTATGGCAGACACACATCTTAGTAAAATACTCAATTGATTAATATGTGGTCAGATGTAGAGTCGACAGATAAGCTGAAGTCGCCAACATTATTTATTTCACCCACAATAGCTAAAAGAACTTCTTTGTCAATAGACCAATGAGTTCATCACATACTGCCGTGGATAAGTATGCTGGCTTACCTTTGCCAGCATTCCCATATTTTGATACATGGCCTGCTATAAATGGGTCAAACTGGGCAACAAGCTTAAACAAACACAAAAAATGTCCATGCTGCAATGATCATAATATCTCATCAAATTCAGCATTTTTTTCTCATTTTGGTACCCCTGCTTTGCTTGTGCTCTACGCACATGCTTAGTCTTAGGCTGCCTCTTGAATAATCCAGCACTGAATATAGACTAAAATAAAACCAGTCTAGATATGGCGTGAATGACACTTAGAATCAGGGGCTCGACATATGCCAATCAAGCCAATAACTTCTTCACATGCTGTTTTTCGATCAGGCGGCTGGCGGGCATTCGGTGGTAACATAGGCCATCTGCTTCACTCCCCGTAGCATCTCCCCGCCCAGGAGTATATATGGGCACTGGTGTAAAACTGGGGAAGTTATCAAGCTAGACGAAAATAAGGTCAGCCTAGATATGACATGAATGGGACCTGGAATCAGGGACTCGATAGATGCCAACCAAACCTCACAGGCTGTTATTTTAGAGGGGCGCATTGGTGGTGGCTAGGACTCCGGACTACTTAACCGAAGAACCTGGTTCGCGATTGAGCTATTCACTATCTTACCGTCGTTGGAAACATGGATAATCGCCTTCGGCCCTTGCCTCTCTCCACGTAGACGTGTAAATGGGTAGCAGTGTAAGATCTGGTGAAGTTAGCCGTAATGATGCAATAGACTAAAAATAAAACCAGACTAGATATAGCCTGAATGGACCATAGAAATTGGGGACTGTATATAGGCCAACCAAACCAATAACTTATTCTACATGCTGTCGTTCACTGCTCATGCGACCAACACTAGATTTCAAGGGGAACAGTACGCAGACCGAATGATCTGCCAACGAATCAGGAAAAAACAGGCAAATGATGGCAGTGCACCAGAAACAGCATTGACTTCCAGAGACAAATTTCGGTTATCTACTTACTACACTATAATTGACACACTTGAAGTGCACATGAAGAGGAGAGGTGACGCATACAGAGAAGTATCAAGTAGATTTTCTTTTCTAAACGATATGGACTTATCTGACGGACACTATTCACAAGGTTACCAAAAGTCAGTCTCACTGGTCTACATGATACTCTAGTTAAAGACAGGATACAGTGTGTATTTCCAAATGTAGATATCGCACTAAGTATTTTTCCAAGTATGATTACAAACTGATCCGCAGAATGCTTTATTTCTCAGCTGAAATAGTAAACACCCTTAGAGAACAGCAATGTGTCACGACAGGCAAATCCTGAAAGGGAAGCTGAGAAGTTTTGTTAAACGCAAAAGCTTAGCATTGAAAAAAACAGAGTTTTATATCGAGATTACAGCAACCTTGGCCTTTTACCTTGTGACCTCATTATCATTATGCTCTTTCCTAACATCATAGGCAACCATGTAGACAAGTTTAGTTGCAGACGGTCTAACCAATCATAATATATAAAAAGGCTTCGCTAAACACAAGAACATAACGTTGACGCCGTCGTCGCCATCGTTGCCGTCGGAAAAGCGATACTTATGTCTCGCTTCCTGCTTCGCAGGCTTGACAAAAACGTGACAAACTGGCCAAAATTACCACCGGCTCAACCTATCTTAATACTGGTCAGTACTCGCTTCGCGACAGTATGCTAACGCATGGGTAATAAAGATAACACATATACATATTACAAAACAATGAACCGTGTCTAGATCTGTTTCTCACTCATAGTTTAGATGAACATATACGAATAGATTTTCAATGTTAGACACCTGTTTTGTATTCTAAATATGTATAGTTTTATAGATTGTTCTTAAATTGATATTGTCAGTTCGTAGCCATAGTATATTGCATTGTCAGGCGACTGCTTCCAGGCGCAATGTAGGCCTATTTCGCAGCAATCTGAATAATGACTATGATTTTCAGGAGTTTTAGTTCACACATTGAAAACATTTGATTTTGTTTGAAGGACTCTCTTAAGAAGAAAGTTTTGAAACCTATTATAATCTTAGAAACACATATTTTGTCATATTGATATGCAACGCTGATGTTCTTACCACATTCTAACAAAAATGATAACAGCGTTTGGCCAAATTTATGCATTATCTTGGAAGCACATATTTCAGAATGTTGCAACACATTTGAGATTAAAAGCTAGATGCAAATAACCGGCTTGTCAGAATTGGCAAAAGTATTCCAATATGAATGGAGGATTCCAGTTTATCCATCAATTACATGACGTCATAATCAACTATGTGGCGTGTAGAATGACGTCATAATCAATTACGTCTTGATTGGCGTAGCTATATTCGTCACGAACGCCTAATTGCTGACGGGCTAAGCGTTGTTGTACGAATTATATGTCTACTATTTAGCGGGTAACAGCACCAAGATAAATTAGTTTCAAAATATTCAACAGCTTACCTCTATAGCTTTCTGGAAATTGATAGTCATTGAGTTCAGGGATCGATCGGTCCCAACACGGGCGAAGTGTGGGTTGAGCTTACCGAAGGATGGGCGGGCATAGCTAAAGCTTGATTTCTCCATAGTTTCTATGTTTTAGCTAAGAATTGAGCACGCTATCAGACCTAATGTTTGAATCCAAACTGTTCATCAAGTATACGCTGTCATAATCTAGTATGCCATATATAGGCTGACGTCTCAATCAAAATGCGGAATGAATTACGTAACTAGTTTCGTCAATAATCCTTGAATAGTCCGACACTTGTACGAACTGTGCCTTTGCTATTTAATAACAATTCTGTTGAATATTTCTTGTAATAATTTGACTGGGCGCTGTTGCTGCAATAACCCCCAGTCAAATTAGTCAAGTTAGCTGTATAGGTATCATGAACTCAGGATTCCTGGAATTCAGGATGCAACGTTTATAAATCGATCTCAACGCGGGAAAAGCATGGTTGGAGATTAGGTAGAGATGAGCGGAGCATAGATAAAAATAGATTCATCAATTTTGATTACCTCTAACCCTATTCTGACAAGACCATTTCGTGGTACTTGCGCATGATTATGTAAGCACATATTGTAGTGGATGCTGGTGCTAGGCACAGAGCAGGTTTATGTCAGGAGCCTCTGATATTGTGGTAGCATGAGCTACTTCTGAGTACAAAAGTCGACAGGCAGTGTGCAGTTTTGACCCTCGTGGTCCTAATAGCGATGTAATGCAGTATATTCGGGACTTTATACTGTGGGAAAATAAGTGAGAAATGATACATCGCAGATGCCCTTGTCTATCCAAAACAAGGTACTAAAAGCCCCGCATGTCACATGTGACCTAACGAGGTAATATCGGACATGACGCCATACTTTACAAAGCCATCGTGGCACCTGCCAACTATCTGTTATTTTCAGAAAACAAGACATTTCTATTACGGCAACACATACATAATAAAGGGAACTGTATTTCCAACATCCAGTACGCACAATCTTTTTCATTTCTGGCTTTGCTGTCCGTAGTTAATATAGCAATAAATTTAAAACGCATGTTAATTTACTACTGCATACAACAAGACGATATACAAACTGGAAATTTAGAAGTGGCCTGCGGGAAAAAAATTTACTAGAATTTCTAGCAGCATATCTATGCTTCACCCTTCTCCCAGAGATGTCAAAATATTTGGTTGGTCAGTCGGTCAGTCGGTCAGTCGGTCGGTAAGTCGTTCGTTTAATCGATTGGTTAGTGAGTCATTCGGTTGGTCTGTCAGTCAGTCGGTCGGTCAGTTGATTGGTCGAGAGAGCGAGAGAGAGAGAGAGAGAGAGAGAGAGAGAGAGAGAGAGAGAGAGAGAGAGAGAGAGAGAGAAAGAGAGAGAGAGAGAGAGAGAGAGGGAGGGAGGGAGGGAGGGAGGGAGGGAGGGAGGGAGGGATGGTTTGAGGGCAAAACGTCAAATATCTATAGGTCACGCGGCACTAGGTTCGTGCCGAAGTACACATTTTGGTCATAACTCTGGAATTCTCGAACGTCGAATCGCCAAGTTTGACACATACAATCATATTGATGCTGCCTAGAGAGACTTGAAGTTTTTTACAAATCCATACATTTTTTTTTTGCTCAAAACATTTTAAGTTTAAGACCAATCAGTCAAATATCAAGGTCACCGGGTCATTGAATTCATACAGAAATATACATTTTTGCCATCACTTGGAAATTGAAGATGGTGGAATGACCAAATGTCACATCCATTCATATGCTGATGGGTTAAAAGTATCTTGAGCTACAACTCAAAGGGTCAAATATCTAGGTCACTGGGTAAGTAAGTGATACCGGAATTTACCTTTATTGCCCTATCTCGGGAATACAAGACGGCAAAATTACCGTTTTTGGCACGTGTGCGTTTGTCTGCAGATGTATTTCATAAACTGATTCACAGATTTGCCTCAAACGCTGACACAAGAAATATTTTAACGTAAACTAGGTCATCCTGGCTTTGGCTGTGATCCATATTTAATATCTTTGATCCAGATCGGATCAAATCTCGAATCTATGGATATCTCGGAAACTAACTATCTGCTATATGGCTCAAACTTTAGCACACAAATGGTTGTTAACATACCCTATGATGCCTTAAGTTTGACTTTGATGTGCAAAAAATTCCGAAGAACACAGAAAAACATATATTTAATGAACGTGACAAGACGGCAGGCAGTGTCTGCAATGCTATTGTTTACAACGTTGTTAGAATAGAATTGCATAGCCAGTAGGTAACTTTCTGAGGTATTTAAATTTAAAAAATTCAGAGGACTACTACAGTAAGTGTATATACAACATATTGTTGAACATCTCAACCCCAGTTTGGGAAAATGGATAAAGAGCTTCGAAAGAATTCACTGATTTACATATATCTTTATTGTATATGATTATCTCTAGGATTAGCATAGAATATGATAGTAGTAATTTTACCAATGCAGCAACTCATGACACATGACAAGAAGAGATTTTGTTAACCCTTCGTTTGTCAACTTAACCCTTTAAAGGTCCAACTGACCAAAATACAACTTTGCAGAGGTTTCAGACATGACTCTTTGAAAGGCCTAGAGAAGAGTATTTTTTAATTTTTACCACTAGAATGACTGGCTCAGTAACCGAGCCAGCCAGTCTGTGGTAAATTTTCAAAAATACTCTTCTCTCTGCCTGCAGATAGACACTTGCTAAGTAAAAACTTTAATTTTCTTTACTATTACCCCGTTAATGGTCAAGCCGGCGCAAAAAATTCATTGGTAAATTTACAAAAAAAAATAGTCTTCTAATATTAAAAGTATTTTGAGCGCTTTAAGGCGCTGTTGACACAAGAGGGCTTAATACACAAGCGGGTTCGGAATTTGTCATAACTCGAATACATTTTTTAATATTATTAATTCACCTTTCCAGCGTATCCATCATCTGACGTCTTTTTATTTAGCTCATCCGTATTTATCAACCTTTAATTTAACCAAGTTTTCTTCCGTCTAGCTAGCTATAGAGCCTGGGGATGGGGGTGGGGTGGGGTGGGGGTGGGTGGGGTGGGGTGGGGTGGGGGAGGGGGAGGGGGTTGCGGTGAGGAGCGACCAAAGGTCGATATATTCCATATTCGAAATGTAAGAACAGCATCTTCTGTAATTTATCAGCCAAATTATACAATTCATCTTTCCAGAGTATCCATCTATCATCTGACGTCATATGGCGTCATAATCAGCTACCACCACCACCCCACCCCCATCCCCAGGCTCTATAGCTATCTAGACGGGAAAAAACTTGGTTAAATTAAAGGTTGATAAATACGGATGAGCTACATAAAAAGAGGATTGTTAACAAGTTGCCATGTCTTATCAAATTTATCACACTAGTTTAGTGAGTTGGAACGAACTTTTGTGATTTCCAAATGATATCTTTCTAAATGAGTGTTATAAACTTGATAAAAAAAAAATGGCAACGAGTTTGATAAATTTCTAATTTCCACATAAATTCTGATAATTTTCTTAGATTTGTACCATATATTTTTATCGCGTTAAAATCTTAACAAATATGCCGTCTACAGTGGTCTTAGGGAATTCAACGCAAGCCATGAGAAAACTATTTCTGAAAATTTACCGCTGGAAGGACTGGCTCGGTAACCGAGCCAGTTATTCCAGTGGTAAATTTTCAAAAATAATCTATTTGTCAAATTGACTGTCTTGACCATTAACACTGTAATGTTAAAGCCTGCTGAATACGCCTATGCAGTGATTTTGAGAAATAGAAATTGTTCGCAAGCTGTCTTTGTCAATTCCAGTGATAATTGGTAAATAAACAAAAATACGATTTTATTGGCCTGCAGATGAACCTTCACTGAGCTAAAGTCTTGACGAATAAAGGGTTAATTCATATAAGTATAATTTTACGCGCTACGAGGCGGTGGTGAAAGAAAATTGGTTAACACTTCACTACAGAGAATTTTGAGATATGCGCAACAAAATGTAGTAACGAATGCAGTATTGTATTACTTTATATTTGGAATTATTAATAATTGATCTTATATTATTATTTATTACGATTCAACAAAATATTTAATGTTACAAAATTTTAACAGCACAGTCCAGCTTATAAATAAATTAAGTAGCATCTAAAAAAACCAGAAACGTTATTTAGTATAGTTTTAAACACAGTATGGGAACTAAGAAATGTTATATCATCGTTACTAGGAAGCAGTAGCTGTAGTAATAGGGAGGCCCTCATTGTTTACTATGCATGTCACTAGCGCGTGCAATTAGTAAGGTACCCTACACTAGTTGAAAAAATAAATGATATGAAATGGTTTTCTGAATTGTATACCATGGAATGTATGCTTTCCTATGTTGTAAAATGCATTTGATAAGACTAAAATCAGGCTGGTAAAGTTTTTGTTATGGAACATGTGTACACAACCCTGTTAGGGATAGCACGTGCCTTTCGAGAGAGAAAATAATAGTTCGCAACGGAGTGTCTCCTCATAATGCGATCAGCTATGATGTGACGGGTTGACAGAATGGATGAATCCGATCTGTCATTCAAGTATATAACGTCATAATTAATTACGTCCCAGGCCGTTAGGCTGACGCACATTCAAAATACGTAATAATTGGCGTATCTAACTCCGTCATGAACGCTTAATAGTCCGTCAAGTGTACGAATTGTATGTTTTTACTATTTAATAAATGGGCTCCCTTACTGCTATCGGCAGCAGTCAAATTAGTTTCAAAATATTCAACAGCTTACTTGTATAGTTGCCTTGATAATGGGATTCTAGGAATTCAGGATTTGATCGATCCAAACACGGGCAAGGCGTAGGCGGAGCTTGGCTAGAAATGGGCCGAGCATAGCTAAAATCGGATTCATCCATTTGGAGCATCAATGTGCGTGCATTACGTCCCCTTTTTATCTTTGCCACATAGATACATTGCGATGTCAGTTGTCACTGTCTTTGCAGCTAAACAGTACACTATAGGATTGAGTACTGAGTTACTGGCCATAATCTTGTTAAATATGAGCCAACCCTTATCCTGAAATAAACCTTCTCCTGGTTTAAAGTCTGCCATTGATTCATATGCATTAATTGGTATCCATGTAATAAAGAAAAGCACTATTACTATAAAGACCGCGCGAACATCTTTCTCTTTCCGCTCCTGTTGTACAGCGAGGTTCTTCCTGACTTGTATAATGCGGATATATTTAGCGATATGAAGCAGTACTATGGCCGCTGTTGGATATATTGTATTCGTTATCAAAAACGCCATAGATCTTACGAAGGTATCTCCGATGAAGGTGCATATAAATGTTGGCCTATTGTTAAAGAGGACCAATTCTGCATGGTAATAGTACAGAAATGGCATCCAAGTTAGAGAAAACACAAACCATATCCCGACACAACATTGAAGTACCAATGTACCTGTGACATATGTGCGCGCCTTCAATGGGAAACAAAGCTAGTAGAATCTGATACCGGCAAACAGGACAAGATGGTGGACGCTCGCATTAACTGCCCAACCTGAGAGAAAGCATGTTATTTTACACACTGGCTGGATAACAGACTCTGGAACAGTCATATATGGTTGTATCATAATGGTCATTCCCACATGACTTATACATGTCAGCCAATCTGTAACAGCTAAACTCGTGATTAACATAAACACGGGTGATCGGTACTTCTTCAGAGCAATAAGGTAGTATAGAAGAAACATATTGGCAACAGCACCGAGAGACAAGAACACGATCGGTAACTCATTATAGAAAACACGAGAGATATGGTCATTACTACTATAAAATATCTTCCAGCCTGCATACTGTGACGTCATGTTGTCCACTATGCTAGGCACCGTTAATGAACCCATTTCTGCCGTACAAGCGTAGCAGCCGTAAAGTTTAATATTTGCAAAACATAAATGTTTCAGTGTATCAGATTTATAAGGAAAGTTGTAGTAAGACAGATTTCTTATTTAGGTAATGAAATTTGTCGATATACAATATTCATCGACGTATCAACAGCTACAAAATTCGATAAAGAGATTACATTTTTGTAAACATTGGTCCATTGCCAAGGATCACTAAGTATCATGCTATTAAAATATCTCTTTTACTATTATGTGGTTATTCTGTCTTCGTCCAATGTTCCAGAATCCCTTGCGCGTACAATTGTTCACTTACTACTGTTTAACGTTAGCCGGAAACTGTATCGGTTAAACAGTAATAAGCGCAAGGAGTTGTGGGAAGTTGACTGAATACTAAACACTCTAATTTGAGACACTCCATTATTCAGGCACATGCCATGCAGTTACATTGCGGTGACCGCGGACTTGGGGTGATCAGATGAGTACCCTATATGTAGTTCAATGTTGCATACATACCGCATAAACACACATTTTTATTTTGCCGACAATACCAACAAGGAACGAAAAATAAACAATTGACCTTTTCACTTTATCCATCCATCCATCATATGACGTCATAATCAACTACGTGACGTGTGGAGTGACATAATGAATGACATCATGAATGAAGTAGATAAACACGTAACGAACGCATATTTGAAGAGGGACTATGTGTTGTTGTACAAATTGTATGTCTTTACTATTTAATGAATATTCTATTGAACAACGTGTCGGACTATTAAGCGTTAAAGACAATGTATATCGAGTCATTCATAATATCATGATTATGATCTCATCCTTCACGTCACATAGTTAATTATAACGTCATATGACGTCATGTGATGGATGGATAAACTTGGAAAGGTCCATTCCTGGAGCACAAAAGAAATATTTATAATACCTAACCTCCGCTCGAATCTACACACGTATATATATATATATATATATATATATATATATATATATATATATATATATATATATATATATATATATATATATATATATATATATATATATATATATATATATATATATATATATATATATATATATATATATATATATATATATATATATATATATATATATATATATATATATATATATATATATATAATATAGATAGTTTTCAAATATTACATTTAAGATATATAAAATTAGTTATCGGTCTCTCATCTACAACACACACTGCAGTCACAAAATACTTGTAGCAAATATGTTTAATGGAAATATGACAAATATACTATACAAACTTCACATAGTGATCATGAGAGAAGAAGTCATTAGGATATTTTTTAGACTCGGTATGGATTTATATTTGGTATGGTAGAAAAGATCAATTGCGTGACAAGGCATTAATACTAAGTGCGATATTTAGATATTTGCTAGAATGCGGTAATTACTAGAGGTGGTATTGTTTTGGTTAACTATCACACGGTCCATTGGATTATTTGAGCATCTTTGAGTCAGTCACCGGTATGCTTCAAAGGGGCACTGCTCTCATTAAGCACGGTGTATTAATTAGACGGCAATCGTACATTCTTTGCTGACTCAACCAAGCATTAACCCTTAAACACTCGAATTTGTTCAAGCAAATTTAAATTTTCTCATAGAAAATGTCAATTTGTAGACCAAGAGAAGACTATTTTTGAAAATTTACCACTGGAATTACTGGCTCGGTTATCGAGCCAGTCATTCCAGTTGTAAATTTTCAAAATTTGTCTTCTCTTGGTCTGCAGATGGACACTTATCAAGGCCACTGCATAGTTTTGGCTGATATGAGTGTTAAAGTGTCAAGATATATTTTCTCTCCAAACAACCCATTTTATTCCAAAATAGAAACATAGCTGTTTTAAATGAAGAAAATCCTATGTTTTCTTGAGAACGACCATAAGAATCGAAGGGGTTTGGTTAGTGGTTAGGGCTTGGGTTGTGGTACAATTGTTGTCCAGGATATTTTTTATATAGGGACGTGTAAAAACATAGTGCAATGTAAGTGAGAATTTGATTGGAATCTGTTTCTGTCATAGGGAAAAACACCTCGCAGTCAAATGATTTTCAAAATATTCAACAGAATATTCTTTACATCAGAACGGATTCTTCATTTCAGGTTACGTGGATGTACTAGACACCATAATCATTAGCAGAAAAAACTATATATATACGTACGTATGCGCGCGTGTGTGCGTGTGGGCGTATATGCGTGCGTGCCATAGAAATCAATAGCATCCAGTCAAATTATTTCCAAAATATGCAGCAGCTTACCTGTATAGTTACCTTGAAATTAGAATTATGGGAATTCGGTGTTCAAAGTATACAAATTGGTCCCAAACACGCGCAAAACATGGGCGAAGCTTAGCTATAGATAGGCGGGGCATAGCTAAAAGTGGATTCATCCATTCAATATGCTCGTGTCAATACACTCTATGAAATCTACTTATTATATAGGCCTATGTGAGAATCAACAAGAATTCTGTAAGTGTTGCTTTGCAATACATGTCCCCTACCTAGTGATATAACTCTTTAGAGATTGACAGTCAAAAGCTCCATTAAAAATTGACAGAAGCAGCTGAAACTCGAACTTGATCTGTAACTTCTCATAACAAAGCAATAAACCAAGTTTCAGTTATATACGAAAAGGTCTTGAAAGCATTATGTTTGTATTTAATAAGTCGAAAGGGGGCATAACTCCATCAAAAATTGACGCAAACGCGTGAAACTCGAACTTGCTCTGTAATTTCTCATAACAAAGCAATTAATGTACCAATTCTCAGTTGAATATCTCTTAGGGGTGCGAAAGAAATTGTGGAAAACTAATATTTTTTGTATTTCATAAGTGGAAAGAGGAGAAAATTGACGAAAATGTCTGAAACTAAAACCTGCTCTATTGATTTAAACATAATTATATTGTTCTAAGAGACAATTGGGAATGAGTCACAAGTTGTTTCCAACATAGTTACGACTCGTTCCCTACATAGATATTATACTAATAATGGTGGAAGTGTAGTGTAGGTTCAGAAACATAAGTACATATATACAACTGGAAATGCTCCAGAGAGATCCACTGCCAGTAGAGGGCAATGCCAGCGCTCCGACGTAAAATGCCCTAAAAGGTATCCCATACCAGCGCAGCGCCGCTGCGCTGCAGCCGGATAAAAACTCACTCCGGCGCACCTTCAACCGCGCACACGCCAGCAGACTGGTCCCCCGCCGCCGAAGAACCGCGCCAGGTCGGGACCCACACTAGGTGAGGTGCGACGTGATGGCTCGGGAAAATGAAGCGAGGAATAATCCATACACGCACGCACTAGTATAAAGGTTGTCGCTTGTGTGCTTATTTAATATAGCCATCAATTGAACTGTTCTCACCAGTGCATATACGTGCGTAAACCACCACCCCCACCTCGCCACTCCGCGTCACCAAGTCGAACCACATCCTATGGGTATCTGTCTTTACAGGCTCAGTTTTGTTATTTAGCGGCAGCCCTCCAGTGGCCCCAGTACAACAACTGTGACCCAAAACAGGCGCAAGATAACGTCCGACGCTAGCCAATGCCCTAGATATTGGCCAGCGTTGGACGCACATCCACGCCCACTGAACGCCACAATGGCGCACCATGCCCCAGGTTCGATGGTCTTGCGACCACCAGACCTAGAGGGCCACCGCCAGCGAGCCCCAAGTACGAGTGTCCATTGTAGACTGGCTTAATATCCGATTTCGTTTGTTTTAGGTGTTATTGGATTCTCGTGTTCACATCAACCTCCATGCATATTTAATTTGTGTCAAACCGTTTTGTGTTCCGAATATAACCCGCTCTATAACGCCAAATAATAAAGCAACCTACCAATTCTCATTTGAATCCCTTGAAGGTGTGCGAAAAGGGCTGAAAACGGATAGTTGAAAGGGGACGTAACTCCCATCAAAATTGTACCCATTCTCAGTTGAATATCTTGATGCACTACGAAAAAAAGTGCGGAAAACCAACTGCGACAGACAGACAGACAGAGAGACGGACGGGCAGGCGGACAGAGAGACGGGCAGACGGAGTGCAAATCTATAGTCCCCCACCCGGTTTTACCGGTAGGAGACTAATAACCGACACACCTCTGTAGTGAAGGAAGATCGGAAGGGAGATGTCATACATAAATTCTGGTAGCGCCGTGACGTCATATTTACATATGGATGACGATTCAGTGAATGTAATTTAACCCTTTGAACACCGAATTCCCAGAATCCGAATTTAATTTCAGTCACAATGCAGGTAAACCACTGAATATTTTGAAGCTAATTTGACAGGAGCCTGCTGCTACCATAGGCAGCAACAGGTTCCAGTCAAATTAGCTTTAAAATATTCAACAGAATAGGTCTTACATTGGAGATGTGTTTTTCGCATCTGGCCTTTCTGTTTCAAAAGGTTGATGATGTAGATAGTAACTGAGAAACGATATTCTAAGCCTGTCTCCCCATTTGTTGTATGTTTGTTCATCATATGGTTGTATGATTACTGTATTCTGCGGCTGTATTAGTAGAAACATCATACAGCTGCAATCAGTCCTTCTTCGCTTTTGACCACTATGGCTTTTCTTCAGCCGAAAGGCTTAGCTTCCTCAGGCCCATTATTGATTTGAGTGTAACGAGTCCTGCTTTCTTGCAGTCACATCGTAGCACGCTTAACAGATCTATGCAGTGACGTCCTCTTCTGGCTTTATAGTTGCTGGCTCCCAGTAGGGCAAATTCCAAGCCTCTCTGCGAAGGTGTGTCTTCTGGCAGTCTTAGCACATGGCCAAACATGGACCATCTTCACTGGGCGACTTTTACAGACAGCTGCATTGGAAAGTATGATGGCAGACCATCGGTGTCCAGTGATGGTGCGTAGGTGTTTGCGGTGCCAGACATTAAGCTTGTCTAGAGCTGCATTTGGAGCTATCCAGCTGTTATAGTTATACAGCGTCAATGTATGCAGGTTGCGTTGTATAAACGTAGTCTTTTTGTCAAGGGTATCTTTGATCTACGAATCGATGGCTTCCCGAAGCGTGCAACGTGCAACAATGGCAGCAGTACTACAATGTAGTGACCCCAGGATTTTCTTTTCCTCCAATTTCGACACCACTAAGTGGGCCGTGATTTTCTTTAGCTTCATGCTTTGTAGATGGGGATGTGGGTCTCATTTCTAGTTTGCTTGCTGCTAGTGGGAGTAGTTCTTCAAGGGGTTTCTTTTGCTCGGCTATGAAGTCCACATCGCCGGAATATTCCATCTCTCGCGGGTTACTCAGTATGGAAAGGGGTAGGGGGAGTGGGGCGAGTTTTTCCGCACAGTTATGTGCATGCTGCAGTAAGGTAATGTCTCAGCAATGGATGCTCTGATTGATATGATGTAACCATGTTTTAGCATGCCCATATTCTGAGGCCGGACGAGGTGATCGATGTATGTAAACTGATAGTCTTTAGGATACTTAATCGATGGAGACATGGTCCGAGACGTTACATGGTCAAAGTCATGTCTTAAAGCCAAGGTCAATATACATTGACCTTGACATTATGGCATGCCCTTGATCCCGGGTGGCTATATATATATATATATATATATATATATATATATATATATATATATATATATATATATATATATATATATATATATATATATATATATATTGACCTTGGCTTTAAGACATGCCTTTGACCATGTAACGTCCCGGACCATGTCTCCATCGATTAAGTATCCTAAAGACTATCAGTTTATATACATCGATATATATGGCCACCCTGGATCAAGGGCATGCCCTAATGTCAAGGTCAATGTATATTGACCTTGGCTTTAAGACATGACTTTGACCATGTAACGTCCCGGACCATGTATCCATCGATTAAGTATCCTAAAGACTATCAGTTTAACACATGATAGTTAGTCCGACACGTTGTACGAATTGTATGTCTCTACCATTTAATAAACATGCTGTTGAATATTTTGATACCAATTTGACTGGACGCTGTTGCTGCCATTGCACCTAATCTATGTATAGATTAGGTGCAATGGCAGCAACAGCGTCCAGTCAAATTAGTATCAAAATATTCAATAGGATGTTTATTAAATAGTAGAGACATACAATTCGTACAACGTGTCGGACTATCAAGTGTTAAAGACAAATAGAATCATTTATGACGTAATGATTATGACGTCATCCTACACGTCATTTAACTGGTTATGACGTCATATGATGTCAGATGATAGATTGGTACTCTGGAAAGGTCCATTCTATCAGTAGCTTACCACCGAATTTTGGCTCCCGTGATGCCGTTTCGTATCGGTCACTCAATGGATGTTTATGCTTTTGCTGATGTGCTGTATTCTCAACACATCAGTGTCCCACCTTCTATAATGTCAAGAACTAGAGAATAACGGAACTTTCTGCGCTTCAGTAAGTTATTCAGATGATATATGTGACAACAGATGAGGGTTTTAACAACTTGTTTAACCTTGGGGCAGATGCTCTCGCGTCACAAAGTGACTACCAACCTTAACTGTCTTTCATAACTAAGCCAGTCTCGTTCCAGTTGAATCGTAATGTAGTTGGAGCACAATTTACATACCGTACATAACGAAGTTAAACTTTTAGAGACCTTGTGAAGAATCAGAGAAATTCACCTTTCCAGTATACCCATCCATCATGTGATGTCATAATCAACCACGTGATGTGTATGATGACGTCATAATCGATGACGTCATGAATGACGTAGATATGTACGTCACGAACGCTTAATTGATGACAGATTAAGCGTTGGTGAATTGTATGTCGTTATTGTCCAATACAGATACTGTTGAATATTTTGAACCCAGTCAAATTAGTTTCAAACTAATCAACAGCTTACCTGTATAATTTTCTGGAAATTGATAGTCAGGGAGTACAATGATCGATCGATCACAAACACGGGCGGAGTGTGGGTGGAACTTAGCTAGAGTATATAGGCCTAAATGCTATCTACTAGAGAATAATGTTGAATTCATGTTGATTATTTAACGGCAATTAGATTGGAAGTTGTTATTGTTGTTTGTGGAAATCTTTTTAGAATATTATCTAGGTTTCATAGTTAGATCCGTAGAAAATAAGCTTTCTGTTGTATTGATAGTATGCCATGAATGGAGAACGATCTTATGGAAAAGGCGCGGAAGTCGAATCAAATGGTTGCCTCCGGTATAGGTGTTCAAGTTGAAATGTAATTAACGTGGCACTATAATTTGAAATGGAAACGCGAACTCAAAAGATGTTTATAATGCGTAATGTTTCTGCTTTATTTTATTTCTTCGTGCTATGATTATAACATTGGTTTTGCAACGATAAATCAACTCCTGAAATCAGTATTTATCAGAACATTCAGAAAACGCGAATCATATTTCATCACCTGAAAATAAAAATGTAAATATTTGAAAATTTTAAAGAAACACGCACGCACGCACGCACTCACGCACGCACGCACGCACGCACGCACGCACGCACGCACGCACGCACGCACACACACACACACACACACACACACCAGGAACAATACGGAAAATTGGACCAAGGGCCTGTGGCACTGACCAGGACCAATAGCATTTGAACCATTTGCACTTAAATAGACAAGAAAATCCAAGATGGTTACCAAAAAATCTACCAATCAAAATTCTGAAAGGAATTTCTCGACGCAACGCCCATATGATCGTCCTAGACAAATTTGTCTAAAATCCGCCATGCGGTTTATGGAAAGATAAAAAAATTGACCAATCAAAATTCCGGCTGGATATGTTGAAGCCTACCACAATAAGATCATGTCACCATAGTTTGTTTGAAATCGAGTCAATGATTAAGGAGTAGCATTTTAAATGGGTCTAGAAAATCTTCGGAAAATCCCAGATGGTTTCCAACAAAATCGACCAATCAAAATTCTGAATAGAAGTTCTAGAGCCTATCGTAGGATCCTCCCAGACAAATTTGGATAATATCCAACAAAAGGTTAAGGAGGAGATGCGTTTTGACAATTTTCGGTAATCTATTCATAAAACCTAAGATTTTCAATCCTAAAAAATGACGAGACAAAATACTAAATAGAAGTTATAGAGTCAATGATGATAGGGTCATTCTAAGCAAATTCGATTGAAATCTTAGAACAGGAGGAGAAGCGCTTTGACAATTTCCAGTAAACAAAAAATTGACCAATCAAAAGTCTGAATGAAAGTTCTGGCGCCTCCCAGAATAGAATCCTTCCAGCTATATTTGGCTGAAATTCACAAAGCGGTTAAATAAGAGATGCATTTTGACAATTTTCAGTGCATTTTTCATAAAATCAAAGATTTACACCCAAAAGGTGGATCTATCAAAATTCTGAATAGAAGTTCTCAAGCCTACCACCGTAGAATGTTTCTAGCTATGTTGAAATATGTCACACATCTAAGTAGGAAAAGCATTTTAACAATTTCTGGTAAATTCTTAATAGAATCTGATGGTTCACTTTAAAATATTGACCAATCAAAATTCTGAATAGAATTTCTGGAGCTTATCTGCATAGGTGCTTTGCAACCAAATTTGGTTAAAATTGGTCAAGATTTAGAATAGACGATTTGATAGACGGATGGGCAATTAATGGTTAACAGACAGATGGAACGACGGACGGACAATGGATGGACGTTATGGCATAAGCTGGCTCTTCGGGTCAGGTGAGCTAACAACAACAACAACAACAACTACTACTACTACTACTACTACTACTACTACTACTACTACTACTACTACTACTACTACTACTACAACAACAACTACAACAACAACTACAACAACAACAACAACAACAAAAACAACAACAACAAGGGCAGCTGCTGCTGCTGCTGCTGCTGCTGCTGGTGCTGCTGTTGCTGCTGCAGCTGCTGCTGCTACTACTACTACTACTACTACTACTACTACTACTACTACTACTGCTGCTGCTGCTGCTGCTACTACTACTACTACTACTACTACTACTACTACTACTACTACTACTACTACTACTAACCCTAGCAGCAGCAGCAGCAGCAGCAGCAGCAGCAGCAGCTACAACAACAACAACAACAACAACAACAACAACAACAACAACATACAGAAAGCAGTCATCTACAGTCACGCTAATATACAGAACAACCGCCACATGCCCAGCTTGCACTGTCATACAGGCGGTAACGTTAACGCAGACTGATGCTTAATACAAGCTTTCTGCCTATATATCACCATCTTTGATTGATATGTCATTATTGCATGCAGCGTCACTGTTGAATAACATGTGTATACAAAAAGCATCGCCACTGTAGCTCGCCAGGTAGTGTCGGGCCGTTCTGGTGTATCATGTCGACTCGCCGCCCCACAAGTGCACGACGAGTAATGACGCTGGTTAGCATCTGGTCTCGGGGTGATGGACCTTGTACGCGACTGCCCTGCGGGAAACAAAAACCAGCTCCCAAGGCCGGTGGAACTCAATCATTCTGGTGGGGCCGTGCGACCATCGTCGCGAATGTTAAACACAACGGTCTCATCCCACGATTTTGTGTCACCAGTATGCCTGTCCATAGCAATTTCGTGATCTATGGACTTACAAGATTTGATTTGGTGACCTAAAAATATAAGTCTATACAATGAGTTTACCTAAACAATTAAAAATATGCTAGATAAAACTACAATAAGAGCATACGAAAATACGAGACATAGAGACAGGTAGATGAACTTCTGAACATGGGGCTCCCGGAGGTACCACACAGACCCGTAGGTCCGCAGAGGTATCCCGCAAGGGAGACTCCTGTACACGAGACTTAACTAGCTAACTTAATATAAGTTATTATACCTCTAAGCTGAAAGGAAGAAGGTTATATCAGACGGAAAGTGATGTACCTCACGCGGGCACTACTCCTAGTGCTAGTTTGGGTGAGGAGTATTATCCTGGCGTGGATCGTCGTCGCTGAATCCTTGCGAGAGGCAAGTGCCTCGCGTGGGCCTCCATCTCGGGAAGGTGTCGCCACTGCTTAAAGTCGGAGAAGAATAGTAGGCAAAAATGGGGCCACTCTAATATTTCAACCAAAAATGCTTTAGAGAGAAAAGACCATACCTAGTGAGATTATGACCATAGGGGTGCGTACTGTTTTACGTGAAGACGGGACAGGGGATTCCCGATGATTTCCCGCATTACCATCTTATGTGATTCTTGGTATGCTGAATTAGTAGTTGCCGCTTTATTCATGCGGGCCTTCTGCTTTGCTTAATTCATGTTACTTGTTTTCAGAACAAGAATTATTTTAGGCCGCAACTGGCTGATATCTACCTAGCTATTAGACATGGTTGTCACGGAGAACAGATGCCCTAAGACATCAGTACTAAAGACAGCGCTCATACATGTTACGTAGCAAGATCTCCTAACTGGATAAGAATCCGGACATCCCGCCCCATAACCACATAAAACATTACAAAACATGGGTTACATTTCACGAAAGCATTATTAGACCATTGTTCTATCGTTATGGTGGGGGTAAGAGAGACGAACACCCACCGTTATTGTCCTTCCCGCACAGGCGTGGCAGATCTAAATATCATGCCCAGACATTTTAACGGAATTCGGTTGGGGTACATATCTCGCCCATCACCGGGTCCTATGGAACTAACAGTTTTACCTATCGTTAGGTGTATTCACAAGTTGCCCAGTTTTGCACTGCGGTGCGGGAGGATTGTTCAGTAAATAAAATAATAATTAATACATGTGTTTTCGCAGTGCTTTCCTACATTGGCTTAAAGTGTTAACTACTAAGTATCCGAGGATACACGGGAATGTGTATGTGACACCACACCCTGGCCATCACCGCTCGGAAACCCCAATAGTTTCCCAGAGTCGGATCAACCCATGGTGCGGATAGGGACATTCAAACAATTAAGAAGCCACAAGGCTGAGTGGAACACGAAGAGAGACAAAATCTTACTTATGAGTCTTACCGGAGTGCGGGGCTAGATTATCGTACTACCGGAAGAGAACAGTATTTTACACTGTATGTAATGAAGAAAGTGTCTCTAATCATTTCGAACCTATCCTATTGAGCTGAATAGAAAAGGTTTAGGCGGTAGCATGCCGGGATAAACAGAGTTATAGCACGGACAGCGACCTCAGTGAAAAATTGTTGGTGGCGGGAGAAAGTGTTGCATATATAAGTGTTGCTGTATAGTGTTTCCTACGTGCACTGCAGTCCTATATTTTCTATGAATAAACAAAACATATGAACGGATGGCCACTGGCCATATATATACATAATCTAACCAGAACAATCAATAGGGTGTCAAATGATTAAGATATATATATATATATATTACTACAGGTTAACGAACCTACTCTAGTGCGGTTAGCAACACATTGAGGAAAATGAGAATAATTATCAACAAATACAGAAATTATAACTAGAGGTCCTAAGACCGTTACGGTTCCTTTTAGTCATCGGGACCGTTATTGAGGATACAATATAATTAACAAAACATATATAGAGAAATAATTAAACGGTGAAGTATAGTTACTTGAATACTTGGTAGTCATTCCTAAGTTAGGCTACCGTGTTACTGAAATTGATACGTTGATCCGTAGTCCACGTGAAATGATGCGCTCTCCGGAAGCTGGAAAGTTTCCGCAGGTGGGTTCACGCAAGCTGTTTTCCACAAACAAAACTTCCACAAGAACACTCATGGCGGGAGTGCATCGCTTAGAGCTGTAGGCCTAATAGAATGTCTAATGAGCAGTCAGTAAAAGATACGATAGTACTATGCGTTGAAGAAAGTTCCCCTACACCAATGGCGCGGATGGCTGGTGTAAACAACCCGTCACAAGCGGGGTGTTTGTCAGAGGCAAACGAAGATGCAAAACAAAGCTTCACGGTGCTGGGTACGTCAGCCAGCTCTGAAGACGCACCGGGCAGAGTTTACTTGCTGCGGTCGAAAGTTGAAAAAACATGACTAGTGCTGCGGCGATTGAAATATCACTTTTAGGTGTGGCCGGCAGATCCGGCGAGCCATCCATCAAAGAACATCCTGCCTCTACATCTGTAGACTCACATATTCAGGCCGTAAAGGCCTCACCGCAAGTTTGTGTTCCGAATGTAGCTGTTAGTATTCGTGAGCAATTATTAGAAGTTCCAAATTACTCCCGTAAATGGGGAGTTACAAAATTGTTTTAGTGCGGTGGGTTGGAGAACTGCACGCTACGGGATAAAAACCTGACACATAGCGAAGGAAAACGCATATTGTCTGTCACGCTTCTTAGTAGCTGGTACAGATCATACCTGTTCGGCCCCTGGCCGAGGATGCTCCCGATCACTGGATCGCTTCTCCTTTTATACTCCTCGCGACGTCGCAGGAGCAGGCTCCATCCAATCATCGTTCGAGCAACAGCCAATCAGCGCGCAGCTAATAATAGCACAGTCGAACGTTCTAGAACATTCTAGAAGCTTTGCGTCCATGTGGTTATGACGTCACGGCAATAGTTTGAAGGTAATCATGAAGAGTTTTTCCTGGATAACTCAGCCATTTCTCAACCGATTCTGAAATGGTTTACAGATTTGAAAAGCCCGTTAAATTCGGGATTTGATTAATGCCAGATTTACCGGGAACAGGCAATCAATAAGAATTACAGGGTACCATCTTGGTACACTAAAAGTGCCATCCTATCTAGGTCGTAACTACGCGCTCCATATAAACAGCGTCCTAGCGCGCATGCGCATCATGCGTTTTAACGAACTTAGTCAATTTTCGACACGCTATCTCTCTCATAGGCCTATATACGCTTATGGCTCTACCCAGAGGGGAGTGTTCAGGAAACGATTCCAGGATGGGCGGCACATACCCAGCTCAGCTGGTACGGCCGGTATCCCACCGGTCGATCCGAACTACACCACGCATATATACATTATCACTTACATATAATAAACAACACAGGTACATATCGAACAACACTGCCATACAATAAACAGTGGCACCTAGACAATGACCAACAATTACATGCCGGACATAAGACATCCCATGTATCGAGAAATACGTCGATACAGCGCGTATCGTCACTAATGCACAGAGTATCAACAATACACTAACCATATTACCTACACATTGAGCAATATTCCCACCTACACACTCATCAATGCTCCCACGCTGTGCAGTGTGACCTACATAATTGTGAAATCATCTATAGAGTGCTCAGCGACACCTACACGTTGAGCGAATCCACTTTCGGCGCACTGTGTCACCTACGCACGTACGCGCACACGCACACACTCTTCCATGCAGTACATAGCTCAAGCTACTAATGCTCTCATGCAGTGCACGGCATCTTCTACGCTGTCATTAATGCCATATGCGGCACACACTCACCTACCCATTAATTAATGACAGGTGTAGCGCACACACTCACCTACTCATTAATTAATGGCACGTGTAGTGCACAGACTCACTTACACACTTATTAATGCCCTGGGCAGTGCACACACTCACCTATACACTAATTACTTCCCCGTGTAGTGCATAGACCCACCTACGCACTAATTACTGCCCCGTGTAGTGCATAGACTCACCTACACACTCATTAATGGCCCGTGTAGTGCACAGACTCAGCTACAGACTGATTAATACCATGTGTAATGCACACGCTCACATATACACCCATTAATGCCCTGTGTAGTGTACATACTCAGTTACACACGCATTAATTCCCTGTGTGGTGTACATACTCGCCTACACACTCATTAATGCCCTATACAGTACACAGACTCACCTACACACTCATTAATTCCCTGTGTGGTGCACAGACTCACCTACATACTCATTAATGCCCTGTGGAGTGTACAGACTCAGTTACACGCACATTAATTCCCTGTGTGGTGCACATACGCGCCTATACACTCATTAATTCTCCGTGTAGTGCACACACTCACCTGCACACCCATTAATGCTCCGTGTAGTGCACAGACTCACCTACGCACTCATTAATGCCGTGTGGTGCACAGACTCACCTACACACCCATTACCATCCCGTGTATGGCACAGACTCAGCTACACATTCATTAATACCCCCAGCGTGGTGCAGACTCACCGACACACCAATTACTGCCCCGTTGAATGCCCACACTCACATATACACTCATTAATGCCCTGTGTGGTGCACATACTCAGTTACACACTCATTAATGCACATACTCGCTTACACACTCAGTAATGCTCTGTGTAGTGCACAGACTCACATACGCACACATTAATGCCCTGTGTGATGCACATACTCAGTTACACACTCATTAATGCACAGACTCGCTTACACACTCATTAATGCTCTGTGTAGTGTGTAGTGCACAGACTCACCTGCACACCCATTAATGCCCCGTGTAGTGCACAGACTCAGCTATAGACTCATTAATGTCATGTGTAGTGCACACCCTCACATATACACCCATTAATGCCCTGTGTCGTGTACAGACTCAGTTACACACACATTAATGCCTCGCGTAGTGCACAGACTCACCTACACGCCCATTAATGTCATGTGTAGTGCACAGCATCATATACATACTCATTAATGCCCCGTGTAGTGCATAGACTCACCTACACACTCATTAACGCCCTATGCGGTGCTCAGCGTCACCCACAGACTCATGCTTCTTCCGTGCAGTGCATAGCATCCGCTGTACACTCATCAACGGTTCCATGCAGTGAATACCATCAGCGGTACACTCATCAATTGTTCCATGCAGTGAATACCATCAGCGGTACACTCATCAATGGTTCCACACAGTGAATACCATCAGCTGTACACTCACCAATGGTTCCATGCCGTGAATACCATCAGTTGTGCACTCATCAATGGTGGAAAGCAGTGAATAGCATCAGCTGCACACTCATCAATGGTTCCATGCAGTGAATACCATCAGCTGTACACTCATCAATGGTTCCATGTAGTGAATACCATCAGCGGTACACTCATCCATGGTGGAATGCAGTGAATAGTATCAACTGCACACTCATCAATGGTGTCATGCAGTGAATACCATCAGCTGTACACTCATCAATGGTTTCATGCAGTCTGTTTATCTTCTAAATAGCTTCCATAGACTTCTATGGAATTGGATGATGATTGTCATGTATACAAATGAAATGTAACGAAATAAAAATGTTGTCTTACCCTCTCTGACTTTAGTCTTACCCTAAAGGTTCATGCCGCATCCTTGGATGTGGGCGCAGTTATTCACACAGTCCTTTCCACATTCCTGAATGCAGTGCCTCTTGCACCGTAAGTGAGACTGGTCGGACCCCAGGAAGCGTTTGAACAACTTGTGCAAACTTTCAAGGACTGTATCTTCCACACCGTCAGCATTTTCCTCTCTTTCACTCCGAATTTCCGTCACAATCGTCGAAAGGACGATTAGAGAGAGGACAATTGCCGCGCACGGTCGCATATTTCACGCCTGTTGAACGTGTGTATCTTCTGTAAAACCAAATGATATAGGTTTACTTTTATTATTATTATTATTATTATTATTATTATTATTATTATTATTATTATTATCATCATCATCATCATCATCATCATCATCATCATCATCATCATCATCATCATTATTATTATTATTATTATTATTATTATTATTATTATTGTCAGAATGAAGACATGCACCTTATTTTGTCTTAACTGACGGGGGTGGGGTGGGGTGGAGGGGGTGGAGGGGGTGGGGGGGGGGGGGGGGCAGTAGTACATGATGGCAAAGTTATATCACCGAGGGTAATTAGTCAATTGACGTTTCCAGTTTAGCCATCCATCATATGACGTCATAATCAACTACGTGACGTGTAGGGTGACGTCATAATCATTATACCGTGAATTATTCGATTTAGTCCGTCTTAAACGCTTAATAGGTTGTATAAATTCTATGTCTTTACTATTTAATAAACATACTGTTGAATATTTTGAAATTAATTTGATTGGGCACTGTTGCTACCATTGGCAGCAACAGCGCCCAGTAAAATTAGTTTCAAAATATTCAATAGCTTACATGTAGTTTTCCCAAAACAAGCGAGGCGTGGGTGGAGCTTAGCTAAAAATGGACAGAGCATAGTCAAATCTGTCCATTATTGTCAATTCTGTTAACCATGACGTCACTGTTTTAAAAAATCTATCATTTTTTTTCAAAAACATATTAAAAGTAACAGCGCATCGAAGGTGGCATTCACTCAAAAATAAATGGCACGATCTGGCAATTATTTCGCTTATTTCTCTATCATAGGGCTTTTAAACGGTCTTCGGAAACGATGAATGGCACTGATAGTATTAAATATTATTAGGTTACTATATTTATGTTTCCGAGAATTAGTCATGGCTGGCCATATTGAAATTCCACGGAAACAGTCTCATATCGCAATAAAAATATTTCGATTTTGTTTAAAGTTATTTAATCGAGAAACCGCTTACTCGAGAGAAGAGATTTTTTGCAGTTTGCCTTTGAAGAGTAAACCCAGATAACGCAGCTTACTGGGCCGATGCCGGGCCGATGCCGTGTTTCAGTATCGGCCCGGTATATTGCCCAGCATTGGCCCAGTAACCTGCGTTATCAGGGAACCTACAGGAATGTACTTCAGTGACGCTACGGATCATAGTTTATGTTACTAGAGTCGACAATTCTTTACTAGGAGCTCATTGCAACCATTTAAAGGGGTGTATTTGGATTTCCTGAACAATACGATCTACGAGTCCCTAACTCAAATTCCAACTAAAAATTATATTTATTTATTTATTCATTTATTTTTTGGCGACAACTGAGCGAATACATTATAATTTTGCAGGGAGAGAGATAGTATGTAAGTACGAGACATTCTGGTGAAAACTAAGGAAGAGAGGGGACTATAATTCACCTTTCCAGTTTATCCATCGATAATCTGACGTCATATGACATCATAATTAACTAAGTGACGTGTATGATGACGTCATAATCATTACGTCATGAATGATTCAATATAGCCCGTCTTAAACGCTTAATAGTCCGACACGTTGTACGAATTGTATGTTTTTGCTATTTAATAAACATGATGTTGAATATTTTGAAACTAATTTGACTGGACGCTGTATATGATTTCATTATGTATAAATTAATATAATTTTTTAAGATGTGAAATTGAATTAGAGACACGTGCCCTATTTCAAATTCAGAAGTAAAAAATTATATTCATTTTGCACTGTAAATTATCAATTGTTAAGATTACTTTTGTTTCAGTATATTGCTGTACACAATTTAAGCTTCTAAATGTACACAATTTAAATAATTTTATTTTAGAGCATTTTGGTATGAATGTGCACATTTAATTTTAAGATGCAAAGACGCTCTTTCGTGTCCTATTAGTGGCAAAAAGAGCATTTATTTTGCATTTTAAAATCTAAATCTAAATATCTTGATAATAATTTTAGTGAAAGCCATAGTCAGCAACAACTTTGCGTTAATTTACTTTCAAAATATTCAACCGAATTTTTCTTACACTTGTAAGTTGTAAGATACAATTGTATCTTATCGCAATCGGATCTGTCTGGTTGAAACGACAAAAATGAAACACCTGCTACAGAAACTGCTTGGAGCAAAATGATCATTAACCCTTTAACCCTCAAATATGCACCAGAAAATTTCAATTTTCTCAAAGAAAATGTCAATTTGCAAACCAATTAGATCATTTTTGAAACATTTACCCCCGTGTCTGCAAATAGATATTTCTCAAATAAAAATTTACCATTTGGACAATCTCTTCATAACCAGACCGAAATAGCCGTTACCATGCAAAGAGGTAAATGTCTAGCTAGGTCATACATGTAGCAGCAAAGATCAAACATATGAACATCCAGATCCAGACGTACTGAGGGACGATGATATGTATTAGTGTTCGAGTTTCATACGGAGATTTCAGCATATATTCTGCCAAATATGTCAATAGAGGGGGCATGTGCATACCTTCGCTAAGGCGAGAGTTGTCCCAACCGCCGGTGATGCAAGTTCAGTAAAATGCAGCTGCACATGTTCGAGTATCATGTGACTGGCCGACGCAGACAATCAGCTGCATATATATCCTCTTAAAAGGACTAAATTCTCTTTTGGTAATCGGAAGATAAATTGAAGAGAAGTGAATTTATATATTTCTATCGAAATAAAAAATTGTATTAGTCCTGCGGCCAAATGATGTGCGTGGGAGCCCCGTTGCACTCCTCTGTAAGAGAAGGTTCATTGGTACCAAATGAAAGGTCTAAATCTCACCTTTCAGAAAATAGCTTGGATATCTGGCTGAGTGGTCGACTAAAATATATGAAGCATCGAAATAGGTAACCAGACAAACGAAATTCTCGTCTGCACAGGAGAAATTTATAGTGATATAAGTGAAGCCTTATATTCAACCAACAATAACACACGCACGCAGGCACGCACGCACGCACGCACCCACGCACGTTATAATTGCAATAATTTAAAAACATAAATTTTCAGAAATATATAGCTGCATAGATTGGGTTTTTCACCCTATTTTATGATTGGAAACACGTTTGTTACACATGTATGTATGCTCATTTATTTTTGTGTGCTCACATCCGCATGTCATGACATTCGATTATTTTTTTTGCATGCATATGAATACACGATACTACAACTAAAATGTAGAAAATGAAAATGAAACTAATTATTACTTTATTTAACTTATCGTCATATATATTATCAAGCTGATGTAACCCAAACACAATTACAGAAAGGGAAATGAAACATATGTGACTTTGAATTCAATCCACAAATTACATTATTCATCAAGTTCATCGTCATCATCAATGTCTTCACTCTCTGAGTCCTGCATGTGCTGGTTCTCACACTTGTCATCATTGCCTTCACGCAAACAGGCAGGGCCACACTTCAACCCAAGTTTGGTACACTTACAATGATGGAAGAACATCGTGATTTGTCACATTTGCATATTGTGAAATCTACAAGTTCATCTGGTGCTGCAGCTTGAGGCATCAGTAGTGGCACTAGTCTGTCTCATTCCATGTTCCATCCATGTCCTGTTGGAGATGGTATATGAGGTCTTGCTTCCAATGCAGGTTTC
This sequence comes from Chaetoderma sp. LZ-2023a, assembly GCA_034401795.1. NCBI lineage: Eukaryota > Metazoa > Mollusca > Caudofoveata > Chaetodermatida > Chaetodermatidae > Chaetoderma > Chaetoderma sp. LZ-2023a. Next base: position 68,644,614 of record CM067372.1, read on the forward strand.
CAAATGGCACATTGATAATTAGCCCTGTGAAGATATTGAACTAGACTGTCATAACATGGAAGAAGACGTTCGTTCTGTTTTGGGGTTTTGCAGAACATCTTATCTCGCAAAATGTTGATATCTACTACATCTTATTTGGGTTGGTAAATTCTACACAGCAGCTCAGTAGATATGTATTTTACCTCATCTGGAAGATTAAAGGTGTCTCCCAATTTTGCGAGGCCCTGAAACTTCTCTGGATCAGCAGTAAGAATTTTCCAACCAGTCTTCTTTCCCCGGGCCTTGAAACAACTTGTACTGTCGCATCTAGTTAATGCGTGAAAGCGCATCAATAGACAGCATATCATGAGACCAAGCTCTTCAAAGACGCTAAATCCCCAAAACAATACGTCTGTGTCTGGGGACCATGTTATGGCTTGTTCATTCTTAAACCTTTTCTCAGAATCAAACACATGAAGAAATAACCGGCTGTTAGCTTCCTCATGGTTACTGTAAATTGCTTTCAGATTCTGCATATCATTGGCGTAATCCATGTAACCTTTTCATTGTCACTATACCCATCAGCCAAAACCACTATTTAATTTGGCTGGATGTCAGATTCTCTGTTTTCTGTTAATCCAGTGAACGCAAAGTCATTGAAGTTGTATTTGTTTATGGGACTAGAGAAAAAATCATTCACATTCTTTGGCAACACCTGATCTTGCGATTTTATTCTAATTTCTGGGGACTTGGCAGTTTGGCCTCTTCTCCTCCTCTCGCCAGCCTTGATGGATTCTTTTACATCCTAATTATCGGCTGTGACATGCACAATATCGCCTTCTTTAAATGCAGTCTTGTAAAACTCTTCTAGGCCATCAAGTAAGTCTCCAACAGTTTTGATTCCGGCACGTGATGATAATTTATGGAGACACACCATATAATCCAGAAGCACCGCTATCTTTGATTTTATTTCAGGTGTGAGTTCAAGGATAAACGTTGTTGATCCACTGATGATGACGTTAAACTTTCCAAGTCTCTTAAGCAGTTGTGCCTTGTTTGTTTTTGCCAAAGATCCATCCATGTTCACTATAGTCAGGGGTCTACTAGATAGCTGATAGGTAAAGAGCTGTTGGAGCTTCTTTATATTGATACAATCAATAACCTACCAAACAATTCTCCGTCATGGCAAACAGATCTCATCTTCTTCTTGGATGACCTTTTACCAGAAGGCTGGATCTTTGCCAATGTGGCAAGTTTGAGGTTCTTTATGGGCATCCTAAATTGCTCTGTATTTCTGCGTTTTCCCCTTTCTTCTTTTCCGAGACTAGAGAGGATTTGCTACAACGCGTGGTGCTACTACACCAGTAGCAATATTTATTAGGGGTTTTGGCTCATCTGCCTCATCAGACACACCAACTGAAAAAGGATTTCCATGTCGGCCCTTTATAATTTGAATTACTGCCTGGATATGTTTCTCATCTTTTTTTATTTCAGCTGGACGCAAATCATGGTGAATCAGTTCTTGGTGATTATCAAGGCCACACATGACCTTAAAATCTCTCATGATGGCGCTCTTCACATGCACAATAAGATACCACTTTAGAGTAGCTTTTTCCTGCCTGCTGATGCCAATGATGGCCCCGTGTCGTGATTTGGAGTCTCTGACAAGCGACTGCTCAAGGCCTAGATCAACCCATTATATACACTGTTGAATGTTTTTCCCTCTGATCGTGTCACAACATGCTTACCATCTTGGAATAGTTACTGGACTTCATGTGATGTTTTTGGTAGCATTTGCATCTCAGCAAGATATACTGGGCCCCATCTTGAGTAATTATGACGGCCATATGCGAAGGCATAGCACAATATTTCCGATACATACCCAAGATGACCATCCCAGATTCTTTATTTCCAATCTCTTGGAATTGAAGATAGATTGGTTCCCATCTCGTCAGGAAATCGAGGATTTCCTGGAACAATGCCTTTACCTTTAATTGACCATCTTCATCAATCTCTTCGCTTTCAAACATATTCTGCATCTCATCATGTAGTGTCTGGAAAAGTCCTTCTAATGTTTCAACATCCTCCTTCACCACATTAGCTTCATGGACTGCCCAATCAAGAAAGGCTTCAAGTTATATATTGCTCATAGCTTCAAAAATTAGTTTGGGAGCCAATGTAGATCCATTGTAATTCTTACCTTTCATGACCATGTCCATTGCATTTGGACCAACAGCACCTCCTTCAACTAACACATCCTGCAAATCACTTTCCTCATAGTGCTTCCCCATCATCTTCCAGTACAACTCCAAGATGTGCAACCATCCTAACCTGAGGATATGAGGGTGGAACTCATCCCAATTGCGGAGACGGACTTCCTGAGTAAACATCAGTAGTCCTAGGAAAAGGAAAGGGACATCAGGTAGCATTATTTCAACTCTCTGTTAGCATATATTTCTCAAATCAATACTTGGATTTGTTGCTACACCTTGGCATTTCAGCACTGAACCAGGCAGAACTAGAGCAGTTTGAAATTGAAGTACGTTTGTTGAATCCCATTGTGGAATGACAAGATCAGCTGCTATTGCTTCTTCAGTGGCGATCTGTTTAGTGAAGCTGTTTTGTTGACTGTTGCCTTAATGTCAACGTTTATACTGTACACAAGCTCAGACTGGTTGATAGAGGATTGAGACTGAAATACCACTGTTTGCCCATAATGTTTTATAAGGTAGTTCTTTAGCTTTTCAGCACAATATTGTTGGTAATCTTCATAGCCGTACGTTGCTAGATGAGATCGATAAACATGTAATAATGAACTCATATCATATGCTACACCATTTTCGATGTTTTCTTGAACATCAATAAGAAGCAGCTCAAATGCTTTTGAGAATATATCTGAGTTTTCTGTTGTAGCATCAGCAGCTATACCTCTTATGAGCTCTGCTTTTATGAGTAAATGTGGCAAGCAGTTTTTGTGATATTTTCTTTCTAATGCTACAAGATCAAGAGAACTTTGCAACTAGTGTTCTGTCACCAATTTTCTCGGATGATGTGCGTATTTTGTCTTGTAATGGGAGAGTAAGAACATTAACCACGTGGATATCACCACGTTTCTTTGCACAGTTACAAATGAAACATTTATTCTTCTCGAACGGTGTTGCATCTGACCTGATAGTAAAATAATGCTCACTAGGACCTGCTGATGTAGATGGATCTGCACTGTGTTGCTTCAAATTGTAGGAGGCTCATCGTGTATAGTTTTGGTAACATAAACGGTGATAATTGATTGGAACACAGAATCCAGTCTCCATGATTGCTCCATACTCCTGTGCAAATTTATATGATTCATCCTTGTTTTCCTTCATATAAGTGTACTATTGCAAATATGTCTGATGAGATTTATCTTTTATAACATTTTATCCTTTTGCCAGCAAGAATATAAATTTAAGTCCTGTACACCTTGGTTACTGGCAAGTCTCTTTGAATGGGTCTATTTAGGAATAACTGGGACTTAAGTATCTGCGGTGTATTAATATTTATAGAATATTTAGCTGGTAGCTCTCCTTATAATTCTCAACATGTCATCTGCTTTACAGCTTTTAATTTACATTGTCGGAAACAATAGATTACGTTTCAATTTGAAATGCAATATTATTTTTATATTGAATGACACTTTTCGAATTTATCCCGGAACAAATGTGTTTGAACAAACAAATGCTTAATGTATATGAAAACGTATTATACTTCGTGTATTAATTCATTTTAGTGTACTAGGGCCTACATCGTAGAATGGTTTTGTACTTAATGATATAAAGAAAACATGCATTGTGGAACCATTCTTTAACAAATCTAGGTACGTAACGTGACGTCACAATGTTTTAATATTAAAGTAACATTAAAAGCTGAATATATGTTGTATCGCTCAAAGACTTTATTTAAAATAAATGAAAGTATATTATGTGTCAATAATTAAATAATGTGGGAATTCTTTAAAAAGATAATTCAGTTATCGTGGCTAATCTGATTATTTCTAGGTGGTTATATTGTGTTTAACTTGCTGGTGTGTAGCTGTATTCAGAGTGCTGTAACTTATTAGTTAACCAAACACCCACATGTTCACATACATTTTCTGAAAGGTGAGATATAGACCTTTCATTTGGTACCAATGAACCTTCCCGTACAGAGGGGTGCAACGGAAATCATAATTAGGCTCTGTCTTGAGAATGGCGCAATACTAATTGGCTATATTAATCTAACACTTCATTCGACTACGTAATATAATTAGTAACAAAAACATACTCTTTTGGAAACTTAATAAAGTACTGAACTCTGAAATCCGCATTTGAGAGGGGCATAGACACTCTACGGCTATTTATCTCTATGGGACAAACGGTTACGATTCTTCAAGTTGTACAAAGATGCAGAATCGAGTAAAAATTTGCTTTTACAAAAATTGTACACGAAATTGCAAAAGGGTCTATGTATTATTAAGCAGCGGGCATTTGAGATCCACCCCTAATATTAAGAAATATCAAACAACTTTGTGAAAAATTCATTTTCATACATGGAATAATAACATGAAACGGGGATGGCACCAGAACAGGAATTATCCTTCTTGGCAATGCCTTTTAAAAGCTTTATTCTGATATGCTTTAAGTATCGGCTCGGTATCGGCCCGGCATCGCCCCATTATTCTGCGTTATCAGGGGGCGGTATTGGTGACCATAGTTTCATGATTTACAGACAAAGGCATAACTTTGGGAGCAGTAAGCGACGGAATGGAGGTTTGATACCTCTTTCTGACACGAATTCCAATGTATGATTACTGTATTCTGCAGCTCTAGTAGTAGTAGTAGTAGTAGTAGTAGTAGTAGTAGTAGTAGTAGTAGTAGTAGCAGTAGTAGTAGTAGTAGTAGTAGTAGTAGTAGTAGTAGTAGTAGTAGTAGTAGTAGTAGTAGTAGTAGTAGTAGTAGTAGTAGTAGTAGTAGTAGTAGTAGAAACATCATACAGCTGCAATCAGTCCTTCTTCGCTTTTGCCCACCGTGTCTTGTCCTCAGCCGAAATCCTTAGCTTCCTCAGGTCCTTGACTTGAGTGTACCGAATCCTGATTTCTTAAGGTCACCTCGTAGCACGCTTAACAGATTTATGCAATGACCTCCTCTCCTGTCTTCTTATTTGCTGATTTCGTGTAGGGCGAATTCAAATTATCTCTGTGCTGGTGTCTCTTCTGGCATCCGTAGCACATGGCCAAACATGGCCCCTCTTTGCTGGCCGACTTTTACAGACAGCGGCGACGTATTACACATCCTGCATAGTGCATCATTATAAATTATGCTGTCTGGCCATCGGTGTCCAGTGATGGTGCGTAGATGTTTGCGGTGGCAGGCATCGAGTTTGTCCACAGCTGCCTTTGGGGCTGCCCAGCTGTTAAAAGTTATACAGCATCAAGGATACGCAGGTTGCATTGTATAAACGTAACCTTTTTATCAAGGGCATCTTTGATCTACGAATCCATAGCTTCCAGAAGACTGGAAAGCTATGTTCCCCATGACGCAGTGTGCAGCAACGTCAGCAGTACTGCAAAGCGGTGAGCCCCGGATTTTACTTTTCCTCTATGGTTCGCCACCTCGAAATGGTTCGTCATTTTCTTTAGTGTCACGCTTTGTAGATAGGTATATGTGGGTGAACTCTGTTTCTGGTTTCATTCATAAAGAGATTCTCATTTTTTAGTTTGCGTGCAGCTATTGGGAGAAGTTCATCAACGGGTTTCTTTTCCTCGTCTATGAAGTCCACATCGTGGCATATTCCATCTCTAGCGGCACACCCAGTATTGAGGGGGTGGGGGTGCTGGGAGTTTGGGCTTGTGGCACTTTCCCACACGGGTTTCAATGCAGCAGCAGCAAGGTAACAGGCGAAAAGCACCAACCGGAGATAGACCATCTCCCTGTGGGGAGCCGATTGATGTCTCAAACCCTACAGATTTCACTGACTTGATTCATACTCTCAGCTTGGTGTCTGCAAGCAGTAGTCTCACTTGGCATAGCTCGTCTTCATTGCAACTAGCCTGGCGTAGTACATCTAGGATCTTTGAGCGTTTAATTGTGTTGACGTATCGTGACATGTCAATGCCCATTTTGCAGAAATCAAAGTGTTTGGACATGACTACAGACATAAGCATGCGTTGGGCCCATACAATGTCTGTGCAGCTGCATCCCCGTTTGAAGCCAGTTTGACATAATCCGGTGATGTCATCGATCTTGTCTCGGATGCGGCATAGAGTAACATTGGATGAGGGGCAGAATGGGCCACAGATGGCTGGGGGCCAGGTGGCTTCTTGGGTTTGGGTAGTGTGATAATGGTGGGAATATGAATTCCAAAACACTTTGAATAGCAATATGTCATGATTTAGTGGATAATTGATATGTCCGATCTGTCACTAAAGTGCCGATACATGATCTAATACGTCACTCTTTAGCTGACATGGCAATGAAAATGACGCACGTCCGCCACGATGTCGAAAAGTCTGCCATGAAAGTCTATGAATTATGTATCCTTTGTGAATTTGCAATTTAATATACATTCTGAAGAATATTTTGAAACTAATTTGCCCGGGAGCTGTTGCTGCCATAGACATGACAAAAGCTGCCGGTAAAATTAATTTCAAAATATTCAACAGCTTACCTGTTTAGTAACCTTGAAATTGGGATTCTGGGAATTCAGGTTTAAAAGTTTAAAATCGATTCCAACTCGCGTAAATGTGTGCAGGGTATAATTAAAAATGGATCCCTCTATTAACCGTTCAATAGCATGGCTACCGGTCTTGCTCTTGTTCTCATAACAATCAACAACTGTTTACCGATCTAAAGAACGCATACGAAAGTAGAATTAGCTAAAGAATTAACCATATTTTATAAACTCTCGACAGAATACATGATATATAGAGAATCTAGATTTACGGGTTTAGAAATATGTGGGACCGGTGGGACTATGTCCCTCCACATTTCTCATTAACAAGGCAAGTCTAGTCAAATTACTTTATAGCTCGATAACCATTAATAACTCTTTTTATTTTATGTTAACACCAAACTTACCAGATGATACCTTTCAAAAAGCTAGCAAGTCCTCCTAAGCGTTGTAAGTGTTGAAAGCGTGTATCCTGTCGTATAACGGCTTTAAATGCACAAGAAGCAGTGTAACATCTGTGTATATGCATGCCGGCTTTACATTCGCTTAAGCCCCAATATACAATAAACTGTATTGATTTAAGTGGCGTTTTTGTAGGAATCAATCATCTCTATAAGATCAAGACACCCCTGCCCCCTCCCCCTACCATTCCAACGCTCTGACTCATATGATTGCGTGTCGACCAGCACTTGACTTGCATTGATTCCAACCTGCTGTGACAAATACAATTTATGCGTGACGAATGCTGTCCTTTTCTAGCCAATTTAATTAAGAGTTCCGCGGAGTTAAATATCTTGCTTGTCCTCCGCATTGCCTACAAATATTAACCCCTTTTGCGCGAACAGCGCCTCAAAGTTCTCAAAATGCTGCTTATATTATATCAATTAACTCTATAATGGTTAAGATTTGCAACAAAGATGAAATGTTTGTTCAATGATTACAATCTATTTACACGCCAAGTCAAGACAAATTTTTAATTTACCACTGGAATTTACAAAAGAAAAAGCTTTATTGCCTGCAAAATAATAAGTGTCCATTTGCAGGCCAAAAGAAGACTATTTTTGAAAATGTATCACTCGAATGACTGTCTCGGTAACAGAGCCAGTCATTCTGGTGGTAAATTTTCAAAAGGTATCTTATCTTGGCATGTAAATGGACTTTCCCCACAACGACTAAAAGTCTGCTTTGGCCTGGTTACCATTAAATCGTTAAGTTGACAGAACAAGGGTTAAAGTTTTGTTCTTGTAACGTGGATTTCCAACAGCTAACCATGTATGCAAGTTGTGTTCCAACATCCTCAGCCAAACTTAAACTTTGGAAAAACATAGTTGTGTACCAAGGTCACAGTGAGCAGTGCCGACCTGGGTCGTAGGGAAGATATTCAAAGAGGAGAAACCGAAAATGTGTATTTGCAAATTTCCTGTATTTTCAGATGTAAATGATTGTTTAGAAACATCAAATTATTGAGATAAAATACTAATAAATTTAATGACCTTAGATTTTCTGGACTGATCCGTGAAAATAGGTTGAGGCGTGGGCAGATGACCCAACCCCAATTTCAACAACCATGCCACCTTCATGCCGTCTCCGCCGTAATTAGGCCTACCAACGTTGATAGGAACCGAACGCCGTCAGTGCCTACGGACTGATATCCGCATTCAGCTGTGACTCTGCCTTCTAACATTCAAATTGGAAACTGTGTTCGACATCCTCAGACAACGCAATCTTCCCAGGAGCTTACCGTTCCAATGTGGAATGTACGTGACAACCTATTTCAGAGGCAAACAATAGGTCCAGACTGAAAACACTACAACAGCAATATTGCATGAGAGACTAAAGTAGCCACCCAAACAGAGCAGAAACTTCAGAGATGCTACAAGCTAGTACTCATGGAGCAAAAGCAAGGCACATACCGCGGTTTGGGTTTTGTAATCGGGCCTAGCTTTTGGAACATGCGATTGGCTGGTTATATCAACGTAACACCATTAAATGTCGCAGTCAACACATAGGGCCCAACCGCAGAAAACAGCAAATGTAAATCTATCAATATTAGATTTTTTCTTTGCAGAGTTGAGCTCGTCATTACTATCCCAGCAAGACGTCAACTGGTCATGTTTGGATATTTCAACCCCAAACTGCGTATACCCAGCTAGGCGGATAAGAATTCAAGACTTCGCTTGTATGTGTGTTCGTATGGTGATGCACTAGTAGCATTCCTCAGTTCCAATGGTTGATTTACCACAAATACCGCTTTCAAACACCCACGTCGTCACCGGAGAACATGGACAGCACACATTGTTGACTGAAAAGCCCCAGCAGCTTCTAAGGATACTAGAGACGTCTTCAACTAAATAGTCTTCACTATACAAAGCAGAAACAATGCCCCTACTTTGGGATGCTCGTTCCTATTGAGGTGCAGACCTTAATTCTGGCCATAAGGTCGTTACACTCTTTCAGATGGACCATCTCCACATAATGGACACACAGAATACAAAGCAATCACGTCAGCGACACTGGCCCTCAAATGTCATACAAAAAGATCTGTGTGGCGCAGTTAGATGACATCGGTGTCAGCTCTGATCAAAACGCGGTCCTAAGCAAAATAATCAAATGTATAGAACCGTGATCTAGCAGGACAATAAGAGTTGTCTAAAACAGAACTAGGTATTGTAGTTCGGATCCACCGGACAGGTACCGGCCCTACCAGCCAAGCTGGGTTCCCTGAACGCGCCCCCCTGGGTAGATCCATAAGCGTTATATGAGCCTATGGGAGAGATCACGTTATAAAAACGACTAAGTTCGTTAAAGCACCTAGTGCGCATGTGCACGCTTAGATACTATTCTTGACAGAGCACGTAGTTTACGACCGAGATGGGATGACGCTTTTAGTGTACCGAGACGGTACAATGTAATCCTTTTTAATTACCTGTTCCCGCCGAATCTGGCATTAATCAAGACCAGAATTCGACGGGCTTTCCAAATCTGTAAACCATTTCAAAATCGGTTATGAAATGGCTGAGTTATCCACGGAAAATCCCTTTTGATTGTCTTCAAAATATTGCCGTGACGTCATAACCACGTGGACGCAGACCTTTTAGAATGTTCTAGACCATTCGACTGCGCTATTATTAGCTACGCGCTGATTGGCTGTTGCTCGACCGATGATTGGTTGGAGCCTGCGCCTGTGACGTCACGGTTAGCATAAAAGGAGACAAGATCCAGAGTTCAAGAGCATCCTCGGCCAGAGGCCGAATAGGTTGGACCTGTGTCAGCTACTATCGTCTCAACAGGCTTACGCATATCACTTCGCTTTCTGTCGGTTTTTCTCCCGTAGCTAGCGATAATCCAACCCACAGCACTAAAACAATTTTGTAACTCCCGTGCTTGCGGGAGCATTTTGGAACTTTTTAGATATTGTTCACGAATATATCAAGAGCTAATTCAGAACACGAACTTGTGGTGAGGCCTTTCTGGCCTGAAATTGTGATTCTACAGATGTAGAGGCAGCGATGTCCTTTGGTGGATGACCCGCCGGATCTGCCGGCCACGCCAAAAAGTGGTTATTTAACCATCCCCGCACTGATGTCTTGCAGGGTCATCTAGACTTTTCGACCGCAGCAAGTAAGCTTTGCATGGTACGTCTTCAGAGCTGGCTGACATACCACGCACCATTAAGCTTAGTTTCGTATCTTCATCCACATCTAACAACCCCCGCGTGTGATCGGGTTGTTGTCAACTTCCATCCGTACCATCGGTGTATGGGAACTTTCGTCACTGCAGCAATGTTTTTGTATCTCTTGCTGACTACTCGTTAGACATTCTATATTGTGATTACAGTCCTGAGTTTGATCCGCTTCCGTCATGAGCTGCTTGCGGGAATCCTGTTTGTGGAAACCAGCCTGCGGGAACATTCCAGCTTCCTGGGAATGCATCAACTCATGTCAACCTAAGAGTGACGTATCAATTCCAGTAACACGATAGCCCAGACTTAAGAATGGCTACCGATTATTCAAGTAACTATACTTAACATTTTAACTATTCCGTTAATTATACTTTTTCTAATTATATCGTACCCGTATAAATGGTCCTGATGACTAAAAGGCACCGTAATGGTCTTAGGACCGCTAGTTATAATTTCTGTATTTGTTTATCGTTATTCTTATTTTCTGTAAGGTGTTTTTGCCAACCGCACCATAGTAGGTTCCTTAACCTGTACTATATATATATATATATATTATTCTGATTATTTCACACTGTATTGATTGTTCTGGTTAGTTTATATATATGGCCAGTGGCCATCAGTTCATATGTTTTGTTTATTTATAGAAAATATAGAACTGCAGTGCAAATAGGAAACACTACACAGCAACATTTATATATGCAGCACTTTCTCCCGTCACCAACAATTTTTCACTGAGGTCGCTGTCCGTTCTATAACTCTGTTTAGCCCGGCATGCTACCGACTAAAAACATTTTCTATTCAGCTCGATAGGATAGGTTTAATATGATTAGAGACAATTTCTTCGTTAGCAAACCCGTAGTGTACGCCTCTTTCCCAGTAGTTGCGATAATTTATCCCCGCACTCCGGCAAGGTTGTGTAAGATTGGCCAAAAATACCTAACGGGCCTCGTATTTCTAAGTTATTGTCTCTCTTCATGTTCCACCAAGCCTTATGGCTTCTTAATTGTTTGGATGTCCCTATCAGCATCATTGGCTGATCTGGCCCTGGGAAACTATTGGGGTTTCCGAGCGGTGATGGCCAGGGTGTGATAAAATACCAGTGTCTTGTGACATTTTATGTTGTTACGTAGTGAAATGTCCGGATTCTTATCGAGTTCCGAGATCTTACTAAGTAACATGTATGCACGCTGTCTTCAGTATTGATGTCTTAGGGCATCTGTTCTCAATGACAGCCATATCTAAAAACTTGGTAGACGCCCGCCATTTGCGGCCTAAAATAATTCTTGTCTGTAAAAACTCACCATTAGGTTAAGCATAGAAGAAGGCCCACATTAATAAAGTGGCAATTACTAATTCAGCATACTGAGAATTACATAAGACGGTGACGTGGGAATCCTTTGGGAATCATTCGTCCTGTCTTCACGTAAAACAGCACGCAGCCTTATAGTCATAATTTCACTAGGAATGGTCTTTTCTTCACAGCATTTTTGGTTAAATATTAGAGTAGGCCCCTATTGACTACTACTCTTCTCCCGCTTTAAGCAGTGGCAACATTTTCCCGCGATGGAGGCCCACGTGAGACACTTGCCTCTCGCAAGGATTCAGCGACGACGGGCCACACGAGGATAATACTCCTCACCCAAACTAGCAATAGGAGTAGTGCCCACGTGAGGCACATGGTTTCCGTCACTACAAAGACAATTTTCTTTCCTTTCAGCTTAGAGGTATAATAGCTTATATTAAGTTAATTAGTTAAGTCTCGTGTATGGGAGCCTCCCTTGCGGGGATACCTCTGCGGACCTACGAGTCTGTGTGGTACCTCTGGGAGCCCCACGTTTAAAAGTTCATCAGGCTGTCTCTATGTCTTGTATTTTCGTATGCTCATTATTTTTATCTAGCACACTTGACAGTCCGTTTAGGTAGAATTATTGTATAGACTTATTTTTAACTAGGTCACCAAATCAAATCTTGTAAGTCCATAGATCACGAAATTGCTATGGACAGGCATACAGGTGACACAAACTCTTGGGATGAGACCATTGTGTTTAATGTTCGCGACAATTGTCGCACGGCCCCACCGGAACGATTGAGTTCCACCAGCCTTAGGAGCCAGTCTTTGTTACGCCTAGGGCAGTATCGTGCAGGATCCGTCACCCCGAGACCGGACGCTAACCAGCATCATCATTCATCGTGCACTTGCGTGTGACGAGTCGCCATCAGACACCGGAACGGCCCGACACTACCCCGTGAGCTACAAGTGGTGCACGATGTGGGGCTCGAAGAATATCTTTGTTAACATGTAGCGAATCACGCCTACACCGTATAGTGAGCTTAGTTCTATACCATCTCCATTTAGCGACGACTCCCTCGATCAAGAGGTAGTGTCATACGATGGATTCCCCGCTCACATGCTCACCGACTATGCCAGAAATTCTCCAGCATAATCAACAACCCCGCAAAATAACCTGTTTTCGCCTGTCAGTGACGGTACCTTTCGGGATGCCTCACAGGTGGGAACAGAATTTAGAACCATGTCAGACATCCGCGACAGGCCAACTTCATCAGGGCCGAATCGTGGACGATCACGACAAAGACCTGATTACGGGCATATACGTAATCCTTCAAACCACTATCGCTCACCCGTGTCATCTACGGAGACTATATGGGCGGGTGACAATCTATATTACAGACACCCTCCTGTGCTGCCCCCTTCGAACACCACTCTATACCCGAGGGGAACACTGCAGCATTATCTTGAGGAATCGGTACCACCTTTTTGCCGGTACATCAGTCATGCTACACACCACGGCCGTCAGCCGACTGCACCACCGCCATATGAGGAATATCAGTCCTCACCCCGGGAAGAACGTCTGCGTAATCTTCATGATATCTGCCTCCTGTCCATAGACCCATGTCGGTCTATGGTTCTACAACGGGGGCAGGATTCATTAAATTGGAGTACGCATGTTCTCGCTCTTCGGCATCGGCATCGACGGGAAACACCGCCACCACCACCACCACCTGGACAACGACCAGCCTCAGAATACTCATCAGTCTCGCAGATACCACCACCACCCAGGTTTCAACCACTTCATTCTTCCTGGTCTTGGCCGAGTCATTCTCCCTTCCGAATTTAGTGGGGGAAAAGACTGGACCAACTACAAAATATAGTTCGAGATAATAAGTCGGACTAACCACTGGAACGATCAGCAAATGGGTGAATATCTTGCCGCAAAGCTTACCGGAAAAGCCCTTCAAGTTCTTGCGGATCTCGGGACTGACTACACACCCACCTACACCCAACTGGAATGAGCATTGATGGAGCGATTTGGCGACACAGCTCTCAGAGAAACAAGTCATCTACAACTCAAAAATCTCCGACGACGCGTGGGAGAAACTCTTTTGGAGTTAGCTAGTCGAATCAGAAGGCTAGTCACCCATGCATATCCGAGCACCAACACAGAAAGCGTAATACATCTGCATCTTGACACTTTCATCGATGCATTAAGCGGTGAACCTGCCCTCAAAGAAAAGTTATTTCTGGGTGACTACGGTAGTTTGGTCCAATTAACGGCAACCGCCGTCCGAATAGAAAACTTTCTGGAGCAGGAAAAGAGTAGCCGATGCCAACTCCACCTTATCAATGAGATAGTGGGTGCAGCTGTCGCCACGCCCACTAGTGTTCCCACCAGATCATCAACATCAACAGCAGAGGAAGCTACAACGGGTCCCCTGCGCACAGGAACAGTGCAACAATAACAATGGCAACATGAAGGAACGCATAGACGAGATCAACAAACAGATTTCGACATTAACTAATTTAGTGACCACACTCAGCACAAACCTCGCCACCCCCCCCACCCCACCCCACCCCACCCCACCCCACCCCACCCCCCCCCCCCCCACCCCCACCCCCCACCCCCCCCCCCCCAACCCCCACTATTACTCACCAAATTCAGCTTTTACACCTATACCAAAACGCATGGCTTCACATATGTCGATGCCTACGATGCCTCCCACATCCGCAGCATTGCCACCACTCCCCCCCCCCTACCGTCTTTCACCTCATGGATTTGCAAACGCCGACGTAGACGGGGAGAAACACATCCCTGGCGGCATCACTGTTTCTTCTGTGCTTCACCAAAGCATCCAATGAAGCATTGCAGGAAATGACTTGCGCAGGTGGAGCTTATCCGCCATCCTGTACACACTGCTGTCTACACTAATACTGCATACCCTGAAACAGCAACATCTCTATCATCATTGCTACCCCCCCCCCCGCTCCGCATTCACCACAGCCCTCATAGCAGCGGCGACGACGGACTGGTCCCTCCCTCACTCAGCCATCCACCACATTAAAAGAAGCAATTCAGAAACAGTCAGAGTACATACAGAGTGATTCCGCTCCGACACCATTGTCGCAGACGGCGTCATTGGAAATTCTTCCATGGGTACACTGCAAAGTGATACACAAATGTGCCTGTCTGTTTAGCGACGTTTCCACCAGTGCCATGGTTGATACTGGTGCTTCAATCACGGAATTCAGCAAGCGCTTATATGAGAGCATCCCACCTCATAAGAAGCCTCCCCTTAAACCTACAACCATTTACCTACAGACGGCTATGGGAGCTGATGTGCCCGTAGCCGATGTAGTCAATTTAGCCATCCAAATAGAGGAGATGCAATTCATACAGCGAGTTGTAATCGCCTCTATTCACAACGATGCCCTCCTTGGCTCTGATTTCCTCAGTGCCAGGGAAGCCATCATACATTGCAGACAACAGGAACTCGACACACACAGCCGACGAATACCTCCTGGACCAGCATCGTCATTATATGACACGTGTGGTGTAATATTATCCAGTACAGCCACAGTTGAGCCAGGACAAGAACAAATATTATGGGCCACCACACCACAGTTATGAAGCAACACACACATCGCCATGCTGGAACCCGACCCTGATTACATGATTGCTTCACAATGCGCAAGTCCCTGCATGATAATAGACACTACTAATAAGGAAAATATACCTTTTAGAGTGTTCAATGGTACCGCAGATCCCATCACTCTGGAACCAGGCATATGCTGCGGCCATTTAGTGGACATAATCTCATTGGAATCACCTACACCTACTGACACACCACAGCATATGACTGATGATTTACCCGAACATTTACATGATTTATATCTACGTGCCACAGTTGGATTACAGCAATCACAGAAACATGAAATTCGGAATTACTGCACAAATATCGTGATAGTTTTTCTTCCGGAGACATGGATCTCGGAGAGACTCATCTCATATGACACTCCATCGATACAGGCAATAATCACCCCATACGTCAACCGGTATGACGTCTTCCCATTCATAATGAAGTGGAATCACACCAACAAGTGAACGACATGATGCGGACCGGTATTATTGAACCCTCAGCATCTCCATGGGCTAGCCCAATAGTACTAGCAGGCAAAAAGAACGGAACCTTGCGGCTTTGCATTGACTACCGCCGCCTTAATGATCTTAGCATCAAGGATGCTTATCCATTACCTCGGATAGATCAGGC
This sequence comes from Chaetoderma sp. LZ-2023a, assembly GCA_034401795.1. Lineage (NCBI taxonomy): Eukaryota > Metazoa > Mollusca > Caudofoveata > Chaetodermatida > Chaetodermatidae > Chaetoderma > Chaetoderma sp. LZ-2023a. The sequence continues at coordinate 68,660,524 of CM067372.1, forward strand.
CTTGGATTCTTTGTCCCGAGCCAAGTGGTTTTGTACCCTTGACTTAGCTATCGGATACTGGCAAGTAGCCATGGATGAAGCTTACATGGAAAAGACCGCATTCGTTTGTAGGGATGGCCATTTTCAATTCCGCAAGATGACCTATGGGTTGTGCAACGCTCCCGGAACATTTGAACGACTCATTGAGCAGGTATTAACTACCCTGCAATGGGAAATCTGTCTTTGTTACATCGTTGGCGTGATAGTCTTCGGACCAACGTTTGAGCAAACCTTAATAAATTTGGACACTGTGCTCTCAAGATTCTGCACGGCCAATTTGAAACTCAAACCCAAGAAATGTCATCTCTTTAGACAGAGCGTTGAGTTCCTGGGACACGTCACATCCGGTGATGGAGTGGCAACTCAGCTATCAAAAACTAAGGCAGTAGCAGAGTGGCCAAAGCACTCTTCAGTCACAGAGACACGTAGTTTTCTTGGCTTATGCCAGTACTATCGCCGTTACATCCGTCATTTCAGTGAGATTGTGTCACCCCTCTACAAGATCACCGAAAAAGACTGACCATTCGAGTGGACGAGTGAGTGTGAAGGCTCCTTCAGGGCGTTGAAGGAACTCTTGACGACGGCCCCGATTCTTGCTCATCCTAATCCAAACCTCAATTTCATCTTAGACACTGATGCGTCAGCTTACGCTATAGGCACAGTTCTATCTCAGGTTACCGAAGATGGAATGGAGCAGGTATTGGGTTATGGTTCGTGTACTCTGAATAAAATGGAGAGAAGATACGCAACCACCAAGCGAGAACTACTAGCGGCGGTACACTTCGTCAAGTACTATAAACACTTTCTATACGGGTGCCCTTTTACACTCTGTACAGACCATGCCTTACTACGCTGGCACAGGAATTTGAAAAATCCGGAGGGCCAGGTAGCGAGATGGCAGGAATCCATGCAGGCCTATAACTTCAACGTTGATCACCATCCCAGCAAATTGCATGGGAATGCTGATGCCCTCAGTAGAACCAGCGCTGAGACTGAACATGAAGAGGCCGCCACCATGACACAGTCAACACAATCATCTCCGGAGTTCCCCGAATTGAAGAGCGCAGAGTGGAATCTGGAGAAAATCGCACACCACCAAACAACAGACGTGCAGACATGGAATATATACACGTGGATCCAGGATGGGGTACGTCCTCCCAAGGAATCGGAAACACCACTTTCCACCATGGCAAAATATTATTACCAACGGTTCGAGGAATGTCGATTATTAAATAACGTTCTGCATATTAATGACCATCTGGTAGTCCCAGAAAGTTATCATGATCTTATTTTAAAACAACTGCATGATAACGCCGGGCATCTGCCCGTGGAAAGGGCTGTTGCCCATATCAAATTGAGATTCCACTGGATCGGGATTCGCGATATTGTCAAGGCATGGGTTGCCAAATGTTTCTCATGCCAAAGACGCACTGTTGGACAACACCATATCGCACCATCGCAAATTAAGATTGTTGGTGCACTGTGGGAGCAAGTGGCTATCGACGTGCTCGGACCCTTGAATACGACAGATGACGGAAATAAATGCATCCTCGTATTACAAGACTACTTTACGAAGTGGGTAGAAGCATTTGCTTTGCCAGACCAAGAGGCATCCACCGTAGCGGAGGTCCTGGCCAGCAATGTGTTCTGCCATTTTGGTATGCCTTATGAATTGCACTCCGATCAAGGAAGTAATTTTGAGAGCCGGCTCATATCAGAGCTCTGCAAATTGTTCCATATCGTCAAAACAAGGACGAATCCATACCACCCCCGGAGTGACGGGATGGTTCAGATGGCCTAACCTCAGTCATCCACTTCGATTGGCTTAAACCTTGTGTCAGTGACGACCCAGCACCAGAGCTCGGACTGGCCGTTTCTCGTGACACCGGTACCCAGACAGATATTTCTATGGAAATTAGTATTCCCACAGTTAGCGCAGAGCACTGCGGTGACAGTTCAACCCCACTTCTACCAAGCCAGAATGCGGGTGAACAAGCGGCTAATGCTGACGATGATGACGAGATACGTACTCGCCCTCTCCCTCATCAGCACGGGTCTACTCGATCTGGGAAGCCGTATCTGAAGAACTTTGTGTTTGTTTTGTCCAAGGGACCGGATGGAAAAGTTGTTCCACCGATCTCTTCCCATTCCCACCCAGTTCATTTTATGCCCACCATCATAGAGTTACCGCAAGCGGAAGTAGAGGCTGACCCAAGCCATGCTTCCCGTGGGGTGGGACATATGATGAATAGCATGGAAGTGAAGAGGCTGGATGAAGCCTTGGCATGTCTAGAACCGCAAAACCATACAACAAGGTGTACCCGACCACCAACCAAAATCGCCGGACCAATTCCCACCCAAGCGGAACCCTTAACCATAACTGCACCGCCACCCCAAATCCAACTGGCATCCCTCATCTATACACCAAGTTCGGACATCACTGGCCCAGTCCATTTCACACTCCACTCGTCGTCTGTTGACCATCAATCTTCAGATATGAGAGAGACTGCTGCTACAGGTGGCATTTCGCACCGCACGGACCAACATTACCCCCCCCCCGTGGTGGGCAGGGAAGCAGCCTGTTCAGCAGACTCTCGGCTCGAATTTTCCCGGTGTCTAAAAACTACGACAGAACACCAACCGTCATGTAACGGGAGATGACAACATCCCCCTGTCCAAAGGCCACCCCATCCATTCGGCCAACTATACTCCCCCGTGAGCAGTCGGGACATCACATCACAGACAGAACGTCATCACATACAGAACACACCTGCCCTCAAGGCTGGATACGTCAATTCGTCATTGCGCGTACATCACATACATACTCGGTTATACTCAGCATAGCAGAGACATTCAACACCGGCAACAACATCATTTAGCAGCACCTATCGGTATTAATTAATTCCTGATAGAGACATAAAAATTCCTGCAACAGTTCCACCCGCATAAGATGCGGGGAAAATAATATCTCCCGCAGACCCCACCTCCCGCAATAACAACAGACTTGACGTTCACCAGCGTGGAAAACTGGAATGCGCCCACATCGCTTTAACATTGGCATCATACAGCAGCCCAGACATCCCGACAACAACATTATCGTCAACAAACAACAGCCAACAAATCTTATCTAGTTACGAGAGAACTGATCATATGGATATGAGGATTGCACTACAGCCATCTACAGAACGTGTCACGGGAGGAACGTTTGTCCAACGTTCCTCCCCTTCCCTTTTCCCCGACGTCATATGGAAACAGACAAAATCTACATAATTCATATACACGTAATAACAGTCGATATTATTAAGAGAGCATTATGCCCGCATTGTCGTCAGTCACGAGTAGGATTTTGCTACTGAAAGGTTTAATTCAATAATGGATTGATCAAAGTTACGACAGCGTCCGACAGGTCATCTGCGCTCTAAAGTAACTATGTTCCCCACCCCCACCCCCACGGGATCGGCCATTACAGAGCGAAATACCCTCAAGGTTCGATAAAGTTGACATCACGCGGCCTCGCCCCCCCCCCCACCCCCCATTCCCGCACCTAGCGGCCATAAAAACATCACCCCTCACCACAGCGCAAGTATCATCCACAGATAACCAGCCACGGGTATCAGATTCAAATCACCAACATGTCAGGAACATAGACACTCAGGTTGACTGTATCCACAATCTCCAAACGATGGCATTGTAATACTGTGTGCACCCACCTCCGAGTTGTACTGTAATTTAACCGTTATTAAATGGTATTAATGTGTCTGGTCTAGGCCGGGACGGAGCTAGTTCTACCCATTGAGGAGAATGCTTGGCAAGCCCTCCCGCTCAGAAAATGCAGCTATCTTGTCGGGATCAGTAACTTTGATCTACCGGCTGATTAGATCTGTTTAAACCATGCATCAAATTACTTACAACTTTGATGTTATTTTTTTGATTAAGAACACAACTGCTCTACCGTGCTACAAATCATTAGCGCACAGCCCGGTAAAGTGGCATCGAAAATCTAACAGTATAATTACAAGAAGAATTTCAAAAATTCTCTTCTCTGCGTTCCAGTCCATAATCAACACGGGCTGAGAACTACCTTTACAGACAACTACAAGACACATGTGTAAGAACCCGCGCAAATAGGGACATTGATATAAACAAAATCTTGGTATAACATATATAGACTACACCTCAGCAACAGTATCTCGGCCATCGCCGTAAATAGCACATATGTTTCCAATCAACCACGTGTTTCCAAGGGCCACGTGACTTTTTACTGCTCTTTCCAGTAAATTGGATCAAACGCTTTAAACCAAAGAGCCGCCCAGATACGCGACTACCACGGCGTGATGGAGGAGTGGCGAGGGTGAGTCAGTGTAACTGCCGCTAACTAAACTAAATTCTGCTGTTTTTATTATTAGTTCATTATTACCATACTTGGCCTGGAAAGTTAAGAAAATGAAGAGATAGGGCTTTAGGTTTTGAATAACGTTCCCGCAGCCACATACCATGCGGGAACGAGATATCACTCCTCGAAGATTTAGTGTTGTCAGATTCGTCTGAAGAAGAATCGGTACCAGTTCTAAAAAGATTCCCGTACAGCTCGTTATTAGCTAACGGAGAACCCTGTACCAGAACTTTTACGAGAAAATCCGACCGCACACTTCATGCTAACAAGGATCATCTCCTCCAGACCGTCTTCTGCATGACGTGTCAGTATCTCTATACCGTTACTCGCTATGGAGTGACCCATGTGCTCCATCATCATCGCCGTGTGTTAGAAGTGACATTAGTTCCAGGAGAAGAAAACTAGAATCATGCCGTTTTAGCCATGCGTTATGAATCTTGGTTTCCAGTCAAAAAATACTACCCATAGACATCCCTTTAGTCATCGTCCTCCCGTGGCTACTGTGAGCAACATACCGACAGCAAGACGTGAAATCCTACCCGCGGCCACGACGGGGAGCACTATGCCACTTCCAGTCACCACATCTACACCAGTCCTGAAGCGGAGCAAGAAGCATAAGTCCTCCACAGAATCCAGTCTGGCAGCACCCGCATCAGTAATCAGCCATCAAACTACAGCCACTCCACCCGCACCCGTAGTGTCTGAAGCAATTTCAGCCAGTCAGCTGATATCGGTAGTCATCACGACACCTGCGGGAATGGAAATTTCAAGTTACCCGCAGTCACCATCTCCTCCGGACGTGACCATAGACGAGGGACCAGGACCGTCGCAGCCTGCGTCGATTAGCATTACTCCAACTCGTGTTATCCAGCATCCGTGTCCCAGACTTTCTGATCCAGGCATCAGGAAGGGAACCACTCCAGAACGACCATACATGGGAAAGAGACGTATTGCTCACACGCAGGACATTCAGCCCATGCCCAATGTTACCGCAAATCGTCTGTTGGAATACGCTAAGTCTCGGAAGATGTCGTCCCCTGCCATATCCACGCCCGCATCATTGCCTCAGCCTACGATTTAGCTCACGGCCATCGCCACGACAACCACCACAGCCACCACGACCATCACAAAGACAACAGCATCGACCGCCTTGACAACCACTAGCACCACCGCTGCTTTACGGACAAATATTTTAGCACCCACAGTAACTGTGAGAGACATTATAGACGCTCATATTCCCGCCACCATCACTTCAGACATTTCCGACAGTGCCAGTGATAATGAACGCATCTCTGCATTAATAGTGCATCCACCATGGCCAACCACCATCAGTCGCGGGACGCAGACTCAGTGGAAAATTTTGCAGCAGAGGTGTGATAATTTGTGATACAGCAGAACATTAGTGGTGCGATTCATGGGTTAATTATTATTTTATTTTTTAAATACTTTTCTTTTTATTATATATGTTAGATCAATTGAATCCCGTCCCTAGGATGACTACGGTTATCCGACACAGCCACGCACTTCAGTGCCCGGCTGTGTCCCACACGAAATGAGCACTGCGGACTCCGGTGTTGTAAGAACATTGTGTGCGACATAAAGAATACAACATCCTGCAGCGCAATGATGTCATAATCCCGTCATGCAGTCTCAGCTATGCCGGGACTGCCTGATAAACTAACTTTTGAGTTATTATTATTATGTTCTATTTTTCTTATTATTTTTCTTCCTGTCTTAGATGTCAGGACGGCTATGGGGTCAGCGAGAGCTGCCCGTTGCGGACCCGCTATAATGGGCCGCAAATTTTTTTTATCACTCACACGTGCTGCGTACCCCTTTATTTACCCGGGGTGCGCAAGTAATTCGGATGTAATACTTTAGATACCCCATAAGGGTATGTTACATAGAAATCATATATATTTACTATACATATATATTTTTTAAATTATTATATATCTTAAATTGTTGTACGTTGGAGCTTGGGTGTTCTCTGTGGAGATAATAATTATCCGCACCCAAAGAGAACACCTATGCGAGCTATTGTTTAGGGATCATTGACTAAATAAAGTGAAGCACGCACCAAAATATTAAAACAAAAAAAAAGAAAAGGCCTGGAAAAATAATTCCAGGTCAAAAATTGAAAACTAAAAGTATGCCTCCCCTCTCCTCTTTGGCACCTCTATGTGCTCTGTCTCTTGAATACGTGTCTATTGCGTCACTACTCCTCTCCGGCCACGTGCCTACCCGGGAAGGCTATAATTCCCACCTAGCGTACGTCCATGCGTCAATCCGCAATGCGCGATCGTTTGCCACGGATGTCAAACTAGGAGGGGGGGGGGGGGTGTAGTTCGGATCGACCAGACAGGTACCGACCCTACCAGCCAAGCTAGGTATGCGTCACCCGTCCTGGATTCGTTCTCTGCACACGCCCCCCTTGGTAGAGCCATAAGCGTATATGAGCCTATGGGAGAGATCACGTTATAAAAACGACTAAGTTCGTTAAAGCACCTAGTTCGCATGTGCACGCTTAGATACTATTCTTGACAGAGCACGTAGTTTACAACCAAGATGGGATGACGCTTTTAGTGTACCAAGACGGTACAATGTAATCCATTTTAATTAGCTGTTCCTGCCGAATCTGGCAGTAATCAAGACCAGAATTCGACGGGCTTTGCAAATCGGTAAAACATTTCAAAATCAGTTAAGAAATGGCTGAGTTATCCACGGAAAATACCTTTTGATTGTCTTCAAAATATTGCCGTGACGTCATAACCACATAGACGCAGACCTTCTAGAATGTTCTAGAACATTCAACTGCGTTATTATTAGCTACGCGCTGATTGGCTGTTGCTCGACCGATAATTGTTGGAGCCTGCACCTGTGACATCACGGGTAGTATAAAATGAGACGAGATCCAGAGTTCGAGAGCATCCTCGGCCAGGGGCCGAATAGGTAAGACCTGTGTCAGCTACTATCGTCTCGACAGGCTTACGCATATCACTGCTTTCTGTCAGTTTTTCTCCCATAGCTAGCAGTAATCCAACCCACCGCACTAAAGCAATTTTGTAACTCCCGTGCTTGCGGGAGCATTTTGGAACTTTTTAGATATTGTTCACGAATATATCAAGAGCTAATTTGGAACACGAACTTGGTTAAGAAATGGCTGAGTTATCCACGGAAACCCCCTTTGATTATCTTCAAAATATTGCCGTGACGTTATAACCACGTGTACGCCGAAGTTCTAGAATGTTCTAGAACATTCATCTGCGCCATTATTAGTTGCGCGCTGATTGGCTATTGCTCGGCCGATGATTGGTTGAGGCCTGCGCCTATGACGTCAAGAGTAGTATAAAAGGAGATGGAATCCAGAGTACGAGAGCATCCTCGTCCAGAGGCCGAACAGTTTGTATCTACAAAAGAAGCTACGATCAGCCAAGACAGTACTAAATAGATCACTTCGGTCTTGGTCAGCATCTGTCCCGTAGCTTGCGCAGCCACCCAACCCACAGCACCTTAAAAGAATTTTGTAACTCTTGAAATTTTTGATAATATTGTTCTTGACTGAATTAAGAACTAACTCGGAACACAATCTTGCGGTAAAGCCTTTCCCGGCCTGAATATGTGATTCTACAGATGTAGAGGCAGTGATGTTCTTTGGTGGATGACCCGCTGGATCTGCCGGCCACGCCAAAAAGTGGCTATTTAACCGTCCCCACACTGATGTTGTGCAGGTTCATCTAGACTTTTCGACCGAAGCAGGTAAACTTTGCCTGGTACGTCTTCAGAGCTGGCTGACATACCCTGCACCATTAAGTTTAGTTTCGTATTTTCATCTGCATCTAACAACCCCGCTTGTGATCGGGTTGTTGTCAACTTCCATCCATACCATCGGTGTATGGGAACTTTCGTCACTGCAGCAATGTTATTGTATCTCTTGCTGACTACTCATTAGACATTCTATATTGTAATTACAGTCCTGAGTTTGATCCGCTTCCATCATGAGCTGCTTGCGGGAATCCTGTTTGCGGAAACCAGCCTGCGGGAACTTTCCAGCTTCCTGGGAATGCAATAACTCAAGTCAACCTAAGAGTGACATATCAATTTCAGTAACACGATAGCCCAGACTTAGGAATGGCTACCGATTATTCAAGTAACTATACTTAACATTTTAATTATTCCGTTAATTATACTTGTGTTAATCATATCATACCCGTATAAACGGTCCCGGTGAATAAAAGGCCACGTAACGGTCTTAGGACCACTAGTTATAATTTCTATATTTGTTTATAGTTATTCTTATTTTCTGTAAGGTGTTTTTGCCAACCGCACCATAGTAGGTTCCTTAACCTGTACTATATATAGTATATATATATATATTACTCTGATCATTTCACACTATATTGATTGTTCTGGTTAGTTAATATATATGGCCAGTGGCCATCAGTTCATATGTTTTGTTTATTTATAGAAAATATAGGACTGCAGTGCACATAGGAAACACTATACAGCAACATTTATATATGCAGCACTTTCTCCCGCCACCAACAACTTTTCACTGAGGTCGCTGTCCGTGCTATAACTCTGTTTAGCCCGGCATGCTACCGACTAAAAACCTTTTCTATTCAGCTCGATAGGATAGGTTTAATATGATTAGAGACAATTTCTTCATTAGCAAACCCATAGTGTACGCCTCTTTCCCAGTAGTTGCGATAATTTAGCCCCGCACTCCGGCAAGGTTGTGTAAGATTGGCCAAAAATACCTAAAGGGCCTCATATTTCTAAGTTATTGTTTCTCTTCATGTTCCACTAAGCCATATGGCTTCTTAATTGTTTGGATGTCCCTATCCGCATCATGGGCTGATCCGACCCTGGTAAACTATTGGTGTTTCCGAGCAGTGATGACCAGGGTGTGGTGTCACACACATTCCCTCGTATCCTCGGATAGTTAGTAGTTAGCATCTTTGCCAAAGTAGGAAAGCACTGCGCAAACATATCTTAATTATTATTTTCTTTAATTTGCTGGACAATCCTCCCGCACCGCAGTGCAAAGCTGGGCAACTTGTGTTTAAACCTAATGACAGGTTAAACGGTTAGTTCCTGGTGACGGGCGAGATGCGCATCCCCACCGAATTCCATAAGAAGATCAGGGCATGATATTCAGATCTGCCACGCCCTCACGGGAAGGACATTTACGGTGGGTATTCGTCTCTCTTACCCCCACCGTAATGATAGATCAGTTACCTAAAAAAATGCTTTTGTGAAAAGAAATCAGTGTCTTGTGATATTTTATGTGGTTACGGAGCGAGGTGTCCAGATTCTTATCCAGTTCGGAGATCTTACTAAGTAACATGTATGCACGCTGTCTTCAGTATTGATGTCTTAGGGTATCTGTTCTCAATGACAGCCGTATCTAAAAACTTCGTAGACGCCCGCCATTTGCGGCCTAAAATAATTCTTGTCTGTAAAAACTAACCATTAGGTTAAGCATAGAAGAAAGCCCGCATAAATAAAGCGGCAACTACTTCTTCTTCTTCTTTTCGTTTGATGATCATACCGCCAGTCCTGTAAGTGACTATCGACATGATCATATGCGTTAAGTGCGTGGATCCATGGTTTATTAGAGTGCACCATGTGGCCTGGAACCTCCGTCTTCAGCACTCGAGGTTTCTGTCAGGGTTACCGCACCCTTACCTCCTTTAGTCGCCTCTTACGACACGCAGAGGATACGGAACGTGTATTCTAAGACCCACCGAATTTTGGCTCCCGTGATGCCGTTTCGTATGGGTCACTCAATGGATGTTTATGCTTTTGCTGATGTGCTGTATTCTCAACACATCAGTGTCCCACCTTTATAATATCAAGAAATAAAGCGGCAACTACTAATTCAGGATACTGAGAATTACATAAGACGGTGACATGGGAATCCTTTGGGAATCGTTCGTCCCGTCTTCACGTAAAATAGCACGCAGCCTTATAGTCATAATTTCACTAGGTATGGTCTTTTCTTTACAGCATTTTTGGTTAAATATTAGAGTAGGCCCCTTTCGACTACTACTCTTCTCCCGCTTTAAGCAATGGCAACATTTTACTGTGACGGAGGCACACGTGAGGCACTTGCCTCTTGCAAGGATTCAGCGTTGACGGTCCATGCGAGGATAATGCTCCTCACCCAAACTAGCACTAGGAGTAGTGCCCGCATGAGGCACATGATTTTCTGTCACGACAAAGACAATTTTCTTTCCTTTCAGCTTAGAGGTATAATAGCTTATATTAAGTTAATTAGTTAAGTCTCATGTATGGGAGCCTCCCTTGCGGGGATACCTCTGCGGACCTACGAGTATGTGTGGTACCTCCGGGAGCCCCATGTTTAAAAGTTCATCAGACTGTCTCTATGTCTTGTATTTTCGTATGCTCATTATTTTTATCTAGCATACTTGGCAGTCTGTTTAGGTAGAATTATTGTATAGACTTATTTTTAATTAGGTCACCAAATCAAATCTTGTAAGTCCAGAGATCACGAAATTGCTATGGACAGGCATACTGGTGACACAAACTCTTGGGATGAGACCGTTGTGTTTAATGTTCGCGACAATGGTCCCACGGCCCCACCGGAATGATTGAGTTCCACCGGCCTTAGGGGCCGGTCTTTGTTACCCATAGAGCAGTATCGTACAGGATCCGTCAGCCTGAGACCGGAAGCTAACCAGCATCATCATTCGTCATGCACTTGCGAGCGGCGAGTTGACATCAGACACCGGAACGGCCCGACACTACCCCATGAGCTACAGTATACTGATGACACTATTGTAGTAAACTCATCAGCTGAGAGAAACCACTAAGTGTGTGCATCTATCAAAGTGGCCAAAGTGAAGACTTTAACAAACTGTGTAGGAAATGCAATAACATTCTGCACCACATCAGCGAATTTAAAATATCCTGCTATTCAACCAGCAAATTCTCTAGCAGATGGAATCACTGCCACAGGCGACTGTCACAAAATGCTTCGGGCAGCCAGAGATTTGAGAGCTGCTCACTAGTCACCACCACTAACTGTACACAACTTAGAATGGCATTTTATCGGGATTGACCCGGGCAAAGTGGGCACAATTCGAGAATGGTTCAAGGAACGGTTCACTGAACACGATGATCAGCCCTTGCAGGAGACTCCAGGCCATTGCTAACACCAATAGACCTTACCAACATTAGCATATATTTTTTTAATACCTTCCCAGAATGCATTGCACATACCATTTCTGGCTGGTTAATGTGATAACCGATGCGCAAACAGCATTACTTTAGCATTAGAATCAGATACAGCGCACTTTATATGAAGGACTAATTTCATAATATTTTTTAGGTCATACATCGTTGGAAAGTGTAAAATTTAATACAGTTAATTATAATTTTTAAATAGCCCGCATAGTCCACTTCATTTAATGAATCTAGGTATAATGGTGTATTTTATAGACACAAAAAATTTAGGAAAAGTTTTACAAAAATATGTAAACTAATGCATTAATGTTTAGGCAATTGAATGCGCTTCCTAATGACATACGACTTAAATAATATAGTGATTTTAGTTTATCATAGCAAATGTTTAAATTGTGGTATGATTTAGTGCAATAGTAACTCAATGATGGTCAGCTGCTTGTTGGCGGCGCTACCAGCCAGCAGTTGTGCTCTGAACGTTGATTTAGCGGATTCCGGTATTAATGATGTCACTGTGGGAATGGTGTATTGAGTCAGCAGAAGTAGAGAAGGCATTCAAAGCCCTGAAAATGTACATGCATCCGGATGGCACGAGCAATGAACTATTCAAACAGGCAAGTAACATTATTTCAATTTCGTGTTTTTATGCACCACCTTCCAATCGACGCTGTAGGCCTGGGCAGCCTTATCGTGCTACACACGCCCAAGCCATCCACATCCCACCCAAGCAAATCTGCAGTTCATTGTTCTCATCGACAGTAAACGGAAAATCACATCCAATGTCACATCCGAGACATGGAGACGAAGATCGATGACTTCACTCTATCCTGTCAGAGTGGCTTATCGGTTATAAGTTTATAAGGTATTCCTTTTACGCACCAGAATGACTACTATGCTGAAGCCAGCATGACAGAAACAAGGGGACATAATGTTATCCACAAAGTACATAGGGAATATGCTGATAATTTTGGCATCACTTATCCCAACGAATTACGTATTAATGTATGATGTATGATTACTTTATTCTGCGGCTGTAGTAGTAGAAATATCCTAAAGCTGTAATCAGTCCTTATTCGCCTTTGCCCACTGTGTCTTGTCCTCAGCCAAAATTCTTAGCTTCCTAATGTCCATTCTTGACTTGAGTATACCGAGTCCTGCTTCCTGAGGTCGCCTCGTACCACGTTTAGCAGACGTATGCAATGCGTCCTCTGCTGGCTTTGTATTCGCTGTCTCCGAGTAGGGCGAATTCCAAGGCTCTCTGTGCTGGTGTCTCTTCTGGCATGCTTAGCACATGGCCAAATATGGGCCATCATTGCTGGGCGACTTTTACAGACAGCGGCATTTGAAATTGTGATGTCTGGCCATCGGTGTCCAGTGATGGTGCATAGGTGTTTGCGGTGGCAGGCATCAAGTTTGTCTAGAGCTGCCTTTGGAGCTGCCCAGCTGTTACAGTTATACAGCATCAAGGATACGCAGGTTGCATTCTATAAATGTATCCTTTTCATCAAGGGCATCTTTGATCTACGAATCCATAGCTTCCAGAAGGACTGGAATGCTATATTTCCCATGACGTGGCGTGCAGCAATGTCAGCAGTACTGCAAAGCAGTGAGCCCAGGATTTTATTTTTCCTCAATGGTTCGCCGCCACGAAGTGGATCGTCATTCTCTTTAGTTTCATGCTTTGTAGATAGGTATATGTGGGTGAACTCTGTTTCTGAATTTATTCATAGAGTTTCTCAATTTTGAGTTTGCTTGCAGCTATTGGGAGAAGTTCGTCAACGGGTTTCTTTTCCTCGTCTATGAAGTCCACATCGTCGGCATTTTCCATCTCTAGTGGCACACCCAGTAGTGACACTGAGGGGTTTGGTCTTGTGGAACTTTCACACGTGGATATCAATGCTGCAGAAAGATAACAGGTGAAAGTATCGGAGATAGACCATCTCCCTGTGGGGAGCCGATTGATGTCTCAAACTCTACAGACTTTACTGACTTGACTCATACTCTAAGCTTAGTGTCTGCAAGCAGTAGTCTCACTAGTCATAGCTCAGCTTCATTGAAACTGGTCTGGCGTAGTACTTCTAGGATCTTTGAGCATTTAATTGTGTCGATGGCTCGTGACATATCAATGCTCATTTTTTTGGAAATCCCAGTGCTTGGACATGACTACCGACACAAGAATGTGTGGATCTCATACAATGTCTGCGCAGCTGTGTCCACGTTTGAAGCCACGTTGACATGATCTGGTCAAGTCATCGGTCTTGTCTCGGATACAGCATAGAGTAACATTGGATAGGATTTTCCATATGCTGTTGAGGAGCAGAATGGGCCGCAGATTGGCTGGTGGGCTTCTTGGGCCTGGATAGTGCGATAATGATGCCTTGGCCTACAGCGTCGATGGGAAAGTGGTGCATAAAAGCTGAATTGATTAGGTGCACGATCGGTTTTGAGATAATGTCACTTGCATATTTGAAAGGTCACTGCTCATGCCATCAGGTCCAGATGCACGTCCATCTTTCAGGGCTTTAAGTGCCTTCCCAACTTCTGCTGTTTTATTTGGTGTTAGTAATGGTCTGGGATCTCTTGAGAACGGGTGCAAGGGCTCATCGTCGTGGTCAGGGAACTGATCCTTGAACCATTCTCGAATCGCTTCTGCTTTTCCCTGGTCAGTCCCGATAAAGTGTGTATGTACCAATTCTTTAATAGAATGTACCATCAATGCTGATTCACGACCTAGTAGACAACATCTGTATTGTTTGCCCTTATTGAAACCGCATATTATCAGATCAAGTTAAGCACATGTTAGATGCAAGTGTGGTATTATGATCACCGTCGTCATGAACACCGACTATCACATTGGCTCCTAAAAAGATGGGACCACCTGCTTCCACTTAAATTATAAACAATTGACTGAGCTTATTCCCAGAGATAATTATCTTTTGCTGAACATCTCTGATATTTTATAGTATGCAAGTCACTACACCACAAACCTTGCGCTTCGGCCTCTTGGCGCGGGTACCCCACCTCCCACAGCTATCTGACTCCTTAGACAATGACGACGTGTCCACCCCATAATGACGCTTCACCCACCACCACCCACTCACCCACGAGCACCACCACCCCTACACTCCAACCACCCACCCACCACCCCCCCCCCCCACTCCCCCACCCCACACACCAATACGCACAAACAACACACTCCAGCCCCACATTCATCAAATCAAATCAATCAAATCAATCAATCAGTCACATTGTATTTCCTGTGAGAAGGCTAAGGTAGTGTATTGCGGATCGATTGGTCAGGTGCGAACCATCGTAGGCTATCTGGGTATGGAATGGCCGGATCTATGACGTTCTAAACTCGCCTCCTGTGTAGAACGATAATCGTGTATAGCCATATAAAAGAGGCCCAGAATCTGTGAGATGGTTCGTTGTGCATGTGCGGCCATGAGAGATAGCCTACATATGCGCATTAGCGTGTAGAGAGTGGCATCTTATGAATATTTCTGGCCTGTAATTGTAATTTCTTAAATACAGGCCATCCTCACAAAAATCGCTACCAGAATCTACCGAGGATTCCAAAACTGTTTATAGATTCAAAATCGGTTCAGAAATGGCTGAGATATCAGAGAATATTCGTGCAATATGTTGAGCTCCCATCTGAAATATACATCGCCATAGCACACGTGATTGGTAGGGTGAAGGCCAGCTAATCACGTATTCAGCTCCCGTACCTCGTATATGACGCGCGCGCTGATTGGTCGAGACGTTCTGGCGTGATGTCACCATTTAGTATAAAAGGAGCTCCAAAATTCTAATCGACCGAGAGTTTGTCGTGGGTCTTCCAGACAAAAACGTATAATACTGGGTACTTTTAGCCCCGGTGGGCCATAACCCACGACAGTGCCACTCGGTTCTGAGCTCATGTCTCTCGAGAACATGCACCACACCGCAAGTTAAGTTTTTGGAAGCTCCCGGAAGATATCACTGGTGCAAAAATCTAAATTAAAGGAAGGTTTCCCATCACCAACAACTTCAGAGGGACCTTCTCTGCAGTGCAGCCTTTTGGACGTGATGTAGCATACAAACGACTATATAGGACGTATGGTGTTCAATGATACCTCGCCAGATCTGCCGTACCACACTGAAAATGTGGTAGATCAAACTTTACACATTGTAGATATCGGATTGTCTTGTGGGAAGTCATGACCCCGCTAGATGTCTTATATTTACGAGTAAGACCTCAGGGAAATCAGCGAAATTTATATTTGAAAATACCAGGTGAGCTAATGAACTGAGTGAAAGTAGTAGCAAGTTAGATTAGTAGTACGACGCTGCACTGGTTGACATCGGCCAGTGCTGCTGATAAACAGTTAAACAGTTTCGTGGAAAACGATGCGAAACCCCATCGAAACTAGAGTTGAGTATTAGCTAGGAATGAAATAGGACCGACGGTTCTGAGTTGGTGGTATATGTCAATAGTTGAAGAGGAAAAGTTGTTGCTGTGGGATCGGCACGCACTTTTATAATGTTCAGCAGTCGTTTTGGCCAGGAGTTTAGTAAATAATCGAGTGAAAAGAATCAATAGGAATCGATAGGAATATAGGTGACAGACTGACATTAGTTGTTGACGGTCGGCATTCCGAGTCCCTTAAGCAAGTACAACAACACCAGCTGGCAATGAGATCATACAGCTCATGTGCTTATTAACGTTCGCTTCCTACAGGCTTATCCAAGATAGGCAAGGGACAGGACAGAGGCATTGTTGTGTCCTGTAGGAATTCATAACACAATCGAAATTTGTATATCAACTATATGGCAATCATAGAAAGGCATGCTACAACAACAGATACCATAATGTTGTTGGTTAGCTGACAGATCGCATCAAATCAGAACCAGCCAACACCGCTTTGACCCTGTTCGATGGTATCTCCATAGAAGAGATGCCCAGAGTTTGATTAGTCGAGATGACGTCATAATCCAGGAGCATCGAATCAAACTCTGTGGCAGAGAAACCAAAGGAATAGTGTTAGGAAACTGGAAGTTGTATATTAGAGGCACTTTGTCTTTTGAAGGGTAATCTTTATCATCCGTGGTTCCGGAGCAGTCGTCGCTTCGTTATCGAAATTTACAGTGAATATATTGGAGTAACTGTGAATTGTAGTAGCTAGTCTGATAGCATACCAGCAACCGTTGGGAGTAATCAGTCGAGTTAGTGTTAGAGTAGGATAGATTTGTAGTAGAAGATAGGTTGTTTGAATTGAATCGTATCATACTTACATTGCTTAAAAGTTATCATAATTCGTTACGACAGTAAAAGTGGTTACTTGTTATATCAGTATTAGGGTGGCGAATAAATAATCCAATATTTATACAAGTAGAGAGTTAAGTTGTGTTTGAAGAATACTCCAGAAGCACGGAGCAACACCGTGCCGTACCTGCGCATCTTTCTGATAAGTCAGATAGGCCCAGATTGCTATATAAATATCTTCACCAACATCAGAAGAATCTTCTCCGAGTATTAGTAGGAATCAAGTAGTTAGAAATACGAAGATCCGAAAACTTCAGTGGCTTCAGCTGCCAGGATACAGAGTATTACCGGAAACAACAACTGTGAGTACATATAACGCATGGCTCAAGCCCAAGTAGAGCGACCCACACAGACAGTACTCAAAGACGTAGCTGACCATATACGAGTCTTCATAGAAGCAGCAAGACAGTCCGACAGTACAAAGGTGACGCAGCACCGCGATTATCGTGACAATTCGCTGGTGAAGATAACGACTGATATTACTTGCCACGAACAACCAAGACTGCAAAGAGCTATAGTCTGTCTTTATTATCAGTAGCACTTAATTCAACATGGCAACTGCTCGTAGACCAGCCGACCCAGGACTACCCCCAATAGACGTACCCATCAGACCAGAGTTGCGACCGGAAACTGTAGCTGCAATGTGGGAGATGGGAACAGCTATGGCTGGGACAATAGTAGACAGCAGCAACCAAAGAGAAACAGCAAGAGTGTACCGACAAGAGATAAGGGAGACCATACAAAGGATTCAGCCTTGCGATGGGTTAATTCCTGAACAAGTGCGTATGTTCCTCGACGAAACCCAAAGGGTATGGGTGGCAAATGATGGACGATTGGAAGGAATACCCGCATATATTATCACAAGAGCAGCCAGGGGTCAATTAGCCTGAGCGGTCAACGGATTTCTCGTAGGAAAAGTACGAGAGGAGGTAACCTATGAGGAACTAAAAGATTACATTACTGTGAACTTCATTTCTTCAAATGAGAACGAACGAGTGAAGTATGACCTAGAAGGTGTCCGCCAAAGGTGTAATGAGACCATAATAACCTTTAATGGACGGTACCGCGAACTAGCCAATAGGGCGTACCCAGTAGAAAACGTGGACAACCGAAGAACAGTGATGGGGATTTACCTTAAGGCATTAAGTGATCAGGATTTGAGTAGGCGAATAGTTCGCAAGAAAGCAGCCACATTAAATAGTGATATTGAGATAGCTGAAGAGGAGGAAACCTGCAATGATTTATTGAAGGCCATGAAAATCGGCGGGAGGCAAGAAGAACAGATGGAGATAGATGTGCTGGAGCCTGAAGAGGAAAAAGGGATTTGGCAGGTAGTGAATGCATTGAAACGACAAATCGCTCAACACAGCCGCATGATAGAAAAATTATGAGGGATAGTAGGCGATCTAAAGGAGGAAGCAAAAACTCACCGACAACCGCCGGTGAAACAAACGCAACCAGCGAGAGCAGCGAAACAATCGACGCATACCAGAGAGTCACCACAAAATCAGAGACAAGGTGCAAGGCCAAAAGATTTGTTTTAACTGTGGTCAGACAGGCCATTATAAGAGTGACTGTAGGCAACCCATACAGCCACCATGGCAGAACATGTCCAGAAAGGCAGCGCAACGACCACAACAGCAAAGACAACGTCCTCCAATCACCTGTTTTAATTGTGGAAAAGAGGGCCATGTAGCACAAGATTGTTACACTTTTGCGAGCAGGAAGGGAAGAGCGGATATTGTGACCTGTTTCAGATGCGGAAAAGATGGACATTTTCATAGGGATTGTCCCAATGCCGGTCCACAGAAAACGCCAAGATCAAGCCCGACACCTCAAAGATCAGTTAAGCGTCCATGAACAGAAGAATGGGATATAGATGAGGTGGAAGACAGAAATAGTCCACCTCGTTCCTGTTCTCGTAATGTCCACAAGGATATTGCGAACCGAATGCGTGAACGAGATGAGTACGAGGACTAGGACGGTTTTATGTTAACCGGCGAGGGTATGGATGCATATGGCCGTTATTCATATGGTGACGGAGGAGGTGCATCCGGCCAGAGGAATTCGTATGCGGAGGTGGTTAGTGGACGAAGGAGACCGGGAAATGGCGACGGAGGAAACCATTGGTGAGATCACCGACCGAACGGTTTCTGATCCGTCTTAGATTGGATAAAAACGGTCCAGAGGATCAAAGTGAGTACCTGCATGCCTTAGTGGATACTGGTGCTAGCACATCCTTGATTCGAAAGGATATTTGGCGTAGCAGTTTGAATGCTAGGCCATTGAAAAGAGCCAAGACACTCTTGGCAGTAAATGGTTCCCCGATAGAACTTTTGGGGGAGACCCAAGTCAAATTTAAAAATGCCTGGCCTATTCCGAGTACGGTGGTAGCAAGTATGAGGCATGAATGTTTGATTGGAGCGGATGCTTTGCACCTGGGAAATGCAAAGATTGACTATCGGACCAAAGTTGTAGTATGGTTGGGTCAGGTATATCCGTTTAGGTATCCCTATAGGGAACAATCGAGATATGTACATGCTAGTTGTAAGGAAACGACCGGATATAAAGATATTGACAAGGTTATAGATAACTTTGCGGATATCTTTGATACGGCTCGTCCAAACACCTTAGGATTGGTCCCCAAAGTGAAATGTATGGTGCCAACAGGAGATGCTTATCCTATAAGGCAGAAAGCCTACCATCTACCGCTAACCAAGCAATACGTGGTCAAGAACCAAGTAAAAGAAATGCTTGATGCGGGCGTCATAAGTCCGTCGTCATCACCCTGGGAATCACCCATTACTTTGGTCCCTAAGAAAGACGGTGACACTAGGTTTTGTATTGACTACAGAAAATTGAATTCAGTATGCCGTAAGGATAGTTACCCATTACCGAATATCTCTGATATTTTTGATTCGATGCACGGCGCAACGATCTTTTCTACTATGGACTTGAAGTCTGGATATTGGCAGATACCAATGGACAGCCAAGGCATAGAGAAGACAGCGTTCGTCTGTAGCGAAGGTTTGTTCGAATGGATTCGTATGCCGTTTGGTTTTTGCAACTCAGGGGCCGTATTTCAGAGGGCAATGAATGATATTTTCCGAGAATTTGTAGGAAAATATGTGCATGTTTTCGTCGACGATATAGTCGTATATTCACGAAATCCGATGGAATATGCACAGCACTTGTGTAAGGTCATGCACAAGATTCGAGAGTATAATTTGCAAGTGAAAAAGAAGAAATGTGATTTTGCCAGTAAGTCTGTGGACTTGTTAGGATATCGCATTTCTGCACAAGGTGTAGCTCCTCAGGCTCAGAAGGTCAAGGACATCAGAGAAATGTCACCACCACGCGATGTGGGTGAAGTGAGAAGTTTCCTTGGGGCTACAGGTTATTACCGATCTTGTGTGCAAGGCTATGCCGAAATTGTTAAGCCTTTGATATAGTTAACTAAGAAGTATAGGCGTTTTGAGTGGTGTAAGGATGAACAGCAAGCGTTTAAGAAATTACAGAACTTGCTGTGTAGTGAGACGGTTCTCACATATCCGAATTTAAATGCCCCTTATAAGTTATACACTGATGCGTCTAGTTATGCTATTGGTGCGATACTAGTACAAGATGACGATAAGGGTATAGAGCGAGTGATTCAGTATGTAAGCTCTACTCTTAAAGACAGTCAGCTGAATTGGCCCGTAATAGAGAAGGAGGCTTACGCTGTGATATATGCGTTAAAGAAGCTCCGACCATATTTATTTGGCACGCAGTTTACCGTGTACACGGACCACAAACCCCTGAAAAGTTTGTTTGTGGGAGAGGTGAAAAACACGAAAGTGCAGCGCTGGGCAGTGCTGATTGCCAAGTACGGATGTAAGATTGAGTACATCCAAGGCTCGAAGAATATTCGAGCGGACATGTTGTCCAGGTTACGTTGTCCCGGGGAAGTCGCCACGTTAGACATGGGCGATTTTGTCATACCAGATGTGGATGAGGGTGCATTACCGCATGTCCCTCTGGAGGTTTCGACATGCCCTATGACGAGTTGTGTACCGAGCAGACCAAGGAATACCCAGAGTTGTTCAAGAACACCCCGGAGGAGTATATGGTCAAGAACGGTATTTTGTATTCTTTGATTACACCTTCAGCGTTGGACGCTGAGTACCCCAGAATCATGTTACCTACCCTGTTCTGTGAGAAGGTGCTCCAGATGGCTCATGAACGAGCCGGTCACCAAGGTCTGCAGAAGACCATCGGTATGGTAAGAGATTCTTATGTGTGGACGTCTTTGAGGAAAGACGTGGTATGTATGCTGGCGATGTGTACAACGTGCCAGGTCAACCGACCTGTCACTACTCGACCGAAGTATAGTGAGATGCCCATGGCCAGTTATCCGAGTCAGATAATTGGGATGGATTTAATCGGTCCACTGTTAGAGTCGAGTAAAGGTAATGTGTATATCATGACGATAATCGATCACTGTTCTGCCTGGGCGGAGGCATATCCGATTCCGGCTAAGACGTCTCAGAATGTTGAAGACAAGTTCTTCAATGAGTACATTGCTCGTCATGGTGTCCCTGAGATCTTGATAACAGATATGGGCAAAGAGTTTTGTTCTAATTCTCTGGAAGAACGATTTCATGAACACGGTATTGATCATAGGCGATCGAGTCCATACCATCCGCAGACAAATGGACGTACCGAGAGTCTCAATCAAACTCTTAAGGAGTTGATCCAGAAAGGAGTGAATAATGAGTCTCGTGCTTGGGAAGATGAGTTGGGCGCAGCGTTGACAGCGTACCGCAGTACTCATCATTCCATGACTGGATATACGCCATTTTATCCGACGTATGGTCGACGTGCACGAATTCCGTTTGCTATTCCACTCGATGCTTCGCAGGATCTTGGTGAGAGACTGACGTGTCTCAATAATGCCTTGCTGCACGCTCGTGGAGAAACGGTGAGATCTCGAGAAGTTCACCGGGAACAAATCAATAAGTGTGCAAACGCTGGTGAGTATAAAGCTGGCGATTCGGTGGTCATAAAGGCTGAGGAGAGGATGAAGTTAACCTCTCGCAGTGACCCCGAATACGAGATCTTTAAGATCAACAGGCCAGTGGCTCATGTCCGCCATCAAAGGTCGGGAAAGGTATGTGTACTTAATATAGCTAAGTTGCACGTAGTGGACTCTGAGATGTGTTGGGACAAGATACGAGCACGCCCTATTCGTAACCCTGCCAAAGGTATGAAAGCCAGCCATCACCCCAGAGTGATGGTACCCGAGTCCAGACCTTTGCCGGTATCCGACTCTAACGCGACCCCTGGTAAAATGGCTTATATGAAGCGACCAGCTTCTGATGATGAGCCAAGGGTGCGTAAGGTGGGTAAGGTGGTTGATGCAGATACAGATCAACCTGGTACGAGTAAGACCCAAAAACGTGAGTCAACGAGTGAAACCATCGTAACTCCTCGTACTGTAGTGATGGACACCTCGGAGGATGTGCCCGAAACCGTCACTGAGCCAATGGAAACGCTTCCATCGCACCCCTACTTTCTGCGCAAGCGCAGTCACGCTCCTGAAGTCGACTCAGACAGTAAGAGACTCAGGATTGGTGCTTTTGGCCGTGCTCTATACGATCACTTCATCGGCCATATAGAAGCAGTTATAAGGTGACGTAGCCAGAGATGAATTTAATCTCTGCCTAACCGCGGTACTAGTAGCATCGCAGTAGCTAGTCATCATGTATACTTTACAGTTATGTATAAGCGCAGTAGTAGTGAGTTTGGTATATAGTGTCTGTCGAAACTCTAGTATACATAGATTACCGAATGGTGTTATGATAACAGACCATCAGAAACTATCGGTGATATGGGCTGAATGGACGGTAGTGGTGTCCATTGACCATCCATATTTACCTACCGGATTTCTTGACCGGCTAATACAAATTCGTGCTCTTGTTGCGGACATTAGTCAAAAGACCTCACTAAGCGGCAATGACATTTTAGGGCTCCAACATCGAGTTGACGGTATAAGAAGGATTGCCATCAGAACACGACAGACAATGCGGAATCACAATCTTAGGAGAAGAAAGTGTGGACTATTTAATTTTGTTGGAGATATAGCCTCCTCATTATTCGGAACAGCTACATCCGATGATGTAGATGCGATTCGGGATGTAGTTAAAAATGCTATGGGAAATGTGAACAGATTAGTGCATTTCTCCAACAAACTTGCTTCTCATGTGAAACTAGCGTTCAAAGCAATTGACACCAATGTGGATCATATTAACGAAGTTACTGACAGTTTGGTCGAATTGACCAGTAATGTTAGCCGACTTTTCAGGATACAGGCGACGAGACAAGCTGAACTATATGCATTAGTACGTCTCGGTCACCTTATCGATGCGGCCGAAAATGTGGTAACTAGTTACCAGAAAGCGGCAAGCCAGTTCCATAGGCAAACAGCCTCGCTCGAACTGGGTAGATTGACGGAAGAATTATTTAGCCCCAAAGACCTGGCTGCGGTAGCTGGACAGGTCAGTGTAGGTAACAGATTGATACGTCCGTACCAATGGTACTACCGAAACGTAGTAGTATACCCACTGTGGAAGGACGACGAAAGACTGCATTACATAGCGATGTTACCTTTGATCGACGGTGGAGATTATATAGAGTATGGATTGCATTCATGGCCCAAACCATTGGTTGAGGTAGGGTACTACATGCAAATATTGATAGCTAGAACCAGTATTGGTCTCGACACCAAGACCGGCTGGTATTTTACACCGTCCGAGTGCCGGGGTAGTGAACCTCGAGTATGCCACAGTCAGTTAAGGGTCGATAAGACCCATGTACCATGCATTGTGAGCCTGCTAACGAACACCACCGATAGCACTTGTAATATTCAATTGACAGAGTCCAACGAAACGTCTAGTAAAGTATTTGCCAATAAGAAAATAGGAGTGGTGTTGCAAACGTTCGGGGAAACTATTGAAGTACACTGCGGCGGACGACTGACTGACCGATGTGTGGTTAGGAATGGAGTGTTTGCTTTAATGTCTGGAGAGTGCGATTATAGTGGTAAAGGTTGGCGATTCGAGCCAGTAATGTCTTACAGTCGGACTTACGCTCGAATCGGCCTGGCCATTGATATGCCAAGGTTGGATGTGGCCGGGGTTCTCAACCAGTCAATGATAGTTAATCATTTGAGTATGCAGAAATGGGACCATTTGCATACGTCTAAGTACGTGCCGCTAGCACCATTATCTGCGGTCGGCCCAGCGATGGTCGACGGCATAAGGGTACGATCTTTCATTTCATATTCAACGGGCTCCTTCGTCGTAGTGATCGTTGTGGTGTTGATATTGTGGAAGTGTGGTATTATATCACGCATGTGGATTTGGATTAAGTGCAAGCCACATGCTGCCCATAGTAGTGCGCCATGGATTATCCACCCTCAGAGGCCGCGGAGACCTGCAGCCCTACCAGAGCCGCTGAGGATGTCAGCCGGGTCGTCGCCTAACGCAATTGCCAGGACTGGGATCGACCCGACGGCTGATGACTGGATAGACGTGGTGATAGACGGTCCTAACATTCGTGTTTCATACGAGGATTTGTCAATGTAGCACGGACTATATTATTGTGCCATGTATGTTTTATTTTATGAGTTCATTAGTCCTAATGCTGATGTGGAGAACGTGAATTTATTTGATTGTAGCACGAACTATATTATTGTGCCATGTTTGCTTTATTTTATGGGTTCATCATTCCTAACGCTTTTGTGGATAACGTGATTTCTTCGCTCTAGTTGATTTAGCATGAACTATATTATTGTGCCATGTTGTGTATTTTAGTATGTTTCATCTTTTCTGACGCTTATATGGACGACGAGGATTTATAGTAGTACGAACTTTATTTTGGTGCCATGTGTTGTTTAATATTTTTATTATTGTCACTATGACTGATTATATGAATGGTAATGATTGAATTGTAGGATTAGGATTTGTTGTTTTGTCAATTGTGTATGTTGAAATGTTGTCGCATTTATAGTATTGTACTGTTATCACTTTGGTTATTGACATATTGGTTTATGTGATCATTTGGTAGATTATTGTCAGTTCTGGATAGCCCTGGTATCGTGTGGTTGGGTTGTTGATGTTGCACAACGAGTTAATTATCACTCTCTTAAGGCCTTAAGAGACGGTTAATTAACTTCGGTTGAGGGGCATGTGTAGATATCGGATTGTCTTGTGGGAAGTCATGACCCCGCTAGATGTCTTATATTTACGAGTAAGACCTCAGGGAAATCAGCGAAATTTATATTTGAAAATACCAGGTGAGCTAATGAACTGACTGAAAGTAGTAGCAAGTTAGATTAGTAGTAGGACGCTGCACTGGTTGACATCGGCCAGTGCTGCTGATAAACAGTTAAACAGTTTCGTGGAAAACGATGCGAAACCCCATCGAAACTAGAGTTGAGTCTTAGCTAGGAATGAAATAGGACCGACGGTTCTGAGTTGGTGGTATCTGTCAATAGTTGAAGAGGAAAAGTTGTTGCTGTGGGATCGGCACGCACTTTTATAATGTTCAGCAGTCATTTCGGCCAGTAGTTTAGTAAATAATCGAGTGAAAAGAATCGATAGGAATCGATAGGAATATAGGTGACAGACTGACATTAGTTGTTGACGGTCGGCATTCCGACTCGCTTAAGCAAGTACAACAACACCAGCTGGCAATGAGATCATACAGCTCATGTGCTTATTAATGTTCGCTTCCTACAGGCTTATCCAAGATAGGCAAGGGACAGGACAGAGGCATTGTAGCGTCCTGTAGGAATTCATAACACAATTGAAATTTGTATATCAACTATATGGCAATCATAGAAAGGCATGCTACAACAACAGATACCATACTGTTGTTGGTTAGCTGACAGATCGCATCAAATCAGAACCAGCCAACACCGCTTTGACCCTGTTCGATGGTATCTCCATAGAAGAGATGCCCAGAGTTTGATTAGTCGAGATGACGTCATAATCAAGGAGCATCGAATCAAACTCTGTGGCAGAGAAACCAAAGGAATAGTGTTAGGAAACTGGAAGTTGTATATTAGAGGCACTTTGTCTTTTGAAGGGTAATCTTTATCATCCGTGGTTCCGGAGCAGTCGTCGCTTCGTTATCGAAATTTACAGTGAATATATTGGAGTAACTGTGAATTGTAGTAGCTAGTCTGATAGCATACCAGCAACCGTTGGGAGTAATCAGTCGAGTTAGTGTTAGAGTAGGATAGATTTGTAGTAGAAGATAGGTTGTTTGAATTGAATCGTATCATACTTACATTGCTTAAAAGTTATCATAATTCGTTACGACAGTAAAAGTCGTTACTTGTTAAATCAGTATTAGGGTGGCGAATAAATAATCCAATATTTATACAAGTACAGAGTTAAGTTGTGTTTGAAGAATACTCCAGAAGCACGGAGCAACACCGTGCCGTACCTGTGCATCTTTCTGATAAGTCAGATAGGCCCAGATTTCTATATAAATATCTTCAGAGGCGAGCTAGCAATCATCGTAATAGCACTTGGAGAAGATAGATAGTCGCAGCAATCTACCGTCATAAATCTTCTCCGAGTATTAGTAGGAATAAAGTAGTTAGAAATACGAAGATCAGAAAACTTCAACATGTCTAGTGCTCGAAATTAACGTTTTAAACCGCAGTCCGGATAAGAAAATTGCTTCCATGTACCACACATCTTATGCCGCAAGATATGTATCATGTATTATTATAAAACACTTCATTTAGCCTTCATACCAATGAAGGCATCTTTAACCCGCACTAGTACAGCACTTCTCACCTCCGCATGATTAAAGCTTTATAAACGGTGCATGACTATCTACTAGCCCTCCACCTGGTTTCTCCCTCACAGCAACAATTTGTCACTAAGGTCACTGTTCATGTATTCACTAGCGAACATGACATGCGGCCACTAAACCTAACTATGATAGCTCGGTAGGATAGGTTTAAAAGTAGCTAGGGACGACTACTCCAAAGGAGACTTGTTTGTGTAAAACCTCTTTTCCGAGTGCTGCGGCTCCGTTATGTCACACACACCGGCGAGTTTTCATAATTGGCTATCTACCTTCCACCCCACCCCCACCCCACGTATCTTCGGATACCTATTAGCTAAGCCTGTTCGCCAAAGTAGGAATCACTGGGAAAATATGATTATAATAGCCTGACCCAGCTGTGCATTCTTTTGGGCACATTTCCTAAATCCTAACGCAGATAAACGTTAGCTCCAGGGAGCAGATCTCACATGCCCCGCTCTTGAAACGCTAAGTGACGGATAAAGACACAGATTGCCATCTAACTCAATGGTGACTGGGTGCGGCCCTCAAGGCCTCCACGCCTTCACGTCACCATAGGTGGATATCTGTTTCTTTCTCCCCACTGTAAATAGATGTGCTTTCTAAATGCTTGTATAATGTGACTTGTCTTTGCCTTGTTATTTGTGGTCGTGCTGCGGTAGGCGGAGGGATCGGTGATTTGATTATGAAACTACAAGCAGACGATATGTTTGCACACTGTCAGTCTGAGGAGGGGGGGGGGGGGGGGGGCATGCTCCGTGGCGGTACCTGAAATGGGCATCGAGCATCCTCACCAGGCAGGCTTTCTCATTAAAGATAAGTAAACTCTAAGCCAAGTGCGGCCTATGACACATGTTTTGACCAAATAACTAAATAAATGTTTAAGTCCATTAAGAAGGTGACGGTGTTGAATTCTTGGGGAATCACCCGCCCCATCTTCACGTAAACCAGCGTGCATCCCAATAACAAATAATTACTAGGTTGATACATTTTTCACTCTTAGCATTGTTTGAATAGGAGTGTGGCCCTTTTTGCCGCATCTCCTCCTCCGCGTCTGCGTTGTAGGCATTTTCCTGTGACGAAGGCCAGCGCGAGGCACTTTCCTCTCGATAGTTTATATTAAATCCGCTAAAGTAGCCATGTTAGGACCCTCCTTTGCAGCTCGGTGAGGTACCTCTGGCGAGATACAGAACAAACAACACCATTCCGTTTTAACATACCTAATAAATTATAAACAAACGAGTACGATATTTTGTCTACTATAGTATACTTTATTATGTCTCAAATCTAAATTAGTAATAATGAACCGACATACCGGTGACACCAACAGCTGGGGTGAAATGGTGCGGTTCAACTTCAACGGTCGCATGACCCCACTGGAACGTGATCGTTCCAGCGACTCTAGAGGTCTGTCTTTGTGGAGTCCAGAGAGACGCGGTTATTCGCAAATATCCCCGAGACCAGCTAACCAGCAGCATCGGGCTGACGTACCTAGGCCTATTCGGTTAATCGATATTTTATCGATAGTCGATTATTTTTCCCGGCGATTATATAATCGAGTGTAAAATAAAATAATCGAAAAATCGAAAAATACCGATTTAATGGAGCAAAAATCGATTATTTATTTAGTTTATAGACATCTATTTCTGACGTTCAAGCCTGTACCTCCGGAGTCATAGTCCATGCACGCGAACGTTTCCATTAAGTAATTGCTTGATACGTCAATGATGGGAAGCATTTGTTCGCCACTGTTTAACATCCCCGTCTGAAAGCTATAGGCTGAAGTGTATTGGTCATTTTGGGGGAAAATGCAAAAAATGAATTACTGTTTTTCATGGTAAATTCACAAAATTTAGATACGAATTTTCACAAATTCTGACAATTGTTTTGGAACTAATTTGACTTAAAACTCATGCTACCTAAGGCAGCGACAACTTGCAGTCAAATGATTTTCAAAAGAATTCTACTTTTCTCATGTTGCGAAATAGGGAAACGTCGTAGACAAACACTACAGGCGAAATCTATATCATAATAAAAATAAAAATAATATGGCAAATGCGCAAAAGTGACTTCGTAGTAAATTTGCAAATTTTCTATGTAGATTTTCATAAATTATGCCGATTGTTTTGTAAATAATTTGGCTCAAACCTGTTGCTCCACCCGCAATCAAATGGTTTTCAAAATATTCAGCTTTTCCAATGCTGGAAAGTAAGGAAACATTGTAGATAGGTGCTACGGGCGAGCTCTATATAATTAAATGTTAATTATTGGCGCCTTTTTACTGGCTTGAAAATCTGGGCATGCGCGCCGGTTTCTTAAAACCATTATCCAATGGGAACGAGTGAACAATGGATTCCAAATTAACTTCATTATACTGGGCGGGGATGTTCTTAGTGTTCATAGCCTGTCCTAGTGAGCGTCGTGCGGTCTTTTCATTGGCCTACTTAGTTGAGGTAATCTAAACCTAACTAAGAACCAATTTACGAAATTGCGTATTCTGTTATTTTTATAGAAAGTCAGGCATTTTTAACAATTTATTTATTTATTTATTATTATTATTATTATTATTATTATTATTATTATTATTATTAATATTAAGAAAGCTATACTCTCTCTCCCTCCCTCAGTACGTAGTTGCTACTTCCAAAGTTTCAAGATTAAATAATCGATTATCCGATTTAATCGATTATTTTCTAAACATCATAATCGATTATTTATTCCATAATCGAACAGCCCTAGGTCATGTACCGTGCACCTGCGGTACAGATGTACAGGATGACTACACGGAGCAGCGCGTATCCCTGGAGGCTACAGTAGCCTGTAATGGCATATTCCAATACACATGTAATTAGAGTTTGGTATTTCCATAAGCCTGGTTAATTTATGGTTGTGGGCAGTAATACAGGGGTTGGTTCGCCCACAATTTGTCAAATATACAGTCAAATGAAACACTAATTTTGTGCAGTTACTACTTCGTCTGGGATGCTATTCCATACATCGACCATCCTGTGGGTAAAGGAATATTTTCTTGTATTTAATCGGGCTCTTTGCTTATATATAATTTTAGTCTGTATGCCGTAGTTATGGAAGTGTCTCTTAATTGGAATAACTCGCAAAGAGGGGGCACCATCACATGTGCAACACCTCCAACCCAACACGCACGCACTCACGCACGCGTACAGCCGCTTACAACCTCACCCACAACCCCATCCCACCCAGTGGCGTAGCTAAGGGGGGTGTTCTGGGTGTTAGAAGACCCTAACCCCTCACTCACATGAGTCATGGTAATGGAAAAAGTAAATAAGGAACTATTGAATAGCACATATAAAAGTAATTCTTACCATAATTTCTAAGAAACTAAGTCAGCTATTCTTACTACCCACGGCGAGCGTAACCTATATATAAATTTGGCGACTTAATTGTGCAACTATTAGTTACTATAATTCTTTGGTTCGCATATTTGTCACAAGTGCATATCTGTCTACAATGGCTATAATTTCCATTTTTAGCTATGGGATATCCATCCAAGTTGTATTGGTCTTAGGTTTTATATGCAAAAAATTAATAGCGATCATATCTGCCATATTCAGTGAGGGTTGGGGTCAGAACAGTGGGTGGGCGAGGGCGGATGTGTGGGTATCACTTCCTCGGGCATGGGGTCTTCCTAGGGGCTTAGGACCAAATCCTACCTAATTATATTTTTAATATAAAACATAATAATTCTTACAACATGCCTTCATAATTTCACTATTTCAGGACCAAGTATCTTGTCATGCAGCTTACATTGCTCACATCAGTTGTGTGTAAAATACTGGAATCTCTAATAAAAGACCATTTAGTAACCCATTTGGAAATTAACAATCTGATAACTAAAGACCAGCATGGATTTATTAGGGGACGCTCATGTGTCACACAACTCATTTCAATTCTAGATATTTGGACGGATGTCTTAGATCATAACGGGCCGATTGATGCTCTCTATTTAGCTTTTGCTAAGGCATTCGACACTGTACCACACGAGCGACTTGTACTAAAACTTGAGAAATATGGTATTCAAGGAATGGTCTTAAATTGGATAAGAGGGTTCTTATGTAATAGAAAACAACTAGCGGTAGTAAATGGTACACACTCTAAAGTAGCGCAAGTTCTCAGTGGGGTCCCTCAGGGTAGTGTTCTGGGCCCACTTCTTTTCATTTGTTATGTAAATGACCTGCATGAAAATATAAACTCACCCGTTCACATATTTGCAGACGATACAAAAATTCATAGAGAAATACGCTCCATAACAGATGCATCAGAACTTCAAGATGATTTGAACAATATAGAAGATTGGTGTTGCACATGGAAAATTCATTTAAATCCAGAAAAGTGTAGTGTAATGCATTTCTGATCAAATAACAAGAAGTATCCATATTATGCAAACAAAGGTGGTACACAAATCAAACTAAATGAAGATATTGTTGCTAAGGGTCTCGGTATTAATATTGATAATCAGCTGAAATTTAGTGAACATTGTAAGACACAGGCAAATAAGGCTAACAAAATTTTTGGATTAATCAGACGATCTTATACCTATTTGGATGCACCAACGTTAGAAAAATCGTATACTTCGCTTGTAAGGCCAGTCCTGGAATATGGCAATGGTGCATGGTGCCCCATGTTCATTAAGGATTGTGAAACCCTCGAATCTGTACAAAGAAGAACAACAAAAATGGTGCCTTATTTAAGATCTCGCAGCTATCCTGATAGACTTAAACATTTGAAGCTTCCATCATTATACTATCGACGTGCAAGGGGGGGGTGGGGGGGGGGGGATATGATTGAATCATACAAACATCTACATAATATTTATAATATTCAAAGCCAGTGTTTTGAATTAGATAAAAAAGCGAAAACCCGTGGTCATAGCCTGAAATTATCCAAAAAGCAGGCAAATAAAACCATAAGACAGCATTTCTTTTCAACTCGTATCACCAAGAACTGGAATGGGTTACCTGAAACTGTCGTAAATTCCCCAAGCTTAAATAGCTTTAAAAACCAATTAGATATATATTGGACTACCTTTTGGTATATACAAGAACCTATGCACAACAGGTGCTCTGCAGTAAACATTGCCTATCTTAGAAACCTATAAGGTGCAATGCATTTACTGTATTTTCTACTTACAGGCTAAGTGGGCTATCAAGGTAGTATATGATATGTATAAGATAAGTATAAGTATTACCGGATCAACTGTCGTGGTCAAATGGGAAGATTAGCCTCCTTATAAAGTTTAAAATGTCATTAAGTGCACTTCAAATGTCGATCGATATAATCAGACGCTAAATAATGTTGCTCTTGTGTCACTCAGAATGTAGAAAATGGCTTCTCATAGCATATATAATTTAAAACATTTCCCGGGGTCGGGGTCCGGGTGGTTGGAATCTCCTCAAACTCCTGTAGTTCGGATCGACCGGTCAGGTGCCGGCCATACCAGGTACGCTAGGTACGCACCGCCCGTCCAAGATTCATTCCCTGAACACGCCCCCTGGGTAGAGCTATAAGCGTATATGAGCCTATGAGCGAGATTTTGTCGTAAAAACGTAAAGTTCGTTGAAACGTGTGGCGCGCATGCGCGCGCTTACCACTCCATTGACAGAGCGCGTATATCACGTCCAAGATAGAATAGCACTTTTAGTATACCGAGTATGTACAATGTAATCCTTTATAATTACTTGTTCCGGCCGTATCTGATATCAATCAAGATCAGAATTCGACGGGCGTTCCAATTCTGTAAACCATTTCAAAATCGGTTAAGAAATGGCTGAGTTATCCACGGAAACCCCCTTTGATTATCTTCAAAATATTGCCGTGACGTTATAACCACGTGTACGCCGAAGTTCTAGAATGTTCTAGAACATTCATCTGCGCCATTATTAGTTGCGCGCTGATTGGCTATTGCTCGGCCGATGATTGGTTGAGGCCTGCGCCTATGACGTCAAGAGTAGTATAAAAGGAGATGGAATCCAGAGTACGAGAGCATCCTCGTCCAGGGGCCGAACAGTTTGTATCTACAAAAGCAGCTACGATCAGCCAAGACAGTATTAAATAGATCACTTCGGTCTTGGTCAGCATCTGTCCCGTAGCTTGCGGCAGCCACCCAACCCACAGCACCTTAAAAGAATTTTGTAACTCTTGAAATTTTTGATAATATTGTTCTTGACTGAATTAAGAACTAACTCGGAACACAATCTTGCGGTGAGGCCTTTCCCGGCCTGAATATATGATTCTACAGATGTAGAGGCAGTGATGTTCTTTGGTGGATAACTCGCCGGAACTGCCGGCCACGCCAAAAAGTGGTTATTCAACCGCCCCCGCACTGATGTCGTGCAGGTTTATTTAAACTTTTTGACCGCAGCAAGTAAACTTTGCCTGGTACATCTTAAGAGCTAACTGACATACCCCGCACCATTAAGCTTAGTTATGTATCTTCATCTGTATTCAACAACCCCCGCTGATAAACGGGTTGTTCTTCATTTTCATCCGTACCATCGATGTACGGGAACTTTCTTCCTAGCCGTAATGTTATTGTAGACCTTACTGACTGTTCGTTAGACATTCTTACATTGTGATTACCGTCCTGAGTTCACTCCGCTCCTGTTCTGGACTGCATGCGGGAATCCTGTTTGCGGGAACTGACATGTGGGAACTTTCCAGTTACCAGAGAATGCGTCAACTCACGTCACGCTAACAGTGACGTATCAATTTCAGTAACATGATAGCCCGTCCTTAAGAATGGCCACCGACTATTCAAGTAACTATACTTAACATCTTTAATTACTCCGTTAATTACAACTGTAATGATTATACTTTATCTGTGTAAATGGTCCTGATGACTAAAAGGAACCGTAACGGTCTTAGGACCGCTAGTTATAATTTCTTTATCTGTTTATAGTTATTCTTATTTTACTGTAAGGTGTTTTTACTAACCACACCGTAATAGGTCCAACAACCTGTACTATATGTATTATTCTAATCATTTTCACATTGTATTACTTGTATTGGTTAGTGTTATATATGGCGAGCAGCCATTCGTTCATATGTTTTGTTTATTTGTAGAAAACGTAGGACTGCAGTGCACGTAGGAAACACTATACAGCAACATTTATATATGCATCACTTTTCCCCGCCACCAACAATTTTT
Source organism: Chaetoderma sp. LZ-2023a (assembly GCA_034401795.1). Lineage (NCBI taxonomy): Eukaryota > Metazoa > Mollusca > Caudofoveata > Chaetodermatida > Chaetodermatidae > Chaetoderma > Chaetoderma sp. LZ-2023a. The sequence goes on from CM067372.1 coordinate 68,694,520, forward strand.
CACTGAGGTCGCTGTCCGTGCTATAATTCTGTTTAGCCCGGCATGCTACCGACTAAAAGCCTGTCTATTTAGCTCAATAGGATAGGTTTAATATGCTTAGAGACAATCCTTTCGTCAAGAGACACATAGTGTATGCCTCTTTTTCGGTAGTTGCGATAATTTAGCCCCGCACTCTGGCAAGGTTGTGTAAAATTGGCCAACATACCTATTGGGCCTCATATTTATAAGTTATTGTCTCTCTTCATGTTCCACTAAGCCTTATGGCTTCTTAATTGTTTGGATGTCCCTATCCGCACCATGGACTGATCCGACCCTGGGAAACTATTGGAGTTTCTGAGCGGTGATGGCCAGGGTGTGGTGTCACATACACTTCCCGTGTATCTTTTGATACTTAGTAGTTAGTTATCCTTGCCAATGTAGGAAGCACTGCGAAAACATATTATAATTATTAATTTATTTTTCATCTTCTAGGAAGTCTCCCCCACACCGCAGTGCATAACTGGGCAACATGCGTTTAAACCTAACATCAGGTTAAAAAGGTTAGCTCCATAGGACCTGGTGACGGCGAGATACGCATCCCCACCGAATTCGCTAGGAATGTCTGGGCAATATCCAATATTGACTGCCAAGTTGCCAACGCCACTGTCCAGATATGAAGGTCAAAAATAAAATATAAACAATATAGGACCGCCTACTATATGTGTTCCTCAGGCAGCTGCCATTTGACATCTTATTACGACAAACGTATGGAAGGAAGATATTCTATAAATTGTATCCGAGGATCATTCAAACCTCACACCATCCAACAATGAAAAGTTTATCCAAAATATACATGTAATTGTTTAGAAGAAAGGAAGGGAATTTTATCATTTAAAATGGAGGAGATGCCAGCTGAAAGCATCTAGATTTCAAAATCTTGCCTGCTGTTAGAGCAACGCCCCTTCTGCCCGATCTCCATCAAAACACCCCATATACAATGCTCTAGCTACGCCCCTGCCCCACACCTTCCTCACCCCCAACTCTACCCCACACCAGCCCACCCCATTACCACCCACGACACCCCCAGCCCACCCATCACCATTTCATTCCGGCGCCACCGGTATTTATATGTACTAGTATTTTTCGACATTTGCGACAACAACAGCTCGGTCCGCACTAATCAAGTTCATCTTTGATCCAAGTTCATTCTTGAAGAACTGTTCATGTATCACTCTCAAGTAATGCGTAAAATGAGACAGTATCTTCAACAAATACACCAGTCCAGAAGCAAATTATTGGTCCTACACATCCAATGAGAGCGCAGAAGCATGTATTCTTCAACCTATAACTACACGCTGCGAAAGTCTTAAGCCTGAACTATTACCTCCTTTGTGCTATTAATACATAGGCGTAGGAACAGGGTGGGGGTAAGGGGACCTCCCCCAGCCCCCCCCCCAGGTTTTGCCTCTCTCATAGTGTATCCCCAGATTTTTTGCCCCACCCACATTTCAGCGACACCTCCAACCCCCAGCTCCAAGTACCTTCCTACATCCCTGTAATACAGCGTGCAAATAGAACGCGCAACTAAGTACTAGGCATATTTTACTCGACTCGTTGATGTGCTTCATAACACAGAAGGAATATACGATCTGGTCCGATTTATGCGGCTAGTACGGACCCAGTAAGCTGCGTTAACATAGGCCTGATCAAAGATTTGGAGGTGGGGGTTTTCACGTCGGCTGGGGGCGGCGGAAGAGAGCGCGGTATGGGGGGGCTGCAGCCCCACCATTTTTATCAGTATGGGAGCAGAGCCCCTAGTTAAAATGGTCTTGTACTGTTAAAAATATAGGTGCTTCTTTATTCATCAAAATGCAGGAAACGGTTTCTAATCTAATTTTCATAATTTTCTTGGGATTCCTGCCCTTCATATTATTCAAAGTAAACCTTTCAAATGTTATTATCCCTCTAAAGTAGAGCGCTGCCGATCATTTTTACCAAGCTTACATCTACAACTTCAACCTGACCCTCAATACCACGATCAATTGGTAGTGAAATATAAAAAATCTATAAAATGAAAACGGAATCTAAGTGCTTCTTTATTACTCTGAACGCAGGGAATGGCTTCTCTGGTCATCTAATTTTCAAAGTTTCATACAATGATGTCCAGATGGAAGATAACTGGACGATTTAACATGTAGCCCCATTTAAAAAATGAGTTTCCTTTAATAAATAATTGTCCCAGTAAAAGTCTATATTTAACCTCAAACTTTGCCAAAACTATACAAAAATCTTAATTTAAAACAAATAAGTTGACGCGGGGCATACATATTTGTGAAATGCAGATGAATTTCTAATTTGTGGTATTATATTTAACCCAACCTATATCTATTTCTATCAATGATACAACTTAGGGAGCCGTAAGAGATGACTATCAGCGGAGGCCTTAGTTACAATGGTATAGTTAACGGCGGAGTAAATTATATTTCCGACCATTAGTATCGACTATACATTCCTATGTATTGTAAGCATCTGAGCGTCATTTCAAATGTTACTGCTGTGCGTATTTATCAGATGGCTTCAAAGCGATTAATAGCTCATACAGTCGATTCCCATTCAGAGGAAGAACATGCAATTAGGAAAATTGTTGGGGATCACAAAAATGGACAGCTTGGATATTTCACCAAACATTATGGTTTACTACCAATCAAGGTGAACGGAACCAAAGCTTCAGTAGCTGTGTCCCACAATGTCAACACGCTTGCTACAAGGAACATAGCTATAAATAACGAGACAGGGGAACCATGCTCATCGAGGAGGATGCTTGATTTATGTAGGTTAAATCAAGTAAAGATATCAGATATGCCAGAAATAATGTTTACGGGCCAATTTCAATGTACGTGACATCGCGCACGCACGCACGCACGCACACACACATGCCCGCACACATACACGCACGCACGCACGCACGCACGCACGCACGCACGCACGCACGCACGCACGCACGAACGCACGCACGCACGCACGCACACCCCACCCCACCCCCAGCCAATTGCGAGGAGACCCAGTTGTAGATATCCAGATTCGGATCTGGGGATTTTGAGGAAGTAGCTAGCCTCACGATTGCTAGTTCATGTCTTAAGTATTATTTGCATATAACCTCTTGACCTGGCAAGCCTGAAGCCCAAATCTTCTATTAATCTTTTTAGTAGTCTTTAGGATAAATTCATCTCAGTTATAAATATTTTCTACGTCATGACAGCGTCATCAGGATTTATATATAAAATTAGTTATGAGCGTGCGTATGCATATATATGTGTTCGTTTAAACATGTACGCAATTAGAATTGAAGTTTGGAGCTTGTTTTTATTTATGTAGCAAATAACATGTATATAGATAGATGAGCGAGATGACCTAGTCAGGAGCACGTGATGCTGTAACCCGTTTTATGCTGTGTGCTGGAATACGATATATGTTTAGATCATAAATGACGGATGGACGAACAGACAAGAAGGAAGGCTAGAATAGTGGAAAGAGGAATGAACATTTACATTAACAATGGCACGGGTCTATAGTGAAGACAGCAAGTGTTATTGTTAATAAATGCAGCATGAATAGAATGAAATGGATGAAATATTTACTCACCTTTGGACTGCAACAAATGCAAACTATTTTGAATACAATTCGTAACAACAAACGCAAACTATTGTAACTACAAACGCAAACTATTTGTTAGGTCGTAAGCCAATGCAAACTATTGTATTTCTAAAGGTCAAACGCATTTCATGATGGTGTTATATAATCTATCCGGAATCCAAACATGGTTAGTTAGGCCTATATGAAATACTGGTTTTGTTATTTCTGAATGAATCTTGATGCCATGCATATTAGCGGTTGTATATAAAATATGGCTGAGAATTGACTATTTCAATACGGGATTGTTTAAGGAATGATCCTAGCTATTTAAGCAATCAATGCTCGGTAACGTACAGCAAGATATAATAATTTTGAGAAGTTTATGACTGGAAATATCTTGAATAGAGACAGTGGTTAAATGACCAGTTTGCTAGTATGATCGAACTTTGTCAGGTGCTGCTGACTCGTGTGCTGCTTGGAATCACAGCATCATGACGTGGGCTCAATATCAACAAGATGTTGTGATATACCATTCAAAATGGTTCCAGCGAGAACTAGTTAGAACTCATTAAACGCACGCATCTTCAAGAGAGTTTGTGGGGATTCTATTGGATGAGCAATGAGGCTTAACCAATAAGACTACCTCTTCTGCTCCTGTTGTGTGACGATGGTCATGAACACCCTTTTGCATTATATAAGGTGCAGACGACGGTGCTGCAAGATCACTCTACCATCCATTGATCTTGAAGTCAGTATACGTATTCGTAAGCATCTGCTCAGTATTTAAAATAGTTAATCTTTGCAAGTCTTGAGTTACCAATTGATAGTTGATATTCGAGTTTGTATAAGTTAAGTTAGAATTAATTTTCAGTCTGCAATACGACTTATTTACATATCTTGTTATAACAGTTATTAGTGTAAAATAAAACATATGCGTTAAATCTACAAGCAGAGAGTTATTCTAGTCTGTGATTAGAGAAAGACACAGCGTCTTTTCCAAACCCAGAGAGAATCTTTAGCAGTCAGAATCAGGCTAGTACATCCTTGTAATCAAATCTGTATCAGTCATAACCTTAGCATCATTCAAGCAATCTTTTAGTCCGAGATCGGATACCGAAATTCTCATTTGTCGAGCCTGCCAGGCTTAATCTCAGATTAGAACTGTTAGGTTAAATTGTGAAAAGCTAAAACCGTGAGTACCTAGTAATGAATGATAAAACATTTGTGCAATCCACGTACAGTCCGGAACCATCATCATACAACAGCAAGCAAGCTGTTAAACGAATTTCTGACACCATCGTCGAATTTTGTGATTTAGTTTGTTGTGCAGACCAACTAACTTTATCAACCCACACCGAATATAAAACTGACAACACAATCAAAGTCACAGTAGAAATTCCTAGCATCACAGCTGTGAGCAATTTATCAGGCATTAGATATCCCGAAACCATTGCCCAGATCAATCTCCAACTCTATTATCTTTAGCCATCATAGAGGGGATAGAGAAATATATCGCCACCATTCAGGACACATACACGTTCCCATCATACACCGCCTAACCTGCCATTTTCACAAACATTACCTAGTCGACCCTGCCCACAACTCATTTCAAGTCAGGTACAATCACCAATAACAATGGCCAAGGACAAGGACACACGTCAACTGCTGAGAATTTGTGGACCGTGTTTAACACGATGACAACAGATCTAAAGAATAGTATGCAGGAATTTTCCACCATATCTAGCATTAGGGAAGAAAGTAGAATCAGACGTGAGTTGTTGCATGATCACGTGTGACATATAAACCCCTGCGATGGACATATACCATCAGAAGTATGGGCATATATTGAGATGTGCCGTTTCGCCTTAGATGTGATGCGTCCAAACTAGCCGGCTGATGCAGCTTACATCATAAACTGGACCACGAGAGGGCAGTTGCATAAAGACATCGAGGGATCCTTGTCGACCCGAGATCAAAACGTTATCACTTGGGACGAGATCTATCAATACGTGGTAAAATTCTTTGTATCTTCTAATGAAGAGGAGCACATTAAATGTGAGCTAGAAACCATCAAACAGAAGCAAGGGGAGAAAATTAACACATTTAACCGGAGGTTCAGGACCCTAGCTAGAAATGCTTATCACAATGATAATGAGGACAGCAAGAGAATCGTGGTACATGCCTATGTACAAGCGTTGTTCAACGTAGCTTTGACTAGAAGGGTCATTATTAAAGGGAACAAAACTCTGGAAGAAGCCATAGGCTTCACTGAATGTGCACGGGGACCTAGATGATTTACTTCACACCATGCATCTCACACCACTGTGACACAAAGAGGATATGGAGATAGATGTAGTTGACCGACAGATCAGAGCAATGACAACTGACCAGCGACTAAAGAACTTGGAATTAAGACAGGGAAAAATGGTCAAAGACGTATATTCTATGATTAAGGGTATACAAGATCAATTAATGACATCAATAGGTTCAATGAATAGTGCCCAGACAAATACACCAGCCCTGACACAGACGTGCAACAACCAGAAGGGAGAGACAATTAGATGCTTTGAGTGTAACCAAGAAGGACTTATCAAATGAAATTGCCTGAACAAACCAAACAGACCACCACGGCAACAACAGAACAACCAGCAGCAGCAGAATAGCAATTAAAATAAAACTTGTTATAATTGTGGTAAGATGTGACACATTTTCCAGAACTGTCGCAGCCCAAAATCGAACAATAGCATTAGTAGCAACCAAAGTATGCAGAACAATCAATCTAGTGTAACGTGTTTTAATTTTAATAAAAAGGGACACTACATGTCTCAGTGCTGTAGCCAACCGACTCAGAACGACCGGACAATGTTTAATGACTGATATAGAAAATGTGGATAATCAGGACACCCCGACAATCAATGCCCTTACCATGCACCCATAAACAACTCCACATCCTGTATGGAGGTGGACGAAGTCACACCAGTGTGTGGATCTGCTAATTTTCGGAAGGACAACCAGAACTGAGTAAACTGTGATGAATATTACAATCGAGATGGGTTCACACTGACCAGTGTGAACACGGACGCATATGGAAGATTCTGGAGTGACCGTGATGCACTGACAGAGCACCCCAGGGGAGGGAACAATGATGCCAGATGACAAAGTTATGCTGATGTGGTATCCGGAGACAACCGATGACCGGAAAACATGTACGGAGGGAACATACAACCGAGAGGGTCCTGGTCCGACTGTGCCTAGACAATGATATCGGTCGCAACATTGATTGCGGTAAGTGTAGTATCGATATTCTAGTGGATACTGGTGCTAGTACATCACTGATTAGAAGTGACATTTGGAAGCATATGCTTGGCTCGAGACCATTAAGGAAAGCCCAGATACTCTTAGCTGTAAATGGCTCACACATTGAGGTATTAGGCAAGACAAAGGTCAAATTTCGAGGTGCTCTGCCCATACTCATCATAATCATTAAAATATGAATCATGAGGGATTAGTTTGGGACGGACACATTAACAGGGATCATCCCCCTATTAGAAAATGTCCATATAGAATGGCATTGTTAAAAGCACATATTGTACATGATCAGGTTATGGAAATGCCAGACGCGGGTGTGATTTGACCATCTTCATTGCATTGGGCATCAGAGATTACCCTGGTGCCCAAGAAGGATGGGACAACCCATTTCTGCATTGACTACAGAAAATTTAATGAGGTAGTACCTCGAGACAATTATCCATTGCTTAATATTTCGGACATTTTTGACAGTATGGAAGGCGCTACCCTGTTTTCTACGATGGACTTGAAGTCTGGATATTAGCAGATACCGATGGCCAGCCAAGACATCGAGAGGACGGCGTTCCTCTGTTCTGAAGGTCTTTTTGAATGGACTCATATGCCTTTTGGTTATTTAAACAGTGGAGCAGCTTTTCAGAGGGCAATGAATTCCGTTTTTCAGGGGTACGTTAATAATTCATGCATGTTTTCGTCAATTATGTTGTATTTTCCAGAGGTCCTGCAGAGCATCCTCATCATTTTACGCTCATGATGGAGTGATTAAATGAGCATAATTTACAGCTCAAATGGAAGATGTGCGATTTCGCAGTTGGTTTACTCGGTTATCACATTTCTGCGGACGGTATTTCACCTCAGAAGCAGAAGGTGGAATTCATTGGTGAAATGGTGCCTCCGCAGGATGTTGGTGGAGTCCGAACGATATTAGGTGCTACCGACTATTATCAGTCATGCATGCCGGGCTATGCCACTGATAGAACTGACTAAGAAGTATAAATGGTTCGAGTGGGGGACTGAACAGCAGTTAGCATTCGACAAATTGAAAGACTTTCTGTGTAGTAGAACTGGGCTGGCATACCCCAATTTGCAAGAACTGTACCATTTGTATACCGATGCTTCTTCTTATGCAATAGGCACAATTTTGGTACAAGAAGATGATCAGGGAATCAAGAAGGTTATTCAGTATGCAAGCAGTACTCTTAAGGAGAGCCAGTTGAACTGGTTTGTCATTGAAAAAGAGGCTTACGCTGTGGTCTATGTCCTTAAGAAGTTGCAACCTTATCTGTTTGGAGCTGAGTTTACCATGTTTGCCAACCACAAACCTCTTAAGAGTTTGTTTGTGGGAGACATGAGAAACACGAAGGTCCAAAGTTGGGCTGTGCTGATAGCCGAGTATGGGTACAAGACTGAATATATCAAGGGTGCCCATAATGTCTGAGCAGACATGTTGTCATGTCTAAGGCAACCTCAGGAAGCCAAAACATTCGACACCACTGATTACGTGATTCCTGAGATAGAAGACGGTATTCTCCCATATATACCACTAGAAGTGTATGGTACCCCTTATAAGGAATTATGTACCAACCAGCTTGAAGAATTTCTTGAGATGTTCAAAGACATACCTGAAGACTTTGAAGTATATAATGGTGCACTGTATTGCCCATGTGCACCGTCAGCTTTGGATGCTGAGTACCCTGATCTGGTGTTACCGTCCCAGTATCACAAGTGCATGCTGGAGGAAGCACACGGATGGGCAGGACATCAAGGTCTACAGAAAATGCTGTGTCTTATCCGACACTCATTCCTGTGGAAATCTCTGAGAAAAGATGTTATAGAGATGCTGGATTGATGTGTCACATTCCAGGTACACCGCCCTATCGCTACCCATTCGAGATGCCTATGGATAAGTATCATGGACAGATAGTAGGCATGGATTTGGTTGGCCCGCTTGTAGAGTCAACCAAGGGCAATCAGTATATTTTAATGATAATCGATCATTGTTCTGCATGGGCGGAGGCCTATCCCATTCCATCGAAAAGGGTGGAGGAGGTTAAAGACAAGTTATTTAACGAGTACTGTGCACGACATGGTGTCCCAGAAATCCTGATTACTGATCAGGTGGTAAGTTCAATGACTGGGATTTGATGAGCTTGTACAGTGACTATGGGATATATCATCGTAGAACTAGTCCATACCATCCTCATACAAATGGTAGGATGGAGCGATTTAATCACACCCTGAAGGAGTTAATCCAGAAGGGAGTTAATAATCAAGCTCAAGCATGTGAGAACAAGTTGGGTTCTGCATTGATGGTATATCGCAATACTCCTCATGTTATACTGGTTATACTCCAGTTTATCTCACCTATGGCCGGGGTGGTAGATTGCCTATGGCAATACCCGTAGATTGTTTAATAACACCTTGATCCATGCATGTACGTCAACCAATGCATCGAGGGTACACCATCAGGAAGCAATCAACAAACGAGTGAATGCCACAGAGTTTCATGTGGGAGACTCAGTCGTAGTGGTAGTGAATGAGCCTATGAAGCTCACTACCCGCAATGATCCGGAGTATGAAGTCTATTGAATCAATGGCCCTGTGGCCCATATTCGCCATCAGACATCTGGAAAGACTTGAGTTCTTAATGTGTCCAAACTCAGAATTGTAGACCCTGAGATGTGTTGGGACACTGTTCGAGAATTGCCCATTAGGAAGCCTGGTAAGGGCACTGCTGTCAGCCATCCAGTAGTGAACGAGATGGTCAAGGAAAAGCTGATTGAATTTCACAAGGAACCTGTACCACCGATTGTTCCAATAGGAGAGCCTGGCCCTTCACAACCTAAAGAACCATTAAGGGAGGTACCTGTTCGACCTGAGGTGGAAGAACCCACAGGTAGGTCAGGCATGGATGATGAAGTGAGGGTGCAGTCAATAATAATGGACGATGATGCATCAATGATGGATGTGACTCCAGATGAGTCCAGACATATATTTGGCTGGATGCCAAATTCAAGGTATTGATTACATAAGCATCCGCATAGACCAGATCACTTCATTGCCATGAGGGGAAAACGACAACTGTATTGGCGCGATTAGTAACCCAGTGTCTGATGCACAATTCATTCACAATATAACTGCTATCATCAGCTGATTTGCCTCACTCCATGCGCGTTAAGTGATCTGTCAATGTCATAATAGTGTAAGATTAGAAATTTTCTTGTAATGTCTCAGTTTATGTTATATACCAATATGATAATATTGTTGGCATTTTTTATTTTTCTTGATGTTGGTGGAATAACATCACCCGACATTCAGAAAATCAAAAATGGCATATTGATTACTCAACATGTTCTTATTTCAGTTATTAGCGTCGAATGGACCATTCTTATTTCTATTTCCACTCCCCGTCTACATGCTAGGTTTGATTATCACATTAAGTCCATAGACGAAGTAATCAGAATTGTTGAATCGAATACGATATTGTCCTCGCATGACTCAGTTAGTCTTCTGAATCATATTCAATGTGTAAAAAATGCAGCTGCAAGCCCATTGATAAATGGTGCTTCTTTTTCTAGATGATGACGTGGACTTTTGAACTTTGCAGGCGACATAGCCTCATCTCAGTTTGGAGCAGCAACTAGCGGAAACATAGAAGAATTAAAAGGAATTGTTAAAGCATCTATGTTAAAAGTTAATAAATTAATACACTACAGCAATCAGTTGACCCCTCACGTATGACATCTCTATTCTGATGTTAACATCAATAGGGATCGAATCAATGACCTCTCAGACGTAGTACGAAATGTGACCAATGTAGTAAATAATTTCATGGCCAGTCAACAAATTTGGAGTCAAAGTATGTTTACCCTAGTACGAATAGGACAGGTGATTGACTCTGTCGAAGGCATCACCTACGAGTATCGCCGAATGACAATGACATTATTCCAATGGAGGACAGCATCTCTTGATGAACTGGGAAGACTGATTGAGGATTATTTAGCCCTTTAGACTTATCTGACAGAGCTAAACAAATTGATACAGGAGTAAAGTTGATAGACCCTTTTCATTGGTATTGTCATAATGTTATTGTGTGGCCCTTGTGGAAGGACCCCGCATCATTACACTTCATGGCTGCCCTTCTGTTAATTGGTGACAGGAAGTACGTAGAACATGGTATCCATTTTGGTCAGTACCATTGAGTGCCCCTTGCCATTTTCTCCAAGTTAAATTATCAGTGTCCAGCATCGGTATAGATACATGCACAGGGTGGTATTTTAACCCATCAGCATGTCGAGTGGATAATCCACGGGTGTGCGAAGGAAATCTACAAATCGATGCTAGCCACGTTGCCTGCATTGTCAGTATGTTAACCAACACTACCAGTTCCGCATATAAATTTAGTTTTCCCTGTCCAACGATAACAATAGCAAATTATTCATGGGACAGTATACAGGAATGGTGCTGCAAACTTTTGGTGAAAAGGTTAAAATGCATTGCGCGAGAAAGGGAATGGTGGAACAGGAACTTTCCAATGGGGTGTATGTGTTACACGCTAGCCGATGTGCATATAGTGGATCCGGATGGCACTACAGGCCCTTTATGGCTTATGGGCACTGGTATACCAAATGACACCAGTACTGAACATGACAAACATCGAGATAACGGATTTACTGAACCAGACACCTTGAGCGTACCAAATGGGAACCTTTACAGAAGATCAAATTAGTAAGTCTAGCACCTTTATCAGAAATAGATATCAACGCGACAGGTATCAACGTGTTAGGACATAACTCTGTTATTATTATTGTTTTATCTACATGTATTATTATATTCTTTATATTATTTATTTCATATCGATGCGGTGTCCTATCAAGAGTCTTAGCGGGTTTATGATGATGCTGCACAAATAAAGGGAGTCAGAGGAGCCCTAGGCTGAAGCATGACTGGGTCCATACACTGACTCAGGCTGATCAACTGAGGTGGGGTGATGAAGAACCAATGATGGTGATGAGCACAATGGAATGTAGATCGGGACCACCAGTTCGGACAACTCCAGTAATGCAGATCTCGGGTGTCTCTTTTGATGCACAATTTTAGGTAAAAGTACCCGATTGGTACTATACGTCTCCAACTGACACATATAATGTATTGTACTATATTTTGTACCTACTTACTGTATTGTTCATTTTGTTGTACTTGTGCAGCACCATTAGATTTCACTTTATGTACAGTTTTTCACAAGTGGTTCTGCCGTGCCGGATATACTTCATCATCATTATTATTGTATCGTATTATTTTACAATGAATTTTATTTTGTTATTATTATAAGTAACCGCATGATTACGGAATGCATGATGTGGTAGCCCGTTTTATGCTGTGTGATGGAATACAATATATGTTTAGATTATAAATGAAGGACGGATGAACAGACAAGAAGGAAGGATAGAATAGTTGAAAGAGGAATGAACATTTACATTAGCTATACGCTGGTCTATAGTGAAGACAGCAAGTGTTATTGTTAATAAATGTAACATGAATAGAATGCAATGGATGACATATTTACTCACCTTTGGACTGCAACAAATGCAAACTTTTTTGAATACAATTCATAACAACAAATGCAAACTATCGTAGCAACGCCTATATGAAATACTGGTTTTGTTATTTCTGATTGAATCTTGATGCCATGCATATTAGCAATTGTATATAAAATACGGCTGAGAACTGACTATTTCAATACGAGATTGTTTTAGGAATGATCGTAGCTATTTAAGCAGTCAATGCTCGGTAACATACAGCAAGAAATGATAATTTTGAGAACCTTATGACTGTAAATATCTTGAATAAAGACAGTGGTTACATTACCTGTTTGCTAGTATGATCGAACTTTGTCAGGTGCTGCTGACTCATGTGCTGCTTGGAATCACAACATCATGACGTCAGTATGGCGCAATAGCAACAAGATGTTGTGATATACCCTTCAGAACGGTTCCAGCAAGAACTAGTTAGAACTCGTCGAATGCATGCATCTTCACGAGAGTTTGTGGGGATTCTATTTGGTGAGCAATGGGGCTTAACCAATAAGAATCCAGACTACCTCTTTTGCTCCTGTTGTGTGACGATGGTCATGAACACCCTTTTGCATTATATAAGGCACAGACGACGGTGCTGCAAGATCACTCTACCATCTGTTGATCCTAAAGTCAGTGTACGTATTCGTAAGCATCTGCTCAGTATTTAGAATAGTTAATCTTTGCAAGTCTTGAGTTACCAATTGGTAGTTGATATTCGAGTTTGTATAAGTAAAGTTAGAATTAATTTTCAGTCTGCAATACAACTTATTAACATATCTTGTTATACCAGTTATTAGTGTAAAACTTATTCGTTAAATCTACAAGCAGAGAGTTATTCTAGTATGTGATTAGAGAAAGACACAGCGTCTTTTCCAAACCCAGAGAGAATCTTTAGCAGTCAGAATCAGGCTAGTACACCCGCATAATCAAATCTGTATCAGTCATAACCTTAGCATCATTCAAGCAATCTTTTAATCCGAGATCGGATACCAAAATTCTCACAGTGTATGCGGGGGTGGGGGGGGGGGAACAATCCTTAGAAAGAGGCTGTGAAGATTAATGGCATTTGTGCTAGAAGACGGCTGGATATTTTGAAAATAATTTTCAGAATTTAAAAATACCTTAACTGGCTTATTATTTTCAGAATATTTAACATAATATTTCTTACATTGTGAATAATTTGTCATATTTGGTTTATATCGTTCATCGTCGAAAGTGTAAAAATGCTTTATTAGGCCTTTTGAAATGCAATTCATCTCACAGAATCTTTTCTGCACCACAAACCACCCAAAAATCAGGGATGGGAGGGAGGCACTGAGCATACGCAAACAGAAGATACCTTGTCAAAGTTGTTAACCACTGGTGAGGTCGAAGGTATCAGGATTCTTGGCTGTTTTCTGGAAATGCACTTGTTGGATCTTCACTATATCGGCTTTAACGTGCACGTTTCTGTGCACAATATCGTGTACATGGTATTCGGCCTTGACTACTCTAGATCTTTTTGATATATTTGTTAATGGCTTTTGTCCATTCCTGTGAGTAATATGAATTCACTGAAATAGCAATTACTGGTGTTGAGTGACGGCAGCATATTGAAATTACGTTTTAATCAAATTAGCACAAACGTTAAAAACAATATCCCACCTCAGGGGTGTAGGAACGTTATTTGATATGGGGGCGAGGTGGCTATCCTATGGGTGATGCCAAAACCTAGGGGCGCTATGGAATACACCATTGGAGAGGAAACAACCTGCCAGTGCCCCTTTGCCCCCCCCCACACACACACACACACACACACACACACACACACACACACACACACACACACACACTCACACACACACACACACACACACACACACACACACACACACACACACACACACACACACACACACACACACCTGCTAATATGCCTTGGCACATTGTTTACCTGATAGCAAGCATATGTTAGCCCTATGTTGGCTTAGTGTTAGTTACTACAGTGGGCCAACATTTGTTTTGCTCATCGGTATAACGTTGAGCCAACGTAGACATGTCAACTGGGATTTGCTTTATATTTACGTTGGTTGTAGATTGACCATCACCGTTGAAATTACTTAGTTGGCCCAGCATTGACTGGTTCCCAAATGGTGGGCTAAGTTTGGGCCAACATTGACAAATGCATATCAACTATTAACAGAGATTATAGACCCGATCTAATGATGATATTTTAATAGACATACATATTTCTTTTGCTTAGTGCCTTCAAAATTCCTCCATAGTCACACAAACCCAAATCGCCATTGGCATATCTATGTTGTCCAATGTTATATTGATGAGCTAACATTGACCAACGTTGGGCCATGTGCATGCACTCCTATCCAGAGAGGTAGCCATGGGTCTGCTTTTTGAGGTGTGTGAGCGAACATGGTCATAAGCTGGATGACAAGTATAAGTTCTCTCACCAGATGGGATAGGGTTGCTAACGCATTCTCTAGAACCCCAGTAGAAGAGGGATGATTTGGGAACCTCAAAGGAAATGCCACCACAAAGGAAATAATCACACAAAAGATTTTCACACCTAGGTGGGAAAATCGTTTGTGTCGGCTTTCTTTTGAATCGTTCAACTCTTCCCTGTTCTGATTGGATATTAGATGTAGCGGGTGGTCATAAGCCCTCCCCCTCATTAGATCATGATGATTGACAAGGGTTAATGAGGGTAATTAATCGACTTCAAAGGCACCGATCTCTTCGAGAGAGTACAATACGCAATGGGTAATGTATTGTGTAACTTGAACTTGTAAGGATAAGTGACAGTGTACATGTCTGGACTCGTCTTTTCTGGACTCTGGGAAATAATAGGAGATTAATGCTGAATGGTCAATCTATTGCATAAGGACACTTGTCGAGCTATTGTGGAGGATGACTCGGTTAGTCTAATGGGCTGATCATTAAGCTTCTGAACCTCGGATCTTTTGAGCCTTGACAATGTACACGGGGCAATCTATTTCGTAAGGACAATTGGTTAGTTATTACTTCAACTCATTAAAATTAACTAGTTGCCATTTAAACATCTCTGACCACGTGTAACGATCATCAGAGTCGTACAAAGTTCAGCGAATCAATTTTCAATCAAGTTAGGGTAATAACTACCGATTACATTTTTGACATTCCTTGAACAGACATGCAATATTGAGAAAAATCCAGGCTAAGTTGACTCAGGGTTTGGAAGGGTTATAGTCGATGGTTTTTCAGTTTTCAATTCTAAAAACAATACACGTCATTCCACTTTCCACAATTTTAATAAAATAAAGTTGCAGTAAAATGACGATACAATATATATATAGACGATAAATATACAGATGATAGATATACAGATGATAAATATACGTTCGCCCCTCCCACCCCAACCCCCACCCCCACAAAAATCTATGATCTGTATTTCTAATGATAGTATTAGGATACTGAGCGAATGTTTCGAGATTATGATCTTTGTCCGTGGCTAAAGGAGTATCAAACTCAAACCCCTTATTCCTGTAATTTAAAGCTAAGCCCTTAATTTTGCAGACATTCTTGATATCCCCCATCTGTCTATCTAGTTGTCTGTATGCATAACTCTTCGGGCCAGTACTGATAAACTCTGTTATTTCATTGCGGGAAGGAACTTCATCCGAGAAATAACCGAGTCTGCGATGATAAACAGGAATTAGCTGAGGTTTATCACGTTTTTGAACATGCATGGAATCTTTAGCCTACAGCTACTAGACTTTGTAGCAAATGAACCGTGGCATGACTCATGACAAACGCAGCGATCACAACATTGGTACGAGTATAATCTGGCATGAATTGGTTCAACTCGCGATAGCGCCTTAACAGAGTGCTGGCATTGCATACCCAGATATCTTTGACGGAAATCATTCTATCCATCAGCAACTTCAACATGGCGCTATACGAATTGACGTATTCATGCTTTGGGTAGGAGCTGAGCGCGAAATAACCCCACAAAGAATTCAGCACCTGTGTTGCCAGGGTTCTAAAGTCCTTATTTTAAACAATCAAAGCGTTATCAAATGTAATCCCTTGGCTGCCAGAAATCTGAGATCTTGAGATGCTAAACTATCCCAAACTTGGTTGAACTATGCAGAAAAAAGGCTAGCAAGAACAGTAAGAAATAAATAATCTGTTAGCTCCGCTGACATATTGAAAAGTCTATATTATGATAGCAAACATTCTACATCTTTCGTGGATTTGGAAAAAGTATATTGGGCCTTTAATAGGGCATTATCTAAGCCATTAATACACAACTGGTTATTATAATATTTAATTGGACCTTAGTTCCTAATTATCTTTGCAATCAGCGGGATTCATAGGAAAAGTGGTTTTTGTGAACAATAGCTTATCCAAGACAAATCCACCAATCATGTTGAACCTGTGAACAAGGTTTGTTCAGCTCTTGCCTTAGAAGAAGCCCATGAAGTTTCTTGAGTTTCTTGTCAAGCAGTTTCATAGGTCTTTAAATGTAATTTTTTAAATAGTGCAAAATCCAAGATGGGCACCAACAAAATCGATCAGGCAGGTTTCTGGGACCAACGACTGATCTGACCCTATGGATCATCCCTGTCCAGCAGTTCTTAAGGACTCGCTTTAAGAATACGATGGATATATGCTTGATGAATAGACAGATGTGGTAGCAACACCATTACGTCAAATTAGTGACAACCTATTCAACAGCTATAGTGTCTATGGAATAAGTAATTTAAATTATGGTTTCGAAGCCTCTTACTTAGCCATATTGGCGTGTGGGTGTTAGAGGTATATTTGGCCTGGGCTGTTAAAAGGAGGCCTTCAAATGTCTGATTTTGTTTTTGTGTCAAGTTATTGGTTTGATTGGCGTCTATCGAGTCCCTGAATCCAGGTCCCATTCACGCCATATCTAGGCTGGATTTATTTCAGTCTATTATTGGTAACTTAATATATAATATATAAGATATAGGAGATGGCTCCTAAACGAATCTAATTTTTACATTATTTCGATGGAGCCACACCCTCCTCCCATTGTATGTGTGTGTGTGGGGGGGGGGGGGCAGGGCGGGGACAACAAATCTTTGACACATTCCTCAAATACACCCACCGACATTGCACTTCGGCCATGTGTATACAAATTATTTCTACCTTTGTATTTGCTTAACACATCAATTACAAATTTGAGCGTGAGAGTTGTTGTTAATTCTAATATCCCTTAATGTGCCCATATTGCTGCACCAAGCCGCCAATCATTGCACATATATTCTATTCTACCCACTAAGCAAGGAATTAACGGAGAGTGGACCAGAATCACTTCAAAAATTAAAATAGCATATGACTATATGTATCTTACCTTTACTTACAAAGATACACGAAACGTTTACAAATTTAAAAATGTCAATATGTCGCATGTAACTGCCACTACATAAATAGCGTTTACATTGATAATTTGATGCAGTCTAGAAGCACTACCATATTACTTTATGGACTTGTGTTAATGCCAAAACAACCGAACTATAATACAACTTCTCAGCCTCTCTGAATATTCTTAAAATCTTGTTTAAAGTTCTAAAGTAGTTTACTCATTTTCGCAGAGAAACAGGTAAATGGCACAGCTGCCCCTGCCACCGCAAAAACATATTCTTGCCTATTTCTGAGCTGTAGTATAGTTATATATGAGTTGTGTTAATCGACAGATAATCTATATTTAATAACCATGATGTGATGAGCAGTACAGCGATCGCTATGGTGTACCACGGATCGCCGTCTGGTGCATGCAAGATGGCCTAGTCCGGGATAGTCCATGCTCACCCCTCCGCTGGCCATATATCGATTTGTTGTCCCCGCCCTGCCCCCCCCCCACACACACACATACAATGGGAGGAGGGTGTGGCTCCATCGAAATAATGTAAAAATTAGATTCGTTTAGGAGCCATCTCCTATATCTTATATATTATATATTAAGTTACCAATAATAGACTGAAATAAAACCAGCCTAGATATGGCGTGAATGGGACCTGGATTCAGGGACTCGATAGACGCCAATCAAACCAATAAATGGCCATTTCAGCAGGAGAACAAAATAATAGAGTCTGTGAGATCGCCTTACGTGTATGCACGGCCATAAGAGGTAAACAAACATTGACGCGTTAGCCGGTGGAGACTGGCAACTTATGTATATACTTTCACATATTATGGCAATTCCGTAATATGGGACCGTCCTCAAAGATTTTGGTATGTATTAACATCAGAATTGAATGAGGAATTTAACACACTGAACAAAAATTAGATCGGTTCAGATCTGGCGAAGATATGGCAAAATTAAAACGGACTCTTTTGGTGCTCCAACTAAGCGTAGACATCGCCCGAGCATGTGCCTGAACCGGAGAGAGCTAGTCACGATTTCTCTAGCTACCTTGCCTCGCTCACAACATGCGCCCTGATTGGCTGAGCCGGCTGGCGCAGCCTCTCACCGAGTATAAAAGGCGTTCTCAAAGCCAAACTCGGATAGAAGGGATGCGGACTCGGTCCCAGTGGGAGCATTCTCACTATCTGCATACTGCGTAGAGCTCGTGTTCTGCAATCTACACCAACACAGCTTATTACAGTCATGTTCCCTCCCTGGACAGCTGCGCTCCACACCACACGAAGTTTTTGTACACTCCTGGTAGATCAACAGGAGTAACAACCTAAATTAAAAGACGGCTCCTTATTTTGACTACCGTCACCAGTGGTGCCTTCACTGCGGTGTAAGACCTTTGGTCCTTACCATCTAAATTAGTATGTAAGAATGGTGGTGTTTTACATGTCCCGCCTGACTTGCCATGCCACTACAGAAACGTTGGTGGAAAACAATGGACATATCCAGCATCATTAAATTTATGTTTTGACCGTAGTCCAGACAAGGGCATCGCTAAACGGCGTGGATCGTCTTGTGCCGAGAAAATAATTCAACATAATATGTACTTACCATATCTACACAATGGTAATCCATCACTCTTAAAGCATAGGCTTTATTCTTCACTGTTTTCGTGTATGAAACATTACGGCCAGCATCCTGCAGTAATTCTCCAGGATAATAAGAAACACTCTTAGAGAATGATGCCAATTTTTAAAAGTCAAAGCCATGCTGGGGGTCACGGTCAAACATAAAATTACGTGGAATTTTTTTATCTTTTACCAGTGAATGGCTGTGAGATGACGTAATAAAGCATCATTTTGGCATAGAATAGTATTTTAGTATAATATTAAAAAAATTAGAGGTAGTTGCCAAATATTGAAAGTCAAGGTTACAATACAGTCACGGTCAAAGGTCAAACTGTGTGGAGGTTACAGATATTTTCATGGAATGGTCGCAATATGCTGTAAAATACCATTAAAACTCGGTACAGATGTACATTGGGGTAATATAAAATTTTAAAATGTGTTTATTGACATGCATAGCTATCTATAGTTTGAAAAGAACAAGTGTCTGAAAATAAACCATAGTGTAGCGCACAGCATGACACAATTAAAATCATAAGGGCTGTGAAATTCTAATAGAGTGAAAACTTTTAAACAATCAATTAAAATAAATAGCAAAACATTAATGCAGTCATTCCACATACGAACGATCTACAGACACTTCTAAGATTGCCATGGAATCAGATTAAAACACAAAATTGACGTAATTTAATTGAAACATCAATTGCAAGATGTATAAGCATACAATAGTATTGGTATTCATTTAATTTTTATAATAATGCACGGCCCTGAGGTAATTTTATAAACTGTTATTCAATTTAAAATAAAAATGCGTTATCGCTTAGATTACAATTCTCTCATTGTCGTCTGCTATCATATGTCTTATAAAGTTGTATAAATTGATGGGAATTTTCGCCTGTTAGTTGCTGGTGACTAAATTCTGCGCTAGCAATACAATAGACTGTTTGAACACTATATATTAGACCTTTCCGACAGAATGGACTGGACAAATTGCATAATATGTGGAACGGACGATGACATATTAAAATGTCCCGCATCAAGACAAGACGGTAAAGGTCTACAATCATATGAGGACTTTATGAAAAACGTAGAAGGTTTCAGAAAGTTGTATTTAGTGCCTGTTGATGTATGTTTTCCTGAAAGCGTTAATGCAAATGGCCTCCATGCCAACAAGGCAAAGTGGCATCCTAATTGTCAGCTTAAATTTGCTAGTTCAAAACTCCAGCGAGCTCAAGAAAAACATGACAAAAAGAGAAATATTGAACAGTGTGGGGGTGATATCGTCCAAAGAAAATCAAAACGCACCAACCCCTCTGATGAGTCTAAACACTCAGATAGGTGTATCTTCTGTAAGCAAACAGAAGGGGTACTTCATATGTGTAGTACATTAGAACTGGACACCTCGCTTAGAGAACAGGCAATGGAAATGCAAGACACAGATCCATTAGCCACACTTGCAGGTGGTGATTTGGTTGCCATTGATGTAACATATCACAAGCATTGTATGAATATGTTTAGAAATCGCTACAGAAATATACAAAGAGTCCAATCAGTCCCATTAACGCTTACTGAGCAGAAAATGACCGAGCCGAGGGTATTCGCTGAACTTGTATCATTCGTTGAAACCAGTTTGGAAGACGGTGTTTTTATATTCAGATTAGCAAACTTGCATAAAATGTATGAAAATCGGCTTACATCATTAGGGCTTCAAAAATCAATAAACAAACCCTGGTTAAAGAACAGGCTTATGTTGCACTATCCCAATGACTGCCAGGAGCAAACAGATGGCAAGAACACACTTCTAGTCCTTAACGAAGGTCTCCAAGTGCTGCTGAAAGAAACACTTGAAATGCATAATTTCGATAAAGATGCCCTGTCAATGGCACATGTAGCTAAAATCATACTTCTCAACGAGGACATGGCCGGAGCTTTTTTACCCCCCCCCCCTCCCCCATCCCCCGAATTTAGTGGGGAGACTGATTGGGCTAATTATAAAGTTCAATTCGAAATCATAAGTAGGACAAACCGGTGGAATAATCAACAGATGGGAGAGTATTTAGCTTCACAAGTTCTGGCAGACTTAAGCACAGACTACACACCATCCTATACAGAACTGGAGAGCGCATTGTTGGAAAGATTCGGTGACACTGCCCTCGGAGAAACAAGTCAGCTTCAACTAAAGAATTTACGTTGACACTCAGAGGAAACATTGCCGGAATTAGCGAGTCGCTTTCGTCGTGTTGTTATCCACGCATACCCCAGCACAAATATCGAAGGCATAACACATCTACATCTCGACACTTTCATAGACGCGTTGAGTGGAGAGCCAGCCCTTAAAGAAAAACTGTTTCTCATGGAGCACGCAACTCATGGCTACCGCGGTTCAGATCGAGAACTTCTTGAAGCGGGAGAAAAATAATCGACCCCAACTACATCCAATTAATGAGGTAAGTGATGTTAATGTCGCAACGACAACCGAATCAAGTACTACATCCGCAAGCACCACCAACAATGAACAACACACACGATCAGAAAATCTTGGTCAAAATCATGCGTCGAGAGGAAGAGGGCGTGGCCAATCCCATTGCGTAGGCCACAACAATGCCCAAGGATGCGGGAACCAGCGCAACAATAGCAATAGACAAAACATGTATGAAAGACTAGAAGAGATAACTAAACAGATCTCAGCACTCACCAATCTCGTGACAACACTCAACACCACGGTCACAACACAATCCACCACTAGACTGCAAGCAACCACAGCATCAGCACCACCACCAAACACGTGCTTTGGATGTGGTCAGCCAGGCCATTGGAGGGAACGATGTCCAAACCGACCTACATCTAGCTAGCATGGGCACTGATTACAGAGTCACTTCGGTGCCTGTCCCTACAATCCGGCTCATCTGCAGCCTCTAAACTACTACGTCAGGTGGCCACACCTACTCATCCACATATTCCTACAACATCATACATTCACCCGCACCAGGCTTCTTCTATGACGGTACCTACGATGCACACTGCATCCGCAGCACTGCCATCTTCCCCCTATGGAAAATGTGACCCAACACTTTCCGCATCTACACAACCTTCTTTCCTATGTAAAACGGCAGTGGTAGGTTGTAGCACCTCTGCTGAAACAACGTTTTTGCATGCACCACGTCCCACTGCCAAGGCACTTAACACCCGGTGTCCTTTTGTGGTTTGCAACGCATAGCCTCTTACAGCCACATCACCAACATGCACCATCAGCAGTGATTCCGAGGAAAGCACCCATTCAACATCAAGTAACCGCAAGAAGAAACATCATACAAAGAAAAGAAACTCAATGCCGTTGTTTCTTCTGTGCCTCAACTAAACATCACATGGCATATTGTCAAAAGTGGCTCACACAGGTAGCCCTCCTCCGTGAATGTGAGAATCCGCACTGCAGTATACACCAACACAGCTTACACAGAATCAGCAACAATGCCACTACCACTGCTACCCCCGACTCCGTCGTCACCTAAGCAATCACAGCAGCAGTGAAGACGAGTTGGCCCCTTCCACACCCAGCCACAGGTAGCACTCACGGAAGCTATTCGAAAACAAGCCAACTATATGCGAATGATACCGTACCACCATCACTGCCTCAAATGGTATCATTGGAGACTCGTCCACAGGCTCACCATAAAGTGATATACAACTGTACCTGTCTGTTTAGCGGAATTTCCACCAGTGCCACTGTGGACACTGGAGCTTCCATCACTGTCTTTAACAAGCACTTATATGAGAGCATCCCACCTCATAAGAAGCCACCCCTTAGGCCTACAAACATCTTTTTACAAACAGTTATGGGAGCAGATGTACCCGTGACTGGTGTAGTAAACTTTGTAATACAGATAGAGGAGATGCAATTCATACAGCGAGATGTTATCGCCTCCATCTAAAATGATGCCCTGCTTGGTTCTGATTTCCTCAGTGCCAGCGAAGCCATCATACATTGTAAACAACAGGAGCTAGACATACACGACCGACAGATACCCCTGGGACCGGAATCGTCATTATATGATACGTGTGCGGTGATATTAGCGACCACCTCCACAGTTGAGCCGGGATAGGAAAGGATCTTGTGGGCCACTGCAGCACAATTAGGAAACAACACTCACACAGCCATGCTGGAACCCAACTCCAAATACATGCTCACCTCACAATGTGCCAGTCCCCGCATCATCGTGGACGCCACCAACAAAATCATATAACCTTTCGAGTATTCAATGGCACTGCGGACCCAATAACACTCAAACCAGGAGTCCGTTCTGGCCATTTGGTAGATGTGTTATCACTGGAAACAGTCCCAATCGCAAACACAACAACGTCCGATGATTTGCCCGAATACTCACATGACCTATATTTGTGTGCCACAGTTGGATTCATGCAATGCCAAAAATTACAAATACGGAAATTACTTTACAAATATCATGATAGTTTCTCATCAGGAGACATGGACCTTGGAGAAACTCATCTAGTGCGAGACTCCATTGACACCGGAAACAACTGACCCATACGTCAACCTATTAGACGTCTCCCAATTCATAAAGAGGTGGCGGTACACCAACAGGTAGAGGACATGTTGCGGACTGGAATAATTGAGCCATCAGCATCCCCCTGGACCAGTCCCATTGTACTAGCAGGCAAAAAGCACGGATCTTTGCGGTTTTGTATCAGATTACTGCCGCCTTAATGATCTTAGCATCAAGGATGCTTATCTGTTACCTCGGATAGATCAGGCCTAAGATTCCATGTCCGGAGCCAAGTGGTTTTGTACCCTTGATTTAGCTAGTGGGTACTGGCAGGTAGCCATGGATGAGGCTGACATGGAGAAGACCGCATTCGTATGCAGAGACGGTCTTTTTCGCAAGATGCCCTATGGCTTGTGCAATGCTCCTGGAACTGTTGAGTGTCTCATTGAGCAGGTATTAACTACCCTGCAATGGGAAACCTGTCTGTGTTACATTGATGACGTAATCGTCTTTGGTCCAACGTTTGAGCAACCCCTTTCCAATTTAGACACCATGCTGTAAAGATTCTGCATGGCTAACTTGAAGCTCAAACCAAAGAAATGTCATCTCTTCAGACAGAGCATCGAGTTCCTGGGACACATCATATCCGGTGATGGAGTGGCCACCCAACCATCGAAAACAAAAGCTGTGGTGGAGTGGCAGACCCCCAACTCTGTCATGGAAACTAGGAGCTTCCTTGGTCTCTGTCAATACTATTGTCGATACATCCGTCATTTCAGTGAGATTGCATCACCCATCTTCAAGATCACCAAAAAGGATCGACCATTTGAGTGGACGAGTGAGTATGAAGGTGCCTTCAGGGCATTGAAGGAACTCTTGACGACCGCTCCAATTCTCGCTCATCCTAACCCTAACCTCGATTTCGTCCTGGAGACTGATGCGTCAGCTTACACTATTGGCGCAGTTCTATCTCAGGTCATGGAGGATGGAACAGAGCAGGTATTGTGTTATGGTTCATGTACTCTGAATAAAACAGAGAAATGCTATGTGACCACAAAGTGAGAATTACTGGCTGCGGTCTACTTTGTCAAGTATCACTCTCGTTACAGGGGTGGGGGCCATCGTCGCCATCCCGCTAGGTGGCGTGACACTAGCTGCCACTGTCTTGGCCATGGGCTTGGGGTGGGGCAGCGGCAGAGCACAATGAGGCTGGAGAAGCATGCTAAGTGCGTGGCACTGGCACAGAGTATGCTACGGACTACGACGAGTCTGTCAGCAAAGCTCTCGAGGATGGCCGGGTCACCAATGAAGAGTACCACCATATATTGAAGGTCCAAGCCCTGTACTGCATGGAGAAACCCAAAGTGCGACAGCAATACCTCAAAGGCTCCAGCGGGCGGGTTGATATGGAGGAGTTAAAAAACGAGATGTTACGGCGAGGTTGCCTCACTGGTCTCTGGAGTCGAGACGACTACAAATAGTGTGCTACCTGTATGGTAGCTTTAAGAACACCAGTATAGATGGCCTTCCCACTGAACCTCACGACAGTCATCCGGACCCAACCGCCCCTCCTGGGTTCACCCTTGACTTGCTTGAGAGGTCTACTGGATGATAAACCAGAGCTAACACCGTTCTCCATCACAGTGGATGGATGATCCCGAACCAGTTTCTCCTTCAACCCATGACCACTGACCAACCGCCCCATCATCATCAAGGATGCGAAGCAAGCTCATACTTTGATGAGGAGTAAGTTCCACCCTGCTTCATTCCTATTCAGGTACTCCTGAAGCTGTGCTCATCGCCAGCTGTCTCAGATTCCACGTGTACTTCACAGTGCGACGAATCCTCCATGAGCTGGGTGCAAGCCTCCCTGATAAAAATGCCTTCGACCCACAGCTCAACAGTCATAGCATCTCAGCAGCCAGCAGACTACAGAGAGTTCAGCGCTCACCCAGACTTTCGGTGGCATGGTGGTGACAACAGCGGTCTAGGGGTTATGTATGGTGACCCGAGACGTGACTACTCAGGATTCCCATATCGAACAACTTGACGAGTAGGGCATCGGAAGACAGCGACATTCTCGTTCGATCCAGACCATGACCCTGGGGCGCTGGTGCAAAATATGCAGCTTGCAGCAGGACTATCCAAATGTGTGGAAGTACTTTGTCCCACACATCACCTCAGGCCTCACACTAGCAGGGATCATTCGGATCAACCAGTCCCTGGAAGCACTGTGCTACTGCCTCATTATGGCACAGACCCAGCTGCGGCATTCCATAGATGGTGTCAGTGGAGCAGAGGTCCAGGCCATGTTCATCAGTCTTGTTGAGGATATGATCATCGTGGCAGACCCCAGTAGTCTTATTGCTAAGTTCCAGCAGGGGCTGCAGAAGGCCCGTTGCAAACTTGACTTTGCTATTTCACCACACCTACAGTTGATTCCGAGCAACATGATCGTCAACATAGAGGACCTCCATGTCAGGGGCTATAACAACATGGTAGTCGAGGGGAGTTCCCCCGGTGTCCACTTCGGCTTAAACACTGACATCAACGCACCTATGCGTAGTACAGGCCATACAGTCGTTCCGACCCTGACACTGCAGCCAGTCGACACGGCAGCTCCAGGCGCCCTGACACTGCAGCCAGTCGACATGACACCGCTTCCCATGGCAGCTCTATGAGTGTTGTCAGGCCTAGCTATTGTGGCGCTCAGGATCAGCTACTCCGCCACTAGCAAATCAGCTATAAGACTATTCTGACTCTCCACAGTAGTAGTGGGGACCACGGTCTCGGCTGGGACCACGGTGAGACACTGAACCAGCTTGGCATGCCCTACAGCCCCTATACCCGCTGCCAACATGCACATCCAAGGGCTGGAAGGTTATGCAGCGCATCATTTTTCCAGCTTGTAGTATGGCAGAGCCTTGTTTAGCTTTGAGTCCGGGGAGGCCATGGCAGTCTGCAACTGCTGGAACACATCTGACAGATACTCCCAATCCTTGTAGAAACCTTTAGCTCGCAGGATCTGCTCAACGATACTCCTGCCCATGATACAGTATTCGAGGAAGCAGATCTGTCCCTTGCCAAATCCTAGATAGAGCTTCACAGCTGTCAGCTCCTCTGTCAGCTCAGCACCAGAAAGCTGAGCGAGCTCATCTGGTGTCTTCTTCTTGTAGTCCTTCAACTCCCTCCGGAAGACCTCATAGTACTTCTCGCATAGCGTGAGCCCGGACATGTTTAAGATGTCTCAATAGAGAGATGAATATTCCTGAGTACTAACCCGGCCACCTGGCAGATGCAGACTGGGAAGATCTTATTAGCTCTCTCGACAGGGGATGCAGATGTTTAACCTCGTTGTATACTCAGTGCTTAAACAATGACGTCAACGGTACAGATCATGAAGCAACTGCCCGAGAGCCAGGCGAGTCTTCAGAAGGTGGAGAACCTGCTGTGAACACAGACACAGAAAGTACTGATCAAAGCAAAACCTCTGGCAGTCCATGTCGCCAGTAACGTGGCGGCGAATGTGGCCGTGGTGAAGGTGACAGGGGGGAATGAGGTTCTTCCTGCCACCACTGCGGCTGTCATTGCTACAGTGGTGAGTGAGGTGGCTGGGCACTGTCTCGGAATAACTCAACCCATCCCAAAGATCGCCCTCAGTGGTGCTTCCTACACTGTTGCCGCCAAGATCATGGGTGAACGTGTTACACTAATGGAGGCCGCAGTTCTAGGGCAAGCAATGAGTGCAATGGCTGAGATCATCGTCGCCTACGTTTAAAACCTCTGAATAGTGAGAGATGGATCACGAGACCCCTGCAGCATATGAGGCATGGTGTGCTGGAGGGCGGTGTGTAGCCCACAGTCGAGCATGTGGACTGAGGATCGCCAATGCCCGGGAATGGTGGACCGCCCACAAGGCATACCCATGCAGAGAGGGCCAGTACCCTGAGCACTGCTACCTATTCCCTTGGCCGACTGCATGGTCCTCCTATGCCCAACTATTTCACTGGGGTATGACTAGTAGGTTTAAGCGGTCTGTATATAGCACTATGACTCTGTCACTCACAGACCTAGAAAGCAAAGAGCTAGGCGATCTTGCTCACTTGGGCAAGGCATGCCTCACTTCAGAGGACACTGTTGCCCCTATCTCTTTCCTAGACTTCGATGAGAAGGGAGACCCGCGGGAGATCCGAGGTAGCATCCTAGCCCGAGATCGCATCTGGAACACTGATACGGTAGGACAATCAGCTATTAACAAGGCCAAGACTGATTACAAGGGATGGGCATCAAGGAGATGGTGACGATGCGAGTTATGCTCGGAATCGATGAGGCTTGAACCATCAAGGTTATGGCTGAGTCCTATGCACAGGACCTGGTTAAGGACCTCCTGACAGGATGGAGAGTATCTCAAGATATGCACCCTCAGCCTGAGCAGTATCACTGTCGATGGCAAAAAAGGTGCTACCGCCAGCCTCCAGCTACCAGAGGTGAAGAAGTCAGGGTTGTTTGGTTTCCCGTTTAAGACCACATGATAGTCATGGCTTCCCGTGCTTGTATCATACAGATACTGGATGTACTAGACACTGTGGGTGCTGACACAGGCCCTCTACGCTATCTTCTCAGCTGCTGCTATTATTTCATGCTTGATGCCTCCATTGCATCCTTCGTATCCACCGGAGGTGCAGGATCCCCCACTCTGCAGGCGAAAGAGCTGGTGCAGGAAGTACTGCCGCTTAGCCTCCCAGATATAGACGAGGCTACCGCCGACCAAGTGCTAACCATCTCCACACGCATGTCTGTACCATTCGACAGTAGGCCGGCCGATCCTTCCAGGTGGTGCTCATCATTGCCCCATCAGGACACGGGAAAAACATCTTGCTGTGGGCTCTCCTGGCTGAACATCTACAATCTCAATACATCCTTCTGATATCTGACTCTGTCCCTGAGGTGGTTGACAGTAATGGTACAATGGCCCAATCACCAAGACGCAGAACCTGCAAGCACTGATCGAGAAGCTGCTGGCAGCCCGACTGACAGAACCACTTGTTCTAATTATCGATGACCCTGCAATGGACCAGAAGACAGTCACCTACCTCAGCATCCGGCACACAAAGATAACTGTCTTCATCCTCTTTCAGAAGTACACCTGTGAGATCTCACTGGACATCCGCCGCAATGCCCGGTTGCTATACTTCAGCTCCAAGTGTGGACGTGCGCTGCTCGAGACCATATACGACAGCCTAACCCTCAAGGAGACCAAAGGGGACTTTATCGCAGGTGTACCGAGGGCAGCTGATCTGTACCGCTTCAACTACAGCAACTAGGAGACAGGAGAGCTGTCACACTTCAAGCCATCTCTGGAAAAGGCGCAGACCTTCACCTACAAGCTGAATCCAGCCAGGAAATTAGCCTGCTCTCCGCAGTCTCCGCTGCAACTTTTTTTCATTCATCAGAAGGCTGCGCGGTCTCCGCTACTTCGTCCACAGTCTCCGCTGCTTGAGGACCAGATGCAACTTCTGCAGAAGCTACTTCGTCCACCGTCTCCGCTGCAACTTCGGCAGTTTTGGCAGAAGCTACCTCATCCGCGGTCTCCGCTGCAACTTCGGCAGATTTGGCAGAAGCCTGTGGCTTCTTCTTCTTCTGACGAAGTAGCTTCTGACGAAGTAGCCTCTCCTGAAGTTTCTCCTTAAGACGATACTTTCGCTGAAACTCTTCCCATGGAGGGCCCTTCTCTGGGATTTTGTTGATCTGGTGCATCTCATGGAAAACCCACTTTTCCGATGTGAGCCCGTGACTAGCAGCGTACTTGCTAGCAGCGTACTTGCCAGGGTGGGGGGGGGGGTTCATGAGATAGTACAGGAAGTCTGGGTCGTTTTCTGGGGATTCCAGAAAGGTTTCCAGATCACTGTACAATTTCTCGTGCCCTTTTTCGTTGAAGATGTGCTCAACAGCCTCCTTGCGGCCAACAGTGAACCCCTCCTGAGTACCTTCTGCATGACCGGTGGCATGGCTCTCTGCTACAGTGGCACTGGCCTCATCCCTGAAGTAGTTATTTGCTTCAGACTGCATTCTATCCAGAATCCCTCGCTCTTCTTGGCTATGGAGGCTAAATACGCAGCCCACTTCCCGACGATTAGTATATCTTTGGGGTCGACCCTCACCCTTTGGAGAGCTAGAATAACAGGACTGTTGGTTTGGGACACAGGTGGTGGGCCGAGTGTCTTGCCCTGGGTGCTGTCAAACTTCCGGTAGAGTATCCGAGTCAGGAGTTCTTTTGTACTACGGGCTGGCGCTCCTTCCTCTATGGAGGCCAGTATCTCTGCTTCAGATGGAGGGGTGACCTTGGCTCGCTCGTGGATAATGTTGATGTCACGAAGCAGTCCACGGACCCTGTCACAGTGGGACAGTGCATGGCGTGGTTGTCGTGCCAACTTGTCCTGCTGCCTATGACAATCTGCTGGTGATCTTTACCAAACATGGCAGCAGTGTAAAACCTCTATATACCCAGACCGCAAACATGCTGCAGTATGTGCAACATCCAGATGGGGCCATTTAACCCGCGACATCGCACCACACTGATCCTCGGAAGGACTGCCTGATGGTCATTCGACCCAGAATACATGATGAGAACATGTTGTC
The DNA here is from genome assembly GCA_034401795.1 of Chaetoderma sp. LZ-2023a. Classification (NCBI taxonomy): domain Eukaryota; kingdom Metazoa; phylum Mollusca; class Caudofoveata; order Chaetodermatida; family Chaetodermatidae; genus Chaetoderma; species Chaetoderma sp. LZ-2023a. The sequence goes on from CM067372.1 coordinate 68,725,145, forward strand.
CGCTGCTGGGAAGTATGTTGACTTTGCAATCTCGGCACAGATCCACGAGATCAAGAGCATGACATTCGAGTTCAAGCTTCAGAGCACAATAGAACAGATGGTAGAGCCCCCACAGGTTCTGAACAGGTGGGAGATCATGCAGAGCAACAGCACCATGGACACCACCTATGTGAATGATGAGTACTGAGTCCTAGGTCCGCTGGCTCATGGCCCAACCTTCTATGCGAAGGAAAAGGGGTATTATGCTGTGGGGTGCAATGAGGGGTTCACGGAATTCGAACTATGGGCAGATGTCGAGAAGCCTGTGGCAGTTCCACTCTTAACCCTCCTCGAGAACACACATGTAAATCCGGCTGCCATGCAGGATAGGCTGCTCCCCTGGGTGTACACTGAGCAGCTCGCAGATGCGATGATGAATGCTCCAACACTTCATGTCTGCCATGATGAGAATGACCAGGAGCTGAAGCAAACGGGTTCCAAACAGTGGATCGTGCATGTGGAGCGAGAACACCAGAAGGTCCAAGCCACAGGTAACCAACGGGTAGAGCTGACATTGCATCGTGGTGCATCGGACTGTGTCGCTGTTGCGGTCCTGGTTCAGAAGGAAGGAGCCATCCAGCAGGTGGATAAGCTCGACGACTTCAAGCTTGTGGTTGCTGGGACCAATGTTCTTGGTGAGGTACGCGAGCTGGCGGATTGCCAACTCTACAGACAGAAAACTAAGTCATATGCACTTCTGCGCCTAACCAGTGGAAGCGACGACCTCGAGTCGGCACTCGAGGGCCGTCACCACCTCGGGGGCAGGGGCATCCCACCTAATCTACACAACTGGCTCAGCTTCAACATCGGAAACCTCATAGCTGGGACTCGTTCATTAGGTGTGACGGTACTTTACTTTGGCTATGCTAAGGTATGCATGTCGAACACATCAGGTATTCAGCTTGAGCGTGCGCACGACTCCTGTCATCACCGTGGTCCCCACTGCAGCTGCCACCACTACTATAAGCTCTGCTGTCTTCTGACCTGTCGATGCTTCATAGTCGAGCGTTGGCTCAGATATTTTTACAGCCTCATAGTACTCATCGAGTCTCTCATCTGCCTCTTTGAGGCTCTGGTTGGCCTGAGCTCGGAGTTGTCATCGGCGTGCCTCCCTCTGGCGCATATGCTCGAGGGCTTTGCTATACTCAAACTTCTCCTGAGACAGCTTCTCCATCGCCTGGTTATGATGCTCGTGCTCGACCTCTGCCACCTTCTTGTCAGCGAAGCTGAGTTCCCAGTTCGCTATGGCAAACACGCCCACATTCAAGATTGTGGATGTCATGCTATAGACTACAGTTTAAAGCTACTATATAGCTGCCCCAGCGACGCGATGTATGAACCAGAAGCTGATCCAGTCAAATGTATAGATGATAAGGACTATGAGGAGGACTATGATGGGGAGGATTATGATGCAGACGACTACGATGTAGCGGAGACTGCGGGTGAGTATGATGATGTAGCGGAGACCCCGCCTGAATCCCACAGGCTAGTACACAGAGTGAAAGGAATCTATCGCACTTACGTAAAAGATTCTATCGGGCCGCTGGCAGCAGTTGGGGCTCTGATCGCTCTGTTCACAATGAAGGCTGGCGAGACAGTCCGCAAGATCGCCAACAATGCTCTCCATGGGGTGGAGAAGATTTCTGAAGCCATACCAGCCATCGCCTCAGGAGTAGGTACGTTCTTTGGAGTCGCAGGCCCTTGGCTACCGTACGTTGCCATAGCACTCACGGCAATCTGGGCCGCCGAACATTTAAGCCATACTATATAAGGATGGCATCTCTCTATGACCTGGTCAAGTCCCTTAACTGACAAGCCTTTGTCGATAACCTACCCTTCAGTGATGGCACCAGCGCTGCAGAGATTAGGCAGCAATGTTCACAGGTATTCGATGAGGTGTTCATTGATGGCCAGATGAACGACGGTTATCTGTTCGCCTGTCTGAAGTTTGCCCAGGCCATACATAATAGAACAGGAGTCAACTTCAGTGATGAAATCCGGGAGTTCATCAACCGCCTCTCTTGAGGAGCTCTACTACCAGCCTGGTGGATATTATCACGAGCCTCACCAGTTACTCGGGTTCCCATGTTGCAAGGGCCACAAGTTCACATTGGAGGTAGTTAGCCAGTGGCTCAGCTGCCAGGCGATGTGGCAGATATACAGACCCCGTCCACGGCACATCAGGCATGCACATTTCGATGAACCTGATCCTAACAGAGTTGACCAGACAGATGTTCTATTCCTTCCACATGACAGAGTCTGTTCCAGCCGTTCTGGCAAGGGAACATGTAAGACCTACAAGTACGCCCTCACCATCATCGATGTCACCAGTAGGTACAAGGCTGCTGTACCGCTTACAGATAGGTCCACAGGGCAGGTGGCACAAGCATTCAGCAGTGTCTATGATGATCAGAAAAAGCCCCTCCAGTGGCCAGAATTGTTACAGGTGGATGAGGGTAAGAAGTTCAGGGGTGAGACAGCAGCCCTTATGTGGAAACACGGTGTGGCGATAAGACGAGGTGAAGTTGGTCACCACCATGCCCAGGCAATTGTCGAGTGCTGGAACCGGACTCTGGCAGAAAGACTGTTCCTACATCAGTATGCTCAGGAGATGGCATGTCCTGGTGATCGCTCCAGGGTGTGGGTGAAAGGTGTGCCCACGGTGGTAGAGAGATCCAATACTGACATTACTCGGTTAACTGGTAAGAAGCCTGTAGAGGATATCCAATGATCCTCTGTTGCCCCACCATCCACAGGAGCGAACAAGGGAGAGGAGTGCCTACCACCTGATGCTCTGGTTCGGTAACTGTATGAGCCTGGTGAGCTGGAAGGTGGTCGACGACGTGCAACAGACACTAACTGGTCGATAGATGTTCACAGGCTTGACAGGTATGTGGAGGCGGATGGGCAGCCTACATTGTACTACTTGGCTAGCGGTCCCAGGCGACCGTTTGTGCAAGCGGAACTTCGGCTAGTCCCTACAGATACACAGCTGCCACCATCTGGAGTGCTCAAGCCCGCTGCTGTCTATTCTTGAGGGATATGTCGCTCGATGGGTGTGGTATGTACACCACATGGCGCTTATCATAGTAAGCGGAGAGTCCGAGTTTTTCTTGACCATACGTCACCATACCCTGGTTGTACATGCGTAGGCCTCGGTTTTTAGCTCTGTCCACCCCACCATATAGGGCGCTGTAGAATCTCTACCAAGAGACCGCATTCTGCTGCTTTGACATTCCCTTAGCTGAGCACTTACTTGCAGCAGTCCTCTCCGCATAGTAGCATTTGGAGCAGAGAGCGAGACCATGAGAGCCTTCGAACTCGAGCTTGAACAGTCCCGGAGTCCGTCCAGACCATTTGTCCCAAGCTAGCCAGTCCCGCTTATGAGCCTGGTACTCTGCTCACATCTCAGGGCGAATGACGTCGTCGAGGTTGGAGCCTGCTATAGCGATATACGCGGAGTCATCTGTAGGTACTCAAAGCTGTCACGAGCTACGTAGTGAGTGAGAAAGTCGTAGTAGAACTCCAGCATTCACAGCTTCGTGAGCTCATAAACGGCTATCCCCACCTGGAAGGGCCTTCGAATACTGATTCTCGGCTTGTGACTCTGGAGCTCGTATGACTCACCGATCTCCTCGAGATCGTCGAACCATGCACTATGCAGGGCCTTGTCTACAACACATTCATCCTTCATGAAGCGGGTGTTGCTATGATGTTCTATGGCCTCAATGAGCTTCCCGTAGGCACTGTTGCCGAGGAGTTTGAAGAGATCTGCCAAGAGCGCTTTGCTCTTATCTACATCTCCCGAGCGGAGGGCCTCTGTAACATTCTCCATGAACCACTCGAATGGGCACTTGGCCACATAGTCTATGGTGCGGTATACAGGTGAAGAATTCTACCTTGTCCAGCTGAATCTGCGATGTCTTGCGGACATCAGGTACTGTCTTGCCGTAGAACTGTGTGGCAAGCTCTCGTGCAGGAGCTGTACTTCTATCAGCTCTCGCTCCTCGGTGGACTGCTAGACATCTCCAGAGACACATGTTGTCCCTGTATGTGTCGAGGGCAGTCATACTCTTCTTCTGTCGTAGCCAGTCTGGGAGGGGGCCTGTCCCAAGCAGAGGTTGGCGGTCGATGACAGCCCTGACTTCAACGTTGATTGATCGAACGAAAGCCCACTTGGTGTTGGGTCGATCGATATTGTCTGTGTTGAGGCGGGCTTGCTCTCTTGCTGCCACCCAGTCCTGAGCTGCTCCTATCATGTTCAGCCATGGGCTCCCTGGAGCATTCTTGTGGAAGAGCATCACCCTACCATCTTCGATGTGACGGATGCGATAGGTATGGGTGTAGTGGAGGTAGAAGGCGTTCTGGACAGTCTGCTGGATCTTTTGCATGATTTGGCCTGTGAGGTCTCCTTCTAGACCTCTGAAGAATGTCCTCTATCCTCTGTCACCCTTTCGCCGAGACGCTGGTCGAGAATGTATTCGCCTTCTCGCCTTATGCTCTGGGCTAAGGGTTCAGACCTCGGCCCAATCATCAATCGCTTAGCGATCCTGCGTAGGGGAGGTAAGTGTTCCAGTGGATGGTCTGCCATCCGCCTCGCTACAGTCTTGGCTCGCAAGCTAGCAGTCACCTCCTCGTTTAACTGACGACTCTCATGGATCCGCTGCGCTTTCTTGTGGAAATTCCAAGGAGCATCTTTGGCAAGCGCGGGAGACCTTCTCGTCTGCATTGCTTGGGAGAATTGCTTCTACCACTCCTCTGCACGGACCTGTCCGATCATCTGGAGCAGGTCGGCTTTCTTGGCCTTAGAGTAGCCTCTAAGGCCGAATTGCTTTGCAATAGCGTGAAGCTGTGCAACAATACTCATGGTATATATCCATGTGGATGCCTGTCTCTAAGTGGGTGTTCAGCGACTTTCACTGTACCTGTACTGTCAGTCAGCTCATCGACAAAGTACTTCTTGAAGAGGTTCTGAGCTACATTCCTTAGCCGGCTGCAGAGTGAAGCAGCTAGCCCCTGCCGCTGAGGGGATGAAGATCACTATCGATCCGGATGGAAAAGGGCTCGATCTGGCACAGATATTTCTCGAGGGGTTCACTCTGTTCAGTTTAACTCTTCATATATAGCCATGATTCTCATCATACTGCTCGTGCTGGCGTCTACAGCAGTGGCACAGGCCGCTGAGACTACCATGATATATAGATGCCAAATGGGCCCACTTCCGGGATGACCCCCAGTTCAATCCCTGGGTCAACCCCCTGCGGAGAAACATTTACGACCACTTTCACCCACGTGAAGAGATCAAGTCTGTCTGCCACTTCTATGGGGTTGAGAGGGTAGGCCGTGGTTGTCTGCTGGAGACCCCTGCTCAGCACCATATTCTCTGCGTAACATGTGAACATGCCAGAGTCTGCCGTGGTTCACATGCTAATCACTTTAGCCTCCTCCCAGGTTAACGTTGTCAAGGTAGATGGAAGCCCCTATGGGTGGTCCCATCATGCCGATGCGACTCTGGCAGAGACTACGTGTTTTTCTGAGCCTACACAATAGAGAGAGAGGGGGGCCGGCCCTGTGGTTGATGGCGATCAGTGGTGTATATCACTGTGGAGGCTTGTCTCTAAATGGGCGTTCAGCCCCTATTATGTGTGGTAGTACTAGTGTCGGCTTTAAAGTGATATTAGCTCCCTCAACTGGCAGCCGTCCGGCGCTCCGTGGCCTCCACCGCCCTCTCAATCCATGGGGCCTCCATCCAGAGGCATACCAACCACCTGTCTCAACAACCCTGGGGTCCTCCATCTAGAGGCATAAACCAACCACATGTCTCACCAACCTATGCCCCAGTGATTGAGAGAGTGGTGGGGGCCACGGATCGCCGAACGGCGGCCAGTTAAGGGAGGTGGTATCATATTAATTCTGACACTACCACTCGTCGTAAAATTCAAATCTGTCGCTCACAAAATGAGGTCAAGAATTTGCTGACATTGCGTGGATATTGATATTACGCGAACCATTGGGTGGATCAAGTCCATTTTAATGTCTGTATTAAGCTAGTGATCCAGATGTTAAGATGATATCAAAATCAACACAATCCATGGTGTTCCTTTAACAGTCCGCTACAGAGATGGACTGAGTCCCGATATGTCTGGTTGCTGAAGTGGAGTCTGTGTAACAGTCTAGTCGTTGTGATGACGTAATAAGATGGCCGGTCAATACATTAGAGGTGTATTCTCGTAGAAGCTATGCCTCTATTTTTAGATTGCCCAACCCCGAGGCCGACAGACCAGCAGCGGTAGCAACAACGGCAAGAGGCGGAGCCACGCACGCTCCCGGCGGCTACAATAGACAGATTTGACTAGTAAATTTATCTTAGACTGCTTAACCCTTTAATGGGCAAATTTGGTTAAGAAAATCTTAGTTATAGAATGGCCATTTGCAGGCCACGAGACAACCATTTTGACCAGCTCACACTTGAATGGCTGGCGAGCCAGTAAATCAAATGGTAAATTTTCAAATATAGTCTTCTCTTGGCCTACAAATGAACATTCCTCAAGACCACTACAGAGGATTTCTTGGTTGGCTTCGTCATGAGTTAAGTATGTTAATATCAGATAGGCATAACCCGAATTAACCCTTTAATGAGTAATATATAGTCAAGACAATTTAAATTTCTTTAATTTGAGTGAACATTTGTACACCTAAGGAATGTTATTTTTGAAAACTTACAACTGAATTGATCCAGATTGTTATCTTCTTCTTTTCGATCGCTGGTATCACACTTGGAGAGCCGTTCTCAAGATGAAATCTGTGGTTTTCTGCAGTTCTTCAACAGCCCCATACATCTTTTCAAGAAAAGAGGTTGACAAAGGCCAGATCTCTTCTCTCAGCAGCTAATATGTACTGAAACATTGAAGTATATGCTCTGTGGTCTGTTCTGCTTCTCCACAAGGACAAGCGGGCGATGTCGTAAGGTGGAACCGCCTGTACATGTGTTGGTTTAGTCTGTTGTGTCCAGTTCTGAGATGAAAAATGGTCACTTGCTCTGGCCTCGAGAGATGATGGTAGGCATCTTCTGATTGAGGTGTTCTATAGAGTGACTTGATGATAGTCTTCATCTCTGTATGGGTAACCATGTTTTCTGTCTGATTCTCTTCTGCACCCACCTTTGCCATCTTGTCTACTTCCTCATTTCCTTGGACTCCACAGTGTGAGGGGATCCACTGCAATGCTATCCGAAAGCATTTGATGGTTTGTAGTGCTTCTTCAAGTTGTGGCAGCTTACCTTTGGTGATAGCCTCAAGGACGGAGTGGGCATCAGATAAAGACAATCTGTGCAATAGGCTCTACTGTTCTGCTGATGGTATTAGCTGCATGAACCAGTGCTTCGACTTCAGCTCTGTAGTTTGTGCAGTGTTTGCCCGTCGGTATTGCAGCTGAAACATGGTGTCTGTTTGGATACTGTATGTGCAGTCCGGCACCTCCACTCCTAATTGCATCTTTGGCTGATCCATCTGTGTAGATCCTTATCCATGTCTCCTGAGGGTACATTTCTTCCAGCATGGCCATGGTCAGGGCCTTCTTGCTCACATCACTGTGTTCATCTTTGGTTGTGAGATGAGGTACCGTGGTGCGAATAGCTATGCTCTCTAGTTTGTTTTCCCAGGGTGGAGGATCAAGGGTGTGGTTTGGGTCTTCTATTTGTGCTGGCAACATTTCTTGGTGTTTCCTTTGAAGTGCTTTTGTCTCTTTCACAAAACTTGATCTTTTAAGTCTTCCTGATGACAGCTGTGCTTGCCTGATCTTCATCGGGTGGTTGCTGAACGATTTGAACTTTGCAGCTTGGATCAGTGCTTTGCATTCCCTTCCTTTGCTAAGTGTGTGGGGGGGGGGTGCCTGCTGTCTGCTCCATTTTTTCTATTCGTGTTGATCTCATTCCACCAGTGATGATGCGCAGTGCCTGGTTTTGTACTCTGTCGAGGTTCTGTTGATGAGATTTAGCTGCTGTCATCCATGAGCTGGATCCAAACTCAAGGTGTGGTTATACGGCACCTAGGTAGATGGTCGTGAGGATCCTTTCATTGGCACCCCCACTTTGTTCCTGCCAGCTTCCTCATGATATTTAGCTTTCTTCTGGCCTTTGCCTCTGCATTCTGTATGTGCTCCTTCTATGTTAATCTTCTGTCGTAGGTGACTCCCAGGTATGTCTGCTGGTCCTCGTACTCGAGTGGAGTACCGCCCAGTGTCAGATTGCCAACCTTGGTTTTGATGGACAGTGAGAATAGCATGGCTGATGATTTTTCTTTGCTGATGGTAATACACCAGCGATTGGCCCAAGCTGTAATTCTGTCCAAGGCGAGCTGCATTCTTTACGTGGCAGTCGTTGTGTACTCCTCGGTGCACCAGAGTATGAGGTCATCTGCATAGAGGGCTGCTTGGATCCCATTGGGCAGCTCTGCTACAATGTCATTAATGAAGAGTATGAACACAGTTGGTGATAATACTCCGCCTTGTGGCACCCCTTGTCTCAGCAATACATTGTCCAGATTGTCCATCCACCAGCACCCTAGCTCTGCGATTGTGTAGGTATGAGTTGGTCCATCGGAACATGTTGCCACTGATGCCTGTGCGCCGGAGCGTCATGAGGAGGCCATCCTTCCACACCTTGTCAAATGCCTTCTGATAATCGATAAAGGCAGCTACCATCACCTTCTTGGCTTGAAAAGTGTCCTCTATGACCTGAGCAAGATGTGTTGTTTGATCTTCTGTGCTCCTGTATCTTCTGAAGCCGGCCTGCTCTGAAACTATAATGTTCTCCGACTCCAGGTACCACTGCAACCGCTGGTTGATGATGCGCTCCATGGTCTTGCATATGCAGCTTGTAAGACTGATAGGACGGTAGCTCAGCACTTTCGTCTTGTTCTTCACTTTTTTCAGAATAGGAGTCATTCTGGCTTCCTTCCAGCACTGAGGAACCTCTCCATTGGTCCAAATGAGATTAAAGATGTCTAGCAACTTGCGGAGAGGTGCATTACCAAGATGTTGGATCATTTCATTCGTAATGCCATCTGGCCCGGGAGATTTCTCCTTCTTCAATTGGCAGATAGCCTTCTTCAGTTCTGCTAAACTAATGTCAACTTTCATTGCATCGTGAGTGTTGGTGTCTGTTCTTTCCTTTTGCTCTTTTTAACCATCCGTGGTATAGAAATGTTGCTTTCTTTTGCATATGCCTTCGCAAAGGCATCTGCAGCCATCTTTCCTGTCAGTATGTGTCCATCTTCTTCAAGAGTAATCTTCTCTCCCCCGATACCCTCATCATTCAGTGCTTTAATCAGTCTCCATAGCTTTGTGGTGTCTCTCTCTAAATTAAACCCTGCCATCTTTTCCCTCCAGCTTCTTCTTTTGGCTTCCAGCTGGGTCTTTAGATACCTGGCTTTAGTTTGTTGTAGCGTGAAGTGGTTTTCATGACAGGGATTACCCTCTGCATCTTCTCTGGCCTTGTCTAGTTTATCATCTGCTGCTTGCAGTTCTGTTGTCCAGTAGGGGCGGTAGTTTTTCCTGAACCCTCGAGGAATCGCTTCGTTGGCAGCCCTGAGGATACTTGAATTAAATTCCTTGACCACATTGTTGATGTTTCTCCCTTCTACTGCTATATTTTGGGTACGCTCACTGGAACGAATGCCGAAGAGACTCCAATTTGCCTTTTTGTAATTCCACCTTGGATGTTGAGGTGTACTTGTCGAAATACTTCCAGAAAGAGAGAGGAGGACTGGGCGGTGGTCGCTTCCTCCTAACTGCGATCTGACCACTCTACTGAGGTTTCTGTGAATGTCTTCTGTACAAAATGCCAAGTCCGGTGTTGTTGTTGAGTGCCACCGGCGCGAGTAGAAGGTAGGCTGATCTGTGGGATCGTTGACAACTAAAAGGTGCTTTTCATCTTGCCATGCTTCAATGTCTTCTCCTCGTTTATCAAGTGTTCTGTATCCCCCAGCTCTGGGACTGGCTATTAAAGTCTCCCGCAATGAGGAAGTGGCAGTCCGGGACCTGGATTGTGTCAAGTGAGAGATTCTTGTCACTAGGGCAGTAATAATTAACAATGTTAATCACAGAGTTGCTGGTTGTTAACTTGATCTTGATATATTCTGCCTCTTCCATAAAGGTTTTGATCTGGCTGGCGTTCACGCTGTTTCGGACCAATGTGATCACCCCACCTTTCTTTCTTCCTCTTCTATCACACCGGAAAATCTGGTAGCCTCTGATCTTAAATGGTTTACCTTCTTGCAGGTGTGTCTCTTGGATGCAGCAGATATCAATGTTGTTTTCGTACAGGAACTGTCCGAGCTATGATTTCTTGTTGGTAACCCCACCTCCAGATTGTTATTAATTAAGCCTCAAACATATTCTTGTTTTGGTATGCAAATAGACATGCAGTTCTTAAGACCACTAATGAAGTTGTTTTGGCCGACTTAGCCATTAAACTGCTAAGCAATCTAGCGTGGTGTGACAATATGAGACAGTTTACGCTAATTCCATCTGTCATCTGTGAAAATTATGCCAAACACTGCAATTTTTTCAATTTCTAATACCGGGTACCGTTTTATTTTTTTTACTGGAAAGATCCAGAGTGGGGCTTGCTTCTACGATTTGAACAATTCTTGACCTTATCTGCTTGACTATTACTGAGGTGATATGCTTTGGCCCGCAAGTTTTGGGCAGGCCTCGAGGCGATCGCAAACTCCATGCATAATTAACCTAGATACACAGTTTCTCGTAGGTAACGATTGTGACGTGACGTCTTACTATTCGTCTTAGTTATTGGCTATTATCTGACACGTGATTGACACACCTCCGGAAAGGTTATTCAATGAACTCGGACTCGTCTATCTTTTTAAGAGTACGAATCCTTGTTTATTTAGGGACTCGGGTAACATACCGGACTCGAGTCATGCCATTCGTATCTCCATTCGTATCTCGCGAGATCTCCTTCGACACGAGATCGAGAAAAATATCTCGTCATTCGTATCTCGCGAGATCTCCTTCGATACGAGATCGAGAAAGGTATCTGGTATGTATTGAGTAGCCATTGGCGTAGTGATTTCCACCAGAATATGGTGGTAAAACGAATTAAAACTTAAAAGGACACGAGCGCTACTCTTTTCATACCAGACAATATTAGTTCACGTAAAACGAGATGATATAAAGACTATAGTAGACTGTATGACAAGTAGTTAACAGAAAAATAGTCCCTCTGAATTCGTCGTAAAATACAAATCTGTTCAAATCTGTCGCACACAAAATGGGGTCAGGAATTTGCTGATGTGTAGATGTTGATATCACACAAACCACTGGATGGATCACGTCGATTTTAATGTCTGTATTAAGCTAGTGATACAGAGGTTAAGATGATACCAAACTCAACACGATCCACAGTATTCCTTTTACAATTTGCTATGGAGATAGACTGGGTCCAGATCTGTCTGGTCTCTGAAGTGGAGTCTATGTAAGAGTATAGTCATCATGATGACGCAATAGGATGGCCGGTCATTACATTAGAGGTGTATTCTCGAAGAAGTCATGCCTCGATTTTTAGATTGTCATATCTCGCGAGATCTCCTTCGATACCAATCTAAAATTAGAGGCGTGTCTATACTTTTCTCGATCTCATATCAAAGGAGATCTCGTGAGATACGAATGCTTCGATATGAGACAAAGAAGCCACGACTCTATTTTTAGATTGGAGTCATGGGTGGGTGTATTCAAATTAAACTCATTCCTTTGGAGACCCGTCATCAATTCACGTACATGTAAAGAGCAGCTACAAAATTTGGCATGGGTCTCAATTAATTGCTTGTGAGAAGCAGACGATTTACCATATCAACCAACCAAATGAATATGTGGGTTAACAGACTTATTCATTGATCAGCATGTTAGACGGCTACACTTAAATATGGTACATAGGGAATGGGAAGTGAATGGGATTTGCTCCATAATAACACGGCAGTATTAGGGTGAGATAGTCGTTGTTCATGTTGTTGGTTGTGGACTTAGACTAGTTAGACAGATATGGCTTGTAGTGCTTGAGTACCACGGTCTTTGGCAAATATGAATGGATCTCTATGAGATGAAATAATGATGCTTTGTTTCCACTTAATAATTCTAATGAATTGGGCATGTGCGTGAGAAAATCAATCTAGATTTGAAAACAATATAAGGTTCCCCATGCCCCTTCGGTACATCCGTTGAAAAGAATTATTATTACGTCGGTGTTTGACAGCAACTGGCATATGTTGTCTGATGCGAAAAATGGAATGTTTGTTTCATTTCTTTACCAGTTGTGGACATTTTTATAGACTCTGAAAAACTAACAGTGAAAACACATGTTTTCACACATCCCAGTCCCATAAAGGCTCGGTAAAATAATTATTTATTTCTGCTGCATTTTGATCAAATCTTCAATTTTTTAGTTAAAATGATGTATCTATTGAAATAATCATGTTTTGACGCTGTCACCAAAACAATGAGAATTGTTCAACCAGATTTATGCAAGAACTGGCGTATTTAAATTCAGCTTTATTCCCAGTACGATTAGGGATTGGAACAACTATCACAGGATCTTCTAAGCAATTCAGAAAAACTCCTACAAATAAATTTACCAAATTAATCAGAGGTAAAAACCAGCTACTTGACGAATGCGCGGTGAAAATTATGTCCTTTGGATTTTCGCCATGACTAATCAAGATCAAGATCGAGTCTAAAAATAGAGGCGTGGCATCTTTGAGAATACACCTCTAATGTATATTGACCAGCCATCTTATTACATCATGACAACGACTAGACTGTTACACAGACTCCAATTCAGAGACCAGACAGATCGGGACACATTCTATCTTTGTAGCGGACAGTAAAAGCAACACTGTGTATCGTGTTGATTTTGGTACTATCTTTACCTCTGTATCACTAGCTTGATATAGACATTAATATCGACTTGATCCACCCAGTGGTTTGTGTGATATAAACATCAACGCAACATCAGCAAATTCTTGACCTCATTTTGTGTGCGATAGATTTGAATTTTACGACGAATTCAAAGGGACTATTTTTCTGTTAACTACTTGTCATACAGGCTACTATAGGCTTTATATCATCTCGTTTTGCATGAATTAATATTGTCTGGTATGGAGAGAGTAGCGCTCGTGTCTTTTTAAGTTTGAATTTTCTCTACCACCATATTTTGGTGGAAATCACTACGCCAATGCCTACTCAATTCATACGAGATACTTTTGTCGATCTCGTATCGAAGGAGATCTCGCGAGATACGAATGGATCAAGATCATGCAAATTCAACTAAATCAAAGTAAGCGAGTAATATCTCGTGGGACTCGGGTAATAACGTTGGAATCGTTATGGTATCGGAATCGTGTAAGAATCATATTTTTGGAAAGTGATATGAGAAGCCATGCAAAATAAAGTTGTCTAATTTACAAGCGTTGAATTTAAATAAAAGAGTGGTTGACTTTAGTGGAAAGTTTATTCTATGCTATCAGAGCAGTAAACATGTTTCGTTCAAGCATCAGAGAAGTCGCTCGTGGCATTGGAAATGTAGTTCGTAGCAGTGGCACTGCTACTACTGGCAACAAATTGTCTTTGATACCGTGCCTCTCTCAGTCTCAGCTGTTCAATGATGTAATCCCTTGCAATTGGAGCAGTAATACACGACTATATTCAACAGAGTCATCTTCAAGCAGTGAGGACACTTTAACTTTTTTTGAAACGGTAGAAAAGTTTTTTGAGAATGCATCTGATGTCATTCGAGAAAAGTTAGCAGAAGAAATGAAAGGAAGGGCCTCAATGGATGAGAAAAGAAAAAAAGTGGAAGGAATTTTGAAGCTAATTAGGCCTTGTAATCACGTACTTGCTATGAACTTTCCAATTAAAAGAGATTCTGGTGAAATAGAGATGATAGAAGCATACAGAGCACAACATAGCCAGCATAGAACACCATGCAAAGGAGGTATGTTCATCTAACTACTAACAAAGTTGAAAGTTAAGTTTAACTTTAATAGGAGGTTTTTACGGAATTCCCGTATGACGTCATTTTCACTCTGCGCAGATGACTGGCCGTCAGCTGATCACTGTTTTGTTAGTATACAACATTACGCTGCGGTGGTTGATGCTACTCAAAGCTTTGAAAATTGCAATTTTACGTCAGCTCAACCGATAAAGTTGGCCAAATTGACAATTCTAACATCAAATACTATTTTATTATGCATTTTTAGAAATATATTATTGATTCTATGCACATTAGAAGGCAAAATGCTACCGCGATGATATATGATTATGTCAGAAACGTGCCCACCCCATCAGTGCATGTGGATCCTCGTAGGCTATAGTACCAATACAAGCGGCTGCTCAATAGATAATGTTTACAAATGCGCCCAAGATGGCTCTACTGTCATAATGATTATCAGTGTGTGCATAGGCACAGATAGAGGGGATGCGTAGGTATGTACGTGTGTATGTCTCTGTATGTATGTATGTATAAGGTAACCCACTCCCACCCACCAACCATATGGACAATTTTGGAGATGAGCGAGGCTGGCAAAGATATGAGTTTGTCACACAAACCCCCCGCCCACCCCCCACCCGCACTTCGAGTGTCTAATTTGAATTAGAAAATCTGAAATTCCATATTTACCTCCCACACACCCTCCCCAAATGGCACCCCACCCCAGAAAATGCAGGCCGACGCTATCTCGTGACATAGATTTCAAAAAATTTCTGGGGAAGAACCCTGTACCCCATATTTAGGTTGTCTTTGCACCCCCGCCCACCCTTGAGGTGGTTGGTGGGGTGGTGGTGGTGGAGGACTGCATTAATTCCCACCTGCATCCCAGTATATAAACAACCCAGCGGGCACATGACATTGTTTCAACATTGAAATCACGTGATTTTCAGCGTGGATTCAATGTTGAAACAACGTCATGTGCCTGCTGGGAAGAGGCCCAAGGGCCTGTAACACTCAACTGGACCATTAGCATTCAAATAGATATACTTAATTTTCAGAAAATCCCAGACAGCCACTCAAAAAATTTACCAATCAAAATTCTGAATGGAAATTCTAGTCTACCTTGATAGGGTCACTCTAGCCAAATTTGTTTGAAATATGTCAAGCAATTAAGGAGAAGCAGCGTGCTGACAATTTCTGGTAAATTTTTCATAAAATCTAAGACCTTCACCCAAAAAAATGATCAATCAAAATTCTGAATAGATTTTCTAGAGCCTACCACCATTGGGTCCATTCAGCCACATTTGGTTGAAATCGCTCAGAATGGTAAGGAGAAGAAGCATTTTGACAATTTCCAGTAAGTTCTTAATAAAATCTAAGATTTTGACCCAAAAAATTGATGGATCAAAATTCTGCATGGAAGTTCTGGAGCAAATGACCATAGGATACTTCCAGGTAAATTTGGTTGAAATCACCCAAACGGTTAATGAGGAGTAGTGTTTTAAAGCAAAAGTTGATAGATGGACGGACGACGGATGGTCGCCACGGCATAAGCTCACTTGGCCTTTCGGGCTAGGTGAGCTAACAATGATTAATTTCAATTTGATTATGAATTAATTAATCAATATGCTCGAAACTACTTCTCAGAGCATCTCATTTTCCAATTATTATAGGGGAAGGGGCATGACACCCCTCCCTAAACCCACTACAATTGGGAACCCCACCCAGACCATGACTACTAGGTTGGACACACCCCATAATAGAATTTTAAATCCACCATGACACAGTTGGTGAATTTATTATTAAACTCCAGTCTTATGAGTGTTATTTTCACAAATTATGTGTTTTGTGGGGTTAGTGACAGAAACAGAGGGTGGGGGTAGGGAGCATTAGACCCTTAAAAGTTTTAGATGGTGTGTGGCGGGGTAGAGGGAGGGGTGGTGGTTAAGACAATTTCTTTTCCTGGAGGCAACCTTGAGAATGTATAATAGTCAGTAAATAAAATAATACTAAATAGTCATACACAGATAGCTGATCAGTACAGTATATTTTAATACAACTGGAAAAACATCTGAAATTTACAGAGTGAACATGGTGAGGCCATATGCTATGGACCAGGGGATGTGGGACCTGGCTCTTGGGCTATCTGTTCAGCATTATCTCTGTAATGGTGAGGATTGGTAAATGCTATTTGAATTTTTTCTTGGTAACTGGCCATTTGTATGTCACGGGAAGACTTTTTTACTTTATTTTATTTTACTGCCCCAGTAACAAAGCCAGCCATTTCATTTTTCAAAAAGCAATCTTCCCTTGGCTTGCAAATGGACATCTTTCAAGACATTACCACAGAAGCAATTTTTGGCAAACATGACAATTTCCCGTTTAATGGTCAAAATTCATTAAAAATATTTCAATTTTTTCACACAAAATGCACATTTACACTTTAGAGATCAAAAGAAGGCAATTTTTTAATTTTACAACTGAAATGGCTGGCTTGATTATGAAGCCAGGCATCTCAAGATCAATACAAATGCTGGGTTTTGACAATTTGTCCTTTAAAGGTTCAAAACCTACTCACTTTGTTATATTACATATGTTATACTATGTTAGGAGACAAAACTATGTTGATAAAATTATAAAATAATTGAAAAGAAATTGGGAATTAGTCATTCTTGGGGCAAAGTAATTTCAATTAGCAATTCCAATTCCTAAAAATTTACCAATGTATCCAATGGGGTAATTGAATTAGTACAACTTACAATTACCACCAGTCCTGGTCATTGTTAAATTGAATCTGCTATCTAGAGCCTACAAATTTCCCTGTATGGGTGGAGTTACACCCCTGTCTGTCAGGAACTTGCTTCCACATATATAATTTTCAGCAATTCCTGATTGAATGGTGCATGGCTAGATACTCATACACCACAGGTCTACTCCACTCCTATTTCAAAGACAAATTGGTTTCTATGCTTTGGAAGATGTGGGGGCCATATGTTTAGCAATGTTTTAATGTGGAGTGGGTGATTCAACACTGGCAATGCCACCTAATTTCTCTGAATCAATTCATGGCATGACACTTGCAGATGCACACATGTGATTATCAAATGCTAAAACATTTTGTAGAACTTACACTGTTTGCATACACTGAGATAAACATCGATTGTTCTTTCTATACTATCTACTTTATCAAGTATATCTCATCAGTCACCCATATTTTAAATGATGTAATTATTTAAATAATCAATTTTGCTATTAGCTATAGATTATTAATGCTGAATGTGAAGTAGAAGTGAGGTTCTACATGGGTGGTTCTCAGTTATTTTTATAGTTTATGCAATAGCAGTTGGCATCATGTCTTGAGGACCAATAAAATAATAACCCAATCACATGCCCCTAGCAATTGAGGTAGGTAAATGTAGAAAATTATCTTTCACGCTGAAGGTTAGGGTTTCTTTTACTATGTTTTTGCTAAGCACAGCAAAATAAAGCTAGGAAAATAATAAAACTGAAAATCCAATTAATTTTACAATCAGTCCAGTCATTTTAATATGTAGAAATATAAATATTGCAATATTTTTGGGAGCAGGTAAATTATATCCATTGTTGCAAGTACATGTAGGTAATGAATCCTAGACATCCATATACTTTTAACACTTAAGGACATGTAGCTATTCATTAACCATTTCACCGCTGAATTCGCCATGTCTCATTTTCAATGCTATCATACAGGAAAACTATTGAATATTTTGAAATTAATTTGACTGGCAGTTGTTGCCAACCCATCGGCACCTCAAAATCAGCTCCTGCATGTCAAAATTCAACACACCCAGCTGGTTATCATAATATATTTCCTGCCAGCCATGGATAAACTGATTTGAGAGAATGACAACACTGCTGAATCACATGAGTAAACTTAGACTAACATCCATCTGCTATCAGCAACCCCCCCCCCCCCCCACCCCAAACCAACCACACATGTAGACAGTTATTGGCTCTCAATCGTCTAGAGGTATAATTTATCACCATCAATACCATCATTAGAACACTTATTTGAGCAGGAACAACACAATTGTCACCATTCACACACACAATCAGCAAGCCATTTGATGAACGAATACTGGTTCCAACATGGTGTGAAAGTAGTAAATAAATGATTGCCCTCAATATCGTACACAAATAAAGTAGAAATTAAATATATTTTGCCAAACAATTATTATTTAGAGGATTAATGCGGTGTAAGATAAGATTTACTGCCAGCAAGATCAGTGTTTACTTTATCACGTCAGTCGCCGCTTGACAGCCCAGCTTTCCCCGTTCTAAAAATAATGACATCATGAAAAAACCTCCTATACGTTCCGAGAAAGGTGATCATACTATGATACTTTGTCTGAATCGTGGAAGTCCGAATTGGGGAAGTCAAGTTGGGGGATAATTTTCATACCTACATCCACGCAGGGAAATGGTGATATTTCTTAAATGACAAGAGCACACGTTAGAGCACAATTAGATATAGAATAATTTAATATAATTCTACCATATCCGCAGCAGCTAATCTCTTTATAGAGTGAAAGCAATGATCATACTTAGTCCAAATCGAGAAGGCTGTTTGCGGAAAGATATGTCCATAGAGGCAAAATGCATTAATTTTACTAGTTAAGATGGTTGAAATATTGCCAATTTCTTTATATAATTGTGTGTAATGGTTATATTTGCTCTGGTATTCATTTAACTTCCCGGAATCGACTTCCCCGGTTGGGACTAAGTATGATCACATTATTCACAAAATCAGTAAGTGAAAGCAAGCCAGACCTCTCCACGAGAGACAAGTGATTTCTCGCCTCTCGCCTACACTCGCGTACGGTAAGTTTTTGGCGAGTATCTCATTGCTCGCCTACATTGCTTCCTAGCAATGACAGAAAATATGCATCTGCTGATACCGCTTGCCTCAATGTCTTATGTTTAAATTCACAAGAGCAAATGATTGGCCCACCTCAAAATTCTCATGGAGAGGCCTGATTTTGTCACCTCTAACCACAAAACACATCACCAAGACATGATTTATGTGAAGTAATGACACAGATGACCGATTTCTGAATTATTCTAAATTATATTAAAACTTCGACCCACAAACTTGTTCATTTGACTAAATTTTCACATAGGAAATGTCAATTTGAAGACCAACTGAATACTTTTGAAAATGTACCACTGAAATGACTGGCTCAGTTATCGACCCAGTCATGCTACTAAGGTAACCAGGGTTTGGTGGTTGTGACTGAGGGCGAGCCTGTGACTATACCGGTCTGTCAGATGGAGTGATTGATGGAGACTGATGGAAAGGCTAATTCTCTCCTAGGCCATCCATAAAAAAGATTTTTTTTCCTGCAAACCGGGTGTGGAAAAATGATTTCAGTAGGGAGGTAGGAAATTAATTTTTTTTTTTAATTCTTTTTTTTTAAAGAGGTCATAAATATTTTGTTTCCAGATATTTGACCATATATCAATTAAATATGGTTGTAATTGCCAAATTTGTTATGTTTTTCATGTCACAATTAGCAAAATGGATTCATATTGCATACAAATGGCATTAAAACATTGTAATTTGTATAGTTTGACAAATGTATGCATGTTTTTTTTTTAATTCCCGGTCGGCTGAAAATAAAGACAAATTTCACCCGGGAGGTTTACAGGAAACGAAAGTATTTTTTATTTTTGCCCTACTGACTGGATAGACTTCTCTAAGGAAGATGACTATAAATAATATTCTAGAGCGACAACAACATAGTCTTAGCTTGTACTTTGTTTTTCAACTTCAAATTCAAAAACTTTACATAGCAACTTTATATATTCATTCTTATACATTAAACACTCTACATAATTTACAACCATACTCATTGACATGCTCTCCAAGCTCTTAACTCCCCCTTTTTTATCACAATTTCACAAATATATAGCATACTAGTTTCCAGGTAAACAAACTTTCACCATTCAAACATGTCTGTTCAATAATTTTTAAAACATGAATTTTCAGCAATATATTCAATTAAATACAATCCTTAATAATATCCAATCCTTAATAATATCAGGCTTAAACCTCATGTAGCTACTTAGCCATTGTAATGCTGAATTTATTGAATTAAATTATTATTGCAGGCAGACTGGTCTGCCAGCAATATGGATTCCATTTTAGAATTATAAATTGTTAATATCTGGGTTCAGCAGTATAATGGTTAAATCTCTATTTAAAAATCTATTTCTCCTTCGATCAATACTCACCATTCTGTTACTTCTGATATACAGTTGGCCCTGACAGCGGCTCTAGGATTATAGACTTAGAAAGCTTTACCGACTCCTGGGAACCGGGTACTCAGCTCCCAACTGCCGAGTACCCGTTTACCATAGAGCTCATTCTTGTTTGCATAGCAACAAGAGCAATACATGCTTTCTGCATTGAGGATTTTAGTGGGTTTTTTGTGAAAGAAAATCTTTAATCTGTGATAGTTTGTGTGTTCGTGAAAGGATTAACTACGGATACTATGGAGAATACCGCCGAAGATAACCAGGTTGTATCGTTCTTTATTATCCATAGTTAAAATACTTAGGTCTCTAAATTTCGTTGTGTCGCATGTTCTAATTTCTGACCCCATAGAATCTGGGACGTGTGCTAACAACGATATATGCCAGACGATCGCCTTCTTTAACCCCCAACAGGCGATCGGCAGATATGAAAATAGGTGTTATGCTACAGTATTTCTAACACGAATATCGGCTGACGTCGTTCTCCGTAGGATCCGAGCGGGTGACGTCACACCCGGTCGCTCGGATGTTTATGTGAAGAAAAATTTTTCATTAATTCGCGCATCTTGTTCTGGGTGCTGCGTACTAAAAATGGTACCGGAAACTTTAGAATGATCAAGTTTACGTGCGATCACGATCGGTTTGCAATGATCGGTGGTTTCAAAATTCTTGAGTAAATGCGTGGTCTGCGGTTTTACCGTGTGATACAGCAGTTTGTTATACATTTTGTTGTTTTCTTCACATATCGTGCTGCTTTCGTTAGGAGTATAATTTATATTGATTAGTAAATATACCCCGAATGCTATGCGATATGATTCCTGGAGCCGTTACACATCCTGGAGGATCTATTATGGGTGTGTTTAATGCCCGTCTCGTTCTTGTCGTCATAATCAATGCGATCGTTGTTGTAACGTGGCGGGTGGGGTGCGGGAGGGTTACAGTTAATTTATGAGTCAAAATTATTTGAAAATTAATTGTCTGCCTTCCATCCGGGTCTCGTTCCGCTTGTTTATTGTAGGTTTGTGCTTCTTCTTCTTTTCGTTCGCTGATCATACCGCCAGTCCTGTAAGTGACTATCGACATGATCATAAGCGTTAAGTGCGTGGAGCCATGGTTTATTAGAGTGCGCCGTGCGGCCTGGAACCTCCGTCTTCAGCACTCAAGGTTTCTGTCAGGGTTACCTCACCCTTACCTCCTTTAGTCGCCTCTTACGACACGCAGAGGATACGGAAGGTGTACTCTAAGCCCCACCTACAGGGCAAGTAGGTTTGTGCTTATGTTATAGGCCAAGCCAGCCCCGCCATCATGTGACGAATGCCATAAGTTTGTCCGTGTCGTGTTCAAGGACCATGCATGTTTTAGGTGTTCCCTGTGTAATATTGATCATAGGTGTAATGTTTGTGCAGTGTGGTCCGTTGAGATGATGGTTAAGTTCCTTGCCCAGAAGGACTTGGCTGGGTCTGACGCGGGGTCAGGCGGTCCGAGAGGAAATCGTGGAGCGCCCGGTTCGGCCGGTGGGGGTGCTCCACGTCCCCAGCTGGAGATGGCACCGCCGGCGTGGTTTGGTCCGGCTATGCAGGGTTTTCTGCATAGCGTTCTGCCCATGCTGGTGTCGTCCCTGCTACCAAAGGTTGGGGGGCAGTTTCTCCCCATGCCTGGTATGGGTCCTGTCCTCGGACAGGATTCTGGACTGGTTACCGAGGGGGCCGTCTCGTACGGCCCCCTGGCAGTCCCGTCTGGCTTCGGCCAGACAGGTTCTGTTTCTCTGCGGCCACCTCCGGGTGGTCCAGTAGCGGTGGCCGGTCCGTCAGGTGTGGGAGCCGTCCGCTAGGATGGCTCCACGGTTGACTCGTCTAGTGACGGCTCTTCGGAGTCTGAAGCCGAGGAGGAGAGGTTGCTGCGGCCCGTGAAGCCGCAGGTGGAGAATATGGAGGTTGATTCCGTCCTGGACGGAACCGGCCTCCATTTGTCTGGTTTGGCGCAAGCCAGGTCAGCGGCTGAGGCCAATCCGTTACCGTGCACCGGTTCCGTGCGGCTTGGTTTGGCACCAGCCGTCACGGGAACGGGTGTGCCGGGCCAGGCGTGGTACTCACCTATAGTGCCTGGCGTGTCAGCCGTGGCTCCTTGCCGGGAGGCCGTGGCTGGCAGACCCGTGAGCACGTCAACGGGTGACGTGTTTGCGGGGGTGTCTTCGTCGGAGGTAGATTGGTCAGATGCTCTGGCGTGGCTAGCCAGGGTTGACCCGTCTGTGGTTTCGGCCACGGCCGATGAAGATGCGCCCCGTCCGTCGGTTGCGTCGATTAGGACGGGGATTTTGCCCGCGGCCCGGATCCAGTCAGTGGGACTGGATCCACGGTTCATAGATTTGTTGGATGCTATTTATAGCAAACAACTAATGACCAAGGGTCAGCTCCCTGCGGCCTCCAGGGAGGTGCGGGCAAGATGTCGTATTCCGCGGGGGGAATACGACAGGTATGGTGTAGTCCCGTCGGTCACGGAGGATGACCGATGGGTACTGGGAGTCCAGAGTGCCGGGTCGGGTGGCCCCGGTCCGGCACTAGTGGATAAGTCCCAGGTACACCAGGAAGAAGTCCTGTCCCTATGCGGTGAGGGCAGCGATGAGCGCTGTCAATCACTCTTATCGTCTCCTTCAGTCGGTGTGGGCTGAAGCGGGGGCAGGCCACCCTGTGCCACCTGTGGCGCTTTCATGTGTTAATGACGGCTTGGTGCTGTCAATGGACGCATTGGCAAGGGTGCAAGCGCGAGTAACGAAGTCCAGGAGGCAAATGGTCATTGACCATATGCGTCCGGCTACGGCAGTCAGGGAGCGTCTTCTTGGGACGCCCCTGACAGGGCCTAGCATCTTCGGTGGCCAAGCGCGAGCCATCTTAGAGGATACCGCCAGTATCGCGCAGAATCGGTTAGCGGTAAACCTACGCACGCACTAGGGGCTGTGGGGAAACCGCTAACGGGACAGCCTTCAAAGAAGCAGAAGAAGCATAAGAGCAAGGCGAAAGCCAGGCCTGTTGCGACTTCTGCTTCAGCTGGGTTCTCGGAGCCGCCGCCGGCGAAGAAGCCCAGGAAGGTTGTAGAGGCGCCTACCCTCCCCAATGTTGCTCCTGACCGCCCTAGGGGCGGGAAGGGGAAGGGTATGGGTAAGGCCTCAAAGGGCGGACAGAAGGGGCCGAAGCGTACCTGAGGGTACGAAAGCTCCCTTCATATCCGCCTGGACCGCGCCTGTGCGACAGGAACAGCGGTGCCTAGAACGAAATGGTTCTCACTCTCTCTCGGTAAGAGGGGGGGGGGGGGGGGGGGGGGCGGACTGCGAGCCGGACAACCCCGTTAGACGTCGAGGCGTCTATGGTGGGTGGAAGGCTCATGCGATTCATCGAGGCCTGGCGAGGTGTGACGTCAGACAGTCTGGTCCTGGGATGGTTATCCCAGGGTTACATGCCGGAGTGGTGGGACTTTCCACCACAAAATCTGTCTTTGGCACCTGTCTGGACACCCGTACCAAGGGAGCCAGACAAGTTAGAAGCCGTTCAAAAGGAAGTGTCGGGTTTGCTTCTGAAGGGAGCAATAAAACCAGCAAACCGGAACACTCCAGGCTTCTATTCAAACATGTTCCTTGTCCCCAAGAGCACAGGGGGATGGAGACCCATACTCAATCTCAGGCCATTAAATTGGTTTATCCATACGCCTCGGTTCCAGATGGAAACGCCGAGGTCGGTAATGGCGGGATTGAGGAAAGGAATGTGGTGTGTATCGATCGATCTGAAAGATGCATATTTCCACATTCCGATGAATCAGAGTTGGCACAGGTTTCTGAGATTTGCGTTTCAGAATCAAGTATGGGAGTTTACAGTTCTCCCGTTTGGCCTGTCGACAGCTCCGAGGGTTTTCACAAGAGTGGTCCTTGCGGTGACAGCGTTTCTCAGAAAAGAGAACGTGGCGCTACACACCTACATAGACGACTGGCTGCTCAAGGCAGACTCGGCAGCCAGGTTGAATGTGGATACTGCTCTGACTCTGAAGTTACTTTCAGATCTAGGCTGGATAGTCAACGAGGAGAAATCCGAGTTGACGCCCACTCAACATTTCGTTTATTTGGGGATGCGATTCGACCTCGAGGAGGGCAGGGTTTACCCGTCAGAGCCCAGAGTGGTGTCTCTGTTAGCCATCCTCAGGAGTTTTCGAGTGGGAAACCACATTCAGGCAAGGCGGTTCCTTCAGATGCTGGGCATGATGGTCTCCATGGAGCAGGTTATCCCCTACGCTGCTCTAATGCGAAGGTCAGAATCTCCTATTAGGGGTTTCGTTGCACCTACCCCACCCCCAGCTGTCCGTCTACACGGATGCATCGCTGGAGGGGTGGGGTGCCTGCCTGGGAGAACACCAGGTCTCGGGCACATGGACTCTCCCGGAGAGTCAGCTGCATATCAATCTGTTGGAAATGATGGCAGTGGAACTGGCGTTGGAAGAGTTCCTTCCGATGATCAGGGGCAAGGTGATATTGATACGGTCGGACAATTCGACAGTAGTATCATATATAAATCGCCAAGGCGGGACCAGGTCGCCCACTCTGTGCATCAGGGTGTGGCACTTGATTCAATGGTGCAGGAATTACTCGGTTGTTTTGAAAGCAGCTCATATTCCTGGCCGATTGAACATTCTGGCGGATGCTTTGTCTCGCAGACAGAATCTTGCCAACAGAATGGTCCCTCAACCCTCCGGTTCTGCGACGGATCTTCGAGCATTGGGGCAAACCCAACGTGGACTTGTTCGCCACAAAGGAAAATGCTCAAATCATGACATATGTCTCGCCGATTCCAGATCCAAATGCCGTCGATACAGACGCTCTGGCGATAAGCTGGAGAGGGATGCACGCTTACGCGTACCCACCCACCATTCTTCTACCGAAGGTATTGGTGAAGGTCAGGGAGGAGCCGTGTCTGGTCCTGCTAATAGCGCCGTATTGGCCGAGCAGGGCGTGGTTCACGGATCTTCTAGATCTGCTGGTGGAAAATCCTGTGCAGTTGCCCGAGATTCCGAACATCATCTCCCAGGCCAAGGGATGCTTCCTACACGAGCGTCCCGAAATGTTCAAATTGACTGCGTGGATGTTGTCAAACAACGTTCCACGTCGGAAGGCTTTTCTCGACAGGCTGCTGATTTCATCGCGGCTGCGAGGAGGTCAACCTTCAAGTCATATAACAACAAGGTTAACAGATTTGCAGACTGGTGTGAAGAAAAGGGTATTGATACCTTTCAATCCACTATTCAGCAAATAGCAGACTTTCTCTGTGAGCTGTTCTTTGCGGGACTAGCTCCCGTCACAATTGCTGGATACAAGTCAGCTTTGGCATCAGTTATCCCTTGTCTAGCCAACAGGGATAGTCCAGAGGTGGCCCAGTTAAATGTGATGTTGAAGGGAATGAGCAATCTCCGCCCGAGACAACCGGTAGTCATTCCAGCCTGGAGTCTATCTTTAGTGCTTAATGTACTGGCCAAGCACCCTTTCGAACCGTTGCGTTCGGCTAGTCTAAAGCATTTGACTCTAAAGGCGGTCTTTCTATTGGTAGCTTCCTCAGCTAGAAGGCACAGTGAGATACATGCGCTTTCGGCAGAGAGGGACCGATTTATTGTCTCCGGAGAGGGTCTGCGTCTTCTGCCAAGAGCAGAGTTTATGTCAAAGAATCAATCTGAGATATCCCGGCAAACCGATCGTTATACCGAAACTAAGTAGGTTTGATCGTGATGCCAGTGTCTGGTGCCCAGTCCGTGCTTTGACTAAGTACAAAACGGACAGACTCGTTACGGTCGAATGATAGACATCTGTGGATCTGCCATAAGGAGCCATATGGCGCCGCATCCGTGGATTCTATCTCTCGTTGGGTAGTCGAATGCATTCAGACTACCCGTGAGATTACGACTGGGCACCAAGTGCAATGTGCAAGGGCACGATGTTAGAGGAATAGCCGCCTCTTCCGCCCTTTTACAATGGTGTTCCGTTTAAGGACATCATGGCTGTTGCACAATGGCACTGTGAGTCCTCTTTCACGGATTACTATATGAGGGATGTGTCAGACTTTTCACTCGCTTTAGCTGTTTTGAGACGATAGCTATATGACCATACTGCTCTTCTTCCTTTTGTGGCATTTGTAAGAAAGAATTAAGAAGCAGACATGGTCGAGCGAGAGGATATCAACCAGATTGTGTCACTGATGGCCGGACAAGTGAATGGTTGGAGGCTCCAGGTCTGAAATCCAAATATCATGAGGTAATTCAGGATTGAGAGTGTTTTGTATTATGTATATATATCATGATCATTCATCTTATATATTCATGCTCATTCCCAGGCTAATATATGCAAAGAGCAGTTAACCCTCTTGGCAAATTTGTGTTTTCAGGCGAGATGCATGTTCGTGAGTTCTCTCCCTTTTCTTAGGAGAAAAAAGGGGGGTGGGGTGGGGGTGGGGTGGGCAGTGATGCGAATGTGATTCGGTTCCATTAACTTGATGGTCCTTTTAGGTCTCCATTAGTCAAGTTTAAGTCTAGCTCTTTCTCCAAGGGGCAAAAGTAGCAGTTATGGCTTGCCCCTTCCCACCAGGTTACTGACCAAATCTGGTGTATATCAGAAGTAATAAAATGGTGAGTATTGATCGAAGGAGAATGAAGGAAATTTAAATTTCCCTTTCTCCGAGATCTAACAATACTCACCATTCTGTTACGGACCCAGCCTCCCAGCCCCACGGAGGCAAGCCATGGATTTCTCTTGTTTGGTGGATATGCAAACAATATGAGCTCTATGGTAGACGGATACTCGGCAGTTGGGAGCCGAGTACCCGGTTCCAAGGAGTCGGTAAAGCTTTCTACGTCTATAGTCCTAGAGCCAGCTGTCAGGGCCAGCTGTATATCAGAAGTAACAGAATGGTGAGTATTGTTAGATCTCGGAGAAAGGGAAATTGAAATTTCCTTCAGTTCATGCCTCAACCATTTCCCGTCTCCGCCAATGTGAGCAGGAAACTGGACATGTTAATGACCGACCACGATCTGGCAGACCGAGAGCAACAACACCACAAGAAGACTGCTACTTAGCGACATCATCACGACGTCACAGCTTTGAGACTGCGCCGCGGCTGTCCCGTAATTTGCACACCGCTACCGGCACTACATTGCATGCACAAACTGTGCGAAACAGACTCCATGATGCTGGACTGCATGCCCGTCGTCCACTTGTTGCTGTTCCACTTACAGAGCATCACATCGAGAATCGGTTTGCATGGGCTAGGAGAACGGTATGATGCAGCCAACATCATTCAGCACGACAGATTCGGTGGCGGCAGTGTCATGGTGTGGGCTGGAATCCATGAAAATGGCAAAACAGATCTTATTGTGATTCGCGGAAATTTAACGGCTCAACGTTACTGTGAAGAAGTTGTCGCCCCTGTTGTCATCCCTTTTATGCAGCATCATGCAGACTTTGTTCCAGCAAGACAACGCCCGTCCTCATTCAGCTAGGGTCACCAGTGATTTCCTTGAGGCTAACAACGTTCCAGTGTTGGACTGGCCAGCGCGATCACCGGACCTGTCTCCTATCGAACACGTGTGGGACATTCTTGGCCGTATGCTGCGTGAGAACCATCCACATCTTCACAACGTGCGGGAGCTGGAAGCTGCACTGCTCCAGGAATGGGATGCGATTCCTCTTCGTGACATCAGGTGCTTAATTCGAAGCATGAGAAAGCGATGTATGGCGGTGGTTAATGCGCGTGGAGGTCACAACCGTTATTGACAGCTCAGTGTCATTATTTAAATTGGACCCTTCCGTTGAATGATGCCGTGTTAAAGGCACGATGCTAGCATTACAGTAACAAGAGACTGTTGTTCAAATTGGCAAATCACCTATCAATTAAATAATATATTTGAATCAATTTATTGATTTTGTTAAAAAACATTTATACAATAATATTCTCAGTGTTGCTAAACTTTTTTGCTTCAGTATATATATATTGCTACCTGCATAATTCTTCATTCATTGTCAGTGGAGCATTTCATCATATTTAGAGCTAATTGACTTCTACCCCAGTGGGTGAATCTAGTCTTAACACTTTAACCCTCGAATTTGTTCAAGAAAATTTTTTTGGTCCATTTGCAGACCTGGAGAAGACTTTTTTTTTAAATTTATCACTGGAATGACTGGCTCGATAACCATGCCAGTCATTCCAGTAGTAAATTATCCAAAATAGTCTTCTTTTGATGTGCAAATGGACATTCCTCAAAACCACTGCAAAAGCTGTTTTTGGCTGATCTGAGTGTTAAAGGGTGTAAGGTATGGGGAAGAGTGTATGTGTTTCTGTCTGTCCGGGGCTGTATCTCAATAACTACTGATCTAATTTCACTCAAATTATAACATAATGAAGGAACTTGTGGTGCAAGAGGATTTCCAGACTGGGAATGATGAGGATAAAAAAACCTGAATCTGGATTGGATCGAATTCTGGATCTCTGGATATCTTAAAAACTGCTGATATGATTTGGCTTAAATTTTAACACATGAAAGGGTGTGGCACTATACTATGATTCCCCAACTATGGGTGTGATCCAGGAAAATCACCTGAAATTAAGAAAATCCAAAACTTTTTACAATGTGACAAAAACAGGAGGGCCAGGATCTGATTGTTGCTCTTGTTGTTACAGGACTGGACTTCAACCCTTCAACACTCATATCAGCCAAAGTGACTTCTGCAGTCGTCTTCAGAAATGTCCATTTGCAGATCAAAATAAGACTATTTTTGAAAATTTAACACTGGAATGACTGACTCAATAACCGAGGTAGTCATTCCGGTGGGAAACTTAAAAAAATAGCCTTCTCTTGGTCTGCAATTGGCCATTTTTATGAGAAAATTTAAATTTTCTTGAACAAGTTTGTGTGCTAAAGGGTTAAAGCCTAGATCAGAAGTAAACTTGGGTGTCTATGCTCAATGCTGTTAGGAACCTACATGCTGATATTGGGTCACATGATCAATGTCACTGACCTCTCACTCCGTTGCTGATTGACAACGAGGAGGCCAGACATTCACGACATTTCATTCTACAGAATTTCTTTTAAATTGTATAATTTAGTACGCTTCTTAGAAATGTGAATAATTATCAATCATTTGATAGCGTGCATAGATTAACCCTTTAATGACTAAATTTGTTCAAAAAATCTAAATAGTTGCTTATTGAATGTCCATTTGCACACCAAGAGAATGCTGTTTTTGAAAATTTACCACTGGAATGACTGGCTCAGTTATCGAGCCAGTCATTCCAGTGGTAAATTTTTAAAAATCGGCTTGTCTTGACCTGCAATTAGACATTCTTTAAGGCCACTGCATAGGCCGGTTTTGGCTGGATTCGTCAAGAAAGTGTTCAGTTAAATCTTTTATAAGGACATTTTATATTTAATATTTTAATGTAATTGAGATAAGAATTGGCACAATTCCCAATTCTCTATGCAAAATAATCAATTACAATTCCTCAAAATTTACTGAATTGCTGTAACAGCTACACACTAATTCCTGCAAGGTGGTAATTGAATTACCACCAATTCTTGATTACAATTACCCAAGCCCTACTTAAGTGTTTGAACACCCAGGCCTTGAAAGAGGATTGATCCCTCTACAGTAGAAATAGTATTTATATCTGACAGCAAATGTCAGTTATCTGGCAGCCAGGTGTTTGGATTACATATATCCAGCTGATCCATCCAGTGTACTGGTATGTGATAACTAGGAATCTAAATCCATACAGACGATTTCCATTCCACCTTACTGACCTATCTAAATCATCCCTATATGATAGAAATAGAAAAATAAAAATGAAGTTTGATTTCTGATAAATACCTAAATTCTGATAAATAGCTAGTGAAAGACCTCTCACAATTATCATCCTTATAAATGAAGTCTGATTTTTGATAAATACTTAAATTCTGATAAATAGCTTGTGAAAGACTCACAATTATCATCCTGTTTAGCTGATGTTCAGTGGAAGGTGGGTGTAACATTATAAACATCCCTCTAGACATCACCTGCAACACTGCTTAACCATTTAACCCTTTCACTGATGAATTCCCCATATCTCATTTGCTAGGCAACCATATAGGAAAACTGTTCAATGTTTTGAAATTAATTGGACTGGGCGCTGTTGCTTCCTGAGACAGCACCGGCTTCCAGTCAAATTAATTTCAAAATATTCAACAGAATATATTTGATGTGGTAAAGAATCTACTTTTTCAGGGATTTATCATCAAATTTGTTCAAGCATATGTACATTTGCTCATAGAAAATATACAGGAAAACTATTTTTGAAAATTTAACTCTGGAATAGCTGGCTCGGTTATCATGGCAGTCATTCTGGTGGTAAATTAAAAAAAATACTGCAAATTGGGACACTTCTCAAGACCACTGCAGAAGCTTGTTTGAAAGTGAGAGTGTTAAGTGGTATTTATACATGTATAGGAGGTGAAGATTCTTCCACACTTTCTGTACTTATAAACAGTTCTTGCAGCTTGAGTAATGTTCTGAGATAATAGTACACATAATTATATATTAACTCTTTAGACTAGAAACAAGAAATTCTTTATGATATAAAGAATATTTTGAAAGAAATTTGACTGGGAGCTATTGTCGTCTATAGCAGCAGGTTCCAGTTGAAATTAGTTACAAAATATTCAACAAATTTCCTGCATTGTTGTCTTGAAATTTGGACACTGGAATTTCCATGGTTAATGGCCAATCAGACAAAAAGGCTTCTGAAGTGGTCTTGAAAGATGTAAGAGGTTATTTTTGAAAATTTACCACTCATTGAGCAAGTCATACAGTGGTAAATTTTCAAAAAAGTCTTCTCTTTGTCTGCAAATGGGCATCTCTCAAGACCACTGCAGAAGCCGTTTTTTGCTGATATGAGTGTTAGCGAGTTAATCTACAATCTTTCAGCAAGCTGTCTTGATACATTGTGCATGTAACATTGGGATACAATAAACACAATTTAACCGTTTCAACAACAAATCCCTGAAAAAGTAAAATCTTTACAATGTACATGTATATCATATTCTGTTGAATATTTTGAAGTTAACCCTTTAATGGTCAAATGTGCTCAAAAATTTAAATATTTTATCGAATGTCCTTTTACAGGCCAAAAGAATACAATTTTTGAAAATTTATCACTGGTTATCGAGCCAGTTATTCCAGTGGCAAATTTTCAAAAATTGTATTCACTTGACCCGTAAATGGACATTCCACAAGACCATAGCAGCAGCCAGTTTTAGCCGGTATGACAACTGAAAGATTATTATGCATGGTTCGTACCGGTCATGGAAATCCTGGAAAGTTATGGAATTTGAAGATTTAAATTCCAGGCCTGGAAAGTCATGCAAAATCAGCATTTTTCATCATAGGTCATGGAAAAGTCATGCAAAATGGTAATCATGAAAAATAAAAGAAATATGTTGGCATAAATCACCTCTATGATTTTATTTTTAGAGCTATGTCATAAACAAAAATCTCCTAGATATTAATTCTTGGAGGTCATGGAATTTTTTAATTTTGGTCATGAAAAGTCATAGAAAGGTCATGAATTTCAAAGACAGAAAGGTGTACGAACCCTGAATATGACTGGGAATGATTGTTGACTGAGACAGCAATAGCTTCCAGTCATATTAATTTCAAAATATTTAACAGCTTTCCTGTATTTTAGCCACATCATTGAGCTGTACATGGAATTTATCAGTGAAAATGTTAACCCTTAGACCACTGACATTTTGGTTTCCTAAATTTGGATTTTAATTTCATACATTTTGTTACGGTACATGTAGTGTTCAGATGGTTTTCAAATTGGTCACCAGATAGTTAATGGTAACCTAATGGACCTTTTCAGTTTATCCATCAATCTTATGAGATCATAATCAAGTACGTGATGTGTAGGATTAGGTCATAATCAATGATGTCATGAATGACCTAGATAAATATGTCACAAATGCATAATTGGTGACGGACTATGCGTTGTATGAATTGTATGTCTACTATAAACTTAATAAAGATGCTGTTGAATATTTTGAAACTAAATTAACTGGGCACTGTTGCTGCCTTAGGCGGTCAAATTAGTTTCAAAATATACAACAGCTTACCTGTATAGTTCTCTGGAGTTTGATAATCAAGGTGTTCAGGGATCGATCGATCCCAACACGAGCTAGGTGTGGGTGGAAATTAGCTAGAGATGGGTGGGGATAGCTATAGATGGGTGGGGGATAGCTAAGACTGGAAAAGGCCATTATGTAAATTAGCCATCAGTAAAACTGCTAATGGCATTGCTTCCAGGATGGTATGGATTTATTATCAATCAAATATTATAGATCTAATGACATAATGTTTAATATTTAGATAGGTCAGTCAGTAGGAGGTGATATATACATGTATTAAAATCGTCTCCATCCATTCACTCATCCCGCTATCTCCTCCCAAACCATTGGGTCGAATTCAACCAAATTTGGTATGTGTGTTATACATATGATTGTGCTTCACATCACAACATTTTGAGTTGGCTCCACCGCCTGGGGGTAAGGGTCAAAAGGTCAAACATCTTAAAACTATCTGTCAGGCTATCTCCTCCCAAAGCGTTGTGTAGAATTCGACCAAATCTGGTATGTGAGTTACCCATATAATTGTAGTATGTGACACCATTTGCATTTGAATCTGCCCCTCCCCCATGGTGGGGTGGCAGGGTCATCACGTTATCTTCTCCCAAACCATTGTGTGTTATTCAAATAATTTAGGAATATGAGTTACCAAAGGGCATATAATTGCAGATTGTGTGACAACATTTATGTTTTTCTCCATCCCCAGGGGGTGGAGATGGGGGTCAAAAGGTCCAGAAATTGGTGTAATGCAACTTCTCTGAAACTGGTGGATGGAATTCAACATAATTTGGTAGGTTTGGTTGTGGAGTGCAATTGGACATTTGCATTTGTCTCCTCCCTGTTGGGTGGCAGCCAAGAGGTTGATGCAGTGAACATAGGCATGTGTGATGGTTCGTTATCGACCAAGCAATCTACAGTAGTTATTTGTTGCTTTAATTTGGTAGCAGCTGCTCTCAATACCTGTTTGTCTCCCCATCAACTTCATTAATCACTTGACGTGTTTGTGTGAGAGTTGACTGGAAAGAGTCCGAAAGACAGAAGTGATATGTCTCATGTTCTTGTGCACAGAAATTTGATTTAACAATTTTTAATGGAATTCTTGGCTTTTCTTTTCTTTTTTCAAACCATATAGATCATCTGTCCTGTCAGGTCAATATTATTATTAAGACACCCCAACTCTATATGTATTTAATATGGTTCCTTGAAAGACCACATTGCTATAGCAAGGGTCTGTAAAGCAGTGGCATTTCCATCCAGGGATTAGATTTACCCAAACATGATGCATATCATGAATATGGCACACCACATAATCTGGAGTCGGAGTGCATTTAACCTGTTATCTCTTGAAATGCCACTTTCTCCTTCGATCAGTACTCGCCATTCTATCTTCGGACTATAGACTTAGTAAGCTTTACCGGCTCCTAGAACCGAGTACTCGGCTCCCAACAGCTGAGTACCCGCTTGCCATGAAGCTCATTCTTGTTTACATAGCAACAAGAGCTACATGCTTTTTTGCAGTTGGAAGTTCTTTGGCATTTCTTAAAGTTTCTCAGTATTTTCTGTGATAGTGATAGCTTTGTGTGCGCTCTATAAGGATTATTTGGATTACCATGGAAGGAGTCGATGATATCCATGTATAATTCCATGTTATTCCATAATTAAAAGACTTAGGTCTTCAAAATTGTGTCTGTGTCGCATGTTCCAATTTCTGACCCCGAATCTGGGATGTGTGTTAACAATGAAATATGCCAGATTGGTCGCCTTCCTTTAACCTCAACAGGCGATCAGCAGATATGAAATAAGGTGTTGGCTATACAGTGTTTAACATGAATATCGGCTGACATCGTTCTCCGTATGATCCGAGCGGGTGACGTCACACCCGAGTTATCTCGGATTTTTATGTGAAGAAAATGTTTCATTAATTCGCGCATCCGATTCTGGGTGCTGCGTACTGTAATTGGTACCAGAAAAACTTTGGAATTTTCAAGTTTTGCGTGTTATCACGATCTGTTCGCAATGATCGATGGTTTCAAAATTCTTGATCTAGATGTGTGATCTGCAGTTTTACCGTGTGCTACAGCAGTTTGTTTACATTTTGTTGTTTCTTCACATATTGTTTTGGCCTTCGTTAGGAGTATAATTTATATTGATTAGTAAATATACCCCGAATGCTATGCGATATGGTTCCTGGTTCCGTTTATACATCCTTCAGGATCAGTATATGGGTGTATACTGCCCGCTTTGTTCTTGTCGTCATAATCAATGCGATCTTTACTGTAACGTTGTGGGGTTGGCTGCTGGAGAGTAACATTAATTTATGGTCAAATTTATTTGAAAATTATTTGTCTGCCTTCCGTTCCTATTTTGTTCCGCCTGTTTATTGTAGGTTTGTGCTTATTTATAGGCCAAGCCAGCCCCGCCATCATGTGACGAGTGTCATAAGTTCGTGAGGGTCTTGTTCAAGGACCATGTCTGCTTTAGATGTACAAATTGTAATCGTGATAGTAGGTGTAATATTTGTGCAGTGTGGTCGTCCAATATGATGGTCAAGTTCCTTGCCAGAATGACTTGGCAGGGTCTGACGCGGGGTCAGGCGGTCCGAAAGTAAATCGTGGAGCGTCCATTTCGGCCCCTGGGGGCGCTCCACGTCTGTTGCAGAGATGGTACCTCCGGCGTGGTTTGGACCTGCTATGCAAGGCTTCCTGCATAGCGTCCTTCCTACGCTGGTGTCGTCCTTGCTACCGAAAGTTGCAGGGCAGTCTCTTCCCGTGCTTGGTACGGATCCTGTCCTTGGACACGGTTCTGGACTGGCCACCGAGGGAGCCAGCTCGTACGGCTCCCTGGCAGTCCCGTCAGACTCCGGCCTGATGGATTCTGTCTCTATGCGGCCACCTCCGGGTGGTCCAGTAGTGGTGGCCGGTCCGTCAGGCATGGGAGCCGTCCGTCAGGCATGGGAGCTGTCCGCCAGGACGGCTCCAGTACTTCCTCGTCTAGTGATGACTCTTCAGAGTCTGAAGACGAGGAGGCCAAGGAGGAGAGATTGCTGCGGCCTGAGATGCCGCGGGTGGAGAGCATGGAGGTTGATTCCGTCCTCCATCTGTCTGGCTTGGTGCAAGTCAGGACAGAGGCTCCACCCGTGATTGAGGCCACTCGGTTCCATGATGGTTGCTTTACCGCCACGGTGACTGGTGTGGCTGGCCAGGCGTGGTATACACCTATCTCGCCTGGTCCAGCAGTCAGGCATGGTGTGCCGTTGGCGCCCGTGCTTGGCCATGGTTCCTCAACCGTTACAGGTCCGCACAGTTTTCCGTGCAGGCCTACTCCATGGACTGGTGTTTTCCATGGGGTGGCGGCGGAACCGTACGGTGCCAGAGGTCTGGCATATCGGCAATGGCTCCTAGCCTGGAGGCCGTTGCTGGTAGGCCCGTAAGCACATCAATGGGTGACGTGTTCACGGGAGTGTCCTCTTCGGAGACAGACTGCTCGGAGGCTCTGGCTTCGCTCGCCAGGGTGGATCCATCAGTGGCATCGATTAGGATGGGGATTTTGCCTGGATCCAGTCTATTGGACTGGATTCAAGGTTTATGGAGTTGTTGGATGCTATTTATAACAAACAGCTTCTGACCAAGGGCCAGCAGCTCCCTGCGGCCTCCAGGGAGGTGCGGGCAAGGTGCCGTATTCCCTGTGCGGAATACGACAGATATGGTGTTGTACCAGCAGTCACTGAGGATGATCGCTGGGTGCTGTGAGTCCAGAGTGCTGGAGCGGGTAGCCCCGCCCCGGCGCTGGTGGACAAGTCCCAGGTGCACCATGACGAAGTCCTGTCCCTATGCGATGAGGGTGTGAGGGCAGCAATGAGTGCTGTCAACTATTCTTATCGCCTTCTTCAGTCGGTGTGGGCTGAAGCGGGGGCAGACCACCTTGTGCCACCTTCATGCGTGAATGATGGCCTGGTCTAGGAGACAGATGGTCCTTAACCATATGCGTCCGGCTATGGCTGTTAGGGAGCGTCTTCTTGGGACGCCCTTTACTGGCCCTAGCATCTTTGGTGGCCAAGCGCGGGCCATCTTAGAAGACACTGCCAGCATCGCGCAGAATCGGTTAGCGGTGAATCTGCAGCTGGAACTAGTGCGCCAGGCGCACGCACTAGGGGCTGTATGTAGCCAAGCCGCTAACCGGACAACCTTCTAAGAAGCAGAAGCAGCATAAAAGCAAGGCGAAAGCCAAGCCGAGTGCTGCTTCTGTTTCTACTGGGTCTTCTCTGCCGCCTCCGGCAAAGAAGGCCAAGAAGGTTGTGGACGCGCCTACCCACCCCAATGTTGCCACTGACCACCCGAGAGGCGGGAAGGGTAAGTCCTCAAAGGGCAGTAAGAAGGGAGCGGATTGTTCCTGAGGGTGCGAGGGCTCCCTTCGTATCTGCCTGGACCACACCTGTGCAACAGGAACAGCGGTGCCAGTCAGACTGGCCACGCCAAGACCAAAATGGTTCTCTCTCTCATCAAGAGAGGAGGGGGTGCGGATCGCGAGCCAGACACCCGCATTAGGCGTCAATACATCTTTAATGGGTGGAAGGCTCATGCGTTTCGTCGAGGCTTGGCGAGGTGTGATGTCAGACAGTCTGGTCCTGGGATGGTTATCTCCGGGATTGCATGCCAGAGTGGTGGGATTTTCCACCAAAAAATCTGTCTTTGGCACCAGTCTGGACTCCCGTACCAAGGGAGCCAGAAAAGTAAGAAGCCATACAAAAGGAAGTGTCAGGTTTGCTTCTGAAGGGAGCAATAAAACCAGCAAACCAGAACATTCCAGGCTTCTATTCAAACATGTTCCTTGTTCCCAAGAGCACAGGGTTGGAGACCCGTTCTCAATCTCAGGCCATTGAATTGGTTTATCCATACGCCTCGGTTTCAGATGGAAACTGAGGTCGGTAATGGCAGGATTGAGGAAGGGAATGTGGTGTGTATCGATCGGTCTGAAAGATGCATATTTTCACATTCCAATGAACAGGAGTTGTCACAGGTTTCTGAGATTCGTGTTTCAGAATCAGGTATGGGAGTAGGGCTGCGCGGTTTGGCTGCGGTTTCGATATGACTTCATATCGGTTTTAACCGAATATCGGTTTTATGGACATGAAACAAAAAAAATTAAATGATAAAAAATAGCACGAAAACAGAACGTATTTTCACGCCCTGATACAGTCGTAACGTTTTACGCCTTTAAAGCTTAATATACCTTATAATGTTCATCACCGCGGGAGTGAAATTATTAATTAGACCGCCTAAATATTAAGCACAGTTAAATAAACATCGTTTATTTTGTCAAAATTAATCATAAATCAGTAAAACAGGTTGCGAAAAGACGTAGCCTAATCACGTGATTGTAATTAATTATGATGTAATTATCTCCCTTTCTTATTTCATTTCCAATTCGGCCCGAGGGCGAAATCATGCCTTGAAGAAAATATTAACTGTAATATTGTGAACGCTAATTTCATAAGTTAATATGATATTGTGTATAGAAGATAACGTTTTAAAAACGGTTTGAGTAATAATTTTATTTAAAATTATATCCCAATCAGCAAAATGTATTCAGCATTATATTTATTGGCGAGATTTTTATCCATTAGGGTGATTTAGTTTTGGGACGATTTTTGCATTATGTTAATTAGCCGGTGACGTAAATAAAATGGATGCCGTTGTTTAGAAATGTTTTCCCCGATACAAATTTCAATGACAAATTCCCGCGTTAGTATTGTGTTTTATATTGCAAATTTATCTGAGACTATCAGAGAAAAGACGAGTGGATATTTATTTAATTAATTCGCTGCTTGATTTCTCTCGGCGTACAGCGAGTTACATGGAGTTACACAATATGCGCAATTGGGGCCACGTTCAATTATTAGTTGCCGCGAACGTAGCTTAATGGAAAGTCTGGCCATTATTATTCATTACGCTTTTCATGCTCGTTAGTATCTTTTATTTTTAACAATCCTGATACGAAAAACCGAAAATATGTTCATATTCAGTTTTTCAATGTTTATTTTTTATAATCGGTTATGAAACCGTCAGTGCGGGATATCGGTTTTAAATATGGTATCTGTATATCGCGCAGCCCTATATGGGAGTTTGTAGTCCTCCCATTCGGCCTGTCGAGCTCCCGAGACAACCGGTAGTCATTCCAGCCTGGAGTCTATCTTTAGTGCTTAATGTACTGGCCAAGCACACTTTCGAACCGTTGCGTTCGGCTAGTCTAAAGCATTTGACTCTAAAGGCGGTCTTTCTATTGGCAGCTTTCTCAGCTAGAAGGCGCAGTGAGATCCATGCACTTTCAGCAGAGAGGGACCAATTTATTGTCTCCGGAGCGGGTCTGCGTCTACTGCCAAGAGAAGAGTTTATGTCAAAGAATCAATCTTTGAGATATCCCGGCAAACCGATCATTATACCGAAACTAACTAGGTTTGATCATGATGCCAGTGTCTGGTGCCCAGTCCATGCTTTGACTAAGTACAAGAAACGGACAGACTCGTTACGGTCGAATGATAGACATCTGTGGATCTGCCGTAAGAAGTCATATGGCGTCGCATCCATGGATTCTATCTCTCGTTGGGTAGTCGAATGCATTCAGACTACCCATGAGATTGCGACTGGGCACCAGGTGCAATGAGCAAGGGCACACGATGTTAGAGGAATAGCCACCTCGACTGCCCTTTACAATGCTGTTCCGTTAGAGGACATCATGGCTGTTGCACAATGGCATTGTGAGTCCTCTTTCACGGATTACTATATGAGGGATGTGTCAGACTCCGCCAATCCACTCGCTTTAGCTGTTTTGAAACGATAGTTATACGACCACACTGCTCTTCTCCCTTTTTTGGCATTTGTAAGAAAGAATTAAGAAGCAGACATGGTCGAGCGAAAGGATGTCAACCAGATTGTGTCACTGATGGCAGGACAAGTGAATGGTTGGAGGTGCCACGTCTGGAATCCAAATATCATGAGGTAATTCAAGATTGAGAGTTTTTTGTATTATGTCTATATATCATGTTCATACATCTTATATATTCATGCTCATTCCCAGGCTAATATATGCAAAGAGCAGTTAACCCTCTAGGCATATTTGTGTTTCAGGCGAGATGCATGTTCGTGAGTTCTCTCCCTTTTCTTAGGAGAAAAAGGGGTGGGGGGGGGGGGTGGGGCAGTGATGCGAATGTGATTCGGTTCCGTTAACTTGATGGTCATTTTAGGTATCCATTAATCAAGTTTAAGTCTAGCTCTTTTTCCAAGGGGCAAAAGTAGCAATTGATGGCTTGCCCCTTCCCACCAGGTTACTGACTAAATCTGGTGTGTATCAGAAGTAATAGAATGGTGAGTATTGATCGAAGGAGAATGAAGGAAATGTCAATTTCCCTTTCTCCGAGATCTAACAATACTCACCATTCTATTACGGACCCAGCCTCCCAGCCCCACGGAGGCAAGCCATGGGTATCTCTTGTTTGGTGGCTATGCAAACAATATGAGCTTCATGGCAAATGGGTACTCGGCAGTTGGGAGCCGAGTACCCGGTTCCAGGAGTCGGTAAAGCTTACTAAGTCTATAGTCCTAGGGCCCAGCTATCCAGGCTAGCTGTATCAGAAGTAATAGAATGGTGAGTATTGTTAGATCTCGGAGAAAAGGAAATTGAAATTTCCTTCATTCTGTTGCATCATTAACCCTTTAATGGACAAGCTAGCCAAAAAAACCAGCTTCTGCAGTGGTCTTGATGAATGTCCATTTGCGGGCCAAGAGAAGCCTATTTTTGAAAATGTACAACTGGAATGCCTGGCTCAATAACTGAGCCAGTCATCCCAGTGGTAAATTTTCAAAAATTGGCCTCTTGGCCTGCAAATGTACATTCAATAAGCAAATGTTATATTTTCCTGACAAAATTTGACCATTAAAGGGTTAAGAAGTCGTCATTTCTGGGTTGTAGATGTTAATTTTGGCATGATTTTAACCATCGTTGATAATCTAATGCTATGATGGGTAATCTAAAGCCATCATGTCTTCTCATCTTGTGCTTCAGGTATCCGGTACAGCATGGATGTGAACATTGATGAGGTGAAAGCACTAGCAGCTTTAATGACGTACAAATGTGCCGTCGTTGACGTCCCATTCGGAGGTGCCAAAGCTGGAGTTAAAATCAACCCACAGAACTATTCAGAGAGTGAGTTGGAGCGGATCACACGTAGACTCACTGTAGAGCTTTCAAAGAAAGGCTTTATTGGTAGGTTTTCTTGGAATGATGTGTCATTTCCTTCATGTACATTGCATACTTACAATAGATTTTTATGATGTACAGACACTAAAATCTGGCTGTAATACAGACCTGTTTGTTTGTCCAAAAGATGGTGGTTCTTTAAAAATGGGAGGTTGTATGGCGACCAACCCGTCTTTATGAACCACCATCTTTGGACACAAAGAGCTATATACCATGTATATAGCTAGTGGATTGTATTAAGTGATCACCTGGCTGTTTTTGACCTTTATAGACATGTTTTGCTGTAATGGAAACCATTCAATTCTAAATTGTTTTTTAAATGGATACATTACAGTAATTATACATACAGTACCCGGTGAGGCGAGGAAAAACATGTCTTGCTCTGTTATACATGTACATATAACAAACAGATGTATTTTCTCAGCAAACAAATCGATTTTTATGGCCCTACATATCCAAATTAAATATAATACAAGGCTGGACAATGGAGGAATCCAGTTTTAGCCATGCCCAGCCCATCTTTAGCTAAACCCCACCCACACTT
Organism: Chaetoderma sp. LZ-2023a; assembly: GCA_034401795.1. Classification (NCBI taxonomy): domain Eukaryota; kingdom Metazoa; phylum Mollusca; class Caudofoveata; order Chaetodermatida; family Chaetodermatidae; genus Chaetoderma; species Chaetoderma sp. LZ-2023a. The sequence goes on from CM067372.1 coordinate 68,766,451, forward strand.
TGACCATGTTGGGATCGGCCATTATGTAAATTAGCCATCAGTAAAACTGCTAATGGCATTGCTGCCTTGAACTCCCTGACTCAATTTCCAGAAAACTATACAGGTAAGCTATTGAATATTTTGAAACTAATTGGACTGGATGCTATTGCTGCCTATGGCAGCCCAGTCAAATTATTTTCAATATATTCAACAGCACTTAATTAAATAGTAAAGGATGTACAATTCGTACAACAATGCTTAGTCTGTCATCATTTTTGGTGTACATGTAATTGATTATAATGTCATCTTACACGCCACGTAGTTGATTATGACGTCATATGATTGATGGATAAACTGGAATCCTCCATTATCTACATGGTGTATATATAGACATTAAAAAAAATCTCTGGTGTTGGTGTGGGGTCGTTAAAGCCTCACGAGTCCTAGGGGCATGGTCTGATGTCCCTTTAACTTAGAAAACCATTCCCACAACCCTGTATTGGTTTTCTAAATCCTGAAGCCACCACACCCACCCCAATACAGGATGTGGGTATACATTTTGAATGGATATGATCACATTGCCATTCTTGGAACACTTAAAATGTTATTTAATTCACACCTGAACTGCTCATAAATTTAGAATATTGTAATCTGACTAATGTCCATGTCAGACATATCCTCAAGATAGTTAGATTTTCTTAATCAAATTCAGCCATTAAATGGTTAATGCGCCTGTTTAACCCTTTAATGGTCAAATTTTGGTTTTAAAAAATCTAAATATTAGCTTTTGAATGGCCAGTTGCAGGCCAACAGATGACTATTTTTGAAATTTTACCACTGGAATGACTGGCTTGGTTATCGAGCCAGGCATTCCATTGATAAATTTTCAAAAATAGTCTTCTCTTGGCCAGCAAATGGACATTCCTCAAGACCACTGCAGATGCCAGTTTTGGCCGGCTTGATCGTTAAAGGGTTAAGTGGTTATATATAAATTGTGTGTTTGTGGAGTTAATAAAAATGTATTTCAGTGGTTTCAGTACATGAGTGGCTATAGTGTAGAAGGTTATGACTAGATTTCAGTACATAATCATTTGCCCTTTAGACATATCTTCTGAGATTTCTTGTAGATTAGCACTTTGTGATCTGTGTCTTATCTTTAAGATATCTAACATTTAGAGTTTATAGAGAATTATATATACATGTATACTAAGAAAGTGTACATATTTCATGCTATTATATACATGTACCAGATATGACCAATTCTTAAATACTTACATACAAATTAAATTAAGTTGAAGCCAAAGGCATTACCAAGCCCCCCCCCCCCCCCCCCCCCCCCCCCCTTAAAATTCTGCAGAAACTACGCAGACATGTTATGATGTTGGAATTTGTGTGAATTTCATGATTCACTATTTATATATAGTGTTAGGGTATTTTTCTGACTGATTATGAGAAGTATTTAAACTTCTTACAGGTATTTCATATGGGGTGTCAAGCTACTGAATATTTCTCCAATCTCTGTATCTCCGCCGTGTCCACTAACACGCAGAGCGAAGATACGCAGAGCGGAGACATGCGAGAGAATCACAGGAATACGCCGTTGTTTGAAACATGCATATTGCCCAACCCTATAAAAGGCCCAGGACAATATCATGGGAAGTTGACATTATTCACTGAATACTGACCGCCCATGACACTTTGAACCACTATGGTTTAAACATTGTTAGATCACCTGGCCTGAAAGGCCAAGTGAGCTTATGTCGTGGCGACTGCCTGTCATGTGTCCGTCAACTTTTCCTTTAAACGACTTCTCAAGAACCTCGGGGCCAATTTCAATTATATTTGGCAGAAAGCATCCTTAGAACATAGGGATCCAAGTTTGTTCAAATGAAGCCGATCGGCCAATTAGGCCAGCAGGCATCTTGGATTTTGGCGATTTTTAGAAACGTCTTTAAAAATCTTCTCCGAAACCGCTTGAGGGATTGAAGGAAACCTCGTGAAATATGATCTAGGCCAAGAGTGCAACCAAATTTGTTCAAGGGAACTTAATTGATCATATAGTTCAGCGGCCATCTTGGTTGACCTAGTTTTAGCGAAAATAACCTCCAGAACCGCTGAAGGGATCGGGCCGAAATTTGGCAGATATGATTAGGGACTAAGGGCCAGTAAAGTTTCTTCAAGAGAAGTTGATCCATCAAAAACATGGCCGCCGTGGTCCAATCAAAATATAGCATGTTTGGTTGCCATATTGGATTTTTTTATTTGATGGAATTTGAGGCCGAAATTGGTTTTATATCGGTTTTTGGGTATTCTGAGCTCAAATTTGCAATTTTCGAAACTGTCGGGTAAACGGTTTGGTGGCCATCTTGGATCATTTTCCCACCAAAAGCTCCCATACTAAAGCAATGGGTAATTTAAAATATCTTGTCGAGAACTTTGGGCCGATTTAAATTATATTTGGCAGGAAGCATCCTTAGGGCATAAGGATCCAAGTTTGTTCAAAGGAACCCGATCGGCCAATTTGCCCAGCGGCCATTTTGGATTTCGGCCAATTTCAGGAAATGTCTTTAAAAATCTCCGAAACGACTTGGGGAATCTTCATCTAGGCCAAGAGGTAAGCCAAGTTTGTTCAAGAGGACTTGATTGACCAAATGGTTCGACGGCCATCTTGGATGACCTAGTTTCCACGAAAATCACTCCTCCAGAACCGCTGAAGGGATCAGACCGAAATTTGGGCCATTAAAATTTGTTCACGGGAAGTTGATCCATCAAGGAAATATGGGCGCCGTGGGGCAATCAAAATGTAGTGTGTTTGGAGGCCATATTGCACTTGCAAAAATGTCCACAAACTCATTTAAAAGACTGCTAAACCACCCACCAACAATTTTGACAAAAATTTATGGTGCTCCAGGTGAGCGACCCAGGCCCCTTGGGCCTCTTGTTGTATATAGTTGTATATAAGGTAAACTGCACTACCAAGTAATGAGTTTAGTAAAGAATACAATTAGTTGGATTCTGTTGTTTTGTTTTAAAATGTTTGTGTTCTTGAAGTTAGACAAAGAACCCAACAATAGTACTGTATGATATTATGTACATGTAACATGGTCAACGCATACATGTACGTAAAGTACAACCTTTTTCCAAATATTGTGTTTGGACTCCCCCCCCCCCCCCCCCCTAATTTCCAATCATGGTAAAGCTGTTTTTACCTGTGAACTACATGTATCACTATGTGATTTACAATAAATGGAAATTATATATGGATATTATACATGTATCGTAATAATTCTCTTTCCTTTCCCATATGTAATTACAGCTCTATTTAATTGAATAATAATAATAATAAATATAGCCGCAAGCGGCGATGCATCGGGGGTCAAGTGGCTAGCATCCCGGTCGCTAAGACGAGAACCTTATCTGAGCCAGCTCTTAAACGTGGCTTAGAGCCTAAATTTGATCACGTTGGATTAATGCTGTCAATTTTATTGAATTATGTGAGACTGTTACAGTAGGAATCTTCTTTATCCGCCCAGTCTACCCATCATTGAATGTGGTTTTGAAAAACAAACAATCATGTGTCAACAATAGCAGTAAAAATAATATAAATGAAATCGGCCCAGTTCTTGAGAAGAAGACAATTCAATTCTCCAATTGCTTTAGCATTGGCAATTTTAGCGGGAAAATGATCCAAGATGGCTGCCAAACCATTCGGTTGACAGTATTGAAAATGGCAAATTTGGAATCGGAAGACCCAAAAACCTATGTAAAACCAATTTTGGCTTCAAATTTCCACAAATAAAAAAATTCAAAATGGCTGCCAATCATGCTGAATTTTGATTGGTCGATGGCAGCCATGGTTTTTTACATATCAATTTCTCTTGAACAACCTGTAATGCCCCTCAGTCCCTAATCATACCAGCCAAATTTCAGCCCGATCCGTTCAGTGGTTCTGGAGAACTCGTTTTCACGAAAACTAGGTCATTCAAGATGGCCACCGAAGTTTTTGGCCAATCAAATACCCTTGAACAAACTTGCTTCAGCGGATGCCCTAGATCATATTTCATGAGTTTTGAATCAATCCGACAAGTGGTTTCGGAGGAGAAGATTTTTTAATAACTTAACCGAAATACTACAAAGTCCAAAATGGCTGCCGTCCTGATATGCCGACCAGCATTGTTTGAACAAAATCAGATCTCTATTACATAATGATGCTTTGGCAAAATATAATTGAAATACACCCAGTGGTTTCCGAGGAGAAGGAATTTAGAATTTCCAATTGCTTTACTGTGGGGGAATTTGGCAGGAAAACGATCCAAGATGGCCGCCAAACCGTTCGTCCAACAGTATTGAAAATGGCAAATTTGGAATCAGAAGACCCAAACACCTATATGAAACCAATTTCGGCTTAAAATTTCAACAAATAAAAAAATTCAAAATGGTTTTTTGACGTAGAAATTTCTCTTGAACAAACTGTAATGTCCCTCAGTCCCTAATCATATCCGCCAAATTTCGGCCCGAGCCGTTCAGCAGTTCTGGAGAAGTTGTTTTCACAAAAACTTGTTCATTCAAGATGGCCACCCAAGTTTTCAGACAATCAAATTCCCTTGAACAAACTTGGTTCAGCGCCTGCGCTAGATCATATTTCATGAGTTTTGAATCAATCCGCCAAGTGGTTTCGGAGGAGAAGATTTTAAAATAACTTTCCCGAAATACTACAAAATCCAAAATGGCCGCTGGCATAATATGCCGACCAGTGTTGTTTGAACAAAATCAGATCTCTATTACGGAACGATGCTTCCTGCAAAATATAATTGAAATCCACCCAGTGGTTTCCGAGAAGGCATTTTAAATTTCCAATTGTTTTACTATGGGGGAATTTAGCGGGAAACGATTCCAAGATGGCAGCCAAACCGTCAATCGAACAAATTTGAAAATGCCAGATTTGGATTTCTCGACCCCCAAAAACCTATAGAGGCCCAATTTGGGCATAAAAATCCATTAAATAAAAAATTCAACATGGCCGCCAGAAAGCTTGATGCTGATTGGTCCATATGGAAATCCATGTTTTTCGAGCTATTAACTTCTGTTGAAGAAATTTTATACAGACCCACTCTCCGCTGCTTCTGACAATATTTCAGCTCATTTCGTTCAGTGATTCGGGAGATTTTTTTTAAATGCGGGAAAATTGTCCGAAAATCCAAGATGGCCGCCAACCTCTCTAGAAAATCATATCCATTCACACGTAAAAGGTTTGCCATAATAAGACCCTCTTGCCATGCCAAGCCTGAATTTCACCGGCATTTTTGTCTTCGCACTATTCGCGAACAAAAAAACCGGCGGAATAATACAAAAAATAAAATAACAATAGGGTGCCAGCCGTGATGGCTTGCCCCCCCCCCCCCCCTAATAAACAGAACGAAAACAATAGGGTGCCAGCCATGATGGCTTGCCCCCCCCCCCCCCCCCCTAATAAACAGAACGAAAACAATAGGGTGCCAAGCACCAGCTTGGCCCCCCCCCTAATAATAATATTTAGTAATTTAAAGCAGTTGTCCCTTGAAATATTAACCTTGAGGTGGTCAGTTTGAGAATAAGGGCATATAGTCGGATGCTTTTGAAGATATTCATACTTTATAGTGTGTTAACCGTTGTTGTATACTGTTATTGTCCTCTTGGAGGACGCGGTGAAAATGTGCTGAATGGGTTAAATCTGATGTTGCAGTCTAAGACATAAGTTGTAGCAAAGATCCAGATAGATTCTTAGCAGTTGTTTGTTCTGAAATTTAACCCTTTCACTAATAGATTCCATGTATCTAACTGTCAGGGCAAACTAACAGGAAATTTGTTGAATATTTTGAAATTAATATGACTTAGACCACAAAAGCTTCCAGTCAAGATATTAATTTCAAAATATTCAACAGAATAATTGCAAGCTATACATCACAAAGAATTTACTTTTTCAGGGATTTATCATTGAAAGGAGTAATTAAAGAGACAATAAATGATAGATATAAATTTTGAAATATTACGTTTACCGTATTCCTCCTATTAGAAGCCTATTAGGCAAAATGTACGAGAAAGGGGTTAAGCTTCTTTCTAGGGAGTTTCCCAAAAAAAAAAACCAAACCGGCTTCTAATAAGCTCATGTTAGACGTCTACATGTATTTCCGGGATTCCATAAAATTGCATCAGAAAACCAGCACATGCGTGTAGCAGACTAAGTATAGGTACCGAGTCACGAGTTCCTCACACGATCATCTATTTAGAAAAGAATTCTGAGATATATTGTTAGATTAGCCCTGGCTTTGTTCATTCTCAATCCCGTTTTTAAGGGAATCTCGCTAGACATGAATGCAAAATGCTGTAAAGCGATCTCAACTTCCTTGTATGACAAGATTCATATCAACGCGCAGTTATCAAACGGGTACCAGTTATCCCGATCTGATTTAACATACAGATCTGGGTTACGATCACACAATATAGTAATTTCCGAGTTCTGAGTCCAAAACCACAGGTCCGTGAATATTAAATCTGTGCGCAGCTTCCTGATATCACATGATTTGCATTTTTTTCATGGCAACATTTTGTTAGATTTGATGAAGAAGTTTGATGTAATAAGCGATAGTTATTACAGCGAACACACCTTTTATGTGGCTCTACATAATAATTTGACTCCCGCGGTTATTGGCATAGTATAAATTAAGTGTAGTTGTCTGATGGAAATAATCACTAGCGTGAAATGTTTTCTACGGTTTTTCAGGTTTATTTTTAGCTCACGTGGCCTGGCTGGTCAACCTTTATGATGAATCTTTGAAGTAATAAACGACAAATTATTCATTAATGTCAATATTTAGAAAATGTTTATCGGATCAAGATGCCGAGTTTGGGGGTAGGCTTGTATTAGGGGTTTTTCACGTTTTCAAAGTGCAAAGAAAATCTAGACTGACATTGCTGAGTTTGGTCATATACTTCTATTAAGGCATAGGCCTCTAGTAGGAGGAATACGGTAATTTTAATTTTATAATCATCTTGATGCACTGTAACTGCATATTCATTTTTATTGAGACATACACGAAGTAGGGAATGGCTCTGCATAGTGATCCAAATAGCGTGCAACAAGAATTAAGTAAATGTTAGTTTTTTAATGGACATTTAATTCATCAATGACTTAGTCGATCTTAAGAAAACTAGACATTTGATTTTCAAAGTTTTTATATATTCTTACATTATTTGGACTTGGTGTATGTCGCCAATTTGAAGTTGGATCCTTGATAAAAGTGGCATGTCGATTGTCGAGGTTGACCCATTACATTGAATACAGCATCTAATTGATGGTCTCATCCAAATTTCAGAGGTTTGTGTAAAGAAAAGATCTTGATAAATAATTTATAAATGCCAAATAAAAAGCAATGGGAATTTGTTTTGTAATAACTTTTCACAGTAATAAAATCCAAACTCTAGCACTATGGTTAGCTCATCAAAACTAAAGTAAGTAAATCTAGGGGAGCTATGGTACATGTTATACAGGCAGTCACGGGTGTTAAGAATTACATTGTACAGAAATGTATTCACATAGAACATGTGTGAGGCATTAAAACTTGTCTTAAATAGCAGGCCAAGAGAAAACTATTATTGAAACTTATCGCTGAATAACTGACTCGGTTATCGAGCTAATAGTTCTAGTGGTGACTTTTAGAAACGTGTCTTCTTGCCATGTAAATGGTCATTTTTCAGGAGCACTCTCTAAATGCTGTTTTTTGGGGGCTTGCCCATGAAAGTGTTAATGACCATAAAAGGGTCAAGCTGGCCAAAAACAACCACTATTAAATGGTCTTGAGGGATATCGATTTACAGGCTAAGAGAAGACTGTGTTTGAACATTTCTCACTGAAATGACTAACTCAATAATATCTGAGCCAGTCATTTCAGTGGTAAACTTAAACAAATATCCTAGCCAATAAATGAACATTTACTATGCAAAAATCCTGATTTCCTGGACGATTAATGGGTTATATGTAGACCTGAAATCTCGATAAATTATCAAAAGTTTATTTTCTGTGGCAATTATTAAGAAAGTCAATGTTATCTGTCTGAAAGTGTGTTTATTGGAAATGTTGTGCATAGCAACCTGCCGAATTGATATGGTTTATCTTAAATTTAAGTGTACAGTCATGTACTTTAGATATTGCCAAGCTGGGCCAAGGATTATTAAACTGCTAGACAACATAAGTATTTAGCTTTGCCCAGTAGTGGAATGATGGTATATATTGCATGATTGTCTGTCTGGAGCTGTTTTTCATTGATCAATTAACCATTTCATGATCAAAATTTGACAGGAAAATTCAAATTTCTGCTTAGTGAATGTCCATTTACAAGCCAAGGTAAGACTATTTTAAAATTCACAACTGCATTGATTGGCTCCATTCCAGTGGTACATTGTCAAAAATTGTCCTTTTGGACAAAAAATAGATGTTTGTCAAGATGATACAGAGGCCGGGTTCAGCCGCCTTGATCATTAAAGGGTTATAAATATATCAAATTTGACCAATCAATTTAGGAAATCAATGCTACGATATGAAGCAATGGCATAATGAAGGAATCCAGTTTTAGCTATGCCCCGCCCATCTGTAACTAAGCTCCATCCGCTTTGACCGTGTTGGGATCGATCGCTGCACTCCCTGAATCTCAAGTAATGAGAAGTAATCAGGTAAGCTGTTGAATATTTGAAACTTTTTTGACTGGGTGCTGTTGCTGCCTGATAGTAAAGTCATACAATTTGTACAACTTGACAGACTATTTTAAGCGTTTAAGACAAATTAAATCGAGTCATTCATGATGTGATTGATTATGATGTCAGTAGAGTGTAGGTGTTCTTGGATAAGTATCTTGTAGGGTCTTAGTGTTTCTCCCACATGTTGTTTACGGCAGATCCTGTAATGCATGTAGGTGAGGAGGTGAATGATGTTCCTTATTTGACAATTATCTATGATTTTGCCGGTATCAGTGAAGCTGGTGTGAAAGCTCTTAATATATTAGGAGGCAAGCGTTTTTAGTCGCATACTAGAGCCTTTCATGTTGAAGCTATAATCGAGTTTCCATACAGACTGTGTTGCGCATGTAGGCAATTTGTAGCTTTTCAGGGGTCTGCGGCTTGAGATATTTCTACCCAAAATGGTTGCGATTTTGTCTGGAGTGCGTTCATCGTTAACCTCCTTTAGGTGGCGCTTGATTGCCCATATTGTTCCGGAAGCCCCCCAAAAATACCCAAATCTGAGATACATGTATGGAAATATATAATTTTAATTTTAATAATACACATTCTTTCATGTCACACAGTGTACTGATTTATATGTAGCGAGTGTGTACATTGACACTCCATTATTTGCTTCAAAATTTATGTTGTTCATATTCCCTTTAATCTTTCCTGTATCTTATTTATAAAACAGGCATGCTTATTGGTTGCTTTGCCGTGTGTAGTTTTATACTTTAGAAACTTTGGTTTGAACGGACAATAAATAAATTCAGAAGTTATTGGTTTGAGTGGCATCTATCGAGTCCCTGATTCCAGGTACCATTCATGCCTTATCTAGGCTGGATTTATTGCAGTCTATTATTGGTAATTTCTCCAGTTTTTACACAGGTACCCATTTTATACTCCTGTGTGGAGAGAGGCAACGAGTAGTGACGGAGATTGCCTATGTTTCCACCAATTGGTCAGCCACCACTCAATCACCTGACAGTCGAGTGGGATTTGAACCACCACCAGTCAACCATGCTAGCACCAGAATGGATAAAGTCTGTCGTGATACAAGATTTTATAATTCTGCATTTCATTCTGTAGGAGCATCGTTATCATTTTGTTGTATATTCAAGTTTTGGGAGATCATATCAACTTAAAATGAAAGAACTTTACCTTTCCCATATTTTAGCACATATACATGTAGCAGCGACGACACCCACCAGTTATTGTCTACTTTGATACATATTCTGATTTTAGAATATAATTTCAAATAATTAAATAGTGATTTTATACAAAACAAATATATTTTGTATACTGATTGGTATAATATTCACTGTGTTCCATGATCATAGGACATGTGAATCGATCTCAAACCATAATTTTGTGCATAAAATATACATATATAACAAACTAAGTCCATGCTAAACAGCAATTCTCGCTATCCATGATCAGCATAATAGACATTATACAAACGAGACCTGCCCTTTTGTTTGTCATAGCTGTAAGCAAGGCCTATGGGAGGAACAACCTTCAGAAAGAGGAGAGAGTAGTATGGGCAGACTTTAAGCGGGTGCATACATCAGGCACTCTTCGTGAATATGATCCCATAAGTTCAAGCGTATACAAAGATAACCTGTGGAAAGAAGGACCATTCAACCATTGATGAATTGACTGAAAAAACAAAAGCACATTCTAGGCATAATGACTGTACAGTCATTTTCTTGTGGTTTCAGGTCCTGGCATCGATGTTCCTGCTCCAGATATGGGCACAGGAGAACGAGAAATGAGCTGGATCTCTGATACATATGCCAATACACTAGGTGAGTAGCATCAGCGACCAACCTATCCGTTTGAAATCATTAGCCAGTGAATTAACCTATTTTGGAATTTCATTAGCCAAATCTGGACTTTCTCAGACTGACCAATAACCTATCAATCTTATCCATTATGATCCTGCTTAGCTGGACCTTAACTGTCTGCCTGCTGACTTTCAGCCGACTACATTTCCCATGGGGTTTTAACTCGGGATATGCTGAATATTTTGAAAACAATCTCACTGAAAGTTGTTGGTGGCTAAGCCACCAACAACTCTGTCAAATTGTTTTCAAAACATTCAACAGGTCCAGTTATTGCGCATTTAAATTATAGTCTGGTGGCTGGCCTTAATAACCAAGTAATCGAGATAACCAGCAGGCCAGGTAAGAATTAGAATATTGGATAGACTTAGATGAGTCTTCATGGTTCAGTAGGATCCAAGGACCGACCAACCCACTTAAAATCATTATCCAGTCAATTAGCCTATTTGGGCATTTTATTAGCCAACCATGAGAATTATCCTCAACTATTAAACTAATTGGCTACGGGGTAGGTCTGTCCCTGAGTGTATAACCACTAAAACACTAAACTGTTCTGATTTATGAATTTATTTCCCTCTCATATGATAACTAGTTGATGTTTAATTTTGAAGCAGCTGCTTTAAGTAACATAGTTTCCTAAGTGTATGCCACCAGCTTTGAATTATCGACTATAGTGCAATTAATATTTTTCACAAACTCCTTTTGAAAATTTACCAGTGGAATAATGACTGGCTCATATATCGAGCCAGTTATTCCAGTGGTAAATTTTCGAAAATGTCTGCTCTTGGACTGTAAATGGAGATTTCTCAAAACCACCTCAGAACTTGTGGGCGGCTTGAGTATTAATGGGTTAAACAGTTGGTTTAAACAACCACTTTCCCGAAAGGATTGCACCAACTGGTTAATGAAATTTGCAGTAACCCCGTTTTGAAATTCCTGCTGAAATGTTGATCCAGTTAATGTTGTAAATCAATGTTCCGTTACGGATCTGTATATATGAAAACGGCGTAGGGATCATGGGATCAGTAGTTAATCCCTAACACTAGTTGCTTAATGGAACAATATAGTAATAGCTGCCATAGTGAAGTGAGAAGCGCTATTAGGTATAATATTCTGTGGTTTGGGTAACATATCAATATGTAAACCGTAGCCTATATTACACATATTCTGTTAGAATGAAGTTAGGGACAGTGGTTTCCACTTCAAAATTTGATATTTGTATCATCTACATGTAACCTGAAGGGTGAACACAAAGCACACGAAATTATATTTTTGTATAATTTAAATTAAATTAAATATATTATTTACATATTTTTAAATTCCTTTGGAGTAAATCTGTCCACAGAAAGTCATTTTCTTCAATTTCCATGTGCCGCATTCGTGGGAAAGTGCAAATATATTCTGGAATGACACTTTACCGTACATGTAAGATAGTAAAATTGTTGCTTTTTTCTTTAGTTGGGGTGGGGATGGTGGTGGGTGGGAACCTCAATGATGTAAGATGTTAACTGAGCCAGTCATTTCAGTGGTAAATTTTCAAAAATACTCTTCCTAAGAAAACTATTTTTGAGAATTTACAACTGGACTGACTAGTCTGTCATTGCAGAGGTAAATTCTCAAAATCAATCATCTCTAGGTCAGCAAATGAACATTTTCTATATGAAAATTATGTGTGTGTGTGTGTGTGTGAGAGAGCGTGCGCGCGTGATCGCATGCGCTCAGCTAGGTACATGTAAGACACAGTAAGATATTCTAATTTTGTTGTTTTTTGTTTGGTGGCTCAAACAGGTAGAATATTCATAAATAAAGCATCATTAGTCACTGATTATTAGTAATGGTGGGTCTGCAATTTTGAAATATAACTGGAAAAAGTATGAAATTTGATTTTGCTGAAGGTGTATAAACCCTGTGATAGAGTTTGTGAAAATGTGTCAAATTCTTTTTAATTCATAAAATACATGTATGATCAAATCTTTTATTTTTTTGTCATTTTTATTGAATTCTGATTATTATCATTTGTGAACTCCTTTAATAAAGTAAAACCTCTAAAATTTGTGTTGTATATTGTCTATATTATTATAAATGGGTAATAAGTTACGATTTTGCGAGAGAATATCTCATTCCTGGAGGAAAATTATCATAGAAAATGTCCATTTGCTGACCACAAGAAGACTATTTTTGAAAATTTACCCCTGGAATGACTGGCTCGGTTATCGAGCCACTCATACAATGGTCAATTTTCAAAAATAGTTTTCTCTTGGTCTGTAAATGGGCATTTCCCAAGACAACTACCAGAAGCCGTCTTTGGCTGATATGCGTGTTAAAGGGTTAATTTTGATATGAATATCACGTTCGTGTTTCAATTTACAAATGTTTTGCACAAAAATGTCATTTTCATTTACTTTTCTTTTGAATATCACTTTTCCATTTCAACTTACCAATTCAACGAATTCCGTTTATTTTCCTGGGGTTTTTTTTTTCAGAAAACCACTGCCCCTATAAAATATATATGTTTGCATGATACCGTGGTGTCAAGTTGCTATCAAAACTATATAGAGATTAATATGGACCAGGTTGGTAGAAGTTGCTCAATATTATAGGGGAACAAAAATGGAGATGGGTTAAAGATCGCAAAATTATAATTTTGTATTATCTAAATAAAATAAAATATATTGTTTTCATATTTTCGAATTCCTTAATATTAAATTTTGAGATTTTCGTAAATTTCTCATGAGAATGAGCGAGTGACGTCATCTTGTGAACGAATTTTGTTGTATAATGTCATCGTGTGAATAGTACTTTGTTGTTGATGATTTCTACGGTAGCGCACAAAAGCTCATTCAAACAACACCATATTAATGAGATGCAAGAAGAACAGTAGTGTTTGTTAAACTAGAACGTATATCTGATGTCACGCTTGGCAACCGTATTAGACGCCAGTTCTAATCTGACAACACATCTGGTATTATTTGAATCCATGTGGTTGACAATTCACGCGATGATGTCATACTGTGAATCTCGTGACATGCCAAAATTCATAACTTGAAACAAAATTTTAAGTGATAGTTTGCGAAAAATAATTGTATTTAAAATATATGACAAAAACTGATTTTTTGGTAGCTTTTATTGAAATCTACAGCAATTCTCATTTGTGATCTCCTTTAATGCCGCTTATAGAAGCTTTGTCTTTCATGTTGTTTTCAGGCCATTATGATATAAATGCTCTTGCGTGCGTTACTGGTAAACCAATTGTGCAAGGTGGTATCCATGGCCGCACAGCTGCCACCGGCAGGGTAATTTTAGCCACGCTTGGCAGTACTGTTGTGCAAAAATATCTCTCTCTCAGTTGCATGTTGATATAGCGCAGCTTGTTATGATCCACTAACATCGTAGTCTTTAATTATTTATTGGCCACAGGTGTTCTGCTAGATTTCTCCTGTTAGTTATACGTAACCGGAAATCCATGAGAAGGGGAAATTAATTTCTGAAAAACATGTTGCGTGTCAGATTGGCTAGCATAAGTGGAAAATACAATTTCTTGATGGTCTGTGCATTCAAACATTGCTTCTGCAATGGTCAAGATTATGAAATGTCCATAAATCACTGATCAAGTGAGAAATAATGAGGAATATTATTGAAAGCTGCTCAATCTATTGTCGCTACCAGTATGCCCCACCCATTTCTAATGAAGCTCTGTACACTTTTTGTGTGTATGCGTTGGAATCGATTTGAAACTTTGAAAGCAAAATTCCCAGAAGCTAAATTTCAAGGTATATATTCAGGTAAACTGGTGAATATTTCTGAGGGCAGCAGCAGCTCCTAGTCAAATTTGTTTCAAAATATTCAATAGAATGTTAAATTATAAATTCATCAAAGACATATACATGTAATTCATACGCTTTAGTCACAAACTTTTCGATATTCGTGACAGACCTACATGTATGACCTGTTGATTGTGACTTCAGCTAACCTGTAACTTATTAGATTATGACCTCGGCTACATGAGTGACAGATCAGATCCCTTCATTTCCTGAGACCAATGACTGGCCTAAAGTGCCTAAGCATCATTCTAGTGTTCAGTGTTTCTGTGAAATGTGAAATGTTTTATTTACACCCCAGACCATATCAGGATGGTATATGGGGGATTTACATAATAGTTATATGGCATTTAAATTTTGGGGTCCTAGGACCCCACACCTAAAAGTCTAAGGGTCCCAACCTGAAATCTGGGGGTGCCAAACTTAAATTTAGGATTCCCATACATTTTTTCTCATCCATGATGAAATTAGAGAGTAACATTGGTGCACAGCTATGAATTATGGGTGTCTCATGCTACAGTTTGTGGGTATTTTTGTGCAAAAACCTATAAAACTAGTTAATATTTAACAATCATGCAAGATTTTTAGGGGACACATGTGACCCACTACCACCACTTTTGGGGTCCCCAGTTACATTTTGGGGGTTTATACCCTCAAAAGAACCCTTATGAGAAACCCTGCTAGTGTTACGTTTTCTTTTAGATCTGCAAATAGACATTTGTTCCTAAAAAAAAGAGTATTTTATTGATCAATTCTGACTGCTAATGAATTAACCAGTAGTTATCTCCCCTGGCTCCTGAGAACAACTCTTGCAGAAAGTCATTTGATTTGTTTCTTGCTATTTTATCATCAGGCTGCATGTGATGAAGTCTTTTTGCAATGTTTGTAACTTTGTGTAGTTGCTAGTAAATGGTCCATACATTGTATGCTGTGCATCTAGCGGCTTGACGATAGCCCATTCTTGTGTTGGACTCCCACCCGATCCCCATCTTGTTTTTGGATGTGAGAGGTGTGATTAGTCTTGGCGGAGAATTTTGGATTCATTAACTTATACATAGTGAGATCAGGCATTTAAATGACTAGCATTTCCCCCTCAAGTACACATACACACCAAGAAATGTCATGGACTATTATGTGATGGCGCGTTCTGTTCGACCAGGTACTATAGGCAACAGAGTGGGTTCCAGAATGGTAATTCACGTAAGGATTTGTGAGATTAATTTGATATTTCAAATGTCTATTATTTACATTTAAGGGAAAAAACCTCAAAAGTCAACAATGATCCATCAGCCATGGGTATCCAAGATAAATCCATTTAATTTATCTTAGTCAAATTGTTTTGGAGTTTCATAAGCTGAGTGAACTTGATCTGAAATGTATTTAAAGTGATAATGTTCCGAAATTCAATATGTCTGTTCACAGACATACATCTTAAGAACTGCTTTTCCGGGTGATATGCTCTCTTCCATTTTTGGGATTGGTTTGAAATGTCATAAGTTCATTGCACTAGGTTTGTGAAAGAAAGAAAACTATCTTAATGGTCAATAACGTAAGATGAGTTAAAATTCAATATTGTAGCCAGCCCCTGGCATCATCAGATTGGTTTGAAATTTCATAGGTTAATTGTACTACATCTGAGGGAAAAAACTTGAAGTCTACGATGATCAGCAATCTGTTGTGACTGCCAGGCAGCAATGGCCATCTTGAAAATTGTTTTCTGAATGATAACTCTGCTTCTATTCATAGGATTGAAATCTCAGTTGTCCATTGAAATAGGTCCAAACAAGAAATTAATTGAAATCGACGATCTGTCATCCAATGTAGCCATTGGCACTGGCAGCCATCTAGAAAATAGGTTTCCTGATAAAATCTCTGCTACCCTTTTTCAGATCTGTTTGAACTGTTATAGTTCCATTTAATTAGGTGTGACATCTGTAAGTAGGAGGCATAAAAATTGATAATGATCCAAAATTCAATATGGCTGCTAGGAAAATTGCTTTTCTGATGATCAATATTGATGCTAATTTGAAATCTGGGATGGCCACCAAGTATGTGTAGTGATGGTGTATTATGCTGTTTGCATTTTCCTTGACCCATCATCGTGGCAGTCATATCTTTTCCCCGTTAATGCGGCTGTAGGTGCACTAAGTTATTAGTAAATGCTAATCCACAATACTACATTTGCAAGTTATTCCAAAGTTTGTTAACCGTTTCATGCATATTTTTGTAGTTATTCATTTGCTACAAATATGCCACTGTATGGTCTCAAGGGGGAAACTACTTTGACTGCTACTGTTTTCCACCATACAAGGATGCCATCTTCATCATTAAGTTTGAATTTGGCA
The DNA here is from genome assembly GCA_034401795.1 of Chaetoderma sp. LZ-2023a. Lineage (NCBI taxonomy): Eukaryota > Metazoa > Mollusca > Caudofoveata > Chaetodermatida > Chaetodermatidae > Chaetoderma > Chaetoderma sp. LZ-2023a. The sequence goes on from CM067372.1 coordinate 68,783,188, forward strand.
AATTTTCTCCTTTTTTCAATTTTGGCTTTTCAAGATCAAACATATGTCAGACTGTACCTGTTGGCCAATTATAATCAGTGTGGTTTTCTGTCTTTAGGCCCAGCCTTTTCCTGTTTCCTCTCGTCTTCACGAACCATGTTTTGGTTTGGCAATACAAACTATCAATGCATATACACGCAAATCATTGCATGCTTCAGCATTCTTGTTTTATTTCAATATTTATGATATATTGTCACCTTCTGTAATTTAATGTCTAATTTTTAAATCGAATGATGTGATGTGTGTTGCTATCTTTACTTATACAATGTATGTAGGCTCAATATATTTAGTTTTAGACATCTTGTAGCATGTCTGTCCGCTTCCTACCTGTGTTTATTTGCACTCTTTTTTGTTACTATCCCTTTAATTACAGGCCACTACGACATTAATGCTTATGCTTGTGTCACGGGGAAACCCATTACACAGGGCGGGATTCACGGCAGAATCTCAGCAACCGGACGGGTGAGTTACTGTGGCTAATACATTGTATGTTACCTGTATATACATGTACACGTAAATATGCTATTGTTGACATTATATTGAAAACGAATTTGGTGCATGGCTGCACTGAGTGACGGCTTGTATTCTGAATATTCATCATATTTTGTATTAATTCTCCAGCAAATGATGGTCATAATGTTTGCTTGTTCAATTGCAGGCCAAGAGAAGACTACCCCGCCAAAAAAATTGGGGGAGTATTAGGTGATGGTGTTTACAGGCGGGCGGCAAAGTGGTTTCCGTACGATAACCCCCACAGTTTATCGGATCGCTTTGAAAGTTCATAGGTTGATTGGACTAGGTGTGAGGAAAAAACCTATCGAAATCGACGATGATCCAAAATCCGAGATGGCCAGCAGCCACAGGTGGCCATCTTGAATATTGGTTTCCAGATGATAACTCTGGTACCATTTATCGGATCCCTTTGAAACTTCAAAACGTGGTTTGACTAGGTCTGGGGAAGAAACCTATTGAAGTTGATAATGATCCAAAATCCAAGATGGCTGCCAGGCACAGGCGGACATCTTGCAAATTGGTTTCCGGATGATAACTCAATGACCGTTTATTAACTTGCTTTAAAACTTCATGGGGTTGTTGGACTACATCGGTGGAAACCTATTAAAATTGAAGAGGATCTAAAATCCAAGATGGCCACCAGCCACTGGTGGCCATATTAAATATTGGTTTCCAGATAATAGCTGTGTTAACATTACCATTTATCGGATCGCTTTGAAGCTTCATACATGTCATAAGGTGGTTGAACTAGGTCTGGGTAAGAAATCTATCAAAATTGACAATGACCCAAAGTCCAAGATGGTCACCAAGCCCTAGGCGGCCATCTTGAAAATTGGTTTCCGAATGATAACCCTGTTATCGTTTAACGGATCACTGAAACTTCATAGGATGTTTGGACAATGTCTGTGGAATAAATCTATCAAGATTGAGGATGATGATTGAAATACAAAATGTCTGGCAGACACTGGTGGCCATATTGAAAATTGGTTTCGGAATAATAGCTGCATTACCATTTATCAGATCGCTTTGAAACTTCATATGCTGGTTGGACTATGTCTGGAGAATAAACACATCGAAATCGACGATAATCTGAAATCCAAGATGGTCGTCAGTCAACGGTGGCCATCTTAAAAATTGATTTTAGAGCGATAACTCCATTTCTGTTTTGCAAATCGTTTAGAAACTTTATAGGATGATAGTACTAAGTCTGAGGAGGAAACTTATTCAAATTGTAGATGATCCGAAATTTTATATTGTCACCAGCCACCGGTGATCATCTTAAAAATTTATTTCCAGACTATAACTCCTAACCATTTAGCGGATCGCGTTGAAACTTCATAGGATGACTGGTCTACATCTATGGAAGAAATCGCTATTTTCTCGTAGCTCTCATTCATGGGTTTGTCATCACGGCGGGATATTATGAGCCGTTTTCCGCACTCTTGATTACCTTTGGCAATGGAATGACTTGCTTGCTTAAATCAAGTCTGTCATTCCAGTGGTAAATCTCGAAAAATTGTCTTGTATGTATGTATGTGTACATACACACACTGATGAGTTTTGCAGTCTCTCGCATTTGTGTTATTACTAACAAATAGCCTGTGTTCTGCACAGCTTCTATTCTTGTCAGTCTGACCCATTAGTGGTAGTTTTAACATTTAGATGCACATTGTTAGTGAAACTGATAATGTTTTAAATGTGTTAATTATATAATCCTTTCAACCTTGAAGTCCCAGAATGACAGCAACATTGTTGGCAAAATGCTTTTCTCCTACTGCCTCTAATAATTAACATTTTTGACAGCAATGTGATCAGGTGTTACCATAGCAGCTTTTGGGGATAGATACATTGTTCCTACCCTATAGTAATCACTGCGTCTGTCCATCCATCTGTCCGTCAATAATATCTTGTAAACAGCATATCATACAGAACCGCTTGAGATATTTTAATGAAACTTGGAATATGCCTCAGTTATGGTATGCAGATGTACCTTTTGAAGAATTCACCTTTGTAGTAGGGCTGTGCGTTTTGTCTTACAACCATATCGATTTCAATATGACTTCATATTGGTTTTAACCGAATATCAGTTTTATGGGTTACTTCTATTAGGTATATGTCAAGTAGAGCTGGGCGGTCTGACGGTAGTACCGTGAGGACCGCGGTATACCGTGAACCGATACCGTGACTGTTGACATTTCCAAATCTGACTTGACCAAGGGTAAATAGGTGCTAATAGTGCCCAAAATACAGGCATCCCTAACTATTAGCCGAGTTGAGGTGAAAGGGTCGTTGTAAAAACAAACATCAAGACGTCAATTACAAAATAATGACAGACAGAATTGTATGTCAAGCGTACAGAATTGTATGTCAAACGTACGTCTTGAAAGTCTCACGGTAAAATTGCTTTGTTTAAAACATCTAAACTCATTCTCTGGCTGTCCGCCGGTAGTAATTACACTATAATATATTACCTATTCCCGTTTCTATTATTTGTAATTTATTACTCCAAGCATTTTGTCACCGAACAAACACGCTAGAATAACAAAACATGCAAACTGCCTGCTATTCAAACGCAACAGCAATCTCGCAAAGACGTATCTGATTGGTTGTTCATGAACTAGACCGTGGGAAAATACATTACTATGCTGAATTTATCAATGAAAATTTACTAAAACGTAGTATTTGCTCACGCCGTTTTGATCATGTGATAATTTATTAACAACGAGCAGTGTTGAAGTCGTTATTTTTTATTTTCCTGGCTTGTTTTAAGAAATTTCTTTACGGATTAAATCCAGTTTAAGTAACGACGCCTAAAAATTATAGTGTTTTAGTTTTTGTAATTCATTTTTCAACTGGCTACACGTCGGAAGTTCGCGGAAATAGCTTTTTACACGCATTGTTCACGCGAAGCATGGCGAGTACCGAGTCTGTCTGCACATCGGGTACTCGGTAATTATCAGAAACTTTGGAATCGGCTCTATTCAATGTCGTGTTATATGTATGTGTATAGGCCTGTTTTCGCAAGTAACAGAATATACGACTCCAACAGAAATAAAAGAGTACAAAACTCGCCCCGTTTAAATACTCTTGGATTTTGTCTGGACTCTGTTTATCAAAGCGTTCAACTGCCAAAATAAAATTTACCGTTTGCTGGTCGCACGCATTAATAGCAAGAACAATCCAGATTTAAAATAGTGCGCCCCAATGCCTCAAGCAGCCGGTTATAGTTAGCGAGTCGATCACACCCTTTGACCGATGTTCCCGTGAATGACATTACGTCAATAAAAATAGTGACCTAATAAAATCGTGAAACTAAACAGTCGCAATAGCCATGTTTTTCTTCTCTAAATCAGGAAGCCGATTTATTTATTTCACCTATGTTTACCGTTGATTGGAGATGGAAGTGAAAAGGAAATGGAAAAAATTGTTATAATTTCGTGGCATGCCTCAAGCTCAGATGACGGTATACTGTGGTACCGCGGTATTTTTTCATGGTACCGATACCGTCATGTACATATCAATACCGCCCAGCTCTAATGTCAAGAAAAAGTTGAAATATCAAAAACGCTTAAAAAACGATCGTCAATAACACGAAAATAGAGCCCTATTTCCCGGTACAAATTCTTGCGACCTAACACATATGCTTAAGATACCTCATTCCCGTCATTGCGGGAGTGAACTTATTGTCTGGGAGCACCTAAATATTAGATAAATATTAGATATACTGTAATAAGAGAAATAACCATCATTTATTACACATTAAAATTAATATACAATCTGACAGTTGATGTTGTCATGAAAAAAATAGAAATCACATGATAGTAGAAAGATTTATTTCTTGTATTTAAGTGACTACTCATCTGTGACTCACAACCCGCAGTTTTTTATTTGGAACTTGGCAATTACTATATACGTAATGGTTACTGAGTACTGTACTTTATATCTGATCCAAGTTTCATTTAAAGAAGTTAGGATCGCTCAGTTATCTCGGTCTTCTAACGCTTGTGAGAATACTAATGTGCTTCTTCAAGTAAACTCTTCCGTGAATAGTTCAACCAATATATGTCAGAATGCTTTTCTAAATAGATCGATCACATGACCTGGTTGTTAGCTCAAGGGCCAAGTGAGCTTATGCCGTGGCGACCATCCTTCCATCAACTTTCGCTTTAAAACACTACTCATTAACTGCTTGGGCGATTTGAACCAAAATTGGCTGGAAGTACCCTATGGTCGTAGGCGCCAGGACTTCCATTCAGAATTTTGATTCATCAAGTTTTGGGGTGAAAAGCTTAGATTTTATGAAAAATGTACCGGAAATTGTCAAATTTCTACTTCCCCTTACCATTCTGACCGATTTCAACCAAATTTGGCTGAAAGGATCCTATGGCCATAGGCTCCAGAACTTCCATTCAGAATTTTGATTCATCAATTTTTTGGGTGATAATCTGAGATTTTATGGAAAATGTACCGGAAATTTCACTAATGGATTCTATGGTGGTAGGCTCTAGAAATTTTATTCAGAATTTAGATTGCTATATTTTTGGGGTGAAAATCTTAAATTTTATGACAAATTTACAAGAAATTGTCAAAACGCTGCTTCTCCTTAGTTGCTCGACATATTTCAGCCAAATTTGGCTAGAGTGACCCTATCAACGTTGACTAGAATTTCTATTCAGAATTTTGGTTGGTCAATTTTTTCGGTGGCCATCTTGGATTTTCCGAAAATTATCCATCATATCTATTTAAATGTAATTGGTCCAAATGCCAATGCTCCATGTAAGTGCCACAGGCCCTTGCGCCTCTGGTTATTATTAGCCTGTTAAAGTCACAGCTAGTCGAAAAATGTTTATTTGAGACACAAGGGGCGAAAAAAGATATTCCCGCTTTCAACAGTCTATCAAGCATATGTTAGATATTTAACGTCATGTGTGTATAACCTTTCATTTAGGCAAAGATCATAAACCATCAGCCACAATTTTCAGTCATAGGAGGAAAAAATGATTCTTCGTATAGTGATTGGATAATTTTTGTTCTGCTAGCCAACGAAAAAACGGAAATGAAATGATCAGCAGAAGCGGCTTAAATGATATAGATATTTCCCGGAAAAACGTGTCTTATGCATCAATCTTGGCACATTTCACGATTGTCTGGTTAATATCTATCATTTTTATACACCCGCGTTGGCGGGGTAGTATTATGGGATGGCATTCGCCATCTGTGCGTCCATCCCTGCATCTGTCCGTCCATCTGATTTTTGTCCGGAGAAGATCTCAGAGTTTTGAACCTACACTCACAATTTTTTTTTCAGCAGATGTGTTAGGGATAGCCGAAGTGCAATAATTTCGTTTCGGCAAAATCCGGCCATATTTGCCTGAGTTATCTCCCTTGAAAAACTAAAAGTTTGTCAAAATTTTGTTCCCCAAGCCATATCTCGAAGAGTATTGAACTGGCACTCACATCAGTAGATAGGTTAGCGATCTGCCTATTTGCCAGAGTTATCTCCCTTGAAAAGCTCAAATTTGTCAAAATTTTCTTGTCTGGAGCAGATCTCGAAGCGTTTTCACATTTAGCATTCTTCAAACAAGTATGCCTGCGGGCGGGCGTATGTTGAGTTTCACTAAACTCTTGTTAACAATGATTATACCAAAAACCAAAAATATGTTCATATTCAGTTTTTCGATATTTATATATCGATAAGTGGTTTTGAAACCGTCAGTGCATGATATCGGTTTTTATTGTTATCAGTATATCGCGCAGTTTTAACCAAAATCTGGAACCTATAAAGGTGAATCCTTCAAAAGGCACATCTACCTCTCATAAAGAAGCCATCTGCCAAGTTTAATTATTTTAAGCGATTCTCTATGATATGCTTTTTACGGCAGCATTGACAAACATCGTGAGGTTTTGCATAAAAAAAACATTTTGGCTGAGTGTTAAATATTTTTTATTTTTGTATGCGGTATGCGTTTTGCAGATTGTGACGTCTAAATTCCAGCTTGGAGTGTCTGGTGTGATCGACCAATTGGGCCGATGGCCATCTTGGATTTTGGCCCATTTTTTTTAATTTCTTTAAAAATCTCTGAAACTGTTTGAGGGATCAGTTCAGAACTCATGAAATATCATCTAGGGCAAGCGCTGAACCAAATTTGTTGACTTGTGAACTTGATTGGCCGAATCATTCGGCGGCCATCTTGGAAGACCTAGTTATTGAGAAAAGGACTTCTCCAGAACTGCTTACGTGATCGGCCTAAAATTTGGGAGATGATATTGATGACTAAGGGGCCATTAAAGTTTGTTCAAGTGAAGTTGATGCATAGAGACACCTGGCCTCTGTTTTCTTGTGACAAGTCTGCTCAACTCATTAGAATTCTACTTATTGTTAATGAACATTCTAGTTGAAATGCCTATGGTTCAGGTGAGCGATACAGGCACCTTGGTCCTCTAGGTATTATTATTTTTATTATTATTATTATTACCCCCCCCCCCAACCCCCGCATTAGCGAAAAGCGGTGGTGGGGGGGGGGGGGAGGATTATGTTTTTGCTTCCGACCGTGCGTCTGTCCATGCGTGCATCCGTCACACACAGGTTTTCTTTCGATAACTACTTTTGCTTGGAATATTGTGACAACACTTCATGGAAAGGTTGGCTAAGGTAGTAGGCAAATGCGCCTTAATTTGAGGGTCAGTCAGCCCATCCGTCCATCCATTTGTTTCTGAATTTGTGTCTGTCCGTCCGTGCAAATTTTGGGTTTTCGTTCAATAACTCTTTCTCGGAGTAGTGTGACGAAACTTCATGGGAAGGTTGGCTGTGATAGTAGGGTAGTAGGGAAATGACCTTAGTTTGAGGGTCAGTCAGCCTGTCCCTCCGTCCATCCATCCCTTCGTTTCTGAATTTGTGTCCGTCCGTCCCTGCAAATTTTGGTTTTTCGTTCAATAACTTTATCTTTGCTTGGAGTATTGTGAGGAAACTTCATGGGAACATTGGCTATGGTACTAGGGAAATGTACATTATTTTGTGGGTCAGTCAGCCCGTCCCTCCATCCGTCCATCCCTTTGTCTCTGAATTTGTGTCTGTCCATCCGTGCAAATTTGGGGTTTTCGGTCAATAACTTTATCTTTGCTTGGGGTATTGTGACGAAACTTCATGAGAACATTGGCTATGGTACTAGGGAAATGTACATTATTTTGTGAGTCAGTCAGCCCATCCCTATGTCCATCCATCCCTTTGTCTCTGAATTTGTGTCCGTCTGTCTGTGCAAATTTTGGGCTTTCGTTCAATAACTTTATTTTTTCTTGGAGTATTGTGACGAAACTTCATGGGAATATTGGCTATGTTTCTAGCGAAATGTACATTATTTTGTCGGTCAGTCAGCTCAAACCTCCATCCGTCCATACCTTTGTCTCTGAATTTGTGCCTGTCCATCCGTGCAAATTTTGAGTTTTCGTTCAATAACTTTATTTTTGCTTAGAGTATTGTGAAGAAACTTAATGGGAACATTGGCTATGGTACTAGGGAAATGTATATTATTAGCTCCCATTTGTCTGTGTATCCATCCATATGTCTATCCAAATCAGTGGGATTATGTCATCCCACGAACATGGCTGCCGTTGAGGGGTGATTATTTGATTTATATCATCTAGTTATTATTATTATTATTATTATTATTATTAGGGTGTTTACCATGGCATTGAGAACTACATCCATGAATCGAGCTTCATGAGCATGGTGGGATGTACTCCCGGCTTTCATGACAAGTCATTCATCATTCAGGTATGAAGCTTCAATCTTGGAATCAGCCATATGTCCCCTCTTAGAGGAGCCACCTTAAGGGTCACCAAGGGTGGTCACTAAAGCAGCTGGTTATTTCAGTGGTAAATTTTGTAAATTAGTGTTCACTTGCCCTGCAAATAAGCAGTCCTCAAGAGCACTGCAGAAGTCATTTTAGCTGACTTGACCATTAAAAGATTAACCCTTTCAACAGCAAATCCCTGACAAACTAAATTCTTTAATATGAATGGAATATTCTCTTGAATATTTTGAAACTAAGGCAGCAATAACTTGCAGTCGGACTAATTTCAAAATATTAAACAGTTTTCCTGTTTGTTTCCCCTGAGTTTGAGATACTGGGAATTTATCTGTTAAAAGGCTAATCCAAGTTTGTGGCCTTGTTGGTGCTTTACAGTAGGAACAATCATTGTCTGCTTCCATATGTAATATGTGCTTGTATCTTGTTGGGTGGACTAAATTATCCAACCTTATTGACTGTGCGTGAGCATGCACATTTGCGCGTATATATGCATGTGCGTGCATACATGAGTGAGTGCATGCATGCGTGTGTAGTGGTGTCGGAGTTCTGTCACACTAGTAGTAATATTGTTTTTCTATTACCAAACTTTAGCCACTCATATATTATCTTCATTAGCATTAGGCCTGTTTAGATTCCCATTAGACAACCTATCTTTTATAAGTAATGGTATTTGGACAGTTTGGGGTAAATTGTTGTACTATGATGTGTTTATGACACAATAGATTTGTTCCTGTATTTCTAAATGAGTCATCAATCATTGTACTCATAAAGCTATGATGTCATGTGTTTATGGAATGATATCTTGCTGTTTAGAATTAAGCATTGTTTAGTTATTTAACGATCAAAATTGTTCAAGATCTAGATTCTTACTTAGCCAAAGTCCATTTACGGGACACTATATATTTTTGAAGAATTAGCATTCTCTGTCAGCGATAGAACAGTTCTGAACACCACTACAGAAGCCATTTTTGTGTGGCTTGTCCATCAATTGGTTGATGTTAATTTGTTAATGGCATGCTATCACAATTCATATGATGTCATAATCCACACTACATCACATGTAGGCTGATGTCATAATCAGTTATGTCATGAATGATGTGATATAGTCTGCCACAAATGCTTAATAGTCTGACAAGTTGTACAAATTGAATGAGAGCTCCACCCACACTTTGACTGTGTTGGGTTCGATCGCTCCCTGACTATCGATTTCCAGAAAGCCATACAGGTAAGCTGTTGAATATTTCGAAACTAATTTAACTGGTTGCTGTTGCATGGCAGCAATCGCCCAGCAGTTAGATTAGTTTCAAAATATTCAACAGTATGTTTATTAAATAGTAAATCGATGCAAATTGTTAATCCGTCATCAATTAAGCGTTCGTGGTGAACTTTGCTACGTCATTCATGACGCATGTGATTATGACATCATCCTGCACATCACGCAGTTGATTATGATGTCATATGATTGATGGATAAACTGGAATCCTCCATTAAACAACCACTACACAGGTAAGCTGTCGAATAATTTGAAACTAATTTGACTATAGCCTCTTGATGTCATAGGTAACAACACTTCCAAGTCAAATTATTTTCAAAATTGTCATGAGAATATTCCGAATTTGTCATTACTTGTCTGTAAAGTTTAGTAGGCTAACAGCATTAACTGCTAGGTTGATTTTAGTCAAACTTGGATGGAAGTGACCAAGCTTTGAATGCTTCGGGGCTTCTATGCTCCAGAATCTGATTGTCAATTTAGTTGTGAATTTTAACCATTCTTTGCTTGAAGAACCCTTAGTTTTAGCCTTCCAATCTGTCTAAACTTTCAGATTCCAGTCATTGTTAGCTCACCTGGCCATAGAACTTCACGGTATTAGAAAAATGAATACTGGTATCGATATCAAGTATTATGATAACTTATTCAACGTATAACAGCGCTCCTGAAATAGTTGCTGAACTTTACAAATTTCCACAATAAAACCAAGAAATTACACGAATCATGATATTTAAAGCTAAATTATGACCGTCTTCAATTAAATCATATCCTAAAATGGATTAAATAATCATACCAAAATCGGCCCTACAAATGATTAGAATTTGCCACGAAATTACACCCATTTCCGTGATCTCCGCAGAGATGCACCTGAGTGGAGATCGCGAGATAACCAGTGACCATCTCGTCCCAAATAAATATGCCTAATGAGACTGTGAACAGCTAAACCTGTTGATATTTGACTGACGAATATCAATGTTCTGAGTCAAAAACATTGATGTAAACCTATGTTTTACTAATTTTCCGTGCTACTTGTATTGATATATACCAGAATAATAACTAAACATTCCACGAAGACCTGTGCTAAATGGTACGAATTTGCAATGGGAAATCTCTGTGCAGGCGTACAACTTAGCCATTATACCACTTAGTAAATAGACCACCATATATATTGCGAATACATAGTCCTACGCTCGCTCCCATTAGAGTAGCTTGTAACTAACTAACTAACCAGGCCGTAGTAATTGAGAATTGAGATAAAATATTATGACGCAAAATATTCATTTGAAATTGTGATTTTTCTAGCAAACAATGGGCCGAAATTATAAAATATTAGCGCAAGAAAACATATTTTAGACATTTTTAACCATCCCCTGCCCTATGCGGTTAATTAAAATAAGTTTTATTCTATTTTTTACGTGAAGTGCATTCTTATAAATAGTCAATTTTCGTAGTAGCAATTGTTAATTTAACAATTTCTCTAGCCTGCAAACAACATTTTGACAGATCCAGATAAATCAGAAAATGTTTATGTGTGGTCACTAAATACAGGTAAAAAATCATTTTCCTGTACCAAGAGCAGTCACTTATCTGATTAGACAGATATACTATTGAATTTTGCTAATGGAAAGCAGATTATCTCCCTAAACAGAATGTCATACCGGTTTTATGTTATACCTCAATATTTCGGTATCAGCAGTCATATCTTAATCACCATGTATAGCGATGATACCGATATTCGATATAATATCGTTATAGCGTGAAACCCTACCTGGCCACAATGGCCAAGTGAGCTCATGGCGTGGCAACCATCCAGCCGTCAACTTTTTCTTTAAACGACTTCAAGAACCACTGGGCCGATTTTAATTATATTTGGCATAGGACATGGTGATCCAAGTTTATTCAAAGGCAGTCGATAGACCATTTTGGCCAGTGGCCATCTGGGATTTTGACCGATTTTTAGAAACGTCTTTAAAAATCTCCGAAACCATTGGGAGAATCGATTCAAAACTCATGTAACATCATCTACTAGGGCAACAGCTGAACCAAGTTTGTTCAAGGGAAGGTGATTGGCCAAATTGTTCAGCCAAATGGTCCGGCAGCATTTAGAAACATCTTCTGAAACCCCTTGAGGGATTGCTTCAAAACTCATGAAATATCATCTAGGGTAACAGCTGAATCAAGTTTATTTAAGAGATCATGATGAGTCGATTTTGCTTGGCAGCCATCTTTGGTGACCTTCTGGCAAAAACCATAGGATTCTACTTATAGGCATGAATGGCCTTTCTAATTGAAATGCCTATGTTTCAGGTGAGCGATACAGGGCCTCTTGCTATAGTACTGATGTTCCAGATGAGTGCCAAAGGCATTTCTATGGTCCATGTGCTACTGAATATTGACTAGAACTGCATTTAATACATATTATTAGTATTATTATTAGCTCACCTGGCCTGAAAGGCCAAGTGAGCTTATGTCGTGTGTCCGTCGTCCGTCAACTTTTCCTTTAAACGACTTCTTCTGAAGAACCGCTGGGCCAATTTCAATTATATTTGGCGGGAAGCATCCTTAGCGCATAGGGATCCAAGTTTGTTCAAATGAAGCTGATCGGCCAATTAGGCCTGCGGCCATCTTGTATATTGGGCGATTTTTAGAAACGTCTTTAAAAATCTTCTCCGAAACCGCTTGAGGGATTGAAGGAAACCTCATGAAATATGATCTATGGCAAGAGCTCAACCAAAGTTGTTCAAGGGAACTTAATTGGTCAAATAGTTTGGTGGCCATCTTGGTTGACCTAGTTTTAACGAAAATAACTTCTCCAGAACCGCTGAAGGGATCAGGCCGAAATTGGGCAGATATGATTAGGGACTAAGGGCCAGTAAAGTTTCTTCAAGAGAAGTTGATCCATCAAAAAACATGGCCGCCGTAGCCCAATCAAAATATAACATGTTTGGTGGCCATATTGGATTTTTTTATTTGATGGATTTTGAGGCCGAAATTGGTTTCATGTGTTTTTTTGGATATTTTGATCTCAAATTTGCAATTTTCGAAACTGTCGGATAAATGGTTTGCTGGCCATCTTGTTGATAAAGAGCATTCTAGTTAGAATGCCTATTGTCCAGGTAAGCGATACAGGCCCCTTGGGCCTCTTGTTTATTATTATTATTATTATTAATATTATTATTATTATTATTAACCTTATTGTCATAATTTGAGCTCACCTTGTCCATGGCAGTCGTCTGTCCATCCATCCGTCAAATCGCCTTTTCTCCTTAATGATTTGACAGATTTCAACCAAATTGGCTGGAAGGATCCTATACTGGTACCCACCAGACCAGAACTTCTATTCAGAATTTTGATTGATCACTTTTCACTTTGGGTGGAAATCTTAGATTTTATGAAGAATTTACCAAAAATTTACAAAACTAGTCAAAACCCTAGTTGGCTGGACCTTATCTGCGTAGGCTCCAGAACATATATTCAGAATTATAATTGGGTCGATTTTGTTTCGGATGAAATTCTTAGATTTTATGAAAAATGTAATGGAAATTGTCAAAACGCTACTCCTCATTAACCGCTTTTCGGATTTCAACTTATTTTGGCTGGAAGGATTCTATCATAGGTCCTCGTACTTCTATTCAGAATTTTCTTTTGTCGGTAGCCTTCAACATCCCAAACGGGAATTTTGATTGGTCATTTTCTTTGGTGGCCAACTTAGATTTTCAGAATACTATCCATCATGTCTGTAAATTAAATGCAAATGGTTCAAATGCTAATGGCCCAGGTGAGTGTCCTATTAGCTCACTTGGCCAGAATGGCGTGAGCTTAGGTGAAGTAGATTAAGTGAGCTTAGGCCGTGGCGACTATCCATCCATCATCCGTCCGTCAACTTTTGCTTTAAAATGTATCTCCAATCTGCTTGGCTGATTTTTAATCAAATTTGGCTAGAAGGATTCTACAGAGGTAGGCTCTAGAACTTTTATTCACGTTTTTTATTTTACAATTTTTGGGTCCGGAAAGTGTCGAAACGCATCTCCTCCATAGCTTCTTGGCGGATTTCAGCCAAATTTTGTTTGAAGGATCCTATGGAGGTAGGCTCAGGAACTTCTATTCAAATTTTTGATTGATCGATTTTTTGGGTGAAAAAGTGTCAAAACGCATCTAGCATTTTGTGAGATTTCAAACAAATCTGGCTTGATGCATTCTGTCGACCTGGGTTCTAGATCTATTCAAATTTTCGATTGGTCAATTTTATATACAGAATTTTAATTAGTCAATATTTTGGTAAAAATTTTAAATTTTATAAAAAATTTACCGGAAATCTTTTAAAACACTACTCATTAACTGCTTGGGTGATTTCAACCAGACTTGGCTTGAAGGACCCTATGGTGGCAAGCTTCAGAAATTTTACACAGAATTTTGATTGCTCAATTTTTTTTTGGTGGCTATCTTGACTTTTCTAAAGGTTTTGTGAAATCAGTTGGAAGGATCCTAGGTGGGTAGGATTCAGAATGTATTTATAGAATTCTGATTGCTCAATTTTTCTGGCAGCCATTTTAGATTTTCCAGAAATACTTTACAATGCTAATCAGTGGCTAGATTTCAACGAAACCTGGGTGGAATGATCCTATGGTGATCGGTTTAAAGAATCAGTGTTTTGATTGGTCATTTTTTTCGGCAACCGCCTTGGATGTTCAAAGAAATTTCCAGAAGCCTTTAAATCACTACCACTACTACTACGGCTCGATATCAAACACATTTGGGTGGAATGACCCTATGATGATAGGCTTCAAGAAATCAAATGAGAATTTTGATTGGTCAATTTTCTTGGTGGCCATCTTGGATTTTCCAAAATTTGTCCATCATGTTTATTTAACGGTTCAAATGCTAATTGTCCAGGTGAGCGCCACAGGCCCTTGGGCCTCTTGTTATTATTATTAGCTCACCTGGCCAGAATGGCCAAGTGAGTTTATGGCATGGCGACCATCCGTCGTCCGTCTATCAACTTTTGCTTAAAAACACTACTCCTCATTAACCGCTTGGCGGATTTCAACCTACTTTGGCTGGAAGAACCCTATGGGTAGGCTTCAGAACTTGTATACAGAATTTTGATTGGTCATTTTTTTTGTCAGCCATCTTGAATTTTCGAGACTTGACTGGAAGGATACTAGGCTGGTAGGTTTCAAAACTTGTGTGCAGAATTTTGATTGGTCAATTTTTCCGGTGGCCATCTTGGATTTTCGGAAAATTTCTGGAAATCACTTAAAAGCCTACTCGATAACCACTGGCCCGATTTCAATCAGACTTGGATGGAAGAACCCTAGCCTAGTATGATTCAGAAAGTACTTGTATACAGAATTTTGATTGGTCAATTTTTATCAGCAACCATCTTGGATTTTTTTTAATGGCGGGAAATCGTTTAAAACGCTACTCCTCATTAACTTCTTGAGCAATTTCAACCAGACTTGGCTGGAAGGATACTAGGCTGGTAGGTTTCAAAACTTGTGTACAGAATTTTGATTGGCCAATTTTTCCGGTGGCCATCTTGGATTTTCTGGAAATCACTTAAAAGCCTACTCGATAACCACTGGCCCGATTTCAATCAAACTTGGATGGAAGAACCCGAGCCTAGTATGATTCAGAAAGTACTTATATACAGAATTTTAATTGGTCAATTTTTATCCGCAACCATCTTGGATCTTTTTTTAAATGGCGGGAAATCGTTTAAAACGCTACTCCTCATTAACTGCTTGAGCAATTTCAACCAGACTTGGCTGGAAGGATACTAGGCTGGTAGCTTTCAGAACTTATATCCAGAATTTTAATTGGTCCATTTTTTCGGCAGCCATCTTGGATTTTCAGAAAATTTTGGGAAATCAGTTAAAAGGCTACTCCTGATTAATCGCTTGAACGAGTTCAAACAAACTTGGCTGGAAGGACCGTGAATTGCTATGCTTTATATAGAATTTTAATTGGTCAATTTATTCGGTGGCCATCTTGAATTTTCCAAAAAATGGTTGAAAATCGTCTACTCATTAACTAGTTGGGCGATTTCAACCAGACGAGCCTGGAAGAGCCTCGGGCAGTAGGCGTTTGAGGTTGCATATAGAATTTTGATTGGTCAATTTTACCGCCGGCAATTTTGAATTTTCTAAATATTTAGGGAAATCAGTTAAGAGATTTCCTCATTAACCGCTTGGCCGATTTCAACCAAACTTAGCTGGAAGAACCCTAGGCCCGTACACTTCAGAACTTGTATACATAATTTTGACGGCTTGATTTTGATCTTGGCCATCTTGGGTTTACCGATAAATGGGAATTCTTATAAAATGCTAGTCCTCATTAATCGCTTGGGCAGTTTCAACCAATTTTGTTTGGAAGGATCCTATTGTCGTAGCCTCTAGAAATTCTATTCAGAATTTCGATAGGTCAATGTTTTGGCAGTAATCCGATTTTCTGAAAGTTTTCCGGAACCATTTGAATACGGTACTCCTTCAATCAATAACACGATTTCAACAAAACTTGGGTGGAACAATCCTATGATGGTGAGCTTCAAAATATTAAGCGAGTGTTGATTGGGTAATATTTTGGTGGCCATCTTGGATTTTCCAAAAATCATCCATCATGTCTATTTAAATGCCAATGGGCCAGGTGAGCGCCACATGCCCTTGGACCTCTTGTTATTATTATTTATTATTATTTTACTTTTATTGTTATTTAGGGTTTTGGAAATGTAGGTCTTCATTCTATGCGATACTTGCATCGTGCAGGAGCCAAGTGTATTGGAGTAGCCGAAAAAGATGGCAGTATTTACAATCCTGATGGAATTGATCCCAGAGAGCTGGAGGATTTTAAGCTGGTTTGTTTCATTATTCAACCCTTTAAGCTGAAGTACCAGATCCGAACGATAATTTACACACTAAGAAATAATGTATTGTATATTTTGAAATTAATTTGATTGGCTGTTACGGTTGACTGAGCATCACCAAATCAAATAAGTTTCAAAATGTTGCAGCTACAGTTTAGCTTGTATAAGTGTTTTGAAATTAAGATTCTGGGGCTCTGTGTTTGAAAGGGTTAAATTAGTCGATCTGACACTAATTATAGTTCTTGATGGCTAGACTTGAAGATGTCAGCAAAAAGGGCAAGGCAATGATGCCTTTATGGCATTGGTAATTTCAAGGGCATTAAGTCAATATGTTGGGGCATCAAGGCAAATCATACAGGCAATATATGACTTACTCTAACCATCAGGATAAAGAAAAACTCGCTCATATTCCCCATCAACATAAACAGTACAATCAAAATTCTTCAGTGTCATTGTTTCTACCTATATAAGTATGAAACTGTACTTTTGATTGTTTGCTTAATTACCAAGGAAACACAGCTACAGGAAAGCACAAGCAGCAAGAGAGAAGTCCCGTTGTATGTATGCCATGTCCATCTTTAGCTAAGCTCCAATCACACTTCGCCCGTGTTGGGATCGATCGATCCATGAACTCCCTGACTATCAATTTCCAGAAACCCATATAGGTGAGCTGCTGAATATTTTGAAACTAATTTGACTGGTTGCTTTTGCTGCCGATGGCAGTGCCCTGTTAGGCAGCAACATCACCATATTGCTGCCTAGGCGGAAACAGCGCCCAGTCAAGTCAGTTACAAAATATTCAACAGCATGATTATTAAATCCATACAACATGACATCCTATTCAGCATTTAAGACAGACTAAATCGAGTCATTCATGATGTAATTGATTATGACGTCAGCTTACACATCACGTAGTTAATTATGATGTCATGCGATTGACTGAGAAACTGCAATCATCCATTATTGACTTAACCCTTTGATGGCTAAACCAGCCAAAACCAGCTTCTGAACTGCTCTTTAGAGATACCCATTTGCAGACAACCTGAATTTTTACCACTAGAACAACAGGCCCGATAATTGACTCAGTTATTTCAGTGATAGATTTTCAAAATAACTTCTTTACCTGCTAATTAACATCTATTGAAAGTTGTTACTATTAAATTGTTATCAGTTGTGCGGTGTTGGAGTAACGGTTAGCCTATAGTAGACAGTCTTATGTATGGTACTTACTCTGACCCCTTAGAAGCTATTAATTTTCTTATTTTCACACCCATCATGTGAATATATCTTTTTCAGGAAAATGATACGATAGTAGGATTTCCTCGAGCAGAACCATACACCAAGGGCAATCTGATCTTTGAGAAATGTGACATTCTCGTGCCCGCCGCTGGGGAAGCGCAGATTACGGCAGAAAATGCAAATCTTATCCAAGCAAAGGTTTGTTCAATGTTCTTGGTCAGATGTTGAAATATTGACAAATATTTAGCCATCACAGGTGGCAGGTGAGAGTTTTTCCTGTCATCTCCAGGGCATTTGTGAGCATTTCATAGTCAACACATAGATTTCTCCCAATCGTGACCATCAACAAAATAATGCAAATATGTGTAGTCTTGTTTATTTCGAGACAAAGCTGTTGTTTGTCGTGACTCGCACACATTTTTGTCAGCGGTGCCGTTCAGTCATTTTTGCCTGGTACTGTAGATGTAAATGATTCTTGGTATCAGATAAGGCCACAATTGCATGCTACCTTTCAACCCTTTACATGACCAGATCAGTCGAGAAAGTCTAAATATTTGCTTAGTGACTGTCCATTTACAGGCCAAAAGTTTGGACTGGCTCAGTTATTGAGCCAGTTATTAGCTCACCTGGCCAGAATGACCAAGTGAGCTTATGCCATGGCGACCGTCCGTCGTCTGTCCGGCATCCGTCCGTCCATCAACTTTTCTTTAAACGACTTCTCAAGAACCACTGGGCCGATTTCAATTATATTTGGCAGGAAGTATCCTTAGGGCATAGGGAGCCAAGTTTGTTCAAACAAAGTCGACCGGCCAATTTGGCCGGTGACCATCTTGGATTTTGGCCGATTTGAGGAAATGGCTTTAAAAATCTTCTCCAAAACCGCTTAATGGATCGATTCAAAACTCATGAAATATCATATAGGGCAAGAGCTGAACCAAATTTGTTCGAAGGAACTTGATTGGCCAAATGGTTTGGCGGCCATCTTGGATGACCTAGTTTTCGTGAAAACGACTTATTCTGCAGAACCGCTGAACGGATCGGGCTGAAATTTTGGGGATATGATTATGGACTAAGGGCCATTAAAGTTTGTTCATGGGAAGTTGATAGGTAAAAAACATGGCCGTGGTGGACCAATCAAATTTTCGCGTGTTTGGCTGGCACATTCAATTTTTTTATTTGATGGATTTTGAAGCCGATTTTGTTATTTCTTGATGGATTGACACCAAGTTTGGTCACAATGTTAATGTCGGCATCTAATATCTGTGTTGTGAAAATGAAACTGATAGGATGTCAAATGCCAGAGTTATCACTCCTTAAATATTTGCAGTCTCACTTTCATAGGGCAAATACAGGTTTGTTCCCACCATCCATTGATTTATCACCATGTCAGATTTTATTGCCAAACTAGATATTAAATTCCAATTAACCTTTCCAATACTGCAGAAATATTTAAGATATGTATTATGTGCTCTGACATCTATGCTCTTAAAAATATTTTGAAATGTATTTGATTGAAAGTTGTTGCTGCCTAAGGCACCAATGACTTTCAGTCAAATTATTTTTTTAATCAACTCCAGCTCACCCTACACCTGCTGCTAACTTGATGATTCAGCCAGATGCGCATGTGTTAAATGGATTGTGTGGTGATGGGCAATAACCTGCTATAAAGACCACATACCTGCCTTTAGAGACCATTTTCTTCAAATGTATTTAAACCTCTGGTAACCGTCTGACTGGGTTTTTGCAGACGACATTCCAAAGGTTATATCTCTGAACCTGATAAATATTTTGAAAACAATTGGACTGAAAGTTGTTGGTGGCTAAGCCGCCAACAACTTTCAGTCGAATTGTTTTCAAAATATTCAAGAAGTCAAGAGCTTTTGAAAATGGAAATTATTGGCTGCACTGGCTTGCAGCAGAGAGACAGTTAAGAAACCATCTGTAGCTAGCACTGATATCATCTATTTTCTCTTAAACATTGTTCAAAATCACTAATGCAAAAAAAACAGTCAAGAGATTGTATCTCGAAAACTAAACCATTTGACTGAAAGTCATTGGAAGTGACACCGATGGATGTAAAACTTAAGTAAGATTAGTTGAAATGCCAGGTGAGCGATACAGGCCCATTGGGCCTCTTGTTCCAGTAGTAACCTTTCAAAGATGAGTTTTCTCTTGGCCTACAAAGGGACATTTATCAAGACAACTACATACACTAGTTTTAGCTAACGTGATCATTAACCTTTTCGCCAATGAATTGCACATATCTCATTTTTAGCTAGACTTAGGAAGTAAAACGAGCTATTGTGATACCCTGCACGTCATCCGGCTCCGGCCGATTACTGTTTAGCTCAACTTTTCTGTTTATATCTCGGGTTTGGGTAATCATGCTGGACCCAAACTTGGGAACATGCTTCCTTATAATAACAGAATAACGTTAGGGTCAGAAGTTCAAAGGTCAATGTTACTGTGACCTTGGTAAAAAAAACTTCATCAGTATCATTTTCCGTTTGGCTCAACTTATCAGTTCATATTTCAACTTTTGTTAATCATACTGGACCCAAACGTGGATACATGTTTCCGTGTAATAAGAGGGCATTGCATGATGACCTTGAGGTCAAAAGGTCAAGGTCACTGACATTTTGCATTTAGCTCAACTTAACAGTTCATATCTCATATTTGTTTAAGTATACTGGACTCAACCTTGGGCAGATGCTTCCTTATAATAGGAAGCCATCATGCAATGATGTTGGAGTCAAAAGGACAAAGGTCAAGATTATTGTGACCTTAGCAGTTCATATCTCATGTTATGTTAATCATGCTGCACCCAAACTTTGACAGTTGCTAATGAGAGAGGCTGAGACAAGTACTTTGGGGTCAACGTCATTGGTCATGGTCAATGATAAGTGTATTGATATAGTCTTCTACATTTATTTTATATTTGAATTCAAGCATCATAGTTCATTGCAAATTCATGAAGTCCAGCTTGGTGGTTGCATTGCAGCCACATTTCTGGTCTCATTTTCAACTTGATCGTACAAGAAAACTCGACTATTTTGAACATGTTAAATGGTTAATGTTTATCACCATTATATATTAGTGATGTAATGATTCCTTATGCTAACTGTGTTTGCAGATTATTGCTGAAGGCGCTAATGGACCAACAACCCTGGCTGCTGACAAAATATTAATTGCTAGAAAGATCCTTGTTATTCCGGTGAGTCTATTTAAACATAACTTTAGACTTTAAATACAGTAATTCAATTTTCTCGAAGAAAATGTTAATTTGCAGCCCAAGAGAAGACTGTTTTTAAAAATTTACGACTGAAATGACTGGCTCTCTATGATTTAAGGAATATTCTGTTGAATATTTTGAAAGTAATTTGACTCTGATATGTTATTTCCTACGGCAACAACTGGTTCCAGTCAAATTAGTTTCAAAATATGCAACAATTTTCCTGTATCTAGTTATTTTGAAATTGAGACACTGGAATTTTAATGAATAAAATGTTAAGTAATCACCTTAAGGAGGACAAACCATTGGTCACTTTAACCCTCAAATTTTTCAAGAAAATTTAACTTTTCTCATAGAAAATGTCCATTTGCACACCAAGAGAAGACTATTTTTGAAAATTTACCACAGCAATGACTGACTCGGTTATCGAGCCAGTCATTCCAGTGATAAATTATAAAAAATAGTTTCCTCTTGGTCTGCAAATGGACATTTCTCAAGACCTCTGCAGAAGCCAGTTTGGGCTAATATGAGTGTTAAAGGGTTAATAAAAGTAACTTGATATATGCTACACCTTATAGAGCTTAAAGATGATGGTTCACCATCTTTTGGCTTCATGTGGCAGGTGATCATTATAGCAGGTTTGTAATGGAGGAATCTAATTTTAGCTATGCCCCGTCCATCTCTAGCTAAGCTCCACCCACACTTTGCCTGTGTGGGAATTGATGGGTCACTTTACTTCCTGAATCTCGATTTCCAGAAAACTATGCAGATAAGCTGTTGAATATTGTGAAACTAATTTGATTGAGTTCTTTTGCTGCACATAGCGCGCCAGTCACATTAGTTTCAAAATATTCAACAGTATGCGTATTAAATGTTAAAAACAGAGAATTTGTAGCGGACTATTAAGCGTTAAAGACGGACTAAGCTGTGTCATTCATGACATAATTGATTATGACGTCAGCTTACGTGTGACATAGTTGAATATGACATGATTTACTGAGAAATTGAATTTATCAATTAACATTTTGCAGTTATCATGCTGAATATCTAACCATTTAATGGTCAAGTTTTTTTATGTAATTAGTAGTGTTGCCGAGCAGAAATGGGTTTTCAACAGTCTTAATAAAACAGTGAGATGCTTATTTGCAGACTAAGCATAATATTCCTAAGGAATCTACGCGCCGTCTGGATGGTGGATGGCACGCAAAAAGTGTACAAATAAACCTAAGAACCATCTGGATGGCTTTCACTAGGCGGACGTGCAAACCTACGCACTGTCTGGACGGTTTTAAGAGCACCAGTTTTCGATCGCTAAATACGCAAGCATTACGGGCGTTTTATCCAATCAAACTTAGCGTTGCATTGCGTCAGATGATTGAATTTTATAAATCCACTGTTGATTGGTCAATTCAGTTTGTTTACAAATTTCTACGGGAAAATATAAATAATTTTCTGTGAATGAAATTCCTAGCGTAAAATCGTCAACAATAGCATGTCGATTCCGTTATTTAACCGAGTACTCGATTCCCTGATGTCCGGAATCGCTTAGTGACTATATTTAATTATACTAGTGAGCACGTTCAAATTCAGATTGGTCAAGAATCGTGAGGAGATTTTTTATTTATAATTTCGTTCAATAAAATATTACATACAGCTGAATATCTACACTGACGCCTAAAAGATTTAAAGTGTGCATCCTTACATAGCTTGCCCGTTAATACCATTATCTCACACCCGTCATTTAGCTTCTAGGGAAATATTGGCGTGCTTGTACAGTCTAATTTCTGTTCCTTAATCATCTATCCTGATAACGCATGTTACGGGCTGCTACTGGGTCAATACGGGCCGGTAACATGCATTATTAGAGTAAGCACAGTCATGAGCCATTGGCTTGTTATTGCCCTTTGAAATCACCTTTCTGTTCCAGTTTTATTTCCGTTTTCTATTGTTCTTTCATCTTGTAAATGTTTCTCTTCGTTTTGTCTTAATATGGTGAATACGACAGTGATCAGGTTGAGATTTCATGAAAATGATGATTCTGTAATTCTATTTTCTGCTCTATTTTATTAACCCTTACCGTTCTATGTCAAAATTTTTAATTTTCATATTAAATTAAAAGAACTGGTGTTCATTTCTCAACAGATTTGGTGGAAGATGTTGCTGTCGTAGATAGCAACATCATCTACCAAACCAAAATTGTTGAAAAATGTACACCGGTTTCTTTGCTATGGGCACATTAAAAGATAGAATATTGATATCAGATTGGTAAGGGTTAAATCTGATGGCCTTCAGTTTCTTCTATGTAAGCGTGTCATATTACTGGTGATTAAATTGTGGAATGTTTTGAGATCGATTGAACTTGAAGATGTTGCTGCATTAGGTGACAACATGTTCTAGTGTTAAAGCTTGCGTGTTATAGGGTTGAATACTGTATTATTTGTAAACTATCTGTGTAAATATCAAATAAAGTTTACTCGAAGTAAGGGGGAACAGAGAGAATCTCATCTTAGGTAATCAGACTGGACTATGTATAGTAGATTTGTTGAACATATCGAGTCCAATTTGATTGGAAACTGCTGCTGTTTTGGACAACAATAGATTCCAATTAAATTTGTCAAAATATACTCAACAGATTGCTTCTTTAGATTGCAGGTACTTTTGGTCTTTATTGCTATTCATTCCTGGATTATTACCCTTGCCCTAAGGGGAAAGAGGGTTTTGTGTGTGTGTGTGTGTGCGTCCAGTATTGCATCTAAAAAGCTACTGATCCGATTCATTTAAAATTTTAACACAACAAAGCAACAACCTAAACAAGGGTTTCCAGACTTTGTCTGTGATCTGTGTGATCATACATAAAGATTTAACAGATTTGGATATGACAAAAATAGTAGGGTGTTCTCGGTGGTGGTTTACAATCTCTGATTACTCCTGTTCATAATGTTATCTATCAAGCATCAAGTCCTCGACATTGATGGTAAGTAAGTGATAACCAGACTGTTTGGTCGATGACGCATTATAGCTAATCCCCATGTTCACCATTTTGACCTCTTTACCCATCCCATCCCTGGGGGTGGAGGTAAATGTCCTCTGCCCTCCATAATCACATAACAAGTTTTTTGGAATTAGTTTCATTACACAGAGACCGGAGTGGATTGTTGTGAAAAATCTGGCTGTCATAAGGGGAAGTGATCTGTGAGAGCAGGAGTTAAAATTAACATGAGCCAGAGGCTAGTAGAAATTGACAGGGTTAGTACAACCCATTAATGGTCATGGTGGCCAAAGAATGCCTCTGCTGTGATCTTAAGAAATGTTGATTAGCAGAGCAAGACTTGACAGTAATTGAGCCAGTCATTCCAGTTGTAAATTTTCAAAAATAGTCTTCCCTTGGTCTGTAAAGAAAGTTTGAAGGCCTAAAGTAGAATCTAGTAATCACTAGTCCTATCTAATTGTAGTGGCTCATTTGTTTTAATTTCAATTCATGGAGAGGGTGTCAACTGGTGTGCGAGATTGATCTATGAAAAATCCAGAAATCTAGATAAATCTGTTAGAACCAAATCTCTGCTTACAATAAATTTCTTGACCTTTTAAATCCTTCTCCATCCCTGGGGTGGAGCCAAAGAAATAAATGTAAGGCAATCCACAATACCAGATTTCTTTGAATTCCACACAACAGTTTGCTAGTAAAGTGTGACAGACATTTTTTAGGATATTTGAACTTTAGCCCCCACCCCCTGACCACCAATGGGCGGAACCAAATCTAAATGTTGTCTTGCAAAGCACAATCATTTGGGTAACTGCCATACCAAATTTGGTTGAAACCCACCCAACTGTTTGGGAGGAGATAGCATGATGGATGGAGGCAATTATATCCCCATTTTTTCAAAACATGAGGATAATGTATGGACTCAAGGAGACAAGGTAGGTAGGTATAATTTATTCAGTTATCGTACTAAAATGTCATTTTCTTTCGGATTGAGAAATTAGGCTACAACCATCATTTGCCATGCCACATTGTTTTCATGACTTGTCATGCAAGGGTTAAACATAGTAAAAACTGGAATTAACAAAGGAAGGTCAAAGCAGAAATTGTGACTTTCTAATGGATGGATCTACTTTTAGCTATGCCCCGCCCATCTACGTAGGCTCCATCGATGCTTTGTGTGTGTTGGGATTAGTTTATATACTATGAATCCTGAATTCCAAATTTCATGGTAACCATAGATACAGCTAACCTGTTGAATACTTTGAAACTAATTTCAAGTACTTTGATTTGACTGAAAGCTGTTGCTGGCCAACTCAGCAGGGCAGCAAAGGTTTGCAGTCAAACTAATTCTAAAATATTCAGCAACTTTCCGTTATGGTAACACTAAAATGAGATATGGGCAATTCATCTCTTACCTTGATCTTGTGCGCGTTAGTGTGTAGATTTCACTCTGCTGTCACCGCTACTCACATAACAAATTCAGTTGATGTTTGCCCCCCCCCCTCCTCCCTCGTTAAGCCCCTTCTGACCCAAGCAGAGTCACAGCCTACTAATGTATTAGGTTGTCTCGCATTCTACAACTATGGGGCCATAATATGGTAAATCACCAGATTTGGTTATATTCCTTTAACTTTGACAGTCTTCCATCACACACCCCCACCCCACCCCCAGGGGATGGAGTCTAGTGTAAATGGTATCTCCAACTCCACAAGCATATCGGTAATTTACACAATAATTTTGATTGCATTCTACCAAAAGCTTTCTGAGGAGATGGATGGACAAACAGATAGAGGGAGGTGATTGTAATATCCCTGCTGTTTTTTCAAAACATGTGGGTGTAATTAAGAGATTAAATGAAATTTATTGACATTTGATTGTTGTACATTAGCTGCACCCTCAGGAATATGGTTGATAACAGTTGGCAGTTGATCCAGAAGAGCCGCTGTCATATCTATGTCAGCCATTGATGTGTGTAGTAGCTGATCATGTTTCGAACGTACATCATCATGTTTTACTTCAAATATACTGTTTCTCTACAGAAATTAGATTATACACTAACACAGATCATCAAATTTTTATTTTTATAAAATCCACGTTAGTAAATCCATTAGCCATAGCAGGAAAAACTGAGTCCGTTTAGAAGCCATCGCCCATCAGTCACCTGCAAAAAATATGAAGGATAAGTTACAAATATCCGAATTCTAGAAAGAGTTGTATTAAGACTTTAACACTTAAATTTGTTCATGAAAATTTCAAACTTCTCATAGACAATGTCCATTTGCAGACCAAGAACCACTCATTCCAGTGATACATTTTCAAAAATAGTCTTCTCTTGGTCTGCAAATGCATATTTTCATAGATAATTGAAGAAGCAGTTTCGGTCGGACTTTAGTGCTAGATGGCTAACAATATACGGTGCAACATATAGCCGGTAATATCGTATATACTGTTAGACCCTATGACCTGACCGCGGCTGTTATGGTCATACACCACATGCAGACTTTAGCACAGAAATCAAACATAATACAGGGTGGGAATATATCCTCCAAGAAGGGAGTACTACTACTATTGCATTAACCCTTTCAACTGACCAGAGCAAATAATACATTTAATACCAATGTGTCAAAATTATGTTGAATACTTTGAAATTAATTTGACTGGAAGCCAGCTCCCAGTCAAATTGGTTTCAAAATATTCAACATCTTACTTATATAATGACTGTAAAAGCGAAATTCTGGGATTTCAGGTTCAAAGTGGTAAAATGTGATAATTGGTTTTGATTTGGCCCATTTCCCTAATAGTGCAGGTTACTGGGCTATAGAGAAATATTTGTCTTCTCAGACATTATAATTATTAAGTTAGTAAATGTGATGTCACTGCTTATTTTCACCAGTTACTCAAAAGCTGATTTAACCTAAAAAGTTATAGATTGTCGCAAGTGAGCCGCAGAAACAATAATATATATCCCTTGCGTTTACCTCGGGTCGCGAAATAGTGATAAGTTTGAAGATAAACAATCCTATAAGCTCAATCAACGATGCGTGTCTTTGTTTACAATTTTCAAAAAATATCCAACTTCAATCACTCAGTAATACAGCCGAGTTGAGATGTCGAAGTGGTCAAATATATCGTCATACCGCTTCCTAATTGGCAGTTTCGTTAATCTAGTCGGCTGTCTACTTTTAAGTCTGTGATGTACAAGAAATATGCATAGATTGATGTATTAGCACACAAAGTTTACTACTTTTTTGCAAAACAGCTGATCGTGACGCCATTTTGCAAGAAAAAATTAATATGCGTGGATTCCCGACCAATCAGATGCGTCAATCTTATAGCACGTGGTACGGTATTGCCAATAACGGGTAATGGGCTTGGTACTCGGAAATTAGATACGAGTCGGACTCTGCAAATTCTCGTTCTCTGGCAATCTTTCAGGCTAAATGATTCCTATTGGAGACGCTGCGTTGAAAAATGCTATTGAATGTTAGTGTAAAACATTCGCATTAGCTGTTTAAATCGGTGATTGAAATCAGCAATGATACATAGCATAAAATTTGCCATTTATTCGCCGTCAATTCTGAGCAACTCTGGTATTTATTCATTTATGTATAAAGGAATTATTCAACATTGAATGAGGCCTACCCCCAAAATCATGACCGGAATTTCTCGAAATTTTACACTACCATGTGATAATATAATTGTCATTTTTACAACTTATCGGATGAAAACCTTGAGGAAACGTTGGTATCTGTTAGTTTTAATACCAATGTGATTAAATTTATCACTGGCCTTAGCAAAATTAAAGGAAACTGATAAATTTTGCAAAAATAGACCAATGTACTTATCCTACAATGTGTGGCCATCTGAGAGGCATGTTGACCAACTAAAATATATTTTATTCATACAAATTTTATATGTACCAAAAGGAATTTTATTGCCCTTTGTAATGATATATAGTTTTACATATGGTGGCCTGTTACATTGCCAAAAATAGTTAATATAGTTGGCGTGGTAGGGCTACACTGCTAGCACATCGCTGCCGCTTATAGGCTAGGGTTCTAAGCAAGTCTTCTAGCTTTTGGCTGTAGGACTGTGAGGATGTTTTTGTAAAATCTTGGTAGGGCCCAGAGGGATATTCTGGAATGTATTGCTCAGCTGCAGCTCACAGCAGCATTGTTTCGAAAATAAACACAAGTTATTATATTAAATGCCTAATGGAATGGGATATGGGAATCTGATTGTTTAGTTTCACTGTTGAAATATTTACCATCTTGTATTTTTTTAGGATCTATATATAAACGCTGGTGGCGTTACAGTGTCTTACTTTGAATGGCTTAAAAACCTGAACCATGTCAGCTATGGTCGCTTAACCTTTAAATATGAGCGAGAATCTAACTATTATCTATTGGGTGAGTGAACTAGTATTGATAATAAATGGTACATTTTGATAGCTATCTTTCACAGAGGTTAAATCAGGGGACGAGTGCACCATTAACTGTTTAACTGCTAAAATTTCAATTGAAATTGCAAGAACAAAAAAGGTAAGGTGTTGAATGTTTTGAAACTAATTTAACCAGATCCTGGTGCTGCCAGAGGCATCGTGTTGCTGCCAGAGGCATCCTGTTCCTGCCAAAGGCAACAACAGCTTACATTAAATTTAGTTTCAAAGTATGCTGCATGTATATCTCGATTAATAAAGAATATTCCTTACTGCAAAAAGAATTTGACATGTCTGGACTGTACAGTTTAACCCTTTAACACTCATGTCGGCCAAAAATGCCTTCTGCAGTGGTCTTGAGAAATGTCCATTTGCAGACCACGAGAAGAGTATTTTTTTAAATTTACCACGAGTGACTGGCTCGATAAACAAGCCAGTCATTCCAGTGGTAAATTTTCAAAAATACTCTTGATCGGCAAATGAACATGTTCTACGAGAAAATTGAAGGTTTTTTAACAAATTTAAGTGTTAAGGGGTTAAAGAATTAAGATTTCATAAAAGAGCAATATCTTTTGCACAGCATTGTGTATTTTCAGGGCATAAGTTAGAATTTAATATCTGCATAGCATGAATTGCTATGCAAATTATAAATTGCATAGCTGTCTGCAAAAATGTATAGCAATTAACTCTTTCACGGATAAATTCTCTGTATCTCAATTTCAGAGCAAACAAACAGGAAAAGTTGTTGAATAATTTGATATTAATTTGACTGGAAGTCATTGCTGCCTTAGGCAGCAATGGCTTCCAGTCATATTAATTTCAATAAGGCAGCAATGGCTTCCAGTCATATTAATTTCAAAATATCTAACAGAATATGCTATAGATTGTAAAGAATTTCCTTTTTCAGGGATTAATGAAAGGGTTAATGATAGAACTTATGAAAATCAATGCTAAATTGCAATCGCATAAAAATTTTGCATTGCAGATATAGCTGTGCATGATGCAGAATGTATAGCAGTGGCCTAAATATGTGTAGCAGCGAGACAATCTACAATCTATTTCAGACATAGGCTACCATTGGTCCTTGGTACCTTAGGCCACAGATGTTCCTCAACGGTTGACAAGAATTTTTGTCTCACATATGAATCAGAAAGTCAGTCAATATCACTTTTTGGGGATGAAATTTTCATGTACAGCCACACATCTCATCCTCTCAGGA
Source organism: Chaetoderma sp. LZ-2023a (assembly GCA_034401795.1). NCBI lineage: Eukaryota > Metazoa > Mollusca > Caudofoveata > Chaetodermatida > Chaetodermatidae > Chaetoderma > Chaetoderma sp. LZ-2023a. Next base: position 68,812,791 of record CM067372.1, read on the forward strand.
TTGGGGAATCTTATTGGAACTAACCTTAGACACATTGTTGCTGTTGCGAGATGAAATGACATTTCCATTTTGAGGTTGCGGTCATGTTGAACGGGTGTAAAAATCAACATTAACTATTTGACTGCTGCAAGCCAACAGACAATAATTTCATTGGGCAATAACTCTGAACCTGCTGATTATTTTGAAAACAATTTGACTGAAAGTTGTGCGTGACTATTACAATGATTGCTCCGCATTTCATGGTGACACAAATAAAAATGAAATAGATTCATTAAATTGCACATAGCAATAGCATGAATCAAGCAGTAAGCATCTTAGCGCTTTATAATAGTAGCGTGTTATGATATTAAATTTATACTTGTTTTAACATTTTCAGAGAGTGTGCAACGATCTTTAGAACGTAAGTTTGGACGTAATGGCGGAACAATTCCAATTGTTCCATCTGATGCCTTCGAGCAACGAATTGCAGTATGTATTGTGCAATCATAATTACTATCTTCAGTCTGTCAATCAAAAGATATTTGTCTGAGAAAGCAGCTGACACTAACCGTGTAATAGAAAGTAGTGATTGGAGCAAAGCTAGACATGTCTCTCTTTATTACACGCCCAGGCTTTTCTGTTTCCTCAACAAATCTCATCTTTTGAGTGACATGTGTTTGAATTGATGTTAAATAATGATAGTTAACATTAGAACACTGCTCATACTGTGATACATAGTCTTTCAGAATTAAAACAGGATTAATAATAACAATTACAGTACAGTTCAGCTCAGAAATAACTGTTTTAAGTGTGCGGTTAAATAGTTTGAACTTAATTGGATTGGACGACATTGATCCCTAAGGAAGCAATGTCTTCCAATCCAATTATGTTCAAAATATTCACCAGAACATTTCTTACACTGTGTCTGAAATTGTACTAAGTTTTGAAAATGTTTTATCTAAATTAGGATCTGTACTGTATGTACTAAAATGAGCTTCATTTTCCTTACAAACATGTAACAATTACATTGATTGCTAATATAGTAATGTGAGGAAAAACACAATCTGACTCTAATTGTCAGACTTTTACCTCTCTGTTAGACCTACAGTACAGCTCATAAATAAGTTATCATGTTTTCAAAGTTAAAACAGAAATATGTTAGTAAGAACTGTTTTGTTGAATATTTTGAACATAATTGGATTGGAAGACATTGCTTAGGCAGCAATGTCCTCCAATCCAATTATGTTCAAAATGTTCTACAAAGCATTTTATTTTGTTTTGGAAACATTTTATATTATTTCTGAGCTGTACTCTACATCATCTGATTGTTGCTGTGGCTATTTAAGTATTGGCATAATTTGATAATGGTGGCATGAGTGACAAGTTGAATCCATGTATTGATTTATTTCAATAATATCATGTAAGGGGTAGGAGGCTATGGTGTACTAAACATTTGTGTCTGAAATTCATGTGTTGAAAGTCAAGATCCTCCGTCACCAGGTCATAGCATGTATCAGGCACTTGAAAGTTAGCATGTTATGCTATCGCATATGTGTATAGATACTACAGCTTCGGCTGGAGTTATAATCATATAATCGTATGTATTGGAAATGAGTCACTATTTGTAGCTCACCTGAAAGGCCAAATGAGCTTATGCCATGGCGATCTCAAGAAGCACTGGGCCGGTTACAATTATATTGGGCAGGGAGCATCTTTATGGCATAGAGATTCAAGTTTGATGAAGCGAAGTCGATCGGCCAATTTGCCCGGTGACCATCTTGGATTTTGGCCAATTTTTAGAAATGTGTATAAATCTTCGAAGCTCATGAAATATCATCTCGGCTATGAGTTGAACCAAGTTTGTTCAAGGGAACTTGATTGGCCAAATTGTTCAGCGGCCATCTTGGATGACCTAGTTTTCGCGAAAACTACTCTAGAAGCGCTGAAGGGATGAGGCAGAATTTGAGAGATATTCTTAGGTACTAAGAGCCATTAAAGTTTGTTCAAGGGAAGTTGATCCGTCAAAAAACATGGCCACCGTTGGCCAATTAAAATGTAGCGTGTTTGCCATTTTCGAAACTGTCGAATAAATGGTTTGGGGGCCATGGGAAATTTTTAATGTCTCGGTAACCACTGGGACGATTTCAATTATATTTGGCAGGAACAATCCTTAAGGCATAGCGATCCAAGTTTGTTCAGACGAACCCTGCACCATCTTGGATTTTGACAGATTTTTAGAAATATCTTTAAAAATCTTTTCCAAAACCGCTTGGGACATCGATTCAAAATTCATGAAAAATGATCTAGGGGAAGAGCTGAACCAAGTTTGTTCAAGGGAACTTGATTGACCAAATGATTCGGCAGTCATTTCACATGACCTAGTTTTCGCGAAAACAACATCTCCAGAACCACTGGACGGGTCGGGACAAAAGTTGGGAGATATGATTAGGGACTAAAGGCCATTAGAGTTTGTTACATGGAGATATGTCAAAACAACATGTCCGCCATGAATCAATCAAAATTTAGCTTTTTGGTGAAAATCATGAAAAGACAATTTATTAACCACTGGGCCAATTTTAGTCAAACTTGGCTAAACCTTCTTCACAGAAATTTGATTGGTAAATTTGGCCAATAATTGCATGTGAGCGATACCCGCCCCTTGGGCCTCTTGTAATTAATGTTAAACCCATGTTTTCACCTGTTCTTGGTGACAACTTTTTTTGCTCTCGCTAATGTGTTCAGTTAATCTTTTACTTGTCAAAATTGTTACGAGAAGCTCAAAATTTTCTTATTGCGTGCCCATGACCAAAAGAAAAATATTTTAGAAAATTTATCATTGGGATGATTTTATATGAATAAAACCGGATTTGACTGATCTTCAGTTACATTAATTTCTGATACATGTGTGATTTGTAATATTTCAGGGTGCTTCTGAGAAGGACATCGTTCACTCAGGATTGGAGCATACAATGGAGAAATCAGCACGGGTATGTGTTCATAGCACTGCGTGTTTAATGTATCATAGTTATCACCCCGCTTTAGTGAAAAGTGGGGCGATTATGTTTTCGCTTCCGTCCGTCCATCCATGCGTGCATCCGTTCGTCCGTGCGTGCGTCCGTCACACACAGGTTTTCTTTCGATGACTACTTTTGCTAGGAATATTGTGACAACACTTCATGGGAAGGTTGGCTATGGGGGTAACCAAATGCACCTTAGTTTAAGGGTCAGTCAGCCCGTCCCTCCATCCGTCCATCCCTTTGTCTCTGAATTTGTGTCCATCTGTCCGTGCAAATGTTGGGTTTTCGTTCAATAACTTTATCTTTGCTTGGAGTATTGTGAGGAAACTTCATGGGAACATTGGCTATGGTAATAGCGAAATGTACACTATTTTGTTGGTCAGTCAGCCCATCCCTCCGTCCATCCATCCCTTTGTCTTGGAATTTGTGTCTGTCCGTCCCTGCAAATTTGGGGTTTTCGTTCAATAACTTTATCTTTGCTTGGAGTATTGTGGGGAAACTTCATGGGAACATTGACTATGGTACTAGGGAAATGTACATTATTTTGTGGGTCAGTCAGCCAGTCCCTCCATCCATCCATCCATCCATCCCTTTGTCTCTGAATTTGTGTTTGTCCATCCGTGCTAATTTGGGGTTTTCATTCAATAACTTTATCTTTGTCATCTATTGTGAGGAAACTTCATGGGAACATTAGCTATGGTACGAGGGAAATGTACATTATTTTGTGGGTCAGTCAGGTACATTTCGGAGTGTTGAGAAAATGCTCAGTGGGAAGAAATATCCATCCAGAGAACTTTGAAGCACTATGTATCCTGACAGAGGTGCTCCGCTCTGCAGTTCAGGAAGAGGGAGTTGGTTCACTCAGTGACTTCATGACGGCACATGATAGGCATGCCAGTCCCTGTCGCACGACTAAACTGTGGAGAGATCACCTGATCAAACCAGTCATTATCATGTCATTCTCACGGGCAGCAAATAAATGTGACTGGAAAGTCCACATGTCTGCTGCGGAGGCGGTGCTGCCACACTTCCACTCAACCAGCTGTCACAGCTAGCTCTATATCCATCACATGAAGGGACTTGACCCAAAACTGATGAAGAAGCTGCAGCACGGCGCATTAGTGCGTCACATACCAGGAATCTACAACTCGACCTGGACAGACATGTTCATTGAGACAACCTACATGCATTTGGATCATGGTCCTGGAGGAGGAGTGGGATTTGTAACAGATTGGAATCAAATGGTCATGTGGGCTCTGGGTTTCGCCACATGTGGGAAGCTGTCACGAGATGTCAGAGCAATGCACGATTATAAACAAGAAGTTGTTCACACGCATCCCAAGGAGGAGACCCATAAAAAGAGCGACCAGGATGACCGCCGCAGCATTCATAGCACCCTCACAATGTGCATATATTCACTCGATGATACCTCACATCCTGATGCTGCTCTGATAAACATTGTCACAGGACAGGTGGTTCATCGTGACGTGATAGCAGATGATACCCTCAGCATTGGACAGAGCCAGGTGGTAGCATTCAAGTGTAGGTGGCCAGCATCATTTTATAACAAGCTGTTAACGGTTGTGGTCACTATGGATTCAAAGAAGAAATATATCCTAGTTGGGCAGTTAAAGGTGTATGACTAAGAGCTTATATATGCACGTGTCATTGGATAGTTGGTCAGTGCACCAGACATTAACTTTGACGACTTACTGTCGTGCGAGCTGCTCGCGTACCCTCCCTCTATGGTCTGTGTCCAGACTGGAAAGTGAAGATTGCCAAAGGCAAGTCAACACTGAAGAAGAGCATGCAAGTAACCGTGTCAGACCGCAACTGCCCCACTCCAGAGTCCAGACACAGTGATTTATGACGTCTCGGCGCTGCTGTGGGTAATCGACTGGCCATCTGACAAAGTCACGCTCCATATGTCGTTGCATCACAGGCATTTGTCTACAAAGCACTGCAAGTAGGGAACGCTACCTTGGTGTTTGACAGGTATTATGCGAGGAGTATAAAAACGTCCACACAGATGTGGAGGTCCTCTCTGCGGATCTTATCTGCGACAAAAACAAGATCTAGTTGAATGCCATGTTGTCAGAAGGCCTGCTTTATATGGATTTCTACACAAAAGTCACACAGAAACATTGCTTGATCATTGCCGGCATCACTGATTTTCTCATCAAGATTGTCCATGCTGTAAAGATAGATAGCCAAGGTCTCCACTCCTCACATGAGAGAGGCATGTATCATCATCACACAGCATGCAATTGCTACTTCTATCCTGGACAAATCGGTTTGTGTTGTATGTGACGACACTGATGTCTTTGTTCTACTCATTTACTACTAAAAGTGTACGAATAGAGCATCAATGACAATGTCTTCGCTAATTCGAGAGTGGGCTGTGGTTGACATACAGGCTACAGCAGCAAAGCACAGGGACAATGCCAGACACTTGCTCGCTATCATGCACACTTGCATTACTGCATGGAGTAGACAATGCCACTGTTGAACGTCGCTAAGAAACAGAACTTCTCATTTGCCAACATTGGCGATATGAACGCCAGTATGGACTCTGTTATAGCACAAGCTACATGGTTCATTTGTGCTGCATATGGAAAGGTGACTGAGACATGCACATCCATGACAGAGTGCAGGGTGAGACTGCAGAAGTTGAAAACACGAAGGAATGCGGCATCATCCCCAAAACTGCTCCCCACCTCCTACCACTGAGGCATTCCTCAACACACAACATTGAATTACTTTCGGTGTTCAATCAATGGGTTTGGTAATGTAGCATATGCAGTGACCTCTCAATAATCCGATGATATGTGTCACTGATTTGGCAGTCGGATTGTGAGGTTGGTGGCTATGATTCTTGATATTCTTTGACCTCAATATCAATTTACGATCCAGACATTTGTATTGTATAGGCGACATGACAGCCATTAATTAGTGGATTGTGTGTCTATTAGACTATTACAGGCTATTTGTTTATTACAATAGAAATTAGTATTGATGTAGCATAACATGATAAAGATAATAAAGTTACTGTATTTGTGTACATAGTTGTGTATGTAATATATTATTACAAAGTGCATGGTGTTCAGTTAACGAAAACAACTAGTACATTAGTTAGGGAGATATTTGATCATATGGCCCACGAGCTGGCCGTGCAGTATAAACGTTTCCTGTTTATTAGTATGAGTATTAGTAATGAAATCTATGCAACAGTAATAATGGTAGTGGGCCGCATTACACTATTTTAGGGTGAATTTGACAGCCGTATCCGATATTCACAATACGGAGATGATCAAATCCTGAAAATAACCCCTCCACTGGATTTCTTATGGTCGAAAATGTGGGCGTAGAACTCAAATTTCAATCTAGCATTTCAAAATAAAATGATCAAATTGCAAAAATACATCTTCCGTTACATGCCTCATGGTTAAAAAATGGATACAGATCCCTGATTTATGGCCATAGCATCAGTACTTTGAAAATTATGGCGATATTAGTGATTTTAAGGCGTGGCGGTGGCCATCTTGGATTTTTACAAATGCCACCGCTTGAAATTTTACACACCCTCTGAAAATTATCATCTAATACCCTTATAAACTTGTACTAATCAACAGAAAACCTTTACACTACATTTCCACCCTGTGAGATGATTCCTCCTGACTATTAAAAATCGCTTGGGAGATCGATGCAAACCTCATGAAATATGCTCTATGGCAAGAGCTGAACCAAGTTTGTTTAAGGGAACTTGATTGGTCAGATGGTTCGGCTGCCATCTTGATTGACCTAGTTTTAGTGAAAACAGCTCCAGAACCGCTTAAGGGATCGGGTCAAAATTTAGCAGATATGATTAGGGACTATGGGTCATTAAAGGGAAGTTTATCTGTCAAAAAACATGGTCTCCGTGGACCAATCAAAATATAGCCTGTTTGGCTTATTTGATGGATTTTGAGGCCGAAATTGGTTTTATGTGTTTTTGGGTATTCTGATCTCAAATTTGCAACTTTCGATATGGTCGGATAAACGGTTTGGCGGCCATCTTGGATTATTTTCCCGCCAAAGGTACCCATACTAAAGCAATGGGAAATTTAAACTGTCCTCTCGAGAAGTAATAGGCCGATTTCAATTATATTTGGCAGGAAGCATCCTTCAGGCATAGGGATCCAAGTTTGTTCATATGAAGCCAAACCGCCAATTTGGCCACTGGCCATCTTGGATTTCGGCCGATTTTAGGAAACATCTTTAAAAATCTTCTCTTAAACCGCTTGGGTAATCGATTCAAAACTCATGCAACCTCATCTAGGGAAAGTCGTAAGCCAGGTTTGTTCAAGAAGACTTGATTGACCAAATGGTTCAGCGGCCATCAGGGATGACCTAGTTTTCCTAAAAAATAACTTCGTCTCCAGAACCGCTGAAGGGATCGGGCCGAAGTTTGGAAGATATGATTATAGAATAACGGTCATTAAAGTTTGTTCAAGGGAAGTGTATCTGTAAAGAAACATGGCCGCCCTGGGATAATCAAAATATAGCATGTTTGGCGGCCATATTGGATTTTTTCATTTGATGGCTTTTGAGGCCAAAATTATTTTTATATAAGTTTTTGCAATTTTTGAAACTCGGATAAACAAGGTGACGGCCATGTTGGATAATTTTCCTGCAGAAAGCTCCCATACTAAAGCAATGGGAAATTTAAAATGTCTTCTCGAGAACTACTGGGCCGATTTCAATTATATTTGGCAGGAAACTTCCTTAGGGCATGGAGATTTAAGTTTGTTCAAAGGAAGCCGATCAGCCAATTTGGTTGGCGGCTATCATGTACTTTGGTCGATTTTTAGAAATATCCTTAGCATTCTTCGCCACAACTGTTTGAGCGATTGATTCAAAACTTATAAAATATCATTTAGGGCATGAGCTGAACCAAGTTTGTTCAAAGGAACTTGATTTACCAAATGGTTGGGCAGGTGTCTTGGATGGCCTGGTTTTCATGAAAGCAACTTCGTCTCCAGAGCCACTGAACGGATTGGGCCGAAATTTGGGAGATATAATATTGATGACTAAGGGTCATTAAAGTTTGTACAAGAGAAGTTGATCCATAAAGAAACTTGTCCTCTGTTTTCTTGTTACAAGTCTGCTCAACTCAGTAGAGTTCTACTTATTGTTAATGACCATTCTAGTTGAAATGCCTATGGTCCAGGTGAGTGATACAGGACCCTTGGGCCTCTTGTTTAATTTTACCACTAGAATGACTGGCTCGATATCCGAGCTAGTCATTAGAATAGTAAATCTTCAAAACTAGTTTTCTCTTGACTTCCAAACAGACGTTCCCTAAGCAGAAATTTCAATTTTCTTGCTAAGTCTTGGCCATTCAAGTGTTAACTCATATGTGTCTGTTTGATGTATGACCAGAGCAAATCTTTCATTGTAACTTTCATTTCTTTACTTGACAGAATATCATGAGAACAGCGATGAAGTATAACCTCGGTTTGGACTTGCGTACAGCCGCTTACATCACCGCTATTGAAAAGATCTTCCGCGTTTATCAAGAGGCCGGCCTCACCTTCGTATGAGTGGAAGTATGAATCTTAACACGACTAATCCAAATTTATCCATATTTATCAAATAATTTTACATTTTAATATTTTTAATTTTAGCGCAAGACGATTTTCATTTCTCGGTTTGTTTAGATGCATATAATGCCTTTCTCTCATATTCAATTACTGCAGTTATATGTTATACTATAGTAATCAAGAATATTCTGTGTGACCATACCACTTCTCATGCTTTGTTATTTTCTGTTTATGATCTTGTATAAATTAATACGTTTGATATATTTGTGCACCGCTTAAATTGTCAAACCATTTTATTCCAATTACATGTTGGTGATTTTTAATAACCTACATGTATGATATTGCTAAACTGTGTTGATAATTTTGATGACAATTTGAGTGTTAGTTATTGTTGTCTGATCGCAGCAACATCTATAATTAAAATTGATTGTGAAATTATCACTCCATTTCTAATATAACTGCTTTGTAATTAAACAAGCTTTGTTAAAATTTTAAGCTAAAGTGAGTTAATAATTACTATTATTGATCTGTGCTAAATAAAGCTATTTTGTTTTAAATATTTTCTTTACAAATATGTCCTTATATATAGACAACAACTTTTCACGCATCATTTTATTGATACCTTATCAATATTATCAATAGTCTGATCCAAAACAGACATCTGGTGAGACAGGTAATAACTAATTCTAATGTTATGCCCGGATCAGCGTTGACTCAAAATAAATGTCTTAACCTTTTAATCCTTACAGACCAGGAATAAAAAATCCTTTATTCCGTAAAGAACATTCTGTTTAATATTTTGAATCTAATTTGACTGGGAGCAACAACTGCCAGTCAAATTAGCTTCAAAATATTCAACTGCTTTCCTGTATAGATGTGGAGGTACCAGAATTTTAAATGTTAAAGGGTTAATCCATTTATTACCTTTAAAGACAGATCCTTTTTGATCTAAGAAATCTTCTTTTTGAATATTTTGAAAGTAATTTATCAATAAAATTAGTTTCAAAATATGAAATTGAATATGTTGATCCTCTCCCCTTGTGAATGAAGGTGGAATTGTTTTTACTTCTATCCATTCATGTGTCTCCATCTGGTCACAATTTTCATTCGATAACATGGCATACCAAGGATGAGTTAATGAAACTGAGTATGTTGGCGATGTGTCAAAAAACTCATTTGGTGTTTATCTTTGGGTTGTTTCTATTTTTAATCCATTGGCACTGAAATCGTGTTAATATATCAAGGATGGTGATACTAAATAACTTTAATAATAAATAACCCCATGTTCTACCAATAATATTTGCTATGTTATTTCGATTTGGCCTGTTGAAGTATTTCACTATTTTTTGGTCAAAACACCATGTTTCTAATGGTGATTATATGCCATTCATTTCTGCACAATAAGCAGCATTCATACATATGATTAAATTAAATTATGATATTTGCTATGTTGGTTCTGCTTGGTTTGGATCCATTTTTTGTAATCTGTAAGATATTCACATTTTCGAATGGTCAAACTACATTGTTTGCCCAGATGCAGTACAAGTCTTAAATAAGTTTATATGTTTCAAAAACAGAACCATGTTAGTTAGTCGGTACAATTTTGAAAATGATGTAAGAAAACTGTTGAATATTTTGGACTTAATTTGATTGGAAGGCATTGGGCAGCAATTGTTTCCAATCAAATTAAGTCCAAAATATTCAACAGTACATTTTATTTTGTCATGGGTTTCGTTATTAAGTTTTCTTTGAGCTGTACGCTGTGTGTATCTCAAGCTTGTGATATATTTAAATCGATGTGCCTGGTGAGCGGTCAAGGCCTTTTGGGTCTCTTGTTATTATATCTCATGACTTGTTTTTACAATTTGTTATTGCCTTGTTATTGTTGTAAGCTTAGGCGCTATTTACATTGCATATGCTGCTGCTGTTCATCTAAGTGATGCCAACATTATTTTATCTTTTGTAGCAGATGTCAATTAGACTATATCTGAAATCGCCAGTATTCGCACAACTGACATTCTTACATGCCTTACGAACATCTTACATTTTTACCCTAACATTATTTAGTATATGCAGCATACATGTATCTTTGGTTATATTCAGATTATTATTATTGTGTAAACACCTTAAGCCTTTTATCGATGACTCCCTTATATATTTTCAAATCTACAGTACTGGAAAACTTGGATATTTTAAAATTAATTTGACTAAGCCATTGCTGCCTTAGGTAGCAATGGCTTTCAGTCAAATTAATTTCAAAATATTCAACAGAGTAACTTTTAAGTCGCAAAGAATATACTTTTTCAGGTATTTGTTGGTGAAAGGGTTAACTAAATAACATTCAATCAAATTGTTACAGCCCATACAGTGAGTTGAATATTTAGTTAGTTTGAACAACTTCCTCTGATATATCTAGTGTTCGCTTTTGATATAGTATTTACTGACCATTTAACAGTCAAGATGGACAAAAATCCCTTCCAAGGTTGTCTTGAAGCATGTTCATTGTAGGTCATGGGAATATTTTAGAAAACTAATCGCATGAATTACTGGCTTGGTATCACTTAGCTAAAATATATTCTCATACGCAAATGGACATACTTTCTTGGCTAATTTGAAAGATTCACCTGTTAAATATTTGTATCTTATTCATGTTCAGTTTGTACTGGTAATAATTTATTTTGCTGTCAAAGGACCACTTTTTGCAAACTTAACCAATGGAATGGCTGACCCGATTATGGAGCCAATCAATTATTCTAGTCATAAATTTTCATTTCATTTTGAAATCAACATTTTTCAAGACCACATCAGAAGCCATTTTTTTTAGCAATCTGACCATTAAAAAGTTAACTAATATTATAATTGTCTTACTTAGTGCTTATTCATTTATCGGGTATTTAAATATTTACTTCATAGTTGTCATCTTGGTGCCTTCAAAGAGTTAACTAATTATCCTACTGTATATTATCTTACCATTCCTTCATTATACTTATCTAATTATGCTGTATGTTATGTGTAACTGTGCGGTCTACCCTTCTCCCCCCCTTTAACATAAAAAAAGAACTCGCCGGTGGTAGGCTTGTCAGATCCAGTTAAAATTGCATATTATGTTCTTTGACCTAGGTTTGGCGAGTTTAATTAATATTATCAAAATTAACAATGATCCAGTATGGTTTCCAGTCACTAGAAACAAATTTTGTAATGATAACTGCATGAAGGGTATCGGATAAAGTTGAATTTGTCTGGGGTTCATGTGGAGGGGTTTTATGCACTCTGTATGGAGTTTTTGTTTTTGTCTTGCTGCTTTTTAGTGGGTTCGATTCCTCGTCAATGCCAAAATACTGTAATGCCACAATTACTTGTGTAACTAGGTTTTACAGTGTGTTTGTTTGTTTGATTTTAACATTATTGTGGTCTTTGATTTCTCTTAATTCCATTCCAAAATGCACGCGCAATGTTTGATGGACAACTTTAGATCTTGTTTTCGGAATAGTAGTGTCCTTCAATTTGAGTCAGACAGTGACTTATTTCTCTTCACAATTGTTACATTTTGACCTCACTTTGGTTAAATTTTATTTGTATAAATATTATTGTTGATCATCTACCTATATTGATTGTAGTGGTCATTTAGTGGTAAAGGCTACATGCCTATGAGACCGTTATGCCTCATGCAAATGATTTGTGATTGCCGCAACATTAACTATTTACTATGATAATGTAGGGAACTTACATTAAATCTATCATCCGCACTGACCAAATACAAGAAATTAGTCATTATGTGAGAAACAGTTCTGTAGAATATTTTAACGCGTCCATTCAAGTTAATTTCAAAATATTCAATAACCTACCTGTCTTATTTCTTTGAAATTGAGGGATGTAATGTTACATTATTACCTATCTTTAAGACCACCTGTATTTAACAACCACCTTTCTTTTATGACTACCTGTTGCTGGTCACTAGGCTGATGATTTGAAGAAAATCTAAATATGTGCTCATTGAATGTTCATTTACAGGAAAGGAAAGACTACTTTTGAACATTTTCTCCTGGAATGACTGACTCGGTTATCGAGCCAGTCATTCCCGTGGTAAAATTCCAAAAATAGTCTATGGACATTACTCAACACCACTGCAGAGTTCAGTTTTGGCCGTCTTGACCGGTAATGGGTTAACTGTATATCGATTATTTTCATTAATTGATGCGTGTTGTTAACTATCTAATCCTAGTCTATCAAGTGTTGCCTTTTGTAATTGTGTGTTAACTCGCTATCCTATTTATATCCTAATCGGTGCGCAACTAATCATAGCATTTAAACACCACTAATCTTAACTCACATCCCTCAGGTTAATTAATAAACTGTTCTGCATCTGTATGAACTCTGCAATGTCGAATTGTGTAGTTGGAAAGTTACCTCTTGAATTGACCATTGAACCTATGAGTATTGTCTTCTTTCTGGGTAGTGCTTTTCTTTATTTGGTGCTTTTTTTACTTTTGTTTCATTTAACAATGTGCTAGGGTTGGAGTGGTGAGAGTGTTTATGTTTTTAGTCCTTGGTGGTTTTAAACGGGATTGTCTACTCATCATTTCTCTTTGTTATGCATGCAGTGTTCAGGTCAAATTTACCTATCCATCTTGGAAGCACTAACATTACCTTGTTATTTATCCCCTCACATACCATATGTCTAGTAATTACTGAAATAGGGTTTTGTATAATTTGATTAACCAATCACAGCATTAGATAAGTTACGAGTCATCTGTCTATGTAGCAATGTGAAATGAGATGGGAACCAGTCTATGGATTGAACACAGTCTTAACTTTTGAGAAAAGGTAACTCTAACTAATTTCATTGAAATTAATGAAATTATCACACCGTTATTGATGCATTTCCACATTGGAAAATGATTATGCATTTGTCTATAATGATTAGTCTCAGTTATTTCCTCTCCCTTTAACCCCTTGATGGGCCAGATTTGTAAAAAAAAAAATTGAGCGATGGAAAGAAAATGTCAATTTGTAGACCACGAGATTATTTTTGAAAGTTTAGCGCTGGAATGACTGGCTCGAGTGGTAAATTTTCAAAAATAGTCTTCTCTTAGTCTGCAAATTGAGATTTCTCAAGACCATTGTAGAATCCGGCTGATATAAGTGTTAAAGGGTTAACATAATTCTTCAATTTTGTTTATAGATATCTGTTACACGATTCCCATCACTTATCCAATTCAGTCCATATAATGTGCATGAATGATATTCACTATATGCTCTGTATAATGAATCTCCCGCCGATTCATCCCTTTCTTTCCAGAGTATTTTACCACTTAAATATTGTCTGCGATTTCCGAATGAAATAGACTAATATTTTATCTCTGCTGTCGACATTTCAAGGCAAATTTATTGCAAAGCTGTTGAATATATTGAAACTAATTTGACTGGAAGCTGTTTCTGCCTTAGCAGAAGCTGTTTCTGCCTTAGCAGAAACATCTCCCAATCAAATTAATTTCAAATTATTTAACCGAGTTAATAGCAGCAGTACAAGCGAGGAAAATTAATTTATATTTTTAGTCCATGCAATAACAGCAAACCATTGCATTTCACATTTTATGCTAAACAAATCAATGGAAGGCAATCACGAGGCTTTGTGCGATAACATTCATGTCTCTATAAAAACAGAAAAACAAAGGTGTATATAGATTAGGTTTGTCAACATCAACTTGGTTTCAGTTTATAAACTTCAAATTCTCCCAGAAAAATTAGCTTCAATATATTCAACCGAGTATTGAATTGTAATTTTAAATTTTCGTATTTATCTTTAGAGTTCGAACCTGATGTTTTTTGTGTACCAAATGTCATTTATTATTCAGGTTCGTCGAGCGAAAACAGTATACAGAACAATAAGTTAAAATGTTTCCTAAACAGAAACATGAACATGATTTAAGAAATGTACTGTTGAATATTTTGAACTTAATAGGATTGGAAAAGGCAGCAATGTCTTCCAATCCAATTATTTTTAAAATGTTCAACAGTAGTTTTTATGTTGTTTTGGAACCATGTATTGAAGTTATTTCTAAGCTGTATTCTGTGAACACCATTATTTAGTTTGCAAGGTAATTTCTGTTATATGGTTCATGGAAACGTCATTGAATTTTGCAATGTGAAATGAGTACGAACACTGTTAGATGCACCCTAATGTTAAGCTGTGATATAATTATATACAATGTGTGAAGTAGTTTATGAATAATTAAAATTAGTTATTTATTTATTATACCATCGCAAAAGCGGTATAGTCATCATTTTATTCATTATTCCATTATTTTGTCCGGGCTGTAGTTTGTTTGTTTTTCACACTTGTTCACATACTGTCTCACCAAAGCGCGGGTATGAATATAGACTAATGGTGTGGCGCGTATCAAAAATAGGTCACTGTGACATTCTTTTCAATGTTCACTGACCATGGAAGAAACTCCTTGTCCTGGCATATGCACCGAGGGAGACCACTGTGATAAATTATACCTAGCAAATTATTACCTCATGCACTTACATCAATGTTAAAAGATCCTATTTAAGTCGCTTGACCAAATTTGGCCTTTCAGCCAGCCTATAATCAGATGGAATAACTATATTTATTGCCCCTCAGTAATGTCACATGACCATATGCTGTTATTTGATTGGTTAAGATCAGTGATGTATGATTTGGTATTTCCTTCATGCGAGGACAATACTACACGGTATCCCCCACGCGAACATCGTGTTTTAGTCTTAATGCGCAGACTAATTATGACATAACAATAGCCAATGACGACGGTTATGATGTCATAAGTGTTGATGTATTCTGAAAATTACAAGTGTTGAAAATTGGCAATATTTATGTTAAGATAAAATATCTCTTACTCTCTGACTGACTTCTCTGGGGTAATAAATTTGTTACACCAGTGTCATGCCGGGGTACAGGCTGTTACCACATGCGCAAACATATTTCCCTCGTTACACTCGTGGAGTAGAAAATATATACAACGTTTGCATGTGTCGTAATAGCCTGTACCCCGGCAAAACACTGGTGTACCTATATATTTGTAATGCTTCCAACTTGTAGTCATAGCATCTATTCACTAGTCGCTCAACCTCTTCTCACCTCTTGTTATCAGAACTAGTCTTCTCTTGTCCTGCAAATGGATATTTCTCATGATCATTGCCGAGGCAGATTTTGTCAGACTTAATAAAAGGTAAACAGCATAATGTTTACCGTGTCACTTTAACTGGCTGCCTGCTGAAT
Source organism: Chaetoderma sp. LZ-2023a (assembly GCA_034401795.1). Lineage (NCBI taxonomy): Eukaryota > Metazoa > Mollusca > Caudofoveata > Chaetodermatida > Chaetodermatidae > Chaetoderma > Chaetoderma sp. LZ-2023a. The sequence goes on from CM067372.1 coordinate 68,828,633, forward strand.
TTCTGCAGGCAACATTTTACCTCCTGAATATTTTTGAAAACAGTTTGACTGAAAGGTGTTGGTGGTGGCGCCACCAACAACTTTCAGTCAAATTGTTTTCAAATTTTTCCGCATTGCCCATTGAAATTATTAACTGATGTCTTGCAGCAGTTGGACAGTTTGAATCTATTGTAGTACAGTCTCTACATAGTGCCATTAAAGAATTATATACACATACACCCCACCCACCGCACTCCGGAGCGTTGCTGAGCGCTATGAGTTTAGTTTGCTGTATGCTGTGTCGCGTGTGTCATCATTGGTGAGCGTCAAACTTCCAAGAAAAATGTGTTGCGTAATGTTTAAATGGGTCCAATTATGCAATTATTGTTCAACGATGTGAGTGTATTCTTAGCAATGTAGCACACAATTGTCTGTTTACGGCATTGAATCTGATTAGTGTATATATAGGCACGCATGATATCTCCAACTCTAAATTGGAAACCATTGCTTTATGACATCAAGAACGAGTCTTCCGTTAATAAATTTAAAGTTGTGTACATTTTAGTGTCATCCTGTCAGTTAAACCTAGAACATGCAGTTGTTTTATTCGTTCAGTATTCAGTGAGATCCAGATGTTTTTAATATAATTTTCCTTTTATTTCAATGTAGTTAGCAGTATGATTTCTTGCCAAGAATAATATTACTGGTAGTATTTTTATTGTTTAATTACAATAGCATATTACTTAGTTAACTATGGTGTGCCCGAGCAGCTCACGAAACTCAACAAAATTTAAATTATGTATTAATTTATTTATTGATTTTGTTATTGTTGTTTTAATTTATTGTCACAGACATGATAAACATACGTGCTTTAGATCATGCTGATACCAGGATGTTGACCCTTTAACCTTTTAATGGTCATACTGGAAAAAACCAGCCTCTGCTATGGTCTTGAGGAATGTCCATTTACAGGCCAAGAGAATAAAAATAATTTTAATTTACCACTGAAATGACTGGCTTGATAACCGAGCCAGTCAGTCCAGTGATAAATTTTTAAAAATTGTATTCTCGGCCTGTAAATGGATATTCAATGTGAAAATATTTAAATTTTATTGGCAAAATTTGACCTTTAAAGGGTAAATGGTCAAGTCAGCTAAAACTTGTATTTGCAGTGGATTTGAGAAATGCCCATTTACAGGTCAAGAGAAGAATGTTTGTATACATTACCAGTGGAATGGCTGGCTTGATGATAACTCGTTCTGTCATTCCACTAGTAAAATTTCAAAATTAGTCTTTTAACATATAAATGGACATTCACTAAACAAAATGTTTAATTTTGTTCGAAAAGCTTAGCCATTAAGTGGTAAGTATTACCGAGTAAATATAAAAACATACAGATGTAGATGGTGGAACCCATTTTGCTATGAGAATTTAAAGCATCATTATTTCCAAAATAATTCGCTGTTGATGTGTGAAATTGGAAATTTGAATTTTCTGTTGTATAGGGGTGACTGTATGGAGCACTGTAATTTGGTCAGTACAGACAGATAGTCACTTAATAAAGATAAGTTAAATAAAAATAAAATTTTGGGAGGTGACATCATTATTGTCCTTTAGAATTTTAATGGTCAAAGTTTAACAAAGAAAAAATCCAAATTTCTGCTTATTGAATGACCATTTGGAAGGAGCTGGAAGGGTATTTTTGACAATTTACCACTGAACTGACTGGCTTATTAAAATTTCAAAAAAATATTGTCTTGCAAATGGACATTCCTCAAGATCACTGTAAAGACTGGTTTTGAGGGGTTTAAACAAGTTAATGTTAATGTACCCAAAGCACAGCTCGTGTCTGACACAAATGTTGTGCCATTCATAGATTATGTAAATTGTTATGTCATTATTCATATCTAATCAATTCACAAATTGTTGATAATATACCGGTAACAAATATTTTCTTACCTTTTGAAGCTAATTCAACAGTAAATTGTTGTTATCACACTGAGGTCAAAAGGTTAATTGTTAGGGCATCCCGAGGCAATAACAAGCCAATGCCTTAGGCCTCGTAAATGATGATCAGTAGAAGATGGATAGACTGGTGTTTAATTATGGACAGCAACAGCTTAAAGCATCTTTGTTTCGAAAATTAAACTCCAGTCTATCATCTGAAGTTTTAACACAACATCGCAAACCATATACAACAAACTTGTTACAATGTAATAACTACCTAATAGTAACTACTCTGTCAGGACTGTGTTGTAATATTTCCAATGGTAACCCATAATAGGGTGCCTTATATGTTTTAAGGAGACATATGGTAACCTAAACCGTAGAAAGCTTGTTGATGTCTATACTAAAATCAACAGATTACGGTAAGCCATTTCAGATCCCCTAAAATAAAATTTTTGGTGATCAAGAAAAGACAATTTTTGGAAATTGACAACTAGAATGACTGGCTCAGTACTCGTTTACTGAGCCAGTCATGCCAGTGGTGAATTTTGAAAAATAATTTTGTTCTTGTCCTGCAAACTGACACTGACTATGTAATAAAATTTGGTGTTTCTTGATCATCAAGCCCGCCAAAACGGTGGTTTTCAGAAATATCCATTTTGGGGTTAACAGAGAGCCTATTTACATAAATTGTTCTAGCAAGTTTATAAAAATAATACCCGGTAGTCTTCTTAATTTTCAAGTTGACGTTTCAACCATTAAAGAATGAATTGCTATAAGTAGCAGTGAGAACGCTTTGAGGCGCTGTTGACACAAAAGGGGTTAAAGTGGTGATAATTTACTTAGTTATCTTTTGTTGCGATATTACCATATCAACATGGTGTAATAATATGTACTTATTTTGCAGTTCATTTTAGAATATGATTTTAAAATGGATATGTTCCGGTTTGGTAGAGGAATTGTGATACATGGTACTAGTTAATGTGTATTGGAATACAATACTAAATACATTATAGTTAGTCGTTATGCATTCTATGCACGACTCAATGTTTAATTTAATATTTTCTGGATTAAACATTTAAATATATTATACCAGATAAATATACCTAGTAATGTTTTATGTGACTAGTTTAACTGTCTGGTGATGAATTTCTGCAGACTATATTTTCCATAGGCTGTGGTGTAGCCAGGTTTGGGAGTTAGTACTACTAAAAAGCTGCCATCATGAAGAAAAAATGCATCATGGGGGTCTTCCACCAAAAAATCGTGGAAATCTGGATGACCTCTCATCCATTCCCAGAAGTAAATATGGACCATCAGTTGGCTCGTATTATGGTTTAAATTAGTCTATGTTTACCCTCGCCCCCATAAGAGGAAGAGGGTATTGCAATCGTGTCTCTGACTCTGTGTGTGTGTGTGTGTGTGTGTGTGTGTGTGTGTGTGTGTGTGTACGCACATACCCGCCTGTGCGTGCATGCGTGTGCATCTCAAAAACTACTAGTCCGATTTGGCTCAAATTTTAACACAACGAAGGTACTTGCGGTGCACAAGGATTTGGCCATGATCCAGATAAGAGAACCTGGATCCGGATCTGCGGATATCTCGGAAATTACTTGTCCGATGTGGCTCAAATTTTAAAGGTACATTTGTTGATAGATCTATTAATGTTATATAGTGAAATAAGTGTATAAACTGCTTCTAATGGGTCAATATTAGCATTTGATCTCTGATTCTTATAAATACTGGCACCCAATAGCCAAGAAAATGGAAATTAGAAAATCCAAAGATACTAAAAGTGTAAAAGGAAATTTGACGGCACATTTAGGATAAAAAATTTTGTTGATCAAGAAAAGACAATTTTTGGATTTAAAATAATTTATTTTTCCCTGCACCTCACATAGAAGATTAGTTAAGTAGAAAAAGCACATTAACTAATCACCGAGGGACACCAGAAGCCATGACTAGCCACCGCACCGCTTCCGACATTGAAACACCCAAGCGAGTGGCCAGTCTCCGCGATAATTATTCTTTGTCATCTTGTTCGATGTGCATGAGTGAGTAAGTGTAAGTACGTGCGTAGCAGTGAATCTGTGAACTATTGGCCATCCAAAGAGGAAAGCTAGTTATGTCCTCCGAAAGACACCGCCGCTCTATTCTGACTAGAGGAAATCTACCATTACAGCTGTCTACCAATCGCTAATCCATTTAGTGAGAATAGAGTTAGGGCTAACGAGGTGTGAACTGACACCCGCAAATTTTGGAATCCCCAGAATAGCAGTATTAAGAACTTCCATCCATCCATCCATTCACTCATCTCCCACCCCACCTCCCACGCTCGATGCACTGCAATATCCGCCCAATCCATCACCCATTTTGACGACTCGGACACTGTTTCGGTCAAGCTAGGCGAGGTCAGCAGAGAAGAATGAAATGTGTCAGGCAACGATATATCACTGCCCATGATCCAGTACTGTTTATATTGTTTGGCATTCTGCCAATAGAGATGCATTTACATAGCAAAGCACTTGTCCTATTTAACAACACATGCAATCGACGAGAATAACGTCTAGAAAAGAGAATAGCAAGATGAAAGCTAGTATAATGAGAATGCATAGGTAGCCTATTCCTGGTTTCTCACACGCAGTGGCCAGCCTTTTGTCATGATAGGGTTAATAATAGGCCCGGGTGGGTGTGGGCACACAGTGCATCCGCTTCACACACACGCGCACGGATGCACGCACACACACACACACACACACACACGCACACACACACACACCAAGGAGGGAGATGCATAGCACCAAATATCTACATACTTATTCAACCTACAGCCGTTCATGAGAGAAAATAGTTAAGTCCACAAGATGCGCTGCATGGGCCAGCACTTGTAATGGTCAAGGCGTAATTTTAATTCTATAGGCCTAAGTAAGGAGTGAAGTTAAAAAGCCTAACTTCTGACTCCAGCCACCATTAGCTTGAATTGTGAAAAACAAGCAAACATGCACTTGGCTATCCCCGGAGAATCACCACCCAAAGCGCATGCTCTAATAGAGCAAGGGACGTGATTTACTTTGCCTGGATAGTATAAAAAGGGAAGAGTTCCAGTGTTGGACAGTGGACAGCAGGCAATTAGATAGGGAAGAGAGATGGCCCTGCTCCCTGTAAAAACAATTGAAATACAATGAGAAAAACATTAATGTTTAAGAGGCCTGTGAAATAAATGAAGAAAATAACGATGTTTGAAAAAAAAAGAATATATGAAGAAATAAATGAACTGAATGGATAGAGATCAAGAAATGAACATTTATATTAAATGACTAGTGAAAGCGAACACGGCTCGCGCATAGCACGAGAATGTGCATGGCTTGCTCAGAACACGAGAATATGCATGGCGCACATGGGATGACGAATTTTGAAAACTCGCCAGCAGAAGTACTTCAAAGATGCTACAACAATAGAGGCAGTATGCTAGACCTCATGTTCCAGTAACTCACATGATTTTGAAAGAATGTGTTACAGACACGCTACAAGAATTTTGCATTGAAAGCTTTCTACAAACTCTAGCAGTTTCGCCTAGCAAAGATGAGAAGACAACCTGACAGTCAGTAAGCAAATGAATAAGCACCGCGAACATTACGGAGTGTTGGTGACAGTGGCCCATGTACTGCAGATACATCATTACAGTGTGCTACACGACGCGGCTATAGATCAGATCAGATCAGATTTCCAGCTTCTAATAATACCGTGCGTAACCAGGTCTCCAGCTCCTGGTCATCATTAACTATCACCAGATAACCAGCTCCTGGTTAACGTGGTTGAGGGTCAGACAACCAGCTTCTGACCATTCGCTAATCCATCACATCTTTAGCTTCTGGCGGCCCGTGGCCAGGCCTATTCAGCATTTCAGATCCACCTACGTCATAAGATAAATTCCGGTCGTTTATATTGTTGTGTTACGCGTTTGTCTGGGTGCACCCACATCTTTCCGTCGTCTTCAATACGATATCAAAATTCGTATTTTGATCATTCGTCCGCAGGACCCTTTCCACTTCAAGCCACAAAGTATTGACTGTTTCCATTGAGCATTTACAACAGCTATACTACATTCAGGTCGTATATTATTGATTTATTATATGAAAATTTTATATTGATTGTTGTCATAACTATTAACACATTAATTAGATTAATATTTTCAAGGTTAAATTCTGAACCAAGAACCGTTACGTCTTAAGTTTATCGACATAAAATCATACATGCTGCCATAAACTCTGGGGATTATCCGATGGTCAATATCCATCCCGGGTTCCAAATGATTCAGTAGTCGATAGTGGTCTTATTGATCAGATCGAATGGGGATCATTTTCAACTTGGATAGTGGATCTACCCGGATCTCATCTTACATTAATTTTGAGCATTTATAATTTCTGAAGTGAACTAAATCGTCTGTGATATTCTTTGAGGATTGATATAAATGACATCGGATCGAAAAATCGATTTGATGTGATTGTTATCAAAACTCAAAGAAAGAACAGGGATTGGATCAACCAGGATCAATCCGTTGGATCGATACTGGTCGTTTCGATCTAGATATGACTTCAAGGATTAGAGTTCTTGTTTTGGGTCAAATTAGTTCATGAATATTCAACGTAAGACATTGAGGGTTTCAGTAGTTATAATTTTGAAATCCTGCTTCAACAGAATCATTTTATATTCATATAATATATCAATTGTAACAATCATGTCAACTGTACAACACTGCTATAATTTTACAACAGATCAGAAAGTAGGCAAGAATGAATGAATAATATTTTTCAAATCTGTCTTTGTTTATTTCCTCTTAATTACCACCATATTTTGAATCTATAGGTTAAAGTTCAAATGCGAATGCAGATTACGCTTCCATACGTCGAGCCAAGATAAGGAAGTGTTGGAATTCACCTCAAATCGGTCCCATAAGCTTTCCTTCGAATAAAAGGGTTAACCATTGATAATGGAAATCATTTAGATACCCCTAGACATCTATTCTATCGTTTCCATTTTGGGTTAAGCATTTTGGCAAAATAAAATATCCGGTAATCATTTGATTAATGACGTCATAATCATTACTGTGGTTTTGTCTTTTGGATAAAACGCATTGGTGTTTCACATCGGACAGTAATCTAATCCACGCCAACGTCAGCTAATTCCCTTACAATGACATTTTGGACATGACCCTCCTCAACCCTCTGATAGTAATATTTAGCCAGTGCAGAAAGTGGGCTAACAGATTCCTTGGGAGGACATACCCCCTCCTGGATCCATGCCTATATATTTTTTATTTACGTGTCTGTTGCTTGTTCGTGAGTAACTGTATCCAGATCCCACTCTGCGCACTGCAGCTCGGGGAACACAGGAGATGGCTGTGTTGCATTTGTCATGGTGGTGGCCACTTCTTGTTCATCCTTGAGCCCGATTCTGCTCAAGGGATCGGCATTTCCATGCAGCTTGCCGGGTCTATGAACAACATTGAAGTTAAAGGTCTGCAGGGATTCCTGCCACCTCGCTACCTGGCCCTCTGGATTTTTAGGTTTCTGAGCCAGCGTAGTGAGGCATGATCAGTATGGAGTGTAAATGGGCACCCGTACAGAAAGTGTTTGTAATATTTGACAAAATACACCGCAGCTAACAATTCCCTCTTAGTGGTTGCATAATGTTTCTCGGTTTTATTCAGAGTACGTGAACCATAACCCAGTACCTGCTCCATTCCATCTTCTGTGACCTGAGATAGAACTGCACATATTGCATAAGCAGTTTCTAAGATGAAGTCGAGTTTAGGGTTCGGATGAGCAAGAATTGGTGCGGTTGTCAAATGTTCCTTCAGCGCCCTGAAGGTCCCTTCACACTCACTCATCCACTCGAATGGTCGATCTTTTTCGGTGATCTGGAATAACGGGGATGCAATCTCACTAAAGTGATGGATGTATCACTGATAGTACTGGCAGAGACCGAGGAAATTCCAGATGTCGGTGACTGAAGTGGGGGTTTGCCACTCCGCTACTGTTTTGGTTTTTGAATGGTTTTTGAATGCTGAGTAGCTACTCCATTGGCGGATATGATGTTCCCAGGAACTCGACGCTCTGTCTGAAAAGATGACACTTCTTGGGTTTGAGCTTGAGGTTTGTGGCATGAGAACCTTGTTCAAATTGGACAACGTCTGCTCAAACAAAGAGCCAAAGACGATTACACCATTGATGTAACAGAGGCAGAGCTCCCATTGTAGGGTAGTGAGTACCTGCTCAATGAGATGTTCGAACATTCCAGGAGTATCGCACAAGCCATAGGGCATCTTTGAATATGAATGCGGTCTTCTCCCAGTCAGCCTCATCCATGACTACCTGCCAGTACCAAATAGCTAGGTCAAGGGTACAAAACCACTTGGCTCCGGACAAGGAATCTAAGGCCTGGTCGATCCATGGTAATGGATACACCTCTTTGCCACTAACATCGTTTAGGCGGCGGCAGTCGATGCAAAACTACAAAGATTCGTCCTTCTTACCTGCTAGTACAATGGGACTGGCCCAGGAGGATGCCGAGGGCTCTATGATGCCTGTCCGCAACATGTCATTCACTTGTTGATACGCTTCCACTTCCTTGTGAATGGGAAGACGTCATATGGGTTGTCGAACGGGTCGACCATTTCCGTTGTCGATGGATTATCGCATGAGTTGAGTTTCTCCCAAGTCCATGTCTCTGGCCGAAAAACTTTCATGATAGTTATGTAATATACGTCGTACATCACGTTTGTGAGATTGACTTAAACCAACTGTGGTGCGCAAATAAATGTCATGCAGGTGTTCGGGTAAATCATCCTCAGAAGTTGGTGCTGGTGTAGGTGCGGTAAGGGTTATCTCTGGTGATATCACATCCACCAGATGGCCATAACAAACTCCCCGTACTAGTGTTATTGGGTCCACTGTGCCATAGAATTCACTAAATGGTATATGATCCTTGTTGGTGGTGTCCATGATCATCCGGGGACTTGCACATTGTGAGGCAATCATATAAGCAGGGTCGTGTTCCAGCATGGCTGTGTGTGTTGCTTCCTAACTATGGTGTGGTGGCCCATAATATTTCCTTTTTTCCTGGCTCAACTGTGGCCGTAGATGCCAAAATCACCGCACAAGTGTCGTACAGTGATGATTCCGGTCCAAGGGGTATGCAGCAGCCATGTATGTCTAATTCATGTTGTCTGCATTGTATAACGGCTTCGCTGCCACTGAGGAAGTCAGAACCTAGCAGGGGAACGTTTTGAATAGAGGCAATTACAACTCGCTATATGAATTGCATTTTCTCTATTTTTATCACGAGGTTTACTGTACCAGCCATAGGAATATAGGCTCCGGTAGCTGTCTGTAAAAATATGTTTGTAGGCTTAAGGGGTGGCTTTTTATGAGGTGGGATGCTCTCATACAAGCGCTTGTTAAAAACTGTGATGGAAGCTCCAGTGTCTACGGTGGCACTGGTTGAAATGCCACTAAACAGGCAAGCACACATGTATATTACTTTGCGGTGTGCTTGTGGAAGAGTTTCCAATGATACAACTGAGGGATTTCTTTTGGTGCAGCATCATCCTGTATGTAGTCCGCTTGCTTTTGAATAGCTTCCTCAATAACTAGATCAGTAGATAACCCTGCCCAATACCTATCACTTCGATGAATGACATGATGACCATTGAGGAAGCTGGTGTGTATATCTGGATGACTTTCAGGTATTTCTAACATCTTTTGTAAATATACATATGCAGACTTGGCGTACAGATTATGCCCAGCGGCTGCAAAATATGGAAGCATCTCACGAACGGTCTGAAGGTGCATGTTCCAATCACCAGTTCGTTCTGCCTTAATGAATTTGCGCAGAATGTCAACCAACTCCATATACAAAAGCCAGAGTCGTGTAGCTACATAAGGATTTTTGATAATGTCATCATAGAGCTCTCCAACTTTAACCAGACTTTTATTTAGGGAACTTTCAATCGTTTCATGTCCTGCAACATTATCATCATTGTCAAACAATTCTTTTGAATGCATTGCAGCGGAATATTCTACTGTGTCAACTTCAGCATCTGCAATTGTAGGTAGTGGTAGGTTGTATGCATTTGCAATCAAGATTGTAATGTGAGAAGCAAAAACCATGAGGTGTCCTCGAACTGCTCAAGAAATTGCCTTTCCACTAAGAATGTGTTTGACAGCATTCTCAGCGTAGACTACCTCTAGAATAGGCGCAAGACCACTTCCTGCCATTAAGTGACCAATGCAGCCAAGGAAGCTCATCTCCATATGAAGACCTCCGAGTCTTAGAATAATTTGCTTTAATGGACTCCAGCTCGGCTCAATCTCTATGATAGTCATAGCTTTCCAAAATAAGGGCTGATCAAATGTAATCACGGGTGCAACATGGTATCGGTTTGCCTGTTCACAAACATAAGTCAAAGTGGAAAAGATGCAGGTCATGTTACTTGGCTCTAGATCTATCATCGGAAGGAAAATAACAGACGATTTACCTGGATAAACTCCTTGGTGAACAGTTTGCATCATGCCAGACCATGACTGTCTCCTTGAACGCAGAAACAAAGAGAAATCCCAGAGGATGTCAATGTCAGCTGTTGGGTCTGTTTGTTCCATCGCAGTTAACTCCTTAAAGGTCAATGGGAAGTTCCTGGTATGCTGAGACTCAAAGTTCCTGATACAGATCTTGCCAACTTGCTTGATATCTTCAGATGTTACATTTATCCTTGGAATAAGTTTGCACGAAAGGTTTCCTGGTGTAACAGATGCAATGATTCCCATTCCATGAAATGTATTATGCCCATCTATTGTGCAAATATTGTGATCCACATTGTCGGCAACAAACTGAATGAACTCGCCTGATAATGGCTGTGGTAGATCTCCACCATGAAGTGATGCACTGCGCTCAAACCTCTGTATCTCCGCGTATGAACATCCAAATCCGTGCTTGTACAAGGTGTCAACAATAAATCTAGATCCAAATTTATGGTGCATCTCACATGACAGCCCGAACTGCAAAGGTGCCAAAATAACTCTAGGACGAGTTCCTTGCATAATAGCCTGTCCAACTGATGCCTGTTTCATTTCTGTGTCTTTTCCAGTAAACAAAATCCGCAATAATTCCCGCAGTGTCTCTGGTAAATAATTCAATGCCTTTACTGGGTCGCTCATTTGCTCCCTTGATGGATAGCTTTCAGATGATGTGCATGAATCAATTAACTTAATATCGTGTCTAAGCAGTTTGGCAGCTGTCTGGATGATTAGCATGCTCTCTGATTTGGAATCCTTTCTCTTCTGTTCCTTATAGAAGTCAGTCAAAATAGTAGATGCTTTAGAACGAAAGGTAACAACGGTTGGCTTACCATTCACAGTGCTAATAAATATTTCATCGCCATAATTATCTTTTATTTTATCCTGCATGTATTTTGTACTGTATGCTTTATTCTCTTTATCATCGAGATACTCTTGCACTTTATTAACGAGGTCGTGCAGGGTCAGCTGCTCATCATCATTATTTTCAAGAAATGCCATTGTCGCACTAAATGCTCTTACTCTGTGCAAGTCTTCTGGCCTTCCATGTTTTTGGGATGAGCAAGATGAGTGCAGCTGAGGGATATTTTTCATGGTTCGAAAATTTACGCTGCAGCTTTGATGGTATACTGCATTGACAACGCATAAATCCGGCGGGAAGGCAAGCCGCCCAGCTACAAGTTTGCCCCATTCGTCTTTTCTCTGCTCACAGGCCTCGGCGATACTACATTGAAAGTCATGAGTACTTACTGGATAAATATCATAGCCACGTTTCTTTCCATCTTGAATTTTTGCAGGGTATCCGCATAGCAAACAATGTTCACTAAAATTGAATGTTGGACTTTCTGAACGGAGTGTTCGCATGGGTGGCGGAGATTGTTCAATTTTCTCTGCGTCACGGGCAATCCGCTTGGGATCAATGAACTACCGTCGACATTTTACATGAACCCTCTGTCCTACTTCAGCTATGACATCGCTTTCACGGGCTCTGCTAGCATTGTTAATACCGTCACAGCCTTTAACTCGAAGCTTAACAGTTTGTGAGCCATTTTCTAGGCTCTGGTTACAAATAACGCATGTATCTAAATCCATGTCCATATTCTGATTGAATTGTATAGAAACTTATTCAAATTGTGAGATAAAAGTGAAAATTAAAATGCAATTTATTTTAGATAAAATTTTAAAAGCGAAAAACAAAATTAAACTTACTTTAAATATAATTTTTTTAAATTACCCCGGCCCTGTGCATACAACCATATTTAATCTGTGGTTTGGAGAATTTGTACAAGTGGTTCAAGGCAATATTGCCAATTGCTTACTGTCTTCCGTGACCATGAAATTCAGAGCTTAGACAACATTTCTACTTCGTTTATTTGCGGAATGAAGCAGGTAAGGGAAGTTTCATTATTCGGATAATGGCGGTAGCTAAATATGCGAATTTACCCACTTTCCCATCGAGGGATTTTGGAGGACTTTTGATATGTGACACCTGGCAGTCCCATGAATGCCGCAGAAAAGAAATAAATTCTGTTGCAATTTGTTCTAGGTTAATTTGTAGTTTTACTGGACTATAGGATGGCTACTTACCATATACATAACTAACTAATACAGTGGTAACAGTATATCAGGTCATAGGACCTTATGGTGCTCGTTAGTTGTAAGTACATGGAAATAAGGATAATATATACAGTATGAAACAGCAAATATAAAAATGCGGTCTTAAGACCGGGAAAGTACCTATTAGTCATCAGTACCTATTGCGGAAATAATGAATGGTACAATAGTATAGTTACTTGAGTACCTATTGGTCATCAGTACAGTAAGAGTTCATAAATCATGGGAATTGATGCGCTACAGATGGGTAGCACGAGGTAGCACGATTCCGAAGTTGCTGGGAAGATTTCCGTAGGCAGACTGTTGATGCGACTCACTCTCAAGTCAGTGAAGAAGAACGGTTATAGAAAGATGTCCATTAGATAGTCAGAATAACTAATACATAAATTTACACAGTAAATTTTAAAGTGTCCGTCCGGCGACAGTAGTTTGAAAGTTGCCATAACATAGAGGGCTACAATGGTAATTTAATATGCATGTGCATAACAGGGTACACCGTGCGGGATACATCGCATAGCTCTTGCGACGCACTGGGAAGAGTCCCACCAGACTGTGGCCTAAAGGTTAATTAAAACACACGACATGCTGTGTGGAAGTTTGATACCACTTTTCAGCGTGGTCCTGAAGATCTGGCGAGTTATCCACCAAGAATCACCTCGGCTCTACATCCTGTAGAATTACATCGGGCCCGCAAGGCCCATCTGCTGGGAAGCTCCTCTGTGAGTGTTCCAGAATGGGAATTCTTATTTAGTTATTTTGCCCTCGGATAGCCATCCGAGAGTGTACAAAAACTTGATGCGGATGTTCAAGGCTGCTCACCAGCACAGGAGATCTGAATTCCGAAGGGCACTGCTGCGGTGTAGGTACCACAGTCAGTAAGCAGTTAGCCCACGTCTAGCACTGTGCTGGTCCAGCAACCTTGCTGTCGTGTCAGCTTCCTCGCCGAAGTGCTCTCGATTATACTACTCGTGACGTCAGAGGCAGCATGCCCCAGCCAATCAGCGGGCAAGCAGTAGCCAATCAGCGTGCAGCTAGATAGGGTGACGTGGCGATCACGTGATCAGCGCATTCCCCATTCATTTAATACATACACGCGATTACGACATCAAAGCAATATTTTGAAAATAATTTAAGTGAGCCATTTGTCGATAACTCGGCCATTTCTGGTCCGATTTTAAAAAGGTAAAAAGTTAACAAGAACGACGAGAATGTAGTGATTTGAAGAAATCACCAGGACCAACTCCGTACACTATAAGCATACACTCTCGCCCAATACTGACACGTATTGCCAGGGAAGCCCTGATGCACGCACATGCGCGCTACGCATTCGTACGGACTTAGCCATTTTAACGAAACCTCTTTCATAGGGATTTATACATGCATATTATCCTACCCAGAGGGTGGGGGCGTGCTTGGAATGTACCCGGAGCGGTTGACCCGTAACCAGCCTAGCTGGGACGGTCCGTACCCATCCGGCCGATCTGCGCTACATTGTGGTGTATGTCGGTCAGCCGTTGGAGTTATAGATGGAGGCCGATTTGGGCATCATTCCTTCCAGTGGCCTGCTTGACCACACCCATAACATGTGTTTGGCGGCTGTGTGTGTGCTACCGTACTTGAAACTGGTCGTGTAGTCGACTGTGTTGCAATGGTGGTGCTGAGCTTGGTAACTAAATTGGTGAGTGCGGTTATCTCTTTCAACCGATCGTGCATGTTTTGTCTATTGTTATTGTTGTGCTGATTTCTGCGTCCGGGGTCATTGTTGTGACGCCCCCCCCCACTCTGATGGGGCCGGCAATGTCCTATTCCTCTAGGCGTGTGATTGTGACTGGTGGGGTGTTCAGATTATATGGTGAGTGGGTCTGTTGCTGATGCGGATGTAGGTGCAGATGTGGTGTTGGTGACGATTAGGAGGTGTACATCGTTTACCTCATTAATTGGATGCAATTGGCGGCGATTGATTTTTTCCCGCTCCAAGAAATTCTCAATTCTGACAGCAGTTGCTGTCAATGATTGTAAATTATTATGTTCCATAAGAAACAGTTTTTCTTTGAGGGCGGGCTCACCACTCAACGCATTGATGAAGGTGTCGAGATGAAGATGCTTAACTCCCGCGTGATTGGTGCTACGGTATGCGCGTGTAACAAGTCACCGGATACGACTGGCTAACTCTGGCATGGTCTTCCCAGCTCATCTACACAAGTTTTTACGCTGAAGACGACTTGTTTCTCTGAGGGCAGTGTCTCCAAATCTTTCAGACAGTGCATTTTCCAGTTCCATGTACATTGGTCCGCCAGGAGTTGTAATGTTTTGCCCGACAGCTGGGCAACCAAATACTCTCCCATTTATTGATCCGTCAATTGGTTTAGGCGGCTAATAATCTCGAACTGGCACTTGTAATTGGCCCAGTCACTCTCCCCACTGATTTCGGGAGGGAGAATGACTCAGCCATGGCCATGATATGGTACTATCAGCGAATCCGGGTGGCGGTGCTAGGGAGAATGGTGTGAACACGGATGCTGGTCTGCATGTTGGTGGTGGTGTTGGTGGTTGTTCCCATTGCTGGTCTCGCTGATACCGCGTCCACGAAGGTGATTCCCGACGATGATGTTGTGTGCGATACGTGGGTTTCATCGAATACCGTCCTGATGCGGGTCTATAGACATGTGTTGGTCTATAGACTGGTGGAGGCATTCCGTGTATGTGATGCAGAAGTTTTGTAGGTCGCTGTGACGGGCGTTCGTCGTACGGAGGTGGTCGAGGAGATTGACAGGGGGTAGTGCGTGCAGTGTGATGATATATTCCTTCTGATATAATATTGAAATGGATGTTCCGCATTCCCCGGTTCGTATCATGGTTCAACTGGATAATCTGGCGACGACGTTCTGATAGGAGGAGATGCGGGACATGGTGCATGAGGGGCAGGCCATTGGTCAGCGTCTGATGATACGGGTGAACGTAATGGTCGTGAAGAATTGGTGTGCTGGTAGAGGTCTTTGTCATGGTCGACCGTGATCCGGCAAAGGTGTTCGATGCCTATCACGGATATCCGACAATGTGATGTATTGAGTACCCACCTGCGAGGCATCGCGGAAGGTCCCCTTGCTGATTGGCGAATACTTGTGTTGATTCGATGCTGGTAGTTTCACACGGGGGAAATTTCTGACATAGTCGGTGAGCATGTGTGCAGTTCTCCTGTCATATGATGCTACTTCCATATCTAAGGAGTGCTGATCATCGAATGAAGGAGACTGAAATGCGTGGGTGTTGAGGGTAGGCATGGGTTCACTTCTCGTTCTGGCCCCACATCGGGTGCCAATTATAGCTCGCAGGGGTACGTGCTGGTCCATCCTGCTGCTCTGCTCCATTGCACTGCATGTAAGGATGCATGGGATGGCTGGTTATCTGCAGTTCTCAGGTTTACGGATACTGTATCACGACTCTCCGAAAAGCACAAAGACCAACTTCTAGAGCTGGTGGAACGATATCGTTCCAGTGGGCCCGTGCTGAGATTGAACCTCACCGTCTCGTCCCAACTATTTGTGTCACTGATATGACGGTCCATAACTCAATTTAGGAGCCTAGATATGATAATTAAAAATAAATTATACAAACAATGGTACTTGTTTGTTAGCACAAGAGAGAAAATATGCAGTACATAGAACGAAGTTAGTGTCTTGTTAATGCAGATTCGTCAGAGGTACCTCACCGACCCTTATATATCCGTTAGGTATCCCTGCAAGGGAGTATCCTAATGAGGTCAGTTATATACTTTAATATAAACCATTACACCCCCTGTCAAAAATATTATTGTTGCGAGAGGAAAGTGCTGTGCGCGGGCCTCCATCACAGGAAAATGCCTTCAACACCGAAGCAGAGGAAGAGAGCTGCCAAAAAGGGCCACTCACTTGTTCAAACCTATGCTAAGTGTAGTGTGAGTCAACCTAGTGAAATTATAGTTAATGTGATGCACGCTGTATTGCGTGAAGATGGGGGTGGATGATTTCTGTAGAATTCAACACCGTCATCTTATGCAAGTCCAAGATACTGTATTGGTAGTTGTCGCTTTTATTTATGTGGTCCTTCTGCTAAATCCTAAACTACCAGTTAGTTGTTAGATTTAGATCCAAGTTTTGGCCTCAAGTGGCAGGAATTTCTACCTATCTTTGACACATGAGCCTGACTGGCGAAGATGCTCGGTTTCCATAAGATCACCCTCTGGAGCATCTCCCTCAGAAAGGCAGCGAGCGGACATGTTATGGAGTGACAGCTTTAGAATCACATAACGATCCGGTTACATATCATACTGCAACCATATACAACATCACTAGGACAAGTCAATATTACATAAGCAATTTGAAAAGCATATAAAGGTTAATGGCGGGGAGTGAGAGGCAGATATCCATCTCCTGTGACCTTCCCGTGAGGGCGTGGTGGGTTCCAAGACCGCACCCAGTCACTGTACGGAGTTAGATGGAGTTCTGCATGCTATCAGTCAGCCGGTGTGTCGGGGGTGGACCATATGAGATCCAGCTCCGGGGACTAACGTTTGCCTGTCTTTAGGGTTAAGTTCCAGGATGCCCAGAGATGCACTGCTGGCTGGTTAAAATAAACATATTTTCGCAGTGCTTCCTACTTTGGCCGGGTTATCTATGCTAACTGGTATCCGAAGATTCAGAGGAGGTGTATGCGAAATCGATACTTGCATCTTCACCACTTGGAAACCCCAATAGTTTCCCAAGTCGGATCATGCCAACGTGGCGATGGGAGTTCCAGACAATTAATAAGCCTTGCGGCTGGAGGAACGTAGAAAGAGACAATCACTCAATATAATAAGAGGCCCTGAGGTAACTGGCCAATTTTACACAATTTAGCCAGTGTGTGGTGTTACAAATTCGCTACATCCGGAAAAGAAGCTTACACAAATGACTCCTACGGAGCGGTTGTCCCTAACTACTTTTAAGCCTATCCTATCGAGCTAGAATAGCCAGGTTTAGTCGATCACATGTCAGGTTCGCGCAATGAGAACATGAACAGTGACCTCAGTGTAAAATTGATGCTGGGGGAAAAGTGATTCAGATTTATTGTTGCTGTATAGTATAGCTCAGCGTACTGTGGTCCTAGTATTTTATATCAAATAAACAAAACAAGTAACTAGGATGGCTGCTGCCATATATACAAACTAATTATCACAGTATTGACATTAAATCAGGTCATATGACCTTGTGGTGCCCGTTAGTCATAAGCACAAAAATAAGGATAACGTATATATTAAAGATATAAATTATAAAATGCGGTCTCAGATGACCGGTCGGTACCTATTAGTCATCAGTACCTGTAAAGAAACAAATGAATACAATAATACAAAGATATAGCTAAATAAGTACCTATTAGTCATCGGTATGGAAAAGGTTCATAAATCACTGTAGATGCTGCGTCACAGATGAGGAATGCGAGATGGCACGATTCTGAAGTTGCTGGGAAATCTCTGCAGGCAAACTGTTGATGCAGCTCACTCTCAAAGATGGTGAAGAAGAACGACTGTAGTTGTGGATGTCCACTAGCTAGGCATAATAGCTTATACAAATAATTTAAGCAGACTAATAAAAAGTTTCGTACTGTATCGGAAGGTTGAAAGTTGCCCATAACATAGAGGGTTACAGTAGAAAGATGTAATTATACAATGCATGTACATTCCTGGGTACACCATACATGGTACACTGCATAGCTCTTGTGGCATACCAGGCAGAGTCCCACCATACTGCGGCCTAAAAGTTAATTGACACACGACATGCTGCGCAGAAATTTGATCGCCACTTCTCAGCGTGGTTCGGCAGATCTGACGAGTTGTCCACCAAGATTCACCACTCGTTCTACATACTGGCGACGTTACATCGGGGTCGCGAGGCCCATCCGCAGGAAGGCTCCCCTAAAGTGTTGGAAATTAGAGACTCTTCTATTCAATTAGCTGACCCCAGAACAAAAACTAGATGCGGATGTTCGATTGCAGGCCAGAGACTAAGAACTGAAATCCGAGAGGCACTGCTGCGGTTGTAGGTAACCATCAGTCATGAAGCAGTTGGCCACGCCTTGTACTGCTCCAGCCACACAACCTACCACTTGCTCTATCTCATCGAAGTGTGGTCTTGATTCTTGGTTTTGCACTCCTTTTATACTACTCATGACGTCATAGACAGGACGCCCAGCCAATCAGCGGGCGATCTGTAGCCAATCAGCGTGCAGATAGGAAGGGTGAGTGACAGACATCCTCCCTATTCACTTAGTACATAGATGTGTTTACGACGTCCTTGTAATATTTTGGAAATAATTTCAATGAGCTAAATTAGGATAACTCGTCCATTTCTGGTCCGATTTTAAAAAGGTAAATGGTTTTAGAATCTCTGATAGGTACCAAGAACAACGAGAACAGTGGACTTTAAAGAAATTACGTGCACGAACCCGGTACACTTTAGTATGCATTCTCTCCCAATGCTGACACGTGTTGTCAGGGAATCTCTGGCGCGCGTGCATACACGCTACGCGATCTCACGGACCTAGACGTTTCACAGAAACCTCTCTCATATGGCATACTATCCTACTCAGAGGGTCATCCTGTACCCGGCTGAGTTGGTGTTGTCCATTCCCATCCGGCCGATCCACACTACACCTGTAGTGCAAAGCGATAATTTTTTGGTTTGACCTCGGCTATTCTCGGCTATTGTCAGGGGATTGTGTTTTAATCCACATTAGTAACTCTTCATGTTTGTTCAGGAATGAATCAATATTTGTGTATGAACAATTAACAGATGGGATAATTTGGCTATTTACATTTTTATTTACATGGTTTTCAGGCTGTTATTTACATCATTTGGTTTACCAATGTCTATTCTTGGCCAGATACATCCATCACTCTTCGCTGGGTTGACGAGTTGACTTTTTTGATGATCGAGAATTCTTCTGTTTGTCCTGATTCCTGAAGTATTTGATTTTATTGGTGTCTCGTTAATCTCAACCGCTTTGCTTCCTCGCATTGCTGAGGTGACCAATCTAAATAGTTTTAGTGTTGAGCTTTCTGCATTCATCAAGCTCTTCACATGTTTAAGACATTCAAATGTTGCTTTTTGCTTTAAGTTGTCACTCGTAGCAGGCTTTTGTTTTTACTCCTAGCATTATAGGCATTGAGATGCCTGGTATTTTCAATTTCAATTTATGTCAAAATGGTAGAAATGCCATCCATTTTTCCTTCAGACCCGTATGTTCATTCACTCTCCGGTATGCTGAAGAAAATGGCATTATTCAATCTGCTCTGTCTTGACTCAACCTGGCTCACTATATCTGAGACATATGTGTGAGTGGAGATATTCTCTTGTCTGTGCATTTTATGCTCTCCACTCAGAGTTGAGAGTCGAGCATGTTCACTCTAGTATGTACATGTAAATCATTGTGCTTAGTGCCTAGTGCACCACCTCTAAGTTCTGGTTCTTTATGACTTGCATCAATTTTTCATTATTTTTGTCTCCAGTTTGTTGTGCTTGTCATTCAAAATTATTATTTACTGCTTAATCATAGTAGTACATATACGGACACAGAAAAAGTGGCATTACCAGCGCAGGCGTAGTACGCTTACATCAGGACTCTAACTTTCTCACAGGCAAGACAACCATAGCCTGAGCATAAAGGGCGATAGCGATGATGGCACTAGTACCAGCCGTATCTGGCTGAGTGATGTGTACGCATCAGGCAGTATTAACCATACCATACCATGGGCAATAAGGATAGGTCAGGAACATAGGAATATACACTGTAGTGTATGGACAACGCATTGGTATCACAGAAGAAATTAATCTGTTGGTGACCTGACAATTGGTTGCAGCGACAATTAACAGATTCGCTCATCCTTACATCATTTTTTTGTCCCGACTGTGAAGCAGAAAGCGAGACATATGTGTCACTTTTCTGACGGCGGCAACAGTAACGGCAGCAACAATGTTAAGTTTTTGCATTTAGCAAAACCTTTCAGCTTATATTTCAGGAGCAGTTAATCCTATTGCAACTAAACTTGGCTATGTGGTTACCTATGCTGTTACGAAGCATGGTGATGCTGAGGTCACAAGGTCAAAGTTCAAGGGAACTGTGACCTTGATACAAAACTCTGTTTTTCAATGTTAAGTTTTAACTTTAGCAAAATTTCTCGGCTTATCTTCGGCTTATCTTTCAGGATTCATTAATCTTATTAGGACTAAACTTAGATGCGTTGCTACATATAATGTTGGAAAGCAGCATGGTGACACTGAAGTCACAAAGACGAAGGTCAAGGTCATTCTGACCTCTACAAATCTTTGTTATTTTTCAATGTTAGGTTTTTAGGCTTAACAACGTTTAACATGTCCAAGAGGATACAGGATGGTGACATGGAGGTCACCAGGTTAGAGGTTACGGTCATTCTGACCTTGCTATTTTATCTCTGCCTTTTTAACTTTAATTTTTTGTGTTTTGCAAATTATATACATTTATATTTCAGAATTACTTAATGTTATCGGAACTAATCTAGGACACATGGTCCCCTATACAATAAGGAAGCTGCGTGCTGATAGTGACATCACTACATTTAGTGACATTTAATTCCACTAAATATTTCTCTTACTTTCTATGGTATACATTGTACAGAGTACAGAGGACAGCACTGCCACAAACCTGCTAAACGGGCTATGTGTCGATCTGAAAGAGGCTGGACTGGGTACACTAATCATCATCATCATCATCATCATCATCATCATCATCATCATCATCATCAGCAGCAGCAGCAGCAGCAGCAGCGTCATCGTCATCATCATCATCATCATCATCATCATCATCATCATCATTTTATGAGGCATAAGTCATTGGCTTGTTATTGCCTCAGTGGCTTGATATTGCATGTCTTTCTCTGTCCAATTCAAAAAGTTCTTTCTTTGAAGTAGGCGTCTAGTTTGTTCCTGGATGTTGTCTCCTCGAAACCGTCAATATTTCAGTGACATTTGATATAAGACTTTAGCTCTGCTTTGTGGAAATGTTGTGGTGCAGATGGATGTTCCCTTTATTAGCTATTGGTGTGCTGCCTAGATTTGTTGGGTACACCCTGCTGCGCCTAGCACTTGGTTACATGTACAGGTTGACTTGTGGAAGTCTTAGTTGATCTTATTGCTGTTGTTATCACGTTCTGTATTAATCGCTACCAGAATTTCGTTTTATAGGCTAGTGACACTTCGTGTGTCACTTAGTATCACTAAGAACCAATAAGAAACTGCGGAGCTAAGGACTCTGGCTGAGGATAACAAACAGTCAGCAAAAGAGAACAGTGGCTTGTGATACCATTCTCCCAAGCAAAGAAATGCAGTACTCCACTCGACCAGGTAACCATCATTCTGACCTCTACAAATCTTTGGGTTTTTTTAATGTTAAGTTTTTAGGCTTAGCAACCTTATCATGTTATATTTCGGGATTGCTTAACCCTAATGGATTACAACTTGGGTGCACGGTTGCTTATACCAAAAGGATACAGGATGGTGACATGGAGGTTACCAGGTTAAAGGTTAAGGTCATTCTGACCTTGCTATTTCATCTCTGCTTTTTCAACTTTAATTCTTTCTGTTTTGCAAATTATATACATTTATATTTCAGAATTACTTAATGTTACCGGAACTAATCTTGGACACATGGTCCCCCAATAAAATAAAGAAGCTGCGTGGCGATAGTGACATCACTACATATAGTGACATTTAATTCCACTAAATTCTTCTCTTACTATCTATGGTATAGATTGTACAGAGTAATAGTAGGGTCGGAATTAAAATGATACCACCTCCCTCAACTGGCAGCCGTTCGGCGATCCGTGGCCCCCACCACCCTCTCAATCCCTGGGGCATAGGGATGTTGAGACATGTGGTCGGTGTATGCCTCTAGATGGAGATGGGAGCTATGCTGGCCCCCACCACCATCTCAATCCCTGGGGGAATAGTTACCATCTCCATCTAGAGGCGTACACCAACCACATGTCTCAACAACCCTATGCCCCAGGGATTGAGAGGGCGGTTGGGGCCATGGATCGCCGAATGGCTGCCAGTTGAGGGAGGTAGTATCATTTTAATTCCGACGGTACTGCCAGTCAAAGTGATACCACTTCCCTCAACTGGCAGCCGTTCGGCGATCCACGGTGGCCCCCACCGCCCTCTCAATTCCTGGGGCATAGGGTTGTTGAGACATGTGATTTTCGTGGTCGGTGTATGCCTCTAGATGGAGATGGGAGCTGCGGTTCTCCCGGACATGAAAGGCCGTGGCGAATATAAAACTCCCGTGCGGACCCTACTGTCCGGGAGAACCTCCTCAGGATACCGGCCAGTGGCCGGCCTCTGTCTCTCTCTCTCTTTCTCTCTCTCTCTCTCTCTCTCTCTCTCTCTCTCTCTCTCTCTCTCTCTCTCTCTCTCTCTCTCTCTATTCTGACCGGTATCCTGAGGAGGTTTTTCTATCTGTGGGACACTTTTGTACGTATCCGACCTATATACCTATTCTACCTATCCTACCCCACCTATCTCCTACCCTACACTGTTGCTATTCCAGCCGGCTGGTGTGTGTGTGTGTCTGTGGTGCTTTGACCCCACACTGGGGGTGTCGCTGTGGGTCTTTATCTAACATGGTCATATTACCCCGGCCCTAGTGTCTTACCTAGTTTCGAAATTTCAGGTAAGTTCTAGCGAGGTCTTTTGAGCGGATTTGAACCCCAGTCTGCAGCCTGGGAACCCTATGCGATTCAAACTCTATGAACTCTATTGATAGACCCACCGCAACACCATTAAAATCTCGACTCTTAGTACTTTTTATCTCTGAGCTTGAGTTGTGAACTCGCTGTTACTGCGTTATCTCGAAGTGACGTCAAGATCTAGAGTGAGTAGAGCCCGATAGCGCAGCAAACACATAACTTATCAGCTATTGCATACATGGTCGAGATAGTTAATGCGTTGTATTATAACTCTCGTTATGTGTTATTAGCAAATGTTAACCTTTAAAATCACGGGTTCAAATCTCGCTATGTGTTATTAGCAAGTGGTAAACATGTCTACAATTACTCTTTACCCATTACCCGAGAAGCATGACATCACGTCAAGACCAACTCGCACAGTCACATAAAACCCATGATTGCAGACCACAGACCCTCGACTGGGCCAAAGTCAAGAATAGTAGTTTATTTAGCCCACCTGCTATGCGTTAACACCCAATTAGACACAGCATCGATAATGGTATATCACGTGTGAACGCACAACCATACATTACGTGTAAACACTCAACTATGCGTAAACGCTCATCTACAAACAATATTACACACAATGGGCTGGCCTGAAGATCTATGGTCATGCATGCATGATGTAGCCTGTGCGGCGCGACGAGAAAAAGTACCTGGACCATTGCGTGATATGGGCAACTATGCAAATCGAAATCTTGAGAAATGGAGAAGCTCAGGGATCCCAACATTCCGCTCGTCATTTCTACTAGCATGCCTTACGTGTCGCAGACGTTATCCGATGACTGTGATAGCGATGGACAAACTCTTCAAGTATATGAATTATTTAGAAACGTGATGTGGATGCTGCTATCGAGTTGGAACAAGAGTGGGAACAAGAAATGCTGTGATACCTCGCCAACCAACCTCTCTATGCACGCACTACTCCCCGTATCACATCAGCTCGACCACAGCTCACACAAACACATAGTCTCCGTCGGTATCACATCGACACGACGGACCACCCACATGTTTTTCCAGGTACTGATTGCCTTGTGATCACCACACATAATAGGGTCAACGCCCATTTAGAGACAGGCATCCACAGTGATATACACCATGATTACTGTTGCACAGCTTCGCGCTATTGCAAAGAAATTTGGCCTTAGAGTAGCCTCTAAGGCCAAGAAAGCAGACCTGCTCCAGATGATCAGACAGGCCCGTGACGAGGAGTGGCAGAAGCGACTCTCCCAAGCAATGAACACGGGAAGGTTTCCAGCGCTTACCGAAGATGATCCTTGGAATCCCCACAAGAAAGTGCAGCGGATCCGTGAGCTTCCTCAGTTGGACGAGGAGGTGAATGCTAGCTTGCGAGCCAAGACTGTGGCGAGGCGGATGGTGGACCATCCACTGGAGTGCTACCTCCCCTACGCAGGATCACTAAGTGAGTGATGAGGGGGTCGAGGTCTGAACCCTTAGCTCGGAGAAGAAGGCGAGATGGCGAACACATTCTCGACCAGCCTCTCGGCGAAAGGGAGACAGAGGATAGAGGACGCCTGTCAGTACGCTGGACATTCTTCAGAAGTCTAGAAGGAGACCTCACAGGCCAGATCATGCAAAAGATCCAGCAGACTGTCCAGAATGCCTTCTACCTCCGCTACACCCAATACCTATCGCATCCGTCACATCGAAGATGGTAGGGTGATGCTCTTCCACAAGAATACTCCAGGGAGCCCGTGGCTGAACATGATAGGAGCAGCTCAGGACTGGGTGGCAGCAAGAGAGCAAGCCCGCCTCGACACAGACAATATCGATCGCCCCAAAACCGCCTTTCATTCGATCAATCAACGTTGAGGTCAGGGCTGTCATCGACCACCAACCTCTTCTTGGGACAGGCCCGCTCCCAGACTGGCTACGACAGAAGAAGCGTATGACGACCCTCGACACCTACAGGGACAACAGGTGTCTCTGGAGATGTCTAGGAGTCCAGCGAGGAGCGAGAGCTGATAGAAGTACAGTTCCTGCACGAGAGCTTGCCACACAGTTCTACAGCAAGACAGAGACAGTACCTGATGCCCGCAAGACCTCGCTGGATCAGCTCTACAAGGTAGAGTTCTTCGCCAAGATCGGGATTCATGTGTATGAACCAACCGAAGAGGGCACCTGGCACTTGATCAGACAAGAGGCTCACTACCGTGACACCATGACCATCGGAGTGTGGGACCACCACGCCTTCTACATCAAGAACATCTCTAAGCTGGCACATACACTAGTCTGCAGTCACTGTCAGCAGAGGTTTACACAGGTATACAATCTTCAATACCACGCTGATCACTGTACAGGCGGCAAAACAACAATCATGTGTCCTGGTGAGAAGGTTGAGGCGCCACAGTCTGCGTATGAGAAAGCCTTCTATCCACCCCAACCATCCAGTTCAGCGGCTACTTGTTGGGTCGAGTATGAGTCGAGAAACAGAGGCATACACATACATACACCATGTAGAATGTGGGCATGGTGGCGAGCGGTGGATCGAGGGTGCTCCCGTAGATGGTTATGATCTGACCACCAACACCGTTTACCAGTTCCATGGCTGTTACTGGCTCGGGTGTCCACAACACCAGCGAGGTGAGGATGCCGAACAAAGATACCGCAAGATCATCCTGAGAGAGGAGAAGCTGAGAGCATCTGGATGCACGCTTGTGGTACAGTGGGAGTGCTGTATAAAATGCTGTCCACGCGTCCTTAAACGAGTTCGGACAGTCCCATACCAACACTTCATAGTTTATGACTTCGAGGCACTCAAAGATGGTATCAAGACTCATCCTACGGAGACGCTCACAATCGAGAGTACTCACATACCTATCTCTGTGTCAGTTGGTGGCTCCTTAGATGGCGCCACAAGTGAGCCGACTCACCTCTGCAATCCTGACCCCAAAGAACTGATCAGAGAGTTCATGTTGGTGATCCAACGGCGAGCATATCTAATCTGGACAAGGGTTAGGGCACAGTCATTACCGACAGACCTGGACAAGCTCCCAAAGCGACAGCAGTGATTGATCAACGAGTTGTGTGACCAAGTGCCTGTACTGGGGTTCAACTCTGGGTGGTATGACCTGAACCTCGTCAAGAAGTACTTTGTTGATGAGCTGACTGACAGTACAGGTACAGTGAAAGTCGCCAAGAAGGCTAGTCAGACCATGTTCCTCATAACACCTGAGCTACGGTTTCTCGATGTGCTGAACTACCTCGGCCCAGGAGTCTCATACGAGGTATGGGTCAAAGCTTACGGGTGTACACAGCAGAAGAGCTGGTTCCCATATGAATGGTTTGACACACATGAGAAGCTCAACTATCCAGGGCTTCCTGACTAATCAGCATGGACATCTAAGCTCAAGGGTGGCTGCCTCTTGACGCGATCAGAGTGGGAACAGTGTAACCAGACATTCAGCGAGCATGGAATGCAGACAGTCATTGATTGGCTGCAATATAGCAACAGCCTGGACGTCAGTCCATTCATCGAAGCCCTAGTGCGGATGCCTGAGTTCTACACAGAACGAGGAATATACATCCTCAAAGACTTTTGAGACCGATGTAGACTAAAGTCTCTCCCAGGTGTGTCACTGCAGTACCTCCTACGTGGAACCGCTCAGCACATGCTGGATGTTAGCCTCTATTCAGCGGGCAAGGAAGACTACGAGATGCTGAAGGGTGCTGTTGTTGGAGGTCCCAGCATCGTGTTCCCCAGATACCATGAGGCCAGTGTGACTCGAATCCGCCAGAGTGAGCGTGTCTGCCAACGTCTACTTGGCTACGACGCAAATACTCTGTACTTGTCAACGATGGCCAAAGAGATGCCATGTGGTAAGGAAACAGTGCGCCATTGGTCTGGTACTAATGGTGTAGCTAGCTTTAAGGAGGCTCTCCTAGCAGACAACTGGTTTGTGTTTGCTGAGGTGGATATAGAGGTCCCCCAAGGCTCTGTGGGCAAAGTTCCAGGAAATGCCACCTGTCTTCTATAACCGTGAGATCCCGGTAGAGGCAATCTCTTCTGAGATGCTGGCATATCTAGGGTGAACAGGGAGGAAGCGTCCCACCACCAAGAAGCTTGTCGGTGCCCTCTCTGGCAAGATGCGGCTGCTGTAAGCACCGACACTCAAGTGGTATATAACCCATGGCCTGGAGATCACTGCTGTATACCACACCATAGATTATGAGGCCAAGCGCCCATTCGAGTGGTTCATGGAGAATGTTACGGAGGCCCGCTGCTCGGGAGATGTAGATAAGAGCAAAGCGCTCTTGCCAGATCTCTTCAAACTCCTCGGCAACAGTGCCTACGGGAAGCTCGTCGAGGCCCTAGAATGTCATAGCAATGCCAGCTTCATGAAAGATGAACGCAGGTAGACAAGGCCCTGCATAGTGCATGGTTGGAAGATCTCGAGGAGATCGGTGAGCCATACGAGCTCCAGAATCACAAGCCGAGAATCACTATTCGAAGGCCCTACCAGGTGGGAATAGTCGTTTATGAGCTCGCGAAGCTGCGAATGTTGGAGTTCTACTACGATTTCCTCGATCGCTACATAGCTCGTGACAGCCTTGAGTACCTGCAGATGAACACTGCGTATATCGCTATAGCAGGCTCCAACCTCGACGACATCATTTGCCCTGAGATGCGAGCAGAGTAACAGGCTCATAAGCGGGACGGGCTAGCTTGGGACAAATGGTCTGGACGGACTCTTTGACTGTTCAAGCTCGAGTTCGAAGGCTCTCGTGGCATCGCTCTCTGCTCCAAATGCTACTACGTGAAGAGCACAGCTGCAAGTAAGTGCTCGGCTAAGAGAATGTCAACACAACAGAATGAGGTCTCTTGGCAGAGGTTCTACAGCGCCCTACATGGCAGGGTGGACAGAGCTAAAAACTGAGGCCTACGCATGCGCAACCAGGGTATGGTGACGTATGAGCAGGAAAAACTCAGACTCTCCACTTACTATGATAAGCGTCATGTGCTGCCAGATGGTGTCCATACCGAGCCCATTAAGTATCATGTTAGCACCCTAGGTGGTGGTAGCTGTGTGTCTGCAGGAACTAGTTGAAGCTCTATGACAAATGGTCGCCTAGGCATGCCAGGTAGTACAGTGTAGGCCGCTCCTCCGCCTCCACACACCTGTCAAGCCTATGAACATCGATCGACCAGTTAGGATCTGTTGCACGCCGTCGACCACCTTCCAGCTCACCAGGCTCATACAGGTACCGAACCAGAGCATCAGATGGTAGGCACATCTTACCCATACCCTAGAATGTTCACTTGGCACAGCCATTTCCTGGGCATATTGGTGTGGGAACAGTCTCTCTGCCAGTGTCCGATTCCACCGCTCAACGATAGCCTGGGCATGGTGATGCCCTGCCTCGCCTCGCCTAACTGCCACACCCTGTTTCCGCATGAGGGCTGCAGTCTCACCTCTGAACTCCTTACCATCATCCACCTGCAACAATTCCGGCTACTAGAGGGGATTTTCCGAAGCCTCGTAGACACCCTGGGATGCTGGGCCACCTGGCCAGCTGACTTGTCTGTGAGCGGTACTGCAACCTTGTACCTGCTGGCGACATCGACGATGGTGAGGGTATACTTGTAGGTCTTACGACCAACCGAGTCATGTGGAAGGAATAGAACATATGTCTGGTGAACTCTGTTCGGGACAGTTCATCGAAATGGGCATGCCTGATGTGTCATGAACTAGGTCTGTATATCTGCCACATCGCTTGGTGGCTGAGCCACTGGCTAACTGTCTCCAATGTGAAGTTGTGTCCCTTGCGACGTGCAGCCTCAAGTAGTTGAGGGGGCTCATGGTAATATCCACTAGGCTGATAGTAGAGTTCCTCAAGAAAGACGGTTGATAAACTCCCGGATTTCATCACTGAAGTCCACTCCCATCCTGTCACGCACGGCCTGGGTGAACTCTAAACAGATGAACAGATGGCCATCATTCATTTGACCATCACTGAAGACCACCACAAACACCTCCATACACTGGCATCTAATCTCTGCTGGATCCTCACTGAACGGTAGTTTATCGACCAACCCTCGAAAGTTAAGGGACTTGACCAGGTCGCACAGAGATGCCATCCATATATAGTATGGCTTAAATGTTTGGCGGCCCAGACGGCTGCGAGTGCTATGGCAACGTACGGTAGCCAAGGGGCTGCGACTCCGAAGGATGTACCTACTCCTGAGGCGATGGCTGGCATGGCTTCAGAAATCTTCTCCACACCATGGAGTGCATTGTTGGCGATCTTGTGGACCGTCTCGCCAGCCTTTGTTGTGAACAGAGTGATCAGAGCCCCAATTGCTGCTAGTGGACTGATAGAACCTTTTACGTAAGTGCGATAGATCCCTTTCGCTCTGTGTACTAGCTTGCAGGATTCAGGCTCTACATCATCGTACTCACCACCGACATCGTAGTCTGCATCATAATCCTCCTGATCATAGTCCTCCTCATAGTCCTCGTCATCTATATCCTCGACTGGATCTTCATAAGCCTCTGGTTCATACATCGCTCTGGGGACCATCGCTGGGAGATAGCTATATGGTAGCTTTAAACTGTAGTCTATAGCATGGCATCCGCAATCTTGAATGCGGGCGTGTTTGCCTTACGAACTGGGGACTCAGCTTCGCCAACAAGAAGGCGGCAGAGGTCGAGCATGAGCATCATAACCAGGCGATGGAGAAGCTGTCTAAGGAGAAGTTTGAGCACAGCAAAGCACTCGAGCATATGCGCCAGAGGGAGGCACGCCGATGACAACTCCGAGCGCAGGCCAACCAGAGCATCAAAGAGGCAGATGAGAGTCTCGATGAGTACTACGTGGCTGTAAAAATATCTGAGCCAACACTCGACTATAAAGCATCGACAGGTCAGATGGCAGCAGAGCTTATAGTAGTGGTGGCAGCTGCAGCTGTGACGACAGGAGTCATGATCTACGCATGCTCAAGCTGAATACCTGATGTGTTCGACACGCATACCTTAGCATAACCAAAGTAAAGTACCGTCACACCTAATTAGTGAGTCCGAGCTATGAGGTTTCAGATGTTGAAGCTCAGCCGGTTGCCCTGATTAGGTGGGAGGTCCCTGCCCCCGAGGTGGCAAGGGCCCTCGAGTGCCGACTCGAGGTCGTCGCTTCCACTGGTTAGTCACAGAAGCGCATATGACTTAGTTCTCTGTCTATAGAGTTGGCAATCAGCCAGCTCGCGTACCTCACCAAGAACATTGGTCCCAGCAACCACAAGCTTGAAGTCATCTAGCATATCCACCTGCTGGATGACTCCTCCCTTCTGAACCAGGACCGCAACAGCAACACAGTCCGATACACCACGATGCAATGTCAGCTCTACACGCTGGTTAGCTGTGGCTTGGACATGCTGGTGTTCTCACTCAACATGCATGATCCCATGTTTGGAACCCGTTAGCTTCACCTCCTGGTCATTCTCGTCATGTCAGACATGAACTCTTGGAGCATTCATCGTCACATCTGCGAGCTGCTCGGTGTACACCCTGAGGAACAGCCCATCCTTCATGGCAGCCGGATTCACGTGTGTGTTCTTGAGGAGGGTTAAGAGGGGAACTGCCACAGGCATCTCGACACCTACCTGTAGTGTGAATTCCGTGAACCCATCATTGCACCCCACAGCATAGTACCCCTTTCCCTTCGCATAGAAGGTTGGTCCATGAGCCAGTGGACCTAGGATTCGGTACTCATCGTTCACATAGGTGGTGTCCATGGTGCTGTTGCTCTGCACGATCTCCTCCCTGTTCAGAACCTGTGGGAGCTCTACCATCCATTCTGTTGTGCTCTGAAGCTTAAACTCGAGTGTCATGCTCTTGATCTCGTGGATCTGTGCCGAGATTGCAAAGTCGATGAACTTCCCAGCAGCGGACAACGGGTTCTCATCGTGTATACTCGGGCGAATGACCATCAGACGGTCTTTCCGAGGATAAGTGCGGTACGATGTCGTGGGTTTAATGGCCCCCATCTGGATGCTGCACATACTGCGCCATGTTTAAGGTCTGGGTATATAGAGGTTTTAAATGGCTGCCATCTTTGGTAAAGTTCCCAAGCAGATTGTCTATAGGCATCAGGACAAGTAGGCACGACAGTCAGCATGACAGCCACGGTGTGCACTGTCCCACTGCGACAGGGTCTGATGACTGCTTCGTGACATCAACATTATCCACGAGCGAGCCAAGGTCACCCTCCCTCTGATGCAGAGATACTGGCCGTCATAGAGGAAGGAGCGCTAGCTCATAGTACAAAAGAACTCCTGACTCAGATACTCTACCAGAAGGCTGGAGGCTGGCGGCAGCACCTTTTTTGTCATCGACAGTGATATTGCTCAGGCCTTTTGTGCCCATCTTGAGATTCTCTCCATCCTGTTGGAATGAGCTCCGCGATTTCAGGAGATCCTTAACCAGGACCTGTGCAAAGGACTCAGCCATAACCTTGATGGCTCCAGCCTCGTCGACTCCGAGCATACCACGCATCATCACACTCTCTTTGATGCCCATCCCCTTGTATACAGTCTTGTTAATGGCCGATTGTCCTACCGTATCAGTGTTCCCGAAGAGATCTCGGGCTGGGATGGTACCTCGGATCTCCCACGGGTCTCCCTTCTCATCGAAGTCTAGGAAGGAGGTAGGGGCAAGAGTGTCCTGTGAGCCTAGCTCTTTGCTTTCTAGGTATGTGAGTGACAGAGTCATAGTGCTATATACAGACGGCTTAAACCTACTAGTCATACCCCCAGTAAAATAGTTGGGCATATGAGGACCACGCAGTCCACCAGGGGAATAGGTAGCAGTGCTTAGGGTACTGTCCCTCTCTGCAGGGGCACGCCTTATGGGTGGTCCACCATTCCCGGGTATTGGCAATCCTCAGTCCATGTTCTCGACCATGGGCTACACACTGCCCTCTGGCACGCCATGCCGCATATACTGCAGGGGTCTCGTGATCCAACTCTCACTATTGAGAGGTTTTAAATGTAGGCGACGATGATCTCAGCCCTTGCACTCGTTGCTAGCCCTTAAACCGTGGCCTCCATTAGTGTAACATGTTCACCCATGATCTTGGTGGCGGCAGTGTAGGAGGTACCGTTGAAGGCGATCTTTGGAATGGGATGAGTTATTCTATGACAGTGCTCGGCCACCCCACTCACCACTGTAGCGAGGACAGCCGCAGTGGCGGCAGGAAGAACCTCATTTCCACCTGTCATCTTCACCACGGCCACATCCGCCGCCACGTTAGTGGCGATATGGACTGCCAGAGGTTTTGCTTTGTCCAGTATCTTCTGTGTCCTGGTTCGCAGCAGGTTCTCCACCTTCTGAAGACTCGCCTGGCTCTCAGGCAGTTGTTTCACGATCTGTACCATTGACGTCATTGTTAAAGCACTGAGTATACAACGCGGTTAAATGTCTGCATCCCCTGTCGAGAGAGCTAATAAGATCTTCCCAGTCTGCATCTGCCAAGTGTCCAGGTTGGTACCCAGGAATATTCATCTCTCTATTGAGACATCTTAAACATGTCCGGGCTCACACTATGCGAGAAGTACTATGATGTCTTCCGGAGGGAGTTCCAGCAGTTGCAGACTGCCATGGCCTCACCTGACTCAGAGCTGAACAAGGCTCTGCGATACTACAAGCTGGAAATAGGATGCGCTGTGGAACCATCCAGCCCTTGGATGTGCATGTTGGCAACGGGTATTGGGGCTGTAGGGCATGCCAAACTGGTTCAGTGTCTCACCGTGGTCCCCACTGCTACTGTAGAGAGTCAGGATAGTCTTATATGTGATTTGCTAGCGGCTGAGTAGACTGATCCAGAGCACCACAATAGCTAGGCCTGACACCACTCGTAGAGCTGCCCCGGAAGCAGTGTCGTGTCGACTGGCTGCAGTGTCGTGGTCGGAATGCCTTTATGTGGAGCTGCCGTGGGAAGCGTTGTGTCAACTGGCTGCAGTGTCAGGGTAAGAAAGTCTGTGTGTGCTGCCATGCCCGTACTACACATAGGTGTGTTGATATCAGTGTTGAAGCCGAAGTGGACACCGGAGGAACTCCCCTCGACTATCATGTTATTATAGCTCCTGACTTGGAGGTCCTCGATGTTCACGATCATGTTGCTCGGAATCAACCGTAGGTGTGGTGAAATAGCAAAGTCAAGTTTGTGATGGGCCTTCTGCAACCCCTGCTGGAACTTAGCTGTAAGCCTACTGGGGTCTGCCACGATGATCATATCCTCAGCGAGATGGATGAACATGGCCTGGACCTTTGCTCCGCTGACACCATCTATGGAATGACGCAGCTTGGTCTGTGCTGTAAGGAGGCAGTAGCACAGTGTTTCCAGGGATTGGTTGATCCGAATGATCCCTGCTAGTGTGAGGCCTGAGGTTGTGTGTGGGATAAAGTACTTCCACAGACCTGGATAGTCCTGCCGCAAGCAAGTGATGTGCATATTTTGCACCAGCGCGCCAGGGTCGGAGTCTGGATCGAACGAGAATGTCGCTGTCTTCCGACGGCCTACTCATCGGGGTATTCGATAGGGGAATCCTGAGTAGTCACATCTCGGGTCACCATACATAACCCCTAGACCGCTGTTGTCACCACCATGCCACCGATAGTCTGGGTGAGCGCTGAACTCTCTCTGTAGTCTGCTGGCCACTGAGATGCTATGACTGTTGAGATGTGGGGTCGAAGTCGTTTGTATCAGGGAGGCTTGCACCCAGCTCATGGAGGATTCGTCGCACCATGTACACGTGGAATCTGAGACAGCTGGGGATGAGCACAGCTTCAGGAGTACCAGAATAGGAGTCAAGCAGGGTGGAACTTACTCAATGGTCGTGGAGACATCTGGTCAATGAGTAATAAGAGTGTAACCTCTAAATGGGCATCAGATATCCCATCCGTGCTGGCATATATGTTAATGGAGGGGCTGTCAAACAGGTGATTTACAGGTGTGAACAGGCTAGGACTGATAGCTTTCCATAGGTTGCTGTTGGAACCTGGGAGATACTCTATCACGTTCTGGCTGACTTCTACCAGTGAGCTACTGTGTGCACTGCCCGGAGGTTGATGTAGCACATCGACATGTATGTATGTTGTGCCCCCGCTGGGGCACCTCGAAGAGGACCCATTCTACACAGTACTGAACCACCCGTCTCCCCTCTAGAGAGGGTGAGATTACGTTCTCATCACCAGAGAGCAGCAGTCGGACAATCGGCATGGTTACATCTCCTGTTTAAACCCCTTCTATAGCATGCTATGGAACCCATATTTGCTCACTCGACTGGTCTTGCTGGCCTGGCAGATGTGTACGCAGTTGATGCTGCCAAGGTAGAAGAGAGTGATGGCAAGTCATTCGCCCTACAGTACGAAGCAAACTCAAAGGCATTCTCCCTCCACCCCATTGGTGGTGATGTGGTGGAGCTGCTCACAGACCTCAAGGATGTGTAGAAGGAGCACCTGGGTCACAACATAGATGGCCACAAGATCGTGTTTCGGTACGATTTCCTGAAGAGGAAGTATATCCTCGAGCCATTGATTGAGGTCTCGGATACAGAGGTGGCAGACATTAACACCCTAAGTGATGACCTCGGCTTTCATCTGGTCAACCCCGAGTTGAGCAATGCCCCGCCGATGACACATGATGGTCTGCTATTGACGCTGGAAAAAACCCTGCAGTTCATGTTTGAGAAGAATGAAGTGTGGTACCGCGCTGGACCTGAGGGTGACTGGCAAACATGGTTGCCACTATATGGGCCTCTCGCATTCATTGACATAGAGGTTACTCCCCTCTCCACTGTTGTGAAAAGGGATGAGACAGTTCGAAAGCTCTACAATCGGGGATCATCCTTCCTCACCTACATAGGTGAAGGTGTCTCCCTGACGAGGGTGGGTCACCGGATCAGGGTTACAGGTGGAAAGCTCCTGCTGCGTCGTCCATTCGATGGATCAGAAGAAGCTGTTAACCTCCAGGAGGGCATCCTACGGATAGATGGTGTGTCACATGTATCCAAAGCCAAGGGTGCTGTTAAACTGCTTCAGCGAGTCAGACTCACTAGCCCGCAAATGACTCATATAGTCCTAGAGCTACGTTTCTTAGCCGGCGGCAGAGTGAAGCAGCTAGCTCCTGCCCCTGAGGGGATGAAGATCACTATCAATCCGGATGGAACAGGGCTCGATCTGGCACAGATATTCTCAAGGGGTTCACTCTGTTCAGTTTAACTCTTCTTATATAGCCATGATTCCCATCATACTGCGCATGCTGTCCTCTACAGCAGTGGCAGAGGGCGCTGAGACTGCCATGATATTGGATGCCAAGCGGGCCCACTTCCGGGATGACCACCAGTACAATCCTTGGGTTGACCCCTTGCGGAGAAACATTTATGACCACTTTCACTCACGTGAAGAGATCGAGTCTGTCTTCCACTTATATGGTGTGGAGAGGGTAGGACGTGGTTGCCTGCTGGAGACACCTGCTCAGCACCAGATTCTCTGCATAACATGTGTACATGCCAGAGTCTGCCGTGGTGCAAATGCTAAGCACTTTAGCATCCTACCAGGTGAGCGTTGTCAACGTAGATGGAAGACACTATGGGTGGTCCCATCATGCCGATGCGACTCTGACAGAGACTACGTGTTTGACTGAGCCTACACAGTCCCATCACCATCTAGAGGCATACACCGACCACGAAAATCACATGTCTCAACAACCCTATGCCCCCAGGGGGTAAGAGGGCGGTGGTGGGCCATGGATCGCCGAACGGCTGCCAGTTGAGGGAGGTGGTATCACTTTGACTGGCAGTACCGTCGGAATTAAAATGATACTACCTCCCTCAACTGGCAGCCATTCGGCGATCCATGGCCCCTACCGCCCTCTCAATCCCTGGGGCATAGGGTTGTTGAGACATGTGGTTGGTGTACGCCTCTAGATGGAGATGGTAACTATTCCCCCAGGGATTGAGATGGTGGTGGGGGCCACCACAGATCGCCGAATGGCTGCCAGTTGAGGGAGGTAGTATCATTTTAATTCCGACCCTACTACTGGAGTACAGAGGACACCACTGCCAAAAACCTGCTAAGCGGGCTATGTGTCGATCTGAAAGAGACTGGACTGGGTACACTAATCATGATCATCACCATCATCATCATCATCAACGGCAGCAGCAGCAGCAACAACAGCAGCAGCGTCGTGATCATTATCATCATCATCATCATCATCATTTTATGAGGCATAGGTCACTGGCTTGTTATCGCCTCAGTGGTTTGATAATGCATGTCTTTCTCTGTCCAATTCAAAAAGTTATTTCTTTGAAGTAGGCATCTAGTTTGTTCCTGGATGATTCGACTGTTGTCTCCTTGAAACCGTCAATATTTCAGTGACATTTGATATAAAACTTTAGCTCTGCTTTGTCGAAATGTTGTGGTGCAGATGGATGTTCCCTTTGTTAGCTATTGGTGTGCTGCCTAAATGTGTTGGTTACACCCTGCTGTGCCTAGCACCTGGTTACATGTACAGGTTGACTTGTGGAAGTCTTAGTTGATCTTATTGATGTTGTTATCACTTTCTGTATTAATCGCTACCAGAACTTGTTTTATAGGCTAGTGACACTTCGTGTCTCACTTAGTATCACTAAGAACCCAAAAGAAACTGCGGAGCTAAGAACTCTGGCTGAGGATAACAAACAGTCAGCAAAGGAGAACAGTGGCTTGTGATACCATTCTCCTAAGCAAAGAAATGCAGTACTCCACTCGACCAGGTAACCATCATTCTGACCTCTACAAATCTGTGTTATTTTTCAATGTTAAGTTTTTAGTCTTAGCAACTTTTAGCATGTTATATTTCGGGATTGCTTAACCCTAATGGAACACAACTTGGGTACATGGTTGCTTATACGAAGAGGATACGGGATGGTGATATGGAGGTCACCAGGTTAAAGGTTAAGGTCATTCTGACCTTGCTATTTTATCTCTGCTTTTTCAACTTTAATTTTTTCTGTTTTGCAAATTATATACATTTATATTTCAGAATTACTTAATGTTATTGGAATTAATCTTGGACACATGGTCCCTATAAAATAAGGAAGCTGCGTGCTGATAGTGAAATCACTACATTTAGTGACATTTAATTCCACTAAATTCTTCTCTTACTATCTATGGTATACATTGTACAGAGTATAGAGGACAGCACTGGCACAAACCTGCTAAACGGGCTATGTCGCCTATCTGTCGATCTGAAAGAGGCTGGACTGGGAACACTAATCATCATCATCATCATCATCATCAGCAGCAGCAGCAGCAGCAGCATTTTATGAGGCATAAGTCATTGGCTTGCTATTGCCGGAGTGGTTTGATATTGCATGTCTTTCTCTGTCCAATTCAAAAGGTTCTTTCTTTGAAGTAGGCATCTAGTTTGTTCCTGGATGATTCGACTGTTGTCTCCTCGAAACAGTCAATATTTCAGTGACATTTGATATAAGACTTTAGCTCTGCGTTGTGGAAATGCTGTGGTGCAGATGGATGTTCCCTTTATTAGCTATGGTGTGCTGCCTAAATTTGGTGGTTACACCCTTCTTCGCCTAGCACTTGGTTACATGTACAGGTTGACTTTTGGAACCGTAGGTATTAGATAGACAACATAATTATATATATATATTAAAACTAGATTGACAATACTATACACAATATAAACTACTAATACAATACAAATAATTATGGAAATGTTCACGGACTCGGGGGTGGGGTGGAGTGGGGTGGGGTGGGGTTTTACTGTTACGTTTAACTGTTAATGAATGTTGATGACGATTACGACACTAATATCATTGCACAAGAACGGAAATTGACGATGATGAAGACGATGACGGCAATGATAGTACTGCCACGACAATTGACGACGATGAAGACGATACTGGCAATGATAGCAATGACACAATAATGACGAATGTTTCATGAAATTGAAGACGACGACACTGACTATAATGACACGATACTGACGAATGTTTCTGCGCAACTCGCAGGTGATAATATGTGACACAGATGTTACCGGTAATGACCACGACGATGATGATGACGAAACAATGACAGGATTACTGAGACGGTGACGATAATGGCGACGACGATGCTGACACGACAATACAGGTCTGCGCAACTCGGAGGTGTTAATCGTTGACAGAGACGATGACAATGACGACGACGACGACGATGATCATGACAATATAGTATATTCGGAAGGTCTGCATTGCTGCAGCTGCTGAAGGTGTTGGACAATTGGACAGAACATTTATGGCAGTAACTTAGATGTAATAAATTTAGATATTATGAAAGCATTCGACACTGTACCACATAAGCGCCTTCTCAAGAAACTATCTATCTACGGAATAAATGGAAGAGCTTTAGTGTTTCTGGTTTCTGGTTTCTTCAGAAGGCGTTTATGTGGTACAGTGTGAAATGCTCTCATAAAATCTAAATAAATTATATCTATGTTGCTGCCAGCATCCAACTCTTCTGTCCAATTGTCCAACACCGAAAGGAGCCGCAGTGATGTGTATCTTCCAGCTATGAAACCGAACTGCTTATTTTTAAAGAGGGAATTTCTTTTCATATGACTGATAGCGTTATCTATGATTATTGATTCTAGTATCTTGCGCATATTATACATAGTAGGCTCAGAGTCCTTAGTTCCACAGTTTCTTCTTGGTTCTTAGTGAGACAAGATTACTGGGAAGGTGACGATAATGGCAACGACGATGTTGACACGACAATACAGGTCTGCGCAACTCGCAGGTGTTTATCGTTGACAGAGAAGATGACAATGACGACGACGACGATTGGGAGTCGTTTGAAAGTCTGCCAGGTGTACGGTGTTCAAGTGTTTGCAACCTGATTGAATTTTGAACGGCTGTCCAGTCTGGGTCCGGACAGGCTGTGATTTCTTGGTCGGAAATCTTGTGTATTGGTTGGCGTGTGAGTAAAGCCGACCCTGTATAACGTGTGTGTGTGGTAAAATCACCTGTGAGTTGCGCAGACTTGCCTATCGTCTCATCATCGTCGTCGTCGTCATTGTCATCTTCTCTGTCAACGATAAACACCTGCGAGTTGCGCAGACCTGTATTGTCGTGTCAACATCGTCGTCGCCATTATCGTCACCTTCCCAGTAATCTTGTCAGTGTTTTGTCGTACCAGTAGCACTGGTCAGTTTAATTTTCGGCTTCCCAAAAACTTTAAATAGAGCACATTTTCATTGGTTCGGGGTGACTTGACAAGGATATACATCATGACGACAACAACTTGACTCAATCCTTGTCTGATTGGTTCTCGGTCTAACATGTTATTGTTGTCTGTCACCGTATCGGTAAGGGCGATAATGAAAGAATTTGTGATCAAATAGCCATTTCGGCTTAGATCTGGATTCCTAATCAGAAACTTGACCCTGTTTGGCTAGAGAAACATGTTTTCTCGGGATGGATTATAAGGGTAGCAATTCATAAGTGGGAATCAAACAGACTGACTGACTTTTAAAGGAGATGATTAATCTAGATGCTTTTAGAATTAGGCCTATAGCTATGGATAACAGCAATATTACTTGGATATGTGACATAAATTTACCGTCACTTACATTTGGTCAATATAATGTAACATATTTTTTGCACAACTGTGCAGCATCATGGACCTGACAAATTCTTTTTGCATGCTGTTGTTACACAAAATAAACTCTTCTTGAGTTCAACCTTGTTCTTGACATATCATCTGCATGCATGAATATCCACTCTCAGAGACACCAAGCATCTCTGGCGTTTCCCATTTAGACTTATATACCGGACCTGAAGGATGAGTGTGGAGTTTTAATTATTTCTTCATCCATCATTTTGTTTAATTATTATGGTTATACAGGAGACAAACTTTTCTACGGGATACAAATGCACCATGGACCGGGTGCTTAGACATAAAATGGATAACGGTTGCACATAGATTTAACCCATCAACAAGGTTATTCTTTAGTATCTCTCTCTCTCTCTCTCTCTCTCTCTCTCTCTCTCTCCCTCTCATTCTCTCTCTCTCTCTCTCTCTCTGCCTCTCACTGTCCATCTGCCACCCCGTCCCTTAGTTTGTATGTCCGTCTATCTGTCTGTCATTTTGTCAATCTGTCTGTCTCTCTCACACTTTCTATATCACTCATACACTCACTCACTCTCACTCACTCTCACTCACATACATACCCTGACAGCAAGCACATATTGGCCCAATGTTTACCACTATGTTGGGCCAATGTAGTTTTGCTCATCGTCCCAACATTGGACAAACGTTGGCAATATGTTATTGGGCCAACGTTGAGTAAACAGGCATAAATCCATGAAGATATTTAAAATAACACACCAGAGAGCATAATTTAACAATTTAAGAATTAAAAGGTGATATGTTGATTTTGTTTGATTTACTGTGAAATTTCCAATGCTGGCCTAGCATTGGCCAAACGTTGGCAAACAAGTGATACAACCAACGCTGTGCCAATGTTGTAATGCCAACTGCGATCTGCCAGCCTGTTAACAATGTTGGCCCAACCTCTACATGTTATCTGGGTACACTCTCCCTCTCTATCTCTGCCTTCTTATTTTCCTCTTTTGTTAAAGAAGCACCTTCCCCCATTCCATAGGATACACACACTCTCACTCTCTCTCTCTCTCTCTCTCTCTCTCTCTCTCTCTCCCTCTCTCTCTCTCTCTCTCTCTCTCTCTCCCTCTCCACCTCCCCCTCCCCCCCCTCCCCCTACCCCTCCCCCTCCCCCTCTCCCTCCCTCTCTCTCTCTCTCTCTCTCTCTCTCTCTCTCTCTCTCTCTCTCTCTCTCTCACTGCCTCTCACTGCCTCTCACTGTCCATATGCCACTCCGTCTCTTAGTTTGTATGGCCGTCTGTCTGTCATTTTGTTTAATTATTATGGTTATACAGGAGACAAACTTTGCTACGGGATACAAATGCACCATGGACCGGGTGCTTAGACATAAAATGGATAACGGTTGCACATAGATTTAACCCATCAACAAGGTTATTCTTTAGTATCCCTCTCTCTCTCTCTCTCTCTCTCTCTCTCTCTCTCTCTCTCTCTCTCTCTCCCTCTCATTCTCTCTCTCCCTCTCTCTCTCTCTCTCTCTCTCTCTCTCTCTCTCTGCCTCTCACTGTCCATCTGCCACTCCGTCCCTTAGTTTGTATGCCTGTCTGTCTGTCTGTCATTTTGTCAATATGTCTCTCTCACGCTTTCTATATCCCTCATACACTCACTCACTCACTCTCACTCACATACATACCCTGACAGCAAGCACACATTGACCCAATGTTCACCACTATGTTGGGCCAATGTAGTTTTGCTCATCGGCCCAATGTTGGGCAAACTTTGGCAATACGTTATTGGGCCAATGTTGAGTTAACAGGCATAAATCTATGAAGATATTTAAAATAACACACTAGAGAGCATAATTTAACAATTTAAAAATTAAAAGGTGATATGTTGATTTTGTTTGATTTACTGCGAAATTTCCAATGCTGGCCCAGCATTGGCCCAACGTTGGCAAACAAGTGATACAACCAATGTTGTGACAATGTTGTAATGCCAACTGCGTTCTGCCAACCTGTTGACAATGTTGGCCCAACCTCTACATGTTATCTGGGTACACTCTCCCTCTCCATCTCTGCCTTCTTATTCTCCTCTTTTGTTAAAGAAGCACCTTCCCCCCCCCCCCATTCCATAGGACATGCACACAGTTTCTTTCTCTCTCTCTACTGCATGATTAGTGATGTTAACATATTGAACACAACGAGGCGCTAGCAGCACTAGATTTCAAATCATTGTCATAACAGGACTGGACACTTCTTAGGACTTCTTAGGATATTTCTGAGGACTCAGGCTGTGTTCAGCCTCTATGTCCGCATCTTCTTCCATTAAAAATGTTCCACGTTCCTGACTTCCCGGCATCCGATATTCGTCCATGAAATCAAATTTAATGGCTTGTTGCTCCCAAAATTGATCTAAGACCACTTCAAAGGCGAAGACAGATTTACAATTTACTATGGTGCCAGGCAAGCTATTCCAAATATCTACCAGTCTATTTGTAAACATATATTTCCTAATGTCCATTCTAATATGGTGCTTGGACAGTCTCAAGCTATGGCCTCTTGTGCCTCTATTCTCTGCCAAGATCAGCAGCCCCTCAGAAGCTTCAGGATCATATATCTCTTGGGTGAGTTTATAGACCTCTATCATGTCTCCTCTCATCCTTCTGTACCGCATTGTGGGCATATTCAGTCTCTTCAGCCTATCTATATAGCTCATATTGCTTAATGCGGGAACTTGTTTGGATGCTCGTCGTAGTACATTTTCTATTAGGGCTACATCCTTTTTCAGATGAAGGCTCCACACACATACCACATACTCTAGGTGAGGTCTCACCAGGGCCTGGAACAGCTGCTTAAACATTTCCTCATCTAAGTAGGTGAATGTTCTTCTAATTAGCGCCATAATGCTGTTCGCCTTGTTAACTTGGGCTTGAATGTGGCTTGAGAATGTTACGCTCATGTCTACTGTGATGCCAATGTCCTTTTCCTGTTGTGTGTTCTCAAGATTTACTATTTCTCATCTTGCTTGTAGAGGTGAACACGTCCTGTTGGATAACCAGAAGATCATATTCGGACTCATCAAGATTCGGGATTCAAGATTCAAGACGCTTTATTTCCATATAGGTAAATAATTTAACAATTTATACAGGCATCCACCAAATGCAAGGCATATGATGCGGTGGCCCCTTGACATATAACATTTATAATATTATGTTTATGCATATAACATTTATATACATGTACATGCATATTTTATATTACACATCCTACTGTGCTACTCTCCACCCTCTTAAAGAGACACTCTCGTTAATTTAGGGTTGTTACACTACCTTATACGCGGAACACAGTACTTCACCATCAGCAGCTTCACGCATAGCACAGTCGACCAGTATCAGTAACGGTAAGACATGAGGAAGATACAGAACAAGAAGAAGTTAAAAAAACAATTTATTTCAGAACTTTTTGAAACACAATCATTCTGCTTATTCATTTGAGAATTACCCAGATGATTTCGTCAAAGTGGGTTACGGAACCAGAATATGTGAATCAAAAGAACGAACAGTATATATTTAGTATAGTAACCAGTTTTCGTAGATCCAGATTCAAGATTCCCCCTAGTTTGCTAGACAAACGGTGAATACCAGTCATTCCGTACCCTAAACATTCCGCAATCTGTACCGTAAATTTGGTTAATCCGTACCATATATTAAGTCAATCCATACTAGGCAGACTAATTGCCGACCAATACTGACCTATACCGACCAGCACATAAATATGACCGACCGATACTGTTTTAAACTCAATTAGTGGTATTTCAACCATCTTGATACTTCGAGGCATACGATGCAAGTAATTGTAGACACAGATGAAGAGTATGACGATCTGGACATTAGGCTTGCGCGATTTTTGCTTTGAAACATCGCGATCGATTTTATAAAAAAAAATTGCGATTTTCGATTAAATCGTAGATCCAAATTCCCAAAAGTATAAACCGGAGTAACATGACTTGTTTCTAGAAAAAGGTGAAATAAATGATATAAAAATAACACGAAATTAGAACACATTTTCATGCGCCGAATTCTTACCATGGATCCTACGTCTATGCTTAATGTATACCTTATATCCATCATCGTGGGAGTGAAATTATTAATTGGGACCACCTAAATATTGCATATAGTTTAATAAACATTATT
Source organism: Chaetoderma sp. LZ-2023a (assembly GCA_034401795.1). Lineage (NCBI taxonomy): Eukaryota > Metazoa > Mollusca > Caudofoveata > Chaetodermatida > Chaetodermatidae > Chaetoderma > Chaetoderma sp. LZ-2023a. The sequence continues at coordinate 68,872,829 of CM067372.1, forward strand.
TATTTCATCAAAATTTGAGATAAAATGTCGTCGAGAAAAAAATATAAATTACATGATGTATCAGCTTCCGCTTATAGGCTCCCTTTGTAGGACGAGTTTAGGTCATTATCGGAGTAACGCAAATACGTTAATATTAGTACCCGGGGAGATACTGGGCAATCCACATACAGAGGATGGGAGCTTTGAGTAGGTACGAGTGTAACGGCGTAAACTCGTCCTATAGAGCAGTTTATAGTTGCTTTCAGAATGTACGATTTACATTTAAGAGTAATCAACAGAATGCACAGTTCAAAATCAAACAACCTGGAATGCTGTTGCTTTATTTTCTTTAATTTGACATGACAACCGAATCAAAAAGGAAAAATTATTACACCGCCTGAAATTGCTAACCCTAGAATTAAAAAGAATTATGTTCACTGATTGCCTAACACTCTGCAACTAGGTATATACTTGGCATTTCACAACAGACTCAGGGTCTGCAGCGAAAGAAAGAAAATTATATGGCGATTTGACGGAGTAACTAGCTGGTTTTCTCAATGACAAAGGTGTTACCTCGCTATTGTTAGCTTGTTTATTGTAGCGCTTTGCGTTGTGATTAGTAATTATTCGGCATGGTGGGATATAAACACAATGAACACAGGCGTGAATTGATTATAATTGTACTCATGTACTGATAAAAATGCAACGGAAAAGGACACACTTCAGATTTTTTAAAAACATGAAATTTTTGACGATTTTCCGGTTTTTCCTCAATTACATCGTGAAAATCGTGATTTTAAAAATAAATCGAACTTCACAATTAAATCAAAAAATATTAACAGCTTAACATAGAATGTCAAATATACTTGTGAATTTACAGATACGGTATTGAGCTAAGTAGACATAGAAAAAGGAAAAAAGAACGAACGATAGACTACATCTATGTTTTTTCCTTTTAGTTATTGAGATTAGAGATTTGTATTGGGGGGAGGAGAAGGAAGGTGGATTGGGCTATGCATGCCAATTACCCCAGCTCAACCCTTAGGTTGCTATTAAGCAGTAGCACTTGTTGAGCTGCGTCAGTTTGAAGGAAGCAGTAGTCGCAATAGCAGTAATAGTGCATTATGATGTTGTAGTAGTAGTAGTAGTATTGATGGTAGTGGTACTAGTTGTAGTAGCAGTAGTAGTGGTGGTGGTAGTTGTAGTAGCAGTAATAGTGGTGGTGGTAGTAGCAGTTGTGGTTGTTATGACAGTAGCTATGGCAATGATACAGGAAGTGTGTGATCTTGGTTATCATGTCATTATTAGCTTACCTGGCCTGAAAGGCCAAGTGAGCTTATGCCGTGGCGACCCTCCGTCGTGTGTCCGTCATCCGTCCATCAACTTTTCCTTTAAACGACTTCTCAAGAACCACTGGGCTGATTTCAATTATATGTGACAGGACGCATCCTTAGGGCATAAGGATCCAAGTTTGTTCAAACGAAGCCAATTTGGCTGGCAGCCATCTTGGATTTCGGCTGATTTTAGGAAACGTCTAAAAATCTTCTCTGAAACCGCTTGATGGATGCAAACCTCATGAAATATGATCTATGGCAAGAGCTGAACCAAGTTTGTTCAAGGGAACTTGATTGGTCAAATGGTTTGGTGGCCATCTTGGGTGACCTAATTTTAGCGAAAACGACTTCTCCAGAATCGCTGAAGGGATTGGATCTAAATTTGGCAAATATAATCAGGGACTAAGGGCCATTAAAGTTTGTTCAAGGGGAGTTGAACCGTAAAAAAACCTGGTCACCATGGGCCAATCAAAATATAGCGCGTTTGACGGCCATATTGGATTTTTTTATTTGATGGATTTTGAGGCCGAAATTGGTTTTACATGTGTGTTTGGGTATTCTGATCTCAAATTTGCAATTTTCGAAACAGTCGGATAAACGGTTTGGTGGCCATCTTGGATCATTTCCCGCCAAATGCTCCCATACTAAAGCAATGGGGAATTTAAAATGTCTTCTCGAGAACTACTGGGCCAATTTCAATTATATGTGGCAGGAAGCATCCTTAGAGCAGAGAGATTCAAGTTTGTTCAAACGAAACCAATCGGCCAATTGGGCTGGCGGCCATCTTGGATCTCGGCCGATTTTTAGAAATGTACTTAAAAATCTTCTCCGAAATCGCTTGGGGGATTGATGCAAACCTCATGAAATATGGTCTAGGGCAAGAGTTGAACCAAGTTTTTCAAGGGAACTTGATTTGTCAAATGGTTCGGCGATCATCTTGGTTGAGCTAGTTTTAGCGAAAACGACTTCTCCAGAACCGCTGAAGGGATTGGGTCGAAATGTACCAGATATGATTAGGGACTAAGGGCCATTAGCCATTGTTGAAGAGAAGTTGATCCGTCAAAAAACATGGCCACCATGGGCCAATCAAAATATAGTGTTTTTTTTTATTTGATAGATTTTGGGGTGTTTTTGGGTATTCTGATCTCAAATTTGCACTTTTCGAAACGGTCAGATAAACGGTTTGGCAGCTATCCTGGATCATTTTCACACACCCCTATCTCTACCACACCCCCCCCCCCCCCCTCCCCATACTAAAGAAATGGGAAATTTAAAATTTATGTCTTCTCCAGAACTTCTGGGACAATCTCAATTGTATTTTGCAGGAAGCATCCTTAGGGCATAGAGATTCAAGTTTGTTCAAACGAAACTGATCGGCCATCTTGGATCTCGGCTGATTTTAAGAAATGTCTTTAAAAATCTCTGAAACTGCTTGGGGATCGATGCAGACCTCATGAAATATGATCTAGGGCAAGAGCTGAACCAAGTTTGTTCAAGGGAACTTAAATTGCCAAATGGTTTTCGCGGCCATCTTGGATGACATAGTTTTCGCGAAAACGACTTCTCCAGAACAGCTGAACGGATCGGGCCAAAATTTGGCTGATATGACTAGGGCCGAAACGCCATTAAAATTTGTTCATGGAAAGTTGATATGTAAAAAAACCCGCCATGAATTAATCAAAATATAACGTTTTGGCGGGCATCTTGTATTTTCTGCAGATTTCTAAGAAAAATTTAATAGACTTAAAATTATTAATCACTAAGACAATTTTAATAAAACTTGGCTAAATTTTCGTCACAGAAATTTGATTGCTAAATTTTTACAGTGGTCATCTCATTTTGTTTTGTTGTGCCAGTCGCCAATAATTCCGGGTGAGCGACACATGCCCCTTGGGTCTCTTGTATAATGATAGCTGTTTAGTGCGTTATCTAGATCTAGTATGTGTTGAATATGCTAGTTTTAATTATGTCTTTGTATGATTTTAGTGTTAGTATTTTTTCGCGTGTTTGTTTATCTGTGTTATTCCATGCTTTGACAGCATCAATTGAAATTCTACGTTTCCCTGTGTCTGTTCGTGTGTACCTAATGTGGAGATCGTGTTTGTTCCTAGTGTTGTATGTATGGATTTCGATGTTGTTTGCAAAGTTGTGGGTTATAGATCTAAGTAAGATTTTGTGATGAAAGGCTCTGGCAATGTTGATCATCTGTTACTTACCTATGTCTGTGAGTTTAAGAAGTTTTTGTATTTTGAAGATGTTTTGTCCCCTTGCTGTTTTTTGAGAACATTTTAATGCATTTTTTCTGCATGCATTGTATTTTTGTTAATTTGCCTTTTTGTGTGTTAGTCCAGATGACATTGCAGTATGTGAAGGATCAGTGTGGAATACAGGGTTTTAATAGTAGCTTGTGTTATGTATGGCTCTTGCTACTTTAGCTGTCTCAGTTTGTTTGCCCCAGGTCAGGTTCTTGTCTAAGTAAACTCCTAAGAATTTAGCAAAAGGAGCTTCTTCAATTTCTTTTTTATTAATATAGATTTTTGGAATACTATTGTTTCTTGATTGTCTAGATTTTGAAAGCAACATATAGTTTGTTTTATCAACATTTAGTGATAGCTTTTTTACTTTGAACCAATTAATAACCTCTTCCATTTCTGTACACTTAATTTTTTCATTTTTAAATGGTCTACTGTAGTTTGACTGTTTTTTCAAGGATAAAAATTGGTAGGTGATCTGATGTGTCTGTTACAAAAATTCCTGAATGGGTTTTGTTGATGAAACCGATATTATTACTGAATATATTATCAATAGTTCTAGCCGAACTCTCAGTAATTCTGGTCGGCTTAGTTATGTTTGGATAAAAGGAATGTGCATTTAGCTAATTTGTAAAACTTTGTGAATGAGAGCATTTTTGTTCCATCAGGTCAATATTGAAATGACCCATGAGGTGGACTGTTTTGTTTTCTTTTTTAATATCATTTACGGTTCCTCCTAATAGGTCAATAAATTTTCTTTTGTTACTGTTTGGTGCACTATTATTTTACTTTATTTTTACCTTTTTCTGTTGAGATTTCGATGAACAATGATTCAAATTTGGGTCCAGAGTGGAAAGATCCTCACACTCAGTATACTGAATATTATCCTTGATGTACATACCTACACCACCACCCTTTTTAATTGTTCTATGCTTTTCAATAAATGTGTAATTTTTTATATCTACAAGTTTAGTAGGAGAAGTTGCACTTAGCCATGTCAGTAATTCAAATAATTCCAAATTCGTGTGCACTCAGTTCTTGAAGTCAGCTTAACATGTCAATGTTCTTCAGTAGTGATCGTATGTTAACATGTAAGAGTGAAAAGTTGACTTGTTCCTTGGATGCTATTAAATTGTCATTGAATGTTTTTTGTAGAATGTAGTCACATGATGGCGGTGTTATGTTAGGACTGTTCTGTTGTCAGTCAGGTTTGATTTGCATGTATTTGGTGTAAATGGGTTTATAATTTGCTGGTCCATGTGTTCCATATGGTTGTATTTGTAATGTGGATTTAGAATTGCAAGCATATAGTGTGTACCATTGTCATAGTGATTAAAGGGGAACAGTGATTTGTTGCAATTGATGCACCACCATGATTTGTTATTGGTTTCAAGATGAGTGTAGTCAGCGATTTTGAGATTTCAAGTGAATCCAGGTATTACAATTATCACATTATAGTGCTCTGTGGTTCTTTTTTACTGGTTTCCTACAAGTTGAGCAAGGGAACTTAGCAGGCATTAGGGTTTGGCAGGGGAAGATTGGAGAAAGAAGAGAGGATAGATGACACCCAGGTCTAGGTAGTCAATGGAGAAGTCGCTACGCTTTCTCAGTTCGGACTACCTGCACACAAGCCATTATTAAACTATGGAATAACATTGACACAAACATCCGCAGACAAATTATTACCCAACAATCATACAAACGAAATATTGAAAGAGATAATAGAATCATATGAAGATGTGCTATCAGTATACCTGTATGTCCATCCATCTGTCCAGAATGTCTGTCCATCCATGTGTGACAATCATTTCTTGTCAATGCAACTCCTACAGTTTAGTTGCAATTTGTTTTAAACTTGGTGAGTCTTATCATTGCCATGTATAGATGTGCATGTGCTGTCTATATGCATGTACATGTACATCCATCCATTTGTCCAGAATGTCTGACTGTTTCTCCATCTCTGCCAATCATTTCTTCTCAACACAACTCCTATAGTAGAGTCTGCTTGTAATTCTTTTCAAACTTGGTAATTGTTATCATTACAACCTGAAAATAGGCATGCCTGTACGCCCGTCCACCTGTCTGTCCATCCATCTCTGCCATTCATGCTTTATCAATGCATCTCCTACAAGTTAGTTGCAATCGTTTTGAAACTTGGTAGGTGTGACCTTTACCACCGGAATATGTGTATGTGCTCGTGGTATGTATGATTATGTACATCCGTCAGTCTGTTCAGAATGTATACCCATCTGTCCATCCATCTATCTCGGCCAATCATTTGTTGTCAATGCAACTCCTACAGTTTAGTTGTGATTCCTGTGAAAGTTGGTAAAATGTAAATGTTAGCAGTACCACCTGATGATGTACAGTACATGTGACTTATTTTTGCAAACTCAATCCATATTTGCCAGAATTATCTCTTCTGATTGGTGTTGGGAATTGGTACTATTTTTGTGATCAATGATTGGTTTTATATACTAACCAATGATCAATTAATGATTGATCATAACAGGTACTAATTTTTTACGCATTTTGAATGCAGTAATTATAGAATGTTTAAGTATAATTACCCCTTTCAAACCAAGTCGCAGGTATGAGATTCTTAATAATTTAAGAAATAATCTGTTGAATATTTTGAAACTAATTTGACTGGAAGCTGTTGTTGCCTTAGGCAGCAACAGCATCCCATCCAGTCAAACATATTATTGGTATGGTTGTTTTGAAACTAACATATTATTTCAGTGGTGAAAGAATAAATGTCTTAGCGCAAGGAGTAATACTATATAGTTGTAACAATTAAATTTAAATTCTTTTCGAAAAAGTATGTTTTCTAGCTTGACCAGTTAAAATATTAATAAAGTCAAATTATAAACAACTAAAATCGATTTCTGAAATCATGATCGATCAGATGGTTGAACATGCAAACTAATCAATCATCGATTAATCGGAACAACACTACTTCTGATGGCTCTTCTAATTATTATTTCATATTTTACTATAATTAGCCAGTATGTACATGTATTAGACAATTTTATTAATACACTACAGTTAGTACCAACCTCTCCCATATTAATTTCATAAATTGATAGATGTGATATCACCACCTCACCATGATGGAACGTACTGAATTATATCATGCTAAACTCATGTATGACATAGTACTCAGATAACCTTCATAGACAGACCTACAGTGAATATTTGCAAGCTGTAAGTTGATAAAAGTTATTATTTTTGTCTCTTCTTTTTACTGTGACGGTGTCAACAATGTTAAGTTTTGCGTTTAGCAAAATTTCTCAGCTTAAATTTCAGGATCAGTTAATCCTATTGCAACTAAACTTGGATACATTGTTACCTATGATGTTAGGAAGCAGCATGCTGACACTGAAGTCACAACGTCCAAGGTCAAGGTCATTCTGACCTCTACAAAACTTAGTTATTTTTCAATATTAAGTTTTTAGGCTTAGCAAATCTTATCTGGTTATATTTATGGATTACTTAACCCTAATGGCACACAATATGGGTACATGGTTACTTAAATAGCTAGAGGATACAGAATGGTGACATGGAGGTCACCAGGTTAAATGTCACGGTCATTCTGATCCTGCTATTCTACCTCTGCTTTTTCAACTTTAAGTTTTTCCATTTAGCAAATCATAAACATTTATATTTCAGAATTACTTAAAGGAAAGGAAATGGGAAATAAAAAATGATGTTTATTGGTAATTTCATACAATACTAAATCCCCTGCTACAAATGCTAGGCCTCATAATATATCTAGATCTCTGATCTTGGGTTTGGTGCAGGGGTGTAACACTTTATCTGGGTACCAAGCCAGGTATTTGGAGTGAGTGGCCAACCATAGCACTAAACAGCTCATCTTTCATGACAGTTAATATTATGACTATCCATCATGGTGCTCGCCGTGTGAGTTCCCGCCACGCATGTGTAGCACCGGGTCCCCTGGCCTCGAAGGGGTCCACCCAAGCTACTGGTGGTAAAGTTCGTAGAGCTTGGAGAAAAAGGAAGAAGGTTGTCCAACCTAAAGAACAAGCAAGCAAACTGCTGACTATCATGCAATGGAATGCTGAAGGAGTTTCTAACAAGAAAATGGAGCTTAGCCAAATTCTCAAGGAGAAAGGCGTAGATGTCGCGTGTATCCAAGAAACTCATCTAAATGTCAACAGAAGATTCTGTATAAGAGGATTTCAGTGCTTCAGATCTGACAGGGATGGAAGACTTAAAGGAGGGCTCATAACCCTGGTCCGGAATAACCTAAACGCCATTGATGTTCACAGAGACATGGAAGGACCTGAAATTCTCACAATCAAGATAATTCCAGAGAAACATCCTGTCGCTGTTGTCAACTATTACTGCCCTAATAATCAACCATTGAATCTCGGAAAAATCCCTGTTCACCCAGATTCAACTATCGTTGCTGGTGACCTCAACAGTCATTCTCAGTTATTGTCATTGTACTGATAGGATGGGTGAGGACATTGAAAATTGGATGGATGAGCAGAAGCTGATTCTCTTGAATAAGGCAGATGACACCCCCCCCCCCCCCCTCCCACCCACCCCTACATTCTACTCAAGACGATGGCATACCTCAAGTTCTCCGGATCTAGCATTTTCTACAGAAAATCTACATCAAGAATCTTTGCGTATTGTTGGGGAACAACTTGGAGGCAGTGATCACCGCCCTGTTTTCATTATCATTAACATGGATGTTGAGATTGTCCGAAATCAGACCCCTCGATGGAACTATGAGAAAGCAGACTGGGACAGATATCAGAAAGAGAGTGACAGATTGGTAAAAGACATTGATGTCAAAAACCAAAACATCAATAAAGTTGTTAAAGAGCTTAACTCTGTTTTACTCTCTGCTGCTGGCAAATGCATTCCTGGAGGATCCAGGAAAAACTACAAACCTTACTGGAGTACGTCTCTGCAAAAGTTACACAAAGAAATATCCAACGCAAGGGAAATTGCAGAGAATGTCCCAACAGAAGCCAACCATGTGAGACTCCAACAATCCAAGGCAAAGTATCTGAAAGCCAAAATCAGAGCCACCAGAGAACCATGGAGAGAAAAAACTTCAAGCTTAAATCTTGAAAAGGATACGAACAAACTCTGGAGGCTTGTGAAGCAGCTTAATGATGAAAACACCAGAGTACCGAACATAACTCTTGAAGAGGATTGTGAAATTAAAACAGGAGAGGCTGCTGCTGAACACTGCTTGTATGTTTCAGAAAGTAGGCAATCTAGATGTGCCAGCGAGTTGTAAAAAAGCTGCAATGAAGTCTGCAAAGGGGAATGGAGAGACACAAATACGTGCCGTGGGAATGGATGAGCTTCTGACCATCAGCGAGTTGGAGAAAAGCTTGATAGTTCTGAAAAGCAGGAAGTCTCCTGGACCAGATGGAATAACTAATGAGATGTTGAGGAATCTGGGTACTATTGGAAAGCACAAGCTTTTGGAGATTTTCAATCACAATTGGTGCACACGAGAAGTTCACCAGTTTTGGAGACAGGCTAACATGATCCCTGTACTGAAGAAAGGCAAGAATAAATCCAAAGCGGCAAGTTATCGACCTATCAGTCCGATAGTTGCACTGTCAAAGCCATGGAATGAATCCTCAACCAAAGACTTCTTCAACATCTTGAAAGCAACAATCTCTTAGCGGATGAACAAAATGGCTTCAGAAAGTGTAGATTTACTGAGGATCAAACAACGTATCTGACACAGTCTGTTGAGGAGGTGTTCCAACAGAAAAAAAGCATACCATCACTGTGTGGGTTGATCTGCAGAAGGCATTTGATAAAGTATGGAAGCATGGACTCCTCCAAAAGCTCAGGACCAGTGATACTGGAAAAATGTACAGCTGGATATGCCAGTATCTCCACAACCAAAAGGCATCACTACAGCTGAATGGGACGAGCAGCAAGAAAGTCCTGCTACGACATGGTGTACCTCAGGGTAATGTAGTCTCTGCTACCCTCTTCACAATATTCATCAATGACCTGGTGAAGAACCTTCCAATTACCACATGCAACTCACAATTGATCACCTCAATTCTTGGGTTACAAGATGGTTTGTCCAGATCAACAAAGAGAAGACAGTCGCAACTCTATTCACACTATACGCTAAAAAGGAACACAAGACAAGTCTGAAATTTGGTTACTCAGTTCTGCACTTTGAGGATGAAGTAACTTATCTTGGTCTGATATTTGACGAAAGACTAACCTGGAAGGCGCAAATCAGAAAAGCTGACGGTATAGCCAAGCGAAGACTGGCAGTTATGCGGAAGCTCACTGGAACAAATGGGGAGCTAACATGCAAATTCTGAAACAGGTTTACTCTGGATCAGTTAGGCCCATCATCGAATACGGCTCATCATCATGGATGACAGCTGCTACAAGCACCCTTCAGACATTGGATAAGGTACAAAATCAGGCTCTTCGTATCATAACGGTCTATGAAGACCACTCCAATAGCAGCGATGGAAGAACTTACCAATATCCAACCACTCCAGCAGAGACGAGAAATCAAGGCTGAGATTCAATAAGAGAAATTCAAATTGATACCTCACCATCCCATGCATATGCTGACTCACCAAATGGCTAGAGGAAGGCTCAAGAGGAATAATTTCTTATTAACTTCAAGTCGAACATCTTCCCCAGATGTAGAAACATAACTGCTATCTCTGAGAGGGAACCGTGGAAAGCTTCTGAAAAAGAAAACATAATTTCAATCTGGCCCTCGATTCCAGGGATTGAAAGCAAGGGAGATCAAGCAGAGGTGACAAACAAAGTTCTTGCATTGAGTCATATTGCAGAAAACTACCCTGAGGAAGAGTGGATACATGTTTATACAGATGGATCAGCTATCCAGGCTGTCAAGAATGGAGGGGCAAGTGCTCACATTCGGTTTCCATGTGGAGATATAACAGACTCATGCTTGCCAACAGGGAAGCACTGTAGCAATTACACTGATCTTAGCTAGCCAAAAGCTGATACAAAGTAAAACCAGAAATGAAAATATTGCCTTCCTGACAGACTCCCTCTCAGCACTCCAGGCACTGGAGAGCGGAAAGGAAAGTACAGATTTAATTCATGAAAATCTTACGCAACTGGCTAAGTTCAAGTTCAAGTTCAAAGTTGCTTTATTTCATGGTTTTTTCTATACAATAAATATAATCTAAACAGGAAGTCCATCAAAGGCATGGCCTATTGAGTGATGGACTCCTTACACACATTACAACATTTTTACATTGACATATATATACAACACACAAGACAGTAGCACAGTGACAAAATGGTGAAAAGCTACCTTGATATGAAAGTCCAGGACTGTTTTGGTTTGTTTTGTGGAGTTCGTACATAAACTTTGATATATATGTCATATATACATGTATTTAATACATATGTCTTCCATTAAGCGGTGGGTGGGTAGGGCTGTCCCTTCTTTGATGTTTACATAGATATATGCCACTATGTGCACAAACATAAAACACACGACATTCAAACACATATTTATGGCATTAATATTTAAATACACTCATACATATTTACTGACTTAATTAAACATATATTATACATATACTCCCTAATTACATCATTATCTCATTTTATTTAAATTTAGTTTGGAGTGGTTTATTATTATATAGGACTTTTGTATGCTACTGAGGGTGGGGTGGGGGGCAGGGAAGAGCTCATCACTGTAATATAAAGTTGAGATAGTTAGAGTTTGTTAAGAATCGATAGATGCGTTGATCGTATGTGGGTTATTTAGGTGTAGTAGTAGTGAAAGTAAACTGTGAGGTATGTTTGTGTTTAGACTTCTTACTTCAATTATTAGGTTAGGTTAGTTTATCTATAGTGGTTGTGGTGGTGGTGGAATGTCTTAGGCTTGTATTATTATTAATTAGCAGAGAATCTGTGACCATCAGGTATAAATATATTAATTTAGTATTTGTCGATCATAGATTCCCTGGCAATCAAGGATTTCAGGTGTAATATACTATCGCGTATTTTTGTACTGGTGCTGTTCCATAGTTTTGTGGCTGCTATTGTAATTCGTCGTTTTCCTATTTCTGTTCGTGTAAATTGAGTGTGTAAATTGTGTTTTGTCCTAGTGTTGTGTTTGTGGATTTCAGTGCTTAGTGTGAAATTGGAGGATATGGATTGTGGTAATGTATTGTGGTGAAACTCCTTTACAATGGTGTACATCTGTAGTTTGCCTATGTCCTTTAGTTTTAATAGCTTTTCTGACTTGAATATATTCTGGCCCTTTGCTGGTTTAGAAAAGAGTTTAAGTGCCTTTTTCTGTATACTTTGTAGTTTTGTTAGGTTGCTTTTGTGTGTATTCGTCCAGATAGCGTTACAGTAGGTGAGATGCGGAAGAACAAGGGTGCAGTATAGAGTTTTAATTGTAGCTGGTGTCATGTATGGTTTTAGTCTTTGTATGACACCTATGCCTCTTCCCACCTTTGCTGTTACCATCTCGATTTGTTTAGCCCAGGTCAAATGTTTATCCAAATATACTCCCAAGAATTTGGCAAATAGAGCCTCCTCAATTTCTTTTTTGTTTATGTAGATTTTTGGAATTTCATCTTTTTTTAGTTTGAGATTTGTAAATAACATATGATTTGTTTTGTCAACATTCAGCGATAATTTGTTTATTGAAAACCAGTCAGTAATTTCTTCCATTTCCTTATTTGTTTTTCTGTATAAGGTGTCTATGTTGTCATCGCAGCAAAAAGCATTTGTGTCATCAGCGAACAGTATTAATGACATGTGCTTGCATATGTTAGGTAGATCATTCATGTAAAGAAGGAACAGCAGTGGGCCAAGAATAGATCCCTGAGGAACACCACAAGTTAATTGCCTGTTTTCAGAGCATATCTCATTATATTGTATGCGTTGTGTTCTTTTACTTAGGTAGTTCTGGAACCAGGTGAGTGCACTGCCTCTTATACCATAATAGGCAAGTTTTTCTAGTAAGATCTGGTGGTTGATAGTGTGGAAAGCTTTTGAAAGGTCCAAGAAGATGCATATTATACTTTGGTTTTTTTCCAGTGATTCAATAATTTTTTCTGTCATTTCGGCTATTGCATGCATTGTTGAATGTTTCTCACGAAATCTATATTGCGATTTGTATAAAATTGACTTTTTGTCAGTCGATTGTACATAAGGCGCTCTCGTAACTTGGAGAACAATGTGAACTTACAGTGGATCCCCTCGCATTGTGGCATATTAGGAAATGACAAAGTTGATCAGCTGGCTAAGGAAGGGTCAAATAAAGAACAATTCAACCGCGAGATTGACTTTGAAGAACTGAAGCATATCATTAAAGCCACAAGAACCACCAGCAGGCAGCATAATGATGCAATACACAGCCTCAGTAGGGAGGATCAGACATGTATCTTCAGATTGAGGACTGGTCACAATCGTCTCAATGCACATCTTCACCGTCTCAAGATTACAGATTCTGCACTTTGTGAGTGTCAGCAGGCAGAAGAAACAGCAGAACATCTCTTGCAGCATTGCCAGCAATATGAACAGGCTAGGAGAAGCTTCAGGCCTATTGAAGTATCTTTTGAAGAGAAGATCAGAGGAGACAGAGACAGTTTGATGACCACTTCAGCTTTCATGCACCAAATAATGAAAACAGTTTAAGATTACTGTCATGAGAAAGAAGAACGCAAGAAGAAGAATACAATACTAAATAAACTACCACCATTAAAAAACGCAAATGATTCAGGATTATATGAGAAAAAGCATTTACTAAATCTAGGAGCGTTTAACTTGAAACCAATTAGTGACGTAGCCGGTGCTTTGCACTCCGCCATGTGCCAACGGTGTGTGCAGGTATAATGCATACTCGAATATAACAAAAGCAAACGTGTATATAGTTTCATAAGCAGTATGAATAGTATTCTCTATAGGCGTCGATGTAGAGTGATTAACTCGCTACTGTTAATTCACTATCGAGTCTTTTGAAAACATTATATTTGAAAGGCACTGTTTCTGGTGGAAGCAGCGAGTTTCAGTCAAAATGATTTCGAAATACACGGCTGGTTTCCAAGGTCATAGCATGATGCCTCCTGAATATTTTGAAATTTGTGTAACTGAATGCAGATCATGTCTCTGGATTCTGGAAACAACGGCATTCAGTCAAATTGTTTTAAGATTAGACAGTATTTTACCTGTAGGAAGTAGTGGCTAATCAGTTTAACGTGAATATAACTGAGATTATATGACTGGCTGTAGGGGGTATTATTTATTCGCTTGGCGTACACCAGAGTGCACAGAACCACATGCATCACTAATTGGTTCCCGCCAGAGTGACATCAATGGTATTTATTTGCTTTTTTTCAAATTATTCCGATTTATTTCTGTTTTTTACTGGTGGCTATATGTTGATTATTATCCAAATCTATCATTCAATAGCATTTGTTAGTTCCTGGTCCTTTCCGTTAATATTACCGGAACTAATCTTGGACACATGTTCCCCTATAAAGTAAGGAAGCCGCATGCCGATAGTGACATTACTAGATCCAAGGCCAAGTTCATCACAGCCTTGATATTTCATCTCTGTCATGTTTATATTTCCAATATTAAGTTCTTTTTGTTTGCCTATATTTTAGAATTGCTTAATCCTACTGCCAGAACCAAACTTGAACACATGGTTTCACATACCATACCGAGGCTTCATCATAATAGTGAGCTAATTAGATCAAAGGTCAAGGCCATCATAATATTGCTATTTCACCTCTTCTTTTTCAACCTTAAGTTTTTCCATTCAGCAAATCAATTATATTTCAGGATTTGTTAATCCTATTGGAATTATATTTGAACACATGGTTACCTATAATCTTAGGAAGTAGCATAATAGCACGCTGGTTACAAGGTCAAAGGTCAATGCCACTGTGACAAACAGGAGAAGGGCGAGACATTTAATTCCGCAGAATTCTTGTTATTGTAATGCATGCATTAAATTACTTGAAAGAATATTTAATAGACAATATAAACAGCGTTTGTTGATAAATATTTTACTCTTATCATGTGTTTATAATCTGTGACAATCTCATTACACCATCCAAAACAAGTTGCTCTGTTAATTTGTTAAATGCAAACCGCTCAACACTTAAAAACTGAAAGCTTGAGATTTAAGAGTCATTCAGAGAGGGTGTTCATATGCACACCCACTCCCTACCCTCCTATAGCAGGGGTGGAGACTGAGGGGCAACCCCTGCTGTTTAAAAAAATTAGATGTGCAAATTTCACAAAGTTACATCTACCAGTATATCATACTCGACATTAAAATTTGGAAATTGTTTGTACTTTGGCATAATTTTATACACTCGGACAGTTTTGATTTATGAACCCAGAATCCCAATTTCAAGGTAATTTATGGACATAAAGTTGTTGAATACTTTCGATCTAACTTAACTGGAAGCAACACTGTTGCTGCTCTCCTCTAGCAGCAACAACTCCCAGTCAAATTAATTTCAAAATATTGAGTACTCAGCAGGAAAAGGATGTGGGCTTTTGTGTTCAAATGGTTAAGCAGCTTCTAAATTTATTTTGCTAATATTCCCCCAGGTATGTCAGGGTGGAAGATTTACAGATAGCTGCCTGAGAGGGGTAGGTGAAAGATAAATAACTATTTGATTCATAAACAGTTAAAAGCTAGGCTTCTGTAAGAAAGCTCCAAATAAAATAGAGGGATTTGATGTGTTACTCAGATATCATGATCAATCACTAGGCTCCAAACACCGTCACTTGTTAGCTGATGTCACAATCATAATGGTAGAGCTCTGACACGAAAATCAAAAAGTCTGTAACTTAAGTGTACGAATTCTATGATGAATTTACAATTTAATAAACAAGTGGGAGCTGTTGCTAGCCAGCAACAGCTCCAGACCAGCAGTTTCAAAATATTCAAGAGCTTACCTGTATAGTTAGCTTAAAATTTAGATTCCTGTACATGTAATTCAGGTTTCAGTCTTAATTTAATAAACATTCTTTTGAATATTCTGACACTAGTTTGAGTGGGAGCTGTTGCTTCCAAAGGCATCAACAGCCCCCAGTCAAAGTAGTTTCAAAATATTCAAGAGTTTACCTGCATAGTTAGCTTAAAATTTAGATTCCTGTACACGTAATTCAGATTTCAGTTTCAAATTGATTCCAGCACACATAAATATGGAGCAAAGCTAAGATAGAAATGGGCCTGTCAGCTATAGAACTGGATACCTCTATTGCTGTTATTACTGTGACATTGTGTTGAATTGAATATATCACTTGACGCTTGCTATGTTTCAGTTGCTGCTGATGGAGTTGATACAATAAAGACCTTTTCATGGATGACAGTTTAACACTGGTGAAAGTCCATGCCATAAGATGCCTGTGTCATTTTCACAGTGGCACACAAGACCATGGTCAGCAATGCTATTATAAATTGCTAAATGCTGATGCGCAGTATGCCTTTATCAGGCGCATCCAGCCTACCTAAGACGCCAATCGGTGTATTCTGGGACATCGAGAATTGTCCCATACCAAAACGACGGTCACCGTTGGATATTGTTCCGAGAATTCGTACTCAGTTTTTTCAAGACCATCAAGAGTATGAGTTTATGTGTGTATGTGACATTAGCAAGGAGCGACGGGGCATAATCCAGGCACTGAACTTAGCACAGGTAAGAATGAGAATACAGTACAGATCATAAATAAGTTGAATATTTTGAACATAATTGAATCGGAAGCCATTGCTGCCACAGGCAGCATTCCAATCCAGTTATATTCAAAATATTCAACAGTACATTTTATTTTGGCTTAGAAACATTTTAAGCTATTTCTGAGCTTTAGAGTTGTGTGGCAAGGGGATATAATTGTAGGAGGTTCATTTGGGAATCTTTATTCTATTATGGTCTTAATTCCCAATACATGATAATAAGCTAAATTTTGAGGAAATGCATGACTATAGTCCCTCTTATTTGTTAAATTAGTCAAATTTGATAGATGTCTTGGACCAATCCGATTGTGTGATTTCTGACTAGATTTTGCGATATGTCTCGATCTGGTTAAAATTAAAAATTTATTTACAATGTTAGGATGAATAAATCATGAACAAGTTACAATGACATGTTGAATCTTTTGAAATTACTTTGACTGCGAGCAACAGCTTCGCGTTAAAGTAATTTTAAATTGTTCGAGAGTGTAATGCTGGTCTTCATTTGAGACTATTGCCAATGTGTGTATATGTGTGCCGACTCATGCCACTCCACCCCAAGGTCTAGGTTGCAACATAGAGACATACGTATATATATATCAATGTATTTAAATTTGTATGCACAAAATATCGTGATATCTTCTAGAGCAATACCGTACGCACTTACAATACAGCCCAGAAATAACTTAACTGGTAAAATGCACTGTTGAATATTTTGAACACAATTAGATTGGAAGGCATTGCTGCCTACGGCAGCAATGTCTTCCAATCAAATTATGTTCAAAATATTCAACAGAACGTTTCTTGCTAACTAACATGTTTCTGCTTTTGTCTTGAAAACATTTCACATTATTTATGAGTGGTACTGTATGCTTCTGACAGACATTCATTTCAGTATTAAAAACAGCCACCACTGCTGTATACATTGCATAGTAGACGTCTACTATTGGAGAGATCTAGTCTGTCGCTCAAGTATCTGATGTCATAATTAATTACGTCACAGTTAGTTGATGCCAAAATTAAAATGATGTAGATCTGTCACGAAAATTGAAACATCTGTTACTAATGTGTACAAATTGTATGTCTTTGATGAATTTACAAGTTAATAAACATTCTATTGACTATTTTGAACCTAATTTGACTGAAAGCTAACAGCCCCCAGTCAAATTAGTTTCAAAATATTCAATAGGTTACATGTATATTTACCTTGAAATTTGCATTCTGGAAATTCAGGTTTCAAAGTTTCAAATCGATTGAAGAATGCGTAAAAAAGTAGGTGGTGCTTAGCTGAAAATTGGCGGGGATGTGGCTAGAAACGTATCCCTCTATTGAATGGATCTATTTATTTATTTGAGAATGAACTTTGTTGATCTTGCCCACAGGTAAATGTTGTGCACATCAATGCTACAAGTAAGAATGCAGCTGATGACAAACTGCGACAGGCTATTCACAAGTTTGCTGACACTGTAGCACCACCAGCCACGGTTATGCTTATTTCAAGTAAGGTAACAATGCCTCATAGTCAAACACTCAGGATAGTTGTTATAATTCATGTTCCTGACATAATTTTATGAATTCCTATCTTGATTTTTATCAGATTCTGTAAGTTTATGTATTTTCTGTGTTTTGCTTTTAATGGCATGTAGTTTACGGGAGCCATATCTTCAGAGAAAAGACTGACATGAAAGTGTAATTTTCTGAAGATATGGAAAATGTAAATTTGCAGACCAAGAGAAGACTATTTTGAAAATTGACTGGTAAAGTTTCAAAAATAGTCTTCTCTTGATATGCAAATTTACATTTCTCAAGACCACTGTAGAAGCTATCTTTGGCTGATATGAGTGTTAAAGGGTTAAGACATAGAGTGGGAGACTTTTATGTGGTATTTTCACCCTGCCTGGTTGATGCCAATAGGGGCCATGCAGTGGAGTTGATGTATCCAGTGGCTTTCTTTTGTTTGTCTTCAAAGTGTGGAGTGTAGGTCTGATGACAAGAACTGGATAATCCTGAATTGCACATTGCTTTGAGAATTGCTTTCTTCA
The DNA here is from genome assembly GCA_034401795.1 of Chaetoderma sp. LZ-2023a. NCBI lineage: Eukaryota > Metazoa > Mollusca > Caudofoveata > Chaetodermatida > Chaetodermatidae > Chaetoderma > Chaetoderma sp. LZ-2023a. The sequence continues at coordinate 68,891,169 of CM067372.1, forward strand.
GAAGATGTATGAATCTCGATTATAAGTGTTCCTCTATGATCTTGTTTTGTAGGTGACCAGAATTTTGCTCCAATTCTATCAGATCTGCGATATCGGAAGAACTTCCACATCATACTTCTTCATCAACGACACGTACACGAAGCTTTAATTTTATGTGCACACGAGAGCTACATATATGAAGATCTCTTATTGGGATTGCCATCTCGAAACGTTTCTGAAGTAATAAAGAAATATTATGAATCATCCTGAGATCGGGACCAACATTTTCAGAAATATGTTACTGATGTAGTTATTTCCCTTAGCATCCATGGGGCTGAAATTAATGGATTCCCTTCCGGGATCTAAGTCCCACCCACTTAGATACAGTTGCTATGAGTTACATATCAAATCTAAACAATGATTGTTGACTTTAAAAAATTATACTGCATTGTAAAATCTATCAACAGTATGTAACAGTAATTTAAATTTTTAACTCTAATAGTCAAATTTGGTCAAGAAAATTAAAATATTTGCTTATTGAATGTTCATTTGCAGGTCAAGAGAGGACTACTGACTCGGTTATCGAGCTAGGCATTTCAGTATTAAATTTTCAAAAATAGTCCTCTCTTAGTCTGCAAATGGACATTCCTCAAGACCACTGTAGAGGGAGGTTTTCGCTTGTTTGTCCATTAAAGGGTTAAGAACAAGGTCAATAGAATCGACTGATTGACTGAGTGTGATTGACTGATTGAGAGACTTGCTGGATTATTGAGCTGCTACCTACAGGTCACAGCTAAAAAATAATTATTTATTAAACTATAGAATCATTTCACCTGTCTTGAAAGGCCTAACGCAGCAATGTCTTCCAGTCAAATTACTTTCAAAATTGTATGATTTACTTGAAATTAAGATATATGGGAAAAGATTTCATCCATGAAAGGATAGCCGTTGTGATAAGTTGATGTGAAAATGAGATTGTGTTGTTTTGCAGTGGCACGTCGGGGATACATGTCGGGCAATCTACTCTGCGGATGGATTATTGTATAGTGCCATTATACTTTCCATCAATGGTGATGAGAAGACATGCTTTGTGCGATATGTCAGATATAACAATGAAGAGCAACACAATTTACGAGATCTCTTACCTGTCAGTATGAAGAAAAGCAGACATCTATCAGACTTAGAGGTAAGGGGAGTTATTTAGCTCCTATATGGTTAAACAAGCAACCTCCTCTATCTAATTTACATTGCCGTTTGTAGATTTACATTGCCTATTGTAATGTCAGAATGGTGTTGCTGGTGGCTAAAGTGGTTCTGCACAAGTTTTAAACAGCCCATTTTCACCTCCCCATTACATAGTAAGACAAGATATTGTTAGGGACTTGATGGGAGTCTGCGTAGGTGTCTTTTCAAATGACAATTACACCAACAAGGGATTTTCAGATTTCAAACAAACTTCACACATTTGTTATGGTTACAACTCATCTGCTTAAACAAAGCTATTTATTTTCAAAATTATCCATATTTTATACAGTTTTTGAACTTAGATTATTTTATGGCTCCAAGTGGGCCATCCACAGATGTCTTGCTTTTATTCATGCTGATAGGTAAGAGATCTCGTAAATTGTGTTGGTCTTCATTGTCATATCGCACAAAGCATGTCTTCTCATCAGTTATCATTGGATAATTGTCCAGTGTACATACAATTAAATTCAACCTTTTCCTGAGGACAACCTTGGCCAATTAATGTCCCTGGAGAGCTCCAGCCATTTCCTTCCCAGTTGTCATATTTATGATTACTGTATTCTGTGGCTGTAGGAGTTGAAACATCCTACAGCTGCAATCAGTCATTCTTCGCATTTGACCACACTGTGTTGTCCTTAGCCAAAATCTTTAGGTTCCTCAGATCCATTCTTGATCTGAATGTACCGAGTCCTGTTTTCTTGAGGTCACCTCGCAGCATGCGTAGAAGATTTATGCAATGATATCTTATGGATTTATACACTATTTGCTGGCTCCCAGTAGGGTGAATTCTAAGGCTCTCTGTGCTTGTGAGTCTTCTGGCATCCTTAGCGCAAGACCAAACATGGACTTTCTTTGCTGGGTGACTTTTATGGACAGTGACGATGTTTTACACATCTTGTATAGTGCATCGTTGGAAATTATTCTGTCTGGCCATCGGTGTCCAGTGATGGTGCGTAGGTGGTTGCGGTGGCAGGCATCAAGTGTATCTAGAGCTACCTCTGGTGCTGCCCAGCTGTTACAGTTGTACAGCATCAAGGATACGCAGGTTGCATTGTCTAAACATAGTCTTTTAATCAAGGGCATCTTTGATCTACGAATCCATAGTGTCCAGAAGGACTAGAAAGCGATGTTCCATATGACGCAGCATGCAGGATGTTGGCAGTACTGCAGAGTAGTGATCCCAAGATTGTACTTTTCCTCCATGATTCCCCGGCACGAACTGGATCGTCATTTTCTTTAGTTTCATGCTTTGTCGATAGTTATATATGACTGAACTCTGTTTTCGATTATTTCTTTAAAAGATTCTCAATTTTTAGTTTGCTTTCAGCTAGTAGTTCCTCAAGCATGTCAAGGGGTTTCTTTTCCTCATCTATAAAGTCCACATCGTCAGCATATTCCATCTCTAGTGGCTTACCCAGTATGGACATTGGGGTTGGGATGAGGTGTTAGTTTTGTGGAATTTTCCTCTACAGATTTCAATGCAGCGGCATAGATAGCAGGCAAAAAGCACAGGGGATAGTCCATTTCCATGTGGGGAGCTGATTGAGGTCTCAAACTCTGCGGACTGCGCTGTTTTGACTCATACTCTCAGCTTGGTGTCAGCTAGTAATAGTCTCACTAGTTGCATCTTATCTTCATTGAACTGGTCTAGTGTAGTACATCTCAGGTTTGTTAGCATTTAATTGTATCGAGGGTCGTGACATGTAAATGCCCATTTTGTGGAAACCCTAGTTCTTAGACATGACTACTGACACCAGTATACGTTGAACCCATAAATTGTCTGTGCAGCTGCATCAATGTTTAAAGCCACTTTGACACGATCCAGTGAAGTCATTGGTCTTGTCTCGGATGCGGCATTGGATATGATTTTCCGTATACTGTTGAGTAGCACAATGAGCCACAGATTGGCTGGGGGTGGGGGATAGTCAGGTGCCTTCTTGTGCTTATGTAGCATGATAATGGTGCCTTGGCATACAGCATTGATGGGAAGGTGGTGCAAAAAGCTTGAAATGATTAGATGTGTGATAGGTTTTGAGATAATGTCACTTGCATATATGAATAGTTCATTGCTCATGCCATCAGGTCTGGATGCACTAGAGCTGGGCGGTCTGACGGTAGTACTGTGAGGACCGCGGTATACTGTGAACCGATACTGTGACCATTGACATTTCCAAATACCGTGAATACCGTCCATAATGTTTGAGCAATATTTGAGAAATATATTCATAAAATCTGACTTGACCAAGGGTAAATAAGTGCCAATAGTGCCAAAAATACAGGCATCCCTAACTATTAGCCGAGTTCAGGTGAAAGGGTTGTTGTAAAAACAAACGTCAAGACGTCAATTACAAAATAATGAAAGGCAGAATTGTATGTCAAACGTACGTCTTGAAAGTCTCACGGTAAAATTGCTTTATTTAAAACATCTAAACTCATTCTCTGGCCGTCCGCCGGTAGTAATTACACTATAATATATTCCCTGTTCCTGTTTCTATTATTTGTAATTTATTACTCCAAGCATTTTGTCACCGAACAAACACGTTAGAATAACAAAATAACATACAAACAGCGTGCTATTCAAACACAACAGCGATCTCGCAAAGACGTATCTGATTGGTTGTTCATGAATTCGACCATACATTACTATGCTGAATTTATCAATGAAAATTTACTAAAACGTAGTATTTGCTCGCGCCGTTTTGATCACGTGCTAATTTATTAACAACGAGCAGCGTTGAAGTCGTTATTTTTTTTTTTCTGGCTTGTTTTAAGAAATTTATTTACGGATTAAATCCAGTTTAAGTAACGACACCTAAAAATTATAGTGTTTTAGTTTTTGTAATTCATTTTTCAACTGGCTACACGTCGGAAGTTCGCGGAAATAGCTTTTTACACGCATTAGCATGGCGAGTAACGAGTCTGCACATCGGGTACTCGGTAATTATCAGAAGCTACAAATCTATCGGAATCGGCTATATTCAATGTCGTGTTATATGTATGTGTATAGGCCTGTTTTCGCGAGTAACAGAATATACGACTCCAACAGAAATAAAAGCGTACAACACTCGCCCTGTTTAAATACTCGCGGATTTTGTCTGGACTCTGTTTATCAAAGCGCTCGACTGCCAAAATAAAATTTACCGTTTGCTGGTCGCACGCATTAATAGCACCCCAATGTCTCAAACAGCAGGTTATAGTTAGCGAGTCGACCACACCCTTTGACCGATATTCCCGTGAATGATATTACGTCAATAAAAATAGTGACCTAATAAAATCGTGAAACTAAACAGTCACAATAGCCATGTTTTTCTTCTCTAAATCAAGAAGCCGATTTATTTATTTTACCTATATTTACCGTTGATTGGAGATGGAAGTGAAAAGGAAATGGAAAAAATTGTTCTAATTTCGTGGCATGCCTCAAGCTCAGATGACGGTATACCGTGGTACCGCGGTATTTTTTCATGGTACCGGTACCGTCATGTAAATATCAATACCGCCCAGCTCTAGGATGCACATACATTTTTCCTGGCTTTCAGTGCCTTTTTAACTTTTGGTGTTTTAAGTATTGTTAATAATGGTCAGGGGGTCACCTGAAAATAGGTGCAATGGCTCACCATCATGGTCAGTGAACTTCTCCTTGATCCATTCTTGAATTGTGTCCGCTTTGCCCTGGTCAGTCCTGATAACGTGTCCTTCAGAGTTGTGTACAGTGAGTGGTGATAGGTAGTCAGTAACTCTCAGGGCTGGGGCTGCCCGAAACATTTTGTGGAAGTGATTTCATCTGCTAGTGAGTCTGTTTATTGAATAGCAAAATCCTTTAAAGCATTTGCTGATGTGGCGCAGAATTTTATTGCATTCCCTGCATAGTTTGATCCAGTCTCCACTTTGGCCACTTTGATGGATGTGCAGCCAGACTGCTTTCTGCTCTGGTTTACTACTACAGGGTCAGTGGTATACCTAGTTCGGTTGTTGTTCTTGAGAGTTCTGATGGTGCTGGCGGCTGATGACTCCATACATTTGAGTATTTTGGGTAGGGCTTCGTTTAGATTGGAGATGACGTCGATATTATATTCTCAGTAGAAAGATCCCCAAATCATTTCTACTTTCCTTTGTTTCTCCTGCACTAATCAGATTAACTGTTTGTTTGGTTTTTAATTGAGAACCGGGATTTTACTGCTGAAAGGATTAAATCATTTTATAAAAAATCATTAAATATTTATTTTAAATAGAATTTATCCACAAGTTGTCCTATTTGTTGGGAGATGTGTTTAATCTAAAAGTATTTAATTCTTTCAACCTTAAAAAACAAGTAAGTAGAGTTTTGAGTCAACCATATCATACCGGTAATAGTGTTGAATATTTTGAAACTAATTTTACTACAAGTCGATGGTGCCTAAGTTCACCTATCCTAATTAACTTGTGTCATTTGTGAACAATGGTGTTGGTTATGTTAGCCCTTTAATGGTCACAATATGATCATTGACATTTTTGCTTAGTGAAAGTCTGTTTGCATGCCAAGAGAAGTATTTTTGAAATTTTATCACTGCAAAGACTGGCATAACCGAGCCAGTCATCACAGTAGTAAAATCTCAAATCTAGTCTTCTCTTGGCATGCAAACGGACATCATGACCAGTGCAGATACCATTTTTGGTCAGCTTGACCACTAAAGTGTTAACTGTATATTTTTTTACTGTTCCAGGGCAAATCTTTACCACTGAATAATTGTCGAAGCATAAGCTGTCCTCCTCCAGTGCCACACAATAGAACCCAACAGCGGTTTAACCAACAGCAACAGCAGCAAGGCTCACACACTACATCGCAGTCACCACCGTGGTCTTGTACCCGCCAGTCCTCTCGTGCCGCCTCGCAGTCACCGATGAGCCGCCAACAGAAGCGTCAAAGGTGCAAGGAATCAGTGGTGCAGCAAGATAAACTTGAGAATGTCAATGAAGCAGTTAATAATAAGAGAACGACCGTTGAAAAGCTTACTGTAGACATGGCAGCATTGAAGAAAATTAAAAAAGCAGAGCAAAAGGTGAGTTTTACCTGGTATATTTGACCACCTAAGATATAATGCAAGTGTACTTCCAGAAGAAATACATTTTTGGGGGCCAATAAGATGGTTCACTAAGACACATGCTCGATAGGCAGGCAGTCTGTCGGCCGCTCATCGTACTAAATGGCTTATTCTCTTTTTGTCCCAATGGGCAGATAGTCTCTGTGCACATGTTTAATTGTAATTATGATACACACACATGAATGCATATGTAAATTCTGTTGTTTTATGGAGTTTGAGATATATAAGTGTGTTGATCTTAGGCCATATATATGTATTCTCTGCACTTTCCCCGCTTTATATATGCGTAGTGTTGTTCGAAGCTAATCTGGGTTTCCTCCCATTTTGACAACACATTTGGACTACTAGGTCTCCCACTAGCTTTCATAAGCCTTGTTCCACGGGCTACGTCAGCTACATTTCCATCACCATTCACAAGTGCTTAACAGGGCCATGTGATGGTGATTGCATATTAAACGGCGGCGAAATGTATCTGCCGAACCATCAGCTCTTTTAGAGTAACTCCTAAATACAATCAGAGAAGTTGTGTCTGTGATAAAATATTGTTCCAGCAAAATCCCTGAAATTCGTTCACCGTCGTTATTAGGGCCCTGCGGAAGCCCTATAGTAATCACTGTGTCCGTCTGTCTGTCTACAATATTTCGCAAACAGCATATCATACAGAACCGCTTCAGATATTTTAATAAAACATAATGTATGCCTCAGTTATGATATGCAGATGTACCTTTTGAAGAATTCACCTTTATAGAGCCAATATTTTGGGTGAAAATTAGCTTTTTAATGCAAAAACTCACAATTTTTGTCAATTTCCTCATAAACACCATATCATACAGAATCATCATCATCATCATTACGATGTATGAGGCCTGTAAGCAGGCCTCTCCATGAGAGGCGAGTGATTGCTCTCCTCTCGCCTCCACTCCCCTAAAATTAATTTTAGGCGAGTATCTCATTGCTCGCCTCCATTGCTGGGTAACAATGGCAGCATATAGGCGAGTACTGATACAGCTCGCCTCACTGGGTTCAATTTAAATTCAGGACAGCAAGTTATTGCTCCCCTTCAAAATTCTCATGGAGAGCCCTGCTGTAAGGCCTTTTGTCAGTCAAAATACTTGTTTTTATAACTATTTGTCACTCTTTCCAGTGTAGGAACTTTCTGGTGACTTAATTGACATGTAATATATGATGGATACATATATTTTTACATATATAAGCATTTACGCTAGTTCTAGACAGTACGAGGCGCATGAAAAGCAAACACGTCCAGTGCTAAAGTCATATGAAATAAAATAGGCTATACATTTTACTAGATACGGACAGGGCAATGCCTGCCAGTATCGTATAAATGGCTGTACACATGTGGATTTAAATACTGGATCCGATGGAGAATTTTCCAACAGATTTGCCTAGATGTGATTACACTGGCATCAAGTATGCTCAGCTGCAATAATTAACCAGGGGGTGAACTCCGATATGACGGTGAACTCAGATTTATAAATCTGGCTGGCTGATCCACTTGTTATACTGTGAAATAATGACAAGCTAACAGGGCAATCCCTGCTGCTTTGTGCGAGATCAGCTTTGTTCCTGAAAACCTATCTGAATCCTACATGAACTTATTGACAAGATCCATTTACTTATATAGGGCTAGCAATCAGGCCAGCTACAGTTGAACTTGTATGCTTGGTCAAGATGGTGGACAGGGTTTTCTTGAACAAATGGCAAATTCTATATACACATTTACACTTTTACTAAGCATTTACACAGTGCCTGGGAGCTACATGTCCACTTGTGCTTAATAACTAATACAAAATAAACTATACATGCTACTGAGTACTGATAGACTTCTGATACTGGTGAGGGTTATTATGCTGAGTATAATAGATCCAATGGGGCCATCCCCACTAGATTTGCATAGTGGCCAGCAGGATGCAAAGACAGAGATAGCATGATCTTACACAATACTAAAAACCAACAGGGGATTCCCTGCCAATTTGGATTATGGACAAGCAGATCACATGATCCTACAGAGTTGCTAACTGGCAGGGCATTCCCTGCCAGTTTCGTGAACATGACTGTACTCCTGAGGGACTACATACTAGATCCAAAGGAGCTTTATCCAGCAGATTTTCCTAGCTGCTAACATACAATTTCAGAGACTTCAGATATGCTCATCTACAAGACGTTTATCAAGACGGCGAACTCGGGTTAATAATGGTGAACTTGAAGGCTAAAACAGTGTCGGCTACAAATTGGTGTGGTATACTTGATCCGGATGGTGGATTTAGTTGTGTGAACAAATGTCAGGGTAAATTTTCAGTATGCATGAAGAGTTGGTGTTGCGATGTGATAATGGGCTGGCGGGGTCATCCCTGCCAGTTACCATAGATCAGATATGCCTCTGAAAGACGGTAATGAATCTGACGGGGCCATCCCCACCAGGTTTCTCCTGATCAGCGAAATGTATAAATACAATGGGATTTGGTTTCATGTGCTAGTATGCCTCGAGAAGACGGTAATGAATCGGATGGGGCCATACCCACCAGATTTCTCATGATCAGTGTGAATCCCTGTCGACTGCTGAAGTATTAACTGTACAAATGACATGACCAGAGCTTGTCAAGACGATCTTTGAAGCAGTTCAAGGACGGTGCTTGAACTACGTCTTCCGTATGTGCATTCCAATAATTTACCACTCTGTTACTGAAGAAGTGAAGACGAAGGGATGCGTTACAGCGGCGCTTTATTAATTTGAGACTGTGCCCACGTGTTGCTTGAGGGGTATCTAATTCAAGGCCTGGAGGAGGAGCTTTATATTTACCATATAGATATTTATAGGTTTTGATCATATCACCATGGCGTCTCCGATATGCTAATGAAGGTAGCTTGAGAATGTGCAGCCTTTCTGTGTAGACTAAATTTGTCATGTTAAGTAGCATTTTAGTGGCTCGTCATTGCACCTTTTCAATTTGGTTGCAGTCATTGACATAATGAGGACACCAAACAGAATTTGCAGACTCTAGCAGGGGTCGTACCATAGCTTTATACAATATACAGAATATTTCATTATGACGGTAATGGAAAGTTCGTCGAATTAATCCTGCCATCTGATTTGCCTTAGTAACTGCCTTTAATACTTGTTCATGAAATTTCAGCTCTGTGTCTATGTGAACACCTAAATCTTTCTCAAGTGGGGATTCCTTGAGCTCTACTACAGTCCCATCTGAAGATGTCATTGTATATGTGTACTATGGGGTACTGTGTCAAACGCCGCCTGAAAATCAAAATATATACAATTCACATGCCGTTGGTCAATGAGGTCAGTCCACGCTTCCATTGCAGTTAGAAGTTGGGTAGTACAGGAATGACCTTCCATAAAGCTGTGTTTCTCAGCTGAGAAGAGGTTATTGTCCTTCATGTGCTCAAAGATATGGTCTCTGACAATGCTTTCCATAACTTTACAACAGATAGATGTAAGGCTTATTCGTCTAGTTTGAGGTCAGTCATTTGTTGCCCGTGAAAATCAGGGTCACATTACTGAGTCGCCATGAAGTTGGGATGTTACCCTCATCTACAGACTTTAAGAATATTTGATATAGAGGTTGTACTATTGTTTTACTAAGCTCTTTTAACAATCTCGTGTGAATCCCGTCTGGACCAGCTGACTTATTTACATTTAATTGTTCAAACCTCATCTGTATGTTTTCGACAGATGGATATTTGGTGAAGTGGCTTGAATGTTTCGAGGGTGAAGCAATTTGGGATGTTTGATATATCCTCTTGGGTAAATACGCTGACGTAGCTTGGTCAGAGGTGGTAGTAGATCCATTTTTCTCAAGATCTGACATAGTGCTTCTGGTCTTTAACTTACTTTTTACATAACTATGAAAAGCTTTGTGGTTGTTTTTGGTTTCATGGGCAAGCTTTCTTTCGAATTCTTTCATGGCTTGTCTAGTGGCTCTCCTTGCTTGGTTGCACGACTTGCAATAGTGTTCGTAGTCGTCTTGTTTTCTAGTTTTTTTTAAATTTAGTAGATTTATGCTACACCACACTGAATCTTCATAATTGGGCTCATTTAGAAAATTACATGCAGATGTTTATAATGACTCCTTAGTGTAAATAGCAGCACCGTGACATATGGTATCAATGCTGTGCCAACAATCATATCCACTAAGACTTAGTTCAACTGTCTGCAGTTTGGTCGCAGCATTCTTAGGCTTTAGCTCATTGATGCCAATGATATCTGGAGATGTGTCATTGATGCGTATTATAAGCTCTTCTCGCTTGTTTAAAATGGTATCAACATTTGTATACATACATTTTAGGTTTGAAATATTTTTTGTACTGTTGTTAGACATGTTCGGCTGGATGTCAGGATCTGCTATCTGCACCAGTTCTCTACTGACTGTTGCTGGTTCTTTTGTTTTCTGTTTCTCCTTCGATCAATACTCACCATTGTGTTACTTTCTGATACACAGCTGGCCTTGACAGCTGGCTCTAGGACTATAGACTTAGAAAGCTTTACCGACTCCTGGGAACCGGGTACTCGGCTCCCAACTGCCGAGTACCCGTCTACAATAGAGCTCATTCTTGTTTGCATAGCGACAAGAGCTGTCCACGTTTTTTTGCAGGAGAAAGATTAAAGTTTTTGAAAAGAAATCTAAGTCTTTTATACTGTGATTTGATAGTTTGTGCGTTCTTGAAAGGATCTAACTGGATAAAATGGAGAATACCACCAATGATGACCAGGTTGTATTATTCCTTATTATCCATAGTTAAAAGACTTAGGTCTCTAAATTTCGTTGTGTCGCATGTCCCAATTTCTGACCCCATAGAATCTGGGATGTGTGCTAACAACGTGATATGCCAGACGATCGCCTTCTTTAAATCCCAACAGGCGATCGGCAGATATGAAAATAGGTGTTTGCTACGGTATTTCTAACACGAATATCGGCTGACGTCGTTCTCCGTAGGGTCCGAGCGGGTGACGTCACACCCGTGATGCTCGGATGTTTATGTGAAGAAAATTTTTTCATTAATTCGCGCATCTTGTTCTGGGTGCTGCGTACTAAAAATGGTACCAGAAAACTTTGGAATGGTCAAGTTTACGTGTGATCACGATCGGTTTGCAATGATCGGTGGTGTCAAAATTCTTGAGTGATGCGTGGTCTGCGGTTTTACCGTGTGCTACAGCAGTTTGTTTACATTTTGTTGTTTCTTCACATATCATGTCGGCTTTCGTTAGGAGTATAATTTATATTGATTGGTAAATATACCCCGAATGCTATGCGATATGATTCCTGGTTCCGTTATACATCCTGGAGGATCAATTTATGGGTGTATTTATGCCCGCTTCGTTCTTGTCGTCATAATCAATGCGATCTTTGCTGTAACGTTGCGGGGTGGGGTGCGGGAGGGTTTGCAGTTAATTTATGGTCAAATTATTTGAAAATTAATTGTCTGCCTTCCACTTTTGTTTCGTTCCGCTGGCTTATTGTAGGTTTGGTTTATAGGCCAAGCCATCCCCGCCATCATGTGTCGAGTGCCACATATCGTACGGGTTCTATACAAGGACCATGTCTGTTTCCACTGTACTAAGTGTAGTCTTGACAGTAGGTGTAACGTTTGCGCTGTGTGGTCGGTCGATATGATGCTTAAGTTCCTTGCCAGAAGGACTTGGCAGGGTCTGACGCGGGGTCAGGCGGTCCGAAAGTAAATCGTGGAGCGTCCGTTTCGGCCCGTGGGGGCGTTCCACGTCTGCAACCGGAGGTGGCGGAGATGGCACCGCCGGCATGGTTTGGTCCGGCTAGGCAAGGTGTCTTGCATAGCGTTCTGCCCACGCTGGTGTCGTCCCTGCTGCCAAAAGTTGTAGGGCAGTCTCTCCCCATGTTTGATTCGGACCCTGTCCTTGGACAGGGTTCTGGACTGGACACCGAGGGAGCCGTTTCGTACGGTTTTCCTTGTCTAGTGACGACTCTTAGGGGTCTGAAGATGAGGAGGCCGAGGAGGAGAGTGTGCTGCGGCCTGTGAGGCCGCGGGTGGAGAGCATGGAGGTCGATTCCGTCCTGATGGAACCCGACCTCCATCTGTCTGGCCTGGCGCAAGCTAGGGCAGTGGCTCTGCCCGTGGTTGAGGCCACTCCGGTACCGGGCACCGGTCCCGTGATGGTTGGTTTGCTGCCAACCGCCATGGTGATGGGTGTGGCCGGCCAGGCATGGTACTCACCTATCTCGCCTGGTCCGGCGGTCAGACATGGGGTGCCGTTGGTGTCCGGGTTTGGCCACGGTTCCTTAACCGCTACGGCCCCGCACGGTTTCCGTGCAGGCCTACTCCATGGACTGTGTGTGTTCCATGGGGTGGCGGCGGAACCGTACGGTACCGGAGTTCCTGGCATATCAGCAATGGCTCCTAGCCGGGAGGCCGTTGCTGGTAGGGCCGTGAACATGTCAATGGGTGACGTGTTCACGGGAGTGTCCTCCTCGGAGACGGATTGGTCTGAGGCTCTGGCTTGGCTAGCCAGGGTGGACTCGTCTGTGGTTTCGACCACGGCCGAGGAGGATGTACCCCGTCCATCGGTGCATCGATTAGGACGGGGATCTTGCCCGCAGCCCTGATCCAGTCTGTTGGACTGGATCCATGGTTTATGGTGTTGCTTGATACTATGTATAGCAAACAACGCATGAACAAGGGCCAGCTTCTTGCGGCCTCCATGGAGGTGCGGGCGAGAGGTCGTATTCCACGGGGGGAATACGACAGATATGGTGTTGTCCCGTCGGTCACCGAGAATGACCGTTGGGTACTGGGTGTTCAGAGTGCTGGAGCAGGTGGCCCCGGTCCGGCACTTGTGGACAAGTTCCAGGCACACCAGGATGAAGTCCTGTCCCTATGCGATGTGGGTGTGAGGGCAGCTATGAGTGCTGTCAACCAATCGTATCGCCTTCTTCAGTCGGTGTGGGCTGAAGCGGGGGCAGGCCACCCTGTGCCACCTGTGGTGCTTTCGTGCGTCAATGACGGCTCGGTGCTGTCTATGGACGCACTGGCAAGGGTGCAGGCGCGTGTGACAAAGTCCAGGAGGCAAATGGTTCTTGACCATATGCATCCGGCTACGGCAGTCAGGGAGCGTCTTCTTGGGACACCCCTGACAGGGCCTAGCATCTTCGGTGGCCAGGCGCGGGCCATCCTAGAGGACACTGCCAGCATTGTGCAGAATTGGTTGGCGGTAGGCCTATGGCTGGAGCGAGTGCGGCAAGCGCACGCACTAGGGGCTGTAGGGAAACCGTTAGCTGTCCAACTTTCGAAGACGCAGAAGAAGCAGAAAGGCAAGGCGAAAGCTAAGCCTACTGCGACTTCTGCTTCGTCTGGATTTTCTCAGCCGCCGCCGGCTAAGAAAGCCAGGAAGGTTGTGGAGGCCCCTACCCTCCCCACTGTTGCTCATGATCGCCCTAGAGGCGGGAAGGGCAGGGGGAGGGGTAAGGGTAAGTCCTCCAAGGGCGTAAAGAAGGGAGCGGATCGTACCTGAGGGTACGAGGGCTCCCTTCATATCCGCCTGGATCGCACCTGTGCGACAGGAACAGCGGTGCCGGTTATACCTGCCGAGCCAAGACGTAAATGGTTCTCTCTCACTCTCTCGTTAAGAAAGGGGGGGGGGGGGGGGGTGAGCGGACCGCGAGCCGGACAACCCCGTTAGACGTCGAGGCGTCTATGGTGGGTGGAAGGCTCATGCGTTTCGTCGAGGCCTGGCGAGGTGTGACGGCAGACAGTCTGGTCCCGGGATGGTTATCCCAGGGGTACATACCGGAGTGGTGGGACTTTCCACCGCAGAATCTGTCTGGACACCCGTACTACGGAACCCAGACAAGTTAGAAGCCGTTCAAAACGAAGTGTCTGGTTTGCTTCTGAAGGGAGCAATAAACCCAGCGAACCAGAACACTCCGGGCTTCTATTCAAATATGTTCCTTGTCCCCAAGAGCACGGGGGGATGGAGACCCATACTCAATCTCAGGCCATTAAATTGGTTTATCCATACGCCTCGGTTCCAGATGGAAAAGCCGAGGTCGGTAATGGCAGGATTGAGGAAGGGAATGTGGTGTGTGTCGATCGATCTGAAAGATACATATTTCCACATTCCTGTGAACCGGAGTTGGCACAGGTTTCTGAGATTTGCGTTTCAGAATCAAATATAGGAGTTTACTGTTCTCCCATTTTGGCCTGTCGACAGCTCCGAGGGTTTTCACAAGAGTGGTCCTTGCGGTGACAGCGTTTCTCATAAAAGAGAGCGTGGCACTACACACCTACATAGACGACTGGCTGCTTAAAGCAGACTCTGCAGCCAGGTTGAACGTGGATACTGCTCTGACTCTGAATTTACTTTCAGATCTAGGCTGGATAGTCAACAAGGAGAATTCCGAGTTGACACCCACTCAACATTTCGTTTATTTGGGGATGCGATTCGATCTCCAGGAGGGCTGGGTTTACCCGTCAGAGCCCGGAGTGGTGTCTGTTAGCCATCCTCAAGAGTTGTCGAGTGGGAAACCACATTCAGGCGAGGCGGTTTCTTCGGATGCTGGGCGTGATGGTCTCCATGGAGCAAGTGATCCCGTACGCTGCTCTAATGCGAAGACCTATCCAGTTGTATCTGATGTCTCTGTGGAAACAGTGAACAGAACCCCTGTCAAAACTGGTGCCAGTTTTGGAGCCGATAATATCGCATCTTGTATGGTGGAAACAGCGTCAGAATCTCCTAGTAGGGGTTTCGCTGCACCTACCCCACCCCCAGCTCTCCGTGTACACGGATGCATCGCTGGAGGGGTGGGGGCCTGCCTGGGAGAACACCAGGTCTCGGGCATGGACTCTCCTGGAGAGTCAGCTGCATATCAATCTGTTGGAAATGATGGCAGTGGAACTGGCGTTGGAAGAGTTTCTTCCGATGATCAGGGGCAAGGTGATATTGATACGGTCGGACTATTCGACGGTAGTATCATACATAAATCGCCAAGGCGGGACCAGGTCACCCACACTGTTATCAAAGTGTGGCACTTGATTCAATGGTGCAGGAATTATTCGGTTGTTTTGAAAGCAGCTCACATTCCTGGCCGATTGAACATTCTGGCGGATACTTTGTCTCGCGGACAGAGAATTCTGCCAACAGAATGGTCCCTCAACCCTCCAGTTCTACGAAGGATCTTCGAGCATTGGGGCAAACCCAACGTGGACTTGTTCGCCACAAGGGGAAATGCTCAAGTGATGACTTATGTCTCGCCGATTCCAGATCCAAATGCCGTCGATACAGACGCTCTGGCGATAAGCTGGAGAGGGATGCACGCTTATGCGTACCCACCGACCATCCTTCTGCCGAAGGTATTGGTGAAGATCAGGGAGGAACCGTGTCTGGTCCTGCTAATAGCGCTGTATTGGCCAAGCAGGGCGTGGTTCACGGTTCTGCTAGATCTGCTGGTGGAAAATCCCGTGCAGTTGCCCGAGATTCCGAACATAATCTCCCAGGCCAAGGGACGCTTCCTACACGAGCGTCCCGAAATGTTATTGACTGCGTGGTTGTTGTCAAACAACGTTCCACGTCGGAAGGCTTTTCTCGACAGGCTGCTGATTTCATCGCGGCTGCGAGAAGGAGGCCAACCTTCAAGTCATATAACGACAAGGTTAACGGATTTGCAGACTGGTGTGAGGAAAAGGGTCTTGTTACCTTTCATTCCACTATTCAGCAAATAGCAGATTTTCTCTGTGAGCTGTTCTATTCAGGACTAGCTCCTGTCACAATTGCTGGATACAAGTCAGCTTTGGCATCAGTTATCCCTTGTCTAGCCAACAGGGATAGTCCAGAGGTGGCCCAGTTGAGTGTGATGGTGAAGGGAATGAGCAATCTCCGACCAAGACAACCGGTAGTCATTCCAGCCTGGAGTCTATCTTTAATGCTTAATGTACTGGCCAAGCACCCTTTCGAACCGTTGCGTTCGGCTAGTCTAAAGCATTTGACTCTAAAGGCGGTCTTTCTATTGGCAGCTTCCTCAGCTAGAAGGCGCAGTGTGATCCATGCACTTTCAGCAGAGAGGGACCGATTTATTGTCTCCAGAGAGGGTCTGCGTCTACTGCCAAGAGCAGGGTTTATGTCAAAGAGATCTCGATCTTTGAGATATCCCGGCAAACCGATCATTATACCGAAACTAAGTAGGTTGGATCGTGATGCCAGTGTCTGGTGCCCAGTCCGTGCTTTGACTAAGTACAAAACGGACAGACTCGTTACGGTCGAATGATAGACATCTGTGGATCTTCCATATGGAGCCATATGGCGCCGCATCCATGGATTCTATCTCTCGTTGGGTAGTCGAATGCATTCAGATTACCCATGAGATTCCGAGTGGGCTCCAAGTGCAAGTCGCAAGGGCACGTTGTTAGAGGATTAGCCGCCTCTTCCGCCCTTGACAATGGTGTTCCGTTTAAGGACATCATGGCTGTCGCACAAGGGCACTGTGAGTCCTCTTTCATGGATTACTATATGAGGGATGTGTCAGACTTCGCCATTCCACTCACTTTAGCTGTTTGAGACGATAGCTATATGACCGCACTGCTCTTCTTCCTTTTTTGGCATTTGTAAGAGAGAATTTAGAAGCAGGCATGGTCGAGCGAGAGGATATCAACCAGTTGTGTCACTGAGGCCGGACAAGTGAATGGTTGGAGGCTCCAGGTCTGAATTCCAAATATCATGAGGTAATTCACGATTGAGAGTGTTTTGTATTATGTCTATATATCATGATCATTCATTTTATATATTCATGCTCATTCCCAGGCTAATATATGCAAAGAGCAGTTAACCCTCTTGGCATATTTGTGTTTCAGGCGAGGTACATGTTCGTGAGTTCTCCCTTTTCTTAGGAGAAAAAGGGGGGGGGGCAGTGACGCGAATGTGATTCGGTTCCGATAACTTGACGGTCCTTTTAGGTCTCCGTTAGTCAAGTTGTTACATCTAAATCTTTCTCCAAGGGGCAAAAGTAGCATTTATGGCTTGCCCCTTCCCACCAGGTTACTGAACAAATCTGGTGTATATCAGAAAGTAACAGAATGGTGAGTATTGATCGAAGGAGAATGCAGGAAATTTCAATTTCCCTTTCTCCGAGATCTAACAATACTCACCATTCTGTTACGGACCCAGCCTCCCAGCCCCACGGAGGCAAGCCATGGATTTGTCTTGTTTGGTGGCTATGCAAACAATATGAGCTCTATGGTAGACGGGTACTTGGCAGTTGGGAGCCGAGTACCCGGTTCCAAGGAGTCGGTAAAGCTTTCTAAGTCTATAGTCCTAGAGCCAGCTGTCAAGGCCAGCTGTGTATCAGAAAGTAACAGAATGGTGAGTATTGTTAGATCTCGGAGAAAGGGAAATTGAAATTTCCTGCAATCTTTACTAGTTGCTGGTGTCGGATGACCCAGATTTGGTCTGTTATTCCCTGTTGGTGCAGTAGTGTATTTCGCTCGTCTCGTGTTATTCTCAATGTTTTCTGCTCCTCTCTCTGTTGGGTCTGGGGAAATGCGGATTTGTCTCAGGTGTTCTGCGGTTGCAGAAGTTTCCCGTTTTTAAGGACTCTACTTCTTTCACTTTTATTACGGATCTGTACACGCAATGGTCTTACTTTAGACTTATCATCTGTGATAGCCCCAATTCGGCGCACATCTATGTCTGTGATGACGGTGTGGAGGTGGTCTGCACATAGAGTCTTCACCGCATCTGCATCTGCATTTTTAGTCGCTTCTGCTGACGTGTTGGGGTTTTCTGGCATATTGAAGAACATAAGATTTTCACGTATGATTTCTCCACGTTCAGGAGCAACACTAGCAGCGAGGTCATTTACCTTTGTGCTTAACTCATCTACTGTGTTTCCTAAGGCGCCATGCTTTGCTTTGAGTGAAACTATTGAGCTCTCCATCTGATCCTGACGTTGACCTATAGTTAGAATCTGGTTCATTATTTTTTGGCCCTACTTGCAGTATGAGCAGAACCAATTTATATGATCTCGTCACTATTTGATACAGTGAACATGGCGTGCGAGATATTATGACATGGCATGTGGAACCACAGATTAAAAATATCACATTGAACAGCCTTATCTTGTTCAGTGACCATTATATTGCAGTCTGGGAAGGCATGCGCAGCGTCATCTGTAGTAGCATTGGGGTTCTTGGTTGGATTTCATTTTCAAGCCGGATTTGCTGCCACGGCGCTTCATTCTCTTTTCACTGGCAGAGGGAGCGGTTGAAAAGACCTAATCTGATAGGGCAATCCCCAACTGATTTTATTGTTAATTATGTGTTGGTGGTTTGTACAGGTTGCTGCTTAGATTGGTGGCTTGTTACTTGATCCTTAGAGGTATTGTACAATGTTATAATTATCAGGCAGTGGAATTAGTTTACTTACATTGATTGCAGACCCACTGACCAACCAGAAATTCCAAAAGGTTCATGCAAGCTTGTTGCCCAGGTATTTTTCATCTGTTCCACTATGGTAAACCTGTGATAAACAAGATGGCCGTGCACAGGAATATAATAACATGAAATTAAGTTAGTCGTGTATGATAAAATTGGGATAATAACTATATAGATATGTGCTGATTGTGTTGTTATTTGGTTAATAGGGCAATCCCTACCATGTTCCTTCAGTTGAGACGGACGAAGGGTCTTCATTGACGTTTGAGTTGAGCACTTCTAAAGGTGATTATATCTGATGAAAGGTAGGGCTATCCCTGCCAAATTTTTACAATTTCAGCCAATGGTGACTAAAAACCCAAGCGAAACACTTGACTCGAGGACACAATATAGTAACACGAGGAGATCGATAGGGCAATCCCTACCAATTTCTGATGATGACAGCAGTTACCAGTATTAGAAGCAATCTATAGATACTACCGTATTTCGCTTAATTGAAGCCTATGCTCTAATAGAAGCCACCCCCTAACTTTGACACATGAGCTCCAATGATTTCTTAGCAGTTTCAAGACGGCAAAACTCTATTAGAAGCCCACCCACTAACTCAGCAGATTGTATAGGAAAATTGTATAGGAAAAAGGGCAAATTTGTAAGAATAGCATGTATAATAATAACAATTGTGTCTACTTCAGACCGATCTCTGCCCTGATACATTTCCGGCCCCTCTAGAAGTCAATACAGGCCTCGGATTTGTAAATCTCGACCACCTATTAGATTAATACTAATAGTAGGCCACATATGTTCAAGATATAATAAAGTTTATTCCACACTTTTGTAGTCAAAATGCGCATAAAACAGTCTTGGCATGATTAAATACCTTCCTTATAAATATATTTTAAGACCAAATTTATGTACCAAACAAGCACATCAATTTTGTAACGCCGATCAACATTAAATGATCCAAAAGTAATTATTACGAATGACAATATAGCCAGCTTCTTATGTTGGCAAGCCAGCGGCTCTTGCGACTGGAGGTGCCGTGTTCTCGCGAGTTATACGCTAACGGGAGTTTATCAAACGGGTACCCGTTATTCAGATCATTATGATACTCAGTTCCTGCGCAATGTTAATATATAGAAACTTCCCGAGTTCTGAGTCCCCAATTCCAGAATATTTATATCTGAGTACTCGCTCTAAAATAAACTCTTCTATTGGAGGCGAATCACGGGATTTGTATTTTTTCGTGACACCATTTTATATCAAATTGTGGATTAATTTTGATGTAATAAATGACCTTTTAAAGGATACGCAATATTTACAGTAGGCGCTCAAATCAAATAATTTCACTTCCCCCAGTGATGTTTAGAGGTATACATTAAACATAGGCATGGTCGGAGGGAATTTTTACGGAAGAAAATGCATTGAATTTCCATGTTATCAGTTTTAGAAAACTTTTTGGGGGAAAACTCTAATATAAGCCCACCACCTTTCTCAGAGATGTTGAGTTGGAAATTGAACACCTCTTGTCCTAATAGAAGCCTAGGCTTCAATTATGCGAAATCTGGTATATTGGCAAGTTTGCGAATGCATGCGATACACAGGAGAGGACCTAGGTGTACCCCGTCTCGAATAAGGTCAAAATTAATTGAATATCTGGTATATTTGTCACACTTTCGCTTGTGAGATTTTTCTAGATCCGCATTAATGTTCGGAGAATATGTACTTAGTGACAAATTAAGTTCTCTGATGTAGTCGTTTGCCTGGTCGATGTATTTTGTTAATATATTATCTTGTCTGGCATAGAATTCTGGTTGATTGACCATGACCTCGATTCCATGCAACTATTGAGTAATATGGAATGATGAAAAAGGTTACTTGTGCTCTACGTCTGATGATATGAACAGCATTCTTTATATGGGTAAGGTTTACTTTAAGGTTTCGGAGAGCAGCAGCAATGTTTGGTGCCAGCATTATATGTTTGACAGTTAAATCACAAGTTCCGATCCAGACATAGATGTGTACGAAATTAAATTCTTCTACAAGATCGGGGAGAAATTTGCTCACCCAGGATGCTCTAGAATAGGAGTTAGCACCACTATGAGGGCACCAAATTATAGTATTTTCTGGGTAATCATCCCTAGTGTACGGACTATTTACCTTTATTAGATGTAATGATTATGGGCGCGTATTTTAATGGGTTTGTTAATATTGGCCTAGGTCGCTTAAGACATTTTTTTAGACACCTCACTCATTTGCGGAACGGGAAAAGGTTTTGTTGATCAATTGCTATGGTTTCCAACTCCGTAGCAGTAGTCCCGGATTTACATGACAAATCATATATTAGTGGTTTAATCGTATTTTCTTTGGAAATCCTGCACAATTGGTTTACAATTTGATATATACTATTACTTAACTAATTTTGACGATACACGATTTGATTTCAACATGATCACTGGATATTTAAGTTTTAGCATACTAAATATGGCTGAAAAAATGTACGCATCCACCCACACCGGAAACTAGCTAAAAGGATCTTGCTTAAAATAATTTAATGAAACAGATGGCTTCTTTATGATGGCTAGATGTGCCTTTTGAAGGATTCACCTTTTATAGGTTTTATAGTTTGGGTGAAAATGGGCTTTTTAATGCAAAAACTCGTGATTTTTGTCAATTTCCTCATAAACACCATATCATACAGAATTGCTTTAAATAATTTAATGAAACTTGGCAGGTGGCTTCTTTAAGATTGGTAGAGGTGCCATTTGCAGGATTCACCTTTATAAGGTCCCAGATTTCAGGGGGAAATGGGATTTTTAATGCAAAATCTTACAATTTTTGTCAATTTCCTTTTTTTTTTTAATCTTTTTTTTTTTTAATTTAATTTTAATTTTTAAATATATGAAGGCTTTGAATAAAATTGCTACCTACTACATAGAGAAACGTATTTCCAATGATTGCGGGGGCCCTCTGAGTCAAACATCATTTTCTAGTTAATTGTACATATCCTTTGTTACTCTGTATAAAGTTCTCTGAGCTACAACAGCAAGCTAAAAATAAGGTAGTGGCAAGTGTCTCAAATTAAGAGTGAAATAAGGTCGCCACAATTGTGAATTATAATATACTGTTATTCTTTAGCAAAGTCGGATCCTGTAAAATGGTAAGTTCCTCACAAGCCAAAGCCTGCTCGACCGTTGGTGTAATTATCATGTATTAAGCTAATGCTGTCTCAGCAAAGGCAATTATATTTGACAATACTAGGGCATGATAATGGGCAGATATTAATATACCCACCTACTGATTGGTAGGAACTGAAGCAACGTTTACCGGGGCCCATTAACCATGAAGCCAAGCCTTCCCTTGCCGTTAATCGTGCCGAAGTCAACCCTTAAACTCACTTACATATAATATAAGTATATGTATTCTAAGACCGAGTAGTGCTTGTTTGCACGTGTTCCACCAGCACAGATTGGTTTGTAAGACTGCCACCTTCAGATACTGGTCGACGTACAATGAAATTTCTAGTAGCAATAACCTTTTTGGCTAAATAGGAGCCCACATTGTTAGCTCACCTGGCCAGAATGGGGCAGATTTCAATTATATTTGGCAGGAAGCGGCTGTGGACCAATCAAAATGTAGCATGTTTGGTGGCCTTATTGGATTTTTTTGTTTGATGTATTTTGAAGCCGAAATTGTTTTTTGGGTTAGCTGATTTCTAATTTGCGTCTTTTGAAGCTGTAAGATAAACGGTTTGGTAGCCATCGGGAATTTTTTCCCCACCAAAAGCTCTTCCTGTTCTCGACGACCACTGGGCAAATTTACATTATATTTGTTTAGGACGCATCCTTAGGGCATAGAGATCCAACTTTGTTCAAACGAAGCCGACCAGTCAATTTCGCTGTCAGCCGTCTTAGATTTTGTCTGATTTGTAGAAACGTCTTTAAAAATCTTCTCCAAAACCACTTGGGGAATTGATTCAAACCTCATGAAATATCATCTAGTGCAAGAGCTGAACCAAGTTTGTTCAAGGAAACTTGATTGGTCAAATGGTTCAGTGTCCATCTTGAATGACCTAGTCTTCGTGAAAACAACTCCAGACGCGCTGAACAGGTCAAATTTCGGGGATTTGATTAGGGTCTAATGCCCATTAAAGTTTCTTCAAAGTTGATATGTAAAAAAATATGGCCGCAATCAAAATGTAGCGTGTTTGGCGGCCATATTGGATTTTTTTATTTGATGGATCTTGAAGACTAAATTAGTTTTATATAGGTTTTTCAGTAAGCTGATTTCAAATTTCCACTTTCGAAACTGTTGGATAAATGGTTTGGCGGCCATCCTGGATCATTAGCCGGCCAAAAACTCCAATATGAAAGGGCGATAGAGATCCAAGTTTGTTCAAAGGAAGCCAATCGCCCAATTTTGATGGCAGCCATCATGGATTTTTGCCAATTTTTTGAAAAATCTCTGAAACCTCTTCGGGTATCAATTCAAAACACATGAAACTATCTGGGGCAACAGCAAGATCAAATTTGTTCAAGGGAACTTGATTAGCCCAATGTTTCGGTGGCTATCTTGGATGACCTAGTCTTCGTGATAATGACTTCTGCAGAACCGCTGAACGGATCGGGCTGAAATTTGGAAGTAAGGGCCATTAAAGTTTGTTCATGGACAGGTGATACATCACAAAACATGGCTGCCATGGATCAATCAAAACTTTGTGTGTTTGGTGGCCATCTTGGATTTTCTGAAAGTTTCTGAGAAAATCATATAAAAGACTACTTATTAACCACTAGGCCAATTTTAATAAAAGTTGGCTAAACCTTCCTCACTGAAATTAGATTGGTAAATTTGTCCAGTGGTCATCGTGTTTTGCTCGGTTGTGCCAGTGGCCAATAATTCCAGGTGAGCGATACTGATTTGCCTCTTGATTTAAACTCTTTAGCCGAAATGTTTTGAAATTCCCTTTCCTAACCCCTAGCGCATGGAGACTCAAGAGAGTAAGTGTTATGCAGCTTTCTGTTGCTTTGTTCACACACACTCAAACATGTTAAAGAATATTGCAGAATATTCAATATTCTACTTCGAATAATACTT
Source organism: Chaetoderma sp. LZ-2023a (assembly GCA_034401795.1). Lineage (NCBI taxonomy): Eukaryota > Metazoa > Mollusca > Caudofoveata > Chaetodermatida > Chaetodermatidae > Chaetoderma > Chaetoderma sp. LZ-2023a. The sequence continues at coordinate 68,914,991 of CM067372.1, forward strand.
ATCAGATGTACTATTATGATAATGTCTATTATCTAGTCTAGCTCAAAATAAACAATTAAAAACTCTGCACTCTCCTGGTCCTGCCCATACTGTGTCCGGGAACTACCATAGCCGCAGGTACCGAGTCAATTCCCAATCACAGTCAGATTCGTCTATTTTGCGCTTTTACAAGTCGCATGTTTTTGTCGTGCTCAAATTATTCTAATTTAAGCGGATTTAGCGTTGTTTCTTGAAAACCATCGTTGGCTTCATGGAGGAGTTAGGGAAATCATCACAGGGGCAGGTTGTATCAATCTAGAATTTATACATTCGTGCCATAATGACTGTTTGAAATTTCCTTAAATTGGCACATTGTTTTAAAATGATAGCCATTGTTGGAGTCGCTTCTGTACCCGTTAACTTTTAGTTTTAATTCGGGTACTCGGTTAATTTCTCTTGCGACTCGGTTCCTCTCAAGATGGATGCGTCCTTGGCCAAGATGGCGGCACCCATGAATTATGTCTTGATTGGCACTCTGTTTTCGCCGATTTTTAGCTCTCGCTTCATTGTCGAGGGTGTTTGTAGCGATCGGCGTTGTATTCTTGGTTGTTTAACGTTAGTTAACTGCTAAGTTGTGTTTTTTAATTTTCACTCAAAAAAGTTTCAAATATTTTCCTGCCTAAAGGCTTGATTATCATTAATTTAAGAGAAAGTTAATGTTTTCTAAGTAATTCTTTTACTATCAAGTCGATTGTGCGTATTGCTCGTCATTGTTTGTCATGTGCAGCGTTTTAATTCTTCTCTGTGTTCGCAGAAAGCAAAGAACCAGGACACGCTTTGTCAGAAGTGCAACAGGTTCATGAAGCGCAAGTACTCAGGCCATCACTGTGTAGCGTGCGCGAAGTGTAAAGTGGGAAGCCCATGTTATGTGTGCGCCAAGTGGTCGTCGGCGATGGTGGCAGAGTTTGATCAGGATCGACGTGCGCGTCTGGAGAGGATCGCGAGGGACAAGGCGGCTAAGCTGGACCAGGCGTCTCTGATGGGACTAGAAGGTCGACTGAATGACCGCATGGATTCAGCTCTGGGCGTATGGGCGGCCCAGTTTAAGGCTATGTCTTTTCATTCCACGGTCCCGTTGATGCAAGCTAGTGCAGGGCAACTCTTAGGTGGTCCGGCTAGTTCTGCGGAGGGTCAAGCACCTGCCCCTTCTCTGTCCTTGGCTCAAGAGCCGACGGCGGAGGAGGAAGATTCCGGCATGCCGGATATTTCGATGACGGCAATGTCCAGTACTTCCCAGGGGTCTCCCTCGGGATTTGTACGGGTCTGCCAGGCAGATGGTGATATCGACGTTCCGTCGGGTATTTTCCATCCTGGGTTTGTGCAACCAGAGGTGTCGGCGGAGCCGTGTTTTGCGGTTCCTGCCGGTATCCCGGCGGATTTGGGTGCGGCTCCTATCGGAATGCCGTCACCTGCCGTAGGTAAAGCGGTCGTGGTCCCGACTCCTGTGCTGGAGCCGATGGACGTGGCGCCGGTAGTCGGGCTATGGATGCGCTCTATGTTGGTAGAGCTGTGTCTCATAGCTCTCAGCATGGATCGTCGGTGGCCCTCTCATCCAAGGGAGAGAGGGAGGATGAGAACGGAAGTTCTTTAATGGACGAATCCGTTTTCTGCACCGAAGCTGAATGGGTGCAGGTCCTTGGATGGATGTCCGACCGTCTCGGGTTGGCATCTGATCTTGGATCTCAGCGCGATCCGGCAATGGAGCAGATGTCAGAGCGAGCGGCTAGCGCTCTGCCAAGTGGCTCTTCTGCCATGCCAACACTCCCGTTGGACACGCAGACTTCCGACATGCTGGAAGTTGCGGCATACCGTCTGGTTCAGCCGGAGTATGCATTGCCCAAGGCCCCGAAGGGGATAAGGAGTATGGTCCACTTTCCGGAGCAGGCCTACCATCAGTATGCCCGGGTTCCACGGCTTTCCATCGGGGAACGAGAGGCGCTGAATAGGCCGTTGGCTGGGAAGTCTAAAGGGCGTTCTCGTCCTTTGGTTTCGCAGACCAATAAAGATCCGTTCAGTGAGCTGACGCTCATTGAAGATGCGGCAAAGGCAGCCATGGCTGCGCTCTCGCACGGATGTACCGTCCTGCAGGGTATGCTGACCTGCGCGGCGGAGGGTGGGCAGGTGCCAGAGGCTGCTCCCGGAGTTATTCGGGACACCATGCGCCTGTCTCAAGATTGCCTGGCCAGGGTGATCACCAGGACATTGGCAGAGCGACGGAGAATGGTTCTCGATTGTGTAGAACCATGACCGGAGATGAGGGCTGCATTGTCTTCTGCGCCCTTCATCGGTCCAGGCTTGTTCGGCGGCTCGGCATGGCAAGCTCTCTCCAAGGTTGCGTCAATGGTTGCGGAGCAAGAAGTGGTCGGCAAGTCGTGGAAGTCGACTAAGAGGACACAGCCGCAGCAGTCCTACCGGCAACATCAACAGGAGCAGCAGAGGCAGCGTCCAAGATCGCCCTTCCGTCCTTCTGGCCGTGATGCCATCCGGATCACAAGGACCTGGCTGGTCGTCCTCATACAAGTCCTCTAATAAGAGGCCGTATGAGGATGACAAGAAGGGTGGCGGTTCGGGCTGCGGCGGTTACCGTAAGGATAGCCGTGGCAGCGGTTCCGGACCATCATATTACAAGAAGCCGCGGGGCGGCCGTGGAGGTCGGTCCTGACGGATTTCCGGCGGAACCAGATCCGGTGATGTCAGGAACGGATGGAGTCGAGAATCTTCACCCAAGCGATTTAGCATCTTCTCGTGCAATCTTGACCGGCAGCTGTGTGCAGATTCCTTCCGTCGGAGGCAGGCTTCAACTGTTCTTAAGCCAATGGGAACAGATCGTGCACGATTGTTTAGTCTGTCAATGGATAAGAAACGGCTACGATCCGGACTGGCTCATCCATCAATCATTAGTTCCGTTAACATCGACTCCAATATGGACTCCTGTTCCAAGGGAATCAGATCGTCTAGATGCCATTTGCTCAGAAATAGAATCTCTTCGTCAGAAGAATGCGATTGATCTAGTCCGCAATCAGTCTTCTCTGGGCTTCTATTCGATGATGTTCCTCGTTCCGAAACGTACCGGAGGATGGAGACCAATTCTCAATCTCAAACCGTTTGAACAAATTTATTCTTTCTCCCAAGTGTCAGATGGAGACTAGCAGCGGTAATGACAGGGCTGAGAAAAGGCATGTGGGCAGTGTCGATAGATCTGAAGGATGCTTATTTTCATATTCCAATGTCAATTCCTTTTCAGAAATACCTTCGCTTTGCATTCCAAGACAATGTTTGGGAATTCAATGCGCTTCCATTCGGCCTGACCACAGCTCCGAGGGTCTTCACCAAAGTGGTTCTCGCCATGACTTCTTTACTTCGCATAGTTGTTCATACTTACATAGACGACTGGCTGCTAAAGGCGGGGAATCCAGTCACTCTGCGCAGCAATCTTCAGGTAGTCCTAGCCTTATTAAAGGATCTAAGATGGATTGTGAATCTAGAGAAATCAGAATTGACTCCATCCCAGGAGTTTGTTTATCTGGGAATATTTTTCAATCTCAGGGACGGCGTAGCTTTTCCGGCGGAGAGCAGAGTCAAGAGCCTGATTGCAGTTTTGGAGTCAGTTTCTCTAGGAGCCTATCTGACGGCGCGGCAATTTCTCAGGATACTGGGGTTACTAGTATCTTTGGAGAAGGTGGTTCCATATGCGGCACTCAGGCGCAGGCCAATTCAGATGTATCTAATGTCATTCTGGTCTTAGAAAACGGATCCGTTATCTCTGAGGATACCAGTAAAAGAACCGTTGATATTCCACCTTCAGTGGTGGTTATCAGAACAGAATCTCCTGCGAGGTGTTCCTCTACAACCTCCTCAACCTCAGATGTCCATCTTCACGGATGCATCGTTGACGGGTTGGGGAGCAGTATTGGACGATTAGTCAGTGTCAGGGGAATGGGATCGGACCAATGCACAGAAACATATCAATGTGCTCGAACTATTAGCGGTGGTATTGGCACTTCGAAAGTTCGAGAGTCTAATTCAAGACAAGATTGTCCTAATAAGGACAGACAACTCAACAGTGGTGTCTTATTTGAACCGCCCTGGCGGGACGAGATCACCAGAGTTGTGTATGATGATTTGGAACCTTCTGCTGTGGTGCCAAGAGAGGAATGTTATTCTTCGGGCAGCACACATTCCAGGAAGATTGAACATCCTAGCGGATGCTCTCAGTCAAAGGACGGTTTGTCGTCCGACGGAATGGCAGCTCAACCAGTCGGTAGCGGAGGTTCTATTCAAACAATGGGGCAAGCCAAATGTCGACCTGTTTGCGATGAATCAAAACGCAAAGATGGTCACTTACGTGTCACCGATCCCAGACCCGCTAGCCTTAGCGGTAGACGCACTGGCGATAAGTTGGAAGGGAATGTACGCGTATGCGTATCCTCCAACAATTCTCATCCCAAAAGTTCTGGCAAAGATAAGAGAGGGGATGTGCCAAATACTACTGATCGCCCCTTATTGGCCAGGCTGATCATGGTTTACGGATCTGCTGGACCTTCTGGTCTTCTGGTCTGCAATCCAATCCCTCTTCCAGACGGAAGAGATCTAATCTCCGAACAAGGGTCTGTACTTTCACGACAGACCAGAAATGTTCAAATTGACTGCATGGATGTTATCAAGCAGCGTGCAATTGAGGGTGGCTTTTCTGAGCAAGCAGCGAAGTTTGTTGCTTCAGCCAGGAGAGGTTCAACCACGAAAACATATAATTATAGAATCAACAAATTTGCAGAGTGGTGTGAGGGAAGAGATATCAATCCCTTTTCTGCATCTGTTCAACACATAGCAGATTTTATCTGTCATTTATACGAAGTTGACAAACTTGTACCGTCAACCCTAGCAGCATATAAGTATGCATTAGCTTCAGTCATTCCCAGTCTGGCCATTGAAGGAGTGGAGAATGACACCTTGAATGAAGTTATTAAAGGAATGAGCAATCTGCGACCTAGACAGCCAATTCCTATCCCAGCATGGAATCTATCTCTTGTTCTACAGGTTTTAGGGCATGCTCCCTTTGGACCGATTAGATCTATTGACATTAAACTGTTAACTATTAAATCAGTTTTCTTGGTTGCAGCAGCGTAGGCGAGAAGGAGAAGTGAAATACATGCGCTTTCTGCCGAACAAGACCGTTTTGTCGTCATGGGTGAAGGTTTAAGACTACTTCCACATCTTTGTTTCCTGGCAAAGAATCAGTCACTTAAATATCCAGGACAGCTGATCAATTTGCCAAGTTTAACTAGATATGACCCAAACTCTTCTGCTTGGTGTCCTGTCAGATGTCTGAAAATGTATAAGAAACGTACTGATGAGTGGAGAGATGACCCGAAATCTCTGTGGTTATGTCTCAAAGCTCCTCATTTACGCGCCTCGAAAGATACTATTTCTCGTTGGATAGTTGACGCTATTCAGATGTCGCACAAAATTGCTACAGGAAAGCAGATTGATCGTGCGAATGCCCATCAGGTCCGAGCACTAGCAGCAGCATCGGCCCTTTATAAGGGTGTCTCATTAGAGGAGGTGATGTCTGTAGCACAATGGCATGCCGAGTCGTCATTCACTGATTTCTACCTTCACGACATCTCCAGCGCACTTAATCCGGTAGCCGTCGCCAATTTATCGAATCTAAACTAAGCCACATCCGACCACTACTTCGCACACATCACAAAGTCTCCCACTTACACTGAACAATGGCTATGCACATGACTGAGTACGACTGTGGATTGGGCCGAGCTGCTGTGATGAACAAGAAAAGATCAAGCACTCAAAATGGTGAGTGTTTACATTAATTAAGTGACTATAAATATATTTACTTACAGTCGAAATACCAGACTGCTTAGATGAATAGTCTGGTACAAGAGTATACTTATTCTCTCGAACAGACATTAGACGCATTACAATTTGAAAATCTAATCGATATACTGATGTTTTTTCAAAATTAGAAGTTGTAGTAGCTTCTTTGAACTCTACTGGACTGCCCTAGCTGAGACTTGGGGCTGACACGGGTCTGGTGGGTGTTGCATCCCCATTGACAGCCCTCTGAATTTTGTGCGGACAAAAGAGGGGGGGAGCGCGGTCTAGACCATGGAAGTTTAGCACTCTATGAGTCAGATGGCAGAACCCAAGCATGTGCCAGGGTTTCTAGTCTCTTCACAACCTTCTCTGTTGGATGGTAGATGAGTGCTGGTTCGAGCCTCACCTCCTCCCACCGGCATTTCCTGGCTGTCGAAATCCGGAGTTTATCATAATAGTACATCTGGTAAGTATTATTCGAAGTAGAATCAAAAAAGCATCCGCTTTTGTTTCTACGAGAATTCTTAATACTTACCAGATGTACTATGGCCCTGCCTCAGCCGCCCCGCTGAGGTGAGGCTGAGCTGCTTTCGCTGTTTGTCAAGGCAAATATAAGACGAATCTGACTGTGATTGGGAATTGACTCGGTACCTGCGGCTATGGTAGTTCCCGGACACAGTATGGGCAGGACCAGGAGAGTGCGGAGTTTTTAATTGTTATTTTGAGCTATACTAGATAATAGACATTGTCATAATAGTACATCTGGTAAGTATTAAGAATTCTCATAGAAACAAAAGCGGATGCTTTTTTGATACGGTAATAGTTTTACAGCGTAGTGAACCTCAATTACAAGGAAAACATAACGGAAATGGCTCTACTCGTACACCATACATTCATAATAATGAAAGTATGCACATAGTTTACATTTCAGGTGCTATATATTAATTATGCAGGACTTAATGCGACTTGAGGTCCGAGGTTTGCCATTGGACAAAGACGAGAATCACATCGTGAAACGTTTGAACCTGCTAGCGAGTAACTGTGGTGGGAAAGCCTTTATTGTCCGACCAGGAATAGCCAAGGTGACCTGTAGAACACAGAATAATTTAAAAAGGTATGTCATATCTGGTGTACATATGTGTGTGCATGCATGCATTGCATGGTGTGTGGCATTTAACAATGAGTAGTAAAGCTGAATATATGGTCTTCACCCTTTCATGCATGCATATGTTCACCAACTGTTCATGTATGGACTGAATTATCTATGCTATTGCTAGGGCGTCACAGTATTAGAAAAATGAATATCAGTATCGATATCAATTTCCATACCGGTATAGACCTTTACCCCTTACCACTCTGATGTAAAAATTTCAATTTTCAAATTAAATTAAAAGATGAACTGGTGAATTTTTCAACAAATTTGGTGGAAGATGTTGCTGTTGTAGCATCCACCAAAGATGTGTTAAAAATGTATAACGGTTTCGTTGCGATTCACACAGTAAAAGATAGAATATTGCTATCAGAGTTGTATGGGTTAATATCGTTATTATTGCAATGGGCTAAATAAAGTGAGACTTGGGTAGTATGATTCCATGTTCAACGTATATCAGCGCCCCTGAAATAATCACGGGACTTTACAAATTTCCTCAATAAAACCAAGAAGTTACATGAATGGCAATATTTAGCGCTAAATTATAAAACGTTGGATTTGAATGTCAACCTATATTTTACTAATTTTCCTGGTTACTTGCATTGATGTATATGCCAGAATAATAAATAAACTTTCCACATAAACCTGTGCTTTATAGGCTGAATTTGCAATGGCATGAAACCACCAGGAATCTTAGGAATCTCCACACAGGGGTACAACTTAGCCATTATAACACTTACTAAATAGACCACCATATACAGAGAATACATAGGCCTTGTTAGAGTAGCTTGTATTGATCGATATCTAACACGTGGCTGGCTTCAGCATTAAAGGGCTAAAAATATACCAAAAATGTTACGAAAAGTCTACCAAAAATGTCAATTTCTGCAGAATTTTAACCTCAGTCTATGATCTCTTTAACATCTGCCTAAACAGACTGGAGCTAGGTTTAATGTCTCAGCCAAAAGACAGAAAAACTGAAAAATAAAGGAGCCTGCTGCTACTTTGACCAAAAGTCACAAAAATAGTTTAACCTTTGTACAGCGTCACGAAAAACAAAGTTCACGAGGTAAACAGTAAATATCAAAAGACTTACCACTGAATTAAAAAGTTAAGTGGTTTAGGATCATAGTAGTGGAAAAGATTTTGGAAAAATTTTAAAACTGAAAGTATCTCTTGCCTCAGAATATGAGTAGAATTTCATTATTTATGCAACTATGTTAGTCAAATACCGCCATGCATGTTGACTACACTATGAAAACTGGAAGTTGTCGCAATCTAGAAAATGGAAATTCAGAATTTTTAGATATTCAAATGCTGCTGTGAATGAGGAACATTCTAGCGCTTAAAACTTTGTGAAAATTTAACAAATGAAAATTTTGATGCAAGGGTGAAAATCAGTGATAGTACACTATGACAAATGAGTATGCTAGCCTAGTGAGTCGCTAATGCAAAAATAAACCACAAAACCTTCCCTCATACATGTCAAAGGTCACCATTATTGTTTTACAAGCAGATATTGCTATTTTATCGCATTTTTTCTGTTGTTTAGGTTAATTATTTAAATTGGGAAAAATTACGCCTTTTTTATCAGCATATATATCATGCCTTATTAGCTATTCTAAGGAGACCGCTGGCTACCCCCTTTAAAGGATGGCTCATCTCTTCTTGTTCAAGAAATGCTATGCATGGGATTCTTTATATTGCCATCATGCTCTCATAGAAAGATATTTATTCATTAATAGAAAAGCGTTGATAGATTTATCCAATCTATGAATGCTGCCATGATGTTTGTCAAACCATATAGGAATTGGAGGATGGCTCCACTTAATGATCCGAATTACATCCACCATCCGAGAATGAGGTACAATGTTAAGTTTTTAAAAATCCCCAATTGTGCTCGACATGCGCTGGTCTAACTCTTATTTTAACCAATGAGAAAAGCCTAGGACATTTGCTTCAGTATATCAATTCAATCATACCTGTAGCTACACTCTTATGATTGTTTCATTTTTACATGTGTTAAAAATAAAGCAGGTTTATTGAATATTCTGAAACTAATTTTACTGAAAGCTGTTGCTGTCTTGTCTAACCCCTGTTGTGTCAACAGTACCACAAAGCACTCAAAATACTACTTGATATATATCAATTAAACATTTTGATGGTCAATATTTGTCAAGATATTTTAATTTTAGAAGACAATTTTTGTAAATTTACCACTGAATTTTTCCCCCCAGCTTAACCATTAAAGGGGTAATGGTAAAGAAATAAAGTTTTTACTTAGCCAGTGTCTATCTGCAGGCCGAGAGAAGAGTATTTTTGAAAATTTGCCGCTAGAATGACTGGCTCAGTTACCTTTTAAATAGCCATGCTAAGTCATTCTTTGGTCAGTTTGACCATTAAATGGTTAAGTTGATACAAGAGGGGTTAAGCAGCAACAGCTTCCGGTCAAATTAATGTCAAAACAGAACAAGATACTGGATGGATAGATTTTTAGATATACCACACCCATAATGACGTATGATGTGTGAATTTGATGAATTTTCAACTTAATGACCCATTCTGTTGAATATTTTGAAACTAATTTAACTGGTCGCTGTTATTGGTATAGACAGCAACACCCCCACCCCCAGTTAAATCAATTTCAAAATATTCAACAGCTTCCCTGTATAGTTAGCCTGATATTGGGATTCTGGGAATTCAAGATTCAAAGTATAGATCGATTCAAACATGTGTAGATAGTGGGTGGAGCTCAGCTGGAAATGGGTGTGGCAAAACTGGAATTTAACCCCTCTGTTCTGTGACATAGCAGGTGATCAAAAGCATGAAAGTAAGTGTGAGTTCTTTGCAATGGAGGAATCCAGTTTATCAGTCAATCATATAACGTCATAATCAATAATATCACATATAAGCTGACGTCATAATCAATTCAGTTATGAATGATGCGATTTAGTCGTCTTAAGCGCAAGTTGTACGAATTGTATGTCTTTACTATTTAATATACATGCTGTTGAATATTTCGAAACTAATTTTAGTGGCAGCAACAGCACACAGTCAAATTAGTTTGAAAATATTCAACTGCTTACTTGTATAGTTTTCACTTAGTGATCCTGTGACCTAGGTAGTTAATCTGTTGACCTCACACTCAAAGCAACATCAAGCAGTCATAATATGAATGCTTGTGCCAAATCCGGTGATTGTACCTTCTTGCATCCCAGAATTATGGCCAAATATATGTATTCTGGTTTGTACTTTGTGACCATGTGAAGCTTGATGCTTTGACCTGAATCTCAAAAAAATTTTAACCACCTCTAACCCTGTAACACTCAATATCAGCAGTTGTCTTGAATAATGTTGATTTGCAGAACAAGAGAAGCCTATTTTTGAAATTTTACCACTGGAATGACTTGCTCGATAACCGAGCCAGTCATTCCAGTGGTAAATTTTCAAAAATAGACTTCTCTTGGTCTGCAATTGGACATTTTCTGTGAGAAAATCTTTAATTTTCTTGAACAAATTTGAGGGTTAAAAGATTAATATGAAAGGATGTGACAAATTTGGTGATTCTACATACTCGCGGTCCCAATTTATACCTAAAAATGTGTATTCCGTGATGTACTTAGTGACCCTGTGACCTAGATATTTTACCATTTGACCTCAAAAGTTATTTTTGCCTAGCCATCTACAAAATGATTAGATATTCTTGGACTCCGAAGATATCGCACAGATAAACAGATAGCTATACATGTATGTAGGCAGGCAGGCAGACAACCACGATACCCACACCAGCCTTTGGGGGCATGAGTAATAATAATGTCATATATTGAGAAACATAAACGCATATTATAGCTACCAGAAAAACAACAAATAATAACAAATATAGGTGACGGACAGAATTTTTAGCTGCGGGTAACAGCTGAGTAACCTGTCATGCATGATGTTACTTAGTCAGTTAGTTAGTCAGTCAGTCACTAAGGCTTGTTCCGCGCTGTATCTAAAAAACTACCAATCCAATTTGGCTTAAATTTTAACGCAACAAAGGAACTTAGCCATGCAAGTGGATTTCCCGATGTTGGTCATCATTCGGATAGATGAACGTACATCCGGATTGGGTCAAATTCTTGACCTGTGGCTATATGGGAAACTGATGATCTGATTTAGCTCAAATCCTAACACAGGCAAAGGTGTCACTAGGGCTCCCCAACTTTGGCTGTGATCTGAAAAAATCGGGAAAATTAGAAAAATAATGGCTTTACGAGGCTACGAGCTAAGATCATAAATATTTCACAAGTTGTATAGAAATTAAAAAATTTAATGGCAAGTGCCACATCCTGAGATGAATAAAAAATCGGTTCCATTATGTGGTAGATAGGTACTGCTAGAATCCCCCCTCAAGTTTGATCAAGATCTGTTTGTCAAAAATGGAGTACCGATAGTAACAATTTAAAAATTTAAGGGTGAAGCCACCCTTCTGAAACCCAGTAGGGCAGTGAATTGAAAATCAGGCTCTATAATGATGTCATGAGTTAGCTATAGAATATCCTCTCATGCTTTATTAAGATTCATTCATCAATAATGGAGAAGTAGCGATTTTAAATTTATGGGTTGGGTGGGTGCCTTATAAAACTCATCAGGGTGGTGAATAGAAATTTGGGTTCCATAATGATGTCGATAACAGAAGAGTCATGATTTTAATATTTATGGCTGGGGTGTCCTGCTCAAACCCAGCAGGGCAGTGAATGGAAAATCGAGCTCTGTACTAGTGTTGGTACATATCCCTAGAATAGGTGTGTGACGTTTCAGCGAGATTGCATGCGATCTGAATGAGAATTAATAAAAAAGAAACAAAATATCCACAAGAACATGACCAAGCTTTAGAAATCTGTTCTGGATCTAAAAGTTAATATGCAACTAGATTACTCAGTCGATGACGCATCTCAAATCTCCACTTAGCTTGGAGCTAGAGCTTCTTTAACCCTTTAGCACTTATATCAGCAAAAACGGCTTCTACAGTGGTCTTGAGAAATGTCAATTTGCAGACAAGAGAAGACTATTTTTGAAAATTTACCACTGGAATAACCGAGCCAGTCATTCCAGTGCTAAGCTTTCAAAAATAATCTTCAGGTCTGCAAATGGACATTTTCTTTGAAAACATTAAAATTTTCTTTAACAAATTCGAGGCTTAAAGGGTTAACATACACCAGTATACAAGCATCCAGTTAACCCATAGGCCATGGAATTTCAGATTCATATAGTCAATTCCAGTTCATTTAGATAACTAGATTGCCCGGTTGATGATGCATCATTGCAAATCCTCCATTTTCATCGCTTTGACCCTCCCCCTGCGGGTGGAGCCAAATGGAAATGTTCTCTTGCACTCTGGAATCGTATGTGTAACTAACATAGCAAATTTGGTAGAATTCGGTCTAAAGGTTTCGGAGGAGTTGTGTTACAATCAATTTGACCTTTTAGCCCTGCATCCACCCACCCTGGAGGTGGAGCCCTATGTAAATGTGTGGGCATACTCACACTCATATGGGTCAAATTATATTGAACTCCATCCATCCGTTTTAGAGGAATTGCATTACAATCAATTTTCTGGACACACAGACACAGGTGTGGGATGACATAGTCAAAGGGTTTAAATTGTCTCAGACAGCAATGACTTTCAGTTATTCCAGTGGTAAATTTTCAAAAATAGACTTCTCTAGGTCTGCAAATGGACATTTTCTGTGAGAAAATCTTTAATTTTCTTGAACAAATTTGAGGGTTAAAGGATTAATATGAAAGGATGTGACAAATTTGGTGATTCTACATACTCGCGGTCCCAATTTATACCTAAAAATGTGTATTCCGTGATGTACTTAGTGACCCTGTGACCTAGATATTTGACCATTTGACCTCAAAAGTTATTTTTGCCTAGCCATCTACAAAATGATTAGATATTCTTGGACTCCGAAGATATCGCACAGATAAACAGATAGCTATACATGTATGTAGGCAGGCAGGCAGACAACCACGATACCCACACCAGCCTTTGGTGGCATGAGTAATAATAATGTCATATATTGAGAAACATAAACGCATATTATAGCTACCAGAAAAACAACAAATAATAACAACTATAGGTGACGGACAGAATTTTTAGCTGCGGGTAACAGCTGAGTAACCTGCCATGCATGATGTTACTTAGTCAGTTGGTTAGTCAGTCAGTCACTAAGGCTTGTTCCGCGCTGTATCTAAAAAACTACCGATCCAATTTGGCTCAAATTTTAACGCAACAAAGGAACTTAGCCGTACAAGTGGATTTCCCGATGTTGGTGATCATTCGGATAGATGAACGTACATCCGGATCGGGTCAAATTCTTGACCTGTGGCTATATGGGAAACTGATGATCTGATTTGGCTCAAATCCTAACACAGGCAAAGGTGTCACTAGGGCTCCCCAACTTTGGCTGTGATCTGAAAAAATCGGGAAAATTAGAAAAATAACGGCTTTACGAGGCTACGAGCTAAGATCATGAATATTCCACAAGTTGTATAGAAATTAAAAAATTTAATGGCAAGTGCCACATCCTGAGATGAATCAAAAATCGGTTCCATTATGTGGTAGATAGGCACTGCTAGAATCCCCCCTCAAGTTTGTTCAAGATCTGTTTGTCAAAAATGGAGTACCGGTAGTAACGATTAAAAAATTTAAGGGTGAGCCACCCTTCTGAAACCCATTAGGGCAGTGAATTGAAAATCAGGCTCCATGATCTAGTCGAGAATGACACATAGAATACCATTCCCAAGATATTGCAGGGCAGTGAATTTGGCTATGTAATGGTGTCAATAAAATTACCAATAATATATTCCTCTTAAGTTTTATTGAGATCTGTTCATCAATAATGGAGGAGATGCGATTTTAAAATTTAAGGGTGGGCCACCTAGCTAAAAACCACCACGGCAGTGAATTGAAAATCAGGCTCTATAATGATGTCATGAGTTAGCTATCGAATATCCTCTCATGCTTTATTAAGATTCATTCATCAATAATGGAGAAGTAGCGATTTTAAATTTATGGGTTGGGTGGGTGCCTTATAAAACTCATCAGGGTGGTGAATAGAAATTTGGGTTCCATAGTGATGTCGATAACAGAAGAGTCATGATTTTAATATTTATGGCTGGGGTGTCCTGCTCAAACCCAGCAGGGCAGTGAATGGAAAATCGAGCTCTGTACTAGTGTTGGTACATATCCCTAGAATAGGTGTGTGACGTTTCAGCGAGACTGCATGCGATCTGAATGAGAATTAATAAAAAAGAAACAAAATATCCACAAGAACGTGACCAAGCTTTAGAAATCTGTTCTGGATCTAAAAGTTAATATGCAACTAGATTACTGAGTCGATGACGCATCTCAAATCTCCACTTAGCTTGGAGCTAGAGCTTCTTTAACCCTTTAGCACTTATATCAGCAAAAACGGCTTCTACAGTGGTCTTGAGAAATGTCAATTTGCAGACAAGAGAAGACTATTTTTGAAAATTTACCACTGGAATAACCGAGCCAGTCATTCCAGTGCTTTGCTTTCAAAAATAATCTTCTTCAGGTCTGCAAATTGACATTTTCTTTGAAAACATTAAAATTTTCTTTAACAAATTCGAGGCTTAAAGGGTTAACATACACCGGTATACAAGCATCCAGTTAACCCATAGACCATGGAATTTCAGATTCATAAAGTCAATTCCAGTTCATTTAGATAACTAGATTGCCCGGTTGATGATGCATCATTGCAAATCCTCCATTTTCATCGCTTTGACCCTCCCCCTGCGGGTGGAGCCAAATGGAAATGTTCTCTTGCACTCTGGAATCGTATGTGTAACTAACATAGCAAATTTGATAGAATTCGGTCTAAAGGTTTCGGAGGAGTTGTGTTACAATCAATTTGACCTTTTAGCCCTGCATCCACCCACCCTGGAGGTGGAGTCCTATGTAAATGTGTGGGCATACTCACACTCATATGGGTCAAATTATATTGAACTCCATCCATCCGTTTCAGAGGAATTGCATTACAATCAATTTTCTGGACACAGACACAGGTGTGGGATGACATAGTCAAAGGGTTTAAATTGTCTCAGCAATGACTTTCAGTTAAATTTTTTTCAAAATAATTAATTCCAAAAGGGTTAGTATAGTGTGAAATAATTTTTTAAATATGGTCGTATAATTGATGTGTGAATGAAATCAATGGTTAAACCGGCATTGTGTTCCGTGTGGAAAACATTCCAGAGCATTCTGCACGTACAAAATTGGCTTTTCTCGGTTTGTATATTATATGATGTAATTAATGCGAACACAGCAGATTATCAATAGTTTGCAGATTTAGCAAAACGTTTTGAAACGTCTTCCCTACTATGCAAGTATTTAGATCACTTCCTATGTCAGTTCCTATGTTAATGTACCTGCATTAAGCAACACCTGCCTTTCATAACCAGAGACCAGATTTTCATAGTCCCTTGATGAAGGTGTCCATTATAGGCAGATTCCTCCTATTATCCCCTCCCCAACCACTCCTGTTCAGTTTCATGGTCTCCCCCCCCCACCCCCACCCCCACCCCTGCCCAATTTGATGGTTTTATCTTTCCCACTCCACATCATCTGCCAATCTTGCTCTTTTCCCAACACACACACCCAACCACCACATCTGTCCAATTTCATGGTCTCATCCCCCCCCCCCCCCCAACCACCACCCAACCACCACCACACCTTGACCACCCATGTCCAGTTTTAGTACCATATTCACACACACCTGCACCGCATACACACATGCACATACACATACACATAGACAGTTGTGTTGCTGCAGATAACAGAGGATGGAATTTTTTTTTTAACCTTCCCCCCCATTGCAGGGAGAAGGGGCACACAAATCCCCCATTGCAGGGGGTGGGGTGGCATGTGTGGTGAGGTGGGTGGGCAGCAACATCGCTAAACAGAATTCCCAGTTTGATGATCTATCCTCCCTAAATTCTCAAAGTGAATTAGTCTGGAAAGAATTGTGTCCTTTAAATGTCTTAATAAACATTGGGCTAGTCCAGTAGCTGTATACTAGAGGTGTATATTTCAGATTAACTCTTATTTCTTTAGTCCAAATATCTTAATGTCAAATCAACTACGCTGTTAGACTGTTGAATATTTAGAATCTCCTTTGACTAGAAAATGTTGCTGCCAATGGCTTTCCTGTCAAGTTAATTTCAAGATGTTCAGCAAACCAGTCTTGGTGCAGTAAGCTATTGTTGTTTCTGCTCCGTAGGGTTGAAAGGGTTAAAACAATTGCTAATTGAACTAGTCAACTATAATTGTCATGTTCATTTCAACAGTATTTCCAGAATTGTTCCTATTGTCTTCTAGCTCTGTGATTCAGTTACATAACCAAGATTAGAGGCTCCAAGAAATAATGATGGCCTTATGTTACTTATGCTACCTCTAAATTATGCTAACATTTATTGGGAGAAAATGGAAGAGATAATATGACAGACTTAGCTCAGGTAGATGTAGTTTTCCATGTATTATATATTTGCTCTTTGACAGTCTTGATTATATTTTTCTCCAGGTAGCTAGCTAGATGGATTTTGTCAGGTGTGTGTTTGTGCTTGTTGAAATTCTAAACTTTGTTCTTAAAATAGTGTTCATTCTGGATTTCAGTTTCTAGGAATTTAGTTTCCATGTCAATAGATATATTATTCAACAAAGATCTAAAAGTTTTTTATCATGTTTATTATTTTTCAAACGATTTGATTGAAAGATATTGTTGGCTGAAATCTTGTCAAATTGATCAAGCAAATATTATATAGACATTCTTAGCTAGTGAATATTTTGTAATCAATTTGAAAATCATAGCAGCAACAACATTCAGTCAAATCGTTCATAAAATAATCAGCCTGGAATTATTTGTGACATGCAGCAATGAGCATTGTTTATCACATACAGAATGAGCAGTTGTAATGTTCATAAACCTTTCAAGAGTTTCACAGTGCAGTAAATTGCTATAGTACAGCTGAGAAATGTTTCCAAAACAAAATAAAATGTACTGTAACAGTTGAATATCTTGGACTTCATTTGATTGGAAATCAAATTAAATACAAAATATTCAACCAGAACATTTCTTACATTGTGTTCAAAAGTTTACTAATTAACATGTTTCTGTTTTTGTTTTAGAAACATGTTAAGTTATTTGTGAGCTGCACTGTATAGCAACTGAACTGTAATTGATTAAACATTTAATCCTTGTAGACCAGAAAGCACAGTACTCACTCACTCACTCACTCACTCACTCACTCACCCACCCACCCATCCACCCACGCACACATGCACGCACACTCTTCCTCCCTCCCACCCACCCACCCACCAACCAACTCACTCACACCTACCCACTCGATCAGCTTCAAACTTGGTCAACTTATAATACCCATTGAGGAATTGTGTGCAATTCAACAGAATTTTAATTCGCCAAAGGGTTTTCGAGGTACAACATCTGTCCATGGGCAAAAATGTTCCATATGAAATGTATGGAGATTTTCAGATTTGATTTTTGATCTGTGATTACACATAGTTTTGATTGGATCAACACTTGGGTGGGAAGTTAATACCTTATGGTTCCGAAGACGTTGGATCATTTTGGGATCAATGGTTGAGGTTATCCCTTAGGGGTCAAAGTTACCAGTTTTAGTTTTTAGCAGAAATTAACTCGGTCGGATATGGTCGATTTCCCATGTCACCCTGTAATCTCAAGGTCAACCCTTTTTATACCCGTCCAAAAAATTGGAGGGGTATTTATGTGATGGCATGGTCTGGGTGGAAGGGTGACTGGCCTGAGCGGGTGGCAGAGTGGTTTCCGGATGATAACTCTGTTACCGTTTGTCGGATCGCTTTGAAACTTAATAGGCTGGTTGGAAAGGTCTGGGAAGAAACCTCTAAATCAACGATGATCTGAAATTCAAGATGGCTGCCAGCCACCAGTGGCCATCTTGAAAATTGCTTTGAAACTTCATAGCGTAGTTGGGCTTGGTCTGGGTAAGAAACTATCGAAATTGACAGTGATCCAAAATCCAAGATGGCCGTCAGCCACCGACGGCCATCTTGAAAATTGCTTTACAGATGATAACTCAGTTAGCGTTTATCGGATCACTTTGAAACTTTATAGGGTGGTTGGACTAGGCCTGGGGAAGAAACCTACCGAAATCGACAATGATGCGAAATCCAAGATGGCCGACAGACACCGGTGGCCATCTTGAAAATTGGGTTCCGTATGATAACATCTTGACCGATTAACGGATCACTTTGAAACTAAATAGGGTGGTTGGATTAGGTCTGGAGAAGAAACCTATCAAAGTAGACAATGGTCCGAAATTCAAATGGCCACCACCCACCAGTGGTCATCTTGAAAATTGGTTTCTGGATGATAACTTCTTGACCGATTAATGGATCGCTTTGAAACTTCATAGGATTACTGATCTGTGTCTGAGGAAGAAATCTCTGTCTTCTGATAGCTATCATTCATTGGTTTGTCATCATGGCAGCGTATTATGCGCTGTTTGCGGAGTTCTTGTGTGGGTACATTGCCCTCAAATGGCATAAAAGTTATCAATTTTAATTTTTTGCAGAAATGGTCTATTAATTATACAATCCAATAAATATATTAGATTATACCCTATGGCCCTTCTTGGAGTTCAGGCAACCCATTTTGGTGAAAATTACATTTTCGATTTTGGCAGAAATTAACTCCTGTTGCTCGGAAGAAAAGAAAAAGAAAAAAAAATGTAATTGCCAAAATCGTTCTTGGCTTGATCGATTTTGAAATCTGGTCAACTTTTAGTTTTTATTCTGATCTGATATGGGATAAATTTTAAAGTTAATCAATCCAATGGGTTTCAAGAAATCCGCTTTTCCGTTCCAAGCTGTCTACATAGGAAATTTAGGCAAGTAATATTTAGACCATGTTTTTTCCTAGATTTTTTATCTGCGACTGGCTTATGTCTGTCTGTCTCACTGTGTGGGTGTGCGTGCCTGCATGCATGCGTGCAGGCCTGCATGCCTGTGCGTGTCCTGAGCTGTATGTCAAAAACAGATCTGATTTGGTTCAAATTATAACACAACGTAGGAACCTGCCGTGCAATAGGATTTTCCGACATTGCCCATTATCCGAATAAAAGAACCTGGATCCTGATCAGATCAACTTCTAGATCTGCACATCTCAGAAACAAATGATCGGATTTGGCTCAAATTTTAACACAGGAAAGAGTGTAACCATGCACTAGGATTCCCCCATTTTGGGCATGATCCTAAAAAATCCAGAAAATCCGAACACTTTCAATGTGATAAAAAAGGAATGGCAAGGGTCTGCAATCTCTGATTGCTCTTGTTATTTTATGTAATGTAATTGGGTGTTCGTTTCAGAGCCCAGAAAAGAATGGATGGAGAGAGTGTTTTTGGATGCAAGATCCAAGTTGACTTTGCTGCAGCTGTTCCTACACCGCTGGCATCCATCTCCTCACAACCCCCTGCTAAACAAGCTCCAGGTGAGTCAAACTTATCTATAATTAGTATTTGCCTTGATATTATAACCACACAATGGTGATTGACAGGTGGTAACTAACCTGTGTTAACCCTTTAACCGTCAAATATGTTCCAGAACATATCAATTTCACTACCCGTACATCAGCGACCTATCCAGAGATGGATGTGATGGGGTGGATATATGTGGTGCATAGGTGAACCAATAGTCTTTTCTCTAACATGTCTGTATATAAAATCCAAAGGAATTTATACACTTTCGGAGAGTATTGTCATAACCTACCTTAGGTCAAACAACATATTCTGTTTCTCTACAGTTCAGATCATAAATAAATTAACGTTTCCCAAACAGATACCGTGTTAGTACAATTTTAAACGCTATGTGAGAAATATTCTTTCTCCTTCGATCAATACTCACCATTCTATTACTTCGGATACAAGCTATCCTGGATAGCTGGCCCTAGGACTATAGACTTAGTAAGCTTTACTGACTCCTGGAACCGGGTATTCGGCTCCCAACTGCCGAGTACCCGTTTGCCATGAAGCTCATTCATGTTTGCATAGCAACAAGAGCTACATGCTTTTTTGTGCAGTTGGAGTCTTACGTTTTCTAAGTCTTTTTCTGTGTATTGTCACAGCTTTGTGCGTTCTCTAAGGATTATATTGGATTACCATGGAAGGAGCCGATGATAACCAGGTTGTATAATTCCATGTTATTCCATGGTTAAAAGACTTAGATCTTCAAAATTTTGTCTGTCGCATGTTCCAATTTCTGACCCCGAATCTGGGACGTGTGTTAACAACGAAATATGCCAGATGATCGCCTTCCTTTAAACGCCAACAGGCGATCGGCAGATATGAAATAAGGTGTTGGCCTTACGGTGTTTTAACACGAAAATCGGCTGACGTCGTTCTCCGTAAGATCCGAGCGGGTGACGTCACACCGTGTTACTCGGATGTTTATGTGAAGAAAATGTTTACTTAATTCGCACATCTGATTCTAGGTGCTGCGTACTTTAATTGGTACCAGAAAAAATTGGGATTTTCAAGTTTTGTGTGTTATCACGATCTGTTTGCAATGATCAGTGGTTTCAAAATTCTTGATTTAGATGTGTGGTCTGCGGTTTTACCGTGTGCTACAGCAGTTTGTTTACATTTTGTTGTTTCTTCACATCGTTTTGGCCTTAGTTAGGAGTATAATTTATATTCATGTGACGAGTGCCACAAATTCGTAAGGATTCTGTTCAAGGACCATGTCTGTTTCCGCCGTACTAAGTGTAATCTTGACAGTAGGTGTAATGTTTGCGCAGTGTGGTCGGTCGATATGATGCATAAGTTCCTTGCCCAGAAGGACTTGGCTGGGTCTGACGCAGGGTCAGGCGGTCCGAAAGTAAATCGTGGAGCGTCCGTTTCGGCTCGTGGGGGCATTCCATGTCTGCAACCGGAGGTGGCGGAGATGGCACCGCTGCCCATGCTGGTGTCGTCCATGCTGCCAAAAGTTGTAGGGCAGTCTCTCCCCATGTTTGATTCAGACTCTGTCCTTGGACAGGGTTCTGGACTGGCCACTGAGGGAGCCATCTCGTACAGCCCCCTGGCAGTCCCGTCGGGCTCCGGCCTGATGGGCTCTGTCTCTCTGCGGCCACCTCCGGGTGGTCCAGTAGCGGTGGCCGGTCCGTCAGGCATGGGAGCCGTCCACCAGGACGGCTCCACGGTTTCCTCGTCTAGTGACGACTCTTCGGGGTCTGGTCCGGCGGTCAGACATGGGGTGCCATTGGCGCCAGTGTTTGGCCACGGTTCTTCAACCGCTACGGGTCCGCACGGTTTTCCGTGCGGGCCTACTCCATGGACTGGTGTGTTCCATGGGGTGGCGGCAGAACCGTACGGTACCGGAGTTCCTGGCATATCAGCAATGGCTCCTAGCCGGGAGGCCATTGTTGGTAGGGCTGTGAACATGTCAACGGGTGACGTGTTCACGGGAGTGTCCTCCTCGGGGACAGATTGGTCTGAGGCTCTGGCTTGGCTAGCCAGGGTAGACCCGTCTGTCGTTTCGACCACGGCCGAGGAGGATGCACCCCGTCCATCAGTTGCATTGATTAGGACGGGGATCTTGCCCGCAGCCCGGATCCAGTCTATTGGACTGGATCCAAGGTTTATTGAGTTGCTTGATGCATTTATAGCAAACAACTCCTGACCAAGGGCCAGCTTCCTGCGGCCTCCAGAGAGGTGCGGGCGAGGTGTCATATTCCACGGTGGGAATACGACAGGTATGGTGTTGTCCCGTCGGTCACCGAGGATGACCGCTGGGTACTGGGTGTCCAGAGTGCTGGAGCGGGTGGCACCGCCCCGGCATTGGTGGACAAAGCTCAGATACACCATAATGAAGTCCTGTCCCTGTGAGGGGGTGAGGGCAGCAATGAGTGCTGTCAACCACTCTTATCGCCTACTTCAGTCAGTGTGGGCTGAAGCGGGGGCAGGCCACCCTGTGCCACCTGTGGCGATTTCATGCATTAATGACAGCCTGGTGCTGTCTATGGACGCATTGGCAAGGGTGCAGGCACGTGTGACTAAGTCCAGGAGGCAGATGGTCCTTGACCATATGCGTCCGGCTACTGCCGTCAGGGAGCGTCTTCTTGGGACGCCCCTGACAGGCCCTAGCATCTTTGGTGGCCAAGCGCGGGCCATCTTAGAGGACACAGCCAGCATTGCGCAGAATCGGTTGGCAGTTAAGCTGCAGCTAGAGCTAGTGCATCAGGCGCACGCACTAGGGGCTGTAGCCAAGCAGCTGACCGGACAACCTGCTAAGAAGCAGAAAAAGCACAAAAGCAAGGCGAAAGCTAAGCCTAGTGCTGCTTCTGTTTCTCCGGCGAAGAAAGGCAAGAAGGTTGTGGAGGCCCCTACCATCCCCAATGTTGCTCCTGATCGCCCGAGAGGCAGGAAGGGCAAGGGGAAGGGTAAGTCCTCAAAGGGCGGAAAGAAGGGAGCGGATCGTACCTGAGGGTACGAGGGCTCCCTTCGTATCTGCCTGGACCGCACCTGTGTGACAGGAACAGCGGTGCCAGTTAGACCAGCCAAGCCAAGACCAAAATGGTTCTCTCTCTCTCTCGTCAAGAGAGGGGGGGGGGGGGAGTGGATCGCAAGCCAGACACCCCCATTAGGCATCGATGCATCTACAGTGGGTGGAAGGCTCATGTGTTTCATCGAGGCTTGGCGAGGTGTGACATCAGACAGTCTGGTCCTGGGATGGTTATCCCAGGGGTACATGCCGGAGTGGTGGGACTTTCCACCCCAGAATCTGTCTTTGGCACCTGTCTGGCCACTCGTACCAAGGGAACCAGACAAGTTGGAAGCCATTCAAAACGAAGTGTCAGGTTTGCTTCTGAAGGGAGCAATAAAACCAGCAAACCAGAACACTCCAGGCTTCTATTCAAACATGTTCCTTGTCCCCATGAGCACAGGTCGGTAATGGCAGGATTGAGGAAAGGAATGTGGTGTGTATCGATCGATCTGAAAGATGCATATTTCCACATTCCAATGAACGGGAGTTGTCACAGGTTTCTGAGATTTGCGTTTCAAAAGCAAGTATGGGAGTTTATAGTCCTCCCATTCAGCCTGTCGACAGCTCCACGGGTTTTCACCAGAGTGGTCCTTGCGACGACAGCGTTTCTCAGAAAAGAGAACGTGGCGCTTCACACCTACATAGACGATTGGCTGATCAAAGCAGACACAGTCAGGTTAGAGGTGGATACTGCTCTGACTCTGAAGTTGCTTTCTGATCTAGGCTGGATAGTCAACAAGGAGAAATCCGAGTTGACACCCACTCAACATTTCGTTTATTTAGGGATGCGATTCGATCTCGAGGAGGGCAGGATTTACCCCTCAGAGCCCAGAGTGGTGTCTCTGTTAGCCATCCTCTAGACCTTTCGATTGGGAAACCACATTCAGCCGAGGCGGTTTCTTCAGATGCTGGGCATGATGGTCACTATGGAGCAGGTAATCCTGTACGCTGCTCTGATGTGAAGACCTATCCAGTTGTATCTGATGTCTCTGTGGAAACAGAGAACAGAACCCCTGTCAAAGCTGGTGCCAGGTTTGGAGCCAATAATGTCACATCTTGTATGGTGGAAAAAGCGTCAGAATCTCCTAGTAGGGATTTCGCTGCACCTACCCTACTCCCAGCTGTCCGTGTACATGGATGCATCGCTGGCCTGCCTGGGAGAACACTAGGTCTCAGGCACATGGACTCTCCAAGAGAGCCAGCTGCATATCAATCTGTTGGAAACGATGGCAGTGGAACTGGCATTGGAATAGTTTCTTCCAAAAGGCAAGGGCAAGGCGATATTGATACGGTCGGACAACTCGACAATAATATCATACATAAATCGCCAAGGCGGGACCAAGTCACCCACACTATGTATGAAAGTGTGGCACTTGATTCAATGGTGCAGGAATTACTCGGTTGTTTTGAAAGCAGCTCACATTCCTGGGCGATTGAACATTCTGGCGGATGCTTTGTCTCGCAGACAGAGGATTCTGCCAACAGAATGGTCTCTCAACCCTCCAGTTCATCACAAGATCTTCGAGCATTGGGGCAAACCAAACATGGACTTGTTCACCGCAAAGAAAAATGCTCAAATCATCACTTATGTCTCGCCCATTCCAGAACCAAATGCCGTCGATACAGACGCTCTGGCGATAAGCTGGAGAGGGATGCACGCATACACCATTCTTCTGCCGAAGGTTTTGGTTAAGATCAGGGAGGAACCATGCCTGGTCCTGCTAATAGCGCCATTTTGGCCCAGCAGGGCGTGGTTCATCTGGATCTGCTGGTGGACAGTCCAGTGCAGCTGCCCGAGACTCCGAACATAATCTCCCAGGCCAAGGGTCGCTTCCTACATGAGCGGCCCGAGATGTTCAAATTGACTGCGTGGATGTTATCAAACAACATTCCACGTTGGAAGGCTTTTCTCAACAGGCTGCGAGCTTCATCGCAGCCACGAGAGGGAGGTCAACATTCAAGTCATAACCACAAGGGTAGCAAATTTGCAGAGTGGTGTGAAGGAAAGCGTATTGATACCTTTCAATCCACTATTCAGCAAATAGCAGACTTTCTCTGTGAGCTGTTCTATTCAGGACTGGCTCCTGTCACAATTGCTGGATACATGTCAGCTTTGGCATCAGTTATCCCACGTCTAGCCAACAGGGATAGTCCAGAGGTGGCCCAGTTGAGTGTGATGGTGAAGGGAATGAGCAATCTCCGACCAAGACAACCGGTAGTCATTCCAGCCTGGAGTCTATCTTTAATGCTTAATGTACTGGCCATGCACCCTTTCGAACCCTTGGGTTCGGATAGTCTAAAGCATTTGACTCTAAAGGCGGTCTTTCTATTGGCAGCTTCCTTAGCGAGAAGGCGCAGTGAGATCCATGCGCTTTCAGCAGAGAGGGACTGATTTGTTGTCTCCGGAGAGGGTCTGTGACTACTGCCAAGAGCAGAGTTTGTGTCAAAGAATCAACCGTTGAAATATCCCGGCAAACCGATCATTATACCAAAGCTAACTAGGTTTGATCGTGATGCCAGTGTCTGGTGTCCAGTCCGTGCTTTGACTAAGTACAAAAACGGACGGACTCTACTGTCAAATGATGGGCATCTGTGGATCTGCCATAAGAAGCCATATGGCGCCACATCCATGGATTCTATCTCTCGTTGGGTAGTCGAATGCATTCAGACTACCCACGAGATTGCGACTGGGCACCAGGTGCAATGTGCTAGGGCTCATGATGTTAGAGGAATAGCCGCCTCAGCCGCCCTTTACAATGGTGTTCCGTTAGAGAACATCATGGCTGTTGCACAATGGCACTGTGAGTCCTCTTTCACGGATTACTATATGAGGGACATGTCAGACTCCGCCAATCCTCTCGCTTTAGCTGTTTTGAAGCGATAGTCTAATGGCCACACTGTTCCTCTCCCTTTTGATAACTTTGAAAAGCAAAAGTAGTAAGAACAGACATGGTCAAGCGAGAGGAATCCAACCATGAGTGTCACGTATGGTCGAAAATGTGTTGGTTGATGGTGCCACGTTTGAAATCCAGTATTCATAAGGTAATTCAAGTTTGACAGTTTTTTGTATTATGTTTATATATCATGATCATTCATTTTATATATTCATGCTCATTCCCAGGCTAATATGTGCAAAGAGCAGTTAACCCTCTTCGCATATTTGTGTTTTCAGGCGAGATGCATGTTCATGAGTTCTCTCCCTTTTCTTACGAGAAAAAGGGGATGGGGGGAGCAGTGATGCGAAAGTGATTCAGTCACTAAACTTGTCGGTCCTTTTAGGTCTCCGTATGACAAGTTTAGGTCTAAGTTCTTTCTCCAGGGGCAAAAGAGGCTGTATGGCTTGCCCCTTCCCACCAGGTTACCGACTAAATCTGGTGTTATCAAAGAGTAATATAATGGTAAGTATTGATCGAAGGTAGCTATGGAAACAATGAGCCTCACTGGCAGATGGGTACCCGTTTGTTGGGAACCGGGTACCCGCTTCCAGGTATTATCAAAGAGTAATATAATGGTAAGTATTGTAGATCTCGGAGAAAGGGAAATTGAAATTTCCTTCATTCTGGATGATAACTTGACTAAAATTTGTCGGACCAGTTTAAAACTAAATGGCTGGAATTCAGTATAAGGAGATTTAAACCCGGTTTGGCCTAAAGCTGATGGCCTCCCAATTTTATTAGTTAAGACCACACGTTGGTGCAAAGCATATTATTTTGAGAAATTACCACCAGGGTTTTTGAAAATTACCACCAAGCGATAATACAAGCATTCCATGTGATGGAAGCACATAAATAGTAGCAGATGAATGACATACAAACAATTTTGACAGTCTGATGCATAAGCTATCCAACGTAAATTTGTGCACTGTTAATAAACGTATGCCTATCTAAATATGACAATTTAGTTCATCTTACCCACCTGTTATAAATTATTATTGTCACGTTTTTTGCGCATCTTCACTCATATATGTGCTTTTTCAGTATACACGACAATTGTACACACTCAGGGCCAGCATTTGTCTCTAGTACGTAAACCTACAAATTACTCCAGTGAAAGCGTGGGAGAGTGAGTGTCATTATGCGTAAATTTATACATTAGCTACATTACATTCAAACAAGTGGTAGATATATACCCAGAATTTACCTCCTCGCCCACATACATATAGGATACGCATGCATGTGTAGGCCTATGTTTAGAATGGCAGGAAACATAAGTGGCAATGTGTAGGTCCGACCACAGGTATTTTTGGCATAATTTTTGCACCTGAATGCAGTGTTATTTGCTTGTTCAAGTAGGTTAATCTCGTAACCTATGAGAAGTCCACCCGCACCCACCCACCCCACCCCACCCCACCCCGGTCACTCATTGCTGGCATAATGTAAAATGATATTGTAATCAATGCTTGTTAAAATTGATGTTTTAGATTGTCACAAATAGTTTGGCTTAAGTGTACAGGAGATTTAATTATGTAGGCCTATAAAATGTATCCAATATGGGCCTAGCTTTCTCCAGTCTTAGACTTAAAGAATTGATTGTGATGCCATGGGCAAATTCGCAAATTCGGATCTACTGGTGGACTTTGCATTTGGTTTGTGTGTGTGCGCATGCTTACGTGCTTATGTGCATGTGTACGCGCATGCGTGCGAGGAGGTTGTGGGGCGTGGGGGGGGGGGGGGGGGAGGGTGGGAGAGTGGAATAGAGATACATCTGGAAAATCATAACAAATTCTGCTGAATTATAGGCTTAGTTTGGATACAAAATAGATATGTTGTTTATCAAATGGAATGCAGGAAATGACTTCGCATAGCATCAGAATTTTCAGGGAGAAGAACCAGCCCGCGCATATCTCCCCAAACGGCCATTTGGAGGGGTCACGCCCTCACTCACAGACCCTCTCCTATATTGGACTAACTCAGTAATAAAATCCTATATCTGCGCTTGACGGCCATCCCACCGATATTGGATGTAGCAAGATAGTGTCGTAAAAATACAGTATCTACAGAATCACACTAATATATTTTCTTGAAGCAGATCTCATTTAAAAAGGGTTTTTTCGTGCCCGAGATATTCATATTTAAATATGGCATCGGCGCTATTATAAACTTCTGATTATTTCTACTGGCAATATCATTGAGATCATTGCCTATTTCAAAATTCATTGCCAAATACAATAGAATGAAAAAGTTACCCTGGTTAAACAGTGTTGCCTGTATTAGCTTTGCTTAGCCATTGTTCCACTATGACATCACAGCTGCTTGGAATTCAAGGGAGGTAATTCATGACGTGATATTATAAAGCTATGTACTTTATCGTCAATAAATATAAAAATATGCCATGTATTAGCAAATTGATAATAGCAGTATGATTTGGAAGGACTGGATATATTATGTCTTAAAATACACTCCATATATGACCATTAAACCTCATTATTGAATACTGGCCATATACCAAACATGTCTGAGGAAGAAACCTATCAAAATTGAGGATATCTATCTCAATATTGCCATGGGCCATTGGTGGCCATCTTGAATATCAATTTCTAAATAATAGCTCCACTACCACTTATTAGATCAGTTTGAAACTTCATAAGTACATTGAATCAGTTCTGAGGAAGAAACGTATCAAAATTTCCTATGATCCAAAATAGCCACCAGCTTCTGTCAGTGGGTATATCACTCATTGCTATTTTGAAAAGTGGTTTCCAGATGATAACTCGGCTACTGTTTATCGTATAAACTTATTGACCTCACTTTGAGGAAGAAACCTATCAAATGTAATAATAATCTGAAATCCAAATTGGTTGTCAGCCATCAGCAGCCATCATGAAAATTGGTTTCAGGTTGATAACACTGCTACCATTTACAGATCAGTTTGAAACTTCATTGGTTCTGTGAACCACTTCTGAGGAACAAACCTATCAGAGTTAAGTATGATCCAAAATCCAATATTACTAGGTCTGAGGAATAAAACCCTTAAAATTGAGGATATCCTAAATCCAGTGAGGCCATAAGCAACTGAAGATCACCTCATAAATCGGTTTGATATGCTCATTTGACTAGGTCGGATAAAGAACTTATCAAAATCAACAATGATCCAAAATCCAAGATGATCGCGATCGACAGCCATCTTGGAAACTGGTTTCTCCTTCGATCAATACTTACCATTACATTACTTATTGATAACAGCCACCTGGTGGCTGTGGCCTAAGAATCCACTGATTTGACAAGCTCTAGCCGCTTCCTGGAACCAGGTACCCACCCCAACAACCGGATACCCATAACCATGAACGGCCACTTGTTTGCATAGCCAACCAAGAGTGACCGCCATTTTGTGGAGTCTAAAAAGTAGAAAAATGTCTGCGATTTTTCTGTGCTTCTGTGCCTATCTTCGTTAATGGATTAAATTGGATTACAATGGAAGACGCTGCTGATGCTCAGGTCATATAATTCCTAAATGTAATCTAGTTATACTGAAAACTTTGTTTCCTATTTTCGTGTGTGTTGTATGTTCCATTTCACCGGAACTTGGACGTATGAGACAGCGGAAAATGTTGGTTATGATCGCCTCCTTTAACCCCAACGGCGATCTGGCAGTAATATGAAATGTCTTTCGGTTTGTTTACACTAATTGGCTTACGTCATTCAACATGATGATCTGGGCAGGTGCCATCACACCCTTTTATCTCAGATTATTTCATTGGTAAAAATGATTCTTTAATCGCGCATCTTATTCTTGGTGGCTGCGTACGTGTTAGTACCAGAAACCTATGAATTTTTGGTCAAGTTTTGCGTATAATTTCCATCCTGTTTGCCAAAAACGCATTGAATCCAATGGTGATCCGAAATCAAATATTGCCACCAACCACAATTACCGATGAGCTGTAACATTGAGTTATATTTAATGGTAAATCTTTTAAGTACTATGTGAGAGTTGTCTCTCCTGACATACTTAAAATTTGCCAAGCGATTACTTGAAAATGCCAAAGTATATAGAAACTTCTTGCCCAGATTTAATATGGATGGGGGTGGCGGTGTCATGATATATGATACATGTAGACCATGGAGTGTTCATTGTGAAGCACTTGTTCATTTGCTCATTTCTTAGATGTACCATTGAATACATGAATCTGATGTGTCACTCAAGTATATGATGTCGCAATGAATTATGCCCCATATAGGCTAATGTCATGATCAAAATCCGTAATGAATGGCTTAGATAAGTCTGTCATGAACTTATAAGTCTGTCATATGTATGAATTGTATGTATGTCTATGCTGCTTAATAACCATTCTGTTGACTATTTTGAAACTAATTTGACTCGGCGCTGTCGCCACCATAGGCAGGAACAGCCACCCAATCAAATTACTTTCAAAATATTCCACAGGTTATCTGACATGTATAGCTACCATAAAATTGCGATTCTAGGGATTCAGGATTCAAAGTAGTTAAATCGATCCCAACACGGGTAGAGCATGGTTGGAGCTTAACTAGAGATGGCCAGGCATAGCTAAGAGTGGATACATCCATTTTTACAATCAAAACCTCCCGAGACCACATGTCTTTAGGAACTTCTGTCTTTCAAAAGTCATTTCATAGTAATGTAGTTTGTATTATGAGATCGTCTGTCTTTAGCGTTCATTGCTCTCCATAAACTGGTGACGGTAGTGAAGGTATACATAGCAATACTTTAATGAGCTACTAATTGTGTGTACATGTCATTAGTTTGGTTTGAATTACACCCAAAACTAATTTATTTTAAAAAAAATTGTTCTTACTTTGCAGGAAAAAAATGTAATACAAATCAAAAAGCCTCTAAAGCCTCTAAATCTATGACCGACACTAATTCCCAGCCTGCCTCAAAGGTGTCCAGTAAAGATTCGTGTAATAATAGGAATTTGGAGAAAAAGACTGAACAAACAAAACCTTTGAATATCGGCAAGCCAATAGTTAAAGCAGGAATGCAGAATTCATCTTCACCATATCCTCCACCACTTCTGGAAGAGCCGGGCAAACCAGCTCTAGTTCAGAATTTAAGGCATGAAAATGGATGGCGCTGGATGTCTGCCAGAGGAGGGGGAGGTGGAGGTTATAATTATCGAGGATCATCTGCTTCACCATTAAGGCAACAGAACAATCCTGAGTTCATTCAAAATGACTTCAGTAATAGACCGATTTACACGAGGAATCGGAACAGTCATGATTATGCCAATGATCAGGTTCCTGCTACAAGCCGTGGTGGTCATGGAAGTGTTTACAATAATAACAATGATTATCAGGATAGTGTTTTAAGGAACAATAGTGCTTACTCCGATCCAAGCCATGGTGATTTACGCAATAGAAGTTGTCCTAGTCCGGGTGCGTACCCAGGTAGTTATTCCGAATTCAGCAATAGAGCTGGTTCTAGTCACCGTGCATATCCAGGTAGTGATCCTGCTGAGCGAAGCAATAGACGTTCAAATCCTGGAGCTTACCCGAGTAATAGTTATTCTGATTTAAGTAATAGATCTTCTAGTCCTGGGGCCTACCCGGGTAATGGTTTTGCTGACCAAAGCAATAGAAGAGGTCCAAGTCCTGGGGCTTACCCAGGTAATGTTTTTGCGGATGTAGGCAATCGAGGTGCAGCAAGTCCTGGGCCATATCCAGGTAATTGTTATTCTGAGTTAAGCAATAGATGTGGACCTAGTCCTGGTTCATACCCAGGGAATAGTTATTCTGACTTGGGTAACAGAGGTGCTGCTAGTCATGGCACTTTCCAAGGTTCCAGTCATGGTGATATAAGCAACAGAGTTGGTACTAGTCATCGTGGTGGTTGCACTGCAGGAAGTTACAATCCAGATACTGATGGAAATATGGTAGACAGAGTGTGTGTTAATAATAATGGACCAAATGCAAGTTTGATCAGTAAATACTATATAAACAGACCAAAAAGTAAAAGCCCAATTGACTCAGATCTGTATAATTGTGGAAATGAATCAGCTTGTCCTAAGAGTCCTATCCCTATTAGGAAGCAGACAGAGCATCTTGATGCAAGTTTTTGCGACCTTGATGATTTAGGACTTGACACGACTATTGATCCGGATGCCAGCTCGGGTCTGCGGGATATTATCAACCAGTTTTCTCAGAAACCATCCCGCGAGGTTCTTATGCTTCAGCAACAGCTTTATCAAGAGGAACAACCGCCAGTGAAATGGGACAGTAACTTGGGCAATGGCTACCATGGTTACCAGACAGCCCTCGATACAATGAATACCCATGGTGGGCGACTAGGTCATCAGTATCAATGTGGTAACGGCAACGGGAGCACATATATGAACAATCTCAACAGAAGTGGTAGGTTTTCGGCTGGATATCCATGGAGATCACCTCCTAGAGGTACTTCGCCGTGTTATTTAACGAGGTCGATGACGCCACCATGTGATTATCCAATGTACAGTTTAGGTCAATATGGCACCTTTATGAACCAAGTCAGCTCATCGTATCATGATATGGCCCGGTTTAGGCCTAGTTCCCCATACTCTGGTCGGCCATGCTCACCACCAAGTCCAGGTAAGAAATCGTTAAGGTACGTTAAAAAGATGTGGTACTTAATGTGATTGAATTAAGCTTAATAATTTCATGGTGAAGCTGGCCAAAAAGGGTAAAAAATAAATAGTCTCTTGGCCTGCAAATGAATACTCACTAAGCAAATCTTTTGCATAATAATGTATAGTTTTGTCACGAAAATCAAAATGCCTGTCGCAAAATTGTGTGAATTGTATATTAGTAAATTTACAATTTAATAAGCATCCTGTAGAATTTTTGGAAACTAAAGTGACTAGTACAGTCAAATCAGTTTCAAAATATTCAACAGCTTACCAGTATATCTACCTTGAAATTTAGATTCTGTGAATGATTCCAACTGCCTTAGACAGTGGGCCGAGCTTATCTAGAAATGTCGAGACATAGCTAGTAACGGATCCCTTAGTTCAGTGTATTGATTAACTACAATGTCTAAGCACAGCATGACAATATGTATATTATTATACAAGATGAACCAGATGCCCATGGGCCTTGACTGATCTTGCCAATTTAGGAATTAAGTCTCCAGCATCTTCCATTCTCCTTTCTCCTGGTACCTTTTCAATTGTAACTCTCCAAACCATGCAGATAGATATGACACTCTTTCCTGATCCAAGAAATATTCTGTTTTAGTATTTTGAAACTAATTTTACTGGAAATGGTTGCTTACAAATATTACACCGCGCTCCATGTATGGTTGGGATTTAGATACTGGGATTTCAAGTAGAAAGCAGTTAGAATTTAAATGTGCCTTAGCAGTAATATCTATAAGTCAGTTGTTGCCAGCTTTAGAATTAGCAGGGTGAGGTGGGAGTAGGAGTGGAATTCAATAATAGTGATAAAATGTGTTCTTTATGATAGAAAATTTTAATGGAAGCTGTTGCTGTCTAGATAAAAAGCATTATTCTAGCAAAATATCGCTAAAGCGGAACAAGAATTATGGCCCCATCCATTACTTTTGTTTGTTTGTGTGTCGATTTACATTCCCATGACATAACACTAGAATGTCAGCGAATTTATTGTTGCTGGTCTGTGAGTATAAAAGGGTTAAGCGCTGTGGCTTTGCTTCGATTTTGATATCCATGTAAACACCTGACATGATCTCAAATGGAGATGCATTGCAATAGTCTGTCCATCTTTTCCAGAGAAAAACTTAGTATTCTTTAATTAAGATAGAAAATATAGTTAGTTGAAAGGGGTTTTCATTAAAGAGATATGTGTATGTTTGCAGAGTTTATCACACCAGTGATATATGGTTAGCTGTTGAATGAAGATTGGTAAAAAAATCTATTTATTGCTTGTTGAAATTTTTCTAAATTTACAACTTGAATTACTTGCTCAGTTACCGAGCCAGTCATTCCAGTTATAAACTTTCAAAATAGTTTTCTCATGGCCTGCAAATCGAATGGACATTCCTCAAAACCAATGTGGAGGTTGGTTTTGGCCAGCTTGACGACTAAAGAAATAAATGCTGTTTACAGGGTTTATGCCACTGGGTGATATATGGTTAAATGCTGTAGAACTGACCGTGAGCAATCTGGATTACAACATTAGTGCTAAAGAATGGAGGAAGATTCTCTACAGTACATTCTCACCACAAGTACAGGTATGTTATCATGGCAGGTATGTCTGTACATATATGTTATCATGGCAGGTATGTCTCTACAGGTATGTTATCATGGCAGGTATGTCTGTACAGGTATGTTGTCATGGCAGGTACACAAGTACAGATATGTTATCATGGCAGGTACACAAGTACAGGTATGTTATCATGGCAGGTATGTCTGTACAGATCTGTTATCATGGCAGGTACACAACTACAGGTACAGGTATGTTATCATTGCAGGTGCACATGTACAGGTATGTTATCATTGCAGGTACACATGTACAGGTATGTTATCATGGCAGGTATGCCTCTACACATCTGTTATCATGGCAGGTATGTCTGGACAGCTAAATTATCACGGCAGGTATGTTATCATGGAAGGTATGTCTGTGCAGGTATGTTATCATGGAAGGTATGTCTGTACAGGTATGTTATCATGGCAGGTATGTCTGTACAGGTATGTTATCATGGCAGGTATGTCTGTACAGGTATGTTATCATGGAAGGTATGTCTGTACAGTTATGTTATCATGGAAGGTATGTCTGTACAGGTATGTTATCATGGAAGGTATCTATGTACAGGTATGTTATCATGGCAAGTACGTCTGTACAGGTATGTTATCATGGAAGGTATGTCTGTACAGGTATGTTATCATGGAAGCTATGTCTGTACAGGTATGTTATCATGGAAGATATGTCTGTACAGGTGTTATCATGGAAGCTATGTCTGTACAGGTATGTTATCATGGAAGATATGTCTGTACAGGTATGTTATCATGGAGGCTATGTCTGTACAGTTATGTTATCATGGAAGGTATGTCTGTACAGGTATGTTATCATGGAAGATATGTCTAGACTCAAAGCAAATACAATAGAAAATGGCATCATTTAAATTATCATGGCAGGTATGTTATCATGGAAGGTATGTCTGTACAGGTATGTTATCATGGCAGGTATGTCTGGACAGGTATGTTATCATGGAAGCTATGTCTGTACAGGTGTTATCATGGAAGCTATGTCTTTACAGGTATGTTATCATGGAAGGTATGTCTGTACAGGTATGTTATAATGGAAGCTATGTCTGTACAGGTATGTTATAATGGAAGCTATGTCTGTACAGGTATGTTATCATGGAAGCTATGTCTGTACAGGTATGTTATCATGGAAGCTATGTCTGTACAGGTATGTTATCATGGAAGCTATGTCTGTACTGGTATGTTATCATGGAAACTATGTCTGTACAGGTATGTTATCATGGAAGCTATGTCTGTACAGGTATGTTATCATGGAAGCTATGTCTGTACAGGTATGTTATCATGGAAGCTATGTCTGTACAGGTATGTTATCATGGAAGGTATGTCTGTACAGGTATGTTATAATGGAAGCTATGTCTGTACAGGTATGTTAAAATGGAAGCTATGTCTGTACAGTTATGTTATCATGGAAGCTATGTCTGTACAGGTATGTTATCATGGAAGCTATGGCTGTACAGGTATGTTATAATGGAAGCTATGTCTGTACAGGTATGTTATCATGGAAGCTATGTCTGTACTGGTATGTTATCATGGAAGATATGTCTAGACTCACAGCAAATACAATGGAAAATGGCATCATTTGGGGAGTGTTATCAGAATGCAGTAACAGAATTTATTGATTTTAAAGGATATCGTGTTTGTAATCTGGGTTTAATATTTTGCTACTCGCCGTTCCTATGTGGTCAATAGAACTGAAATTTATGTATGATAGTCTAGCAACCTGACCTTTGACTATGAATGTTTGATCATTGTTTTCTTTCTGAATCAAGCAGCATCAGCTAATGTATGGATGTGGTCTTGAGGATTTTTTGTTTGGAAAATGACTGCTTTTATAAATTTAATTATTATTCTGAATTATTATTGTGCTGGTGAAAGATAGTATAACACGTAAAGATAGTATAAAGGGTAAGGGTCCTTAATTTTTGGCGTACACAAAATTGCGGAGCAAATGTGCAAAAAATTATATATTGATATATATCGTGTGTTCCAATGTTTGAAAAGATTGTGATTTGTGTTGGGTTTGGTGTCTGTCGGGACGCAATGCATACACACATTCCTAATAACTTGTCAATGAAAACCAGTATCAAAAAGTTGAATATTTTGAAATTCCTTTCTTTGAATACAACTGTTGCTGCCTTTCAATAAAAACAATTTCCCAAAATTCGAGTTGTTTCTGTAAATTGCTCACAATTTCTCATGGTAAAAAATTTTGATTCAATCGAATCAAGATATCTTGAATAAAACGATTGACTAAGTATATAAAAAAAATTCTCCATCCTCCATCCCTAATAGTGTTATTTTTAACCAGTTAACCCTCAAATTTGTTCAAGAAAATGTCAATATTCTCTTAGAAAATATCCATTTGTAGACCAGGAGAAGGCTATTTTTTAGAAATTGCCACTGGAATGTCTGGCTCTGTTATCCAGCCAGTCATTTCAGTGGTATACCAAATCAGTCTTCTCTTGATCTGCAAATGGACTTAAGCATTAAAGAGTTAAGCATCCAATGTGATTATTTACAACTGAATCAAGGTCATTGTAAGGATGGCAGAACATAGATATCTAGTTATAATCAAGGTGATTTTGAAAATGGAATAACATAGGTCTCTCGCTATGATCAAGGTCTTTGTGATGAGTGGTGGAACATAGATATTCCGCTATCTTGCGACTTACAACCAGAAAATACATGAAGCTAGATTATTAAATGTGTGAATTATTTTTCAAACATAAAACACCCTTGA
Source organism: Chaetoderma sp. LZ-2023a (assembly GCA_034401795.1). NCBI lineage: Eukaryota > Metazoa > Mollusca > Caudofoveata > Chaetodermatida > Chaetodermatidae > Chaetoderma > Chaetoderma sp. LZ-2023a. Next base: position 68,951,557 of record CM067372.1, read on the forward strand.
GTTGTATTTAAAGAATTGGTTTATTACTTGCAGATTTTGAACATTTACGTGAAAACCCAACCAGACAACACAAGTTTGGCCTTGCTCAAAGTACCGAGCATCGAAGAGGCACGTTTCACAATCTCTCAATTTCATCGTAAGAAGATTGGTTATAAGCGTATCCATGTGGCACTACGCAGTGAGTTTACACAGGAGACCGTGAACACTATCAAGTAAGGCTTGTAGTGAGATGATACAGTATTAATTCACTTTATTTCGGATGACATCGGTTAAACCTTCAATGGTCAAAATTAGCCAAAAATAAATATTTACATATTGAATATCAATTTGCACACCAGATTTTTTTTTTTTAATTTACCAATGGAATGACTAGCTCAGTTATCGAACCAGGCATTTCAATGTTAAATTTTCAAAAATAGTCTCCTTGACATCGCTTGAGTGCGATACAGGGGACAGTTTTAAATGTGTTGACCATTCAAGTTCGACTATTTACTTCCTACCTGACATGTTTGATTATACCGTCAAACCTTTAACCCGTGAATTTGGACAGGGAAATTTCCATTTTCTCATAGAAAATGTCCATTTGCAGACCAGGAGAAAACTATTTTTGAATATTTACAACTGGAATGACTGGCTGGGTTATTGAGCCAGTCATTCCAGTCATAAATTTTCAAAAATAGTCTTCTCTAGGTCTGCAAATGGACATTTCTCAAGATCTCTGTAGAAGCCATTTTTGGCTGATGAGTGTTAATTGGTTAAAACTTACATGTAAACCAAATTCTTTCTCTCTACAAGTGTTCTGCTGAATATTTTGAAAAAGTTTAACTGAAAGTTTTACAATGACATCATAATCAATTATGTCATGAACGCTTAATTGATGACAGACTAAGCATTGGTGTATGAATTGTATGTCTTTACTATTTAATAAACATGCTGGGCGCTGTTGTTATATAGTTAGCTTGATATAGTTTAGATTCTGGGAACTCAGGTTTCAGAATTTTAAATCGATTCCAGCGTGAGTAAAAATTGGGTGGAGCTTAGCGCAAAATGAGGGGGGCATAGCTAGAAATGGATCCCTCTTTAACCTGCATGTAGGTAATAGACCTTTCCACTTTATCCAACCATCATATGACATCATAATTTAACAATGTGACGTGTAGAATGATATCAAAATCAATGACATCATTATGATGTCATGAATGATGTAGATAAGTACATCATAAATGCATAATTCAAGACGGACTATACATTGTTGTATGAATTGTATGTCTACTATGTAATAAATATTCTGTTGAATATTTTTAAACTAATTTGACTGGGCGCTGTTTCTGCCATAGGCAGTAACAGCAGCCAGCCTAATTAGTTTCAAAATGTTTAATAGCTTATCTGTATAGTTTTGTGGAAATTGATAGTCGGTGAGTTCAGGGATCGATCGATCCCAACACGAGCGAGGTGTGGCTGGAGCTTAGCTGGAGGTGGGCGGAGCTTAGCAAAAACTGGAAAGGTCCATAGTGATAATCCAGTGGTCAAATCAACACTTTCTCCACAATTTGACACATCAGTAAGATCACCACAGGCAGATGGCTTGTCACCAATGCTCTTCAGGTCTTACCTCCCAGTTCTGTTATCTGTTCAAAAACATCCGTCTCCACTACTAGAGTGGGTGGGTCGGTGTTAAAAGTCAAAGCGGAAATTGATTGTGGTGCAACTCTTCTGAAGCCATTGGATGGAATTCACCCAAATTTGCTGTGTGAGTTACCCATATGATTGCGGACTGCACGAGGACATTTACATTTGGCTCTGCCATCAGGGGCCGGGGAAGGGGTCAAAAGTTCACAACAAAAATTGATTGTAGTGCAACTCCTTCAAAAACCTTTTGACAGAATTCAACTAAGTTTGTTATGCGAGTTATCCATATTATTGAGGAGTCCAAGGGAACATTTACATTTGTCTCTGCCCTCAGGGAGTGGGTGTCAAAATGTCAAAGCAATGACTTGCGATGGCATGCCATCGACCATCCATCTAGATTTATATCCCATCATTATCATGTGCCCCCCCCCCATCGTATTATCTGCTTACATGCACAAGTCATGAAACTTCAAGTATAAACTGCCTTTATATACTAATCTGTGGTAATTATTTCATATGATGACATTTTACAACCAGAGTGGATACCACGTGATAATTTCATTTACGAACATGGCTAAGCTAAATTATAAAACACAATATTTGTTTGCTAATAAATTCCTTGATATTGCTGTTTTGTTTATAGAGCTGAAGCCGTTTCACTTCTGGTGGAAGTCACAGGACATGTTCTGCCATTGTTTAAATTTATTGAGCTGTTTGACAAAAGGTATTATTTATGTCGCGTTAAAGAAAACCTTAATATATGCATTAACTGTCTGTCTACTGAATGTCTGCAGACTACATTTTCCATGAGGTTTAACTCTTGATATGCTGAATATTTTGAAAACAATTTGACTGGATGTTGTTTGTGCCTAAGCCACCGACAACTTTCATTAAAATTGTTTAAAAATATTTAGCAGTTCCAGAGTTATTGCTCATTAAAATTATTGTCTTGTGGCTTGCGTCAGTCAAACAGTTAATGTTGTCTCCAAGTTAATGTTGTCTCCAAGTTAATGTTGTCTCCTGCTTAACCCTTTAACCCGTACATTTTTTCAAGAAAATATCAATTTTCTCAAAGAATGTCAATTTGCAGACCAAGGGAAGATTGATTTTGTTCAAGATAATTTCTTATGGAGCCTGTCTGTTTGCAGACAAAGAGAAGACTTTTTTAAATGTATTACTGCAATGACTGGCTCTGTATATGAAAAACTCTTGAAATGACAGCCAGGAATAAGCTTTTGTAACTGGGTGGCTGACATGGCAGTTTATTGAGCTACTACCATCGGCTAAAAACTCAAGTTCTACTTCTTGTCCAAACTTGCATGGCATGTTGCCCCTGGTGTCCCAAAAAACTGTATTAATTTGGGGACAAAGTTCAAGGTCAACTTAAAAGGTGGGATGGTGATCCTTGGAATTATACGGAATGGTTGTTTCTGTGTGAATTTACCATCAGCACATTGATAATGCAGAAAAGAGGGGAATTGTTAAAGATTCTCTGATCAATTATCCATCTTATTATTATTCTCATCCTTACTAATTTAGATATCATCGGCCTATAAGTGTGTCTGAACTGTATAAGATGAAGGACACGATAGAGATTCGTGAACAGGGCGGTGCCGGACGTATGGTCTATCTTATTGATCATGCAAGATCTACCTCTGTATCACCAGAGCCTGACTGCATGGATAAAGAGGTAGGTGTCAAGCCTATTTTGGAGAGCGGTGTCAATGTGAATTAGCATATCATGCAATTGAAGTTGAGGTTTATATCATTCTTTAGTTAACTCTTAATGCTTATATTTGTTCAAGAAAATTAAAAAATTTCTCAAAAAATTTCCGTTTGCAGAAAGATACTACTTTTGAAAATTTACCACTAGAATGACAGGCTCATCGAGCTAGTCATTTCAATATTAAATTTTCAAAAATAGTTTTCTTGATCTGCAAATGGACATTTTCCAAGACCAGTGCAGAAGCTGTTTTTGACCGGATTTGTTGAATGGTTAATGTTCAAAGCTTCCAAGAACAGGTGTCCTTGAAAACTAATATTTTTTTAATTTGATTGAATGTCATGAGATTTGCTAAGAGCCATATATACATCATGGGTGTCTGTGGAATGGGTTCCCTGAGGTGAATGGACCTTTCCTGTTTCGTGATCAATCACATGATGTCATAATCAACTACATGACGTGTAGGATGACGACGTAATCAATGACGTCATGAATGACATAGATAAGTTTGTCGTGAATGCTTAATTGATGATGGACTAAGCCTTGTTGTACGAATTGTATGTCTACTATTTAATAAAGATGCTGTTGAATATCTTGAAACTAATTTGATTCGCCGCTGTTGGTGCTATAATTTGACTGCACTGTTGCTGCAATAGGCAGCAACAGCACCCAGTCAAATTAGTTTCAAAATATTCAACAGCTTGCCGGTATAGTTTTCTGGAAATTGCTAGTTAGAGAATTCAGGGATCGATCGATCCCAACACGGGCAAAGTGAGGGTGGAGCTTAGCTAGAGTTTGGTGGGGCATAGCTATAACTGTATTCCTCCATTAGGTGTAGGCCATGGATCAATGTTCCCGCCTTCCAAGTAAATTGTTTTTTCACTGTAATTTTTGTCTCGCCTACGAAGCAGAAGCCAGACATATGGATCACTATTTCCGGCGGAGGCGGCATCGTCGGAGTCACCATATCTGTACTTATGGTTAAGGTTTTTAAATATCAATATTTCTCATCACTGCCCCATCAGATCTTGCTGAAACTTTACAGACATCTTATCTATAAAGTACCCCTGTTTAAGACTATATGCTCGGACTCAACGTCGTGCAGGGGTGTAACCCGCTGGGTGTCAATCCAGACATTTGGAGGGGCTAACCAGAGCATTATGCACAACGCTAATGAAATGACACTTGGAGATCGAATCAACCGAAATGGTGCTCGCCCTGTGAGGATCCGCCAGGCATTTGCAGTGCCGGGCTCCACGCCTAGAAGGAGCCCACCCTCAGCTACTGGAGGTCCCATCAACTCATCTTGTGGAGCCAGGGGACGAGGATGGAGAGTTACTGGGTTACCGAAAGAGAAGACCAAACTCAGAGAACCCCAGTATCAACATCATGCACTGGAACGCAGAAGGGGTTACCAACAAGAAATCAGAGCTCGAACAGTTCCTGTATGAAAACAACATTGATATCTGCTGCATTCAAGAGACACACCTGCAAGAAGGAAAACCATTTAAGATCAGAGGTTACCAGATTTTCCGGTGTGATCGAAGAGGAAGAAAGAAAGGCGGGGTGATCACCTTGGTCCGAAACAGCGTGAACGCCAGCCACATCAAAACCTTTGTGGAAGAGGCAGAATATAGCAAGATCAAGGTAACAACCAGCAACTCTGTGATTGGCATTGTCAATTATTACTGCCCTTATGATCATGTCGATAGTCACTTACAGGACTGGCGGTATGATCAGCGAACGAAAAGAAGACTGCCCTAATGACAAGAATCTCTCACTTGACACAATCCAGGTCCCGGACTGGCACTTCCTCATTGCGGGAGACTTTAATAGCCAGTCCCAGACCTGGGGATACAGCACACTTGACAAACGATGAGAAGACATTGAAGCATGGCAAGATGAAAAGCACCTTTTACTTGTCAACAATCCCACAGATCAGCCTACCTTCTACTCGCGCTGGTGGCACTCGACAACAACGCCGGACGTAGCATTTTGTACAGAAGACATTCACAGAAACCTCAGTAGAGTGGTCGGATCGCAGTTAGGAGGAAGCGACCACCGCCCAGTCCTCCTCTCTCTTTCTGGAAGTATTTCGACAAGTTCACCCCAAAATACAAGGTGGAACTACAAAAAGGCAAATTGGAGTCTGTTCAGCATTCGTTCCAATGAGCTTACCCAAAATATAGCAGTAGTAGGGAGAAACATCAACAATGTGGTCACAGAATTTAATTCAAGTATCCTCAAGGCTGCCAACGAAGCGATTCCTCGAGGGTTCAGGAAAAACTACCGCCCCTACTGGACAACAGAACTGCAAGCAGCACATGATAAACTAGACAAAGCCAGAGAAGATGCAGAGGATAATCCCTGTCATGAAAACCACTTCACGCTACAACAAGCTAAAGCCAGGTATCTAAAGACCAACCTGGAGGCCAAAAGAAGAAGCTGGAGGGAAAAGACGGCAGGGTTTAATTTAGAGAGAGACACCACAAAGCTATGGAGACTGACTAGAGCACTGAATGATGATGGTGTCGGGGGAGAGAAGATTACTCTTGAAAACATGGACACACACTGACTGGAAAGATGGCTGCAGATGCCTTTGCGAAGGCATATGCAAAAGAAAGCAACATTTCTATACCACGAATGCATCAAAAAGAGGTTAGAAAAGAGCAAAAGGAAAGAACAGACACCAACACTCACGATGCAATGAAAGTTGACATTAGTTTAGCAGAACTGAAGAAGGCTATCCGCCAATTGAAGAAGAAGAAATCTCCCGGGCCAGATGGCATTACGAATGAAATGATCCAACACCTTGGTAATGCATCTCTCCGCAAGTTGCTAGACATCTTTAATCTCAGTTGGACCAATGGAGAGGTTCCTCAGTGCTGGAATGAAGACAGAATGACTCATATTCTGAAAAAAGGGAAGAACAGGACGAAAGTGCTGAGCTACCGTCCTATCAGTCTTACAAGCTGCATATACAACACCATGGAGCGCATCGTCAACCAGCGGTTGCAGTGGTACCTGGAGTCGGAGAACATTATAGTTTCAGAGCAGGCGGGTTCAGAAGATACAGGAGCACAGATCAAACAACACATCTTGCACAGGTCATAGAAGACACTTTTCAAGCCAAGGTGATGATGCTAGCTGCCTTTATTGATCTGCAGAAGGCACTTTACAAGGTGTGGAAGGATGGCCTCGTGAAGCTCCAACGCGCAGACATCGGTGGCAACATGGGCCTGTGGAAGAACTGCAGAAAACCACAGGTTTCATCTTGAGAATGGCTCTCCAAGTGTGATACCAGCGATCGAAAAGAAGATCTATAATGTAGGGAAACTCATTCCATCATTATTTTAACCAAATTTTGAAAACATTTTGCTGAATTCCCATGGTTTTCGACATAGAAAATGTACAGGTTTTTATGGTTAAGGTTTTTAGAGATCATTATTTCTCAGTATTGACCCATCAGATCTTGCTGAAACTTTACAGACATGTTCTCTATAATATAGGGAAGCATACTCCATCAATATTTTTTTTTAATTTTGAAAACTTTTTGCTGAATTTTCCATGGTTTGCGACATAGAAAATGTACAGGTTATTTATGGTTAAGGTTTTTAGAGATAATTATTTCTCAGCATTGACCCATCAGATCTTGTTGAAACTTTAAAATTTTCCATGGTTTTCGACATAGAATATCTTACATGATTTTATGGTTAAGATTTTTAGAAATCCTTATGTTGCAGCATTGTCCAATCAGACCTTAACCCAAACTGCAGACATGGTCTCTATAATATAAAGGGGACTTTTAATTATTTTTTTAAGTCTTTCTTTTGTGTCCCGGTAGTTTTAGAAGTTTTTCACAATTCAGTTCAATAAAGTTTGCCAGTAGCTAGTAAGCGTTTAGATTTTCATAGCCTGGGAAGCAGAAGCGAGGCATACATGTAGGGATCACTATTTCCGGCGGCAGCAGCGGCGTCGTTTATGTTCTGATATTAGCATTTTTGGGTAATCTATATCACTGTATCTTTCCCATTAGACTCGTGCACAGTAACAGGAATGAATTTGTTTCAGTGTGGATCATTAATGGGTACATTAGGTGATTTGTCTGCATGTGTATATTATTGTTTCATCCCGAAGGGAAAAGTCAGGCATAGGGTTTACAAATTCCCACGTCATCCTCGTCCTCATCCTCATCATCCTTGTTCTAATTAATATTAACATTATTACCTCGCCTAGCCACAATGGCCAAGTGAGCTTATGATTATGATATGAGCAGAAATCAAATGATTTACGTATAGACAGTATTAGTCGGGAGTTTCCAGATGTCTAGCTAATACATGTGATTGATTTATATAATCAATGCTTATAACATTAGCAGAGGACAAATGATTTATATATAGACAGTATTAGTCAGGAGTTTCCAGATTCTTAGCTATGCATGATTGATAGATGGAACCAATGATTATGACATTAGCAGAAAGCAAATGATGTACGTATAGACAGTATTAGTCGGGAGTTTCCAGACTCTTAGCTACATGTGATTGATTCATGGAACCAAGGATTATAAAGAAACCTAGTAACAAGCTAAAATGAAGGACCTGATTAGTTCTACCATACGGTAAAGACCAGGCCCACTATAGCATAGGTAAGAATTGTATATAGGAAAATATATTTAATGCAAATGTTTCATGCTAATGGTCCAGGTGGGCGCTAGAAGCCCTTGGCTTCGTGTTGAAGTTTGGTGGACTTATTCAATGAACCCAAATTTAAAAGTACTGGTATAAGCTAAGAAGAGTTGCTCATTAGATGATGCTTAGGGCTAGTCGGCATGAAAAAGGTATCGATTTTTAAATTGTTTTCATATTTTTCCTGCGTTGGACTATTTTAAGGACTTCAGGTTAAGCTATTTGCTGAGGTTAAGCTTTTGTCAAGTGACAATTTACCCATCAAAGAGTTATCCGATTTCCATAAAACTTCACAGATTTGTTATATACGATCATTAGGACTAGTCCATGTGAGAAAGAAATCAATTTTGAAATTTTTTCCACGTGTGAACTTGGATAATTTCGTGGCTATTTTATGCCTTTAGGTTACGGTTTTCATCTTGGTTAAGGTTTTTCAAATGACAATTTACTCAACAAAGATTCATCAGATTTCAATAAAACTTCAGAGGTTTGTTCTATACCATCACTAAGACTAGCTCACATAAAAAGGAAATTGATTTTCCAAAATTTTCCATACATTTTCAGTGTTTGAACATAGACAATTTTATGACTTAAGGATATTGTTGCTTCAGTAAAGGTTTTTCAAATGAAAATTTACTCCACAAAAACTTGATAACTGACCTTAGATTCTATCCACGCCTTCACAGGCGAGACATTGTACGCTACAGCGTTCTTGTTTTAAATTAAATTTTCTCAGATAGTGCTCTACATAAAGTATATGCACTCGGGCAACATTTGCTTTCCATCATATTTTCAAAATATGCAACAGAATATTTCTGAAATCATAAATAAAATGTCATATGCTCAGTAGCGTTTAACCGTTTCACCGACAAATTCCTGAAAACTTATTTTGTTGAATATTTTGAAATTAATTTAACTGGGAGCCGTTGCTGTCTGAGGCAGCAATGACTTCCACTCAAATTGATTTCAAAATAAACAAGTTTCCTGTATGGTTGAATTGAAAATGAGATATGGGGAATTCATCGATGAAAGGGTTAAGTAGTTATTGACTACTCGTAGTTTGTAACTATGTTACAAGTGATCTTTTTGTGAACTATTATTCTCAGATTCAGGAGATCTTAGAGATTCCAGTATGTTTGAAGCATTGTCCAGAGGGTAGCCCTCAGTACATCGAGGCACTGAACTGTAACATGCTGCCTAAGGTTTCGATGCGCATCAGGGTACTCTCTGTACAAGTGCACACATTGATCGAATCACACGCTGGCAGCATCCCGCTAATGAGGTAACAACAATAATACCCATCTGTAGCAAGTAGAAAACATGTTTTTGACCCATTCAACGATAAATCCCTGAGAAAGTCAATTCTTTGATGTTCCGTTGAATATTTTGAAATTAATATTTCTGGACACCCTTGCTGCCTAAGGCAGCAATGGCTTCCAGTCATATCAATTTCAAAATATTCAACAGCTTTCCTGTTTGTTTGCACTGAGATTGAGATCCAGGGAATTTATCAGTGATATGGTTAAACACCATGTGCATAAACAAATGTACTCGGTGCTTCATATAGTAAGTGTTATGTGTTTTTGTTATAAAGATTAGTCAGATATGTCCCAAAACTGAGCTAGGATAGTTGAGTCGCAACGAAAAATTGTATTACATTATATATACACACACATTGTATATGAATCTGTCTGTATGGATTAAAAGGCTGCTTAGCGATTTAATTGTCAAAATTGGTCAAGAATATTTAACCTTTTGCTTAGCAAATGTGTATTTGAAGGCTCTATTTGAAAATGTACAGCTTGAATGACTGGATCAGTTATCCAGCCAATTATTGCAGTTGTGAATTTTCAAAAATAGCATTCTCCTTCGATCAATACTTACCATTACATTACAAATTGATAATACAACTATCCTGATAGCTGGCTCTAAGAATCTAGATTTAGTAAGCTTTACCGGCTCCTGGGACCGGGTACCCGGCTCCCAACAACCGGGTACCCCCCCCCCCCCTCCCAGAGACACTCATTCTTGTTTGCATAGCAACAAGGGGATACATTGCTTTTTTGCGCGGATAAATCTGTTTTCTTTGTGTTTTTCTGTGTGCCTATTTGCTGTTTCGTTTCTGGAATTACTGGATTTACTATGGAAGGAGCCTCGGATTCTCAAGTCGTATTCTTTCTTGTTATTTATCTAGCTATATGGAGACTTATGTCTCTGAAATTTTGTCTGTTGTATGTCCCATTTTCTGACCCCGGAACTGGGACGTATGGTTACAACGAAATATGCCAGATAAGATCGCCTCCTTTAAATCCCAATGGCGATCGGGCAGTAATATGAAACTAGGCATTGGCTTATGTTTTTTTTAACACTAAAAATCTGCTTACGTCGTTCAACCGTATGGTCCGAGCGGGTGACATCACCCCCTTTTATTTCTCGTATTATTTTGGTGAAGGAAATGTTTCATTAATTCGCACATCCTATTCTTGTTGCTGCGTGCGTTTTGTGCCAGAAACTAGAATTATGTCAAGTTTTGCGTGTAATCATGATCTGTTTGCATTGATCGATGATTTCAAAATTCTTGATTAAGATGTGTGTTCTGCGGTTTTAACGTGTTCTACAGCAGTATGTTAATTCATTTTGTTGTTCCTTCACGTATCGTTTTGGCCTTCGTTTGAGAGTATAATTTTGAAATTAATTCTAACTATACCGCGAATGCATTCGATATGGTTCCTGGTTCCGTGTTTATACATCCTTCAGGATCAATTTATGGCTGTATTATTGACCCGCTATCGCCGGAGGGTTAACTTTGAATTCATTGTCAAAATTTTTGAACATTATTTGTCTACCTTCCATTCCTGTTTCGTTCCGCATGCTTATTTTAGGGTTGTGCTTGTTTTCAGGCCAAGCCTACCCCGCCATCTTGCCCAGAGTGTCGCAAATTCATCAAGGTCACGTTTAAGGACCATGTCTGTTTTCGATGTTCGTTACGTAATGTTGATAATAGGTGTAATGTCTGTTCTGTGTGGCCTGTCGAGTTTTTGGTCGAGTTCCTTGCCCAGAAGGACGTGGCTGGGTCTGATGCGGGGTCAGGCGGTTCAAAAAGAAATCGAGGAGCGTCCATTTCGACCCCTGGGGGCGCTCCTCGTCTGCAGTTGGAGGGTTCAGAGATGGCATAGCGTCCTGCCCATGCTAGTGTCATCTCTGATACCGAAGACTGTAAGGCAATCTCTCTCCATGTCTGGTATGGACTCTGTCCTTGGGCAGGTTTCTGGACTGGTTACTGATGAGGGGGGGTGGCCATCGTGTATGGCTCCCTGGCGGTTCCGTCGGGCTCCAGCCTAGCGGGTACTGCTCTGCGGCCGCCTCCGGGTGGTCCAGTAGCGGTAGCCGGTCCGTCGGGCATGGAAGCCATTCGCCAGGACAGCTCCATTGCGTCTTCATCCGGTGACGACTCTTCGGGGTCTGAGGATGAGGATGCCGAAGAGGAGAGGTTGTTGCGGCCTGAGATACCGCGGGTGGAGTGCATGGAGATCGATTCTGTCCTGGACGGAACCACCCTCCATTTGTCTGGCTTGGCGCAAGCCATGGCTACCGCTCCGCCCATGGTAGAGGCCACACCGGTACCGGGCACCCATCCAGTGCTGGTTGGTTTGCCACCAACCAACATGGTGACGGGTGTTGCTGGCAAGGTTTGGTACTCCCCTATCTCGCCTGGTCCAGCAGCCACACATGGGGTGCCGTTGGCGCCCGTGTATGGCCACGGTTCCATAACCGCTACGGGTTCACACGGTTTTCGGTGTGGGCCTACTCCATTGAACAGTTTGTTTCATGGGGTGATGACGGAACCATGCGGGTACCGGTGTTGCTGGCTTTCCAGCAGTGTCTCCTTGCCGGGAGGCCGCTGCTGGTAGACTCGTGAGCACATCAACGGGTGATGTGATCACGGGTGGGGGTAGGGGTGTCTTCCTCGGAGGGGGACTGGTCCGATGCTCTGGCTTGGCTAGCCAGGGTGGACCCGTCTTGGTCTCGGGCACATCAATTCGGACGGGATCTTGCCCGCGGCTCGGATTCAGCCCATTGGACTGGATCCAAGGGTCAAGGAGTTGCTCGAGGCTATTTATAGCAAGCAACTCTTGACCAAAAGCCAGCTCCCTACGGCCTCTATGGAGGTGCGGGCAAGGTGCCGTATCCCCAGAGGGGAGTACGAGCAGTATGGTGTGGTACCAACGGTCACTGCAGATGACCTTTGGGTTCTTGGTGTCCAGGGTGCTGGAGCGGGTGGTCCCGCTCAGGCGCTTGTGGACAAGTCCCAAGCACACAATGAGGAAGTCCTATCCCTTTGTGATGAGGGAGTGAGGGCAGCAATGAATGCTGTCAATCACTCCTATCACTTGCTTCAGTCAGTGTGGGCTGAAGCTGGGGCAAGGCACCCTGTGCCACCTGTTGTGCTTTCTTGCATTAATGACGGCCTTGTGCTGTCGATGGACACATTGGCCAGGGCACAGGCGCGTGTAACCAAGTCCAGGAGGTAGATGGTCCTTGCGTCCGGCTACGGCTGTCAGGGAGCGTTTGCTTGGAACTCCCCTGAACGGTCCTAGCATCTTTGGTGGCCAAGCACGGGCCATCCTAGAGGACACGGCTAACATTGAGTAGAGTCGGTTAGTGGTTAACATTCAGCTGGAGCTAGTGCGTCAGGCGCATGCACTAGGGGCTGTTGCGAAACGGCTGACTGGTCAACCCACCTCCAAGAAGCAGAAAAAGCATAAGAGAAAGGCGAAAGCCAAGCCAGCTCCTTCTGCTCTTGCTCGGCCTTCTCGGTCGCCTGCGGCTAAAAAGGTGAAGGTTGTGGAGGCTTCTGCCCACCCTAGTAGTGGCCCTGATTGCCAGAGAGGCGGGAAGGGCAAGGGTAAGTCCTCCAAGGGTGGACAGAAGGGAGCTGATCGTACCTGAGGGTATGGTAGCTCCCTTCGTATCCGTCTCGACCGCGCCTGTGTGACAGGAACAGCGATGCCAGTTAGACCAGTCAAGCCAAGACAAAAACGGTTCTCTCTCGTTAACAGGGGGGGAGAGCGGATCGCGAGCCAGACACCTGCATTAGGCATCAATGTGCCTATAGTGGGTGGAAGGCTCATGTGTTTCGTCGAGGCTTGACGTCGGACAGTCTGGTCCTGGGATGGATATCCCCAGGGTACATGCCAGAGTGGTGGGATTTCCCACCACAAAATCTGTCTTTGGCACATGTCTGGACTCCTGTTCCAAGGGAGACAGACAAATTAGACCGGTGTGTCTGTTAGCCATCCTCAAGAGTTTTCGATTGGGAAACCACATTCAGGCGAGGAGGTTTCTTCAGATGCTGCGCATGATGGTCTCCATGAAGCAGGTAATCCTGTACGCTGCTCTAATGCGAAGACCTATCCAGTTTTATCTGATGTCTCTGTGGAAACAGAGAACATAACCCCTGTCAAAGCTGGTATCAGTTTTGGAGCCAAAATGTTGCATCTTGTATGGTGGAAGGAGCGTCAGAATCTCCTAGTGGGAGTTTCACTTCACCTACCTCACCCCCAGCTGTGTGTGTACACGGATGCATCGCTGGAGGGGTTGGGGGGGGGGGGGGGGGGGAACCTGCCTGGGAGAACACCAAGTTTCGAGCACATGGACTCTCCAAGAGAGACAGCTGCATATCAATCTGTTGGAAATGATAGCAGTGGAACTGGCATTGGAAAGGTTTCTTCCAGAAGTCAGGGGCAAAGTGATATTGATACAGTCGGACAATTCGACAGTAGTATCATACATAAATCGCCACGGTGGGACCAGGTCACCCACACTGTGTATGAAGGTGTGGCACTTGATTCAATGGTGCAGGAATTACTCAGTTGTTTTGAAAGCAGCTCACATTCCTTGGCGATTGAACAGTCTGGTGGATGCTTTGTCTCGCAGACAGAATTCTGCCAACATAATGGTCTCTCAACCCTCCAGTTCTACAAAGGATCTTCGAGCATTGGGGCAAACCAAACGTGGACTTGTTCCCCACAAAGGAAAATGCTCAAATCATGACTCATGTCTCGCCGATTCCAGATCCAAATGCCGTCGATACAGACGCTCTGGCGATAAGCTGGAGAGGGATGCACGCTTACGCGTACCCACCCACCATTCTTCTGCTGAAGATATTGGTGAAGATCAGGGAGGAGCCATGCCTGGTCCTACTAATAGCGTCATTTCGGCCCAGCAGGGCATGGTTCACGGATCTCCTGTATCTGCTGGTGGACAATCCAGTGCAGCTGCCCGAGATTCCGAACAGAATCGCCCAGTCCAAGGGTCGCTTCCTACACGAGCGGCCCAAAATGTTCAAATTGACTGTGTGGATGTTATCAAACAACGTTCCACGTCGGAAGGCTTTTCTCAGTAGGCAACTTTCATCACAGCCACGAGAAGGTCAACCTTCAAGTCATATAACCACATGGTTAACAAATTTGCAGTGTGCTGTGAAGGAAAGGGTATCCCTTTCAATCCACTATTCAGCAAATAGCAGACTTTCTCTGTGAGTTATTCTTTACAGGACTAGCTCCTGTCACAATTGCTGGATACAAGTCAGCTTTGGCATCAGTTATCCCATGTTTAGCTAACAGGGATAGTCCAGACGTGGCCCAGTTGAATGTGATGGTGAAGGGAATGAGGAATCTCTGACCGAGACAACCGGTAGTCATTCCAACCTGGAGTCTATCTTTGGTGCTTAATGTACTGGCCAAACACCCATTCAAACCTTTGGGTTCGGCTAGTCTAAAGCAGCTGAGTCTTAAGGCGGTCTTTCTATTGGCAGCTTCCTCAGCTAGAAGGCGCAGTGAGATCCATGCGCTTTGAGCAGAGAGGGACTGATTTATTGTCTCCGGAGAGGATCTGCGATTGCTGCCAAGAGAAGAGTTTATGTCAAAGAATCAATCTTTGAAATATCCCTGCAAACCGATCATTATACCAAAGCTAACAAGGTTTGATCGTGATGCCAGTGCCTGGTGTCTAGTCCGTGCTTTGACCAAGTACATAAAGCGGACGGACTCTTTACAGTCAAATGATAGACATCTGTGGATCCGCCATAAGAAGCCATATGGCAGCCATGGATACTATCTCTCCTTGGGTAGTAGAATGCATTCAGACTACCCACGAGATTGCGACTGGGCACCAGGTGCAATGTGCTAGGTCTCACAATGTTAGAGGAATAGCCGCCTCGACCACCCTATTCAATGGTGTCCCGTTAGAGGACATCATGGCCATTGCACAATGGCAGTGAGTCCTCTTTCATGGATTACTATATGAGGGACATGTCAGACTCTGCCAATCCACTCGCTTTAGCTGTTTTGAAATGATAGTCTAGTAACCACACTGTTCATCTCATTTTGATAACTTTGTAAAGCAAAATTAGTAAGAACAGACATGGTCAAGCGAGATGTATTCAACCGTATGGACACGTTTGGTCGAAAGTGTGTTGGTTGATGGCTCAATGTCTGGAATCCATAATTTATGAGGTAATTCAAGTTTGACAGTTTTTTGTATTATATTTATATATCATGATTATTCATCTTATATATTCATGCTCATTCCCAGGCTGATATGTGTAAAGCTGTTAACCCTCTTCGCACATTTGTGTTTCAGGCGAGATGCATGTTTGTGAGTTCTCTCCCTTTTTTAGGAGAAAGGGGAGGGGGAGCGGTGATGCGAATGTGATTTGGTCCCAGGACTTGACGGTCCTTTTATGTCTCCGCATGACAAGTTTAGGTCTAAGTTCTTTCTCCAGGGGCAAAAGAGGCTGTATGGCTTGCCCATTCCCACCAGGTTACCGACTAAATCTGGTGTTATCAATGAGTAATTTAATGGTAAGTATTGATCGAAGGAGAATGAAGGAAATTTCAATTTCCCTTCCTCCGAGATCTAACAATACTTGCCATTACATTATGGACCCTGCCTCCCAGCCCCACGGAGGCAAGCCATGGGTATTTTCTTGTTTGGTAACTATGCAAACAATATGAGTGTCTCTGGCAGGTGGGTACCCGGTTGTTGGGAGCTGGGTACCCGGTTCCAGGAGCTGGTAAAGCTTACTAAATCTAGATTCCTAGAGCCAGCTATCAGGATAGCTGTATTATCAATGAGTAATGTAATGGCAAGTATTGTTAGATCTCAGAGAAAGGGAAATTGAAATTTACTTCATTTTTCAGACCATGCTATTTTATCCAAACAGTTGGGCTCCAGTGATATGGAGGTAGATCTTTCGTGGTGGTGAATTTCCTGAAATAGCCTTCTCGTGGGCATTTCTCAGGAGTATTGGCAAAGATATTTTTTGCTGGCTTGATAATTAAATGGTTAAACTTTCTATTCACTACAAATAGCATGTATTTGTTATAAGAGCATAATGATGTCATACTAACAGCATACGAGCATTGCTTGTAGGACTGTTGCAAATTTTAGAACATTCTGCGCTAGTGTATGCACATAACTAATGGATGAATGCCATTTTAGCTATTCCCCACCCATCTCTAGCTTAGCTCCACGCACGCTTTGTTCGTGTTGGGATTGATCGATCAATCTCAAATTCCAGAAAACTACAGGTAAGCTGTTGAATATTTAGAAACTAATTTAATTGGGTACTGTTGCTACCCATGGCAGCAACAGCACCCAGTCAGATTAGTTTCAAAATATATCTAACAGCATGTTTATTAAATAGGAAAAACATGCTACTCATACGACAATGCTTAGTCTGTCATCAATTAAGCGTTCGTGATGAACTTAGCTACATCATTCATAACGTAATTGATTATGATGTCAGCCTACACATCAAGTAGTTGATTATGATGTCATATGATTGACTAAAGAATGGGAATCCTCCATTAGTGTTTAAGAGAATGTGCATAGACATGCAAAGCTGAATGTTTAATCCTTCTCATCCACAGTGGCTGTTGGAGACATGAATGTACTTATAATATTTCGATGAATAAGTCTATCCTAAATTGTCATGCATAAATCGATATCATCGATAGTGGAGTATGTGGGAAGACGGGTTGGTGAGTGGTGTGGTGCCCAGGAATAGTGCATGCATGTGTGCACATGCCTTTGTATTTGTATGTATGATTCATCAGGATTTTCATGGCCCTAAATCAGTTGTGTGTAATGCCTTTGAGTAACACATAATACAAAATTTAATACTATCATTAGTGATATTGTTTTTGTTTACAGTTTTATTGCATGCTATGAAGCAGAGTTGCATCCTCTGGAGCTAGTTGAGGAAGGAGGCGTGCCCTTGGAGCATCTGATAAGCTGTGTCCCGGGAGTGGAGATTATCTTCACGAAAACTGGTGTCAGGAAAGTGCAATGGCTGGAAAATAAACCACCAGAAAGCCAAGGTTAGATTAAAATTACAAATGAATCTTATCAGTCCTTTCTAAAGCTGTATGCATGTTTTATCGTCCCCAATATCATCAATGGGGCCATTAGAAATAAGCACTATCCATGCATATTTGTTTCTGGAGCATAACTTTGAATGCCTACATACATCCAAATTAAATATGGTAAATCAGTATACCCCGACAGATCAGTTGGGATAGCATTTCAACGAAATATCAATGTTTATCAGAGTACCCTCCCTTAGAAAACTTCATGAAAAAAAAAAAAATGTAGTTTGCCGATAATAGCTCTTGAAATCTATGTATGAATTACCTTCAAATGTGTTGCATTGATTGGATGTAGGAATACAGCACTTGAGATTGCATTTTGGTGTAATCTATTTTATTCTCCAGTGTTATCTACCCTCATATAATATAAAATTTGTTTTCCAGAATATTACTTTAGAATGACTGCTTGGAATTGTGTTAAATTTAGATCATGATTACCTTATAAGAAGACATTGGTTGTGATTGCATTTTAGTGAATTCTGTCCATAATCACCAGAGGTATCTCGCCTGAAAATTGTCTCAATTTAATTACATTATTTCTGTTGGCAGCTGTTGTGCTGTAAATAATGGAGGTATGTTTCTTTATTAGGGCCCGGAAGCCCTATAGTATTCACTGCATCTGTCTACAGGTGGCTGGCTGTCTGTCTGTCTCTCTGTCGGTCCATCCGTCCATCTATTCAGCCACAATATCTCGTAAACAGCATATCATACAGAACCTCTTAAGCTATTTTAATGAAACTTGGTGTATTCCTCAGTTATGATACGCAGATGTGCTTTCTGATGAATTCATGTTTATAGGTCCAATATTTTGGTTAAAAATTGGCCTCTTAAAGCATAACTCATGATTTTTGTCAATATTTTCGTTAACAGCATATCACACAGAATCGCTTAAAATAATTTAATGAAATTTGCAGGTGGCTTGTTGGCTCACCTGGCCTAAAAGGCCAAGTGAGCTTATGCCGTGGCAACGCTCCTTAGTGTGTCAGTCCATCCGGCCATCGTCCGTCAACTTTTTCTTTAAACGACTTCTTAAGAACCATGTGACCGATTTCAATTATATTTGGCAGGAAGCATCCTTTGGGCATAGGAGTCCAAGTTTGTTCAAACGAAGTCGATCAGCTAATTTGGCCCGCAGCCATCTTGAATTTTGGCCGATTTTTAGAAATGTCTTTAAAAATCTCCGAAAGCGTTTTAGGGGATTGATGTAAACCTCATGAAATACGATCTAGGGCAAGAGCTGAACCAAGTTTGTTCAAGGGAACTTGATTGATCAAATGGTTTGGCGGCCATCATGGTTGAGCTAGTTTTAGTGAAAATGACTTCTCCAGAGCCGCTGAAGGGACGGGCCGAAATTTGGCAGATAAGATTAGGGACCAAGGGCAATTAAAGTTGGTTCAAGGGAAGTTGATCAGTCAAAAAACATGGCCGCCGTGGGCCAAGCAAAATAAAGCGTTTTTGGTGGCCATATTGGATTCTTTTATTTGATGGATTTTGAGGCCGAAATTGGTTTTTTGTGTTTTTGGGTATTTTGATCTCAAATTTGCAATTTTCGAAAACTGCTGGATAAATGGTTTGGTGGCCATCTTGGATGATTTTCCCAGACAAAAGCTCCCGTACTAAAGCAATGGGAAATTTAAAATGTCTTCTCGCGAACTAATGGGCCGATTTCAATTATATTTGACAGGAAGCATGCTTAGGGCATAGAGATTCCATTTTGTTCAAACTCGGCCAATTTGGGCGGTGGCCATCTTGGATTTTGGCCGATTTTTAGAAATGTCTAAAAATCTCCAAAACCATTTGAGGGATCAATTCAGACCTCATGAAATATGATCTAGGGCAAGAGCTAACCCAAGTTTGTTCAAGCGAACTTAATTGACCAAATGGTTCAGCGGCCATCTTGGATGACTTCGTTTTCGCAAAAACGAATTCTTCCCCAGAACCGCTGAAGTGATCAGGCCAAAATTTGTGATATATGATTGGGGGCTAAGGGCTATTAAAGTTTGTTCAAGAGAAGCTGATCCGTCAAAAAAACTGGCCGCCTTATGCCAATCAATATATAGCGTGTTTGGCGCCCATATTGGATTTTTTTATTTGATGGATTTTTGAGGCCAAAATTGGTTTACGTTTTTGCGCATTTTGATTTCAAATTTTCCATTTTCGAGACTGTCGGCTAAATGGTTTAGCGGCCATCTTGGATCATTACCTGCCAAAATCTCCCATACTAAAGCAATGGGAAATTTAAACTGTATTCTCGCGCCATCTTGGATTTTGGTCGATTTTTAGAAATGTCTTTAAAAATCTTCTCCAAAACCACCCGGGGGGGGGGGGGGGTGTGTGGTTCAATTCAAAATGCATGAAATATCATCTAGGGCAAGAGCTGAACCAAGTTTGTTCAAGGGAACTTGATTGGCCAAATGTTTTGGCGGCCATCTTCGATAACATATTTTTTCCAAAACAACTCCAGAATCACTGAGCGGATTGGGCCAAAATTTGGGAGATATGATTAGGCACTGAGTGCCAGTAAAGTTTTTTCAAGGGAAGGATCTACATCAGAAACATGGCCGCAGGCGACCAATCAAAGTGTAGCGTATTTGATGGTCATATTGGACTTGCAAAAATGTTCACAAACTCATTTAAAAGACTACACCTAAACCACCCACCAACAATTTTGACAAAAATGCATAGTGCTGCAGGTGAGCGACACGGGGCCCTTGAGCCTCTTGTTAAAATTGTTTGTTTTTTAATTTTTGTGTATTTATTTTTAATAATATGAAGGATTTGAATACAATTGCTACCTACTACATAGAGAAAGGTATTTTCAGTGATTGCGGGGCCGTCTGAGTTGAACAAAGTTTTCTCGTTTATATATATGGATTTAGTCAAAAGGATGTTATTGACAGCTGATTCAATGTCAATTACCAGAAATTTTCTGCTGTATAGTAACCTATGTGGAAAGAGATTTCTCCAGTGGCACATTTTCTGATAGTTTCAACTATTGACCTCTATCTTTGTTGGTGAGTGCTTTGGGCGTAAGCTACCACACATATAAGAACTAGGTCAGTCTGATCAAGGCTGGAAGCAATTATTCAGGCAGGCCTTTTCATAATTTTTTTAGACATACTAAATCTTGTCAAAATGATCCTATAGGCATCGAATGTGTGCACGGTGTAAATGAAGTTCATCCAGTCTCAAACATCAGTTTTCATATGAGCCAGTGGTAATTTGTAATATTTCTAAATATAAGTATGGGGTTCTAGTGGGAAAATATATTACTGCGGTGGCACGTTTTCTCATTTTTACCTTTAGAAGAGAATATAATGTCTCCCACAGGTCAACATTATCATGATGTTAAGAAGCAAATAATTGTGATAAAAAATAAAGGAACCCAGCTGGAAGTAAATGATATGGAATTTGCAGACCAAGAAAATACTATTTTTGAAAATTTGTTACTGGAATGACTTAATCGATAACCGAGCCAGTCATTCCAGTGATACATTTTCAAAAATAATCTCTTGGTCTGTAAATGGACATTTTCTATGAGAAAATACAAAATTTTTCTTGAAACAATGAAAGGGTCAATGGTCAGATACTTAGGTTTTTGCTTAGTCAATAACTATTTTACCTGCGAAGAGATGACTACTTTGTGAAAATGTACCACTGAAATGACTGGCTCAGTTATTGAGTCCGTCATTTTGGTTGTAAAGTTTCAAAAATTCTGAATCTACAAATAGACATTAACCAAGCCAACTGCAGAGGCCTGTTTTGGCCCAGCTGACTATTAAATGGTTAATCCTGTTTGTATTTTAGACCTAACTCGTCGCCCGAGCAGCCCTCTGCTTTCACAACAACTCACACAGATAAGCCGTGAGATCATCGACCTCCTGAAGCACAGCCCTCAGTGCAGAATGCCCGTCAGCAAATTTATACCGTCATATCATCATCACTTTGGACGTCAGTGTCGTGTCGCCGATTATGGATACACGAAGCTGTTCGAGTTATTTGATGCTATTCCTCATGTGCTGCAGGTATCGTTTTAAGCTGTGATTTAAAGTTTAGCATGTTCTTAATGCTTGTGTAATGAATATATCCAGTGGACAGTCATGGTGCTCTAGAATGCAGATGTATGTATGTCTCACCGTTTGCATTATTATTGAAAGGCCAAGTGAGCTTATGCAATGGCGACCGTCTGTTGTCCATCCGTCCATTGTCTGTCATCCAACTCTTCCTTTAAATGACTTCTCAAGGACCACTGGGGCGATTTCTATTATGTTTGTCAGGAATCATCCGTGGGGCATGAAGATTCATGTTTGCTTAAACGAAGCGGATTGGCCGGTGGCCATCTTGGATTTTAGCCAATTTTTCAACTTCTCCAGAACCACTGAACTGATTGGGGCGAAATTTTGATTAAGAACTAAGGGACATTAAAGTTTGATTAAGGAAATTTTATATGTCAAAAAACATGTCCGCCGGTGGCCAACCAATATGTAGCGTGTTTGGTGGCCATATTGGATTTTATTTGATGGATTTTGAAGGCGAAATAGGTTTTATGTACGTTTTTGCATATTCTGATTTCAAATTTTCCATTTGGGAACCTGTCGGATAAATGGTTTGGCGGCCATCTTGTATCTTTTTCCTGCCAAATGCTCCCATAATAAAGCAATGGGAAATTCAAAATGTCTTATCGAGAACCACTGGGCCGATTTTAATCATAATTCGCAGGAAGCATCGTAGCGCATAGGGATCTTAAGTTTGTTGAAACTGGTGGCCACCAGGGATTTTGACAGATTTTTAGACCCATTTTTTAAAGTTGTCTCCGATTTAGACCCAATCCACTGAGCAGTTCTGGCGGTCATTTTACGAAAACTAGGTTATCCAAGATGACCACCAAAGCATCTGGCCAATCAAGTTCCCTTGAACAAACTTGGTTCACTTTTTGCACTAGATGATATTTCTTGAGTTTTGGATCAATCTATCAGATGCTTTGGTGGCCATCTTGGATAACCTAGTTTTCGTGAACCAATCGCCAGAACTGCTCAATGTATTGGGCCTAAACTTCAGAGATATGATTAGGGACTAAGGGCCATTTGCTGAGGACAACACTACTTTTGGTCTCGACAAGAGAACAAGCGTCGGGCAATACAAAGTTATTTCAACCGCAAGACTACATCGTTATTACGCTCTTTGTATTCCCATTAGTGTTGTCCTCAGCATTAACATCAGACTCACCTTAACCCTTTAATGACATCCCTGGTCTTTTAAGTGGTCTTTATAAAAATCTCTGAAAGTTAAGAGAAGACTATTTCAGAAAATTTCATCACTGGAATGACTGGCTAGATTAGCGATTCAGTCATTCCATTGGTAAATTTATTTAAAATAGTCTTCTTGGCCTGCAAATAGACAGTCACTGAACAAATTTTTTTTACCAGTGTTGCCCAGTAATGGGTTAAAACCAACCTTTAGTCAAACTCGGCCTGGCTGGTTCTGTGAGACGATATACATGTTATGTATGTCTACGAGAAGGTCAGTGGTTATGTATTTGAAATTTTCTAGTTCTAATAAAGAGCAGTTTAATCCTTTGTATGTTAAACTGATTTGACTGGGAGCTGTTGCATATTACGATTCTGGGATGCAGTTTGCAAAGTCACAGAGCGATCAAAACCATAATACCTTAAATGTGAATGATTTGTTTATTGTTGTAGATTATGGGCAATGGTGACCGACGATTTCTTGCCCTGAGCCACAAAGCACAAATTCGACGCTTTACAGCCGATCTTCTAAAACTGCTCAAAGCACAGCCGTTCAAACAGATTGCTGTATCACAGTTCCTATCTGGCTATGGTGAGGATGTGTCTGCAACCTTTTCTAATGATGTCTGCCACAATGTCTCAGCTGTTTTGCTAGCTTTCTTGGTCTGTATTCAGCTGAAATCTCACACACCCATCCATTCATTCATTCATCCATCCATCCATCTACCCACCCACCCATCCATCCACCCACCCACCCACCCACCCACCCATCCAACCATTCATACATCCATCCATCCATCCATCCATCCACCCACCAATCCATCCATTTATCCATCCATCTTCCCACCAACCCACCCATCCCAAACAATACAAAACCATATCATCTCTCACTCTATTGTTACTGTCGGTAGAAGAAAGGCTGTAGTAGATTTTGGAAATGATATGGCTGAACGCTGGTCTCGTAAGCAACAACTTAAGCAACATTGTTAGAAAAATAAACATCAGATCTCCAATAAAATTCGTTCAAATTGATAAATATAAAATTTCCATTGACTGCTGGTTAAGGACTAATTAGCAGGCCCTACATATGGCAGTGCATAGACATAGGGCATGCATGGACGCGCAGCCCTATGTGTACACACGCATGCACATTCACGCACACACCAGGATTGTGGGCCTATCTAACTGTATTGTGTGTTTGTTATCACAGAGAAGGTATTTGAACGGCCACTAGACATTACTGATTATGGTGTTTGTCACCTGGAGGACATGTTAGCTGAGCTGCCATCATCTGTTGTTCTGGTGAGGATTGTAGAGTATTTATGTTAGCTGAGGTGACAAGGTGCATTCAGGAAGGTGAATATTTTCCGTTCGCCGAACATTTTGTTCGTTCACGTGGTAGGTTCACTCATCTATATCTATGGGCGAACCTACCAGGTGACCGAACACAATGTTCGGCGAATGGAAAATATTTGCGTTCCTTGACTCACCCCAGTTGTCCTGTGAATATTGTATAGTGTTAGTGGAGATGACATCATTAATTATTGTGGTGAGTATTTTATAAAACATGTTAGCTGAGCCGAGATCATCAGTTGTAAGTATTTAGTCATCATCCACTGTTCTGTTGAGTAGTGAGTCATCAGTAGTTGTTCTGAGTATTGTAGCTCAATTCATACATCTGATCCGTTAATCAAGACATAATATTTCAGAGATTTATCAGAGGAAACTGACCAGGCATGGCATACAATCCATAAATGAAATATTTTTAAGACTGATTGTTAGAAAGAGGATTGTGGTCCACTAACATGACTTAAAATCCATTCAAACTCATAGTGGTGAATGTGATATAGCTTGTAAAGCTATTTCTCTGAATTCATGCACAAACCTACATGTTTCATATACAGTCTTATCTTTGTTAAAGGGGAACACAAACAGAAGAGGATCAAATCACCCCCAAAAGATGCTTTTGTATAATTGAAATAAAATAAAATATTTAGATATTTTTTAATTCTTTAATAGTAAATTTCGTTGTGGAAAGTCACTTTCTTCAATTTCCTTAGGAATTGACATCATCATATGATTGATTGTTGTTGTATGACATCATCATGCAATGGACCTTTCCATTTTTAGCTATGCCCCGCCCATCACTAGCTAAGCTCCACCCACACTTCGTCATGTTGGGATTGATCGATCCTCAAATGCCCTAGCTATCAATTTCCAGAAAACTATACAGGGAAGCTGTTGAATATTTTGTAACTAATTTGACTGGGTGCTGTTGCTGCCTATGGCAGCAACAGCGCCCAGTCAAATTAGTTTCAAAATATTCAACAGAATATTTATTAAATAGTAAAAGCAAACAATTTGTACAACAATGCATAGACCGTCTTCAAATATGCGTTCGTGACGTACTTATCGACTTCATTCATGACGTCATTCATTATGATGTCATTCTACACATCACACAGTTCATTATGACGTCATATGATGGGTGGGTACTCTGGAAAGGTGAATTGACATCATCGCATGATTGATTATTGCTGTATGACATCATCATGCAAATAATATTTTAGTATGCATCATTGGTAGCTCACACGTGCCCATTCTGACATCATCATATTAATGAGATGCAAGAGAAATACTGGCATTTGTTAAACTAGAGCTGGAATCTGAGCTAATGTTCTGCTTCATAACTGTATTAGATGCCAGTTTCATCTATCCCTGAAAACACCAAATCCACGTGGTTGATGATTCATGCGATGTCATAATGTGAATTTTATGTGTCAAAATTTATGACAGTTTCTGAAAAATTGTCAAATTCTTTTAATTTATAAAATATGATATTTATTTTTTATTGAAATCTAATTCTCTTTTGTGACCTTTAAGGAATTGTCATTTGCAGTTTATCATATTAGAAGCATTAATATTGTTATTTATGTAATCTAGATGTCCTGAAAATGCTTTAACATTTGTGAGTGCCATGGGAGACATCTTGTCTGAAACTAAATATATCCTATTTGTAAAGATATGTATATTTTTGAAAAGAATACCACTAGTATGACTGGATTACTGAACTAGCCATACATAGTTATAAATACATAGATACGCCAAGAAATTTCCCATTGACACATTGAACTAGCGTTCATTTTGTGATTGTTTTTTCCTCCAGATTGAGGAAGAAGAAAGGGAGACAATGCTGACTATACCTAGAAGAGGTAATGAGAAAACCTCTTGTAAAATGAAGTTTTATGCTGTGTAGAGAGCAATTTTCAGTCATACGGCTTGAAGAATAATTGTCATTTGTAATGTGTATGTATGAAGATTCAGAATATATTAACTCATTAACACTCAAGCCAGTCAAACATGGCTTTTGCTGTGGTCTAGGAAAATGTCCATTTGAAGACAGAGATTATATTTGAAACTTTATCAATGGAATTACTGGCTCGGTGTCCGCATTCCATTGAAAAATTTTCAAAAAGAATCTTCTTGGTCTGCAAGTGGCCATTTTTCTAGACCACTGGCTGAAGGCATTTTTGTCTGGCTTGAGTGTTAATGTGTGACATATATGCACCAAGCTAGGTGACAACTTAAGGGCCAGAAAAAAATTATTCTTGTCGAGGCTTACAGAAAGTGTAGGATGGCTAGACATAGCAATCCAAATACAGACCTCATAGTGGTGCTAGTTTTCCTACCTTTTGGTCACTGGGCTTACTTTGTCCTACTTCTTAAGGTTATGTACCACCTGTTATCAGAAAAGAAATGTTTAATTTATAGTAGTAGAATTGAATTTAATGTACTTCTTATCTTTAACCTAACTTTAGTGTGTTTTTATTAAGCCCTGTAGTGTATTTAGTGATGTTAGAACCCCCCACAATGGGGATTCCACCTCCCCCCCCCCCAACTGCAAGCACTCCGGGGCCCTGAACTTAGCACCGATTAACAGTTTCAATAGTTAAGTTTTTAGTATATCAATATCATGGAACTTGGCGAGAAACGATTGAATGGAAGCCATTGCAGCCAGTTCAGTAATGGCTTCCAGTAAAATATTTCCAAATTTCCAAAGATTTTTTACAGCATAGTCTTGCTTATCATAGTGCTGTTCTTTATCTTCTTTATAATGTCTTTACTTTTGAGGCCTGAAAAAAGCTTGTTAAACATTTAGCATGGTCTGGGGAAAATGTAATATATGCTCAACAGGCAGGGTGCTGCTTTTGTAGTTAGAAACTCTTCACTGATATGCCGAGCACTTTAAAGTCTGACATAGTCGTGAAATTTTCAGTATTAGGAATTGAGAAGTATTGTAAAAATGAGGTGTGTACATGTATGCATGAAAGCACCCTAATATTCTCTTATATACTATGATGGCTGATGTTTCAAATGAGTCAGTTTTGGGGTTTTTATGCACATTGTGTATAGTGTAATAAACCAATTGTGTTTATACATTTGTGTGTGTCAGATCAGACATCAGAGGAGATTGGACGTACAAAGCAGTTTGCGCTGGAAGTCGTTGATCTGTTGAAACATAATCCCCAGTGTCGCATGCCGTTCAATAAGT
Source organism: Chaetoderma sp. LZ-2023a (assembly GCA_034401795.1). NCBI lineage: Eukaryota > Metazoa > Mollusca > Caudofoveata > Chaetodermatida > Chaetodermatidae > Chaetoderma > Chaetoderma sp. LZ-2023a. Next base: position 68,978,826 of record CM067372.1, read on the forward strand.
TCATCCCGGCGTACCATCATCATTTTGGTCATCAGTGCCGAGTAGCTGATTATGGATTCACAAAGCTCCTGGAACTCTTTGAAGCAATTCCACACGTTGTTCAGGTAAGCATACTTTGAACCTGAAAGTTCTAAATCATATACAAACGTTTTACAACATATACAAGAAATATTCAATTCTATAGTTTGAAATTAATTTGACTAGAAGCCGATGGCAGTAATACCTCCCATTCGTGTTCATGTGAGATCTCCTATGCTAAATGGGAGCGAGATAGCTCTCGTGGATATTGACCGGCCATTAGCGTAGTAATTTTCCCGAGAATTTCGGGATTTGCTTTCTTATAAACTGGGATATTTCAAATGCAAAGAAATCAACTCTATATATAACAAAGTATAATAATTAACGTAATAGGCATCGATGTTAACTGAGCAGCCTTCGTTATAGACGGTTATTATAGAGAAAATAGTCCTCCATATTTTCTGCTTATATCCAAAATGGCTGCGCCCATGATAAGCAAATATTTTCACGACTGAGATTTGAACATTAATATACTCGTGTTGCTGTGGATTTACTCAAAAGATCGACCGAGGCCTTTGCTGGTACACCCATCCAAGGGTATCGTGTATCTGTTTTGTCCACAAGATAAGCCTAAAGCCAGACACTGATGATAGTATAGTCGACGAAAATACTTCGATTGAAAACACTAGTCATCTCATATTCAGTTATGCCAGGACAAGATATCTGATGAAGCAGTAAGTGTGTAGCATATGCCGCCTATATAGTTCTCTTAAACGTCGGTCTGCCGATCTCGGTCGGTCAGTCGCCATGAAAGCGTTAACCCTTTCAATGACAAGTCCAAGTATATTCTTTGCCACAGGCATTTGAAGTTTACCCGCCTATTAGATTATTAGCATATTTCATATACTACTATACACCTGTGCAAAAGTTAATCACCACCCTATTTTTACGCACATGCGAGGGTATATTCATGTGCTATGAAGAAAGCAATAGCATAAACATTTATGTACCCATCCATCTTAGTGCAAGAGGTAATAATGCAACTAGAGAAATGCTGATTATGATGGTGGGGAAACACTGTATGTTTTTGTTTGAACTTGAAAACGAGGCCTGAATATGGTTACGTTGACACAACTGACAACTATTGCCCTACAGTTGACACACGTGGCTAGATTGTCATTAATGGTGTCTGAAAACGAAGTTTAACATCTGTGCACGAGTTTGAGACTGTCATTATTAATACCGGGTATATCCACCTTGTGCCTGGATGACGGCCTGGACACGACGTCTCATGCTGGTCACCAACCGACTGATACGCCATTGTGGTATTCGTTGCCATTCAAGATGGAGTGCGTCTGTTAATTCCTGTAGGTTCTGCACAGGAGGATCCCTCCTTCTCACCATGTTTCCCAGAATGTCCCAGATATGCTCAATAGGGTTCATATCAGGGCTCCTTGCTGGCCATGGTAGGGTTTCGATGGCATTCTGGCGGAGGTATTCATGCACAGCTCTAGCACGATGTGGTCGGGCGTTGTCATCCATGAATATAGGGTGGGTTCCAGGTGCATGATTTACAAAATGAGGGACCACAACTCTATCCAGTATGGAATCTTGATATCTTTGTCCATTTAGTGTTCCAGGTACAGTCAACAGATCCAGCTTACAATCAAATGAGATGCACCCCCATATCATAACGGAACCTCCACCAAATGGAACTTCTTCCATGATGTTACGTTGGTCGTACGCCGTGCGTCTGGACCTCCATACACGAGTTCGACCATCTGTGGCATGAAGCAGGAACCGACTTTCATCGGACCAGTGTACCCGTCTCCAGGATCTCATGTTCCAGTGTCTTCTTTCGTTGCACCACCTCAGACGCTCCTTTTTGTGGTGTGCAGTGAGGAGAGGACGTCTGACAGGTCTCCTAGCTTTCATGCCAGCAGCATACAGTCTCCTTTTGACGGTAGACATTGACACTCTATTGCGCGTTTCCCATTGCTGGCTGAGCACTCTGCTGTTGGTGAATGGAGATCTCCTAACAAGGCGTACTAGGGCTCGATCATCACGGGCAGTAGTCTTCTTCGGTCTTCCAGATCTAGGCCTGTCCTTCACCTCGTTAGTTTGCCCATGTTTTGCAATCAAACGACTGATTACAGTATGGTTAATGTTCAGCTGTCTGCCAATCTCTCTGCATGACATACCAGTGGTATGCATGCCTATGATTTGCCATTTCACACGATCACTTAACCTTCGTCTTGCCATAGCGGTTCACAATCAAGAGCTAATTCTCTCTGTACAAATAAACCACGGTCATGAACACAAAATTCCTAATCTTGTCGCCTAAATCTGTATGTAATGTTCTACACCTCAAACTGGACTTTTACATAACTGAACACGTGTGCTGTTTCCCGCCACGCACGGACATCAAGCGGCGTGAAGTCATGCATGCATGTGCATTTCGTACTTGGAATTATGTCCGCTAACGCGGGGACAAAAGTATGGCAGCCTAGTTGTGCCATCATGTTTCTACGTTCTATTGTTTTTGCTGGTGCTTAACTTTTGCACAGGTGTATATATCTATAATATATATAGTAGTATATGAAATATGCTAATAATATGAAATAGGCTGGTAAACTTCAAATGCCTGTGTTCTTTGCAACATGTATCATATGTTGTCCAATATTTAAAAATTAATATGACTGAAAGCAGTTGCTGCATAAGGCAACAGTGGCTCCCAGTCATATTAATATTCAAAAGATTTCAAGTTAGTTTGCCCTATAATTGAGTTACATTGAATTTATCCGTGAAAGGGTTAATGGTCAAACTGACTTCAAAGAACAGCATTTACTGTAAGTTGGGAAAATGTGCATTTGTTGGGCAAGAATACTATTTTTGAAATTTTACGACGAATGACTGGCTCGGGTACCAAGTCAGTCATGTCAGTGGTACATTTTCAAAAATAGTTTTCTCTTGGCCTGCAAATTGACATTCCTCAAGACCACTATGCACAGAGTCTCATTTTGGCCGGCTTCACTGTGAAAGGGTTTACCCTTTGAATAAAAAATAAGTCCAATTACATTCTTTGCAATGTGTAACATTTTGTTCAATAGTTTGAAATTAATATGACTGAAAGCAGATGCTGCCCAATGGCTTCCAGTCATATTAATTTTTAAATATTCAAAAGATTTCCTGTTAGTTTGCACTACACTGAATTTATCGGTGAAAGGGTTAATCGTCAAACTGACCAAGCACCAGCATTTACAGTGAGTTTGAGAAATGTGTATTTGTTGGCCTAGAAGACTATTTTTGAAAATTGTGCCACTGACATGGCTGGCTTGGTAACAGAGCCAGTCATTCCAGTGGTAAAATTTCAGAAATAGTCTTCTGGACCAACAAATGCACATTTCTCAAACTCACTGTAAATGCTGGTTTTGGTCAAGACTATTTTTTCTGAAATTTTACTAATGGAATGACTGGCTCGGTTACCAAGTCTGTCATGTCAGTGGTACAATTTTCAAAGAGTCCTCTTGGCCTGCAAATTGAAGAAAGACCTTTTCGAACATTTACCACTGGAATGAAAAGCCAGTCACTCTACTGGTGAAATTTTCAAAACTAGTCATCTCTTAGCCTGCATATGGACATTCCTCAAGAGCACTACTGAGGCCAGTTTTGGCTGGCGGCGGCTTCAACATACACTTTCAATGACAAATCCAAGTACATTCTTTGCGATGCGTATAATATATTTTGTTCAATATTTTGAAATTAATATGACTGAAAGCAGTTGCTGCCTAAGGCAGCAGTGGCTTTCAGTCAATCACTTTAAATTTACAAAAGATTTCCTGTTTGTTTGCCCTGAGATTGAGATACATTGAATTTATCGATGAAAGGGTTAATGGTCAAACTGACAAAAACCAGCATTTACAGTGAGGTTGGGAAATGTGCTTTTGTTGGCCAAGAAGACTATTTTTGAAATTTACCACTGAAATGACTGGCTTGATGACGGCGCAAGTCATTTGAGTGGTAAACTTAAAAAATAGTGTTCTATTGGTCCAATTAAAAATGGACATTCATAAAAAAAACAATTAGAATTTTCTCATGATTGTTAAAGTCTGTCAGTTGCTCCAATCTGGCCAGTGAAGTTCAGTATACATTTTAGTTAACCCTTTAATAGCTAAGTTTTGTCCAAAAAATGTTTGCTTATTTAATATCAATAATTTGCAGGCCAAAAGAAGACTTTTGAAAATTTACCACTGAAATGACAAGCCAGTCAGTCATTCCTCTGGTACAAATTTCCAAAATCGTCTTTTGCTGGCCTGCATATGGACATTTCTCAAGGGACATTTCTCAAGAGCACTACGGAGACCGGTTTTGGCTGGCTTCACCATACCCTTTCAATGACAATTCCAAGTATATTCTGTGAAGTTTAACATATTTTGTTCAATATTTAAAAATTAATATGACTGAAAGCAGTTTCTTCCTATGGCAGCAATGGCGTCCAGTCATATTTATTTGTATTATATCCAGTAGATAAAGCGTTAATGGTCATACTGATGAAAACTAGCATTTAGAGTTGCTTTGAAACTTGAGAAATGTGCGGTTGTTGACCAAGAATACTATTTTAGAGATTGTACCTCAATGACAGAGCGAGTCATTCCAGTGGTAAATTTTCTAAAAATAGTATCTTGGTATGCCTGAAAATTAACATTCATAAAGCAACAATTTGAATTTTCTTGCGATTGCTGACGTTGTGATTCTTTTTATTACGTGATATTTTGATTATATTTCAGGCAACAGGTCAACCATAGATTGTTTCATCACAAGGCATTTGACCAGCTGCTGTGTCCAGCGAAGCATTTACATATGCAAATACAATCCTGTTGACAAGACCAAATAATTGTATTTTTTCAGCATAGAGCATGCTGTACATTGTGCATTCCGGTTGCTAGCCAGACCTTTGTAAATGGTGCATAGTATGGTGATATGTTAAGGAGAGTGTAATCAATAATCTTGAGACGCGTTAAATTTGGTTCATAACATTTATAACGCGATGCCGCAGCTCATATCACTACTTGTAATTGGCACCCATACTGAATTTCTGACCATCGTCCATTTCGACAGAGTTCTTTCACAAACCTACTCCGATTTACTTATGAAGTTTCAAACTGATCTGAAAAAAACAGTCGCAAGATTAATCATCAGGAATCGCAAAGGTTGCGGCTGGTCTCTGCTGGACATACTGGATGTGCAACAAATCTTGAACAATTGTAAAATATATTTAGAACTGATGACGAGACTATAATGATGGTCAAAATATGTAACATCATCAGCAGATGTCTTCTGACAGAGGGATCCAGTGTAAATGTTCATTCGCCTGGATGATTTTGAACCTAAACCCCTAGCACATTTCATGAATTGGGCGTTGAAAATATGTTACTTACTTATATTGACGTAACACTTGAGCTTAACATATGGATGAATTGAATTTGTCTCAATCTACCACACCAGCACTGTTAACACAACCTGCTATAGATGTATATCAGTGTTTCTATCATTCAGTATTGGTATCTACCATACCAGCACTGTTAACACAACCTGCTATAGATGTATATCAGTGTTTCTATCATTCAGTATTGGTATCCTGTCATGTTTTAACCCTTTAACACTCATATCAGCCAAAAACGCTCTTGTGAAATGTCCATTTACAGACAAAGCGAAGACTATATTTGAAAATTTACCACTGGAATGACTGGCTCTATAACCGATCCAGTCATTCCAGTGGTAAATTTTCACAAATAGTCCTCTTAGTCTGCAAATGAACATCTATGAGAAAATTGAAATTTTTTTGGAGCAAATTCAAGGTTTAAATGGTTAAGTACTACGACTCTGAACATGTTATCTCATGACAAACTACAGCTATTTATTCAATAGAAATAAATACATTAAAAATCCTCATAAACTAAATATCACTATTATCTTTATTATTTTGCGAGCTCGGCTACTAATTGTGAGTTTTCTGCAAAATTTTGTTTTGAAATGGAAATTGATTGGAGGCTTCATAAAATTGGTCTGGAATTTGATAAATTAGTTATGGACTCTGTATGGAATTTCATTCTGCAGGTCTATGAATCCTGTTAACTATGTAGCATTGTAACACAGCCTCTGGTATTGAAGAATGTCCATTTTCTGGCCAAGAGAAGACTATTTTTGAACATTTACCACTGGAATAGCTGGCTAAGTTGATAAGCAAGCCAGTCAATTAATCCTGTAGCGATTTCTAAAAATAGTTCTGTTGTCCTGAACAAATGAACATTCAGTGAGCAAAATCTTAGAATTTCTTGACAAATCTTGGCCATTAAATGGTTAAGTTGACCAATCCTGACCATTAATCCATTTAACACTCAAGCCTGCCAAAACAGCTTTAGCAGGAATCTTGAGAAATATTCATTTTGCAAACCAAGGACTGGCAAAGCTATTTTTGAAACTTTACTACTGGAATGACTGGCTCAATAACTGAGCCAGTCATTCCAGTGATAAACTTGTCAAAAGTATCTTTTGGTCTGCAAATTGACATTTTCAATGACAAATGGGTTGAGCTAAAAGCTCTAATTATGTATTATGCTATGGCTGGAATTATGTAGGATGAAAAATAGAGTTAATGTTGAATGTGCTTTGAACAACTCGGTCATGATTTAATATTGTACCCATATATGGGTGTCCATCCATTCTCATGCTGTAAATTGGTAATTATAGCAAGGTTCGTACTGATCATGGAAATCCTGGAATGTCATGGAATTTGAAAATTTTAATTCCAGACCTAGAAAGTCATAGAAAATCGGTGTTTTTAATCATAGGTCATGGAAAAGTCATGGAAAATGGTAATCATGTAAAATAAATCTGTTGGCATAAATATGATAAATAATCTCTATGCAATAAAAATTACGGCAACAGCTTATCAAAACAAGACTGTGGCTTGGTTGTTGCAATATTCACGCATTTTGCAGAATAACTCTGATCTTATTTTTGGAGCTCTATCATAAATTTTATACAAATTTAGATATTAATTCTCAGAGGTCATGGAATTTGTTAATTTTGGTCTTGAAAAGTCATGGAAAGGTGTACCATCCCTGTTATAGATTATGCTCTAATGTTTGTACACAAGTCTCTGACCAGTTTGTGGATCTCATTCAAGAACCTTCGCTATCCAAAATACTAATTTGCATTGGGTCAAAGCAGTATTTATCTATTTGGGCAGTGATCTGTAATCTTTAAGGCACCATGGGTAGCCTTGGATCTAACTACTGAATCTGATTAATTTTTAATTTTACTATTAAAGTCTTTCTAACAACTTCCAGACTTCCAGTTGTCTGATTTAAGCAGATTTCTGAACACAGTAATAGTGGATGTCTTATTCTTAATTAGAAATGTTTTTCATAAAAATAGCAAAGTTCTTCTCATTCCAGTACCATTTCTCATGGTCTGTCCATACTCAGTAAATTATAGCCTGGCATGTGGAAGACTGGTGCAATCAGACATCTCACTGAGGCATGCAATCTTGACATCTCACTTGGGCAACCCTCAAATTATTGTTTGTTTGGCAATTGGGGGAACTCAAATCTTATTGACGTGCCATGAGTGCAATTTTTAGCTCATCTGGCCAGAATGGCCAAGTGAAGTTATGCCATGGCGACCGTCTGTCTGTTATCCGTCATCTGTCCGTCAGATTTTGCTTTAAAACCTAAATCGCTTAGCAGATTTTAACCAAATTTGACTGAAAGCATCCTAATTGTTGTAGGCTCTTGAACCTTTATTCAGAGTTTTGATTGGTCAATTGTTTGGATGAAAATCTTAGATTTTATGAAAGATTTACGGGGAATTGTCAAAATGCATCTCCTTCCTAGCCGCTTGACAGATTTCAACTAAGTTTTGTTAGAATCACCATATTGTGACAGGCTTCAGGATTTCTATTAAGAATTGGCTTCATCATTTTTTGGGGTGAAAATCTTATGATTTTATGAAAGATATACCAGAAATTGTCAACACACATCTCCTTATCCACTTGACAGATTTCAACCAAATTTGATTAGAATTACCATATGGAAGCTATAGGATTCTAGCATGCTGGGCTCTAGGACTTCTATTCAGAATTGTGCTTGGTAAATTGTTTGGGTGAAAATTCTAGCTTTTATGAAAAATTTACCAGATATTGTCAAAATGCATCTCTTCCTTAAGTAACCAATTGATGGATTTTATCCAAGTTTGACAGGAAGGATCCTACTGTAGCAAAATTACGCACCATGTCATGCAAATAGTTCAAAAGCTAATGGTTCAGGTGAGTGTCACATGCCCTTCTTGAGCCTCTTGTTCATACAATCTTGCTGTCTCTGAGAGTTGGCTTTGTCTTAGCCATTAACAGTGTGCACTAGCACAATTTCAATTACCTACACAAATTATCATTCAAACGGAGATTTAATGGTAACATCTCTCTGATGTAATCGCTAAAAGCACTCATTGAATCTGCACTCCTAATGGCTAGTTCATAATTGTAAGGGTGGCAGAATTTACTTGGTACTATAACCATGCTGGCTAGGAGCCTGTGCAGCTTTAGCACAGACCATGATTTCAGTTGACAATATTTTGAAAATAATCTGACTGGGCTGTTGTAACGCCCAGTCAAATTAGTTTCCATATATTCAACAAAATATTCCTTAAAGCAAAAATAATTTGTATTGTATGGTCTATAGAATAGGATTTTAATTAACCCTTTAAAAATACAGATCAAATACTATGTTTCAAAATGTTTTAATTTTGAAATGAATTTGATTGGCTGATGTTGCTGCTTTACCATCCAACCAAAACATTAAACAAAAATGGAAATAATTATTTGGATTCCAGGTGTGAATAGGGTTAAGTTGGACTCCTGCACTAATGTGGAATGTATTGATTATATGCATTGTATTAAGTATGAATAATTCATTCTGCTACATTTAGGAATCGTTAAATATCAAGCATATTGTTAGTCGTGTTTATTACAGCACCACCACCCCACCCTGTGTTCATTACAGCCACCACCCTGTGTGTATGTGTAGGGGTGGCATATGGTGGTAGGTGTGATAGATATTTTGAGAATAGTTTTCAGTTATCCAAAGTCACTTAACATTGAAAATAATACACGCCGCCTGGGCTGAATGTATCCCAGATACTTAGCCAATGGCCACGTAGCCTGCCAAACCCACCCCCCCCCCCCTCTATTTCAGTCTTGCTGTTAAGTCCTGGACCAACCCACCCAGAAATGGAGCTGCACCAATATATTCGCGAGTATGGCTACAGCATTGCTTTATACCCGTAGCACAAAATATTGAAGCAGCAGCAAAAGGGTTTCCATTCCCATACGTAAGGAGTACCAGTCGGCACCAGTATTCGTGTGGCATAAAACACTATTTCAGAGCACCCGTGGATAATACATTAATAATCTCTTCAGTTTCCTATTTAACAAGTTATTCTCCATTCGAGTGTATGCACTATGTCCAACAAATAAGGGCAAGAACTGCCTAAATTACATCTTATAGTGTTTAGGCGTACACGTTTAGCCGTGTATGAGAGCAGCCATTTTGGAAAAAAGTAGTTCCGTTATTGCGATGACGCAACAAAATGGCCGGTCATTATCTTAGAGGTGTATTCTCGGCATAGCACGAAGCTATGGCTCTATCTTTAGATTGTAATACCTCCCTGTCAGATTATTTTCAAAATACTATATTGGTGCCTTGATGTTTAAATACATAGATGAAATGACTATTACATATGATCTGCTCGTGTTTGCTTGGAATTTGAACACATCAAATGGTATTTCCCAAAATGTATGTTCCGAATGTTATTGAGTGGCATAAATATGTTCTGGAATATCTGCTAATTCTGCAGTTAGAAGATGAGGGTGAAGAGCGATTGGTGAGTTTGACCGAGCCGGAGCTGAGGAAGGTGCTTGCAGAACAATTGGAAGGATTGCTTCGCATGCATGCAGGAGCAAGCATACCCATACATGAGTTTCTTCATGCATTTAGCTGTCAATATGGCTTCCCTATTCGCCTACAAGATTACAAGGTGACCACCGTCACTGGGCTGCTGGAGAAATTTAAACATATTATTAGGGTAAGACTTTTTCAATTGACAAGTTGAATTTTCTTCCTATACAACAGCTAATTATCATGTTTTGCTAAATTTATTTTTGTAGTTGTTTCTCTTGCAGAGATATTTTGATTGTCATGAATTTAGTGGTTTTTTTTTTTCTTTTGTGTTTTAATTCCAGAGTATCAATATGGAAAAGGCGCTCTTTTAGAGTTCCTTTTTATAATATTCTATTTCAAACGAAAATGTTTTTAAAAAGCACTTTCCACCCTTTGCATTGTAGGTTATTGATGTAATATGTGCATGTAATGTATGACATTGTTTCACGTGTAATTGTCATGGATAAAAAGTTTTTATTTTCACGAGTCACCTCCAAATATGTTTTGTGACACAAAAGAGATCTCCAACAAATCATACTGTTTGAAAGGAGAGGCTGTTTTCCGCTCCTCAAAATTTGTATAGCGCTTTAAAATCTTCATTTCTGAAGTAGCTCCTGGTGTATATTTTGAAAACAATGTTGGTGAAAGCTGTTGCTGACCTAGACAACAACAGCTTACAACAACATTGTTTCCAAAATTTACACCAGTTCATATGAAGTGGAATGGAATATAAGAATATTTGTACACAGAAACCATCTGGCAAGACATCCATTAGGGATGTGTTTCATGTTAATTTGGCCATAAATTTGATTTACAGTGAATAACCTTAAAAGGCATGTCTAGCAGGACATTTGATGAACACTGGTCTTTTATTGTACCATTGTGCTTTCCAGATCGAGAGGGATCAAGGTGTTGATAATGTTGTTCTGTGTCGCCATCGCGTTATCCCTGAACTCGCACATCAGATCTTGCTATTGTTGATGAACCAGAGCGGTGGTTCCCTGCCGTTAATGGAGCTGTGCAGTCGCTACAAGACTGCCTATTTCAAAGATTGTGATGTCAAGAAGATCCGCGAAGAACTCCTTGATTATGTACAGGTGGGAGAGTACTATAGAGAGAGCAGTAGTTGAAGAGGGCCATGGGGTTATGGGCCTGTGGTTGTGTGGGATGTGCAGAGTTGGAGAGATAACATTACCTGTCATCTTGTTGACACTAAAGGTGTCTGAGAATTATTTGACTTTATTTTTATGCCAATTTACAGAGCAACAAAAGAATTCTTTAGAAAACTTATTGAAAATAGTCACATTTTGGCCTGTAAATAGTCACATTTTGTCCTGTAAATGGTCAGATTTTGGCCTGTAAATGGTCACATTTTGGCCTGTAAATAGACAGATTTTGTCCTGTAAATAGTCACATTTTGTCCTGTAAATAGTCACATTTTGTCCTGTAAATAGACACATTTTGGCCTGTAAATAGACACATTTTGGCCTGTAAATAGACACATTTTGTCCTGTAAATAGACAGATTTTGTCCTGTAAATAGACAGATTTTGTCCTGTAAATAGACAGATTTTGACATTCTAGGCAATCTAAGCCTTAAACAGTAACGTTCTGTTTCATCTAAATTAGCTGACACCATCTTGTTCAGAAAGATTTTCCTAAAATGTAAAGGGGTGTCGATGCATTATTTGTCATCTTGACCTCGATTGATAACAGAATACAAAGCCAGTATGATGCATTTTTCTCGGGTGGAAGTATAGTTTCGCTGTTTTCATTATGGAAGTAAAACCTTTATCAGCAAATGTCCTATAATAAGTAGAAAATATTCATTGAACTGATTGATAGTGCATGAGACATGGGCTAATATAAAAGTAAAGCCTTAAATAAATTTACATCTAGTAAATATTCACTACCTGTACAGTACTGTCATGTGTTTTAAGGGTGATGCAATGTTAGTTCCTGGTCTATAAACAAATAAATGGTACTAAATCTCTAGGATCTCTGTATTTTTTTTGTGTGAGAACTTTAACACTAAAGTTGAATCCTTGAATTTTAAGAAATTTAAATTTTCTCATCGAAAATATCCGTTTGCAGACCAGGAAAACATTATTCAGTCATTTCAATGGAAAACCTAAAAAATAGTATTCTCTCAAGACTACTGCAGAAGCAGTTTTTGGCCGGCTTAGGCAGTAAAGGGTTAATGCACAGATGTGTTGTCTGTAACTTTAAATACTGGCTTCATGCTAATTTATGCGAGACTATTCTTATGTATCTTAGGTAACAGGTGATGATGAATCTGCCATTATAAGCCTGACACAGCTGCAGGTGTTTGCACGCGATGTACGCAATCTGATTCATGCATGTGGCGGCCGAATCTTCATGCAACATTTTGAAAATGCATTTAAGGTATAAACTGTTATCATCTGCTCATCTTAATGATAACATGATAAAGATCATTGACATTTTCGTTGTGTCCATCTGTTCTTGTCGACTTACATTTTCATTTGAAAGCTCAGATTCTACTACTGTTTTTACCAGATTTGGCCTGAAGATGTGCTTAATCATGTCCCGGTTAAAAGACCAAGTTGGCCCAATCATGTTTGAGCTATGCACTGCTCATTTTTATCTAAGCTCTACCACCCATGCTTTGCCCGTGTTGGGATCAATCGCCCACTGAAATCTCTGCAAGCTCAATTTCCAGAAAACTATACAGGTAAGCTGTTGAATACTTTGAAACTAATTTGACCGGGTGCGGGTGCTGTAAATGGCATCAACAGCGCCCAGTCAAATTAGTTTCAAAAGATTCAACAGAATGTTTATTAAATAGTAAAGACATACAATTCGTACAACTTGTCGGACTAATAAGTGTTTGTGATGGACTGTATCGCGTCATTCATGACGTAATTGATATGACATCCTTCTACATGTGCCTTAGTTGATTATGACGCCATATGATTGATTGAGAAACTGTAGGCAATAGATTTTCTACTGGAGTAACCTTTTTCATAATTGATATGCAGTTTTCCCTAGGTGGCCTAAAGAATTCAATGTCATGGCCTCCCAATTATGAGCATTTTTCAGCACAATAATATAGGTTGTACTAGGAATCTTAGGCTTCCGAAGAATCCATTCGATTTGTTTTTAAAAACTAAACTTTCAAGATTGTGGTGGCGTTAATTATTGAACCTGCCTATTAAAAAACTGATCATGCTGAGTTAGGCTGTAGTAGGATGTACATAGATTAACAGTCTCTTATTGTCTTCCTTGTTTTATTGTTGTTTCAGGAGCATTTTGGTGTTGAAATTAAGCCTGCACTGTATGGTTTCCCCACTATTACATCATTACTGAGTGCTATCCCACATGTGCTAATAATACGCGGCAAGGGAATGCGACGCTCAGTTGTATTGACAAATGAATACCAGAGTAAGTTACAGGGCTTTGACACATCCCATCAGCACATCTTATTCTACGTACAGTAACACTATAAGTCAAGAAAATTGTGCTTTTTGCTTAGTCACTGTCCATTTACAGCCAAAGAGACTTTGTAAAATAATTTCCCTTAAATGACTGGCTCTGTTATCAAGCCAGTCATTCCAGTGTTAATTTTCAAAAATCATCTGTTGGCCTGCGGAAGTCAATTTTGGTCAGCTTAACCCTTAAAGAGTTAGTCTGTCTGCTGTCTGCTAGGCATTTTAGGCAGGTTTAACTTTCTTGAATGTTTGATTGTAGGCGTGACAATTCGCTTGACTGCATGTTTGACCATTTGTTTTCTATATTTCTTTGTTTGGCTATACCTTTCATACTAGAACCACATTCACTGCTTCGGCCATTTGACGCCTGCCCGCACGCATGCGCACACAGGCAAATGTTCACTCGCAGTCTGCAATCATATGAGTAACTCGCATACCACATTTGGTTGAATTCCATCCAACAATTTTAGAAGTTACTGTAACAATCAATTCCTTGTTCTTTTGACCCGCGGCAAGCACGCACATACCCTGGGGCAGAACCAAATGTTGAATTTGCTCATTTTGAAATTTCCAACGGTTTTGGAGGAGTTGCATTGCAATCAATTCATACGTACGCATGGACGCATACATTCATACATACACAAGCAGACATGGGTGGGACTGCATAATCAACACTTTTCTTTGAATATCTTGTGGATAAATGTTTTGCCATATATATGCTACTGAAGCAGAATTTACTGCCCCAGTGCTGACCATGAACAAGCAAGCTTCATTTTCATTCAGGTGATAATTGTTATTCAGGTTTCATGTCCAGCCCCTTGAAGACAGATTTAACCATAAAATGATCAAGATTTTCACTCGGTCAATGTACATTTACAGACCAAGAGAAGACTATTTTTGAAAATTTCACACTAGAATTACTGATTCAGTTGTGTAGCTAATCATTCAAATGATAAACGTTCAAAGATAGTCGTCTCTCGGTTCTCATAACCACTAGAGGTTATTTTTGGCTGATTTGACCATTAAAGAGTTAAGTATATAATTATTAAATGGATAATCATTTCAACCTGAGTTGCTTAAATGGATGCAGTATGATGGATTATGCGAAAAGTGATATATTAGGATGCAAGTGTTAAACCTGCTATTGGTATTGTTTCTTTCACAGGCTCTCTGACCCCTGCCTTAATGGGTCAACCATGCATGAGTCCACCTGTCAATCATACTGAGGGACAAAGACATGGACACACTCAGTCTCCAGATTCACATGTTTTAGAACACAGCAAAGGTAAGATTCATGGGTGGGACTAAGTCATTTGGAATTGTTTGAAAGGCTGCAATTTCAGGCCTAAACATCAGAGTGATCTCTTTGGGACAGATTATCTGATTGTGACATCAGATGAAAGGATGTCAGTTTCATATAGTGCAGTGTTTCACGTCAATACCTGGGTAGAGTCTAAACCTTTAATGGCCAAAATTCAAATGTTTGCTTAATGAATGTGCATATACAGGACAAGAGAAAACTTTTTGAAAATTTACCACGGAAATGTCTATTGTGGTTCTCGAGCCAATGATTTCAGTGTTCAAATTTAAAAAATAGTCTAATCTTGGCCTACAAAGTGGTAGTACTCATGACCAATGCAAAGCCTGGTCTTGGCCACCTTGACCATTAAATGTCAGATTAATTCATCATTGCTATATAAATTAGACAGTTTCTTTTAATATCAGTTTCTTTTAATATCAAGAAAGCATGCAGCCAATGTTCCTAATTATACATCACTACAGTACAGACAGCACCCATAGCCATCAAGCTTCCATCCATGGCTATCAAACACTATACACTACTAGGACTAGATATAAGGAGCAATTCTGAGTATTTCTCCAAATGCGAATAAAGGAATCCATTTCTAGCTAAGTTCCGCCCACTTTTTGCACGTTGGAATCGATTTATAACTTTGAACACTGATTTTCCAGAATCTAAATTTCAATGCTACTATATGTGCAAGGAAGCAGCTGAATATTTTGAAACCAATTTTACTGCCATTCCTATGGCAACAACAGCTCCCAATCAAATTACTTTAAAAATATTCAATAGAATGTTGATTAAATTGTAAATTCATCAACGACATGCATTTCGTACACTTTAATGATAGCCTACAATTTTCAGGATGGAGCTACATAATTTTGATCGTCAGCCAACATCAGATACTTGAGTGACAGATCAGATCCCTCCATTGCTCATACGCCAATATTTTCCAAATATATGTCATGGTTATGCTGACGGAATTATGAAGCTTGGCCATCAGGAAATTGATAATGGCAATGTGAATGGTGGAAGGGGTGGTTAGCAATGAAGTAGACCTCATTTATTGTCCTTGTTAATATTCTTATCAGATGACAAGGACCTGATCCGGCTTCAGCGATCAAAGACGCCATCACCGATTGATCTACTGGCAGTTCCACTTCCTCCAACTCTGCCCTCACCTACCTTGCTACCAGCTCAGATTCCTGACAAGGACCTCATCAGACTTGAGTCACCGACAGGTGTGTGGTGTTAGGATCTATGGCCTGTCTAAATTTTTGCTATTACATCTTAAGATATCATTAACCATTTATCCATTAAATTTGATCAAGAAAATTTCAATTTTATCTTACAAAATGTTCACCTGCAGACCAAGCAATTATTTTTGAAAATTTGTCTTTCCAGATCATGGAGGCTGTCGTTCCAATGGTAAATTTTCTAAAATAATTGTCACGATTTGCAAATGGATATTTTCCCGAGACCGCTACAGACGCCATTTTGGCCAGCTTGAGTGTTAAAGGGTTAATAGAAGAAGGTAGAGTGGGTGGGGGGTGATGAGAAAAATAATTTAGACAATTAAAATATTGGGTATGACATGTAAGCGATCCTACCACCTAATTTTCAGTCTTACACTTTCTCATCACTTCAGCAACTTTAAACGATTTCCACAACTTACTCAGTCAATCAATATTTTACTTCTAAGGATCTCAAATGTAAAAACTACTTACCATTTTGAGAAGTGACTGAAATTAGGCAGCAATTAGTTTCAGTCTTGTCCTATAAAAAGATCTTGTCAGTTTGATTTGAACATGGTTAAATAATTCAATCATATACATCAGTTATGACAAATTCATTAGAATGTTAGAAATATGATATTGAATATTTGAAAATAAACTCTTGCCTAAGGCAGCAATGGCTGCCAGTTAAATAAATCCTTTCCAAAATATTCAGATTTCATGTATATAATGATATAGTGGTACTGTGAGTTTATTTGCTGAACTGAATGTGAACTGTGATGTGATAAAGATTTAAGTTTTGTGTTTATTTCAGAGAGCCATGAAGATGATATCCTTGGAAGTCTTACAGATGACGAGAAGCATGGGCAGAAAACACCACTTTGTCAAACACCCACATCAGAACTGCTCCGATTTGCTGCTCAGTGCTTGCCAGTAGCTCCAAGAAAGACACCAAGTCCCGTTCTGGCTCCATGTGGACCCAGCACCATTAATCTTAGTAGAAATAAACAATCAGAACGTCGCAATACTCATACATCAGTAGCAGAGCTTCAGGCAATGCTAGATAAAGTGAGACAGGGTAAGCCTAGCATTGGTGTTAGTATGAGACCAATCCCCATCAGACATTCACAGAACAAAAAGGAGGTTAAGCAGGTAAGTGCTGCAAAGCGTCCCTCTCCGGCCATGACTGTACCTGCTGTCAATAAGCCTAAATCTGGTAAGGAACTTATGGAATTGTTCTCGGGTAGCGGGGGAGGCTGGTGGAAGGTCAGTACCGAACAATTGGAACAGGTGCCTATGTTGCGAGAACGTATGGATAATAAAACTCATGTTAGCGTCAACAAGACAGATCAGAATACTGTTGCACAGAAAACCTCGACCAGTGTGGCAGGAAACAAACAAGATACTCCTAATTCAAGTTCTAGTACAACTCAATCAGTGGCATCAGACGCTAACCTATCCTCTTTATGCAATGCTAATAATGATGAATTACTTACTCATAGCTTACCTACATCATCGTCCGCTTCCGTGAAGCCACCACCACTGTCACTGAACAGAGTGTTCACTGTCCAACGAGAACTGCCGGGAAAAACAAGCATCTCAAAAGTAAGCATGGACAAGTCTTTTCACGGAGAGCCAGGTCCTGTAGACACGAGCTCCATAAAATCGGACAGCAGTCCTCTAAGCGGGACTCCCGTGTCTTCCCCGAAGAAATCGCCTCGGAAACTCAGAATTGCGGCCAAGTTTTCCAATCCCATTGAGCCACGTGACAATTTAGGTAAAAGTTTTGAGGAAAGATAGGTGTTCATTGTGATGTACTATCTGCTTGCGTAACATGACCATATGTCTGTTAGTACAAGAAGAGTGCTTCCTTCCGTCCAATCTCTTAGTGGATATACTTAACATTTCTAATACTAATCCCTTATCCCTTACAGAACAGATACGTTACATTCGTAGATGATGTAGGAATACGTCAGATTCATATGATGTAAGGATACGTCAGATTCCTAGATGATGTAGGAATATGTCAGATTCCTAGATGATGTAGGAATACGTCAGATTCCTATGATGTAGGGATACATCAGATTCATGATCTAGGGATATGTCAGATTCCTAGATGTAGGAATGCGTCAGATTCCTAGATGATATAGGAATACGCCAGATTCCTATGATGTAGGGATATGTCAGATTCATATGATCTAGGATACGTCGGATTCCTATGATGTAAGATACATCAGATTCATATGATGTAGGGATATGTCAGATTCCTAGATGTAGGATATGTCAGATTCCTATGATGTAGGTATACGTCAGGTTCCTACGATGTAGGATACGTCAGATTCCTATGATGTAGGATACTTCAGATTCCTATGATGTAGGGACTATTCTGTTGATGATCTTTAACCTAATTTGACTGGGAACTGTTGCTATGATAGCAACATGTACCAATCAAATTAATTTCAAAATATTTAACAGCTTTCTCGGATAGCCGTTTTAAATTTTAGACCCTGGAATTTCAATGGTTTGAAGGACTAAATTACCTAATCCATAGCCCACAACACTGTTTAGCCCTCAATACAGCTGATTTGTTATGAGGTAAACTAGATTTTGATTGTTGCCGGACAATTTGACAGACCTATGGCAGCAACAGCACCCAGTCAAATTAGTTTCAAAATATTCATCAGCATGTTTATTAAATAGTAGACATACAAGTCGTACAGTGCTTAGTCCATCATTAATTAAGCGTTTGTGACGAACTTAGCTACATCGTTCATAACGTAATTGATTAAAACGTCATTCTACACATCACATAGTTGATTATGATGTCATATCATTGACTGAGAAACTGGAATCCTTGATTGATTAATTAGGAACAGTAAGCTAAATTATCATTGATTCTAATGTTTGTGCTCAATAGGATGGTTGTTTGAGATGGACAGGATGAGTTTTTATGCATTGTTTTGCAAATACTGTCTCTGGTTCTAGTTTAATTTGCTTTTACATTAGCTGTGTACATAGTCTGCATTTATTAATGTACAGTACAGCTCAGAAATAATTTACATGTTTCAAAATAAAATAAAACATACTGCAATGGCTTCCAATTAAATAAAGTCCAAAATACTCGACATAATTTTTCTTACATTGTGTTCAAAATTGTATTAACAAACATTTATCTGTATTTTTTTTGTTTTTGGTAGGATGTTAACTTATGAGTTGTACTGTATTATATTTCTTTAAATAAAGGAATTCTCACCCCATATGTTCTATTGTACTGATAGATGATGTAGACAGCCTAGGTTTTGTTCTGATTGGTTGAAAAGTACATCCTGGCAGCCATCGTAGACAGGAGAAATGTATGATGAGCATTTAGCTAATAAACCCTTTCATCGATGAATTCCCTATATCTCAATTTCAAGACAACAATACTGTTTACAAGGAAGCTGTTGAAATTTTGATATTAATAGAACGGGATTGCTGCCTAAGGCAGCAATGGCTTCCAGTCATATTAACTTCAAAATATTCAACAGAATATCCTATGTATCAGAGAATTACTCATTCAGTAATTTGTAGATGAAAGGGTTAATTAAACCCTTATTATCTTTAATGGCATGATGAAAAAATTAAAATGACATAGTTTATTTGTGGCATATTGTATTGTCTGAATAAATGTTATAAAATGGTGAGATTTCCTTTTAACAAGGCCTGACAGCCTTTTATCAATAGGTTTATAAACCTAGGTTTGATATTTTCTTTTGAACCATTATTCTACTTTAATTTAGTGTTTAACATTTCAGTTTTAGTACAGTAATATTGATCTTAAATTTTGTAGAAAACTTAAAACGGGTCGGTGACATTTTATTGATTATTTTTTTATTAGAAGCGCTATATGATATATTGTTACCTTGCTCTGTAGTATATCTGCATTGTATTTGAACATTGATAGCATTTTGTACATGGGACATCAGTGTAAATATGTACTTATCATTAACCTTGTAATGGTCAGGATATCCAAAAAAGGCCTCTCCAGTGGTCTTGAGGAAGGCCATTTGCAGGACAAGAGAAGACTATTAGAAAAATGCCTGGTTAGAGTGGTAAATTTTTTTAACTAGTCTTCTCTTCGCCAGTAAATGGACATTTATATTGATAAATATTTTGATTTTCTCCGGGATTTTTTATCATTAAAATGTTAAAGCTGACATGCCATGTTTAAATAATACATTCTAACCAATATCAATAATATACTGCTACCAATGCATGTTTTGTTGTCTCGCCTGCGAAGCAGAAGCAAGACATAGGATCACTATTTCTGTCGTCGTCGGCGTCACCATATCTGTACTTATGGTTAAGGTTTTTAAATATCAATATTTCTCATCATCGCCCCCAGCAGATCTTGCTGAAACTTTACAGGCATCTTATCTATAATGTAGGGAAGCTCATTCCATCATTATTTTAACAAAATTTTGAAAACATTTTGCTGAATTTTCCATGGTTTTTGACATAGAAAATGTACAGGTTTTTTATGGTTAAGGTTTTTAGAGATCATTATTTCTCAGCATTGACCCATCAGATCTTGCTGAAACTTTACAGACATGTTCTCTATAATATAGGGAAGCATACTCCATCAATATTTTTCTTCAATTTTGACAACTTTTTGCTGAATTTTCCATGGTTTTCGACATAGAAAATGTACAGGTTTTTGTCTCGCCTGTGAAGTAGAAAGCGGGACATAGGAATCACTAATTCCAGCGACGGCGGCGGCGGCCATTTGTGCAGTTTTGGTTAAGGTTTTTTAATCAACTTATTTTTCAACACTGGCTCATCCGATCTCAATGAAACTTTACAGAGGTGATCTATACTATACAGGGATGTGATCTACATAACAATAGATTTAATTTTGGGGCATTTTAACTATTTTTTCACGGTTTTGGACGTGGGACTTTTTTCATGTATTTTTCAAGTGCAAGTGTAGTAATTGTCGATTGTAATGCAACTCCTCTTAGACCATTTCAGATAGACACTTGAAACTGTAGAGATGATTGCACATATGGACAGGGATGTGCATGACACTTTGAATTTTGGCATGACCCCCAGGGGTGGGGTGGGGGGTGAATGTGGTGGTCAAAAATTAAATTTTTTCAATGGTCATGTCGCATATCATTTTCAAGCCAATGAAGATTAGACTACAGTACAAGGTATTATATTGATCTTGGGTCACAAACTGAGGGTAGGGGGCTGGGTGAAAAGTGGGCACCAATCTATTGTAATGCAACTCCTAGACCATTTCAGATAGAAACTTGAAACTTTGGGGATGATTGCACATATGGCCAGGAATGTGCATGATACTTTTGAAATTTTGCATGGTCCCAGGGGTATGGGCCCTGGGGGTGGGAAATCTGGGGTAAAAAATAACATTTTTCCAAAACTTGTCATGTTGCATATCATTTTCAAGACAATGATGAGTAGACTACAGTACAGGGAATTATTTTGATCTTGGGTCAAATTGAGGGTGGGGGTGCTGAGGTCAAAAGTCGGCACCAATTTATTGTAACGCAACTCCTAGACCATTTCAGATAGGAACTTGAAACTTTCTGTATGATTACACATATGGCCAGAGATGTGCATGACACATTGGAATTTTGATATCACCCCTAGGGGCAGGGGTGGGGGAAATGGTGGGCAGAAAATAAATTTTAGCAAATGTGGTCATGTCACATATCATTTTGAAGCTTGTAGTTAGTAGACTACAGTACAACAAATTTTTTTCTTGAGTCAATCTGAGGGCAGTGGCCATGGGTCAAACTTATTTTTCAACACTGGCTCATCCGATTTCAATGAAACTTTACAGAAGTGATCTATTCTGTACAGGGATGTGATCTACAAACAATGAATTTAATTTTGGGGAATTTTAACTTCATGGTTTTGGACTCGCCAGATATCAAAAAGATTTTACAGCAGAGTTATATACTGTGCAAGAAGTACTATTTGCATCATTACTAGTTCCATTTGGAAAAAAATTTCAAGATCAGACTATCTGCAGTTTGGTAAAAAATGTGCATGTTTGATTGGTTACATTTGTTTGTTGGTGCATTAGTGAATATGTGTATTACAAACCATGTCAAGTTTGCTTTGCCAATCAACACTATCCATGCCTTTACAGGCGAGACATTGTACGCTTCAGCGGTCCTGTTTTCATTAACTCACCATAGGATTACGCGTTATGGTTACTGAAAATTGATATGCAATGGTTCCCATATGCTGCTGATATTGGTTATTATTATCTCAACTAGCCCGTCCGTCGTCCATCAAATCACATCTCCTTTATACTTTGACCAATTTCAACCAAATTTGACTGGAACGATCCTATCGTGGTAGGCTCCAGAACATCTATTCAGAATTTTGATTGGTCAATATTTCCGGTGGCCATCTTGTTGTTCGAAAATTTCTGGAAATCAGTTAAAAGCCTACTCCTCATTAACCACTTAACCTTTTCAAGCAAACTTGGTTGGGAAGACCTAGAGTGGTTTGCTTCAGAACTTGTATAGATAATTTTGTTTGGTCTGGTTTTTTCGCCAGCATCTGGAATTTTCCAAAAAAAATGGCAGGAAATCGTTTAATATATCACTTCTCACTGATTGGGCAATTTCAGCCAGACTTGGCTGGAAGGATACTAAGGTGTTAGGTTTCCGATCATTTATACAGAATTTTGATTGGTCAATTTTTCCGGCAGCTGTCTTGGATTTTTCCGAGGATTTCTTGAAATCGGTTGAAACCTTACTCATTAACCACTTGGCCGATTTCAAGCAAACCTCGGCTGGAAAGACACTAGAGTGGTATGCTTCAGAACTTGTATACAGAATTTTGATTGGTCATTTTTCTGGCAGCCATCTTGGATACTAGGGTGGTATGTTTCAGAATTTTTATACAGAATTGTGATTGATAAATTTTTCTTGTACCATTTTGGATTTTCAGGAAATTTGGGTAAATCCGTTAAAGGCTACTCTTCATAACCGTTTGGCCGATTTCAAACAAACTCAGCTGGCAGAACCCTAGGCTGGTACGCTTCAGAATTGGTATATACAATTTGACTACTTCATTCATTTTTTGGTAGCCATCATGGATTTTGTGGGCAAAAACCTGCTTGTTCCAGTGACTGTCTTGTTCTCGAAACTGACATCTCAGGAATTGCTGTACAGAGCAGGCTGAAACTCAATTACATTTAATTTCATCGATACCTAAGGATGATTAAAGTTTGTTCAGGAGAAATTGTTCCTTGATAAACCATAGTTGTCACGGACCAATCAAAATCTAAGGTCTAATCTGATTGTGTGGTCAGTGTCCATCATTAATTTCCGACTAAATATCATTTCTAGTGAATTCCAATTTAGGATTTTATGCCTTGTTACTGCTGAATTTAAAGTATTATGTCTGTTCAAATGTTAATGGTCCAGGTGAGCGTTAAGGCCCTTGGAGCACAGTGTAAACTAGATTGTGTGTATCTAATTGAGAATATATACTGTAGTATCCATCCAATTTTTGTTTGATTTGTTCAAAATTAAATTATGGCAGCTTTCATAGATTAGAGAAAGGTATTGACCTTTTGCTATTGTAGAATATACATATCCTGAATATCTTCCATAATTGTGTATATGAAGGAAATCTGAAAATATTGTGCATTTTGAGTCCTTTAACCCTTTAACCTTGAATGACTGACTCGATACCAGAGCCAGTCATTCTAGTAGTGAATTTTCAAAAATAGTCTACTTGATCTGCAAATGGACATTTTCTGAGAAAATTGAAATTTTCGTGAACAAATTCGAGGGTTAAAGGGTTACGATTTCCAGAAACTTCCAAAATCCTTGAGACTGATTCTAGAAGCATCTACAAGATTTCAGATAATGGCGCAAGTCAACAGGTTTTTATAACATTCTGGAATGTTTTAACTTATTCAGTTCCATACAGCAGTGAAAAGGCTATTTTTCCCAGCTGTAATCTGACAAAAAGCAAGAAAATATAAGGTCACAAATTCGCCAATAGAAATGAAAGGTCAATTCAATGATGTAAAATGTATGACATGGGCGCAATATTTTTCTAAATGGCAAAAGAAGTCTTGTGCTAGTTTCATCACATTTTCTCAGAAAGATGCCCCTATTAGACTCGTTTACATCATTATTGTTAGTGGTCAATTCTGCTGTTCTAAAATCCTCAATAAGCTGTTATTAATCCCCTACCGGTAAAACTAGGGGACTATAGGTTTGCACTTCATCTGTCCATCTGTCCAACTCTGTCACAGTTGGTTTT
Source organism: Chaetoderma sp. LZ-2023a (assembly GCA_034401795.1). Classification (NCBI taxonomy): domain Eukaryota; kingdom Metazoa; phylum Mollusca; class Caudofoveata; order Chaetodermatida; family Chaetodermatidae; genus Chaetoderma; species Chaetoderma sp. LZ-2023a. The sequence goes on from CM067372.1 coordinate 69,003,144, forward strand.
CTGCACTTTTTTTCGCACCCCTTCAACATATTCTACTAAAAATTGTTATATTGCTTTGGTATGAGAAGTTGCAGAGCAAGTTCAAGTTTCAGACGTGTGCGTAAATTTTTTAGGGAGTTATGCCCCCTTTCGACTTATGAAGACGAAAAATATCAGTTTTCCCGCACTTTTTTAGCACTCCTTCAAGCTATTCAACTGAGAATTGGTAAGTTGCTTTGTTGTAGGGTTTAACAGCGTACGTTTGAGTTTCAAACATTTTCTGCAATTTCTCATGGAGTTATGCCATCTTTTCTCTTGGGAAATATGAAAAATATCAGTTTTCCATACTTTTTTGCATTCCTTCAAGACCCTCAGGTTCGAGTTTCTGGCGTTTCTGTCAATTTTTGATGAAGTTACATCCCCTTTCGACTTATGAAATACAGAAATATCAGCTTTCAAGACTCGTTCTTCAGCATATATAACTGAAACTTGGTATATTGCTTTGTTACGAGAAGTTACAGATCAAGTTCGAGTTTTAGCTGCTTCTTTCAATTTTTAATGGAGTTTTCGACTGTCAGTCTCAAAATTTATATCACCAAGTAGGGGACATGCAAATCAATACTTACAGAATGCTTGTTTATACGTTATTCCTCCTCTTGCTATGAAATGATGTGATGTGTGACAATACATAGCCTCTGAAGTATTTAGAATGTGCTAATTTAGATTATGATTACAATGATGTACAATCTTTAGCCTTTTATCACATTCTTGAAAGATCCTAAATTAATTTAACCCTTTCATTGACAAATCCCAGAAAAAGTACATTCATTACGATATAAAACTTATTCTGTTGAATATATTGAAATTTGCTGCTTAAGGCAGCAACAGCTTCCAGTCAAATTAATTTTAAAATATTAAGCAGTTTTCCAGTATGGTTGCCTTGAAAATGAGAATGGGAATTCAACAGTGAAAGGGTTAATCAGATTTCCACGTCTTAATTGATAAGCAAAATTAGTTCTAATTCTATAATCTCATTAAATGCCGCAAAATGCAATCTTCTTGTCGAATTTAAGACATATCAATTCTACAAGGCCTGTGTTGTTTTATAAACAGATATGTGATTTATTATGATTAGCTCACCTGACCTGAAAGGCCAAGTGAGCTTATGCCATGGCGACCGTCCGTCGTGTGTCCATCCGTTGTCTGTCCGTCCGTCAACTTTTCCTTTAAACGACTTCTCAAGAACCACTGGGCCGATTTTAATTATATTTGGCAGGAAGTATCCTTAGGGCTTAGGGATCCAAGTTTGTTCAAATGAACCCGATCGGCCATCTTGGATTTAGGGCAATTTTAGGAAACGTCTTTAAAAATCTCCGAACCCACTTAGGGGATTGATGCAAATCTCATGAAATATGATCTAGGACAAGAGCTGAACCAAGTTTGTTCAAGGGAAATTGATTGGTCAAATGGTTTGGCGGCCATCTTGGTTGACCTAACTGTAGCGAAAATTACTTCTCCAGAACCGCTGAAGGGATCGAGCCAAAATTTGGCAGATATGATTAGGGACCAAGGGCGATTAAAGTTTGTTCAAGAGAAGTTGATCCATCAAAAAACATGGCCACTGTGGGCCAATCAAAATATAGCATGTTTGGCGGCCATATTGGATTTTTTTGTATTTGATGGATTTTGAGTCCGAAATTGGTTTTGTGTGTTTTGCGGTATTCTGATTACAAATTTGAAATTTTCGAAACTGTCGGATAAACGGTTTGGTGGCCATCTTGGATCATTATCCCACCAAAAGCTCCCAAAATAAAGCAATGGGAAATTTTAAATGTTTTCTTCTCGAGAACTACCTGGCCAATTTTAATTATATTTGGCAGGAAGCATCCTTAGGGTGTAGAGATTCAAGTTTGTTCAAACAAAGCCGATCGGCCAATTGGGCCAGTGGCCATCTTGGATTTTGGCCGATTTTTAGAAACGTCTAAAATCTCCGAAACCGCTTATGGGGTTGATGCAAACCTGATGAAATATGATTTAGAGCAAGAGTTGAACCAAGTTTGTTCAAGGGAACTTGATTTGTCAAATGGTTTGGCGGCCATCTTGGTTGACCTAGTTGTAGCGAAAACGACTTCTCCGGAACCGCTGAAGGGATCGGGCCAAAATTTGGCAGATATGATTAGGGACCAAGGGCCATTAAAGTTTGTTCAAGGGAAGTTGATCCGTCAAATAACCTGGATGTCATGGGCGAATCAAAATATAGCATGTTTCCCGTCCATAATGGATTTTTTTATTCGATGGATTTTGAGGCCAAAATTGGTTTTATGTTTTTGTGTATTATGATCTCAAATTTGCAATTTTCGAAACTGTCGGATAAATGGTTTGGTGGCCATCTTGTTGATAAAGGGCACTCTAGTTGAAATGCCTATGGTTCAGGTGAGCGATACAGGCCCCTTGGGCCTCTTGTTTATTATTAAAGAACGTTTCAGCTCGTTTAGAATCTGCCATTTGATTTGCCAATGGGATTGACATTTGTTATTGTTTTGATAACACATATAATTTAAGTGAAGAAGAATGTTATAAATTATGATGATGAAAACTTGTTTTTTATGGTTAATACATGACATGATCTGCCTGCAATTGAATAATGGTTTTTGTTGTTCTTGACATTATAATGATACCTCAGAACAGAGAGATTCATTTGTTGATATGCCCTGCCCATATCTAGCTAAAGCTTCGTCCACTTTGTGCACGTGTTGGAAGCAATTTGAAACTTTGAAACCGGAATTCACAGAATATAAATTCTGTGGTAACTATACAGGTAAGCTGTTCAATATTTTGAAACTAATTTGACTGGCAGATTTTGCCCCTGGCAGCAGCAGCTCCCCATCAAATTAGTTTGAAAATATTTAACATGTTTATTAAATTGTAAAATAATCACAGATCTCCATGTCATTTGCTAGATACATTCTGCTGGGTCACATATGATCATTTCATTACAACAGCAGCAGCAGTATCTGCATACCATAGAGAATTGTTATATATACCCCCTCTCCTTCTGTCTTACTATATATGTTATTTCCTAAACAATTAGCCACGAGCATGTCCAGCATTTGGCAAAGGTAATTTCAAAATATCCAAATTATCACTCGTGTAAAAAGCTCAATTTTTGTCAAGTTTATGCGAGTCGGTGGATGGCTCGACGTAGCGATCCAAATGGTTTGCACCAATAATTATGTAAATACTAGTTTTTCAATAGATATTTAATTTATCAAGTACTTACCGTATCTTAATAAAACTTTGGATGCAATGACGGTACAGATAAAATTTCTAAAGTTTTGATACGCTAAGTACTTGATGAATTTAAATGTCTATTGAAAAACTAGCATTTACATTATTATGAAAATCATTCTCAAATTTCTGTGGTTTGGACGTATACTATTTTAAGAAATCCTTATTTAGTGACTGCGCCACATGTGTTATATGTGGAAAAACACATCTGGCATTTACAGTCGGAACAGCGGGGAGGCGACTGCTACCGTTTATCGGATCACTTTGAAACATAGGATGACTGGACTAGGTCTGACGAAGAAACATTGAAATCAACGATGATCCAAAATCAGATATGACTGCCGGCCACCAGTGGTCGTCTTGAAAATTGGTTTCTAGCCGATAACTCTGCTACCGTTTATCGGATCACTTTGAAACGTCATGGGATGACTGAACGAGGTCTGAGAAAAATACCTCTCGAAATAGTCTGATATGCCGAACAGTGGTATCTTGGATTGTGGATGACAACTCTCCTACTATTTATCAGATCGTGTTGAACCTTTATAGGATGACTGGAATTGGTCGGAGTGGTGGGGGGAAATGGCCATCTAATAGCTATCATTTGTTGGTTTACCATCATGGTAGGACATTATGCGGCCTTTGCAGAGCTCTTGTTACCCACTTAGCATCATAATAAATTGTGCGCCTAAATGTACTATAGTGGCTAAATCGATAAAAATTAGAAAATTGTGAAATTTATGGCAACGAAATTTAACATTTCCAAATTATGGTTGACACCTTAGTCAAATTAATTTCAAAATATTCAACACTTTCATGCTGGTTTTCTTTGACACTATTACTGATGTTGGTATGTGTACCACCAATCCTTCCAAGATTAGGATTTAGGATATATTTTTAGTATAAATCGGTTGGTCTGTCAAAATTTTGGCAAAGCCCCCTATGTCGCGACTACAGCATGCTTACACTTGTTTATACACTTATTATCATGATATTGTCTTAGTCAATATTGTGCACCATGATCAATGATAAGAGCTACATGACATGTCAGATCAAGACTGACCCCCCTACCTCCACATTTTTCAAGATGATAACCAAATCTGTGGAACCTTAATGTCCAGTCAACCCCATTTTTTGTGTTAAAATTTGAGTCAAATCGCGATCAGCAGTTTTCAGAAATATCCAAATGATTCGATACAGCACCTTACACACACGTGGATGCACTCACACACAATATCCTATTCTCCTTACTGGCAGAGGGTAACTACCCATAAAACTGGCTGGACCCACTGCACAGAAAACTACATGTAACACTACCAAACAGTGACAGCATTAAAGTCAAGAAAAATAACTCAATAATTCTGTGTGTTGAACATCTGTATTTACAAATATTACAAATCTATACATAAAATAAATTATGTAAATATACAATGAATTGTGAAATTATTATAATTAACTCATTGCTGCAAGCCACTAGACAATAATTTCAATGAACAAAAACTTGACATGCTGAATGTTTTAAAAAGAATTTGTCTGAAACTTGTTGGTGGCTTAGCCACCAACAACTTTCAGTCAAATTCTTTTCAAAACATTTAGCTTCTCCGGAGATATAATCCCTAGGGTATGTCCTCTAGAGAAAGTGAGCAATCAGACAGTTAAGTATAAGGTGAGCATAAAATACAACTACAGGGGACGTATTCATGAAGAGGGTGTAATTTGTGTCTGGCATAACCTACGCCCTAGATTTGAACAAATGTCACTAATGCATATAGGGCATAATTCGTTGGTCACATAGGCCGCTTATTGACGTCGTACCGTATGCGTCAAACGCTGTCAAAATGTGTGGCCTTCACTACACAGGCCTAATACTAATGAATAAATAATTTTCATTCGGATGTTCTATCAAGTGTGACTAACCTAGCATATAACCATTCATTAGTAAAATGCTTGTCATTACAAAAATTAAGTGGTGCGAAAACATGTAATTTTGATATTCTTAGAACTTTTCCGTAGCATTCTAAAGCCTTTTAGGGAAAACTTGACTTTAGCGCAGTGCGTCATTCAGGCTGTTCATGCACTCTCGTAGCCAGGCAATAATGTATCGCGCTACCGTATTTACCAAATTGTTTCACCTTCACATTCAGCGCACCATGGGTGCTTTGAATACAGAAATAGGAAAAGTATTCAGCTCAAATATTAAAAAAATGGCTGCTATGGCTTCACATTAAATAACAATATTCACAGTCAGCTAAATGCAAATTCAATTTAAAAACGCTGTAAATAATGACTTATGACTTGTAGTTAGAGGGCATAAGTTACACCCAATTTTGTGCATGGACATAAGTTATGCCCATTTCATGAATACCGACTTACGCCACTTTGGGGGCTTACACCCTAGGTACGCCTTTTCTAGGGCATAAGCCCTCTTCAAAAATACAGCCCCAGGTGACTATTAACACTGATGTCCAAGCCCATCAAAACTGCCCTCTGCCATGCTCTTGACGAATCTATTTGAAGAGATTATTTCAGAAAATTTACCACTGAAATGGTGGCTTGATAACTGAGGCAGTCAATCCATTGGAAAATTTTGGAACATTTTCAAAAATACTATTCTATTGTCCTGTAAATGGACATTCAATAACCAAATATTTATATTTCTTGACCAAATTTGACCATAAAAGGGTTAAGCGACCATATTATGGAGCATGAAGAATAGATTATAGACATGTGGTCACAATTTCCATAGGGCTTATCTCAGGATAGGCTGAATATTTTGAAAACAATTTGACTGAAAGTTGTTGGTCCCTACCAACAACTTTCAGTCAAACCGTTTTCAGAATTTTCATTAGGTGCACAGTTGATGCACATTAAATTTATTGTCTTTTGACTTGCAGCTTTGACAGTTGAACGTCAGCTGATTAGGTGGTGGCTTTTGGGGGCCAACAAGACCACTTGTCTTAAAAAACAACTATAATGTGCCCCCCACGAGGCAGATTACTTTATTCTCCAGAGTTGAGGAATGTATTGTCTTATACAATGCTTCTGTTTGATTGTAGAATGAAGCGGTAGAGGTCACGTCAGTTATAAAATGCAGTAATAAATCACCATATGTGATATACACTAAATCGACTAAACATTTGATGGGACGGTGAAGGAATGTTATGTTTTGAGATCACTGGGTCAAATGTCAATCAATTTCTATTAATTATATTAATTATTAAAGCTGAACAAGCGTGTTAAAATATAGAAGCAATCCATTTGCACAGAATTATGCATGCTTGAATTCCATAACTAAAACTATGAATCGGAGTATAATTACTTTTAAACTGTAAAAACTGCATTAGGCTCACTGCCGGTTTTGAGGTTAAAAAGACAGTCAATGCCGTCGAAGAGCTGTGGCTGGTGGGATGCATATTTTTTAATACTTTCTCACATACATGTATGACAACATATTCTGTAATTGTTTATCATTCAATACAATAGAGATCCATGTCCCACCCATTTCCAGCTAAGCTCCTCCCACTGTGTTTTGGAATCAGTTTCAAAACTGAATTCCCAGAATCTAAATTTCACGGTAACTATACATTTGAATATTTTAGAACTAATTTGACTGGGATCTGTTGCAGTCTCTGGCAGATTCCAGTCAATTTAGTTTCAAAATATTCAACAGAATGTTTATTAAATTGTAAATTCATCAAAGACATGCAATTTATACACTTAAGTGACATCTCTGATTGTCTGTCCCAAATGCTCCATCCATGTGACACGATGCATAGATGATATGATATATTACTGGGATTGTTTAGTATTGACTTTTTTAAAACATGACAGTTCAGATTTAACCACATGGAATTAAAACACATTTAGCTGTAATTGAGGAATCCAGTTTGTCAGTCAATCATATGACGACATAATCAACGATGTCACATGTAGGCTGACGTCATAATCAATTATGTTATGAATGACGCAATTTAGTCCCTCACAAACGCTATAGTCTGTCAAGTTGTACAAATTGTATGTCTTTACCATTTAATAACTATTCTGTTGAATATTTTGAAACAAATTTGACTTGGCGCTGTTTGTTGCTGCCACAGCACGCAGTCAAATTAGTTTCAAAATATTCAACAGCTTACCTGTATAGTTTTCTGGAAATTGAGAATCAGAGAATGCAAGAATCGATTGATCCAAATACGGTCAAAGCGTGGGTGGAGCTTAGCTAGAGATGGGCGGGGCATAGCTAAAACTGATATTCTCCATTAGATACTCAACTTTTCTTCACCAACAGGAGACTCATGCGTGTGTGCATATGACTGTGCGCGCAGGCGTGCGTGCGTGCACTCACACGCACGCAAGCGCAGTTGCGCACACTATTAGTCTGAAAGCAAAATGGGATTTGAAAAACTGTTGTTCACCCGAGATGGTAAAACTTCCCATAGTCTTGGTCTTTACACAATAATTAGAGCAAACCTTGTGGGGTGTTGGTCACTTAGGATCATGTGTAAGACGTGCCAAGTGCACTTTGCAACCAAATTAGAAAAAAAAAATACACAATGAACTTTTACCGTACACATGGTCCTAGGTGTTCCCTAGTTATCAGTTTACACTTAGAGAATTTGTTGCTCTTACACTTTTGGAATGAATAAACTTATAAATAGCCAAAGTATTCAACAGAATATTCTTTATGTATGTATGATTACTGTAATCTGCGGCTGTATTAGTAGAACCATCCTACAACTCCAATCAGCCCTTCGCTTTTGCCCACTCTGTCTTGTCCTCAGCCAAACTCTTTAGCCTCTTCAGATCCAGTCTTGATTTGACTGTACCGAGTGCTGCTATCTTGAGGTCGCCTCATAGCACGCTTAACAGATTTATGCAATGAGGTCTTCTCCTGGCTTTATATTTCTTACCTCAAAAAGAATTTGATGATTTGGTTATTTAAGGCTCAAAGCAGTATGCTAATTCTTGAAGTCTTGCCTCTAGACTCTGTGCAGTTATATACATGCACACAGACATGACAGACACAACACATCTACTTTGTTGAATTTTCAGTGCATAGATATTTAGATGTTGCTATGATGTCTAGACAAGTAAATGTATCAACATGGAGAAGTGATAAGGACAGATACTTCAATTTAAATTAGTTTCAAAATATTCAACACAACATGCAAAATATTTCTAGACTATAAAATTACCTTTAACACTAAAATTTGTTCAAAGATTTGTTCAAGAAAATTTGAAAAAGTTTCGTTGAAAATGTCAATTTGCAGAACAATATCACTTTGAAAATTTATGACTGGTGTGAGTGGCTAGTCATTCCGGTGCTAAATTTTCAAAAATACTCTTCTTTTGGATTCTATATTGACATTTCTCAAGACCACTGCAGAAGCTGTTTTTGACTGATATGAGTGTTAAATGGTTAATAATGAAGATTAGCTCGTTCTACACTCTGATCCAACATGAGTCATTTTACAGTCCACAGTAATAGCTAATTTACCTGAATATGATTATAAATTTTATGGTCAACATTTGTCACGAAAAATCAATATTTGTGCTTAGTGAATGTCGCTTTGCAGGCTAAGAGAATTTTTTTTTTACTTTTACCACTAGAATGACTGGTTCAGTTTTGAGACAGTCATTCTGGTAGTAAAATTTCAAAAAATACTTCTCTTGACCTGCAATTGTACATTTCTCAAAATCACTGCGCACATTTTTGGTTGGCTTGAACATTAACGGGTTAGAATGTATTATGTAATGATGCTATCATATGGAATATCCATGCTAAAGCACTGTGGAATGTTTACTTGTGACGATGACATCTCACTACCCTGAGGAAAACTACATATATGTATATTATACATCTGCAATCAGATGTTTATTCACCATTATCCTGAGAAATTATCAGGTCTTATCATCTAGCCGTAAACCCCACCCACCCCTTTTAGTTTTATAACTTTTGAGACTTGAGTTGCTGAAATATGTTGCTGTCTATAACAGCAATAGCAACCCACCATTCTTAAAACTAGATATCATACAATCTCCCACCAAACCATCATGGCAAGAACTGGGGTGAGCTCTTGGTCAGATATTGACTTATCATGTGAAAATGAAACTTTTAGATATGCCCCGCCCACCTCCAGCTAAGCCCCCGCCCATGCTTTGTTCATGCAGGGATAAATTTTTATGCGTTGAATCCTGAATTCCCAGAATTTCAACTTCATGGTAACAATACAATTAACCTGGTGAATATTTCGAAACTAATTTGATTGGGGCCTATGGCAGCACCAACACCCAGTCAAATTAGTTTCAAAATATTCAACACCTTACCTGTATAGTTTCTGAAAATTGGGATTCTAAGAGTGCAGAGATCGATTGATCCCAACACAGGCAAAGCGTGGGTGGAGTTTAACTAGAGACGGGTGGGGTACAGCTAAAACTGGATTCCTCCACTGTTAGCTCACCTGGCCAGAAGGACCAAGTGAGATTATGTCATGGTGGCCTACTGGAAACTTTTTAAAGCACTACTCATTCTTAATCAATAGCCCAATTCCAAGCAAATTTGGTTAAAAGTACCCCATGGTGAGTTTCTGGAACCACCATTCAGACTTTCCATTGGTCAATTTTTCCAGCGGCCATATTGGACTTTAATAACGTCTGGAAATCTTACAGGATTGGGAACAGCTTTAAATTACTTCTCAAAAATCACCTGGTGGATTTCAACAAAGGTAGGATGATGAACGCTGTGGTGATTGGCTACAGAATTCCATTCAGAATTTTAAATGATCCATCTTGTTCTCGAAAAGGACATTTCGGGAACTGCTGTACCGATCAGGCTGAAACTCATAAGATTTCATCGATCACTAAGGGCAATTAAAGTGAGAACTTGATCCGTCATAAAACATGGCTGTCATGTACCAATCAAAATTTTGGCTTTGGTGGCCATAATGGATTTTTTATTGGCTGGATGCGACATAAGGTTTGATCTGATTTTGTAGTCGGTGTCCATCATTAATTTCCAACTAAATATCATTCATACTGAACTCCAATTTTGTATTTCATGTGTTGATATTTAAAGTACTATGTCTGTTCAAAAGCTAATGGTTCAAATGCTATAAGAAAATTTAACTAATTTCTTTTTCACGAGTGAGATGACATACTTACCTCCCTAACACTCTTGATATACTATTATATCGGCTCTAAATTCAATAATATTCATAATTATAAAAAGTTAGGTGCCCCTACTGGGCAGGTGGAATGTACACAGTCATGCACATGTCAGACCCCACCTCTGCGCATACTGGTACTTCCGTGACTAAATATTGGCTGACATAGAAGCAACTATTCAAATAACCAAAGGACCAGGCCTCCGTGGGGTGGAGAGGCCGGGATCCTGTTAGGGAGGTAAGTATGTCATCTCACTCGTGAAAAACAAATTTGGTAAATTTTCTTATTTCACATCATGAGAACATACTTACCTCCCTAACACTCTTGATAAAAGCCAGAATATGAGTCAATTTGCCGGGAGGGAGGCAAGGTCCTGAAAACCAGCACACCCTCGAAGAGACTAGCTCTGAATTTTCAAGAGATTTAAAACATCTGAAATTGTGTCTCAAAACACAACCAGGAATAGAATTTTGCATCGGATAATCGACCGATGAAGAGATTGATCAAAAAGCAAATGTGCTCACCCTCCCCACCCCCCCCCCCCCCACCCCTCTTTCTGAGGAAGGTTAGGAAAAAACGCTGCTCTAAATGACTAACACGTTCTCTAATACTTGGTGAAAAGTATTACTAGACATTTGAAAAAGAAGAATTGCTTCATTTTCAAAAAACTCTGAGACAAAAAACAAAATGGTCACATATACTGACCTCTGATGTCTTGGGCGCAGAACTTATCCCCACCGGATGAAAAGAATGGTACCAGATAATAGTAGGGATACCCTACCAACAAATGTGATATTTGTAAATAGCAGAGAAGGAAAACTAATTACAAATACATACCTCTACATTTTATTATTTTCTGAGGACTGAGACGGGGAGTGGGTTAGAAGTGTCACGGAGGTAATGGTCGGTAAAACTTGACTCACAGTGCCACTGGGCTATTGACATAATGTCTTCAATAGAAACACCATTAAATAATGCCGTGGAAGTTACCACACCATGGACAGTATGAGCCTTGGCTCTATCTACTTGAATTCCAGTGACTGTCTTATGACAGAATTGAATACATTCTACTATCCATCTGGAAATAGTGTTTTTTGACGCTCTACCATGGGGTTCAATATATGACAACCATAGGGAGCATGGGTCCGTCCGCCAAACCTGAGTTCTTCTCTTGTAGTTATTTAAAGCACGGACAGGACACCATACTTTAGCACCAGGATCATATCTGGTTAAGGCAGGTAAAATAATAGGTTGACCCGGACATTTTAAAGATTGATTCTTAGCCAAGAAATTCAATCTCGGTAGAAGCTTAAGGCCTTCACCTATAACTATATAACGGTCAGCTCAGCAGACAAGGCATGAATTTCACTTCTGGGTCTGGCTGATGCTGCTGCAACTAAAAATACAGTGGAGGATTTCTCGGTCTGAGATTGCCCATATCTTTAATAAGAGTATTTCAAACATATACTTCATCACTTCCCCTCTTTGCCAAGCAACGGATAGCAGTCATTAATGCTGATTTATATCCAGCAATAGAATTAGGCTTAAGACTATAGGCATCATACAGGTGGCAGAGAAAATCAGCTACTACCTGAATAGATGCATCCATTGGATTGATACATCTCTTTGAGCACCATTCTGCAAATATGTTGATTTTATAATTATATGCTCTGGAGGTTGACTCCCTTCTGGCTCTCGCCATAAAATTGGCTGCTTGCTCAGAAAAGACCTCCTTAATTGCGGATTTTTTGACAACATCCATGTAGTCAATTGAAATATTGACAGATTGTTGTGAAGGGTCTTGCCCTGCAAGATAATATCGTCCATCAGAGGTAGAGGAAGGACCAGCAGATCCGTAAACCATGATCGGCTTGGCCAATTTGGGGCGATCAGAAGTACTTGGCATTCCTCCTGCTTGAACTTCTGAAGAATCCTTGGAATCAGGATTGTTGGAGGGTATGCGTATGCATACATTCCCTTCCAACTATCTATTGCGATAGCGCTTGGATCTGGAATCGGAGAAACGTACGTCATCATCTTCACATTCTTCTTCATTGCGAATAAATCTATGTTGGGTTTTCCCAAATGAGTGAACAGATGATCCGCCACACATTGATTTAGTTGCCATTCCATAAGCAGAATGCTCATCCTTCGGCTCAATGAGTCTGCTAACAGATTCAGCCCTCCCGGAATATGAACTGCTTTCAAGGTGATCATATGATCCATGCACCAGCAAAGCAGCTTCCATGTCATCATACAGAGACTGGGCGACTTCGTTCCGCACTGGCGGTTTATGTAACTCACTACTGTAGAGTTGTCTGAACGTATCATCACAAATTGTCCCTCCACTTCTTTTAAGAAGTGTTCCAGGCCTAGAATTACAGCCCGTAATTCTAGCATGTTGATATGTTCCTTTGACTGATCCAGATTCCAAAGCCCTGATATTGTGGCTTCTTCCAGGCAAGCTCCCAATCCCTCCACTGATGCATCCGTAAACATCATTACTTGAGGGTGGGGAGGGGTCAGCATGACCCCCGCCAGGAAATTCCCTCTCCATCCACCAATTAAGGTGATGAATGACAGGGTCCAACACTTGAATGCGCAAGTCCAGTGAACCTGAACTCTGCGTCCGCAGAGTCATGAGAAACAACTGAATCGGTCACCTGCGCAAGGCCGCCTGAGGAATGTCCGGTCCCATTGAAACCATCAGACCTAGCATTCTCAGATACTCATGCTAGAATATAACGACTGCTGCAAACCAATTGAATGCATGAGAGGAGTTTCTCCACTCTCTCCTTGGATGGATAAAAATATCCTATCTCCAGATCGAAGAACATACCCAGGTAAACAAACTTCTGGGATGGAGTCAGCTCTGATTTCTGAAAGTTGATTATCCAGCCTAAATCTGTGAGTTTTCAAAACTATCTCCAGATTTGCTGTCAAACATTTTGGGTTGCCTTTAGCAACCAGTCGTCTATGTACGTGTTAACTGCTATATTTCTCCTGCAGAGGTATGCTGTGATAGCGAGTACCACTCGAGTGAAGACCCTTGGAGCCGTCGAGATGCCGAATGGAAGAACTTTGAATTCCCATTGGCGTCCCTGAAAAGCAAATCTCAGGAAACGACGAAAACGCCTTGAAATTGGAATGTGGAAATAAGCATCTTTGAGATCTATTGATGCTGTCCACATCCCCTTCTCTAACCCCAACAACACCGATCTTATTGTTTCCATTTTGAAACTCGGTGTATCTATAAACTTGTTTAGTGGTTTGAGATTGAGAATTGGTCTCCACCCCCCTCCCCCCCCCCCCCTTTCCCCACCCCACCCCCCACCCCCTCGGTGTTCTTTGCCACAAGAAACACGGTTGAATAGAAGCCAGGGCAATCCTGCGCCGGTTGAATTGCTTCTTTTAGAATTAGAGATTCTATCTCCTCTTCTATGCACAACCATTTGTCTGGATCGCTTGGAATTTGAGTCCAGACCGGTACCAGAGACAGATGCAATGGCGGACCTTTTATCCACTTTGGACTGTATCCGCGAGAAAGCCATTGCAAGACTAAGTGGTCCTGAATTAACCGCCCCCACTTATGAATGTGGAAAGTCAAACGACCTCCAACTGGTGCACCTAGGGTTAACGTGGTTCCCATGAATTTTTTAAGTGGGTGGATCTCTGGTACATGTGACAAAACCAGAGTGGTACCTGTAGTAACCGGAAATTCTTTTAGCCCATCAGGCCTGATTACCATGCGCCGCTCCTCATGCGCCATGCCCAGCACCACGTGCACCTCGGTGCGCGGGCTGCTGTTTGACTGGCTGCGCTTGAGGCGCTGGCTGACGTACAGCAGCACACTGCTGTTGGCACGGTCTCTGAACCCGGCCGGCCTGCTGGCCTCTGACAATGCCAGCACCGCCACGAGCGCCCTCTGGTTGTTCACCAAATTAACTGTCTCTTGGAGGTGCCGACAACCCTCACCGCCAAAAAGACCAGGGTCTGCCATCGGCGCTTGCAACAAGCGTGACTTGGGCTCCTGGGATGGGCACAAATTGTCTAAGGCAAAAGTGTACCTCGTCCTCGGCGATTTGGTGACTGACCTAGTCAGACAGTCCAACCCCAGGTTGATCCCATCCTGGATGTCTCGCTGCACTGTCACCGGACTAGGCTGTTGGTGCACCGAGGCTGCGACTACCCCAGATAGCAGCAGAGACACGTGAGACACTGCACTGATTGCTGCTCACAAGCTCTCTTCGGTGTCATGCAAGGCAGCATTAGCCAAGCGCATAGCGCCCGAGCACAGTGCTCCCGTGTCAGCACGGGATCCCGGCCGCATATCTTCTCTCAGAGCGGTGCGGTCGTCCGCGCTCGGTCTTGGCGCTAGGCCATATCGAGCATACTGACTAGCAGTAACTTGACATCGCCTAGCAACCTCGCCGGGGGGGGGGGGGGGGGGGGGGGTGCCTTCGCGAGGCGACCTTTCGGTCTAATCGACTCCTCTGCCACCGAGAACATATCTAAGATATGTTCAGCATATGGCAGAGACTGAGTCGTGTTGGCCAACGGCTTTGCCTGTAACCATGCCCGAGGGTTACTGGCGGTCCACTGAGACATCTGGTCTGACTGCGAGGAGCCACGCGCGCACGTCAGACCAGTATTCGTCCATAGCTACCTGCGAATTGCCGACGAGCAAGCGGGCCCTCGTCATCTTCAATGGCATTTGCAGTTAGGGCCGTGGAGGAGGCTATAGACGAACCCGGCTGCCCAGGGAATGCATACGGGCCTGCGAGGGCTGGCATGACATTCTCCACGGGCTGGCCGAGCACCGAGATCGCGCTCGTGCGTGGGGCATTAAGCACACTCGCGTGGCCCGGATCATCCGTATGAGATTCCACGTCTAAGCGTGGTATCTTATACGGGCAGCCATCCGCTCCAAATCGGCCCACAGGCTGAATCATGAAACCTGCTCCCAAGGGAACAGAACCATAGGTGCGAGCAGCCGCACTCCCTATGAGAGGAGTGTAGCCACTCGCATCCATTTCTTCATGACCATCCTGTGGGTTGAGCAGGTAGTGTTCATCATATTCCTGGTCAGGAAAGATACTCTGGGTTAGCAAGAAACACTAACCCAGACTGACCAGGAGAATGCCCGAGGGCAGATGATGAGGGTACTCCGCGAGTGATCGAGGTCAGGCCCGCTGGTCGGGTCCCGCCTGATGTTGCTCGCACCACTGGATCACAAGGCAATGAGAACATCAAGCCTGCGTCCAAGATGGCTGCCCCTGGATCACTGAAGGTTTTGTCCGACCTAGTAGGGCATGATCCATAGACAGGGGCTACCTGTACTGAGGTCGATGCGCGGGAAGTTAAAACATCCATGCCTGGCAACATGCTGCGAAGCATGTCAGGCATCAGATCTTTCAAAGTCCCGCGCCTCTCACTCACCAACTCTACCTTGAAGGCCTTGAGCTCACCCTTCTCAGAGGCCTTATTCTTACCCTCCTTCTTCGCCTTCTTTCCCTCCTCGACCATCAGCTTTGTCTGTAATGCAAAGAACTCAGAGGTTAGAAATGGCACATTTGTTGGACAGCCTAAAAATAGTACAAGATGGGCAAGGGTGGGGGAAGAATCTAGCCCTCATGGACTTGCAACAAGATGGACATGACTTCTGAAAGGAAGGCATACGAATACAATGAGTATTATAGTTTGTAAATTTTTTTATTTCCTTTTTTAGTAAATAAAAGAACAAACTCGAGAGAAGACACCCACTTTTATTACTGACAACCCCGAAGGGAAAGATGAACTTCTCTTATTAACAATAACAAAAAAGAACAACCAGGGACGTGAATTAAGAATGGAAGAGGACGAGTAAAGATTATGACTATTTAACTATCTCTCCACATTTATAATAAAGGATGATAATAACATCAAGAAGATTTCTCTAAACTAGGATTATGATATCTAGGAAAGAGAAATAACCTCTGGTTGATTATGACATCAAACCTCAAAGCAACAACTCGTTCAAAGAGAGGGGACATCAGAAAATGAATGCAAGAAATATCTAGTGACTAAAACATTCATTACTCAAGAATAATATAATATTAAATTATATATATCCGAGAGCCCATGCACATACCAGAGAGAATACAGTGCAATAAAGATGGCAACAGAAATTGTAAATATTTTCAAAAAATTAGATGCCATAATTAATAAACTCTCCTTATCCTGAGCACAGGCAAGCCATCCTCCTGTGCAGAACATGTCCATCCATCTGCTGAGACTCTTCTTTCTGCAGAGACTGATGAAGGGGATGGGACAAAAAGAGGGATATATTTATTCGTGCCGACCCTTAGATATATCACAATGATAAGTCAGAAAAAGAGACGTGAACAACCTCCGAGAAGAACAGGAACCCCTATTCCATCCATAAGTAGAACCTGTGGACACAAAGCACAAGGGATTAATATCCCTAGGCGTTGGGAGAATTTGACAAGGATTCCCAGTGCCTGAAATCTCGTTAACGCCAAATCGCCCACAAACGAAAACCGGTAACACATAAAAGTTACAAGTCTTAATTAATATATGGAACAATATCACCTTAGCGGATGACGAGGACGACGCCTCTGATGCTTTATTATCCGTCATAGTGCGAAAAGATGGATCAAACCACCGAAAATTCTCAAAAAAGAGACTGGAAATGTTTTCCACATGTAGCTTGTCAGCCAATATATTAGAAAACGGAAGTACCAGTATGCGCATGCGCAGTAGGTTGGGTCTGTCATGTGCATGACTGTGTACATCCACCTGCCCATTAGGGGCACCTAACTTTTTATAATTCTGAATATTATTGAACTTAGAGCTGATATACTAGTATATCAAGAGCATTAGTGAGGTATGTTCTCATGATGTGAAAATGGTCCATGTGAGCGTTAGGGCCCTTGCGCCTCTTGTTAAAGAGTTAAGAACAATATTGATTTTGATCACGCGCCGGTATATATAACATTAAACATGTTCACTCAAACTTGATCAAGAGACCAACTGTATTTTGTGCACAAAAGTATAAGATAAGTGGTCTTTTGAGCTACTATCTTATGGCCCCCAAAAGTCGTTTGATATCACATTTAACATTTATTATATTATGTCTTTGGTGACTATCCATCTGCCTTTAGTGGACCTATTTACCATGTGTGACTGTTTACAATTTTATTTTATAACTCATTCTCCTAACTTCATCATCATATATTAAGACGATGTCATAAATTTTAATCAATTTACATATTTACAATAGAAATAAATATGTTAACTATTATACATTCAAATAGACATGACACACCCACACAGTGTCGCAATTTACAAATGGTGAAGATTGGTAAAGAATATTATGCCTAGTCTATATCCAATGACAGGTCAGGAAGACGCTTTCAAAGTTATCCTTTAACCCTTTAACACTCATATCAGACAAAAACGGCTTTTGTAGTGGTCTTGAACAATGTCCATTTGCAGACCAAGAGGACTATTTATGAAAATTTACCACTAGAATGACTGGCTAGATAATCTAGCCAGTCATTCCACTGGTAAATTTTCAAAAATTGTCTTCTCTTGGTCTGCAAATGGACATTTTCCAAGAGAAAATTGAAATTCTTTAAAGTAGCACTATCGTGGCATTTAGAAAAACTAAAACAATCTAACTAATTCTCGGATGCGAGCCTTTATTCAGATCAATAAGTCAAGCCATCCTCCACTTTGTGTGGGGATCAACAAAAATAATTTTACCTTGACCTGAAATGGACATTTATCAAAACCACTGAAGAAAATCTTGGCGGGCTTGACCATTAAAGGGTTAAAGTTTTATACCATGAAAATGGAGGAATCCAGTTTTCGGTATGCCCCGCCCATCTCTACCTAATCTCCACCCCCCCCCCTCGACCGTGTTGGAGTCGATCGATCCTTGAACTCACTGACTGTGATTTTTTCCAGAAAACTACAGGTATGATGTTGAATATTTTGAAACTAATTTGACTGGGTGCTGGTGCAGTTAAATTAATTTCAAAATATTCAACAGCATGTTTATTAAACAGGAAAGACATACAATTCGTACAACAATGCTTAGTTCGTCATCAATTAAGCATTCGTGATGAACTTAGCGCAATCATGACGTAATTGATTATTGATTATGAATATGATGTCATATGATTAATTGAGAAACTGGAATCCTCCCTTAATTTACCTACTATATACTACTATCTACTTACCTATAATAATACTATACTATTTAGTGAGACAGAAGACCAGTTTTCTCAGAGATCACTGCTCACTCGGTACACATGCACCAATCATGTGTCATCTATAAAGTGTACGTCATAGCAAACAGGAATACTAATGATTACAGTCATACCAGCACTAAGGACAAGGTCTATATGAAAACCATTCTGAATAGAATAAGCATGAGAAAAATGTACAACAAAAATATGAACTATAATAATAGTTCTTGTGTAGTTCATTCTGTGACCATAGCAATCTCTGTGTGGTTCATTGAAAGCGGTTACAAATTTGTACTGTAACTAACTCTATATAGATTGTTTCCACAATTATATTTGTCTTGTCTTAGACTGGATCATCTAACTTTGATTGAACACTGCTTATACTGTCTACAACTTTGATCTAAATGGACCTTTCCATTTTTAGCTATGCCCCGCCCATCTCTAGCTAAGCTCCACCCACACCTCGCTCGTGTTGGGATAAATTGATCTCTGAACTCCTTGACTATCAATTTCCAGAAACTATACCAGTAAGCCTTTAAATATTTTGGAACCATTTTGACTGGGCGGGCGCTGTTGCTGTCATAGTCAAATTAGTTTCAAAACATTCAACAGCATGTCCAGTCAAATTAGTTTCAAGATATTCAACAGCATGTTTATTAAATTGTAGACATACAATTCATACAATGTGTCAGACTATTAAGAGATAAAAACGGGCCATAAAGAATCATTCATGACGTAATGATTATGACATCATATGACGTCAGATTATAGATGGATACTCTGGAAAGGTGAATTAGGTTGTAGCCTCCCCAACTTTGATTTGACATAGGCTATGCTGTCTCCAACTTTGATTTGACATAGGCTATGCTGTCTCCAACTTTGATTTGACATAGGCTATGCTGTCTCCAACTTTGGTTTGACATAGGCTATGCTGTCTCCAACTTTGGTTTGACATAGGCTATGCTGTCTCCAACTTTGGTTTGACATAGGCTATGCTGTCTCCAACTTTGGTTTGAGCTGGCTTATATCCTAGATGGCTTTGTATCAGTCTGCACCAAAAGGATTGTGATTTGATGTTCTTTCATCTCACACAATTATGGATGAGATTTATTATGCGCAAACCTTGTTGATTATGTTGAGAACACTAATGACATTCAGATAAGCCATTGGCAAAATATCAAGCAGGTCTCAAATTTATCACCCTGGAATAAAGGTTTGTGGAATGTTAAAATGAGACGTGTTCACATTTTACTAGTAAAGGGAGACAAAGCCCATCACCACGATCTATAAATAGTTAATAAACGAAAGTGAAAATGAGTTTTTGAAAACTCTACACTAATATGATTGGTTCTTTCTAGTTTAAAAAGCACACTTTCCACTCTGTGTAGGTGCTTATAATTTGTTTACCATAAGTTATCAACCTTGCCAATGTGATCCAACATTTCGTTAAATACTGTCAGGGTAATAATACATCATCCATCCACCGGTCAATCAGACCCTAGTAAAGCTATTAGTTCAATGTATGGCGTCTCTTTTTGAGCTATTGATGTGAATGTTGACAAGAAAGCTCGTCTCTGGGTTTGACTCCCAAGGCGTGACCAAAAATCCCGAGCAGCTAAGCAAAATAGACGCGATTCTACGATGTCTAGCTTTCCCATTCTGCTCATGGCATGTGGGAATCTGATGCATGAAGTTAAGGAGTTTGTTGTGGATGAAATGGTCAATAGTTTATAATTGTGCTCCACAAAAATATTTGTTGTGTATGTGTCTGTGCATGCATGCATGAACATATGCATGTGGTGTGTGCATGTGCACGTCAGTGTGCGTGCTGTGTCCGCATGCATGTGTATACTTGTGTGAATCTTCTATGGCAGTAACATCTTCCATGCAAATTAGTTGCAAAATATTCACTAGAGGCTGGGGCCTGCAGTACTGGGTGGCATAAAGGATACAGAGCTCTGAGCCAGGGATTAGTTGATGCGGCGATGAGGAAGCACGTCAGGCTCCACACCGCCATCGCTAGCGGTGTCCTCTGAGTGAAGTTTGAAAGTGACAGCATCACCCAGTCCTGAACCAGAGATAGCTGTGATGTTTGCAATAAACTACTGAATACCTAGTTGTTGAAATAAAATAGCAATCATTTAATCATGAACAAAAGTGTGATAAACTGTACATTATACCCATTACCTATTATGCTTAAAATAGATTATTCTGTGAAATCAGTGCTTCACTTTAAAAGCAAACAGAAGCTGAATATTTTGAAAACTAATTGGACTAGAAGCTTTTTTTATTTTTACAATATTCAACAGAATATTTCTTGTTAAAAAAAAGATGCTGTGGAAGAGGTATTACTCGAATGAGCTCATAAAATGATTTATTTACATGAAAACTCAAGACAATTTCAATTTTTTCATAGAAAATGTCCATTTGCAGATAAATATATTATTTTTGAAAATTTATTAATGGAATGACTGGCTCAGCCATCGAGCCAGTCAGTTCAGTAATAAATTTTCAAAATAGTCATCTCTTGGTCTGCAAATGGGGATTTATCAAAACCACTGCAAGAAGCTGTTTTTGGCCAGCTTGAGTGTTAAAATGTTAACAATAAAGTTTTAGCTATGCCCCGCCCATCTCTAGCTAAGCTCCACCACACCTCGATCGTGTTGGGATCGATCGATATCTGAACTCCCTGACTATCAATTTCCAGAAAACTATACAGGTAAGCAAAATATTCAACAGCATGTTTCTTAAATAGCAAAAACATACAATTTGTACATGTCAGATTATTAAGCGTTAAAGACGGGCTTAGTCGAATCATTCATGACATCATGATTATGGCATCAGCACACACGTCGCGTAGTTGATTACGACGTCATATGACTGAGTGAGGAAATGGATTCATGAATTAGCTGAATGAGTCCTTGTCTAGAAACGATATTATTACCTGAAAGACGACTTTTGCAATGAGTTGTGGGTGTGGCTGTTGATTGGAGATAAACTCTCCTATCACTTTGTTCATGATATCTTGAGGTGGGAAGAAATCTGCCAGGAATGCTGGAAGTACAGCCGAGATAATCCGCGCCTCGTATGGTGTACCCTTCTTAATTCTGAAAATAATAATATTAATTACAAAGTTGAAACCCATAAAAATTGCTGATCTATGTCCCCATTCCCCCTCTCCCAACCCCCCCCCCTTTCCACACACACCCCACCCCCATTCCCCCCTTCAATATCTATAGAGTAAACATGAAGCAGCCAGAACCACTTTCCAGAAATAGGTCACAGGACCAGTCAATAAATAGGCTTCTTTGGGACCCCACAAAAATTCTCCCAAGCAAGTTTTATTGAGATCAGCTGGAATGCGGACATGGAAACCTGGGTGAATGGACACATGGTAATATTAACAAACATACAGACAAAAAATCCAAATATTATATACCATAGATGTGGGTAAATACTTTGACTGGAAGCCATTGCTGTCAATGCTAATGCCAGAATAACATTCAGTCAACCATGTCCAGCATAGGTTGACTACAATTATAGTCAGACTGATTGATTAGCTTTCAAACCTTCATGTAATTGTTGATGGCATTGGAATGCACCAAAGCCATGGTAATGCAATGAGAGCAGTTAATTAAACCATTAGCTAATCTTTTGTCTATCAATGGACATGCAGACAGAATGTCATATGGTACAGTATGTTAACATTCATTACTCTTAGAGCATTGTTTAATATTCTACATAAACATAACAGACCTATCAAATAGAACAGTGACTCTCTCCATGGCCAGAATGAGGCTGTCAGGATCTGAGTATTCGTAAGAGAAAACGTCAATCTTGTGGAGCGGTGTGGCATCATCGCGTACACGAGGACTGTACTGATCCGACTGTTTTCCTAGCATATAAACAAAGCAATAACAATTATCAGATAGACCTGTCAACCTTTGAAATTTCAGTGTCTCAATTTGAAGACAGCAATACAGGTAAGATGTTGAATATTTTGAAAGTAATTTGATTGGAGACTGATCATGGCAATAATAGCTCCCAGACAAATTTGTTTCTAAATATTCAAAAGAACGTTTATTAAATTGTAAATTCATCAAAGACAATTCAGACACTTTCATGACAGATAATTACTACTTTCCTGATGGACCTACATAAATTTCCTTGTGACATCAGCCAACAACAATTCACATATTTTGATTATTTGAGGTACTTGTGTGACAGATCTGAACCATCCATTACAAACCTCTGTTTGTTTATAACAATATAAGCCAGTGCAGACAGAGGCTTAAACAAACAATGAAAAAGACCGACTATAGACCACTCTTAATGTATACATAAACTAACAAATACATTTTTGCTTTAAGATTTCTGTTTTACATCTACATATGAGAACTTTAAATTAGTGGTAGTTACATCACAGCAAAAAGTAATCGGTCAATCTGAGTCTTATCTGCCTGACATTTTTGATGACGTTTCCTTGGGACCCACACCCATGTTTGTTGAAAGTCCCTCATGTAGAACCAGAGTTATTGCACCAGGCAGACAGACAGACAGGCACACAGGCAGGCTGGCAGACAGACAGGCAGGTAGACACAGACACACAGACAGCAAGGCAGACAAACGGACAATAATATTAATATTACAAAACTGGCCATAACAAATCATTTGAGCATTAAGTCACTGAGATGAGCAATCTAGCATATCTATACAATATCACTGTGTCAGTACGCTTCCACTTAGCTGCTATCCAGCTGGATTACGTACCTGTGTACATGCAGGTCATCATCAAACCTAATGCAGGCAGGGCACGCTGGGAACTGGCCAGACACAATCTACAAAAACAAGAAACTCTCAAACAGTAAATTCAGCAATGCTTTTCTCAGGCTACTAGTTTCAATGGATCTAAACCATGAAACTATTTTAAATATGTGCAATACAATCTGAACAAGTCATTACTGCTGCTTTAGTTCATGTCTTTGTCAGCAGTGTGAAAGACAAGAAGAATAATCAGTGAATAGCAGACAAGTTGTTTTCCAGGTAATAAGCAGGTAATTAATTATTATAGCACATAGTAAATATTGTATGCAATGTTACAGCAGGTTATAAGAGTAAGAGTTATTTGTCTTATGACAAAACAAACAATTTGATGATTCGGAAACCGTGACAAAGAATAGCGTAAAATACAAATGATTTGGGAGGAGAAGACAACTGTGCAATAATTGTTATGCTTTACTTTCAGCACAAAATCCCTTTATTCTAATTTTCAAGTAAACATACAGGGTAGCTGTTGAATATTTTGCAACTAATTGGATTGGAAGCTGTTGCTGCCTAAGGCAGCAACAGATGCCAGTCAAATTAGTTTCAAAATATCAACAGCAGATTTCAGCAATTATAAATAGCTTGTTGTATCTTGTCAGTAGTACTGGAATGGTTAAATAGCTGACCTGTCCACACTAAGCTTCATCAGAGTTTCAATGTTAGATTTAGTAAGTACATCGGCCAACAGAAGGCGCTCTAGCCCACGCATGATAGCGATGTAAACAGTAGTTGAAGTGCCCTCTTCTCCACAAGCTGCCGCCGCTAATGCTAGCTGCAAAAAGATGAAAATTCTAAAATGTCTTAAATCTGTACACTGATTTTACTAATGTTCATTAGTAGACCAAGAAGACTTATTTAATTTATCACTGGAATGATAAAATATCAAAAATACCCTTCTATTGGTCTGTAAATAGATATTTTCCATGAGAAAACTGAACTATTCGTGAGCAAATTTCACTATTAAAGGGAAACAATGAGTCGGTAATTCTTACCTGCATGAACTTAGAGGTGAACTCTGAATCGGCAAGCATTTCTTGACAATTCTCAACTATGTAGAAAGCAGTTGCCCACAGTACCAATATAAACTGCTGACTTGTCATATAGGCACTAAATAAAAAGATAGCATCAATAGCAGTGAATGACAACTGTAGTTATAAATGAACAATTGAGCCATGAAACCCTTTATGATCAAGTCAGTCAAAGACAGCTTTTGTACGGGTCTTGAGATTTGTCCATTTGCACGCTAAGAGAAAACAACTTTTTTTACTTTTACTATTGGAATGATGGCTTGATAACTCAGCCGAATATTCCAGTCATACATTTTCATACACAACCTCTTGGCCTGCAAATTTGATATTTGCAGACCAAGAGAAGACTATTTTTGAAAATTTACCACTGGTATGACTGGCCTGGTTATTGAGCCAGTCATTCCAGTGGTAAATTTTCAAAAATAGTTTTCTCTTGGTATGCAAATGGACATTTCTCAAGACCACTGCAGAAGCATTTTTTGGCTGATATGAGTGTTACAGGGCTAAGCTTTTTGCTGACGTGATTGACTCTTTAGAGTGTGTCAGAAATGGTGCCGCTATGTTACCGGTATTGCTTACTGTTAGGTAGTGGTACCTTATAATGATTATAATCTATAAATTTCCATTTGCAGAGCAAGATTCATTTTGTCACGAAATGGGACTGGAAAGGTTTAATCTAATCAGTACTTACTGTGAAATGGCACTCAGTATCCGCAGTAGATACTCAGCTGCCATGGTAACAACAGGTTTGGCTATGTCTGATAAACCAGCCTCCAGCAAATAGAGAACTCCATGAAGGGAGGCAATTCTGCTCGGCAAGTGAGTGCTTCTCAAGCCAGCTTCAAGTAGTTTCAGCACTCTTTCTGAAGTATTACTATCCTGGAAATATGCACAATAACAGGCTGTATGCATGTGTGTGCGTGTGCGTGCGTGCATGCATGCATGCGTGCGTGTGTGTGTGCCTGTGTGCGTGCGTGTGTGCATGCGTGCGTGTGTGCATGAGCTTGCATGCATGTATGTATGTATTTTTATTTTATTGACACACTGGCAACTTGCGCCTTCAATTTCCATGTGCTAACTTAGCCGACAGTGATGCACCCATTAGTTTAATTTGTTGAACACCATCTCCCGGTCGGGGGATCGAACCGCCATTCTGCAACTCCGCATAGCATCAGCGACCCGGCATCTTTCCACTGGACCACCGCACCAAGACTAAAAGTCAAGGATTGGCCGACCAGTTTTCACATGTCTGATATACTGACACACTGACGATTCATATGGGACTATCTGTGGATGCACCCGCCACAATTCAATCCTAGGCTTTTACGCCTATTGTACTCTGACTCCAGCACGGCTCTGGCAGTATATGTATTTTTATTTTATTGACGCACTGGCAACGTGCGGCTTCAATTTCCATGTGCTAACTTAGCCGGCAGTGATGCACCCATTAGTTTAATTTGTTGATCACCATCTCCCAGTCAGGGGATCGAACCGCCATTCTGCAACTCCGCATAGCATCAGCAACCAGGCATCTTTCCACTGGACCACCGCACCAAGACTAAAAGTCAAGGATTGGCCGACCAGTTTTCACGTGTCTGATATACTGACACACTGACGATTCATATGGGACTATCTGTGGATGCACCCGCCACAATTCAATCCTAGGCTTTTACGCCTATTGTACTCTGACTCCA
The DNA here is from genome assembly GCA_034401795.1 of Chaetoderma sp. LZ-2023a. NCBI lineage: Eukaryota > Metazoa > Mollusca > Caudofoveata > Chaetodermatida > Chaetodermatidae > Chaetoderma > Chaetoderma sp. LZ-2023a. The sequence goes on from CM067372.1 coordinate 69,029,370, forward strand.
GCATGGCTCTGGCGGTATATGTATTTTTATTTTATTGACGCACTGGCAACGTGCGGCTTCAATTTCCATGTGCTAACTTAGCCGACAGTGATGCACCCATTAGTTTAATTTGTTGATCACCATCTCCCGGTCGGGGGATCGAACCGCCATTCTGCAACTCCGCATAGCATCAGCAACCAGGCATCTTTCCACTGGACCACCGCACCAAGACTAAAAGTCAAGGATTGGCCGACCAGTTTTCACATGTCTGATATACTGACACACTGACGATTCATATGGGACTATCTGTGGATGCACCCGCCACAATTCAATCCTAGGCTTTTACGCCTATTGTACTCTGACTCCAGCACGGCTCTGGCAGTATATGTATTTTTATTTTATTGACGTACTGGCAACGTGCGGCTTCATGCATATATGTATGCATGCCTCTGTACGTTGCACATGTTTGCACATGCAGGCATATATTTATTTGTTTGTGTGTGTACGGATGTGACCTATTGATATTGAACATGTTTTCACACACAACTCTGCTTCATGTTTGTCAAAAAATAATAACGTTAATCTCACACAGACTATTGAATCGTGTTATAAGATTAAGAATTATCTCCCTTGAGAAAAGTCAGCCATACACAGCCACTGTGATGGCATTAAGAAATGTGCATAATGGTCAAATTTGGTCAAGAGAATTCCAATTTCTCATAGAAAATATGGATTTGTAAGCCAAGAGATGCTTCTTGAAAATATATCAGTGGAATGACTGGCTCAATAACTTTCCAGTCATTCCAGTGGTATTTTTTCACAGTAGTCTTCCACTGGCTTGCAGCTTAACATTTTCTGAGAGAAAATTGAAATTTCTTCAACAAATTTGACTATAAAAGTGTTAATATGAAGGTGCTAGCATTCATAAAACTGACCATTCCGCAAACTGCTGCTGCCTTACAGACGCAGACATTGATGTACTGCAGTGATATCTCATCCTCTGTGGGTGAGAGTTTGTACGCATCGAGTAGAGCACTCAGCATCCACTCATATTGCTGTCTCTCAGTGAACAACGCAGAGAGCCATGCAATCTGAAACAGCACATACAGAACATGTACTCTCAAAACTGCCAGACATATTGAACGTTAGATTGTGATCAATAGAAACATTCTACAATACCATGGTTAGAGATTAATCACTGATTCTTGTGATCCATATGCCTTTTTCGCCTATAGATCAGTGCTATATAACAATACCTGATTCGGGTGGATCACTGTCACTAAGGTGTGTTCTCACTAGAGAGTTAATCAGGAATAACGCCATACTTAAGTCACAAGAAGTAATAGAGTGATCCATTTCTTAGCAAAGTGCCACGCATGCTTTATCTGTACTGGCATCGATGGAACACTGAATCCTCAAACTCCCAATATCAAAGTAACTGTACATGTAACCACTTACCTGTTGGATATTTTGAAATTAATTTGACTAATTGCTGTTGATGTCTATGCGCGGTAAGATTAGTTTCAAAATATTCAACAGAATGTTTATCAAACAGTTCAGACACATTTCATATACTTGATGGACTATTCAATGGTAATCACGGGCCCGGATACGTCATCCATTATGCATTATGATTGTGATATCAGCCTACATGTGACATAATTGATTATGACATCATATACTTGAGAGTGACAGATAGGATCTATCCATTATGATAAAATTACTAAAGAATTTACCGCAGAATTCATCAACCACTTAATGTACGTGTTTTTAAGAAGTGATTATCGGTAAAAACTACAATTATTTTAATACTTTAATGGTCGATCAGACAAAAATCCCTTATGAAGTTTTCTTTGGTGACAAAATAAATTATTTTTGAAAATTTACCACTGGAATGACTTGCTCGATAACCGAGCCAGTCACTCCAATGATAAATTTTCAAAAATAGTCTTCTCTCAGCCTACATTTGAACATTGTCTAAACATAAATTTAGATTTTCCTGAGCAATCTTGACCATCAAAGGATTAATTATCCAAATAACATAATGTGAATGATGCATTCAGAACATTTAATTACATCTAATTGTATATGCTGTGCAGTATATTACAGAGCAGTACAAAATGTCAGGGATCTGTGAATTCGCCGATGTACTGATCCATATGTAGCAGGGATAAAAAACGTTAATTTCTAGCAACACAATGCGCTTCTGAATTTGGAATACATCTGTAAAACATTTGCGGAGTCAGTGCATGGAAGCTGGTGTTCAGCATGGCAGTCTGAAAGCAGTATTTGCTTTTAAATCAAGGTATATTTCAATAAGGATTTTCTACAAGCGCTCATTCTTGAATACTGATTTTTTAATCTTTATTCCTGGAATTCAAATTAATAATAGTTTTCATGATGTCCAGATAGTGGCCCCCATATGCAATCCAGGTTGTGGCCAATCTTAATGTATTAATGAATATACAATCTTAATAGGTATGTTAAATATTTTGAAGAAATTTTGTCTGATAGACATAGAGAAATTGTCTCCACACAAGCCTTTCATTCAACAGCTTCTAGTTAAATTATTTTCAAAATAACCAACAGAATATTTCTTAGGTTATATATAATTTGTCATACCTGGTTCATATACTGTTGAACTAGTTATATACTTACCGATTTAATAGCTTCATTATGAAGCATAAGTGCCGCCTTTGGACTTGTGCTTGGATCTAACCACTGGCTATAAAGCTCTAACAAGAACTGGACACACGAATGCGTATCTAACCCACTGAGACTCGATGTTCTGACTCGGCTTTCTGTTGTCTGGCCACTGCTCGATGACAGAGGCTGTGATGAGTGAGAGGCAACCGAGACAAAAGGACTATCATTGGAATCTGTTTCAGAATCAACAGATGAGTTCAGATCCACCATTCCTGTCATACACCAAATGGACTCCACAGATATCTGTAAGCAAAAGATGATTATAGTAACTGATGAAAGATCGGGACTTTGTCAAATGGAGAGTGAACTCATCTCAAAGGTTATCTTTTTTAGATAAACCATCAATTCCATTCAGTTTCATAAATCTTGAATCATGAATCTTGAACCACATCTCTTACCTACTATCTCTCTGATGTTCTCTCCAACCAGGAACCAACAGTTTTCTTTTTTTCCCCAACCCTCTTCATCCATCCCACCATCTCTCTATCCGCCACCAGCCCCACCAACCCCCTTATTCCCTCTGTCGATCTCCCTATCGTTCTCCCAACTCTCCCCCTCCCTATCATTCCCTATCCCCTTCTCCCTCTCTCTCTTTTTGGCTATCTTACCTGTCCCCAAGAGACTGGCTCTCCTTCTATGTCTATCTCCATGTTTTCTTCAAATAGATATTTCAAACCATCTGCTCGAAGCTGACTGGCCTCTTCAGCTCGACAGCCGCTTAAACTAGAAACAATTAAAGCACACATTACATTCTATGATCACATTCATAAACCTGTCTATAAAGGACACCTGCATGTAGGGCCGGAGGATGGCGATTCAGTGAGACAGGTAGTCTTATGACCACCTGTCTAACTGAACCACCATCAGTAAGCCCTAAAAGCCATTTATCATAAGTTGAATTAAGTGGCCACCTATTATCACCAAATTTAAGTTAATGGTATAATTAAAAATAAATTTGAATGAAATTTATATCTGACTTTATCATAGGCATAACAAATATTGAGCTAAGTGGTTTTCTTTTGCCATATTAGTCAATACCAATATTAGAGAGGCGTGGAGCATGTAAACTGAAACAAAATCTGGTAAATGTTAAACTTACTTTTGTTGCATAAGCAAGCGGACCTCCCTCTCCACAAGTCCACGCACAAATGCCAGCTTCTTACCACACCTGAGAAAATATAATATGTACAATCCTTAGAACTGCTCAAGGAAGAATCCCTACCCTGGGCCAATTGAATCTTTTAATTTTAATCTTTGGTTCATAATGTCTTGTGGCTGTAAAATCTCTTTCCTCTCTTAATGCAATTCCTAGTATTTCCTACTTGTACTACCATATATTATGCTGATGTGAAGGGGTTAACTATAACGCCAGACGGATGGTGTATACGCCGCATAATGAATTTGTACTCTTCAGCAGATAATGAAATGAGCTCAACAGGATTATGAATGAATTTGGTAGAGAATGACATCAACTATTGCCAGTATTTCAGAAGGGAAATTTCAAATATTCAACAAAAAGCATCAAAGACTTAACATGAAGGAAGAGCTTTAGTGAACCCACTTGAAATGAAAATTAATGCGTTTGGTACCAAATTCCCTACACACAGTAAAATTTATTCATGTAAATCAAATAAAATATAGACAGAAATATTCGCAAATATGAATTTTTAACTTTTGCGTGGCCAGAACTGTTGTTTTCTTAGACGACTCCAATTTCAGAAACTTGCATACTTCTATATTAAGATATAAGAATAGAATCACTTTGCCAATGGAGCGATGCTTTCAGTTGTCACTTGACAATGGCTACCAGTGATTGACAGTGCAATACAACATTGACAAATTGCAGCAAATCAAAAAATCATCCGCTTTTTGTTTCAACGGGAATTGTTAATACTTACCAGATGTACTATTATGATAATGTCTATTATCTAATCTAGCTCAAAATAAACAATTAAAACTCTGCACTCTCCATGGTACTGCTCATACTGAGTCCGGGAATTACCATTAGCCTCCAGGTACCGAGTCAATACCCAACTAGTCAGATTCGTCTTATATTTGTCTTGACAAACAGTGAAAGCAACTCAGCCTCACCTCAGCGGGGCGGCTGAGACGGGCCATAGTACATCTGGTAAGTATTAACAATTCTCGTTGAAACAAAAGGAGATGGTTTTTTTATTCTACTTCGAATAATAATTAACAGATGTACTATTATGATAAACTCCGCATTTCGACAGCCAGGAAAATCTGGTGGGAGGAGGTGAGGCTCTCATCTACCATCCGACAGAGAAGGTTCTGAGGAAAATGAGAACCCCAGCATATGCTTGGGTCCCGCCATCTGACCCATAGCGTGCTAAACTTCCATGGTCTAGATACCGCTCCCCCCGCCCACCCACCTCATTTGTCCACACAAATTCCTGAGGGCTGTTAAAAAGGGAGGCAACACCAACCAGACTGGTGTCAGCCCCAAGTCTCGGCAAGGACAGTTCAGGAAAGTGCAAAGAAGCTACTACAACTTCTAATTATAAAAAACTATCAGTAATTTGATTAGATTTTTAAATTTCATTGAGTCTATTGTCTGTTGCAATGAATAAGAATACTCTTGAACCAGACCTTTCCACTTAATCAGTCTGGGAATTCTACTGTAAGTGAAACAATAATAATATTAGTCACTTAAACTAGGAAACACTCACCATTCTGAGTGCTTAGTCTTCCTTGATCATCGCAGGAGCTTCGCCCAATCCACGGTCGTTCACAGTCTATATGTATCACCTGTGTCAGTGCCTGTGGAAGAACCTTACGAAGTATGTGTTAAGAATGGTCGGACGTGGCCTAACTGAGATTCGATAAATTGGCGACAGCTACCGGATTAAGTGCGCTGGAGATATAGCGAAGGTAGAAATCAGTAAATGGCGACTCGGCATGCCACTGTGCTAGACATCATCTCCTCTAATTCTTCTTCTTCTTCTTTTCATTCGCTGATCATACCGCCAGTCCTGTAAGTGACTATTGACATGATCATAAGCGTTAAGTGCGTGGATCCATGGTTTATTAGAGTGCGCCGTGCGGCCTGGAACCTCCGTCTTCAGCACTCGAGGTTTGTCAGGGTTACCTCACCCTTACCTCCTTTAGTCGCCTCTTACGACATGCAGAGGATACGGAAGGTGTATTCTAAGCCCCACCTACAGGGCAAACCTCCTCTAATGAGACACCCTTATAAAGGGCCCATGATGCTGCTAGTGCTCGGACTTGATGGGCGTTCACACGATCAATCTGCTTTCATGTTGCGATTTTATGTGACATCTGAATAGCATCAACTATCCAAAGAGAAATAGTGTCTTTCGAGGCACGCTAATGAGGAGCATTGAGACATAATCACAGAGATTTTGGGTCATCTCTCCACTCCTCAGTACGTTTCTTATACATCTTCATACATCTGACAGGACACCAAGCAGAAGAGCTTGAGTTATGTCTAACTAAACTTGGCAAATTGATCTGCTGTTCTGGATATTTAAGTGACTGATTATTTGCCAGGAAACAAAGACGTGGTAATAGTCTTAAACCCTCACCCGTAACGACAAAACGGTCTTGTTCGGCAGAAAGCGCATGAATTTCACTTTTCCTCCTCACTGATACTGCTGCAACCAAGAAAACTGACGTAATAGTTAACAGATCTAATCAGTTCAAAGGGAGCATGCCCTAAAACCTGTAGAACAAGATAGATTCCATGCTGGGATAGGAATTAGCTGTCTAGGTCACAGATTGCTCATTCCTTTAATAACTTCATTTAAAGTGGCGTTCTCCACTCCTACAGAGGCCAGACTGGGAACAACCAAAGGTAATGCAGACTTATATGCCGCTAGAGCTGATGGTACAAGTTTGTCAACCTCGTATAAATGACAGATAAAATCTGCTACATGTTGAACAGATGCAGAAAAGGGATTGATATCTCTTCCCCTACACCACTCTGCAAATTTGTTGATTCTATAATTATATGTTCTGGTGGTTGACCCCCTTCTGGCTAAAGAGACAAACTTCGCTGCTTGCTCAGAAAAGCCACCTTCAATTGTTCGCGGCTTGACAACATCCATGCAGTCAATTGGAACATCTCCGGTCTCTCGTGGTGATACAGACCTTGGTTCTGAAAAATCAGATCCCTTCTGTCTGGAAGAGGGATTGGATTGCAGACCAGAAGGTCCAGCAGATCCGTAAACCACGATCGGCCTGGCCAATGAGGAGCGATCAGTAGCACTTGGCATGTGCCCTCTCTTATCTTTGCTAGAACTTTTGGGATGAGAATTGTTGGAGGATACGTGTAAGCGTACATTCCTTTCCAACTTATCGCAAGTGCATCTACTGCTAAAGCTAGCGGGTCTGGGATCGGTGACACGTATGTGACCATCTTTGCAATTCCTTTCATCGCAAATAGATCCACATTTGGTTTGCCCCAATGTTTGAATAGAACCTCCGCTATCGATGGGTTGAGCTAATATTCCGTCGGACGGCAAACCGTCCTTCGACTGAGAGCATCCGCTAGGATGTTCAATCTTCCTGGAATGTGTGCTGCCCGAAGAATAACATTCCTCTCTTGGCACCTCAGCTGAAGGCTCCATATCATCATGCACAACTCCGGTGACCTCGTCCCGCCCTAGCGGTTCAAATAGGACACCACTGTGGAGTTGTCTTCTGTCCTTATCAGGACAATTGTGTCTCAGATTAAGCTCTCCAATTTTCGAAGTGCTAATGCCACCGCTAATAATTCGAGAACATTTATGTGTTTCTGTGCATTGGTTTGATCCCATTCCCCTAATAATGACAGATCATCCAATACTGCTCCCCAACTCGTCGCTGATTCATCCGTAATAAATCTGCGGTTGAGGAGATTGTAGAGGAACGCCTCGCAGGAGATTCTGTTCTGATAACCACCACTGAAGATGGAATATATATGGTTCTTTTACTGGAATTCTCAGAGATAACGGATCCGTGCTCTTAGACCCGAATGACATCAAATACATCTGAATCAGTCTGCGCCTGAGTGCCGCATAAGGCACCTCCTTCTCCAGAGATACCAGCAAAGCCAATATTCTGAGAAATTGGCGCACCGTCAGATAGGCTCTTAGGGAAATTGACCCCAGAACTGCAAGCAAACTCTTGACTCTGCTCTCCACCGGAAAAGCCACACCGCACCCGAGATTGAAAAGAATTCCCAGATACACAAACTCCTGGGATGGAGTCAATTCTGATTTCTCTACATTCATAATCCATCCTAGGTCCTTTAATAAGGCCAGGACCACCTTCAGATTGTTGCGAAGTGACTGGATTCCCCACCTTCAGCAGCCAGTCGTCTACGTATGAACAGCTATGTTTCTCCTGCGAAGATAAGAAGTCATGGCGAGACCCACTTTGGTGAACTCTCCGGGCTGTGCTCAGACTGAATGGTAACGCATTGAACTCCCAGACATTGTCTTGGAATGCAAAGCGAAGGTATTTCTGAAAAGGAATTAACATTGGAATATGAAAATATGCATCCTTCAGATATATCAACACTGCCCACATGCCTTTTCTCAGCTGTGTCATCACCGCTGCTAGTCTCCATCTGAAATTTTGGTGAGAGAATGAATTTGTTCAGCGGCTTGAGGTTGAGAATCGGTCTCCAACCGTCGGTGCATTTCGGAATGAGGGAAATTATCGAATAGAAGCCCAGGGAGGAGATCGCAGACTCAATTAATCACATTCTTCCGCTGAAGATCTTCGATTTCTGAGCGAATGACCTCTGGACGATCAGATTCCCTTGGAACGGGAGTCCATACAGGAGTCGAAGTTAACGGAACTAATGATTGACAGATGAGCCAGTCCGGTTCATAGCCATTTCTTCGCCAATGACAGACTAAACAATCTTGCACGACCTGTTCACATTGGTTTGAGAACAGCTGAAGTCTGCCTCCGATGGTAGGAATCTGCACACAACTCGCGGTCGATGTTGCGTGACAAGACGTTAACTCGTTTTGGTGAAAATTCTCGACTCCCTGCGTTCCTGGTGCCATCGGTATGGGTCTCGCCGGAAACCCGTCAGGGCCGCCACCCACACAGCTTCTTGGAAAATGGCGCTGTCTCTGCTGCTTGTAGGACTGTTGAGGGTAAGTCCTTTTAGTCGACTTCCACGACTTGCTGACAACCTCCTGTTCTGCAACCATGGACGCAACCTTGGAGAGAGCTTGTCTTGCCGAGCCACCAAACAAGCCTGGACCAATGAAGGGCGCAGAAGATAATACAGCCCTCATCTCTGGTCCTGGTTCTACACAATCGAGAACCATTCTCCTCCATTCTGCCAATGAGCTGGTGATCACCCTCGCCAGGCAATCCTGGGATAAGCGCATGGTGTCCCGGACAACTCTGGGAGCAGCCTCTGGCACTTCCCCACCTTCCGTCGCGCAGGTAAGCATGCAGGAAGGTACAACCATGTGAGAGAGCAACCATAGCTTCCCTCACTGCATCTTCAATAAGTGTGAGCTCATTTAAGGCGTCTTTGTTGGTCTGTGAAACCAATGGTCGAGAACGACCCTTGGATTTCCCAGCCAAAGACCTGTTCAGCACTTCACATCCCCTGATCAAAAGACGAGGAGCACGGGCATACTGATGGTAGGCCTCCTCCGGAAAATGGACCTTAGGGGCCTTCAGAAGTGTATACTACGGCTGAACCAAATGGTATACCGCGACTTCCAACATATCAGAAGACTGAGCATCTAGCGGAAGGGTAGGCATGGTTGAAGAGACACTTGACAGAGCGCTAGCCTCACGCTCTGACATCCGTTCCATTGCCGGATCGTGCCGAGATCCCTGGTCAGACATCCAGCCAAGGACCTGCCCCCATTCAGCTTCGGTACAGAATGAAGACTCATCCATTAAAGGACTGTCATTTTCGTCTTCCTTCTCACCCTAGGATGGGAAGGCCGCCGACGATCCATGCTGAGAGCTACGGACCAAACTTCCATAACTCGGCTACTCTCGGCTCCATTGTCTAGCGAATCACCAGACACGGAATCTCCGCAATCCTTCGGCTCCAGCATGGGCGGCGTGACTACGTCTGCTAATACAGCAAGGCATGTGACTCCGAGAGGAGCCGGCATACCCGCATGCGCGATGCCGACGGGAACCGCAAAAGATGGCTCGGATGGCACTTCGGATATAGCAAAACCTGGGTGAAAAATGCGCGACGGAACGTCGACATCACCACCCGGCTGAAAAACCCATACAAATCCCGGGGGTGACCCATGGGAAAGCCTGGAATCCGTCATCTGAGAAAGCTTTGGCATGCCAGAGTCTTCCATCAGAAGATCTACCTCCTCCCCTGTCAGTTCTTGAGCCGACGCGAGAGAAGGCGCCGGTGCTTGTCCCTCTGCAGATCTGGCCAGACCACTGATTGGTTGTCCTGCACCAGACTGCATCACCTGGACCGAAGACTGGAACGACTCGAACATTGCCTTAAACTGGGCCGCCCAGATACTCAAGGCTGAGTCCATTCACTCATTCTGATGCTCCTCCAATCCCTTGATGGATGCCCAATCCACCTTGGCTGCCTTGTCCTTCGCGATCTTCTCAGCGTGCGCGCATCGATCTTGATCAAACTCGGCCCATAACTCTGACGACCACTTAACACATACGTCGCAAGGAGACCAAACTTTACACTTCGCACAGGCGACACAGTGATTTCCTGCAAACTTCCGCTTCATGAAGCGGTTGCAGCGCGAACACCGCGTATCTGGCAGGACCTTGCCCTGCCCCTTGAATAAGAATTAAAATGCTGCACATGGTAACATTAAAACGAGCAATGCACACAATAACTTGATTGCAATCATTAAATTACTTTTAAAACATTAACTTTCTCTTAGATTAATGTTAATCAAGTTTAGGCTGGAAACTATTTGAAAATCTTTAGAGTGAAAATTTTATAAACGCACCTTGGAAATTAACTAGCGTTAAAATAACCAACAAATTAAGACTGATTGCTACAAACACCCTTGACAGTGAAGCAAGAGCTAATAACCGGCTTAAAACTGAGTGCATAGATATGCCAAACCAAAACAAAACACTAATCATGGGCGCCGCCATCTTGGCTATGGGCGCATCCATCTTAGAAGGAATTGAGTTGCAAGAGAAATTAACCGAGTACCCGGATAAGATTAAAAGGTTAACGGGTAACGGAGCGACTCCAACAACGGCTACCATTTTAAAACAATGTGCCAATTTAAGGAAAATTCAAACAGTCATTATGGCACAAATGTATAAATTCTAGATTGATACAACCTGCCCCTGTGACGATTTTCCTTTTCCTTCCATGAAGACAGCGATAAGAACTCCAACAAAGCACTTGAAACGCAAAATTCAAACATAAATTGAGCTGACAAAAAACGTGACTGGAAAGTCAAGCAAAATATATGAATCTGAATGTAGTTGGAAATTGACTCGGTACCTGGAGACTAATGGTAATTCCCGACCTCAGTATGGGCAGGATGATGGAGAGTGCGGAGTTTTAATTGTTTATTTTGAGCTAGACTAGATAATAGACATTATCATAATAGTACATCTGGTAAGTATTGTCGAAGTAGAAAGGACTATTGCTGTCAATATTGGAATGTGTAATAAAAGCTGTCACAACCTAGAAAATCCAAATGATTGCACAATTCTTTCTTAACAATAACAAGTGCAGATTTATACTGTCACAGACCCAGACATATTAAGAGTTTTCCGAAAACCATTTTCCTCACAATCCAATTTTTATATCAAGCAGTTATCTATGACTACTTCATAAAGTGGCATGCATAAATGAGCCAGTCGCAGCAAGTACCTTGTCTGTAAGAATGCGAGTGGTTTGTCACGTGGTTCCCTGAGGTAGATACTATTGCCAGGATTGCCAGCCTGTGGAATGAGCGTCGTCTGAAGAAGTAATCCTGTAATGGCCCTCACAGCTATCACCATTATCTGACACCGTTCAAGGTCTTCCTAAGGACAAACATGAATGAAATATCAATGCATAGTGATAGTGATCCAGAAGGTGCACTACGGTACTGTGGTACAGGTAAGGTATCTGTTTTGCAACAGATCCTAGTCAAGTTTCCAAATATTCAACAGAATATTCCCTACATTATAATGAATTTATATAGTTTCTGGTCTGTAAGGATTAAAGGGTTATATATCAAATATCCCTCAATGGCCATTGATGACCGGTCTCGTGCCCATGGGAATCTGATTCAGCAGTACACATTTAAATATGAATTGAAAACATCCTGCTCAAGAAATCACGTAAATTTTGAGGCCAAAACTTCTTCCTTAAGCCCTTGACTGGCTTCTGTAGTAGTCTTAATCCTAAAACCACAAACGATAAATTCTTTCTAATGTAAGAAGTATTCCGTTCAACATTTAGAAACTAATTTGACTGGAAGCTGTTGCTGCCTATGACAAAAAGGCTCTTAGCTTGCAAATTGCCATCAATTAAACAAGATTTTCTTGGCCTATCTAGGTCAGTGATCCACAGTCTTAACCATTTAAAACTGGTGTATGCAATGGTTTTGAGGAATGTCTATTTGCAGGTGAAGAGATTATTTTGAAAAATTCACCACTGGACTCAATAACTGAGCCAGGTTTTCCAACGATAAATTTTCAACAATAGTTCTGGCAAATTGATGGCCAATAAGCAAATATTTCACTACAAAGTTAATGCAGGGCCAAAAGAATATTTCTTGCGATAATTAACCTGTATTATGTAATCATCTATCTTTAACGACTAGTTAGTCGTATTCATTCGACAGTGATTACTTGAGATGAGTTTAATTGTAGTACAAAACACAAAATCACATACAATGTGTACATTTATATTCAGCTTGCAAAAAGTAACAGAATTGAAATATTCTCTGAGTAGTTAGGCTAAATAAGATATGGTCATACACATACCTCTGGTGGAAGTTGTCCTTGTTCATCCAATGCAACAGGGTTAAGCACACCGAGCAGTCCCATCCACGTCTCCTCAAACTGCTGACGACTTGTCCAACCTATCCATGCACAAGGTTTAATAATAATATTAATAATAATAATACGATATCTTGACCCAAAATCCAATTTACTCTTCAGACCACTGTGCGCAACATCCCACCCACAACTGGTGAAGATCTATTTAGTAGAACGTAACCTAGAATTAAGAAAATTTATCAAATTTCTTTTTCACGAGTGAGATGACATCCTTACCTCCCTAACACTCTTGTTATACTAGTATATCGGCTCTAAATTCAATAATATTCAGAATTATAAACGGTTAGGTGCCCCTAATGGGCAGGGGGGTGTACACAGTCATGCACATGACAGACCCCCCCCCCCCCCCCCCCCCCCCCCCCTACTGCAAATGCGCATACTGGTACTTCCGTTACTAAACATTGGCTGACATAGAAACAACTATTCAAATAACCAAAGTATCAGGCCTCCGTGGCATGGAGGCCGGGATTCTGTTAGGGAGGTAACTATGTCATCTCACTCGTGAAAAAGAAATTTGGTAAATTTTCTTATTTCACATCATGAGAACATACTTACCTCCTAACACTGGATAAAAGCCAGAATTCGAAAGTAAATTTGGTAGGAGGGAGGCAAGGTCCTAAAACCAGTATACCCTCGAAGAGACTAGCTCTTTGAATTTTCAAGAGATTTAAAACATCTGAAATTGTGTCTGAAAACACAATCAGGAATAGAAATTTGCATCAGATAATCGACCGATGAAGAGAGATTGATCAAAAGGCAAATGCACTCCCCCGCCCCTCCTTCTGAGGAAGGTTAGGAAAAAAACGCTGCTCTAAATGGCTAGCACGTTCTCTAATACTTGATGAAAAGCATTACTAGACATTGGAAAAAGAAGAATTGCTTCATTTTCAAAAAACTCTCTGAAAGAACCACAATTAAGAGATATTAACCATCACCATATTAAGTAAAAAAAATGACACCATCACCAAGACAAAAAACAAAATGGTCACATATACTGACCTCTGATGTCTTGGGTGCGGAAATCATCTCTTCCCCCACTGGATGAAGAGAATGATATCAGAAATAGTAGGGATTCCATACCAACAAATTTGATATTTGTAAATAGCAGAGGAGGAAAACTATTTACAAATATATACCTCTACATTAGTTTCTGAGGACTGAGACGGCGAGCGGATTGGAAGTGTCATGGAGGCAATGGTCGGTAAAACTTGATTCAGTGCCACTGGGCTACTGACATAATGTCTTCAATAGAAACACCGTTAAATAATGCCGTGGAAGTTACCACACCACGGACATTATGAACCTTGGATCTATCTACTTGTTAGTAGCTGTCTTATGACAGAATTGAAGACATTCTACTATCCATCTGGAAATAGTGTCTCTTGACGCCCTACCATGGGGTTCAATATATGACAACCACAGGGAGCATGGGTCCGTCCGCCAAACCCGAGTTCTTCTTTTGTACCTATTTAAAGCATGGACAGGACACCATGCTTTAGCACCAGGATCATATCTTGTTATGGCAGGTAAAATAATAGGTTGACCCAGATATTTTAAAGATTGATTCTTAGCCAAGAAATTCAACCTCGGTAGAAGGTTAAGTCCTTCACCTGTAACTATATGACGGTCAGGCTCAGCAGACAAGGCATGAATTTCACTTTTGCGTCTGGCTGATGCTGCCGCAACTAAAAATACAGCTTTAAGTGTCAATAATTTTATAGAAATATCACTATGTGGTTCAAAAGGTTTATCACTAAAAACTTGAAGAACCAGATAAAGACTCCATGATGGTGTCAGTGGAGGATTTCTCGGTCTGAGATTGTCCATATCTTTGATAAGAGTATTTAGAACACATACTTCATCACTTCCCCTCTTAGCCAAGCAAGAGATAACAGTCATTAATGCTGATTTATATCCAGCAATAGAATTAGGCTTAAGACTATAGGCATCATACAGGTGACAGAGAAAATCAGGTACTCAGCCCTCCTTAATTGCAGATTTTTTGACAACATCCATGCAGTCAATTGAAACATTGACAGATTGTTGTGAAGGGTCTTGTGCCCTGGAAGATAATATTGTCCATCAGAGGCAGAGGAACCGGATTGCAGACCAGAAGGTCCAGCAGATCCGTAAACCATGATCGGCGTGGCCAATTCGTGGCGATCAGAAGCACTTGGCACTCCTCCTGCTTGATTTTCTGAAGAACCCTTGGAATCGCGATTATTGGAGGGTATGCGTATGCATACATTCCATTCCAACTGATAGCTAGTGCATCTATTGCGATAGCGCTTGGATCTGGAATCAGAGAAACGTACGTCGTCTTCGTATTCTTCTTCATTGCGAATAAATCTATGTTGGGTTTCCCCCAATGATTGAACAGATGATCCGCCACACATTGATTTAGTTGCCATTCCATAGGAAGAATGCTCATCCTTCGGCTCAATGAGTCTGCTAACATATTCAGCCTTCCCGGAATATGAACTGCTTTCAAGGTGATCATATGATCCATACACCAGCAAAGCAGTTTCCATGTCATCATACAGAGACTGGGCAACTTCGTTCCACCCTGGCGGTTTATGTAACTCACTACTGTTGATTTATCTGAATGTATCAACACAAACTTTCCCTCCACTTCTTTTAAGAAGTGTTCCAGGCCTAGAAATACAGCCCATAATTCTAGCATGTTGATATGCTCCTTTGACTGATCCAGAGTCCAAAGCCCTGATATAGTGGCTTCTTCCAGGCAAGCTCCCAATCCCTCCATCGATGCATCCGTAAACATCGTTACTTGAGTGTGGGGAGGGGTCAGCATGACCCCGCTAGGAGATTCAAAACTATCTCCAGATTTGCTGTCAAACTTTCTGGGTTGTATGCTTTTAGCAACCAGTCGTCTATGTAAGTGTGGACTGCTATACTTCTCCTGCGGAGGTATGCCATGATAGCAAGGATCACTTGAGTGAAGACCCTCGGAGCCGTCAAGATGTCGAATGGGAGAACTTTGCATTCCCACTGGCGTCCCTGAAAAGCAAATCTCAGGAACCAACGAAAACTCCTTGCAATAGAAATGTGGAAATAAGCATCCTTTAGATCTATAGATGCTGTCCACATCTCCTCTAACCCCAACAACACCAATTTTATTGTTTCCATTTTGAAACGCGGTGTCTATAAATTTGTTTAGATGTTTGAGGTTGAGAATTGGTCTCCACCCCACCGCCCCTCACCCCACCCCACCCCCTGTGTTCTTTGTCACAAAAAACACGGTTGAATAGAAGCCCGGGCAATCTGGCACCGGTTGAATTGCGTCTTTTAGAATTAGAGATTCTATCTCCTCTTCTATGCACAACCGCTTGTCTGGATCTCTTGGAATTTAAGTCTAGACCGGTACCAGAGACAGATGCAATGGCGGACCTATTATCCACTCTGGACTGTATCCATGTGCAAGCCATTGCAAGACTAAGCGGTCCTGAATTAACCGCTCCCACGCCTGAATGTGGAAAGTCAAACGACCTCCCAATGGTGCACCTAGGGTTAACGGGGTGCACATAAATTTTAGAAGTGGGTGTGTCTCTGGTACGTGTGACAACACCAGAGTGGTAACTGTGGTATCCGGAAAAAACTTTAGGCCATCAGGCCCGATTACTACGCGCTGCTCCTTGCGTGCCTCGCCCAGCGCCACGTGCATCACGGTGCGCAGGCTGCTGCCTGGCTGGCTGCGCTTGGAGCGCCGGCTGATGTACAGCAGCACGCTGCTGCTGGCATGGTCTCTGAACCCGGCCAGCCTGTTGGCTTCTGACACTGCCAGCACCGCCACGAGCGTACTGCTGTCGAACAGCCGTGGGCTGAACACGCACATTTTCTCTGCGCAACACCTCAAATTGTACACGCAGCGCCGTCTGGTTATTCACAAAGTTCACCATCTCCTGGAGGTGCCGACAACCCTCACCTCCAAAAAGACCAGGGCCCGCATCAGTGCTTGCAATAAGCACGATTTGAGCTCCTGGGATGGGCACAACTTGTCTATGGCAAATGTGCGCCTCGTCCTCAGTGACTTGGTGACCGACCTAGTTAGACAATCCAATGCCAGATTGATCCCATCCCGGATGGCTCATTGTACTGTCACCGGACTAGGCTGTTGGTGCACTGAGGTTGCTACGACCCCTGATAGCAGCTGAGACATTTGAGGCAGCGCACTAATCACTGCTCGCGAGCTCTACTCGGTGTCATGCAAAGCGGCATTAGCAGAGCGCATAGCGCCTGAGCACAGCGCTCCCGTGTCAGCACAAGAGCCTGGCCGCATGTCTTCCCACAGAGCGACGCGGTCATCCGCGCTTGGTCTGGGCGCTAGACCATACCGAGTGTGCTGACTGGCAGTAACTAAGCATTGCCTAGCAACCTCGCGGGGGGCCTTCACGAGGCAACATTTCGGTCTGATCGACTCCTCTGCCGCAATGGACATATCTAAGATATGCTCAGCATACGGCAGAGACTGAGCCGAGGTGGCAACGGCTTAGTCTGTAACCACGCCCACGGGTTACTGGCGGCCAATTCGTCCATGGAGAGCTCTGGTCCAACAGCGAGGCGCCACGCGCACGCGTCAGACCCGTCTTCGTGCGTGGCCACCTGCGAATTGCCGACAAGCAGCGGGACCTCGACATCTTCAATGGCATTCGCAGGTGGGGCCGTGGAGGAGGCTACAAACGTACCTGGCTGCCCGGGGAATGCAAACGGGCCCGCGAGGGCTGGCATGACATTCTCCATGGGCAGGCCGCCCACCGAAGCCGCGCTCATGTGAGGGGCATGAAGCACACTAGCGCGGTCCGGGTCATCCGTATGAGATTCCACGGATAAACGTGGAATCTTATACAGGCAGCCGTCCACTCCAAATCGGCCCACAGGTTGAATCATGAAACCTGCTCCAGAGGGAACAGAACCATAGATGTGAGCGGGCAGGCTTCCCATGAGAGGAGTGTAAACACACATCCGTCTTCATGATCATCCTGTGGGCCGAGCAGGTAGTCTTCATCTTCTTCCTGGTCAGGAAAGTTAGACTCCGGGTTAGCAAGGAAAGCTAACCTAGACTGACCAGGAGAATGCCAGAGGGCAGATGACGAGGGTACTCCGTGAGTGATCGTGGTCAGGCCCGCTGGTCAGGTCCTGCCTGATGCTGCTCGCGCCACTGGATCACCAGGCAATGTGAACATCAAGCCTGGGTCCAAAACAGCCACCCCTGGATCACTGAAAACCTTGTCCGACCTAGTAGGGCATGATCCATGGATGGGGGCTACCTGCACTGAGGTCGATGCGCAGGAAGTTGAAACACCTGTGCCCGGCAACATGCCACGAAGCATGTCAGGCATCCATCCGGTCTTTCAAAGTCCTGCGTATCTCACTCACTAATTCTACCTTGAAGGCCTCGAGCTCACCCTTCTCAGAGGCCTTCTTCTTACCCCTCCTTCGTCACCTTCTTGCCGTCCTCAACCATCATTCTTGCCTGCGAACTAAAGAATTCAGAGGTTAGACAGCCTAAAGCCTGTACAAGATGGGCAAGGGTGGGGGAACAATCTAGGCTTCAGATGCTTTAGACATAGTGGACATGATTTCTGAAAGGTAGGCATACGAAGAGAATGAGTATTTTAGTTTGTAAATTTAGTTCTTTTTTTTTTCTCTTTTTTTTTTTTAGTAAATGCAAGAACAAACTCGAGAGAGGACACCCACTTTTATTACTGACAACCCTGAACAATAACAAAAACAACCAGGGAAACGCTATTAAGAATGTTAGAAAGACGAGAGAGAAAAGATTATGACTATCTAGATGTCTCTCCACATTCATAACAAAGGATGATAATGACATCAATTTGATTTCCCTAAACTAAGATTATGACATCAAGGAAAAGAGAAAAAAATATATGTTTGATTATGATATCAAAGCTCAATGCAACAGCCCCTTCAAGGGGAAGGGACATCCGAAAATGAATGCAAGAAATACCTAATGACTACATACATTCATTAATCAAGAATAATATAATATTAAATTATATATGCGAGAACCCATGCACGCAAGAGAGAATGCAGTGCAATAAAGCTGGCAGCAAAAATTGTTAAATACTTTCAAATAATTAGGTGCCATAACTAATAAACTCCCTTATCCTGAGCACAGGCAAACTATCCTCTTGTGCAGAAGAACATGACCATCCATCCATTGAGTCTGTAGAGTTGATGAAGGGATGGGACAAAAGGAGGAAGATATTTTTTGTTTTATATCTCCGACCCTTAGACATATCATAATGATAAGTCAGAAAAAGAGATGTGATCAACCTCCGAGTGAAGAACAGGAGCGCCTATCATTCATAGATGATCCTGTGGACACAAAGACACAACGGATTAGTAGACCCAGGCGCTGAGAGAATTTAACAAGGATTCCCAGCGCCTAAAAGCGTGTTAACGACAGGTCGGCCGCGAATGAAAACCGGTAACATATAAAAGTTACAAGTCTTAATTAATATATGAAACAATATGACCTTAATGGATAATGAGGAGATGATGAGGAGGACTCCTCTGGCGTCTTTGCATCAGCCATTTATGGAAATGGATGATTATAAATAGTGAAAATTCTCAAAAAAGAGCTTGGAAGGTTGTCCAATTGTTGCATGTAAGCCAATATATTAGAAAACTGAAGTACCAGTATGTGGATGCGCAGTAGGTGGGGTCTGTTATGTGCATGACTGTGTACATCCCCTTGCCCATTAGGGGCACCTAACTTTTTATAATTCTGAATATTATTGAATTTAGAGCCAATATAACAGTATATCAAGAGTGTTAGGGAAGTAAGTATATTCTCATGATGTGAAATAGGTAATGCAACAGAATTTTCTTCATTGGATCACCATGCCCTTGGCATTTGACATCAAAATGAACACCCAAGGGGAACACACACGCCAAGTTTGGTGAAAATTCCTTTAGCAAAACTTAATAGTTAATCAGGAAAGGCATTGCAATTTCCTTCATTGACTCACCATGACCTTGACCTTTGAACCCACAATGATTTTTCATACCACAAATGCAACCTTCCAAATTATTTGTTGAAATTAGATAATAACATGGTCACACACAGGCATGCATGGACACACGCACAAGTAAATGAAACACACTGCTGATAGGGGTGGGAGATGGTTGTTGGGTGTTATAATTAGATCTGCATCAGAAAATTCCAGTAAGTGGGCCAAAACGGCCATCACTGTTGAAGCCTAAATTCAAAATGTTCTTGGGACCCTAGAGGGCAACAATATGAAGACAAAACTTGGTTAAAATCCCTTGAGTAGAAAATTAGTTATTGTGAAGATGAGGACACCTGGATGGACACACAGAAACAGGAATGGAAAAAGCAAACACTATAAATATCATTATCCATGTGGTCGGTGGAATAAAAAGCTAAATGGCTAGGTAAAACAAACCAATGCTCTGTGAATGTATACGATTTCACATGAAATTAATCTGGAGGTGCCGACAACATTGCCAATGTCAAACAGACTTACCCAAAGAATTTACCCTGAATATGAATTGCAATAGCACATCCTTCTCCTGTAGGTATTCTAAAGGTGGTGGGGGAACAATGGTTTTTGTGTTGTCATCACCAGGTGATGGTAACCAGCCCATCTTCCAAACTAAAGGTGGTGTCCTGGCATAACTGTTCACCAAAGGCAACCTTCCTAGCCCTGTTAACAAGATGAAAGTATAAATAGAATGTCATATCATATTCATTAAGTGTGCGTGCGTGCGTGCGTGCGTGCGCGCGCGCGCGCGTGCGCGTGCGTGCGTGCGTGCGTGCGTGCGTGCGCGTGCGTGCGTGTGCGTACGAATGAGCCTGTGTGTGAGCATGCATGTGTTGTGGCACGTGCCTGTGTGTGTGCATGCATGGGTGGCTGTGCATGTGTACCACATTAGGCTCAGCAGCATTGTAAGACACTGGAAAGATGGTTTAAGAGTGCCTACCTGTGATGACATTCCTGCTGGCCTGCAGCAGGCAGCTTGCCAGGTATGCATTTGAGACAGATTTGTGATTAAGGCGTGACTCAAGACACTGAACGAGCTCTGAGATGTGATCACATGCCATCAGCAAATGGTGAGAATCTGAAATAAACAGGGCTAACATTGCACCCTCAGAACTCTTGTCAACAGGGATACCATTGCACTCTCAGAACTCTTGTAACAACCAACTAACCCAAGAAAGGCCAAGCCAACTCACCTACCAAACAAACCAACCAACCAGACCAAACAACCAAACCAACCAACCAAGTGACCAACCAACCAACCAAATAAGTGACCAACCAACCAAACAAACATCCAACCAAGCAGTCAATCAATCAATCAACCAACCAACCAATTAGCCAACTGACCAACCAAACAAATAACCAACTAAACAACCAATTAATCCTAAACAAGTTTTAACCTGATAAAGATTACTTGGGAGTTGAAGTATGTGGGAAATGTGTGGAAGATGGTAGGGGAGGGGATGCAAAATGGTAGTCAGTCAATCAATCATGGTGTAGTACATGTTATGTTGTCGAGTACAAATATTTTGCTGCTTGCCTACATGTAGGATTAAAATTCCACTACTTTACATGTTTTAAAACTTCAACACCTACATCCCCGATACGTCAAGTTCATTAAAATGTAAATAAATTGTTTGAAATTAATTTGACTGGAAACTGTGGAGGCCTAAGACAGTAACCATTTCCAGTCAAATAAAGTTCAAAATATAAAACAACTCTACTGTATATATACTTTCTTTGGAATTGAGATACTGAGATTTCCAGGATGAAAAACAGGTGTACATATAGTAAACCGGCTTAAACCGGTATGAGAATAGAATGTATACATGAACTCTTACTGTCAAAGCTAAGGCGTGTCTGTTCCTCCTCTTCGCAGGGCGTCTCATGGACCAACACCGCCAGACGCTCTCCTGGCAGTAACAACACTGAGGCAAATAATAGCAGAATACATGATAATCTGGGGACAGCATGGAATATATTCTTAAAACAGGTATGTGGATAATTTCTGTGTCTCATCGTTAGCACTTTTCGCTAACCTTGACCTCTTATGGCTGCCAAATAGAGCAGCTTCTTTGGGACCCCAAGTGCAACCTTTAACCCAAGTTTGGAGAAGATCCATCGAGTAGAGTTATATCACGTCCGACTCACACAAACACATGCATGCATGCAGGCACACATGAACACATACACACACGCATGCACGCACGCTCGCTCGCACGCACACAAACACACACACAATACATAGACACACAGGGTGGTTACAATAGTCTTGCGACACTACGGCGAAACTAATAAGATCCTATACAATTAGTGGTGGTTGTTCTTGGAAGGGTCACAGGGCTTATAGAAATAATCGTTGCAATTTTGTACTATTTTTCCTATTTATTTGGCATTATGTGTTATATCTCGATGATGGACAATGGAACTAGCATTATCTCATTAGTCATTACCCCTTCCAAATCCAAGGAACTGTTATATATAACAAATCTTTAACATTATAAGAAATATTCTGGTTATTTTAATTATAATTTGACTGAAAAATGTTGCTACAGCTTTCATGGTAAAATATTTAAAAACTTATTTGTAAAAGAAAGTAAATAATTACTAGGTCTAGAAAGATTTTTACTAGTTCTTTCAAGTTAATTTAAAACTGAACTATTACTACTTACAGGAGCTGAGCAGTTGATGGACTGCTTCAATGCAAGCACATGTCCATGTCACATGATCAGGTTGACCAATCACATTGAAGATATTAGGATTTTGTAAACACAAGTCGAGTGCAATAAGAATCATCTCTATCTGCTCAGAGGAGGGAGTATGACCCTGATGCAACAGCCATGTTAGAACCTGCCCGAGTCAAGCACATATTATAAGGTTATGCAGTGGAAACAATATTTTATTTATGAACATGCGTTCAGGGGAGATAATCATTATGAAATGGAGGCCGTGATAAAACAATTGTAAAACCCTGCGCAACTGTCAAACTAAGTAGGAATAGTATGGATGGCCAGAATATGCTGATTATTTAATCCTTTGTCAAGATTGGTCAAGAAAATCAATATTTTTGCTTACTTTGCCTATTTGCAAGCCAAGAGAAGGTTAATTTTGAAAGTTTACCCCAGGAATAACTGGTTTGGTTAGCCTCCAGGTATTCTTGTAATACATTTTCAAAAATAGTTTTCTCTTGGACTGCAGATAAACATTCCTCAAGGCCACTAAGGACACCATTTTTGCCTGGCTTGACTATTAAGCCTTTAATAGTCAAATTTTGTCAAGAAAATCAAAATATCTGCCTATTGAATGTCCATTTACAGGCCAAGAGAATACAATTTTTTTAAATTTATCACTGGAATGACTGGCTCAGTTATCGAGCCAGTCACTCCAGTGATAAATTTTCAAAAGTTGTATTCTCTAGGCCTGTAAATTGGTATTCCACAAGACCATGACAGAGGCCAGTTTTGGCCGGCTTGACCATTAAAGGGTTCAAGAGCTAAGCGTATGACCACCCATTTCTGACCACCTGTCTTAAAACACCAACTGTAAAATTGAAATATTTTTCTCCCAAACAAAGATAATTGTAGCTCACTCAACAATTACCTCCAAACTGTGCACACAGAATCGGGCTATGTCTGTCATTGTACTCATTTCCATGGTAACAGTCCATGGCACCCGTAATAGACATCGTAGATACTGGCACAATGCCGATGTGAGATTGAGAACTTGTGCAACCCAGCCACAATCACCTAGCAACAGAACAACATAAAAAACATTAAGTAAAATCTATTTATACACATAGTATATACAAAAAAATCTTTTCGTACACATTTCTGATTTTAATGTCGCAGATTAAACGAAATCTAGGATTTCTTTTTTCACGAGAGAGTTGATACTTACCTCCCTAATACTTTTGATATTGCTAAATATTGGCTTTCACTCAATAAACACTCAGATTTAAAACAGTTAGGTGCCCCTACTGGGCAGGGAGTCAGAGCGTAGTCTGGCGGATGCCAGCCCCACCACCGCGCATGCGCAGACTAGCACTTCCTCTGACTAGATTATTGGCTGACACACATGCAACTATTAAGAGCCTGAAGACCGAGCCTCTGTGGGGTGGAGAGGCCGGGTCCGTATCTAGGGAGGTAAGTATCAACTCTCTCGTGAAAAAAGAAATCCTAGATTTCGTTTATTTCACTTCAAGAGTATACTTACCTCCCTAATACTTTTGATATTGCCAGAATTCGAAAGTGAATCTGGCGGGAGGGAGGCGAGGTCAAAAGACCAGCTCATCCCTATACGCTTTTCTGCGTTTAAGGCACTTAAACTTCTGAAACTGTAAGAAAAAACAGTCAGGATTTGACTAACCATCGGATAACACCACCGATGTATGAGAGATGACCGAATGTCATATGCGCTCCCCCCCCCTCCTTCCTGGGAGGAAGAGTCGACTGACCTCAATGTCCTATACGCTCTCTACGTACAAGTGCCATGTACTACAGGACAGAGACGAAAAAGCTCCATTTTCGTAACTCTCAACAATGAACCACACAAATACACAAACCATCACCATATTAATAACGGGTAATCGTGACAATACAATCAACAACGGACAACACATGAACAAGACTGACCTTGTTGAAAATGGCTGCTGACATCATCTTCCCATTGGTAAAGACTGATGCAGGCCCAAAAAAGTGGGTGTTTCCATAAATTAATTGTGAAATATATAAGTAATGAGGAAAACCTCCTCAAAAAATATAAACCGATTTATTTTTTCAAAACCGACAAGGCGAGAGGATTAGAGGTGTCACGGAGATAATGGTCTGTAAAACTTGACTCACAGTGCCACTGAGCCACCGACATAATATCATCCACAGGGACCCCATTAAATAGGGCCGTGGATGTCACTACGCCGCGGACACTGTGAGCCTTGGCCACGTCAACCTGCTTCCCGGTGGCGGATTTATGGCAAAACTGAATGCATTCCACAATCCACCTGGAAATGGTGTCCTTAGAAGCCCTCCCATGGGGTTCAATATATGACAACCATAACGCTGACTGGTCGGTGCGCCAAGCCGCCGTACGTTGTTTGTACCGGCGCAGCGCCCGGACGGGACACCATGCTTTAGAATTAGGATCATATCTAGTTAAAGCAGGCAAAATAATAGGTTGACCTGGATATTTCAACGACTGATTTTTAGCCAAGAAATTAATCCTAGGTAGCAGCTTAAGGCCTTCCCCTGAAACCACAAAACGGTCATCCTCGGCTGATAAGGCATGAATTTCACTCCTACGCCTAGCCGAGGCCGCAGCAATTAAAAACACAGTCTTCAGTGTTAATAGTTTCATAGAAATGGAACTAAGTGGTTCAAAAGGCTTATCACCTAGTACTTGAAGCACTAGCGATAAACTCCAAGACGGAATCACAGGTGGATTCCTTGGTCTTAGATTGCCCATGCCTTTAATTAATACATTCAATGTATTTACTTCATCACTTCCCCTCTTAGCCAAGCAAGGAATAACAGACATTAATGCTGACTTATAACCAGCAATAGAGTTAGGCTTGAGGCTATAGGCATCATAGAGGTGACAGAGGAAATCAGCTACTACTTGAATAGATGAATCCATTGGATCAATACATCTTTTTGAGCACCATTCTGCAAATCTGTTGATTTTATAATTATATGCTCTGGAGGTTGACCCCCTCCTGGCTTTGGCCATAAACATGGCTGCTTGCTCAGAAAAGCCCTCCTTAATTCTAGATTCCTTGACAACATCCACGCAGTCAATCTGAACATTGACGGATTGTTGTGAAGGGCCTTGCCCTGGAAGATAATATCGTCCATCAGAGGCAGAGGAACCGGATTGCAGACCAGAAGGTCCAGCAGATCCGTATACCATGATCGGCTTGGCCAATCCGGGGCGATCAGAAGCACTTGGCATTCCTCTTGTCTGATTTTCTGAAGAATTTTTGGAATCAGGATTGCTGGAGGGAATGCGTATGCATACATTCTCCCCCAGCTGATAGCTAACGCATCTGTTGCGAAAGCGCTTGGATCCGGAATCGGAGAGACGTACGTCGTCATCTTCGCATTCTTCTTCGTTGCGAACAAATCGATGTTGGGTTTCCCCCAATGGTCGAACAGACGATCCGCCACACATTGATTTAGTTGCCATTCCGTGGGTAAAACACTCATCCTTCGGCTCAATGAGTCTGCTAGCAGGTTTAACCTTCCCGGAATATGAACTGCTTTCAAGGTAATCTGGTGATCCAGACACCAACAAAGCAGTTTCCATGTCATCATACAGAGACTGGGCGACTTCGTTCCGCCCTGGCGGTTTATGTAAGTCACAACTGTTGAGTTGTCTGAACGAATAAGAACAATCTTGCCCTGAACTTTCTGTAAGAAATGTTCCAGGCCCAGGACTACTGCTCTTAGTTCCAGTAGATTTATATGTTCCTGTGACTGTTCCAGATTCCAAAGCCCTGATATCGTGGATTCTTCCAGGCAAGCTCCCCAGCCCTCCATCGATGCATCTGTATACACAGTCACCTGAGGGTGGGGAGGGGTTAGCAAAACCCCCGGCAAGAGATTCTCTGTATTCAACCACCATTGCAGGTGGTGAATCAGAGGCGCCAACACTGACACATTCGAGTCCAGCGAACCTGTACTCTGGGTCCATTGAGTCATGAGAAACAACTGGATCGGCCGCCTGCGTAAGGCGGCCTGAGGAATGACCGGTTCCAACGAAACCATCAACCCCAGCATTCTCAAGTAAACCCGTGCCAGGACATGACGACTGTCGCACACTGACTGAATCAACGAGATGAGTATTTGAACTCTCTCCTGAGTAGGATAAACATATCCTGTCTCTAGATCGAAGAACATCCCCAGGTAAACAAACTTCTGGGATGGAGTCAGGTCTGATTTTGGGAAATTGATCATCCAGCCCAAGTCTGTGAGAATTTTCAAAACAATCTCCAGATTGGCGGACAAACTTTCCCGGGTGTGCGCTTTCAACAGCCAGTCGTCTATGTATGTGTGGACTGCTATGCTTCTCCTGCGGAGGTATGCTGTGATCGCAAGAACCACACGGGTGAAAACCCGAGGAGCCGTGGAAATTCCGAAGGGCAACACCCTGAATTCCCACTGTCTGCCCTGGAATGCAAATCTCAGGAAGCGACAGAAACTCCCGTGGATGGGGATGTGGAAATAAGCGTCCTTCAAATCTATCGACGCCGTCCACATCCCCCTCTCCAACCCCGCCAACACCGAGCGCACCGTTTCCATCTTGAAACTGGGCGTCTCGATGAACTTGTTCAATGGCTTGAGGTTGAGAATCGGTCTCCACCCACCGGTGCGTTTTGTTACTAAGAACAGGGTTGAATAGAAGCCCGGACACTTTTGTGCCGGCTGAATAGCTCCCTTTTGTATGAGGGAATTTATCTCCTCCTCGATACACAACCTTTGCTCTGGATCTCTCGGAACGGGAGTCCAGACTGGCACCAGAGACAGTCGCGACGGCGGGCCTGTCACCCACTCTGGATGATACCCGACGGAAAGCCATCGCAAGACTAAACGGTCCTGAGTTAACCGTTCCCACTCTTGCAGGTGGCCGGCTAGCCGGCCTCCCACCGGCCCACCTAGGGACCGCGGTGGACACGAGGCATGCAAGAGCGGCACTGTCTCCGCCGCCATACACACCGGAGTGGTTCTTACCGCGGTAAGCGTCCTATCAGGACCGATAACCACGCCCAGATCCTCGCGCGCCCCGCCCCGCCCCGCGCGCACCTTGGTGCGCGGGCGGCTGCCTGGCTGACGGCGCCTGAGGAACCTGCGCCCCCCTCGCTGCTGGCCGAATGGCGTTCGCGCACAAGACACCCGTGTCAGAACGGGAGCCTGGCCGCGCATCCTCACCCAAAGCCGCGCGGTCATCCACGCTGGGCTTGGGTACCACACCGTACCGCTGGTAATCCAGGGGCACGATGCGACAACGCCTGGCCACCTCGCGAGGGGCCTTCGCGAGACGTCCACTCAACTTAATGGACGACTCCGCCGCCTTGAACATGTCAACGACATGCTCCGCCAGCGGCAGAGAAGGCATAGCGTTAGCAGTCGGTTTCCCAGCTAACCACGGCGTGTGAACACGCTGGCTAGCCGACTGCTCCACGGGCAGATCGGGCCTAACGCTCACCAACCACTGGCAAGCGTCATACCAATCCTCCTCCGTGGCTAACTGCGAGCGCTCTACAAGACGGGGTCCTTCGTCTTCCTCCTGAGCGCAAGCAGTAGAGCTTGACGGCGGGTATGCTGATACACCTGGCAAGCCAGGGAAAACACGCGGGCCTGACAGCACCGGCATGAGAATATCACTGGTTTGACCAGGAGCAGGCACCGTGGCAGAGCGCGGGGTATATATAGTCTCACCACGGGCCCGGCCAGCACCAGCAACACCCTCGGCAAGCCGAGGTATGCGGTACCGCTGGCCATCAGCAGCGCCCTGGGCCACCACCTGAGCCGCGGACTTTACTCCAGGGTGAGTAAAACCGTGGAACAAGGCGCCTGTATTCCCCGCGAGGGGTGCACAAACGTCTTCATCCATGTCCACGTCGTCAGACGGCGACCCTAGCAGGTAATCCTCATTATCCTGGTCAGAAAGATTAGACCCCGGGTCAGCAAAGAGAGCTAACCCGGGCTGACCAGGAACGGTGCCATAGGAGGTACTGGCCACCGCGGCGTGCGGATACCCCTGGACTGATAAGCAGCCCGCGGGTTCCAGCGACAACCGTCCACGGTCCCCTATCGGCGCGGCAATAAGCCTGCTGCCAGGGCCGTGGAACGCCCCCTCTAATGGGGCCACCTCTGAATCGTCGGACAACGGAAGCGGACTAAGGAAAATCGATCCAGAGGCGGGGATTACCTGCTCCGAAGCCGATGATGAGGACAGTAAAGGATTTGGTCCAGGAAGCATGCCACGAAGCAACCCTGGAACCAAATCCTTTATTGTCCTCTTCATCACTCCCAACATCTCGGTCCGGAAGGCCTCCATATCCACCGCGGACGAGACCTTCCCCTTACCCTTCCTACTTACAACCTCTCGTTTCCGCTTCTTCTTCTTCTCCTCTTCTACCACCTTGTCCGTCGCCTGTAAACAGCACAAGAATTCGGACATTAACTCGCCCCCCCAGTGCTTACATATGTCACAATTAACCAATGGACCACAAGGGCTACATTGACAGCACAGATGCGGCCAGAACTTATCCGGCAGAAAACAACCACAGGACGCGCAACCCGGTCCCTGAAACAGGGCAAAGGACAAGGAGTATGAGCAACTAGTTAAGCTTAGAAACTCAATCCAACTCAAAGAGAAGGAAAACGATCATAAAGATCAATATACATCAGAAACCAGCATAGCGCTTGAATTGCTGATAAACACATAGCCAGGCTGATTATGACGTCATTAATCCCGTGACAGGAAAAATTCGATCCCAACAAAACATCCAAGTGCAAGGACGAATTGTATGCTGAATGGATAAGTTGACTACACAACCATCAGATACATATAGATAACTCTTTTCTGGCAAAAATGTTAATTATCTCCCTTTGTTTGTTTACAATAATTAACATCACCACATTATCAATAACTAGATACCTGACACTTTGTATAGACAAACCATCCAACGTGACGAACCGGAGAACTCCACCATCTGCACGCCTCTTAACTCTCTCCACCTCATGGGGAAGGAATTGGATCAAGAGGGCAAAGTGAGAAGACCTTTATACTAGGCCTCCAACTCACTGGACATATTTTTCATTTGGTTAGATAACCTAACAGTGTTAGTAGGAAATGGAACCATGGTGGAGAGAAAACTAACTCTCAGCAACTGTGACGTCACCACCTAGCGTCATACAGACCTGTGGACAGAAACAGAAAGAGAAATTAGTCCTAGGTAGCACCGAGTTGACCTAAACCAACTAACTAAGGCGCTTATCACGGTAAACGCGAGTCCCGGAAACACAATACACCGGGAAGAAAACTCGCTAATTTTACTAGAAGTCACCTGATTTAAAGGTCCTAAGTCCTTCTTTGGCGAATTGAAACTTCCCGCCATCCAAAAAAGTGACTATCACACCAACCAACACCACTTAAACTAGTTTAAGATAAAGAAAAGCTTCAGCACAAAAAGACATGTGTGAACTCTCTGCCAATAATCTAGCAAAGAGAAAGTGCTAGTCTGCGCATGCGCGGTGGTGGGGCTGGCATCCGCCAGACTACGCTCTGACTCCCTGCCCAGTAGGGGCACCTAACTGTTTTAAATCTGAGTGTTTATTGAGTGAAAGCCAATATTTAGCAATATCAAAAGTATTAGGGAGGTAAGTATACTCTTGAAGTGAAATAGCTGTAATCGTTACATAAATTATTTGGTAAATTTAAGTCTTATAATTACAATCCTTAAATCCATTATTATGTTAGCTGAACATTTTAACTTAGTGATCCTGGCATCAAAATATTTTAATCCATATTTTTAGCTCAATCTCCTAATTTCAAGATCAGACACAACTATATCACTATAGAAAGCAATTTTTGAAAATTTGCCACTGGAATGACTGGCTCGGTTATCAAGCCAGTCATTTCAGAGACAAGTTTTCAAAAAGTCTTCTCCTGGCCTCCAAATGCATATTCCTTAAGACCACTGTAGAGGCCTGTTTTGGCTTTGATTTCGCCATGAAAGGGTTAAACATAATAATTCTAAGAAGTGAAGCTCTGTACTTCAGCAAAAGACGTTATTTGAAATTACAGTGGCAATAACAATATATGGTCTAGATACTAATTCAGCAGAGTGAATTATTGCTTGGTGCTTGGTCTGATTGTCAGATCTGAATGATCTGAGCTCTGTTGGTCAGCACTTCTTATACGTGTACTTTCTGGCTAAGTACCCGGATGTGGCCTGGTGGATGGCCAAATATGGGCATATGATGCCTGCAGGTTGCCACATGACCTGGATGCTTGTGGTGGGGGCTGGCAGTTGGGCCCTGGTGGTTTTGGTGGTTGGGCACTGGGTTTTTTGGCAGTTCTGATGGTTTTGGTGGTTTACGTGCCTGCCTGTTGGCCTGGCGGTTTGGAGAAATGACGTACACCATAGTACCATACAAATCCTATCTCCAGGGAGAAGGCAACCCAATACCACAGGATCAACCAACCCGCCACGAGGGAACAGATAGAAATCTTTGTAGTGGTGTAAGAGACTTTCCTTCAGTTATCCCAAACGTCAATTGGCACACTATGTCATTATTATAGTATGAAATCAGAAAGCAAACGTGCCAGGAAATTATTGGTAGGAAGATATTGGAATTCCATGGATCGCTGGCCACCTTAACGTTAATCACATTGATATTAAAGCATTAATTACTACAGAGGCAGTAGACATGGTGGAAGAAAGACTGTGTTCATATTGGAAACAATGTTGTTGAAACAAAAAAGCATCCGCTTCTGTTTCTACGAGAAATCTTAATACTTACCAGATGTACTATTATGATAATGTCTATTATCTAGTCTAGCTCAAAATAAACAATTAAAACTCCATACTCTCCTGGTCCTGCTCATACTGTGTCCGGGAATTACCATAGCCCCAGGTACCGAGTCAATTCCCAATCACAGTCAGATTCGTCTTATATTTGCCTTGACAAACAGCGAAAGCAGCTCAGCCTCACCTCAGCGGGGCGGCTGAGGGAGGGGCATAGTACATCTGGTAAGTATTAAGAATTCTCGTAGAAACAAAAGCGGATGCTTTTTTTATTCTACTTCGAATAATACTTACCAGATGTACTATTATGATAAACTCCGGATTTCAAAAGCCAAGAAATACCGGTGGGAGGAGGTGAGGCTCGAACCAGCACTCATCTACCATCCAACAGAGAAGGTTGTGAAGAGACTAAAACCCTGGCATACGCTTGGGGTCTGCCATCTGACTCATGGAGTGCAAAACTTCCATGGTCTAGACCGCGCTCTCCCCCCCCCCCCCCCCTCTTTTGACCGCACAAAATACAGAGGGATGTCGAAAAAAGGGGATGCAACACCCACCAGACCCGTGTCATCCCCAAGTCTCAGCTAGGGCAGTCCAGTAGAGTGCAAAGAAGCTACTACAATTTCTAATTTTGAAAAAATATCAGTATATCGATTAAGTTTTCAAATTGGAATGAGTCTAATGTCTGTTTGAGAGGATAAGTATACTCTTACACCAGACTATTTACCTAAGCAGTCTGGTATTTCGACTGTAAGTAAATTATTATTATTATTCACTTAATTAATGTAAACACTCACCATTTTGAGTGCTTGTTCTTTCTTGATCATCCCAGGAGCTCGGCCCAATCCACGGTCGTTCACTGGTCATGTGCATGGCTCTTGTTCAGCGCAGGAGGAGGTAACTTGCGATGTTTGTGAAATAGTGGTCGGATGTGGCTTAACTAAGATTCGACAAATTGGCGACGGCTACCGGATTAAGTGCGCTGGAGAGGTCGCGAAGGTAGAAATCAGTAAATGACGACTCGGCATTCCATTGTGGTACAGACATCACCTCCTCTAATGAGACACCCTTAAAAAGGGCCGATGCTGCTGCTAATGCTCGGACCTGATGGGTATTCGCACGATCAATCTGCTTTCCTGTAGCAATTTTGTGCGACATCTGAATAGCATCACCTATCCAACGAGAAATAGTATCTTTTGAGGCGCGCAAATGAGGAGCTTTGAGACATAACCACAGAGATTTCGGGTCATCTCTCCACTCCTCAGTACGTTTCTTATACATTTTCAGACATCTGACAGGACACCAAGCAGAAGAGTTTGGATCATGTCTAATTAAACTTGGCAAATTGATCGGTTGACCTGGATATTTAAGTGACTGATTCTTTGCCAGGAAACAAAGACGTGGAAGTAGTCTTAAACCTTCACCCGTTCAAACGGTCTTGCTCGGCAGATAGCGCATGAATCTTGCTTCTCCTTCTCGCCGATGCTGCTACAACCAAGAAAACTGATTTAATAGTTAACAGTTTAATATCTATAGATCTAATCGGTTCAAGGGGAGCATGCCCTAAAACCTGTAGAACAAGAGATAGATTCCATGCTGGGATAGGAACTGGCTGTCTAGGTCGCAGATTGCTCATTCCTTTAATAACTTCATTCAAAGTGTCATTCTCAACTCCTTCAATGGCCAGACTGGAAATGACTGAAGCTAATGCAGACTTATATGCTGCTAGGGTTGAAGGTACAAGTTTTTCAACTTCGTATAAATGACAGATAAAATCTGCTACGTGTTGAACAGATGCAGAAAAGGGATTGATATCTCTTCCCTCACACCACTCTGCAAATTTATTAATTCTATAATTATATGTTTTGGTGGTTGACCCTCTTCTGGCTGAAGCGACAAACTTCGCTGCTTGCTCAGAAAAGCCACCATTAATTGCACACTGTTTCATAACATCCATGCAGACAATTTGAACATTTCCGGTCTGTCGTGAAGACACAGACCTTTGTTCTGAGTGATTAGATCCTTTCGGTCTGGAAGAGGGATTGGATTGCAGACCAGAATGTCCAGCAGATCGTAAACCATGATCGGCCTGGCCAATGAGGAGCGATCAGTAGTACTTGGCATATTCCCTCTCCTATCTTTGCCAGAACTTTCGGGATGAGAATCGTTGGAGGATACGCATACGCGTACATTCCTTTCCAACTTATCGCCAGTGAGTCTACTGCCAAGGCTAGCGGGGCCGGGATCGGTGACACGTATGTGACCATCTTTGCATTTAGTTTCATCGCAAACCGATCCACATTTGGTTTGCCCCAATGTTTGAATAGAACCTCCGCTACCGATTGGTTGAGCTGCCATTCCGTCGGACGACAAATCATCCTTCGACTGAGCGCATCTGCTAGGATGTTCAGTCTGCCTGGAATGTGTGCTGCCCGAAGAATAATATTCCTCTCTTGGCACCACAGCAGAAGGTTCCAAATCATCATGCACAACTCTGGTGATCTCGTCCCACCTTGGCGGTTCAAATAAGACACCACTGTTGAGTTGTCTGTCCTTATTACGACAATCTTGTCTCGGAATAAAGTGCTAATGCCACCGCTAATAATTCGAGAAAATTGATATGTTTCTGCGCATTGGTCCGATGCCATTTCCCTGACACTGATCGATTGTCCAATACCTCTCCCCAACCCGTCGTCGATGCATCTGTAAAGATAGACATCTGTGGTTGAGGAGGATGTAGAGGAACACCTCGCAGGAGATTCTGTTCTGATAACCACCACTGAAGATGGAATATCAATGGTTCTTTTACTGGAATTCTCAGAGATAACGGATCCGTTTTCTGAGACCAGAATGACATTAGATACATCTGATACAACCTGCGCCTGACTGCTGCATAAGGAACCACTTTCTCCAGAGACACTAGTAAACCCAGTATTCTGAGAAATTGGCGCGCCGTCAGATAGGGTCCTAGAGAAACCGACTCCAGAACTGCAATCAGGCTCTTGACTCTGCTCTCCGCTGGAAAAGCTACGCCGTTCATGAGATTGACAAATATTCCCAGATAAACAAATTCCTGGGATGGAGGCAATTCTGATTTCTCTAGATTCACAATCCATCCTAGATCCTTTAGTAAGGCTAGGACTACCTGAAGATTGTTGCGCAGTGACTGGATTCCCCACCTTCAGCAGCCAGTCGTCTATGTAAGTATGAACAGCTATGTTTCTCCTGCGAAGATAAGAAGTCATGGCGAGGACCACTTTGGTGAAGACCCTCGGTGCTGTGGTCAAGCCGAATGGAAGCGCATTGAATTCCCAAACATTGTCTTGGAACGCAAAGCGAAGGTGTTTCTGAAAATGAATTGACATTGGAATATGAAAATACGCATCCTTCAGATCTATCGACACTGCCCACATGTCTTTCCTCAACCCCGACATCATTGCCGCTACAGTCTCCATCTGAAATTTTGGTGACAGAATAAACTTGTTTAACGGTTTGAGATTGAGAATCGGTCTCCACCCGCCGGTGCATTTCGGAACGAGGAACATCATCGAATAGAAGCCTAGGGATGACTGATTGCGGACTAAGTGAATCGTATTCGTCCGCTGAAGACTTTTGATTTTTGAGCAAATTGCATCTAGATGATCGGATTCCCTTGGAACGGGAGTATACCCTGGAGTCGATGTTAACGGAACTAATGCTTGACGGATGAGCCAGTCCGGTTCGTAGCCGTTTCTTAACCACTGACAGACTAAACATGAGAACAGTTGAAGTCTGCCTCCGACGGAAGGAATCTGCACACAACTCGTGATCGATATTGCACGAGACGACGTTAATTCGCCTAGGTGAAGATCCTCGACTCCCCTCGTTCCTGGTGATACCGGAGCAGATCCCGCCGGAAACCCATCAGGACCGTTCCCCCACAGCCACCCTGTGGGTTCTTGGAAAACGACGGTCCGGAACCGCCACCACGGCTATCCTTATGGTAGCCGCCACGACCCGAACCGCCACCCTTCCTATCATCCTCATACGGCCTCTTATTAGAGGACTTGTATGAGGAAGAATGACCAGGACCTTGCGAACCGGATGCCCGATGGGCCAGAAGGACGGAAGGGCGATCTTTGGCGCTGCCTCTGCTGCTTCTGTCGGTGCTGCTTGTAGGACTGCTGCGGCTGAGTCCTTTTCGGCGACTTCCACGACTTGCCGACTACTTCTTGTTCCGCAACCATTGATGCGACCTTGGATAAGGCTTGCCGTGCTGAGCCGCCGAACAAGCCCGGATCTATGAATGGCGCGGAAGACAACGCAGCCCTCATTTCAGGTCCTGGTTCTACAAAATCGAGAATCATTCTCCGTCGCTCAGCCAATGATCTCGTGATCACCCTGGCCAGGCAATCTTGAGATAGGCGCATGGTGTCCCGGACAACTCCGGGAGCAGCCTCTGGCAATACCCCACCTTCCGCCGCGCAGGTCAGCATACCCTGCAGTACGGTACAGCCGTGCGAAAGCGCCGCCATGGCAGCTCTCGCTGCATCCTCAATGAGGGTCAACTCATTGAAAGGATCTTTATTTGACTGCGAAACTAACGGACGAGAACATCCCGTAGCTTTGCCAGCCAATGGCCTATTCAGTGCCTCTCTCCCTGACGGAAAGCCGTGGGACTCGGGCATACTGATGGTAGGCTTGCTCCGGAAAACGGACCCTACTCCTAATCCCTTTCGGGGCCTTTGGAAGCGGAAAGTCCGGCTGGACCATACGATACACCACCACCTCCAACATGTCAGAGGTATCCAAAGGCAGAGCAGGCCTGGCAGAAGAGCCACTGGACAGAGCGCTAGCCGCTCGCTCTGACATCTGCTCCATTGCCGGATCGCGCTGAGCTCCTTGATCCGATGTCAACCCTAGACGGCCAGACATCCATTCAAGGACCTGCACCCATTCAGCCTCGGTGGAAAAGGACGACTCATCCAACAAGGGACTGCTGTTCTCATCTTCTTTCTCGGCCTTGGACGAGACAGACACCAACGATCCATGCTGAGGACTGCGAACTTGCTTACTAGTGTAAACAACACCCACAGACCGTGTACTCGTGGCTCCAACATCCAACGATTCGCCAGACACGGACTCACTGAAATGCATCGGCTCCAGTACGGGAGCCAGGATCACAGCCGCATTAATTACAGTAGCCGACGGAAATCCGATAGGACCCATAACCACCGGCGCCGGGATGCCGTCAGAAGCCATCAGACATGACTCCAACGGCAGCACAGGCTGAACAAAATCCGGATGGAAGATGCCCGATGGAACGTCAACATCACCACCCGGCTGGCAAACCCGTACATAACCCGAAGGAGAACGTTGGGTTGTACCAGGTACAGCCATGGCAGAAAGATCCGGCATGCCGGAATCCTCCATGAGCAAAAGCTCCTCCTCCCCTGCCATCGGCTCTTGAGCCAAAGCAACAGGAGGTACAGGTGCAACACCCTCCGCAGCACTGGCCGGACCACCGAAAGGTAGTCCTGCACCAGACTGCATCGACGGGATCGTCGCTCCTCCAGGCCTCTGTTGGATGCCTGATCTGCCTTGGCCGCCTTGTCCCTCGCGATTCTGTCCAGTCACGCACGCCGATCACGGTCGAACTCCGCCACTAACTACGACGACCACTTCACACAAACAGCGCAAGGACTCCTACGCAGTGGTGACCAGCAAATCTACGCTTCATGAACCGATTGCATTTTGTACACAGTGTCCAGGCCTTTAGCCCTCTGCGAACACAAAGCAAGAATTAAAATGCTGCACATGACAGACATGACGAGCAAACGCACAATGACTTGATTGTAATATTAAAATTACTTAGAAACATTAACTTTCTCTTAAATTAATGATTATCAAGATTTAAGGCAGGAGATATTTGAAATTTTTTAGAGTGAAAATTAATAAACACAGTTTGGTAATTAACTAACCGTTAAAATAGCCAAGAAAAATGTACCGATCGCTACAAACACCTTCATCAATGAAGTGAAGGCTAAAGATCGGCACAATTAGAATGCATAGATACGCCAAGCCGAAGGCAAACATAAATCATGGGCGCCGCCATCTTGGCAAAGAGAGCATCCACCTCGGAAGAAACTGAGTCGCAAGAGAAATTAACCGAGTACCCGCATAATGCTTAAACAGTTAAGGGTACCGGAGCGACTCCAACAACGGCTACCATTTAAAAAATAATAATGTGCCAATTTAAGGAAAATTCAATCATTCATTACGGCACGAATGTATAAATTCTAGATTGATACAACCTGCCCCTGAGATGATTTTCCTTTCTCTTCCATGACGCCAGCAATGGATAGCTTCAAACAAGCTGAATTCCGCTAAAATTTGCAAAATTTTAAGAGCTCAAACACATGCGACTTGAGAAGTCAACAAAATAGACGAATCTGACTGTGATTGGGAATTGACTCGGTACCTGGGGCTATGGTAATTCCTGGACACAGTATGGGAAGGACCAGGAGAGTGCGGAGTTTTAATTGTTTATTTTGAGCTAGACTAGATAATAAGTAAATTTATCAAATTTCTTTTTCACGAGTGAGATGACATACTTACCTCCCTAACACTCGGCTCTAAATTCAATAATATTCAGAATTATAAAAAGTTAGGTGCCCCTAATGGGCAGGTGGAAGTACACAGTCATGCACATGAGAAATACCACCCACTCTGCATGTGCACACCGGTACTTCCGTTACTAAATATTGGCTGACATAGAAGCAACTATTCAATACCCAAAGGACCTGGCCTCCGTGGGGTGGCGAGGCCGGGATCCTGTTAGGGAGGTAAGTATGTCATCTCACTCGTGAAAAAGAAATTTGATAAATTTACTTATTTCACATCATGAGAACATACTTACCTCCCTAACACTCTTGATAAAAACCAGAATTTGAAAGTAAATTTTGGTGGGAGGGAGGCAAGGTCCTGAAAACCAGCACACCCTCGAAGAGACTAGCTCTTTGAATTCTCAAGAGATTTAAAACATCTGAAATTGTGACTGAAAACCACAACCAGGAATAGAATTTTGCATCGGATAATCGACCGATGAAGAGAGATTGATTAAAAGGCAAATGCGCTCCCCTCCCCCCCCACCGACACCCCCCACCCCTCTTTCTTAGGAAGGTTAGGAAAAAATGCTGCTCTAAATGACTAGCACGTTCTCTAATACTTAATGAAAAGTATTACTAGACATTGGAAAAAGAAGAATTGCTTCTATTTCAAAAACTCTCTGAAAAAACCACAATTAAGAGATATTAACCATCACCATATTAAAAATAACCCACCCACCCCTCTTTCTTAGGAAGGTTAGGAAAAAATGCTGCTCTAAATGACTAGCACGTTCTCTAATACTTAATGAAAAGTATTACTAGACATTGGAAAAAGAAGAATTGCTTCTATTTCAAAAACTCTCTGAAAAAACCACAATTAAGAGACATTAACCATCACCATATTAAAAATAAAAATGACACCATCACCAAGACAAAAAATCAAAAAATGGTCATAACCACTGACCTCTGATGTCTTGGACGCGGCACTCATCTCTTCCCCCACCGGATGAAGAGAATTGTACCAGCTAATAGTAGGGATACCCTACCAACAAATGTGATATTTGTAAATAGCAGAGGAGGAAAACTATTTACAAACATAAACCTCTACATTAATATTTTATTTTCTGAGGACTGAGACGGCGAGCGGGTTAGAAGTGTCACGAAGGCAATGGTCGGTAAAACTTGATTCGCAGTGCCACTGGCCTACTGACAAATGTCTTCAATAGAAACACCATTAAATAATGCTGTGGAAGTTACCACACCACAGACACTATGAGCCTTGGCTCTATCTACTTGGATTCCAGTGGCTGTCTTATGACAGAATTGAATACATTCTACTATCCATCTGGAAATGGTGTCTCTTGACGCCCTAGCATGGGGTTCAATATATGACAACCATAGGGAACATGGGTCCGTCCACCAAACCTGAGTTCTTCTCTTGTACTTATTTAAAGCACGGAAAGGACACCATACCTTAGCACCAGGATCATATCTGGTTAAGGCAGGTAAAATAATAGGTTTACCAGGATACTTTAAAGATTGATTCTTAGCCAAGAAATTCAATCTTGGTAGAAGCTTAAGGCCTTTTACAGATATAGCACTAAGTGGTTCAAAAGGTTTATCACTCAAAACATGCAGAACCAGAGAAAGACTCCATGACGGTGTCAGTGGGGATTTCTTGGTCTGAGATTGCCCATACCTTTAATAAGAGTATTTAAAACACTTACTTCATCACTTCCCCTCTTTGACAAGCAAGGGATAACAGTCATCAATGCTGATTTGTATCCAGCAATAGAATTAGGTTTAAGACTATAGGTATCATACAGGTGACAGAGAAAATCAGCTACTACCTGAATAGATGCTTCCATCGGATTGATACATCTCTTTGAGCACCATTCTGCAAATCTGTTGATTTTATAATTATAAGCTCTGGAGGTTGACCCCCTTCTGGCTCCGGCCATGAAATTGGCTGCTTGCTCAGAAAAGCCCTCCTTAATCGCGGATTGTTTGACAACATCCATGCAGTCAATTGAAACATTGACGGATTGTTGTGAAGGGTCTTGCCCTGGAAGATAATATTGTCCATCAGCGGCAGAGGAACCGGATTGCAAACCAGAAGGTCCAGCAGATCCGTAAACCATGATCGGCGTGGCCAATTCGGGGTGATCAGAAGCACTTGACATTCCTCTTGTCTGATCTTCTGAAGAATCCTTGGAATCAGGATTGTTGGAGGGTATGCGTATGCATACATTCCCTTCCAACTGATAGCTAGCGCGCATCTATTGCGATAGCGCTTGGATCTGGAGTCGGAGAAACGTACGTCGTCATCTTCGCATTCTTCTTCATTGGGAACAAATCTATGTTGGGCTTTCCCCAATGATTGAACAGGTGATCCGCCACACATTGATTTAGTTGCCATTCCGTAGGCAGAATACTCATCCTTCGGCTCAATGAGTCTGCTAACAGATTCAGCCTTCCCGGAATATGAACTGCTTTCAAGGTGATCATATGATCCATGCACCAGCAAAGCAGCTTCCATGTCATCATACAGAGACTGGGCGACTTCGTTCCACCCTGGCGGTTTATGTAACTCACTACTGTAGAGTTGTCTGAACGTATCATCACAAATTGTCCCTCCACTTCTTTTAAGAAGAAGTGTTCCAGGCCTAGAATTACAGCCCGCAATTCTAGCATGTTGATATGTTCCTTTGACTGTTCCAGATTCCAAAGCCCTGATATAGTGGCTTCTTCCAGGCAAGCTCCCCAACCCTCCATTGATGCATCCGTAAACATCATTACCTGAGGGTGGGCATGACCCCCGCCAGGAGATTTCCTCTCTCCATCCGGCAATGAAGGTGATGAATGAGAGGGTCCAACACTTGAATGCGCGAGTCCAGTGATCCTGAACTCTGCGTCCACCGAGTCATGAGAAACAATTGAATCGGCCACCTGCATAAGGCCGCCTGAGGAATGACTGGTTCGATTGAAACCATCAGACCTAACATTCTCAGATAGACCCGTGCTAGAATATAACGACTGTTGTAAACCAACTGAATGCACGAGAGGAGACCTTCCACTCTCTCCTGGGACAGATAAACATATCCTATCTCCAGATCGAAGAACATACCCAGGTAAACAAACTTCTGGGATGGAGTCAGCTCTGATTTCTGAAAGTTGATTATCCAGCCTAAATCTGTGAGAGTTTTCAAAACTATCTCCAGATTTGCTGTCAAACTTTCTGGGTTGTGTGCTTTCAGCAACCAGTCGTCTATGTAAGTGTGAACAGCTATATTTGTCCTGCGGAGGTATGCCGTGATAGCAAGTACCACTCGAGTGAAGACCCTTGGAGCCGTCGAGATGCCGAATGGAAGAACCTTGAATTCCCATTGGCGTCCCTGAAAAGCAAATCTCAGGAACCGACGAAAACTCCTTGCAATTGGAATGTGGAAATAAGCATCCTTGAGATCTATAGATGCTGTCCACATCCCCTTCTCTAACCCCAACAACACCGATCTTACTGTTTCCATTTTGAAACTCGGTGAGTCTAAAAACTTGTTTAGAGGTTTGAGGTTGAGAATTGGTCTCCACCCCCCGGTGTTTTTGCCACAAGAAACACGGTTGAATAGAAGCCCGGGCAATCCTGCGCCGGTTGAATTGCTTCCTTTAGAATTAGAGATTCTATCTCCTCTTCTATACACAACCGCTTGTCTGGATCTCTTGGAATTTGAGTCCAGACCGGTACCAGAGACAGATGCACCGGCGGACCTCTTATCCATTCTGGACTGTATCCGTGTGAAAGCCATTGCAAGACTAAGCGGCCCTGCATTAACCGGCCCCACTTCTGAATGTGGCAAGTCAAACGACCTCCCACTGGTGCACCTAGGGTTGAGGGGTGCCCATAAATTTTAGAAGTGGGAGTATCTCTGGTACGAGTGACAACACCTGAGTGGTACTTGTGATAACCGGGAAAAATAACCGGTGCGCGGGCTGCTGTCTGGCTGGCTGTGCTTGAGGCGCTGGCTGACGTACAACAGCACGCTGCTGCTGGCGCAGCTGACGCGGTCTCTGAAACCGGCCGGCCTGCTGGCCTCTGACAATGCCAGCACGGCCACGCACGTACTGCTGTTGAGCAGCCGAGGGCTGAACACGCATGTGTTCTCTGTGCAGCACTTCAAACTGTGCATGCAGCGCCCTCTGGTTGTTCACCAAATTAACTGTCTCTTGGAGGTGCCGACAACCCTCACCTCCAAAAAGACCAGGGCCTGCCATCGGCGCTTGCAACAAGCGTGACTTGGGCTCCTGGGATGGGCACAAATTGTCTAAGGCAAAAGTGTACCTCGTCCTCGGCGATTTGGTGACTGACCTAGTCAGACAGTCCAACCCCAGGTTGATCCCATCCTGGATGTCTCGCTGCACTGTCACCGGACTAGGCTGTTGGTGCACCGACGCTGCTACCACCCCCGATAGCAGCTGAGAGACATGCGACAGTGCACTAATCGCCGCTCGCGAGCTCTCCTCAGTGTCGCGCAAGGCGGCATTCGCCGAGCGCATAGCGCCCGTGCACAACGCTCCCGTGTCAGCACAGGAACCCGGCCGCATATCTTCCCCCAGAGCGGCGCGGACGACCGCTAGGCCTGGGTGCTAGGCCATATCGAGCATACTGACTAGCAGTAACTCGACATCGCCTAGCTACTTCGCGGGGGGGGCCTTCGCGAGGTGACCTCTCGGTCTGATCGACTCCTCTGCCGCCGAGAACACATTTGTTAGTTAGCCTACAAGCTGAACACAGATGGCAAGGGTCGGGGAAGAATCTAGCCTTCATAGGCTTCAGACAGGATGGACACTTCTGAAAGGGAAGGGATACGAAGACAATGAGTATGATAGTTTCAAAGCCTTGTTAATTGACTTTTAGTAGAAACAAAAACAAACTCGAGAGAAGACATCCACTTTTATGACAGACAACCCTGACTTCTCTAGTTAATAAAAACCAATCACAACCAGGACCCCAAATTAAGAGAGAGAGAGAGAGAAAGATTATGACTATCTAGATATCTCTCCACCCTCCTAATAAAAGGGAGATGAACACATCACAGACTTCTCTAAACTAGGATTATGACATCAAGGAAAGAGAAAAACTCTGGTTGATTATGACATCAAACCTCAATGCAAAAGCTCCTTCAAGGAGAGGGGATGTCAGAAAGAATGCAAGAAATATCTAGATATTAAAGACATTCATACCTCCCGAATAATATAATATTAAATTATATATATTCGAGAACCCATGCACACGCAAGAGAGAATATAGTGCAATAGAAAAAGGCAGCAGAAAATTGTGATTATTTTCAAATAATTATGCGCCATAATTAATAAACTCCCTTAGCATGAACACAGGCAACCATCCTCTTGTGCATGAGAACACGTCCGTCCATCCGCCGAAACTCCTCTTCCAGAAGAACTGATAAGGGGGATGGGACAAAAGGAAGGAGATATTTCATTTATTAATTTAATATATCTCCAACCCTTAGACATATCACGATGATAAGTCAAACCTGGGACGTGAACAACCTTCGAAAGAAGAACAGGAATCCTTGTTCAGTCACAAGACAAACCTGTATGCATAAAACACAAGAGATTAATAGCCCTAGGCGCCAGGAAAAAATTTTCAAGGATTCCCAGTGCCTGAAAACGCGGTACCGCCGAAACGGCCGCGATGAAAACCGGTAACAAATAAAAGTTACAAGTCTTAAATAGATACAAGGAACAATGTCACCTTAGATGATGACGAGGAGGACTCCTCCAACAGTTTAGCATTAGCCATGATGGATAGGGATGATTTTGTTCTAGTAGAATTCAGAAAAGAGCCTGTGAAGATTTTCACATGTTGCTTCTCAGCCAATATATTAGAAAACGGAAGTACCGGTGTGCGCATGCGCAGTGGGTGGTGTTTGTCATGTGCATGACTGTGTACTTCCACCTGCCCATTAGGGGCACCTAACTTTTTATAATTCTGAATATTATTGAATTTAGAACCGATATACAAGTATATCAAGAGTGTTAGGGAGGTAAGTATGTTCTCATGATGTGAAATAGACATTATCATAATAGTACATCTGGTATTCGAAGTAGAAAGCTGTTGCTGTCTTAGACAGCACAGCTTACAACAAAAAGGTTTTCAAAATGAACACCGGCTACCAAATTAAAAGGACTGGAATATAGAACTTTGAAGCTTCAGCGGTGTAGGAGGTAATTAATGTGTGCGCATATCATACCTAAAAACAGATCTTCGAGTCTCTCTCTGAAGCACGTTTCCTCAGCACTAGCGGGCAGGTCTCCCATGACGAGCACCTGGTGTGGCATTGGTAACTGGTTAATCATCATGTTCATATGCCTCAGTAAACACAGCTCA
Source organism: Chaetoderma sp. LZ-2023a (assembly GCA_034401795.1). Classification (NCBI taxonomy): domain Eukaryota; kingdom Metazoa; phylum Mollusca; class Caudofoveata; order Chaetodermatida; family Chaetodermatidae; genus Chaetoderma; species Chaetoderma sp. LZ-2023a. The sequence goes on from CM067372.1 coordinate 69,073,641, forward strand.
GCCGCTGTACAAAATAAACAAAACATAGTCAAAATGGCTCGAGAGACCACCCATCATTGGACCTAAAAGATGATGTTTTTTCTAAGAAAGGTAGTAACACTATAATTAATCTTTAGCAGTCTGACCGCTGAGTTTTTGCAGACGACATAATCCAAGGGTTATATCTCTTGACCTGCTAAATAATTTGAAAACAATTTGACTGAAAATTGTTGGTGGTTAGACAACCAACAACTTTCAGTCAAATTGTTTTTAAAATATTCAGCAAGTCAAGAGTTTTCGCTCATTGAAATTATTGTCTGGTGGCTTGCAGCAGTGAGACAGTTAACCACTATCTTGGGCTCATAAAAGCTTATCACATGACGAATAATGTACACTTATTGGCGTGCCTTAAGGTGGTCTCTTAAAACAGGTTTAACTGTAGTATTAGCCTATTTTGAGGAAATACTCGGTAACCCTGTAAACATGCATGGCGACCTTCAAGACATTGGACAACTTTTCTTGATGATGGCTTTTAGTGAGTCTCACTACAGAATAAATCATTTCTTTATTAAATACCTTGCGAATTCTATGACTGGAAACACCTGTTTTTTGTCTATGCACTAAAAATGATTTCATTAAATTGCCATGCAGGAATTGTCTACACACACAACTCGTCGAAAATGCATCACATAAGGATGTAAATATAGAATTACACCTCACGATACTTACAGAATAAATGAAATTACAGATTTCTTTTTTCATAAGAGAGTTGATACTTACCTCCCTAACACTCTTTGATATTTTCAAATATCGACTCACTCAATAAACACTCAGATTAAAAAGGTTTGGTGCCCCTACTGGGCAGGTAGTCAGATGACAGTCCGGCAGATGCCAGCCTCAACCTCGCGCATGCGCAGACTAGCACTTCATCTGACTAATTTATTGGCTGACACTATGCAACTCTAAGAAAGCCAGAAGACCGAGCCTCTGTGGGGTGGAGAGGTCTGGTCCGTATTAGGGAGGTAAGTATCAACTCTCTCGTGAAAAAACAAAATCTGTGATTTCGTTTATTTCACTTCAAGAGTAAACTTACCTCCCTAACACTCTTTGATATTGCCAGAATTTGTCAGAGGGTGACGAGGTTAAAAAACCAGCTCTTCCCTATGCGCTTAAACATCTGCAATTGTGTGAAGACACTACCAGGGATAGATTTGAACATCGGATAACACAACCGATGGCTGAGAAAAGACTATGTCATATGCGCTCCCCCCCCCCAAACCCCGCCCCATCCCCCCACCACCCCACTTACTTGGGAGGAACACAGAATGACCTTAATGTCCCATACGCTCTCTATGTACAAGTGCCATGTACTATGGGACATTAAACGAAAAGGCTCCATTTTCGTATACTCTCAAGAATGAACCACATAAAACACATACTAATAACGAAGGGTCACAGGACAACACAATTAACAATGAACAACACATAAACAAGACTGACCTTGTGAAACGTTAGCTGCTGTCATCATCTTCCCATTGGTGAAGGCTGATGCAGTCCAGTTAAGTGGTTGTTACCATTGATAAATTGTGAAATATGTAAAAGAAGAGAACCGCATCAAAATATGCACACCTAAATTTTTTTTTTAAATCGATATGGCGAGAGGATTCGAGGTGTCACGGAGGTAATGGTTAGTGAAACTTGACTCACAGTGCCACTGGGCTACTAACATAATGTTATCCACAGGAACACCATTAAACAGGGCAGTGGAATCCACTACGCCGCGAACACTGTGAGCCTTAGCTAAGTAAACTTGTTTACCTGTAGCAGATTCATGACAAAACTGAATACATTCTACAATCCACTTGGAAATGGTGTCCTTTGACGCCCTGCCATTGGGTTCAATATATGACAACCATAACGCTGTTGGGTCCTTCCGCCATTCTGAGTACGTTGTTTGTACCGGTTTAATGCTCGGACTGGACACCATGCTTTTGAATTAGGATCATATCTAGTCAAAGCTGGTAAAACTATGGGTTGACCTGGATATTTCAAATACTGATTTTTAGCCATGAAATTTATCCTAGGTAGAAGCTAAGGCCTTCCCCTATAACCACATAATGGTCTGCCTCGGCTGATACGGCATTAATTTCAGTTCCCCACCTTGTCGAGGCCGCCACAATTAAAAATAGTTTTAAGTGTCAACATTTTCATAGAAATGGAACTTAGTGGTTCAAATGGCTTATCAGCTAGTACCTGAAGCACTAGAGATAAACGCCAAGACGGAATCACTGGGGGATTCCTTGGTCTTAGATTGCCCATGCCTTTAATTAAAGTATTTAATGTAATTACTTCATCACTTCCCCTATTAGCCAAGCAAGGGATAACTGTCATTAAAGCTGACTTATAGCCAGCAATAGAGTTAGGCATGAGGCTATAGGTATCATACAGGTGACAGATGAAGTCAGCTACTACCTGAATAGATGAATCCATTGGATTAGTACATCCTTTTGAGCACCATTCTGCAAATCTGTTGATTTTATAATTATATGCTCTAGAGGTTGACCCCCTTCTGGCTTTTGCCATGAACATGGCTGCTTGCTCAGAAAACCCCTCCTTAATTCTAGATTCCTTGACAACATCCACGCAGACAATCTGAACATTGACGGATTGTTGTGAAGGGCCTTGCCCTGGAAGATAATATTGTCCATCAGTGGCAGAGGAACCGGATTGCAGACCAGAAGGTCCAGCAGCTCAGTATACAATGATCGGCTTGGCCAGTTTGGGGAGATCAGAAGCACTTGGCACTCCTCCTGTCTGACTTTCTGAAGAATTTTTTGAATCAGGATTGCTGGAGGGAATGCGTATGCATACATTCCCACCCAGCTGATAGCTAATGCATCTGTTGCGATAGCACTCGGATCTGGAATCGGAGAGACATACGTCGTCATCTTCACATTCTTTTTTGTAGCGAATAAATCTATGTTGGGTTTCCACCAGTGGTTGAACAGACGATCCGTCACACATTGATTTAGTTGCCATTCCGTAGGTAAAACACTCATCCTTCGGCTCAATGAGTCTGCTGGCAGATTTAACCTTCCCGGAATATGAACGGCTTTCAAGGTGATCCTCTGATCCAGGCACCAGCAAAGCAATTTCCAAGTCATCATACAGAGACTGGGCGACTTCGTTCCACCCTCGCCATTTATGTAAGTCACTACTGTTGAGTTGTCTGATTAAACTAGAACAATCTTGCCCTGAACTTTCTCTATGAAATGTTCCAGGCCCAGGACTACCGCTCGTAATTCCAGTAGAATGATATGTTCTTGTGACTGATCCGGATACCAAAGCCCTGATAATATGGCTTCTTCCAGGCAAGCTCCCCACCCCTCCATCGATGCATCTGTATACATCGTTAACTGAGGGTGGGGAGGGGTTAGCATCACCACCGCCAGGAGAGTCTCTGTATTCATCTACCACTGAAGTTGGTGAATAAGAGGCTCCAACACCGACACATTCGCGTCCAGTGATCCTGTACTCTGGGTCCATGTGTCATGAGAAATAACTGGATAGGCCACCTGCGTAAACCCATCTGAGGAATGACTGGTTCCAGAGAAACCATCAACCCCAGCATTTTCAAGTAAACCCGTGCCAGGACATGACGACTGTTGCACACTGACTGTATAAATGAGATGAGTACTTGTACCCTCTCCTGAGTAGGATAAACATATCCTATCTCTATATCGAAGAACATTCCCAGGTAAACAAATTTCTGGGATGGAGTCAGCTCTGATTTTTTAAAGTTGATTATCCAGCCTAAGTCTGTGAGCGTTTTCAAAACTATCTCCAGATTTGCTGATAGACTTTCCTGATTGTGTGCTTTTAACAGCCAGTCATCCTACGTGTGGACTGCTATGCTTCTCCTGCGGAGGTATGCTGTTATAGCAAGAACTACCCTGGTGAAGACCCGAGAAGCCGTCGAAATTCCAAGGGGTAATACCCTGAATTCCCACTGTCTGCCCTGGAATGCAAACCTTAGGAACCGACGAAAACTCCTTGCCATCGGAATGTGGAAATAAGCATCATTCAGGTCTATTGATGCCATCCACATTCCTTTCTCCAACCCTGCCAGCACCGTTTTCACTGTCTCCATTCTGAAACTAGGAGTGTCTATGAACTTGTTCAATGGCTTGAAGTTGAGAATTGGTCTCCACCCTCCAATGCTCTTTGTCACTAGGAACACGGTTGAATAGAAGCTCGGGCATTTTTGAGCCGGTTGAATTGCTCCTTTTAGTACGAGGGAATTTATTTCCTCCTCCTGTATACACAACCATTGATCTGGATCTCTTGGATTTTGAGTCCAGATCGGTACCAGAGACCGCTGCGATGGAGGGCCTGCTATCCAGTCGGGATGATACTAAGCGTTCCTGAGTCAACCGCTCCCATTCATGCTTGTGGTGGGCCAATCGACCCCCCCCCACCACCTGGACCACCTAGGGAGAGAGGTGGACATAAGTAATGCAAAAGTGGCACTGTCTCCTGGTCCATAAGCACTGGAGTGGTTCTTACCGTGGCAACCGATCCTTCAGGTACAGTTACCATGACCAGATCCTCGTGCACCATGGCCCGCACTGTGCAAACCGAGGTGCGTGGGTGGCCGCCTGGCTGGCTGCGCTGGAGGAGCCTGCGCCCCCCCTCGCTGCTGGCCGAAGCGCAGGCAGCAGTGGCCGCCGCTGCACTGGTGGCTGGCCTCTGACCTGGCCACCGCCACCTCGAGCCCGCAGGGGATGATATGCAGGGGGAGCTGCGCGAACGCGCTCTCTACGGGGCACTTCAAATTGCTCGTGCAATGCCCTCTGGTTATTGACCAGGGTGACCGTCTCCTGGAGGTGCTTACATCCCTCACCTCCAAAGAGACCAGGACCTATCATAGGCATATGCAGCAGCTTATTATATAGGTCCTGGGATGGGCACAAGTTGTCCAAGGCACGGACACTCCTGATCACAGATCGGGTTAAGCAATCCAGAGCCAGGTTAATACTATCCTGGATGGCTCTCTGGACTGTTACCGGACTAGGCTGGCGCAATGCAGATGCTGTCACTACCCCCTGTAACAGCTGGAAGATGTGCGAAAGCGCTTCAATAGACGCCCTCGAACTCTCCTCCGCATCGCACAACGCGGTATTAGCCGAACGCAAGGCGCACATGCACAGCGCTCCCGGATCAGACCGGGAGTCTGGCCGTGTATCCTCGCCTAGCGCAGCGCGGTCATCCACACTCGGCTTAGGCACCACACTGTACCTCTGATACTCCTCAGGTACGACGCAACATCGTTTCGCCACCTCACGAGGGTCCTATCTACAATATGTTCCGCAAGCAGCAGAGATGGCATAACGGTCGCAGTCGGCTTACCTGCCACCCACGGGTGCTAGTCCCGTTGGCTGGCCGACTGATCTACAGCAAGAGCTGGCCTGATGCTTATTAGCCAATGACAAGCGTCAGACCAGTCTTCCTCTGTGGCTACCCGAATGCTCAACAAGGCATGGGCCTTCGTCATCCTCTTGAGCAATCGCAGGCGTGTACATGGCTGGAGAATAAAAAAAGCATCCGCTTTTGTTTCTACAAGAATTCTTAATACTGTGTCCGGGAATTACCATAGCGGCAGGTACCGAGTCAATTCCCAAACACAGTCAGATTCGTCTTATGTTTGCCTTGACAAACAGCGAAAGCAGCTCAGCCTCACCTCAGCGGGGCAGCTGAGGCAGGGCCATAGTACATCTGGTAAGTATTAAGAATTCTCATAGAAACAAAAGCGGATGCTTTTTTTATTCTACTTCGAATAATACTTACCAGATGTACTATTATGATAAACCCCGGATTTTGACAGCCAAGAAATACCGGTGGGAGGAGGTGAGGCTCGAACCAGCATTCATATACCATCCGACAGAGAAGGTTGTGAAGAGACTAAAACCCTGGCATATGCTTGGGTTCTGCTATCTAACTCATAGAGTGCTAAACTTCCATGGTCTAGACCGCGCTCCCCTCCCCCACCCCCTCATTTGTCCGCACAAATTCTAGAGGGCTGTCAAAATGGGGAGCTAGCCCTGTAGGTGGGGCTTAGAATACACCTTCCGTATCCTCTGCGTGTCGTAAGAGGCGACTAAAGGAGGTAAGGGTGAGGTAACCCTGACAGAAACCTCGAGTGCTGAAGACGGAGGTTCCAGGCCGCACGGCGCACTCTAATAAACCATGGATCCACGCACTTAACGCTTATGATCATGTCGATAGTCACTTACAGGACTGGCGGTATGATCAGCGAACGAAAAGAAGAAGAAACGGGGAGCAACACCTACCAGACCCGTGTCAGCCCCAAGTCTCAGCTAGGGTAGTCCAGTAGAGTGCAAAGAAGCTACTACAACTTCTAATTTTGAAAAAACGCTATCAGTATATCGAATAGGCTTTCAAATTGGAATGAGTCTAATGTCTGTTGAAAGAATAAGATACTCGTGGCCAGACTATTTACTTATTCAGTCTGGTAAATCGACTGTAAGTAAACTAATATTAATCACTTAATTAATGTAAACACTCACCATTTTGAGCGCTTGGTCTTTTCTTGTTCATCACAGGAGCTCGGCCCAATCCACGGTCATCCTCAGATCATGTGCATAGCCATTGTTCAGTGCATGTGGAAGAACCTTGTGATATGTGCAAAATAGTGGTCGGATGTGGCTTAGTTAAGATTCGATAAATTGGCGACGGCTACCAGATTACGTGCGCTCGAGATATCGCGAAGGTAGAAATCAGTGAATGACGACTCGGCATGCCATTGTGCTACAGACATCACCTCTCCCAATGAGACACCCTAGCTGCTGCTAGTGCTCGGACCTGGTGGGCGTTCGCATGATCAATCTGCTTTCCTGTAGCGATTTTGTGCGACATCTGAATAGCATCGACTGTCCAACGAGAAATAGTATCTTTGAAGGCACGCAAATGAGGAGCTTTGAGACATAACCACAGAGATTTCGGGTCATCTCTCCACTCCTCAGTACGTTTCTTATACATTTTCAGACATCTGACAGGACACCAAGCAGAAGAGTTTGGGTCATGTCTAATTAAACTTGGCAAATTGATCGGCTGTCCTGGATATTTAAGTGACTGATTCTTTGGCAGGAAACAAAGACGTGGAAGTAGTCTTAAACCTTCACCCATAACGACAAAACGGTCATGTTCGGCAGAAAGGGCATGTATTTCGCTTCTCCTTCTCGCCGACGCTGCTGCAACCAAGAAAACTGACTTAATAGCTAACAGTTTAATATCTATAGATCTAATTGGTTCAAAGGGAGCATGCCCTAAAACCTATAGAACAAGAAATAGATTCCATGCTGGGATAGGAATTGGCTGTCTATGTCGCAAATTGCTCATTCCTTTCATAACTTCATTTAAAGTGTTATTCTCCACTCCTTCAATGGCCAGACAGGGAATGACTGAAGCCAATGCAGACTTATATGCTGCTAGGGTTGAAGGTACAAGTTTGTCAACTTCGTATAAATGACAGATAAAATCTGCTACATGTTGAACAGATGCAGCGAATGGATCAATATCTCTTCCCTTACGCCACTCTGCAAATTTGTTGATTCTATAATTATATGATCTTGTGGTTGACCCTCTTTTGGCTGAAGCGCCAAACTTCGCTGCTTGCTTAGAAAAGCCACCCTTAATTGCACGCTGCTTGATAACATCCATGCAGTCAATTTGAACATTTCTGGTCTGTCGTGGAGATACAGACCCCTGTTCTGAGAGATTAGATCTCTTCTGTCTGGAAGAGGGATTGGATTGCAGAAGGTCCAGCAGATCCGTAAACCATGATTGGCCTGGCCAATGAAGGGTGATCAGAAGTACTTGGCACATACCCTCTCTTTTCTTTGCCAGAACTTTTGGGATGAGAATCGTTGGAGGATATCGCCAGTGCGTCTACTGCTAAGGCTAGCGGGTCCGGGATCGGTGACACGTATGTGACCATTTTTGCGTTTTGTTTCATCGCAAATAGATCCACATTTGGCTTGCCCCAATGTTTGAATAGAACCTACGCTACCGATTGGTTGAGCTGCCATTCCATCAGATGACAAACCGTCCTTCGACTGAGAGCATCCGCTATGATGCTCAATCTTCCTGGAATGTGTGCTGCCCGAAGAATAATGTTCCTCTCTTGGCACCACAGCAGAAGGTCCCAAATCATCATACACAACTCTGGTGATCTTGTCCCGCCCTGGCGGTTCAAATAAGACACCACTGTTAAGTTGTCTGTCCTGACTAGGACAATTTTGTCTCGGATTAAGCCCTCGAATTTTCGAAGTGCCAATGTCACCGCTAATAATTTGAGAACATTGATATGTTTCTGAGCATTGGTCCGATCCCATTTCCCTGACACTGACTGATCGTCCAATACCGCTCCCCAACCCATCATCGACGCATCTGTGAAGATGGACATCTGTGGTTGAGGAGGTTGTAGAGGAACACCTCGCAGGAGATTCTGTTCTGATAACCACCACTGAAGGTGGAATATCAATGGTTCTTTTACTGGAATTCTCAGAGATAATGGATCCGTTTTCTGAGACCAGAATGACATTAGATACATCTGAATCAGCCTGCGCCTGAGTGCCGCATAAGGAACGACTTTCTCTAGAGATACTAGTAAACCCAGTATCCTGAGAAATTGGCGCGCCGTCAGAAAGGCTCCTAGAGAAACTGACTCCAGTACCGCAATCAAACTCTTGACTCTACTCTCCGCCGGAAAAGCTACGTTGTCCCTGAGATTGAAAAAGATTCCCAGATAAACAAACTCCTGGGATGGAGTCAATTCTGATCTCTAGATTCACAATCCATCCTAGATCTTTTAATAAAGCTAGGAAGGACTACCTGAAGATTGTTGCACAGAGTGACTGGATTCCCCGCCTTCAGCAGCCAGTCGTCTATGTAAGTGTGAACAGCTATGTTTCTCCTGCGAAGATAAGAAGTCATGACGAGAACCACTTTGGTGAAGACCCTCGGAGGTGTGGTCAGACCGAACGGAAGCGCATTGAATTCCCAGACATTGTCTTGAAATGCAAAGCGAAGGTATTTCTGAAAAGGAATTGACATTGGAATATGAAAATATGCATATTTCTGATCTATTGATACAGCCCACATGCCTTTTCTCAGCCCCGTCATCACTGCTGCTACAGTCTCCATCTGAAACTTTGGAGAAAGAATAAATTTGTTCAATGGTTTGAGATTGAGAATTGTTCTCCAACCTCCGGTGCGTTTCGGAACGAGGAACATTATCAAATAAAAGGCTAGGGAGGACTGATTGCGGACTAGATGAATCGCGTTCTTCTGCTGAAGATCTTTAATTTCTGAGCAAATGGCATCTAGACGATCGGATTCCCTTGGAATGGGAGTCCAAACTGGAGTCAATGTTAACGGAACTAACGATTGATGGATGAGCCAGTCTGGTTCGTAGCCATTTCTTAACCACTGACAGACTAAATAATCTTGCACGACCTGTTCCCGCTGGTTTGAGAACAGCTGAAGTCTGCCTCCGACGGTAGGAATGTGCATACAGCTGGCGGTCGATATTGCACGATAAGACGCTAAATCACTTAGGTGAAGATTCTCGACTCCCTTCATTCCTGATGTCACCGGAACGGATCCCGCCAGAAGCCCATCAGGACCGTCCTCCAAGGCCGCCCCGCGGTTTCTTGGAATATGACTTACCATAACCGCTGCGACCCGAACCGCCACCCTTCCTGTCCTCATACGCCCTCTATTAGAGGACTTGTATGAGGATGAACGGCCAGGTCCCTGTGATCCGGATGCCTGATGGCCATCACGGCCAGACGGACGGAAGGGCGATCTCTGGCGCTGCCTCTGTTGCTCTTGCCAATGCTGCTTAGAGGACTGCTGCGGCTGAGTTCTCTTCGTCGACTTCCATGACTTGCCGACTACTTCCTGCTTTGCAACCATTGACGCGACCTTGGATAAGGCTTGTCGTGCCGAGCCGCCGAACAAGCCTGGACCAATGAAAGGCGCAGAAGATAATGCAGCCCTCATCTCAGGTCCTGGTTCTACACAATCGACAACCATTCTCCTCTGCTCTGCCAATGATCTGGTGATCACCCTGGCCAGGCAATCTTGGGACAAGTGCATGGTGTCCCGGACAACCCCGGGACCAGCCTCTGGCACTTCCCCACCTACCGCCACGCAGGTCAGCATTCCCTGCAGGACGGTACAGCCATGCGAGACCGCAGCCATAGCTGTCCTCGCCGCATCCTCAATGAGCATTAACTCATTAAAAGGATCCTTATTAGCCTGGGAAAATAAGGGATGAGAATGACCCCTCGATTTACCAGCCAATGGCCTATTCAATGCCTCTCTCTCCCCGATGGAAAGCCGTGGAACCCGGGCATATTGATGATAGACCTGCTCTGGAAAGCGGCCCCTACTCCTTATTCCCTTTGGGGCCTTGGGTAATGCATAGTCCGGCTGAACCAGACGATACGCCTCAACTTCCAACATGTCAGAAGTCTTCGTGTCCAAGGGGAGCGTAGGCATGGCCGAAGAGCCACTTGACAGAGCGCTAGCCGCTCGCTCTGACATCCGCTCCATCGCCGGATCGCGCCGAGATCCTTGATCCGATGCCAACCCGAGACGGTCGGACATCCAGCCAAGGACCTGCACCCATTCAGCTTCGGTCCAGAATGAGGATTCGTCCATCAATGGACTACCATTCTCATCTTCCTTTTCACCCTTAGATGAGGTCACCGACGACCCATGCTGAGAACCATGAACCTCACACCTTCCAACATGAAGTGAGCCGATAGACCAACTACTTGCGGCACCAGTATTCAGCGAATTGCCGGACACGGATTCGCCGCAGTCCATCGACTCCAGCACAGCAGCCGGGACTACAGCCGCTTTTACCCCGCCAGACAATGGAACTCCGAGAGGAGCCGCACCTACTGCCGCCGGAATGCCGACGGGAACCGAAAATCACGGCTCCACCGACAACGTGGGTTGAACGAAGTCTGGGTGAAACATGCCCGACGGAACGTCGACATCACCACCCGGCTGGCAGACCCGTACAAAACCTGAGACCCTTGGGACGTACTCGGTTCTACCCCTACTGAAAGATCTGGCATGTCGGAAGCGTCCATAAGCAGGAGATCTTCCTCCTCCGCCATCGGCTCTTGAGCCAAGACCGGAGGAAGGACAGGTGCTCGTCCCTCCACAGAACTGGCCGGACCACCGATAGGTTGCCCTGCACCAGCCTGCATCGCCGGGACCGTGGACTGGAAGGACTCAAACATCGCCGTGAACTGGGCCGCCCATACACCCAATGCTGAGTCCATGCGTTCGTTCAGACGCTCTTCAAGACCTTTTACTGATGCCTGAACCAGCTTGGCCGCCTTATCCCTCGCGATCCTCTCCAAATGCGCACGTCGATCACGATCAAACTTCACCACACACTCCGATGACCACTTCGCACACACATCACAAGGACTTCCCACCTTGCACCTCGCGCAAGCCACACAGTGATGACCCAAGTACTTACGCTTCATGAACCGATTACACTTCTGACACAGCGTGTCCTGGTTCTTGGCCTTTTGCGAACACAGAGTAAGAATTAAAATGCTGCACATGACATACGATGATGAGCAACACGCACAATTGACTTGATTGTAACTATTGGGTGAAAATTTATAAACACGACTTGGTAATTAACTAACGTTAAAATAGCCAAGAAATAAACACCGATCGCTACAAAGTGGAACAATAGGCAAAGTGAGAAGATCTCCTTATGGGCATAGATTTTGTTACATACACGTTAGTAGGAAATGGAACCTTGGTGGAGAAAAAAACCAAACCCTCTGATGATGTGTTGATACCTGTGGACACAAACACAAAGAGATATTAGCATTTCATAGCGCCGTATAGAAATAAACCAGTTTTTTAGGTGCTTAGCACGTCTAATCGCGAGTCCCGGAAACACATTACATCGAGACTAAAACGCTAAATTATACAAAGATGCAGTTGAAATCACCTGATGACTTGGTCCTGGACCCTCCTCTGGCGACTTCCCACGCTCGGACATATTCTCAGGTGATAATAATTTCAAAGTGTCGACAACTAGCAGAAAACTTTTAGGAAAAATTAACGCATGTGTCTCTGCCAATAAATTGGAAAAGAGGAAGTGCTAGTCCGCGCATGTGCGAGGTTGGGACTGGCATACGTCGGACTGTCATCTGACCACCTGCCCAGTAGGGCCACCTAACTTTTTTAATCTGACTGTTCTTAGAGTGAAAGTCGATATTTGGAAATATCGAAAAGTGTTAGGGAGGTAAGTATACTCTTGAAGTCAAAACATACATGTCAGACATGAGCATATAAGCAAGCTCGCTAATGGACTCCTAGGGGCTACCCAGTATGCCAAGCGCCAAACTATTATTTAATATCAGAGGAAATAAATACACCTAGGCATTCTTCAATTCTGTAGCGCTAAAATATCATTTTCTTATAATGAAATGGGTTATTCAGAAATCCCTCTTCTCAAGTGACCTTTGACCCGTGACATGTACAGGGGAACTATCTTTATCAACAGGCATATATTAGTTTTGCATTTGTAAACAATAGTGGTGTATACGCACGGACTATGAGATATTGATTGTTGCAAGCGCACGCACGCACGCACGCACGCACACTTAGTGATGTAGTCCAACTGACACACCTATCCAGTCAGTGACACCATTCACTCACCCATGCCTACACTCATGGACACCTACCAACCCACTCAATCACCCATGCACTAAATGATACAAAAATGAGTTTCGCTTAACTCAGAAATTTGTTATAAATTAATTTTTTACGCGCCTGCGCTAGCCAAATATGGCTGTGTACATTGACAGTGCTACAAAAATTGGAAGTGGTCGCGATCTCGAAAAAAAAAAATAGATATTACACTATGTACAAACGAATATGCTAGCCAACTGCCTAGCAAGTCACTAACACGAAAGTAAACTACAAATTGTTCCCTTGTACACATTACAGGTCAAAGGTCACCATGATTGTTTTACAAGCCGATATACCTGTTTTATCACATTTTTCTGTTGCTTAGGTTAATTATCTAAATTAGTGAATATAGTGTACATATTTTTCACTTCAAGAGTATACTTACCTCCCTAATACTTTAGATATTGCTAAATATTGGCTTTCACTCAATAAACACTCAGATTAAAACAGTTAGGTGCCCCTACTGGGCAGGGAGTCAGAGCGTAGTCTGGCGGATGCCAGCCCCACCACCGCGCATGCGCAGACTAGCACTTCCTCTTTGCTAGATTATTGGCAGAGAGATCACACATGTTTTTTTGTGCAAAAGCTTTTCCTTGCTCTTAAACTGTTTTAACATAACTTGGTTGTGTTATTTTGGAGTGATAGTCACTGATTAGGATGGCAGGAAGGATCACTTCGCCAAAGGGGGACCTAGGACCTTTGAATCAGGTGACTTCTGGTAAAATTAGCGAGTTTTTCTTCCCGGTGTATTGTGTTTCCGGGACTCGCGTTTACCGTGATAAGCGCCTTGGTTAGTTGGTTTATGTCAACTCGGTGCTACCTAAGGCTAATTTCTCTTTCTGTTTATGTCCACAGGTCTGTATGACGCTAGGTGGTGGCATCACAGCAGCAGAGAGTTAGTTTTCTCTCCACCATGGTTCCATTTCCTACTAACACTGTTAGGTTATCTAACCAAATGATTTATGTTCAGTGAGTTGGAGGCCTAGTATAAAGGTCTTCTCACTTTGCCCTCTTGATCCAATTCCTTCCCCATGAGGTGGAGAGAGTTAAGAGGCGTGCAGGTGGTGGAGTACTCCGGTTCGTCACGTTGGATGGTTTGTCTATACAAGGTGTCAGGTATCTAGTTATTGATAATGTGGTGATGTTAATTATAGTAAGCAAAGGGAGATAATTAACATTTTTGCCAGAAAAGAGTTATCTATGTGTATCTGATGGTTGTGTAGTCGACGTATCCATTCAGCATACAATTCGTCCTTGCACTTGGATGTTTTGTTGGGATCGATTTTTTCCTGTCACGGGATTAATGACGTCATAATCAGCCTGGCTATGTATTTATCAGCAATTCAAGTTGCAATGCTGGTTTCTGAGGTATATTGATCTTTATGATCGTTTTCCTTCTCTTTGAGTTGGTTTGAGTGTCTAAGCTTAACTAGTTTGCTCATACTCCTCGTCCTTTGCCCTGTTTCAGGGACCGGGTTGCGCGTCCTGTGGACGATTTCTGCATGATAAGTTCTTGCCTCATCTTTGCTATCAATGTAGCCCTTGTGGTCCCTCGGGTAATTGTGAGATATGTAAGCACTGGGGGGGGCGAGTTAATGTCCGAATTCTTGTGCTTGCAGGCGACGGACAAGGTGGTAGAGGAGGAGAAGAAGAAGAAGCGGAAACGAGAGGTTGTAAGTAGGAAGGGTAAGGGGAAGGCCTCGTCCGCGGTGGATATGGAGGCCTTCCGGACCGAGATGTTGGGAGAGATGAAGAGGACAATAAAGGATTTGGTTCCAGAGTTGCTTCGTGGCATGCTTCCTGGACCAAATCCTTTACTGTCCTCATCATCGGCTTCGGAGCAGGTAATCCCCGCCTCTGGATCGGTTTTCCTTAGACCGCTTCCGTTGTTCGACGATTCAGAGGTGGCCCCATTAGAGGGGGCGTTCCACGACCCTGGCAGCAGGCTTATTGCCGCGCCGATAGGGGACCGTGGACGGTTGTCGCTGGAACCCGCGGGCTGCTTATCAGTCCAGGGGTATCCGCACGCCGCGGTGGCCAGTACCTCCTATGGCACCGTTCCTGGTCAGCCCGGGTTAGCTCTCTTTGCTGACCCGGGGTCTAATCTTTCTGACCAGGGTGATGAGGATTACCTGCTAGGGTCGCCGTCTGACGACGTGGACATGGATGAAGACGTTTATGCACCCCTCGCGGGGAATACAGGCGGCTTCTTCCACGGTTTTACTCACCCTGGAGTAGAGTCCGCGGCTCAGGTGGTGGCCCAGGGCGCTGCTGATGGCCAGCGGTACCGCATACCTCGGCTTGCCGAGGGTGTTGCTGGTGCTGGCCGGGCCCGTGGTGGGGCGGTATGTGCCCCGCGCTCTGCCACGGCGCCTGCTCCTGGTCAAACCAGTGATATTGTCATGCCGGGGCTGTCAGGCCCGCATGTTTTCCCTGGCTTGCCAGGTGTATCAGCGTACCCGCCGTCAAGCTCTGCTGCTTGCGCTCAGGAGGAAGACGAAGGCCCTCGTCTTGTAGAGCGCTCGCAGTTAGCCACGGAGGAGGATTGGTCTGACGCTTGCCAGTGGTTGGTGAGCGTTAGGCCTGATCTGCCCGTGGAGCAGTCGGCTAGCCAGCGTGACCACAGACCGTGGTTAGCTGGGAAACCGACTGCTAACGCTATGCCTTCTCTGCCGCTGGCGGAGCATGTCGTTGACATGTTCGAGGCGGCGGAGTCGTCCATTAAGTCGAGTGGACGTCTCGCGAAGGCCCCTCGCGAGGTGGCCAGGCGTTGTCGCATCGTGCCCCTGGATTACCAGCGGTACGGTGTGGTACCCAAGCCCAGCGTGGATGACCGCGCGGCTTTGGGTGAGGATGCGCGGCCAGGCTCCCGTTCTGACACGGGGGTCTTGTGCTCGAACGCGTTGCGTTCGGCGAATACCGCGTTGCGTGATGCGGAGGAGAGTGGGAGGGCTTCGATTGCCGCTCTGTCCCACGTCTCCCAGCTGTTACAGGGGGTAGTAACGGCATCCGCATCGCGCCAGCCAAGTCCGGTCACGGTCCAGCGAGCCATCCAGGATGGTATTAACCTGGCGCTGGACTGTATGACTCGGGCGGTGACCAGGAGTGTCCGGGCAAGACGCACGTTTGCCCTGGACAATCTGTGCCCGTCTCAGGACCTGTACAATAGGCTACTGCGTACGCCTATGACGGGTCCTGGTCTTTTTGGAGGTGAGGGATGTCGACACCTCCAGGAGACGGTCACCCTGGTGAATAACCAGAGGGCGCTGCGCGAGCAGTTTGAGGTGCTGCGTCGTGCTAACGTTCGCGCCGCGCCCCCTGCGTATCGTCCCCTGCAGGCTCGAGGTGGTGCTGGCCAAGTCAGAGGCCAGCCACCGTCGCAGCGTCGGCCTCGGCCGCGTGCGATTCGGCCAGCAGCGAGGGGGGCGCAGGTTCCTCAGGCGCCGTCAGCCAGGCAGCCGCCCGCGCACCGAGGTGCGCGCGGGGCGGGGCGGGGCGCGCGAGGATCTGGGCGTGGTTATCGGTCCTGACGGGACGGTTACCGCGGTAAGAACCACTCCGGTGTTTATGGCGACGGGGACAGTGCCGCTCTTGCATGCCTCGTGTCCACCTCTGTCCCTAGGTGGACCGGTGGGAGGCCGGCTAGCCGACCACATGCAAGAGTGGGAACGGTTAACTCAGGACCGTTTAGTCTTGCGATGGCTTTCCGTCGGGTATCATCCAGAGTGGATGACAGGCCCGCCGTCGCGACTGTCTCTAGTGCCAGTCTGGACTCCCATTCCGAGAGATCCAGAGCAAAGGTTGTGTATCGAGGAGGAGATAGATTCCCTCGTACAAAAGGGAGCTATTCAGCCGGCACAAAGGTGTCCGGGCTTCTATTCAACCCTGTTCTTAGTAACAAAACGCACCGGAGGGTGGAGACCGATTCTCAACCTCAAGCCATTGAACAAGTTCATCGAGACGCCCAGTTTCAAGATGGAAACGGTGCGCTCGGTGTTGGCGGGGTTGGAGAGGGGGATGTGGACGGCGTCGATAGATTTGAAGGACGCTTATTTCCACATCCCCATCCACGGGAGTTTCTGTCGCTTCCTGAGATTTGCATTCCAGGGCAGACAGTGGGAATTCAGGGTGTTGCCCTTCGGAATTTCCACGGCTCCTCGGGTTTTCACCCGTGTGGTTCTTGCGATCACAGCATACCTCCGCAGGAGAAGCATAGCAGTCCACACGTACATAGACGACTGGCTGTTAAAGGCACACGACAAGGAAGCTTTATCGGCCAATCTGGTGATTGTTTTGAAAACTCTCTCGGATTTGGGCTGGATGATAAATTTTCCGAAATCAGAGCTGACTCCATCCCAGAGGTTTGTTTACCTGGGAATGTTCTTCGATCTGGAGACGGGATATGTTTATCCTACTCAGGAGAGAGTGCAGAAACTCATCTCGTTAATTCAGTCAGTGTGCGACAGTCGTCATGTCCTGGCACGGGTTTACTTGAGAATGCTGGGGTTGATGGTTTCTTTGGAACCAGTCATTCCTCAGGCCGCCTTACGCAGGCGGCCGATCCAGTTGTTTCTCATGACACAATGGACCCAGAGTACAGGTTCGCTGGACTCGAACGTGTCAGTGTTGGCGCCTCTGATTCACCACCTGCAATGGTGGTTGCTCACAGAGAATCTCTTGGTGGGGGTTATGCTGACCCCTCCCCGCCCTCAGGTGACTGTGTATACAGATGCATCGATGGAGGGCGGGGGGGCTTGCCTGGAAGAGTCCACGATATCAGGGCTTTGGAATCTGGAACAGTCAAAGGAACATATAAATCTACTGGAGCTAAGAGCAGTAGTCCTGGGCCTGGAACATTTCTTACAGAAAGTTCAGGGCAAGATTGTTCTTATTCGTTCAGACAACTCAACAGTTGTGACTTACATAAACCGCCAGGGCGGAACGAAGTCGCCCAGTCTCTGTATGATGACATGGAGACTGCTTTGTTGGTGTCTGGATCACCAGATTACCTTGAAAGCAGTTCATATTCCGGGAAGGTTAAACCTGCTAGCAGACTCATTGAGCCGAAGGATGAGTGTTTTACCCACGGAATGGCAACTAAATCAATGTGTGGCGGATCGTCTGTTCGACCATTGGGGGAAACCCAACATCGATTTGTTCGCAACGAAGAAGAATGCGAAGATGACGACGTACGTCTCTCCGATTCCGGATCCAAGCGCTTTCGCAACAGATGCGTTAGCTATCAGCTGGGGGAGAATGTATGCATACGCATTCCCTCCAGCAATCCTGATTCCAAGAATTCTTCAGAAAATCAGACAAGAGGAATGCCAAGTGCTTCTGATCGCCCCGGATTGGCCAAGCCGATCATGGTATACGGATCTGCTGGACCTTCTGGTCTGCAATCCGGTTCCTCTGCCTCTGATGGACGATATTATCTTCCAGGGCAAGGTCCTTCACAACAATCCGTCAATGTTCAGATTGACTGCGTGGATGTTGTCAAGGAATCTAGAATTAAGGAGGGCTTTTCTGAGCATGCAGCCATGTTTATGGCCAAAGCCAGGAGGGGGTCAACCTCCAGAGCATATAATTATAAAATCAACAGATTTGCAGAATGGTGCTCAAAAAGATGTATTGATCCAATGGATTCATCTATTCAGGTAGTAGCTGATTTCCTCTGTCACCTCTATGATGCCTATAGCCTCAAGCCTAACTCTATTGCTGGTTATAAGTCAGCATTAATGTCTGTTATTCCTTGCTTGGCTAAGAGGGGAAGTGATGAAGTAAATACATTAAATGTATTAATTAAAGGCATGGGCAATCTAAGACCTAGGAATCCACCGGTGATTCCGTCTTGGAGTTTATCGCTAGTGCTTCAAGTACTAGGTGATAAACCTTTTGAACCACTTAGTTCCATTTCTATGAAACTATTAACACTGAAGACTGTGTTTTTAATTGCTGCGGCCTCGGCTAGGCGTAGGAGTGAAATTCATGCCTTATCAGCCGAGGATGACCGTTTTGTGGTTTCAGGGGAAGGCCTTAAGCTGCTACCTAGGATTAATTTCTTGGCTAAAAATCAGTCGTTGAAATATCCAGGTCAACCTATTATTTTGCCTGCTTTGACTAGATATGATCCTAATTCTAAAGCATGGTGTCCCGTCCGGGCGCTTCTCCGGTACAAGCAACGTACATCGGCGTGGCGCACCGACCAGTCGGCGTTATGGTTGTCATATATTGAACCCCATGGCCGGGCTTCTAAGGACACCATTTCCAGGTGGATTGTTGAATGCATTCAGTTTTGTCATAAATCCGCCACCGGGAAGCAGGTTGACGTGGCCAAGGCTCACAGTGTCCGCGGCGTAGTGACATCCACTGCCCTATTTAATGGGGTCCCTGTGGATGATATTATGTCGGTGGCTCAATGGCACTGTGAGTCCAGTTTTACAGACCATTATCTCCGTGACACCTCTAATCCTCTCGCCTTGTCGATTTTGAAAAAATAACTCGGTTTATATTTTTTGAGGAGGTTTTTCCTCATTGCTTATATATTTCACAATTAATTTATGGAAACACCCACTTTTTTGGGCCTGCATCAGTCTTCACCAATGGGAAGATGATGTCAGCAGCCATTTTCAACAAGGTCAGTCTTGTTCGTGTGTTGTCCGTTGTTGATTGTATTGTCACGTTACCCTTTATTAATATGGTGATGGTTTGTGTATTTGTGTGGTTCATTGTTGAGAGTTTACGAAAATGGAGCTTTTTCGTCTCTGTCCTGTAGTACATGGCACTTGTACGTAGAGAGCGTATAGGACATTGAGGTCAGTCGACTCTTCCTCCCAGGAAGGAGGGGGGGGGAGCGCATATGACATTCGGTCATCTCTCATACATCGGTGGTGTTATCCGATGGTTAGTCAAATCCTGACTGTTTTTCGTACAGTTTCAGAAGTTTAAGTGCCTTAAACGCAGAAAAGCGTATAGGGATGAGCTGGTCTTTTGACCTCGCCTCCCTCCCGCCAGATTCACTTTCGAATTCTGGCAATATCAAAAGTATTAGGGAGGTAAGTATACTCTTGAAGTGAAATAAACGAAATCTAGGATTTCTTTTTTCACGAGAGTTGATACTTACCTCCCTAGATACGGACCCGGCCTCTCCACCCCACAGAGGCTCGGTCTTCAGGCTCTTAATAGTTGCATGTGTGTCAGCCAATAATCTAGTCAGAGGAAGTGCTAGTCTGCGCATGCGCGGTGGTGGGGCTGGCATCCGCCAGACTACGCTCTGACTCCCTGCCCAGTAGGGGCACCTAACTGTTTTAATCTGAGTGTTTATTGAGTGAAAGCCAATATTTAGCAATATCTAAAGTATTAGGGAGGTAAGTATCAACTCTCTCGTGAAAAAAGAAATCCTAGATTTCGTTTAATGCATTGTAAGCTTTTATAAGGAAATAGCTGGGTACCCCTTTAAGGGAGGGACAGTTTCTATTAAGATTGTTTTTAAAATATACATTTCCCTTACGGTTGTCTAGAAACTCAGACCTAAGAATCGAAAGGGTTAGTACCTTTAAATAGAGGATCAAATACAAGCTCTTGCTCAGGACTGCTGGCTAAGTCAGCCTGCTCACTATCAGGGCTTTTTGGTGCAGACTCAAGTTCTTGTTGTCTGTTATAGCTGATCAGTGTTCGAAACAGACCCAAAGCCAGACACTCTCGTAATATCGACAAACTGAATTCCTGTAAGAAAAAAATAATCTCAATAATTTCTCTTTTCCATGAATTAACAGAAAATCTGGTTTGGAGCCAGAAAATTATAAACGAAACCTGATGAAGACTTAGATTGTTAAATAAAGTGCCATAAGCAGCAAGTTTTCATTCAAACCATTTTGAAAATAACAGAAATCAGGGTTGCTGACACACTCCTACTTCAGCTAAATTTCTTCTTTTTTTTGGGGGGGGGGGCAGGCTTATCAGTAGGAATTTTTTATATCATCCATGGTATACAGTAGAGGATTCAGTTGTGATCCCTTTCAGAGATTTATATTATTTTTAACACGCTTAAGCTTGTCAGATGTATGTACATGCTTTATGGCGAGTCCAGGGGAAAAAGTAGAATCTTATCATCATAATTAGCAAGATAGTAGTGTTATGATAATGAGTTGAGTTGCCTCAAAACTGGCATTAGTTGTAAGACTTGCAACACTTCAGAAAATGTTCCAAATCCGATAAGAAATGGCACCCTGTCAAAAAGTAATACAGTTAGTCTTAAAAGGTATGGGGCGTTTCTGTTATAAATTGTACCAATTGCATGTTTTCGGAGAATTTACCATTTAATAAACATTCTGTTGAATATAATGAAACAAACAACTACACCTCAGTCAAATTAGTTTCAAAATATTCAACAGCTTACCTGTATAGTCAAACTCAAATTTAGATTCAAGGAATTCAAGTTTCAAAGTTTCAAATTGAATCCAATGATGTAGTAAAAAAGGTGGGTGGAGTTTACCTAGAAATGGGTGTGGCATAGCTAGAAATGGATCCCGCTATTACCTTTGAATCCTGTTATCAACATTATACCAGGCTAAAATGACTAGCACAACATTAGACCTAAGCTTTACAGAATAACTATGTAAGAGCCAGTTCAAAATGTGATGCCCTGTGACACAGCATTTACTCTAATCTTAAGTACTTTATCATACAAAATATTAATTTGCAGACCAAGAGACTTTTTTTGAAATTTTACCACTGAAATGACTTGCTCGATTATCGAGCTATAATAGAGCCAGTAGTAAATTTCCAAAAATAGTCTGGTAAGAAAACAGGACTCGGTACACTCAGATCAAGAATGGACCCGAGGAAGCTAATTATTGTAGCTGAGAACAAGACTCAGTGATCAAACACGAAGGACAGATTACAGCTGTAGGATGTTTCTACTACTACAGGCTACAGCTGCAGAATACAGTAATCATTCATACTGGCCATGGAAAAGCCTTTTTGTCCAGCTTGACCATTTACGGGTTACATATTATCTAACCTTGGTCATCATGATGGCTAGGATATCAGAGTAGCCGAGCTTCTGCAATAGGAGTGCACACTGGTGACATTCGGCAGTGGTGCTAAAACACTGGTCCTTCACTATTGACACATACCAATCCTGAGAAAATACTCACATCACTCTAGCAACACTTTAATAATTAAGCCTAACCCTTTGAACCTAAGAGGCCAAATACAACACAAACAATCATCTACAATATCAGAATTTAATTTGACTGGAAGCCGTTGGTAGCAAAAGGTTTTTTTCAAATTAGTTTCAGAACAGTCAACAGCTTGCCTGTAGAGTTACCTTAAAATTGCGATCCTGGGCATTCGTGGTTCAAAGGGATCAAGAAAAATGCAACTAACTAATTTTATACTAGCTATTCAGGTGATATGCTATGCCAGCAATAAACTGACAATCATATTATTAGATATTTGTGAGTCTGCAAAAGAAAAATGCTCGGTCTTTAGTAGCTAGATGCTGATCAATTTATCCAGTCTATGAATGCAGCATTATTTCCTTTTCAGCCAATCAGAAAGCAAGAGACTCAAGGAGCCTGTATCACTCAGCTCGAACCTTGACATTTCAAGTAGAAAGCACATGTTCTACATGTAGAAGCACACAGATTTTTTCCCAAGAATTCAACAGTTCTTTCGGAACATAGAAATTTCAGTTTTAATACTACAACTCATGGCTGGGCGTTTTACCAGTAATCTGTCAAACAATATAATGTACATTTTCTGAAATTTGAGACAGGTGCAAAAATAGTGATCAATCAGATTTCGGCATACATTTTCATAATCCTAGTTGCTGCAGAATATGAATTCTTTGTTTAGTGTCTATGTAAGGATACAGATTGTCATTAGCTCATCTGGCTGGTAAGTTCACAGATACTACTAGCCTAATGGACGTTTCTAGTTATCCATCCAGCATATGACATCATATACCACCACGTGATATATGGGATGACGTCATAATGAACGACGTCGTGAATGACATAGATAAGTATGTCACAAACGCATATATCTTTACTATTTAATCAATAGTCTGTTGACTATTTTGAAACTAATTTGACTGGCCGCTGTTGCTGCCATAGGCAGCAACAGCACCCAGTCAAATTACTTTCAAAATATTCAAAAGCTTAACTGAATAGTTTTCTGGAAATTGATAGACAGGGCGTTCGGGTATTGATCGATCCCAACACTGGGAGAAGCGTGGGTGGAGCTTAACTAAGGATGGGCGGGGCATAGCTAAAACTGGAATGGTCCATTTACTAGACAAATTTCTTGTAGCCTCACACTTAATATAACCCATTAACAGAAATGCCAAATCCTTTACGATGTAAGGAATATTTTGTTGGATATTTTGAACAAATTTGACTGGGAGCTGCTGGCAGCAAGCGATTCCAGTCAAATAAGTGTAAAAATACTTAACAGCTTTCCCGTTTAATTGTCTTGAAATTGAGACTGAAGATTTAACGGTCCAATGGTTCATTTCAAACTCTGATGACTAACATCCAGACATCAGCAGTATGTCAATTGTACGCTCCTCTCACCATACCTTGTCCTCTCACCATACCTTGTCAATATTAATTTCCTTGATGTGTGTGTAGCTGAGAAAAAGTGGGTGTGTTTTCTCAGGTGAGAGGTTCAGCTTTTCTTCCGGGGACATCAGACCACGCAACTTGCTCATTAACGATGCCAGGTGACTGTGTCTGAAATATAAAGATACCATTTAACAGTTACTTAAACCTTTCATCACTCAAATACCAATTTCTCATTAAACTCTTTCAAAAGTGAAATTTTATTACATAAATTTCAAGGTAAGCTTTAGAAAACATTTGAATATTCTAAAAAATCATTTGTTGGAAACTGTTGCTGCCTTGAGACTCATTATAATTTTTTGGTCAATTCTAATATCAAATGTCACATGGTTACTTCGTTAACCGTCTGACAGCTGAGTTTTTTCAGACGACATATTCCAGGTTTTATATCCCTGGACTTGCTAAATATTTTGAAAACAATTTGACTGAAAGTTGTTGGTGGCTAAGTCACCAACAACTTTCAATCAAATTGTTTTCAAAATATTCAGCAAGTAAAGAGTATTTGCTCATTGAAATTGTTTGGTGCCAGTTAAAGTTTTCTTTTCTGATAAAAAGTAGAACGGTATGCTAGCAAGTGCAAGCAAGCTATGGTTGCAACATAAACAGCTTTGTAAAGAATTTGACAGACCGACAGACTGACCCACAAACAGATATACTTATATATGTTGTGAGTCATGACTAAAAAGTAGGAACAGTAGGTCCACTATGATGTCTGGGATGATTACTGATGAAAATTGAAAAAAATATTTATTCATTAATATAACTAACTAACTGACCAATGAGATAGCAAGAAACCGCATCTTAGAAAAGGTAGCTTGATGAGAAGAACGTACCTTTTAAGGAGATTGTGTGACTTCATAAACGTCAATAACCTGTCCAAATCCTCAAGTGACAGCTGACTGCTTCTATCCTGAAACAAGATGGCGGATGAACGATGCATGGTTGAATGATGAATGCATAAACATTTGCTTATGTTAAAGCCATGTTAACGCAGGTTATTGGGCCAAACCCAGGCCGCCTGTCATAGAGAACCACCATCTTACGCCCCCACCTAAAAGGACGATAATCTCATGAGCACTGTTAACCCTGTTAACACTGATATTAGAATTTTAAATTTTCACATTAAATTAAAATATGAACTGGTGTACATTTGTCAACAAATTTGCTGGAAGATGGTCCTGTTGAAGACAGCAACATCATCATCCAAAATTGTTGGGAAATGTACGCCAGTTTCTTAGCTATTAACCCAGTAAAAGATAGAATATTGACTTGAGAGTGGTACGGGTTAACTGTAAATAGCGAAGAATTAGATTAAAACAAACATAACTTTTGTCATCTTGATATTTTGACCCTTGATGACAAAATAGGTTTCATTTCCGATCAGTGGCACACACGAGAGCTATCAACTTAGCAAACAGGCACGAGAAGCCGTTTGCTAAGATGATACATCAAAAGTAGCTAACCCCATAATATCAAATGACTTTGGAAATCATGTGACAGCGCTGTTAAATCGATTATTTTAGCCAAGCTGTTAGTTTTGGTCTGTGCACATGATGAGATTCTGGACATGAATGAATAAATATATAAAACATGACAGATATTTTCTTCATGGTCAGCCGTGGCCAAAAAATCAGCGAAATTCACAGCACACTAAGACTTAGAAATGGTCTCTCGTGTAAAACGTGTTTGCTAAATTGATAATTCATGTACGTACCATGCATTCATAACCATTCTTTGTATAATATTAAAATCTATATTTTAAGATACCTCAAGATTTTCTGCCAGTAACATTTCAACTCGTCTACAGGCGATTGTATCACAGTATCGTGCCAGCGTAAGATGCGGGGTGGCGAGAAGCCTCTCAATCAATAGCAGCAATAACGTGCCGCTCTGGCTCAAGTGTATCGCCTCCAGACACACCAATGTTTGTTTCATAAACCAGGGCTAAGAAATACGAACAAATAACAAAACAAAATTTACAGTAAATACTGCTGAGAAGGACTATATTTAGCCAACCCGCTTGAAACATTCTGCATTTTAGGAGAAAGGTATAACCATTCATTGACCTTTTCAACACTGAAAACCAATTTTGAGACAATCATATAGGCAAACTGGTGTATATTGTGAAATTAATATGACTGGAAGTGGTTCCAATCAGAAAACCTTAGTAATTCAATAGTAAGCCTTTAACCCTTAAATACCACAAATTGTTTATGAGGCAGCGAATAATTGCTTGAATATTTTTAATCTAATTTGACTCGAAGCAGTTGCAGCTTATGACAGCAAAAGGTACTAGTCAAATTATTTTCAAAATAATCAAAAGGTTTCCTGTATATGCGGCTTGAAATTAAAATATGAATTTCAATATTAAAATATGGAATTCAGGGCAGCTTACAATTTAGCTATTAGCTGGCCAGTTCCGACGTCTGAGATAATTTTGTTCATATCGTCATATTTTGAGCACGGTTATGCCCCATCTACGATAGCGACATACATATCTGGTTTGAGCTTTTGGCATAAGGTCAACGGCTATCAAGATCCAACTCAGTAGTTTGTGGTCGAGAAGTTATTGGAAGGCTGCAGGCACATAAGGCTCAGGGTTGATAACCGTGCACCGGTCACTAGTACACCCTGAAAAGAATATGTTTGGCTCTAATTTTGAACACTTTTGTTCAGGGCAGCTTATACTTTGACATATTTTGGTCTGTTGCGGGTGAGCGAAGTAGTTTATATGTCTGCCATGTCTGCGAATCGTCCCTTAATGACAAACGATCACCATATGGAGGAGAATCTAAAAGCTCTCCGACTGACAATTAGGTTCTCGAAGACTAGCCAGCTGGGTAAGCCAGTTATTCTCGGAATTCCAAGGGACTCAGATGACAGTACATGTTGTGTTAGAACAGTCAGTAGATATTTAGCTATGCGACCTTCTATTGCTAAGAATCTTTTCTGTTGTGCAAACGGGAGACCATTAACTAGGGTGCAATTTTCTGGCATACTGTCAAAAGTGATATGACATATCGGCATATTTGAGGGAATAAACGAAATCTAGGATTTCTTTTTTCACGAGAGAGTTGATACTTACCTCCCTAATACTTTTGATATTGCTAAATATCGGCTTTCACTCAATAAAACACTCAGATTAAAAACAGTTAGGTGCCCCTACTGGGCAGGGAGTCAGAGGTAGTCCGGCGGATGCTCGCCCCACCACCGCGCATGCGCCGACTACTACTTCCTCTGGCTCATTTATTGGCTAACACATGCAACTACCAAGAGCCTGAAGACCGAGCCTCTGTGGGGCGGAGAGGCCGGGTCCGTATCTAGGGAGGTAAGTATCAACTCTCTCGTGAAAAAAGAAATCCTAGATTTCGTTTATTTCACATCAAGAGTATACTTACCTCCCTAATACTTTTGATATTGCCAGAATTCGAAAGTGAATCTGGCGGGAGGGAGGCGAGGTCAAAAGACCAGCTCTTCCCTATACGCTTTCAAGCGTTTAAGGCACTTATGACGTCTGAAACTGTGTGAAAACACAGTCAGGATTTGATAAACCATCGGATAACACAACCGATGTCTGAGAGATGACCGATTTGTCATATGCGCTCCCCCCCCCCCCCCCCTTGGGAGGAAGATTAAATGACCTCAATGTCCTACACGCTCTCTTCGTACTAGTGCCAAGTACTATAGGACAGAGACGAAAAGGCTCCATTTTCGTATACTCTCTCTAAAGAACCACAACCCACATAAACCATCACCATATTAATAACACTGGGTAACGTGACAATACAACACAATGAACAACACATGAACAAGACTGACCTTGTTGTACTAGGAAACTGTCATCACGATTCCAGTAGAGAAGGATGATACAGTCCCGACAAGTGGTTGTCACCGTCGCTGAATGGCGAAGTATATAAGCAATGCGGAAGCACTCTTCACAACATAAAGCGGTTATTGTTTCAAAATCGACAAGGCGAGAGGGTTAGAGGTGTCACGGAGGTAATGGTCTGTAAAACTTGACTCACAGTGCCACTGAGCCACTGACATAATATCATTCACAGGGACCCCATTAAACAGGGCAGTGGATGTCACGACACCGCGGACACTGTGAGCCTTGGCCACGTCAACCTGTCGCCCGGTGGCGGATTTGTGACAAAATTGAATACATTCCACAATCCACCTAGAAATGGTGTCCTTAGACGCCCTACCATGGGGTTCAATATATGACAACCATAACGCTGACTGGTCGGTACGCCACTCCGAAGTACGCTGTTTGTACCGGAGCAGCGCCCGTACGGGGCACCATACTTTAGAATTAGGATCATATCTAGTTAAAGATGGCAAAAAAATAGGCTGACCTGGATATTTCAATGACTGATTTTTAGACAAGAAATTAATCCTAGGTAGAAGCTTAAGGCCTTCCCCTGTAACCACAAAACGGTCAACCTCGGCTGATAAGGCGTGAATTTCACTCCTACGCCTCGCCGAGGCCGCAGCAATTAAAAATACAGTTTTAAGAGTTAACATTTTCATAGAAATGGAACTAAGTGGTTCAAAAGGCTTATCACCTAGTACCTGGAGCACCAGTGATAAACTCCAAGACGGAATCAGTGGAGGATTCCTTGGTCTTAGATTGCCCATGCCTTTAATTAATACATTTAATGTACTTACTTCATCACTCCCCCTATTAGCCAAGCAAGGAATAACAGTCATTAAAGCTGATTTATAACCAGCAATAGAGTTAGGCTTGAGGCTATAGGCATCATATAGGTGACAGAGGAAATCAGCCACTACCTGAATAGATGATTCCATTGGATCAATACATCTTTTTGAGCACCACTCTGCAAATCTGTTGATTTTATAATTATATGCTCTGGAGGTTGACCCCCTCCTGGCTTTGGCCATAAACATGGCCGCTTGCTCAGAAAAGCCCTCCTTAATTCTAGATTCCTTGACAACATCCACGCAGTCAATCGGAACATTGACGGATTGTCGTGAAGGGCCTTGCCCTGGAAGATAAGGTCGTCCATCAGAGGCAGCGGAACCGGATTGCAGACCAGAAGGTCCAGCAGATCCGTATACCACGATCGGCTTGGCCAATCCGGGGCGATCAGAAGCACTTGGCACTCCTGCTGCCTGATTTTCTGAAGCACCTTTGGAATCAGGATTGCTGGGGGGAATGCGTATGCATACATTCCCTCCAAGCTGATAGCTAACGCATCTGTTGCGAAAGCGCTTGGGTCTGGAATCGGAGAGACGTACGTCGTCATCTTCGCATTCTTCTTCGTTGCGAACAAATCTATGTTGGGTTTCCCCCAATGGTCGAACAGACGAACCGCCACACATTGATTTAGTTGCCATTCCGTGGGTAAAACACTCATCCTTCGGCTCAATGAGTCTGCTAGCAGATTTAACCTCACCGGAATATGAACTGCCTTCAAGGTGATCCCATGATCCAGGCACCAACAAAGCAGTTTCCATGTCATCATACAGAGACTGGGCGACTTCGTTCCGCCCTGGCGGTTTATGTAAGTCACTACTGTTGAGTTGTCTGAACGAATTAGAACAATCTTGCCCTGAACTTTCTGTAAGAAATGTTCCAGGCCCAGGACTACTGCTCTTAGCTCTAGTAGATTGATATGTTCCTTGGACTGATCCAGATCCCAAAGCCCTGATACTGTGGACTCTTCCAGACAAGCTCCCCACCCCTCCATCGATGCATCTGTATACACAGTCACCTGAGGGTGGGGAGGGGTTAGCAAAACCCCCGGCAAGAGATTCTCTGTATTCAACCACCATTGCAGGTGGTGAATCAGAGGCGCCAACACTGACACGTTCGAGTCCAGCGAACCTGAACTCTGGGTCCACTGTGTCATGAGAAATAACTGGATCGGGCGCCTGCGCAAGGCGGCCTGCGGAATGACTGGTTCCAAAGAAACCATCAAGCCCAGCATTCTCAAGTAAACCCGCGCCAGGACATGACGACTGTCGCACACCGACTGTATTACCGAGATGAGTATTTGAACCCTCTCCTGAGTGGGGTACACATACCCCGTCTCCAGATCGAAGAACATGCCCAGGTAAACAAACTTCTGGGATGGAGTTAGCTCTGATTTCGGGAAATTGATCATCCAGCCCAAGTCCGAGAGAGTTTTCAAAACAATCCCCAGATTGGCTGACAACGATTCCCGGGTGTGTGCTTTCAACAGCCAGTCGTCTATGTACGTGTGGACTGCTATGCTTCTCCTGCGGAGGTATGCAGTGATCGCGAGAACCACACGGGTGAAGACCCGAGGAGCCGTGGAAATCCCGAAGGGTAACACCCTGAATTCCCACCGCCGGCCCTGAAATGCGAATCTCAGGAAGCGACGGAAACTCCTCTCTATGGGAATGTGGAAATACGCATCCTTCAAATCTATGGAAGCGGTCCACATTCCTCGCTCCAACCCCGCCAATACCGAGCGCACAGTCTCCATCTTGAAACTGGGCGTCTCTAAGAACTTGTTCAAAGGCTTGAGGTTGAGAATCGGCCTCCACCCTCCGGTGTTTTTCTTCACCAAGAAGAGGGTTGAATAGAAGCCCGGGCACCTCTGTGCCGGCTGAATGGCTTCTTTTAGTATGAGGGAATTTATTTCCTCCTCTATACACAACCTCTGATCCGGATCCCGTGGAATAGGAGTCCAGATCGGCGCGAGAGACAGTCGCGATGGCGGGCCTGTCACCCAGTCGGGACGATACCCGACGGAAAGCCATCGCAAGACTAAACGGTCCTGAGTCAACCGCTTCCACTCTGGCAAGTGGCCGGCCAAACGGCCGCCCACCGGTCCACCTAGGGATAGAGGTGGACATAAGGAGTGCCAGAGTGGCACTGTCCTCTCGGCGTGAAACACCGGAGTGGTTCCCACCGCGGTAACCAGGCCATCAGGCCCGGTTGCCGCGACCAGATCCCCGCGCGCCCCGTCCAGCGCCGCGCGCACCACGGTGCGCGGGCGGCTGTCTGGCTGGGTGCGGCTGGGGAGCCTGCGCCCCCCTCGCTGCTGGCCGAATCGCACGTGGCCTAGGCCTACGTTGCGACGGTGGCTGGCCTCTGACCTGGCCAGCACCACCTCGAGCCTGCAGAGGACGATACGCAGGGGGTGCCGCGCGAACACGCTCCCGCCGGAGCACCTCAAATTGTTCACGCAGCGCCCTCTGGTTGTTAACCAGAGTGACCGTCTCCTGGAGGTGCCTGCATCCCTCACCTCCAAAGAGACCAGGACCTGTCATAGGCGTCCGCAGCAGCCTATTATACAGGTCCTGGGACGGGCACAGATTGTCAAGCGCAAACGTGCGCCTCGCCCGGACACTTCTGGTCACCGCCCGCGTCAAACAGTCCAAAGCCAGGTTGATACCATCCTGGATGGCTCTCTGGACTGTTACCGGGCTTGGCTGGCGTGATGCGGAGGCCGCTACCACCCCCTGTAGCAGCTGGGAGACGTGGGACAGAGCGGCAATCGACGCCCTCCCACTCTCCTCCGCATCACGCAGCGCGGCGTTCGAGCACAAGACTCCCGTGTCAGAACGGGAGCCCGGCCGCGCATCTTCGCCTAAAGCCGCGCGATCATCCACGCTTGGCTTTGGCACCACACCGTACCGCTGGTATTCCAGGGGCACGATGCGGCAACGCTTCGCCACCTCGCGAGGGGCCTTCGCGAGATGTCTATTAACCGTAATGGACGCCTCCGCCTCTTCGAACATGTCCACGACATGCTCAGCCAGCGGCAGAGATGGCATAGCGGTAGCCGCCGGCCTACCAGCTAACCACGGCCTATGGTCACGCTGGCTAGCCGGCAGCTCCACGGGTAGATCGGGCCAAACACTTACCAGCCACTGGCAAGCGTCCGACCAATCCTCCTCCGTGGCTAACTGCGAGCGCTCTACTAGACGAGGGCCTTCGTCTTCCTCCAGAGCACTCGCAGTTGACGTCGACGGCGGATAAGCTGATACCCCTGGCAAGCCCGGAAAAGCATGCGGGCCCGAGAGAGCAGGCATGCTAAACTCCGCGGCTTGACCAGGAGCAGGCGCCGTGGCAGAGCGTGGGGTAAACACCGCCCTACCGCGGCCCTGACCAGCACCAGCGACACCATCGGCAAGCCGAGGTATGCGGTATCCGTGGTCAACAGCACCGCCCGGGGACACCTTCTGGACCGTGAAATCTACTCCTGCGAGAGTAGAACCACGGAACACGTCGTCTGTATTCCCCGCGAGGGGTGCACAGACGTCGTATTCCATGGCCACGTCCTCAGAAGGCGACCCTAGCAGGAGATCCTCTTCCTCCTGGCCAGAAAGATTAGATTAGGCCAGGAAAGGTGCCATAGGAGGCTTTGACACCCGCGGCGCGCGGATACCCAGGGTCTGATGAGCAGACCGCGGGTCCCAGCAACAACCGTTGTCCACGGCCCCTCGGCGCGGCGCCATGCCTGCTGCCAGGGTCTTGGACTGCCCCCAACAAAGGGGCCACCTCTGAATCCACAAACGGACCGGACCTAAAGAGACCGGATTCAGAGGCGGGGATCACCTGCTCGTAAGCAGATGCCGAGGACAACAAAGGAGCTGGCCCAGGGAGCATGCTGCGAAGCAACTCTGGGACCAAATCCTTTATTGTCCTCTGCATCTCTTGCAACATTTCGGACCTGAAGGCCTCCACATCCACCGCGGATGAGGCCTTCTTCTTACCCTTCTTACTACCCTCCTTCTTCTTCTTCCTCTCTTCCTCCATCACCTTCTCCCTTGCCTGCAATGAGAGAAAATCAGACATTAGATCTCCCCCCCACTGCTTACATACATCGCACTTCAGCAACGGTCCACAGGGACTGCAGCTGAAGCACAAGTGCGGTACGAATCTATTCTTCAGAAACCTCCCGCAGGACGGGCAACCAGGTCTCTGAAACAGGACAAGGACAAGGACAATGAGCAAGATAGTTAAGGTTAGCGAACTCAAAACCAACTAAAAAGAGAGGGACAGGATCCTCAAGATCGCAAGTCAAGAAGAACCAGCCGTGGACAAAACGTTAAATGTTAATAAAGGCCAAGGCCGATTATGACGTCATCAATCCCGTGACCAAAATAATCGATCCGCAACAAGCACCAAGTGCAAGAACGAATTGTATAAGTAACCGGAACATTTCCGTTGAATTGGCATTTCGAGTACACAACAATCAGATATACAGAGATAACTCCTTCCAATTCTAGCATTGGCAAAAAAGGAAATTATCTCCCCTTTTGTTTATCAATAATTAGATACCTGACACTTGTACAGACAAACCATCCAACGTGATGAACCGGAGAACTCCACCATAGTACGCCTCTACATTCTCTCCACCGAAGGGGAAAGAATTGGATCAAGAGGGCAAAGTGAGAAGACCTTTATAATAGGCCTCCAACTCACTGAACATAGATTTTTTTGGTTAGATAATCTAACAGTATTAGTAGGAAATGGAACCGTGGTGGAGAGAAACATATCCTCTTGTGCCGAGAAGTCCATCAAAGCTTCTACGTGATACCTGTGGACAAAAACACAAAGAGAAATGAGACTTATGAAGCACCCTGTTGTAAAAAACAAACACAAACAGGCGCTAATCACGGTAAGCGCGAGTCCCGGAAACACATTAAACCGGGACAAAACACGCTAGCATATCAAAGAAGTCACCTGATAAAGCGATCCAGCTCCTTCCAAAGGTGAGTCCTCTCTTTCCGACATGCCACGAACATACAACAATCGTCAAATAAGTGAAAAACAAGGTAAACGAGCAGAAAATGTAGAGTAGCACAAAACCGCATGTAACCCGTAGCCAATAAATGAGCAAAGAGGAAGTAGTAGTCGGCGCATGCGCGGTGGTGGGGCGAGCATCCGCCGGACTACCTCTGACTCCCTGCCCAGTAGGGGCACCTAACTGTTTTTAATCTGAGTGTTTTATTGAGTGAAAGCCGATATTTAGCAATATCAAAAGTATTAGGGAGGTAAGTATACTCTTGATGTGAAACATTTAATACACATTCCTTTAGGATTGGTAGGGCGACAACGCTTGCGCTACAGTACCATTTACCATTATCAAGTGTATGGGCAGGTGGAAATCTAACGCATATGAAAGTTATATTAGACCAGATAATTAATATTATTAAGTTCATTTCATATCTACCTTTCAGAAATCTGGATTGTTGGTTCGTCCAATTTACCAAATTTCTTTTTCACGAGTGAGATGACATACTTACCTCCCTAACACTCTTGATATACTAGAATATCGGCTCTAAACTCAATAATATTCAGAATTATAAAAAGTTTGATGCCCTTAATGGGCAGGGTGATGTACAGTTATGCGCATGACAGACCCCACCTACTGCGCATGCGCATACTGGTACTTCCGTTACTAAATATTGGCTGACATAGAAGCAACTATTCAAATAACCAAAGGACCAGGCCTCCGTGGGGTGGAGGCCGGGATCCTGTTAGGGAGGTAAGTATGTCATCTCACTCGTGAAAATGAAATTTGGTAAATTTTCTTATTTCACATCATGAGAACATACCTCCCTAACACTCTTGATAAAAGCCAGAATTTGAAAGTAAATTTGGCAGGAGGGAGGCAAGGTCCTGAAAACCAGCACACCCTCGAAAAGACTAGCTCTTTGAATTTTCAAGAGATTTAAAACATCTGAAATTGTGTCTGAAAACACAACCAGGAATAGAATTTTGCATCGGATAATCGACCGATGAAGAGAGATTGATCAAAAGGTAAATGCGCTTCCCTCCCCCACCCCCACCACCTCGATCCCCTCTTTCCGAAAGAAGGTTAGGAAAAAACGCTGCTCTAAATGACTAGCACGTTCTCTAATACTTGATGAAAAGCATTACTAGACATTGGAAAAAGAAGAATGGCTTCATTTAAAAAAAAACTCTCTGAAGAACCACAATTATGAGACATTAACCATCACCATATTAAGTAAAAAAATGACACCATCAAGACAAAAACCAAAATGGTCACATATACTGACCTCTGATGTCTCGGGCGCGAAACTCATCTCTTCCCCCACCGGATGAAGAGAATGATACCAGACAAAAGTGGGGATGCCCTACCAACTAATGTGACATTTGTAAATAGCAGAGGAGGAAAACTAATTACAAATATATACCTCTACATTTTTTATTTTCTGAGGACTGAGACGGGGAGTGGGTTAGAAGTGTCACGGAGGTAATGGTCGGTAAAGCTTGACTCACAGTGCCACTGGGCTACTGACATAATGTCTTCAATAGAAACACCATTAAATAATGCTGTGGAAGTTACCACACCATGGACACTATGAGCCTTGGCTCTATCTATTTGAATTCCAGTGGCTGTCTTATGACAGAATTGAATGCATTCTACTATCAGTCTGGAAATAGTGTCTCTTGACACCCTACCATGGGGTTCAATATATGACAATCTTAGAGAGCATAGGTCCATCCCCCAAACCTGAGTTCTTCTCTTGTACTTATTTAAAGCACGGACAGGACACCATGCTTTAGCACCAGGGTCATATCTGGTTACAGCAGGTAAAATAATAGGTTGACCCGGATATTTTAAAGATTGATTCTTAGCCAAGAAATTCAATCACAGTAGAAGCTTAAGGCCTTCACCTGTAACTATATAAAGGTCAAGCTCAGCAGACAAGGCATGAATTTCACTTCTGCGTCTGGCTGATGATGCCGCCACTAAAAATACAGCTTTAAGTGTCAATAATTTTATATAAATAGCACTAAGAGGTTCAAAAGGTTTATCACTCAAAACTTGAAGAACCAGAGAAAGACTCCATGACGGTGTCAGTGGAGGGTTTCTCGGTCTGAGATTGCCCATACCTTTGATAAGAGTATTTAAAACACATACCTCATCACTTCCCCTCTTTGCCAAGCAAGGGATAACAGTCATTAATGCTGATTTATATCCAGCAATAGAATTAGGCTTAAGACAATATGCATCATACAGGTGACACAGAAAATCAGCTACTACCGGAATAGATGCATCCATTGGCTTGATACATCTCTTTGAGCACCATTCTGCAAATCTGTTGATTTTATAATTATATGCTCTAGATGTTGACACCCTTTTGGCTCTGCCCACAAGGTCGAGCAGATCTGCAAACCATGATCGGCTTGCCCGATTCGTGGCAATGAGAAGTACTTGGCATTCTTCCTGCTTGATCTATTGAAGAATCCTTGGAATCAGGCTTGCTGGAGAGTATGCGTAGGTATACATTCCCTTCCAACTGATAGGTAGTGCATCTATTGCGATAGCGCTTGGATCTGGAATCGTAGAAACGTACGTCGTCATCTTCGCATTCTTCTTCATTGTGAATAAATCTATGTTGGGTTTTTCCCAATGATTGAAAAGATGATCCGCCACAAATTGATTTAGTCGCCATTCCGTAGGCAAAATGCTCATCCTTTGGCTCAATGAGTATGCTAACAGATTCAGCCTTCCCGGAATATGAACTGCTTTCAAGGTGATCAAATGATCCATACACCAGCAAAGCAGTTTCCATGTCATCATACAGAGACTGGGCGACTTCGTTCCGCTCTGGCGGTTTATGTAACACTACTGTTGAGTTGTCTGAATGTATCAACACAAACTTTCCCTCCACTTCTTTTAAGAAGTGTTCCAGGCCTAGAATTACAGCCCGTAGTTCTAGCATGTTGATATGCTCCTTTGACTGATCCAGATTCCAAAGCCCTGATATAGTGGCTTCTTCCAGGTAAGCTCCCCATCCCTCCTTCGATGCATCCGTAAACATTGTTACTTGAGGGTGGGGAGGGGTCAGCATGACCCCTGCTAGGAGATTCCCTCTCTCCATCCACCAATGAAGGTGATGACTGAGAGGATCCAAAACTTGAATGCGCGAGTCCAGTGATCCCGAACTCTGCATCCACTGAGTCATGAGAAACAGCTGAATTGGCCGCCTGCATAAGGTCGCCTGAGGAATGATCGGTTCCATTGAAGCCATCAGACCTAGCATTCTCAGATAGACTCGTGCTAGAATATAACGACTGCTGCAAACGAATTGAGTGCATGAGAGGAGATTCTCGACTCTCTCCTGGGATGGATAAACATATCCCACCTCCAGATCGAAGAACATGCCCCGGTAAACAAACTTCTGGGATGGAGTCAGCTCTGATTTCTGAAAGTTGATTATCTAGCCTAAATTTGTGAGAGTTTTCAAAACTATCTCCAGATTTGCCGTCAAACTTTTTTGGTTGTGTGCTTTTAGCAACCAGTCGTCTATGTAAGTCTGGACTGCTTTACTTCTCCTGCGGAGGTATGCCGTGATAGCAAGGACCACTCGAGTAAAGACTCTCGGAGCGGTCGAGATGCCGAATGGGAGAACTTTGAATTCCCATTGGCGTCCCTGAAAAGCAAATCTCAGGAACCGACGAAAACTCCCTGCAATGGGAAGGTGGAAATAAGCGTCCTTTAGATCTATCGACGATGTCCACATCCCCCCCTCTAATCCCAACAACACCAATTTAATTGTTTCCATTTTGAAACTCGGTGTGTCTATAAATTTGTTTAGACGTTTGAGGTTGAGAATTGATCTCTTGGAATTTGAGTCCAGACCGGTACCAGCGACAGATGCAATGGCGGACCTATAATCCACTCTGGACTGTATCCGTGCAAAAGCCATTGCAAGACTAAGCAGTCCTGAATTAACCGCTCCCACGCCTGAATGTGGAAAGTCAAACGACCTCCCACTGGTGCACCTAGGGTTAACGGGGTGCACATAAATTTTAGAAGTGGGCGTGTCTCTCGTACGTGTCACACCACCTAAGTGGTACCTGTAGTAAGCGAAAAGATTTTTAGGCCATCAGGCCCGGTGACCACGTGCCCCTCCTTGTGCACCTTGCACAGCGCCACGTGCAACACGGTGTGCGGGCTGCTGCCTGGCTGGCTGAGCTCGAGGCACTGGCTGATGTACAGCAGCACGCTGCTACTGGCGCGGCCGGTGCGGTCTCTGAATCCGGCCGGCCTTCTGGCTTCTGACATTGCCAGCACCACCACGAGAGTACTACTGTCGACCAGCCGAGGGCTGAACACGCACGTGTTCTCTACGCAACACCTCAAATTGTGCGTGCAGCGCCCTCAGGTTATTCACCAAGTTCATTGTCTCGTGGAGATGCCAACAACCCTCACCTCTAAAAAGACCAGGGCCCGCCATCGGCGCTTGCAATAAGTGCGATTTGAGCTCCTGGGACGGGCACAAGTTGTCTACGGAAAATAAACGAAATCACGGATTTCTTTTTTCATGAGAGTTGATACTTACCACCCTGACACTTCATCATATTTCCTAAATATCGACCTAGCATCAATAATACTCAAAATTAAAAAGAAACCGCCCCCACTGGGCAGGTTACTCAACTGACAGACCAGCGGATGTGCAGCCCAAACTCGCACATGCGCGGGACTGACTCATTCTATTCCAAAATATTGGCTGACCTAATTGCAACATAAAACGCCGATATACCGAGCCTCTGTGGGGCGGAGGCCGGGATCGTATCAGGGTGGTAAGTATCAACTCTCTCATGAAAAAAGAAATCTGTGATTTCGTTTATTTCACATCAAGAGTATACTTACCACCCTGATACCTCATGATATAGCCAGAATTTGTAAGAGAATTCGGCGGGAGGGAGGCGAAGGTCAGAAGACTGGCTCATCCCTGGAAGAGAAAGCTTTTGCTTTTAGAGCACAACAAACATCTGAAATTGCGTATGTAAACACAATTAGGAAATGATTTGGACATCGGATAACACGACTGATGTTGAGAGAAATGACCATTTCACATCCGCTCGCTCACCCCACCCCCCCCCTCTTTTAAAGAGGGAGCAATGACCTCAATGTCCTATATGTTCTCTATGTACTCGTGCTAAAGTACTATAAGACATCGGATGAAAGCTTCATTTCGTATACTCTCAGATGGAACCACAAAGAACACAAAACCTTCACCATTTTAGTAAGTAATATAAAAAACGTGACAAAAAATAACCATCACCAAATATAGGACTAACCTATTTTGACGAGATTCCCCTTTGATCACCACTGGCGATGATAGGTACAGTACAGAAAAGCGGGGATTCGCCCCCACCAAATTGCACTGAGTGTGAGTCAACAGCCTTATGTACAACATTTACAAATTTATACAGATTTAACGTTTATGTAAAATCGATAAGGCAAGTGGATTTGACGTGTCACATAGGTAATGACTTGTAAAACTAGACTCACAGTGCCATTGTGCTACTGACATAATGTCATCCACCGGCACTCCGTTAAACAGAGCCGTGGATGTCACTACGCCACGGACACTGTGAGCCTTGGCCATGTCAACTTGTTTACTCGTGGCGGCTTTGTGGCAATGCTGGATGCATTCCACAATCCACCTAGAAATGGTATCTTTAGACGCTCTCCCATGGGGTTCAATGTAAGATAGCCATAAAGCACTAGGGTCCATCCGCCATTCCTGTGTACGTTGTTTATAACACGTTAATGCACGGACTGGACACAAAGCCTTTGAATTAGGATCAAACCTAGACAAAGCGGGTAAAACTATAGGCTGACCAGGATATTTTAAAGACTGGTTCTTCGCCATAAACTTAACTCTAGGTAGAAGCCTAAGGCCTTCCCCTGTCACCACAAAACGGTCTGGCTCTGCTGACAAAGCATGTATTTCACTTCTTCGTCTGGCTGAAGCTGCAGCAATCAGAAAAACTGTTTTAAGCGTCAACATTTTCATGGAAATGGAGCTTAGTGGTTCAAAGGGTTTATCTGCTAATACTTGAAGTACTAACGATAAACTCCAAGACGGAATCACTGGAGGATTCCTTGGTCTTAGATTACCCATGCCTTTGATTAAAGTATTTAGATTACATACTTCATCACTTCCCCTAATAGCCAAGCAAGGGATAACTGACATTAAAGCTGACTTGTAGCCAGCAATAGAGTTAGGCTTAAGGCTATAGGCATCAAAAAGGTGACAGAGGAAATCGGCTACTACCTGAATAGATGCTTCCATTGGATTAATACATCTTTTTGAGCACCATTAAGCAAATCTGTTGATTTTATAATTATATGCTCTGGAGGTTGACCCCCTTCTGGCTTTTACCATAAACATGGCTGCTTGCTCAGCAAAACCCTCCTTAACTGCTGATTCCTTGACAACATCCATGCAGTCAATTGTAACATCGACGGGTTGTTGTGCAAGGCTTGGCCCTGGAAGATTATGTTGTCCATCAGAGGCAGAGGAACAGGATTGCAGACCAGAAGGTCCAGCAGATCCGTATACCATGATCGGCTTGGCCAATTTGGGGCGATCAGAAGCACTTGGCATTCCTGCTCCCAGATTTTCTGGAGAACTTTTGGAATCAGGATTGCTGGCGGGAATGCGTATGCATACATTCCCTCCCAACTAATAGCTAACGCATCTATTGCGATAGCGCTCGGATCAGGAATCGGAAAGACGTACGTCATCATCTTCGCATTCTTGTTCGTTGCGAATAAATCTATGTTGGGCTTACCCCAGTGGTTGAACAGGCGATCCGCCACACATTGATTTAGTTGCCATTCCGTGGGAAGAATGCTCATTCTTCGGCTCAATGAGTCTGCTAATAGATTTAGCCTTCCCGGAATATGAACTGCTTTCAGGGAAATCCCATGATCTAGGCACCAGCAAAGCAGTTTCCACGTCATCATACAGAGACTGGGCGACTTCGTTCCACATTGGCGGTTTATGTAAGTCACTACTGTTGTATTGTCTGATCGAACCAGAACACTCTTGCCCATGACCTTCTCTAGGAAGTGTTCCATGGCTAAGACTACTGCTCACATTTCCAGCAGATTGATATGTTCTTCTTGACTGATCCAGATTCCAAAGCCCTGATACTGTTTTCTTCCAGGCAAGCTCCCCATCCCTCCATTGATGCATCTGTGTGCATCGTTAACAGAGGGTGGGGAGGTGACAGCGTCACCCCGCCAGGAGATTTTCTCCCTTCATCCACCATTGAAGGTGGTGAATCAAAAAAGCATCCGCTTTTGTTTCTACGAGAATTCTTAATACTTACCAGATGTACTATTATGATAATGTCTATTATCTAGTCTAGGTCAAAATAAACAATTAAAACTCCGCACTCTCCTGGTCCTGCCCATACTGTGTCCGGGAATACCATAGCCGCAGGTACCGAGTCCATTCCCAATCACAGTCAGATTCGTCTTATGTTTGCCTTGGCAAACTGCGAAAGCAGCTCAGCCTCACCTCAGCGGGGCGGCTGAGGCAGGGCCATAGTACATCTGGTAAGTATTAAGAATTCTCGTAGAAACAAAAGCGGATGCTTTTTTGATTCTACTTCGAATAATACTTACCAGATGTACTATTATGATAAACTCCGGATTTCGACAGCCAGGAAATGCCGGTGGGAGGAGGTGAGGCTCGAACCAGCACTCATCAACCATCCAACAGAGAAGGTTGTGAAGAGACTAAAACCCTGGCATACGCTTGGGTTCTGCTATCTGACTCATAGAGTGCTAAACTTCCATGGTCTAGACCGCGCTCCCCCCCCCTCTTTTGTCCGCACAAAACCAGAGGGATGTCCATGGGGATGCAACACCCACCAGACCCGTGTCAGCCCCAAGTCTCAGCTAGGGCAGTCCAGTAGAGTGCAAAGAAGCTACTACAACTTCAAATCTTTGAAAAAAACTATCAGTATATCGATTAGATTTTCAAATTGGAATGAGTCTCATGTCTGTATGAGAGGATAAATATACTCTTGTACCAGACTATTCACTTACTCAGTCTGGTATTTCGACTGGAAGTAAATATATTTATAGTCACTTAATTAATGTAAACACTCACCATTTTTGAGTGGTCGATCTGTTATTGATCATCACAGGAGCTAGGCCCAATCCACGGTCGTACTCAGTCATGTGCATAGCGCTTGGTCAGTGTAGGCGGAAGTCCTTTGTGATGTGTGCGAAGTAGTGGTCGGACGTGGCTTAGTTTAGGTTCGACAGATTGGCGACGGCTACTGGATTAAGTGTGCTGGAGATGTCTCGAAGGTAGAAATCAGTGAATGACGACTCGGCATGCCATTGTGCTACAGACATCACCTGCTCTAAAGAGACACCCTTATAAAGGGCCGATGATGCTGCTAGTGCTCGGACCTCATGGGCATTCGCACGATCAATCTGCTTTCCTGTAGCGATCTTGTGCGACATCTGAATAGCGTCAACTATCCAACGAGAAATAGTATCTTTCGAAGCACGTAAATGGGGAGCTTTGAGACATAACCACAGAGATTTCGGGTCGTCTCTCCACTCAGAAGTACGTTTCTTATACATCTTTAGACATCTGACAGGACACCAAGCACAAGAACTTGGGTCATGTCTAGTTAAACTTGGCAAATTGATCGGCTGTCCTGGATATTTAAGTGACTGATTCTTTGCCAGGAAACAAAGACGTGGAAGTAATCTTAAACCTTCACCCGTGACGACAAAACGGTCTTGTTCGGCAGAAAGCGCATGGATCTCGCTTCTCCTTCTCGCCGACGCTGCTGCAACCAAGAAAACTGATTTAATAGTTAACAGTTTAATGTCAATAGTTCTAATCGGTTCAAAGGGAGCATGCCCTAAAACCTGTAGAACAAGAGATAGATTCCATGATGGGATAGGAATTGGCTGTCTAGGTCGCAGATTGCTCATTCCTTTAATAACTTCATTCAAGGTGTCATTCTCTACTCCCCCAACGGTGAGACTAGGAATGACAGAAGCTAATGCAGACTTATATGCTGCTAGGGTAGAAGGTACAAGTTTGTCAACTTCGTATAAATGACAGATAAAATCTGCTACGTGTTGAACAGATGCAGAAAAGGGATCAATATCTCTTCTCTCACACCACTGTGCAAATTTGTTGATTCTATAATTATATGTTTTTGTGGTAGAAACTCTTCTGGCCGAAGCAACAAACTTCGCTGCTTGCTCAGAAAAGCCACCCTCAATTGCACGCTGCTTGACAACATCCATGCAGTCAATTTGAACATTTCTGGTCTGTCGTGAAGGTACAGACCCTTGTTCTGAGAGATTACATCTCTTGTGTCTGGAAGAGGGATTGGACTGCAGACCAGAAGGTCCAGCAGATCCGTAAACCATGATCGGCCTGGCCAATAAGGAGCGATCAGTAGTACTTGGCACATCCCCTCTCTTATCTTTGCCAGAACTTTCGGGATGAGAATTGTTGGAGGATACGCATACGCGTACATTCCCTTCCAACTTATCGCCAGTGCGTCTACTGCTAGAGCCAACGGGTCCGGGATCGGTGACACGTACGTGACCATCTTTGCGTTTGTCTTCATCGCAAATAGGTCGACATTCGGCTTGCCCCATTGTTTGAATAGAACCTCTGCTACCACTTGGTTGAGCTGCCATTCCGTCGGACGACAAACCGTCCTTCGACTGAGAGCATCCGCTAAGATGTTCAATCTTCCTGGAATGTGTGCTGCCCGAAGAATAATATTCCTCTCTTGGCACCACAGCAGAAGGTTCCAAACCATCATACACAACTCCGGTGATCTTGTCCCGCCTTGGCGGTTTAAATAAGACACCACTGTTGAGTTGTCTGTCCTTACTAGGACAATTTTGTCTTGAACTCGACCCTCGAACTTCTGCAGTGCTAATACCACCGCTAATAGCTCGAGTACATTGATATGTTTCTGCGCATTGGTCCGATCCCATTCCCCGGACACTGACTGATTGTCCAATACCGCTCCCCAACCTGTCAACGAGGCATCCGTGAACATGGACATCTGAGGTTGAGGAGGTTGTAGAGGAACACCTCGCAGGAGATTCTGTTCCGACAACCACCACTGAAGGTGGAATATCAATGGTTCTTTTACTGGTATTCTCAGAGATAACGGATCTGTTCTCTGTGACCAGAACGACATCAAATACATCTGAATCGGCCTGCGCCTGAGCGCCGCATATGGCACCACCTTCTCCAGAGATACTAGCAAACCGAGTATTCTGAGAAATTGACGTGCCGTCAGATAGGCTCCTAGAGAAACTGACTCCAATACTGCAATCAGGCTTCTGACTCTGCTCTCCGCCGGAAAAGCTACGCCGTCCCTGAGATTGAAAAAAATTCCCAGATAAACAAACTCCTGGGATGGAGTCAGTTCTGATTTCTCTAGATTCACAATCCATCCTAGCTTCTTCAATAAGTCTAGGACTACCTTCAGATTGCTGCGCAGAGTGACTGGATTCCCCGCCTTTAGCAGCCAGTCGTCTATGTAAGTGTGAACAGCTATGTTTCTCCTGCGAAGTAAAGCAGTCATGGCGAGAACCACCTTGGTGAAGACCCTCGGAGCCGTGGTCAGGCCGAACGGAAGAGCATTGAATTCCCAAACATTGTCTTGGAATGCAAATCGCAGGTACTTCTGAAAGGGAATTGACATTGGAATATGAAAATAAGCATCCTTCAGATCTATTGATACCGCCCACATGCCTTTCCTGAGCCCTGTCATCACAGCTGCTACCGTCTCCATCTGAAACCTGGGAGAAAGAATAAATTTGTTCAACGGTTTGAGATTGAGAATTGGTCTCCACCCTCCGGTACGC
Source organism: Chaetoderma sp. LZ-2023a (assembly GCA_034401795.1). NCBI lineage: Eukaryota > Metazoa > Mollusca > Caudofoveata > Chaetodermatida > Chaetodermatidae > Chaetoderma > Chaetoderma sp. LZ-2023a. The sequence goes on from CM067372.1 coordinate 69,117,727, forward strand.
TTCGGAACTAGGAACATAATCGAATAGAAGCCCAGTGATGACTGATCGGCTACCAGGTGAATCGCCTTCTTCAGACGAAGCGATTCTATCTCTGACTGAATGGCAACTAGACGGTCTAATTCCCTTGGAATAGGAGTCCATATTGGAGTCGAGGTTAACGGAACTAACGATTGATGGATGAGCCAGTCCGGATCGTAGCCGTTTCTTATCCACTGACAGACTAAATAGTCGCGCACGACCTGTTCCCATTGGCTTAGGAATAGCTGAAGTCTGCCTCCGACGGAAGGAATCTGCACACAGTTGTCGGTCGAGATTAGCCGACAAGACGCTACATCGCTTGGGTGAAGATTCTCGACTCCATTTGTTTCCAAAGCCGCCGGTATTGATTCCGCCGGAAACCCGTCAGGAACGAGCCCCACGGCCGCCCCGCGGCTTCTTGTGGTATGACGGTCCGGAACCGCCGCCGCGACTATCCTTACGGTAGCCGCCACGGCCCGAACCGCCACCCTTCCTGTCGTCCTCATACGGCCTCTTACTAGAGGGCTTGTATGTGGACGAACGGCCAGGCCCTTGTGCTCCGGATGGCCTATGGGCATCACGGGCAGAAGGACGGAAGGGCGATCTAGGACGCTGCCTCTGCTGGTCCTGTCTGTGTTGACGGTAGGACTGTTGCGGCTGAGTCCTCTTGGTCGACTTCCACGACTTGCCGACCACCTCTTGCTCCGCCACCATCGATGCAACTTTAGAAAGCGCTTGTCGTGCCGAGCCGCCGAACAAGCCTGGACCAATGAAAGGCGCAGAAGATAACGCTGCCCTCATTTCCGGTCCTGGTTCCACACAATCGAGAACCATTCTCCGCCGCTCTGCTAAAGTTCTTGTGATCACCCTGGCCAGGCAATCCTGAGACAGGCGCATGGTGTCCCGAACAACTCCGGGAGCAGCCTCTGGCACCTGTCCGCCTTCCGCCGTGCAGTCCAGCATACCCTGCAGGACGGTACACCCGTGCGACAGCGCAGCCATGGCTGCCCTAGCCGCATCCTCAATGAGCGTGAGCTCATTAAACGGGTCTTTGTTGGTCTGGGAAACCAAGGGACGTGACCGCCCCTTGGCCTTCCCAGCCAACGGCCTATTCAGCGCCTCACGTTCCGCAACGGAAAGCCGTGGAACTCTGGCGTATTGATGATAGGCCTGCTCCGGAAAACGGACCCTACTCCTTATCCCCTTCGGGGCCTTGGGCAATGCATAGTCTGGCTGAACCAGACGATATGCCGCAACTTCCAACATGTCAGAAGTCTGCGTGTCCAAGGGGAGTGTAGGCATGGCCGAAGAGCCACTGGACAGAGCGCTAGCCGCACGCTCTGACATCCGCTCCATCGCCGGATCGCGCTGAGATCCTAGATCTGATGCCAACCCGAGACGATTGGTCATCCATCCAAGGACCTGCACCCATTCAGCCTCGGCGCAGAAAGCGGAATCGTCCATTAAAGAACTTCCGTTTTCATCTTCCCTCTCTCCCTTAGATGAGAGGGCCACCGACGATCCATGCTGAGCGCTACGATAAACGTCTCTGCCAGGACAGAGCGCATCCGTAGCGCGACTACCAGCGGCACCGGTATCCAACGAACCGTCGGATACGGATTCTCCGCAGTCCATCGGCTCCAACACGGGATCCGGGACTACGACCGCCTCAATCACGGCTGGCACGGTAACTCCGATAGGAGCCGCACCCAACGCCGTCGGGATAGCCGTCGGAACCGCAAACCACGGCTCCGCCGGCATATCCGGTTGCACAAGTGACGGATGAAAAATGCCCGACGGAACGTCGACATCACCATCCGCCTGGCAAACCCGTACAAATCCCGAGGGAGACCCCTGGGACGTACTCGGCATTGCCGACATTGAAAGATCCGGCATGCCGGAATCTTCCATCAACAGGAATTCTTCTTCCTCTACCGACGGCTCTTGAGCCGAGGACAGAGAAAGGTCAGGTGCATGGCCCTCAGCAAAACTAGCCGGACCACCTAATGGTTGCCCTGCACCAGCTTGCCTCACCGGACCCGTGGACTGTAATGAATCAAACATGGCCTTGAACTGGGCCGCCCATACGCCCAGTGCTGAATCCATCCTCTCATTCAGCCGACCTTCCAGTCCAACCAACGACGCCTGCTGACGCTTCACTGTCTTATCCTTCTCTATGCGCTCCAGCCTCGCCCGTCGATCCCTGTCAAACTCAGCCACCATTGCCGACGACCACTTGGCGCACACATCACACGGACTGCCGACCTTACACCTCGCACACGCCACACAGTGATGTCCAAGATACTTGCGTTTCATGAACCTGTTACACTTCTGGCACAACGTGTCCGGGTTCTTCGGTTTCTGCGAACACAGAGGAGAATTAAAACGCTGCACATGACAAGTGATGACGAGCAATACGCACAATAGACTTGATAGTTAAGATTTCTTAAACACATTAACTTTCTCTTAAATTAATGATAACAAGTCTTAGGCAGGAAATATTTGAAACTTTTTTGAGTGAAAATTTTACAAAACACAACTCAGCCTTTAACTAGCGTTAAATAACCAAGAAAACCTCGCCGATCACTACAAACACCCTCGACAATGAAGCGAGAGCTAAAATCGGCGATAACAGAGTGCCTGGATACACCAAGCCAATAACAACATATTACATGGGCGCCGCCATCTTGGCTAAGGACGCATCCATCTTAGAGGAACCGAGTCGCAAGAGAAATTAACCGAGTACCCGAATTAAAACTAAAAGTTAACGGGTACAGAAGCGACTCCAACAATGGCTACCATTATAAAGCAATGTGCCAATTTAAGGAAATTTCAAACAGTCATTATGGCACGAATGTATAAATTCTAGATTGATACAACCTGCCCCTGTGATGATTTTCCAAGTTCCTCCATTAGTCCAGCGATGGTTTTCACAAACACGCGCTAAAACTGCTTAATTTATCAATTAAATGACACTCTAAACACATGCGACTTGAAACAAGCGCAAAATAGACGAATCTGACTGTGATTGGGAATGGACTCGGTACCTGCGGCTATGGTATTCCCGGACACAGTATGGGCAGGACCAGGAGAGTGCGGAGTTTTAATTGTTTATTTTGACCTAGACTAGATAATAGACATTATCATAATAGTACATCTGGTAAGTATTATTCGAAGTAGAATAAGAGGTTCCACCACTGACACTTTTGAGTCCAGAAAACCCGTACTCTGGGTCCACTGTGTCATGAGAAATAACTGGATCGGCCGGCGGCATACGGCTGCCTGAGGAATGAGTGGTTCCAAAAAACCCATCAACCCCAACATTCTCAAGTAGACCCGTGCCAGGACATGACGACTGTTGCACACTGACTGTATGACTGAGATGAGTGTTTCTACTCTCTATTGAGATGGATAACCATATCCTATCTCTAGATCGAAGAACATGCCCAGGTAAACAAACTTCTGGGATGGAGTCAGCTCTGACTTTTGAAAATTGATTATCCAGCCTAGATCTGTAAGAGTTTTCAAAACTATCTCCAGATTTGCTGATGGACGTTTTTTAGTGTGCCTTTAACAGGCAGTCGTCTATGTACGTGTGGATTGCTATGTGTCTCCTGCAGAGGTATGATGTCATAGCTTGGACCACTCGAGTGAAGACCCGAGGAGCCGTCGATATACCAAATGGGAGAACCCTGAATTCCCATTGGCGGCCCTGAAATGCAAATCTCAGGAACCGACGAAAGCGCTTCGCAATGGAAATGTGAAAATAGGCATCTTTTAGATCTATTGATGCTGTCCACATTCCCTTCCTCAATCCTGCTAACACCGTTCTCAGTTTCCATTTTGAAACTTGGTGTGAGGATAAACCTGTTCAGAGGTTTGAGGTTGAGAATTGGTCTCCACCCTCCAGTGCTTTTTGTCACTAGGAACACGGTTGAATAATAACCCGGTTGAATAGCGTGTTTTAGTATGAGGGATTGAATTTCTTCCTCTATACACAACCGTTGATCTGGATCTCTTGGATTTTGAGTCCAGATCGGAACCAGAGACTGGCGCGATGGTTGATTTGAAATCCAGTTGGGATGGTAACCGACTGAAAGCCATCGCCAGACTGAGCGGTCCTGAGTAACCCGCTCCCACTCTTGCATGTGGAAGGCCAGATGGCCTCCCACGGGTGCACCTAAGGACTGAGGTGGACTCCAGAAGTGCAAGAGAATCCCTGTCTCTGGTAGCTGTCCTAGCAGCACTGGTGTGGTCTTTTTGAGAAGCGACACATCAGGTTCGGCTCCCACGACCACAACCCCGTGCTCCTCTCCCAGCGCCACGCGCACCTCGGTACGCAGGCAGTCTGGTGGGTTGCGTTGGAGGAGCCCGCACTCCCCCCCCCCCCCCCGTGGCCGACGCTGCGTAGGTGGTTGGCCTCTGACAAGGCCACCACCATCTCTAGCCTGCTGAGGGTGGAAGGCAGGGGGCGCTGCTCGAACATGCTCCCTGTTCACCAGGTTTGTTGGAGGTGCAGACATCCCTCACCTCCAAACAACCCTGGACCTGCCATCGGCGTCCCAAGAAGCCGATTGTACAGGTCCTGCGAGGGTCAGAAATTGTCAAGGGCAAATGTGCGCCTCGCCCGGAAACTCCTGGTTACGGATCTCATCATGCAGTCCAGAGCCAGGTTAATGCCGTCCTGGATGGCTCTCTGTACTGCAAGAGAAGTTTGGCGGGCCACGGATGCTGCTACTACCCCATGTAGCAGCTGGGAAACGTGCGAGAGAGCCGAGATGGCAGAATGATGATCCCAGCACGGATTTGTTTAGTTGTTGCTGTATTGGTTACCGCTTGTAACCTTGCCTGTTTGCTCGATTGCATTTATTCGAGTTAGAGAGAGATCAATACTCATGCCAACATATTATTCATTCGCATTCAACTCCTTGGTAATGCTAGCCTTCCATCACTCAGATCGCGGCCACTTTTTTCCACAAAATTTAGTATCACAACATAATTCAAGAATACAAGAATATTAAAGTAAATATTCTTGTTTTATTTCAATAAGTCAATATTTATCATTAAATAATAACAAATCTTTCTTACAGCTTTAACTAGTCATGAATGATTACAAATAAGCTAGTGAGGTAGAAACAATCCTGTGTTGCTAAAATTGTTAAGATTTGGCTAAGAAGAAAATATAGTTAGCTAGTAAGCTATTGGCTAATTCTTTGTAAAAGTCAGGAAGGTCCTCGGATATACAAGGAAGAATTCTTACATTATGTAGGCTGTTACAGCGTGACTGGATAGCTTGAATGAACAGTCCACTGGCCGCAGTGTTACGATGTATGGCACTGCAAAATCAGCAAAAAGAGGAACAAAGTTACCGAGAAGATATAACATACTGATCTTAATGCGTGTGGTAGTTGTGTTGGTCTTGTAATTTACAGCACAGCTCAGAAATAACTTAACATGTTTCCATAAGAAAATAAAATGTACCGTTGAACATTTTCAAGGCCGGTAGAGGCATGAAAGGATTAATGTGCTAATAAACGATGAATAGCGAGCTTAATGGAGGAATCCATTATTAGCTTTGCCCCGCCCATATTTAGCTAAGCTTCACCCACACTTCACTTACAATAAGATCGATCAATCCCTGAACTCCCAATTTCCAGAAAACTATACATGTAAGCTGTTGAATATTTTGAAATTAATTTGAGTGGATGCTGTTGCTGCCTACATGTATGACAACAACAGCGCCCGGTCAAATTAGTTTTAAAATATTCACCAGCATGTTTATTAAATAGTAAACACATACAATTCGTACAACAATACTTAGTCCGCCATCAATTATGCGTTCGTAATGAACTTATTTACGACACTCATGACATCATTGATTATGACGTTATCCTACACATCACATAATTGAGTATGACATCATATGATTGATGGATAAACTGTAAAGGTCCATTATTTACCTGATGAGATCTTGGACAGGTGGTTCTTGTGACAGATGGATGAGATCACTGACGTGATTGACAATGAGCCAGGTCATCTGTTCAGCATCACTCAGGTTCTCACACTAAAGCAAATCAAAACAAATTAACACTTCTATGGGCAAGATTGGTCAGGAAAATGAAGACTTGTTTAATGAATATCCATTGACAAGCAAAGAGAAGACTATTTTTGATAATGTATGACTGGCTGTTACTGGGTCTGGTTATCGAGTGTCTAGTATCTATATAAAGATCACCCTCTATATAACGACCATCATTTATAGAAAGATGACCATCTATAGACACACTTACATTCAACAATAACATTTTAAATATAGACCAGCCTTTATATACAAGACAAATCAGAAAACTGATGGATGCTCCCCGAAGGCATACTCTGCAGGGAAAGACTTGACACTATGGCCTGGACAAACTTGTAGACTGTAATGTTCAGTGAAGCATGAAAAGTAGGTCAAAGGTAGGTTAGGCTGACCTACTCTTTACACACTCCACATCTCTATAAGGTGCATCCACATACCAAGTTTCATGATCATACATATAAAGTTTTAAAACTATGGGCCGGACAAACTTGTAGAGGGAAAACGGACAAAGAGGCGACTATATGCTCCACCAAAAGACTTGAGGGAACATAAAAAACAATACTAGGTATACAGCCCACCCTTTATAGAAAGGCCACAATCTATATAAAGACCATGTTCTATATAAAGACGACTGTGGATATAACGAGAACCACATTACTGAGCCACTACTTCAGTTTCTTCATTCGGATGGGATCTGGCACAAGCAGATTTTGCCAGCAATGCATACATACCATATAATCACAGAACAGTACAAGGGCACCTCTTCTGACAATTTCCTGACAACAACTCTGGCTGTCCAGTTTACCACTGAAATGAACAAAGTAAACAAACAACAAAAAACTAGCAATCATTGTTAGATTCAATCTATCAATCAAGGCTACATGTACGTTTCATTATCCAACTAACTAATCAAGATTGAGAGGGGCTGTGGGGAAATGTTGGAAGATGGTATGTGACTGTGTAACCCTTTAACTGCCAATCTGGTCAAAACCGTCCTCTGAACTATTTTTTGCACGCCAAAAGCAGTGTATTATAAAATTGCAAATAGACACTCACTGAGCACAAATTGTAAGACTTTTAACAAATGTTGACCATTTACAGGTTAAGAAATAATCATTATTTTTTTATTATTACAATATTTTACGATAGGAGAGAATGACAGTTTAAAGTTAACAACCATTGTATACATTCGGCTTAAACTAGTAATAATGGCACAGTCAAGGTGAGGTTCTGTATTCATTTCACCTTGTGAAATTCAATGACTTCTCTATGACTTTCCATGAACAAGATACAATTTCATGACCATGAGAACAGAATAATGGTGTTCATACATTGTTTTCACTATCATTCTGTGCAATACATAACATTTTGGACAAGGAAATTGCAGTTTTGAATTTCAAAGATCAAATATGAAAAATCGATTAGAATTTAATAGATATTCTGTTGAATATTTTGAAACTAATCTGCCTGGGAGATGTTGCTGCCCATGGCAGCAATAGCTTCCCGTCAAATTAATTTCAAAATATTCAACAGCTTACCTATATGATTATCCTGAATAGATATGCGGGAATTACAAAAGGTTTCCATGTTTTCCCATGCCTTGATTCTAACTTGAATGACTTTCAGGATTTCTTTGAATGTGACACCTGCTAAGTGGTGGGCCGGTATCCATGAAATTGAATAGGCAAGTTACTTTGCTAAGCAGAATCAACTATGCATCATGTCAGAACATCAATAGTGTACCTCGTCTCCTTGCGCCTGTACTTGCTTCCCGTCTGCATGACACGTGACCACCAGCTCTGATCATCGTAGTTGAGCAGTGTCAAGATGTTACACCACTGCAAGGTCAGTGTGGGGTAAGATGACGATAATGACAGGAAGGCACGGTTGATTTTACTCACACAAACTTGTGAGCTATCGCGTCCTGCATACTTGTCTCCACTGGTTGACACATTCTCCTGTTGACTAATCAAACCCATCGCAGCGGTAGCAACACGACGAAATAGACCTAAATAAACAAATATTCAGGAACTAAACAAAATCACGGATTTCCTTTTTCACGAGTTGATACTTACCTCCCTAATACTCTTTGATATTGCTAAATATCGGCTTTCACTCAATAAAACACTCAGATTAAAAAAGTAAGGTGCCCCTACTGGGCAGGTAGTCAGAAGTCAGTCAGGCGGATGGCAGCCCCACCCCGGCGTATGCGCCGACTAGTACTTCCTCTGACTAATTTATTGGCTGACACTATGCAACATTACAAGAGCCTGAAGACCGAGCCTCAGTGGGGCGGAGAGGCCGGGTCCGTATTAGGGAGGTAAGTATCAACTCTCTCGTGAAAAAAGAAATCCGTGATTTCGTTTATTTCACTTCAAGAGTATACTTACCTCCCTAATACTCTGATATTGCCAGAATTCGACAGGGAATTCGGCAGGAGGGAGGCGAGGTCAACAGACCAGCTCTTCCCTATGCGCTTTTTTTCCGCGTTAAAGGCACTGAAACTTCTGAAATTGTGTGGAAACACAATCAGGAAAGATTTGAACATCGGATAACACAACCGACGGTTGAGAGATGACCATATGTCATATGCGCTCCGCCCCCCCCCCCCCCGCCCTCTTCTTGGGAGGAAGACTGCATGACCTCAATGTCCCATACGCTCTCTATGTACAAGTGTCATGTACTATAGGACAAAGAACAAAAAGGCGTACCATCACCATATTAATAACGAAGGGCCACGTGACAGCACAATTAACAATGAACACCACAAAAACAAGACCTTGTGAAGAATGGCGGCTGTCATCATCTCCCCATTGGTGAAGACTGATGCAGTCCAAATAAGTGGATGTTTCCATTGATTAAACGCGAAATATATAAAAAAAATTAAGAAACCTCATCAAACATGTACACCTAAATTATTTTTTCCAAATCGATAAGGCGAGAGGATTGGAGGTGTCACGGAGGTAATGGTCTGTAAAACTTGACTCACAATGCCACTGAGCTACCGACATAATGTCATCCACAGGGACCCCCATTAAATAGGGCAGTAGAAGCCACTACACCCCTGACACTGTGAGCCTTGGCCATGTCAACTTGTTTACCTGTGGCGGATTTATGACGAAATTGAATACATTCAACAATCCACCTGGAAATGGTGTCCTTAGACACCCTGCCATGGGGTTCAATATATGATAACCATAACGCTGACGGGTCCGTTCGCCATTCCTGAGTACCTTGTTTGTACCAGCTCAATGCTCGGACTGGACACCATGCTTTAGAATTAGGATCATATCTAGTTAAAGCTGGCCAAAAAAATGGGTTGACCTGGATATTTCAGACTGATTTTTAGCCATGAAATTAATCCGAGGTAGAAGCTTAAGGCCTTCCCCTGTAACCACAAAACGGTCGGCCTCGGCTGTTAAGGCATGAATTTCACTTCCACGCCTAGCCGAGGCCGCAGCAATTAAAAATACAGTTTTAAGTGTCAACATTTTCATAGAAATGGAACTAAGTGGTTCAAAAGGTTTATCACCTAGTACCTGAAGCACTAGTGATAAACTCCAAGACGGAATCACTGGGGGATGCCTTGGTCTTAAATTGCTCATACCTTTAATTAAAGTATTTAATGTACGTACTACATCACTTCCCCTATTAGCTAAGCAAGGGATAACTGTCATTAAAGCTGATTTATAACCAGCAATAGAGTTAGGCTTGAGGCTATAGGCATCATACAGGTGACAGAGGAAATCAGCTACTACCTGAATAGATGAATCCATTGGATTAATACATCTTTTTTAGCACCATTCTGCAAATCTGTTGATTTTATAATTATTCCCAGGTGGACAAACTTCTGGGATGGAGTCAGCTCTGATTTTTGAAAATTGATTATCCAGCCTAAATCTGTGAGTTTTCAAAACTATCTCCAGATTTGCCGATAAACGTTCTCGGTTGTGTGCTTTTAACAGCCAGTCGTCTATGTTAACCCTTCCCACTCTTGCTTGTGGTGGGCCAATCACCCCCCCCCCCTGGACCACCTAGGGAGAGAGGTGGACGTAAGGAGTGCAAGAGTGGCACAGTCTCCTTGGCCAGAAGCACCGGAGTGGTTCTCACCGTGATAACTGACCCATCAGGCACGATTAGCACGACCAGATCCTCGCGCGCCACGACCAGCGCCACGAGCACCTCGGTGCTAACCCTCGCTGAATCGCGCATGGCCGAGGCCGATGCTGCGTTGGTGGCTGGCCTCTGACCTGGCCACCGCCCCCTCGAGCCTGCAGGGGATGATATGCAGGGGGAGCTGCGCGAACACGCTCTCTCCGGAGCACCTCAAACTGCTCGTGCAAAGCCCTCTGGTTATTGACCAGAGTGACCGTCTCCTGGAGATGCTTGCATCCCTCACCTCCAAAGAGACCAGGACCTGCCATAGGCATACGCAGCAGTGCCCTCTGGTTATTGATCAGGGTGACCGTCTCCTGGAGGTGCTTACATCCCTCACCTCCAAAGAGACAAGGACCTGCCATAGGCGTACGCAGCAGCCTATTATACAGGTCCTGAGACGGGCACAAGTTGTCAAGTGCAAACGTGCGCCTCGCCCGAGCACTCCTGGTCACAGCCCGGGTCAAACAATCCAGAGCCAGGTTGATTCCATCCTGGATGGCTCTCAGGACCGTTACCGGGCTAGAGTGGCACGACGCGGATGCTGTTACTACCCCTTGTAACAGCTGGGAGACATGAGAAAGCGCCGCAATAGATGCTCCCACTCTCCTCCGCATCGCGCAATGCGGTATTGGCTGAACGCAAAGCGTTCGAGCACAGTGCTCCCGTGTCAGATGGGGAGCCTGGCCGCGTGTCCTCGCCTAAGGCCGCACGGTCATCCACACTCGGCTTAGGAACCATTCCGTATTTCTGATACTCATCAGATACGATGCGGCAATGCCTCGCCACCTCGCGAGGGGCCTTCGCGAGACGTCCATGCGCCTTGATGGACATCTCCGCCACCGTGAACATATCTACAATATGTTCAGCCAGCGGCAGAGATGGCATTGCGCTCACTACCGATCTACCTGCCAACCACGGGCGGTGATCCTGCTGGCCGGCCGGCTGTTCCACAGGTAGGTCTGGCCTGACGCTTATAAGCCACTGACAAGCGTCCGACCAGTCCTCCTCTGTGGCTACTTGCGAGAGCTCTACAAGACGAGGGCCTTCGTCTTCCTCCTGAGCGTTCGTAGGCATGCTTGAGGCTGGATAACCTGACACTCCTGGCAAGCCAGAGAAAGCATGCGGGCTCGAAAGAGCAGGCATGCTAAACTGGCTGGCTTGACCAGGAGCAGGCGCCGTGGTATTGCGCGGGGCGCTTAGCGCCTTACCACAGCCTTGGCCAGCACCTGCTACACTCTCGGCAAGCTGAGGTATGCGGTACATCTGGCCGTCAGATCCAACCCGGGCCACCTTCTGCGCCATGAACCCTACTCCTGCGTGAGTAGAACCATGGATAATGTTGCCTGTATTCCCCGCGAGGGGTGCACAGACGTCAATGTCAATGGTGGAAAATCCTGGCCTGATAAGCAGGCACCAGGCTCCAGCAACAACCGTCCATGGACCACCGGCGCGGCAAGCCTGCTGCCAATGTCCTGGATCACCCCCTCTAATGGGGCCACCTCTGAATCTTCGAAAACTGGTAAAACCCTAGAGAAACCAGATTCAGAGGCGGGGATTATCTGCTCTGAAGCAGATGAAGAGGGCAACAAAAGATTTGGTCCAGGAAGCATGCCACAGAGCAACTCTGGAACCAAATCTTTGATTGTCCTCTTCATCTCTCCCAACATCTCAACACGGAAGGCCTCCATATCCACAGAGGACGAGGCCTTCCTCTTACCCTTCTTACCAGGTACTTCTCTCTTAGATATTCTCTCCTCCTCAGCCACCTTCTCCTTTGCCTGTAACGACAAAAGGTTAGACATTAACTCGGCCCCCCCCCCCCCCCCCCCCCCCCGCCCCCACTGTTTACATATGTCGCATTTAAGCAACGGTCCACAGGGACTGCACTGGAAACATAAGTGCGGGGCGAATCGGTCCTTCAAAAAGCGACCACACGAGGGACACCCAGGTCTCTGAAACAGGCCCGAGGATGAAGACAATGAGTATTTTAGTTAATAGAATTACTAACTCAAAACCAAAATAAAAGGAGAGGAAAAGTGGTCCTACAGACCACCTATAAAGATAATAAACCAGCGTTGGGCAAAACTTTAAATGTTAATAAAGTGCACGGCTGATTATGGCGTCATAACTTCAAAAATAAGAAGTTAAATTGATCCGAAACAAACATCCAGGTGTAAGGACGAATTGTATTCATATCCAGAGCATCTTAACTGGAAAGGATAGTGTATACAGACTATACAAACACCAGATATACAATGATGAAATGGCAGCAGATTTTATAAATATTTTCAAATATAATTGAAGTGCCTAATATCATAACTAGAATACCTGAGTCTTTAGCATAGACAAACCATCCGATCTGATGAACTGGAAGCTCCACCAACTCTATGACCTCTTAACTATCTCCACCTATAAGGGGAAGGAAGTGGACCAAGAGGGCAAAGTGAGAAGACCTTCTTCCGAGGCCTCCAACTCACTGGGCACAGATTTTTGGTTAGATAACCTAACAATGTTAGTAGGAAATGGAACCTTGGTGGAGAGAAAAACAAACCCTCTGACGACGTGCTGTCTTTTTCAATCATAGATAGAGACCTGTGGACATAAACACACAGAGAGATTAGTATTTCATAGCGCCATTTAGAAATAAACCATTTATTTTAGGCGCTTATCACAATAAACACGAGTCCCGGAAACACATTACAACGGGACAAACTTGCTAAAATATACTAGAAGTCACCTGATGAATCAGTCCTGGGCCCTCCTCCGGAGACAACACGCCTTTCTGCAGCTCAGACATCATTCACAAGCGACTTTAGTATTTAGAAACTAGCACAACTTTTCAGAACAGGAGGAAAACTTTTGAGCAAAAAAATTGCATAGGACTCCCAGCCAATAAATTAGTAAAGAGGAAGTACTAGTCGGCGCTTGCGCCGTGGTGGGGCAGGCATCCGCCTGACTGACTTCCCACTACCAGTAGAGGCACCTTACTTTTTTAATCTGAGTGTTTTATTGAGTGAAAGCCGATATTTAGCAATATCAAAGAGTATTAGGGAGGTAAGTAATACTCTTGAAGTGAAATCGGGTGTGCTTTAATATCGAATAAAATAGGCAATTCCCACATCACCACCTACCTGCTTCACACCACCCCCAATACAATAGAAAATGAACTTCATATTAAATAGATCCAATGGTTACAAGGATCATGGTAGATAACCTCTCAACCAATCGGAAGAAAGTAAGACAATCTACAGCTACGTCTGCTTGTTAACCCTTTAATGGTCAAACTGGGCAAAATCAGCCTTTGCAGTGACATTCAGAAATGTTCATTTGAAGGTCAAGTTTTTTGAAAATTTACCACTGGAACGACTGACTTAAAGCTCTTGTTCCATTAAATATAGATACTTTTGCATGAGATATGAGATGCTTGTTCAATTTACCCAGCATGCAATGCTACCCGGCGTGCAATGCTACCCAGCATGCAATGCCCTGACACCATAATCGTTGTAACTATCAGACGCCATATTCGTTTAGTCTATTGTCTGCATAACCCAGGATTTCCAAAACAAAACCAACTTTCTTTCACGTGCAAATAGTCATTTGTCCTCCAGCCCTGGAAGCGTAACCATGCATGTAGGGTGTATTCACGGCAGTACATTCGACAGTCTGGGTTTCAATACTATTCAGAGAAAGTGTGTCAATGTCCAGGAGAAAAAAGGAGAAAGCTTTTATATACATTGACAGTAATTTGCGTGAAAGCTGTTGCCATCAATGGCAGCACCAACATTCAGTCAAATTGTTGTCAAAATAATTAGTATGTAATGCAATTACTACCTGCTATATATTTGATACAAATTTCATTGAAGTGTTGCTGCAACAGCTTTCACTCTATGTATTCTAAAATAATCATCATAAATTTCAGTCAACACTTCCTAAAGATTTGAAGAGCAATTTGACTGGAAGCTGTTGCTGACTAAGGCACCAACAATGTTATCAAATGGTTGTCCATAGAATCACACGGTGCTCAGTATTACTATCTAAGTAGAGTGAGTATATGCCCAAAACACGCTTTGCCTGCACGAAGGAAATATCTCGCCTAGCTAGTGTGTACGTTTCTGTTTGACCAATGCATTTCAAACAAATGCACAAATCTGTCAACAAAACATACACGCCATTTGCTAAGCATTTATTCTTAGCGAAAACGCGTATATAGGCCTACGCTCAATTAAACTAAATAGTAATATATTGATTGCACGTGTGTGGATAATAATTTGACAATGTTATTGGTGCCTTAGAAACCAACAACTTACAATCAAATTGCTATTCAAATCTGTAGCGAGAGTCGACTAAATATTACTATGATTATTTTAGAATAGAGCGACTCAAAGCTGCTGTAGTAACAATTTTCATTCGTTATCAAATCTGTCCCAGGTAGTGATCGCATTACCCAATAATTAGTTTGAAAACAATTTTACTGAATGTTGTTGCTGTCATTGATAGCAATAACTTTCATGCAAATCATTGTCAAAATATATATCTTCACTAGTTTTCTCCTGGAAATTGACGCAGTTGCGCTGAACAGTATTGAAATGCAGGCCGTTGAATGTACTGCCGTGAATAGTATGCCCTATTTGAGGGTTAAAGGATCTAACAATTGGGTAATGGGTGAAAAGCTTTAAAAATCAAAAGCCGTGAAGAGTTAACATATTCAGCATATAAACCATTCAAATCCTGTCTTTGTTCTCAATCAGTCCTGTGAGAACTGGGTAAAAGCTGAAATTTCGTCAATGAGCCAGTCATTACAAGTAGTAATTTATTTTAAATACTCTTATTTTGATCTCCAAATGGGTATTTCTCAAAATTAATTCTGAAGCTATTTTTGGACTGTAAAAGCATCATCATGTGACTCCAATGGTCAGGTTGTGCTTAGAGCATGATTAATTTAGCACTTTAATGATCCAATCTGGGCAAGAAAAGAAATAGTTGCTCATTGAATGTAGTAGTAGTGTCAGGAGTAAAATGATACCACCTCCCTCAACTGGCTGTTGTTCGGCGATCTGTGGCCCCCACCGCCCTCTCAATCCCTGGGGCATAGGTTGTTGAGACAGGGGACACCACGGAGCGCCGAATGGCTACGAGGGAGGTAGTATCATTCCGACCCTACTACTAGCAGGGTCTGAACACCCATTTAGAGACAAGCCTCCACAGTGATATACACCACTGATCGCCGATCAACCACACCAGAAGGGCCTATCTCTCTCTCTATTCTGTGTAGGCTCAGACAAACACGTAGTCTCTGCCAGAGGCGCATCGGCATGATGGGACCACCCATAGGGGCTTCCCTCTACCTTGACAATGCTCACCTGGGAGGAGGCTAAAGTAATTAGCATTTGAACCAGGGCAGACTCTGGTATGTTCACATGTTATGCAGAGAATCTGGTGCTGAGCAGGGGTCTCCAGCAGACAACCACGTCCTACCCTCTCCACCCCATAGAAGTGGCAGACAGACTCGATCTCTTTACGTGGGTGAAAGCGGTCATAAATGTTTCTCCGCAAGTGGTCGACCCAAGGATTGTACAGGGGGTCATCCCGGAAGTGGGCCCACTTGGCATCCAATATCATGGCAGTCTCAGCGCCCCTGTGCCACTTCTGTAGACGCCAGCACGAGCAGTATGATGAGAATCATGGCTATATATGAAGAGTTAAACTGAACAGAGTGAACCCCTCGAGAAATATCTGTGCCAAATCGAGCCCTGTTCCATCCGGATCAATAGTGATCTTCATCCCCTTAGGGGCAGGGGCTAGCTGCTTCACTCTGCCGCCAGCTAAGAAATGTAGCTCTAGGACAATATGAGTCGTTTGTGGGCTAGTGAGTCCGACTCGCTGAAGCAGTTTAACAGCACCCTTGACTTTGGAGACATGTGACACACCATCTACCCGTAGGGGGCCCTCCTGGAGGTTAACAGCTTCTTCTGGTCCATCGAATGGACGACGCAGCAGGAGCTTTCCACCTGTAACCCCGATCCGGTGACCCACCCTCGTCAGGGAGACACCATCACCTATGTAGGTGAGGAAGGATGATCCCCGATTGTAGAGCTTTCAAACTGTCCCAACCTCTATGTCAATGACTGCGGGAGGCCTATATAGGGGCAACCATGTTTGCCAGTCACCCTCAGGTCCAGCGCGGTACCACACTTCATTCTTCTCAGATATGAACTGCAGGTTTTTTGCCAGGGTCAATAGCAGGCCATCGTGGGCCATCGGCGGGGCACCACTCGAATAGGGTTTGACCAGATGAAAGGTGAGGTCGTTATTTAGGGTGTTGATGTCTGCCACCTCTGTATCCGAGAGCTCAATCAATGGCTCAAGGATGTACTTCCTCTTCGGGAAATCGTACCGAAACACGATCTTGTTGCCATCTATGTTGCGACACATCCTTGAGGTCTGTGAGCAGCTCAACCCCATCACTACCAATGGGGTGGAGGGAGAATGCCTTTGAGCTTGCTTCATACTGTAGGGCGAATGACTTGCCATCGCTCTCTTCTACCTTGGCAGCATCAACTGCGTACACATCTGCCAGGTCAGCAAGACCAGTCGAGTGAGCAAATATGGGTTCCATAGCACGCTATAGGAGGGGTTTAAACAGGACATATAACCATGACGATTGTCCGACTGCTGCTCTCCAGTGGTGAGAACGTAATCTCACCCTCTCTAGAGGGGAGATGGGTGGTACAGTACTGTGTAGAATGAGTCCTCTTCGAGGTGCCCCGCCCCAGCAGGGCACAACATACATACACGCTGATGTGTTACATCAAACTCCAGGCAGTGCACACAGTAGCTCACTGGTAGAAGTCGGCCGGGACGTGATAGAGTGTCTCCCAGGTGTCAACGGCAACCTATGGACAGCTATCAGTCCTAGCCTGTTCACACCTGTAAATCACCTGTTTGACAGCCCCTTCATTAACATATATGCCAGCACGGATGGGGTATCAGACGCCCATTTAGAGTTTACCCTCTTATTACTCATTGACTTGACATGCTATCACACCAGGAATATCTGACCTTTGCCGAGATGATGAAGAGCCCGCTACAGGGTTACCCTTTCATGACCCCTGCACAGATGCTCGCACAGCAACAGATCAGTCAACAAGAAGGAGAGCGATTACAGCGGGAGAGCTGGTATCAACAGAACGCGAGCATTGCAAGGAGGTGAAGGAACAGTGAAGGTTCCCGATACTGGCAGGCCCTCTTGGAGGAGAGTAAGCGGGACGATGTCTTCACATGAATCCTTCTATGCCTCATGAGCAGATTCTGCAGGTGATGCCGTTTAAGCCTCCAGGTATACTATGGCAAAATCAGAGTGGAGGAAGCAACCAGAACTATACCCCTCCCTGACGGTTGACGAGGGCGGTACCATCCACGGCTGGCGACTCGAGCAGATAGATCCCAAAAGTAAAGTCGAATGAATGAGGCCGAGGATCTTCGTTCGCGGGCTCCGCTACTTCGTCCGCGGTCTCCGCTGCTTGAGGACCTTCGCTAAAGCTACTTCGTCAGAAGCTTGAGGACCTTCGTCAGAAGTTACTTCGTCCGCGGTCTCCGCTGCTTGAGGACCTTCGCTAGAAGCTACTTCGTCAGGTGGAGTAAGATTATACTGTCGCTGAAACTCTTTCCAGTGACGGTCCATGTATCTGGGACTCTCTGCCTATGGTACTTCTCACGGAAGACCTTTCCCCATGAGGCTATAGCCTTTGACTTGCTCCCAGGTCATTTCTGTTCCTTTTTCTTTTTTGTCTTTTTCTTCTTTTTCGGGTAATTTCAGAAATGCTGCCAGATCCCTGGCCAATTCCTTGCGCCCTGCTAGGGTGAAGATGTGCGTAAAAACCCTGACCCCGAGGGCTTTATGTACTTTAGACTGGAGTCTATCCAGCATCTCTCGCTCTTCCTGGCTATGGAGGCAAAATACGTCAGCCCACTTCCCGACCATTAGTAGATCTTTGGGGGCGACCCTCGCCCTTTGGAGAGCTAGAATAACAGGACTGTTGGTTGGGGACACAGGCAGGGGTGGTACCTCGCCCTGGGGGCTGTCAAACTTCCGGTAGAGTATCTGAATCAGGAGTTCTTTTGTACTACGAGCTAGCGCTTCTTCCTCTATGGTGGCCAGTATCTCCGCATCAGACGGAGGTGTGACCTTGGCTCGCTCGTGGATAATGTTGATGTCACGAAGCAGTCCTTGGACCCTGTCACAGTGGGACAGTGCACGCCATGGCTGTCATGCTAACTGTCGTGCCGACTTGTCCTGCTGCCTATAAACAATGTGCTGGAGAACTTTACCAAACATGGCAGCCATTTAAAACCCCCAACAGAGGCCCCTTTAGTGGGTTGGTCTGTAGTTTTATCAACCACTATAAAAACATACTTACCGTTCAATCACTACTTGCTAAATCAAATATCTGCATTTAGCTATCAGAATAAAATTTTTATGCTCGCTTACATACTCCCTAATGCCAATACCATCACCATGTAGACCCTCAACCAGGCTTCTGGTAGAGGGACCCCCTGCATTAGCCTTACAGTAGACTGGCACCAGTCTGTACACACTCCCTGGTGACGCCTGTCACTAAGCACGCTCGCGCATGCGCAGTAGGTCCCAAATGTGAAAACTGATTCACTTTTCTAAATTTAAGTGCCATATATCCAGACTAGATTCTCAAATCAATACCCAGCGGGGTGGCTGAGGCCGGGTCATAGTGATTGAATGGTAAGTATGTTTTTATAGTGGTTAATAAAACTACAGACCAACCCACTAAAGGGGGGGGGGTGGGTTGTTATTACACCACAAAAACATCCATTACCATTCAATCACTACTTGCTAAACCCGTAGATTTGGTCAGTGTCCCACTACGAAACTTTGGTGGGAGGAGATTTGAGAATCCATAAGCAAGGATAAAAATCAAACAAAACATAACCAAATGTTAATAACATAACATAATGGTGCATCTTAATCAATTACACAGTGATTATCAAACAAGGATTTCTTTAAACTTAAAGAAATAAATAAAAACCAAAGAACAACTCACACCATTACACGCAGACACACGGTCCTAATGAAAATGGTGGGATGTGCTTGGTAAATGGTCTTCAGCCTTTTTAGTTAAAATCATAAAGTTCCTGCTGCCCTGTAGGTGGGGCTTAGAATACACCTTCCGTATCCTCTGCATGTTATAAGAGGCGACTAAAGGAGGTAAGGGTGAGGTAACCCTGACAGCAACCTCGAGTGCTGAAGACGGCGGTTCCAGGCCACACGGCGCACTCTAATAAACCATGGATCCACGCACTTAACGCTTATGATCATGTCGATAGTCACTTACAGGACTGGCAGTATGATCAGCGAACGAAAAGAAGAAGATAAAGTTCCTAAAAAAGGAAGCCGCTAGGCTCTGGTCTTTTAAATAAAAAGTAGTAAAAGTAGACTCGGATTTCCATCCTGCAACTTGCATAACTTCGTCTACAGAAGAGCCAGCAAAAAGGGCAAAAGAGGTAGCCATCCCTCTAATAACATGAGCTTTAATGTGACTGGTCTCACAAATCCATCAGGGAATAGATGCCCTAGAGACTGGACTGGCTAACCCCTCCTCATACGGAACCCAGAAAAGGGACAGATCGGATCTCTAAAAATCAGAACAACGCTTATAAACTTTTAGAGCTCTGACAGGACACCCAAATCTGTCAGCCGGAGAAAAGGAGGTTAACGATTGTAAAATAATCGGCTTAGCTGGATAACGGATTGATTGAGTCTTTGATAAACAAAATCCCTTCAAGGATATAAGACCAGACCGTCCCCAGATTCGATAAACCTATCCTTTTCAGCAGAAAACATGGATTTCGGATCATCTTCTAGCAGAAGCAGATGCAATTAGAAAAACGGTCTTAAAAGTTAAAAGCTTCAAGCTAATCGTAGAGATAAGTTCGAAATGATGACCTGCCCAAAAACCTGAAGAACCAGAGCCAAGTTCCAGGAAGGCAAAGGTTTAACACCTGTAGGACGAATATTACCTAAACCTCTGATCAAAAGATTAAGAACGTTAGTATCTTCAACTTCAGCGTTCAACAAACAAGGAAGAGAAGATGCAAAAGAAAATCTATATCCTCTTACAGTGTTAGCAGACAGATGTAGAGTCGAACAGATAAGATACAGAGTCTAACACCTGGGAAACAGAATCAGGCACGAGACCTTGATCTGAACACCATTCTCCAAAAATCTTAAGCCGACCCTTGTAAACTCTTCGAGTCGACTCCCTCCTGGCAGAATCGATGATTTTCTGAGAACTTGTAGAAAGTTTATTCTCAAGGATCGAGCACTCGATATACTCCAAACGCACAGACTTAAGATTCCTGGGTTTGGATGATGGGAAGTACTAGAAGATCTCGCAGGTCTACAAACCAGATCCTTATTGGCCAAAAGGGAGCTATTAACAAAATTCTCGCAGATCTGGTCCCTGGCTTTCTTCAGAACCAAAAGAAATAAACGAAATCTAGGATTTCTTTTTTCACGAGAGAGTTGATACTTACCTCCCTAATACTTTTGATATTGCTAAATATTGGCTTTCACTCAATAAACACTCAGATTTAAAACAGTTAGGTGCCCCTACTGGGCAGGGAGTCAGAGCGTAGTCTGGCGGATGCCAGCCCCACCACCGCGCATGCGCAGACTAGCACTTCCTCTGACTAGATTATTGGCTGACACACATGCAACTATTAAGAGCCTGAAGACCGAGCCTCTGTGGGGTGGAGAGGCCGGGTCCGTATCTAGGGAGGTAAGTATCAACTCTCTCGTGAAAAAAGAAATCCTAGATTTCGTTTATTTCACTTCAAGAGTATACTTACCTCCCTAATACTTTTGATATTGCCAGAATTCGAAAGTGAATCTGGCGGGAGGGAGGCGAGGTCAAAAGACCAGCTCATCCCTATACGCTTTTCTGCGTTTAAGGCACTTAAACTTCTGAAACTGTAAGAAAAAACAGTCAGGATTTGACTAACCATCGGATAACACCACCGATGTATGAGAGATGACCGAATGTCATATGCGCTCCCCCCCCCCTCCTTCCTGGGAGGAAGAGTCGACTGACCTCAATGTCCTATACGCTCTCTACGTACAAGTGCCATGTACTACAGGACAGAGACGAAAAAGCTCCATTTTCGTAACTCTCAACAATGAACCACACAAATACACAAACCATCACCATATTAATAACGGGTAATCGTGACAATACAATCAACAACGGACAACACATGAACAAGACTGACCTTGTTGAAAATGGCTGCTGACATCATCTTCCCATTGGTAAAGACTGATGCAGGCCCAAAAAAGTGGGTGTTTCCATAAATTAATTGTGAAATATATAAGTAATGAGGAAAAACCTCCTCAAAAAATATAAACCGATTTATTTTTTCAAAACCGACAAGGCGAGAGGATTAGAGGTGTCACGGAGATAATGGTCTGTAAAACTTGACTCACAGTGCCACTGAGCCACCGACATAATATCATCCACAGGGACCCCATTAAATAGGGCCGTGGATGTCACTACGCCACGGACACTGTGAGCCTTGGCCACGTCAACCTGCTTCCCGGTGGCGGATTTATGGCAAAACTGAATGCATTCCACAATCCACCTGGAAATGGTGTCCTTAGAAGCCCTCCCATGGGGTTCAATATATGACAACCATAACGCTGACTGGTCGGTGCGCCATGCCGCCGTACGTTGTTTGTACCGGCGCAGCGCCCGGACGGGACACCATGCTTTAGAATTAGGATCATATCTAGTTAAAGCAGGCAAAATAATAGGTTGACCTGGATATTTCAACGACTGATTTTTAGCCAAGAAATTAATCCTAGGTAGCAGCTTAAGGCCTTCCCCTGAAACCACAAAACGGTCATCCTCGGCTGATAAGGCATGAATTTCACTCCTATGCCTAGCCGAGGCCGCAGCAATTAAAAACACAGTCTTCAGTGTTAATAGTTTCATAGAAATGGAACTAAGTGGTTCAAAAGGCTTATCACCTAGTACTTGAAGCACTAGCGATAAACTCCAAGACGGAATCACAGGTGGATTCCTTGGTCTTAGATTGCCCATGCCTTTAATTAATACATTCAATGTATTTACTTCATCACTTCCCCTCTTAGCCAAGCAAGGAATAACAGACATTAATGCTGACTTATAACCAGCAATAGAGTTAGGCTTGAGGCTATAGGCATCATAGAGGTGACAGAGGAAATCAGCTACTACTTGAATAGATGAATCCATTGGATCAATACATCTTTTTGAGCACCACTCTGCAAATCTGTTGATTTTATAATTATATGCTCTGGAGGTTGACCCCCTCCTGGCTTTGGCCATAAACATGGCTGCTTGCTCAGAAAAGCCCTCCTTAATTCTAGATTCCTTGACAACATCCACGCAGTCAATCTGAACATTGACGGATTGTTGTGAAGGGCCTTGCCCTGGAAGATAATATCGTCCATCAGAGGCAGAGGAACCGGATTGCAGACCAGAAGGTCCAGCAGATCCGTATACCATGATCGGCTTGGCAAATCCGGGGCGATCAGAAGCACTTGGCATTCCTCTTGTCTGATTTTCTGAAGAATTTTTGGAATCAGGATTGCTGGAGGGAATGCGTATGCATACATTCTCCCCCAGCTGATAGCTAACGCATCTGTTGCGAAAGCGCTTGGATCCGGAATCGGAGAGACGTACGTCGTCATCTTCGCATTCTTCTTCGTTGCGAACAAATCGATGTTGGGTTTCCCCCAATGGTCGAACAGACGATCCGCCACACATTGATTTAGTTGCCATTCCGTGGGTAAAACACTCATCCTTCGGCTCAATGAGTCTGCTAGCAGGTTTAACCTTCCCGGAATATGAACTGCTTTCAAGGTAATCTGGTGATCCAGACACCAACAAAGCAGTTTCCATGTCATCATACAGAGACTGGGCGACTTCGTTCCGCCCTGGCGGTTTATGTAAGTCACAACTGTTGAGTTGTCTGAACGAATAAGAACAATCTTGCCCTGAACTTTCTGTAAGAAATGTTCCAGGCCCAGGACTACTGCTCTTAGCTCCAGTAGATTTATATGTTCCTTTGACTGTTCCAGATTCCAAAGCCCTGATATCGTGGATTCTTCCAGGCAAGCTCCCCAGCCCTCCATCGATGCATCTGTATACACAGTCACCTGAGGGTGGGGAGGGGTTAGCAAAACCCCCGGCAAGAGATTCTCTGTATTCAACCACCATTGCAGGTGGTGAATCAGAGGCGCCAACACTGACACATTCGAGTCCAGCGAACCTGTACTCTGGGTCCATTGTGTCATGAGAAACAACTGGATCGGCCGCCTGCATAAGGCGGCCTGAGGAATGACTGGTTCCAACGAAACCATCAACCCCAGCATTCTCAAGTAAACCCGTGCCAGGACATGACGACTGTCGCACACTGACTGAATCAACGAGATGAGTTTTTGAACTCTCTCCTGAGTAGGATAAACATATCCTGTCTCTAGATCGAAGAACATCCCCAGGTAAACAAACTTCTGGGATGGAGTCAGCTCTGATTTTGGGAAATTGATCACCCAGCCCAAGTCTGTGAGAATTTTCAAAACAATCTCCAGATTGGCGGACAAACTTTCCCGGGTGTGCGCTTTCAACAGCCAGTCGTCTATGTACGTGTGGACTGCTATGCTTCTCCTGCGGAGGTATGCTGTGATCGCAAGAACCACACGGGTGAAAACCCGAGGAGCCGTGGAAATTCCGAAGGGCAACACCCTGAATTCCCACTGTCTGCCCTGGAATGCAAATCTCAGGAAGCGACAGAAACTCCCGTGGATGGGGATGTGGAAATAAGCGTCCTTCAAATCTATCGACGCCGTCCACATCCCCCTCTCCAACCCCGCCAACACCGAGCGCACCGTTTCCATCTTGAAACTGGGCGTCTCGATGAACTTGTTCAATGGCTTGAGGTTGAGAATCGGTCTCCACCCTCCGGTGCGTTTTGTTACTAAGAACAGGGTTGAATAGAAGCCCGGACACCTTTGTGCCGGCTGAATAGCTCCTTTTTGTATGAGGGAATTTATTTCCTCCTCGATACACAACCTTTGCTCTGGATCCCTCGGAATGGGAGTCCAGACTGGCACCAGAGACAGTCGCGACGGCGGGCCTGTCATCCACTCTGGATGATACCCGACGGAAAGCCATCGCAAGACTAAACGGTCCTGAGTTAACCGTTCCCACTCTTGCATGTGGCCGGCTAGCCGGCCTCCCACCGGCCCACCTAGGGACCGCGGTGGACACGAGGCATGCAAGA
This sequence comes from Chaetoderma sp. LZ-2023a, assembly GCA_034401795.1. Taxonomy (NCBI): domain Eukaryota; kingdom Metazoa; phylum Mollusca; class Caudofoveata; order Chaetodermatida; family Chaetodermatidae; genus Chaetoderma; species Chaetoderma sp. LZ-2023a. The sequence goes on from CM067372.1 coordinate 69,142,331, forward strand.
GCGGCACTGTCTCCGTCGCCATACACACCGGCGTGGTTCTTACCGCGGTAAGCGTACTGTCAGGAACGATAACCACGCCCAGATCCTCGCGCGCCCCGCCCCGCCCCGCACGCACCTCGGTGCGCGGGCGGCTGCCTGGCTGACAGCGCCTGAGGAACCTGCGCCCCCCTCGCTGCTGGCCGAATCGCACGCGGCCGAGGCCGACGCTGCGACGGTGGCTGGCCACTGACCTGGCTAGCACCACCTCGAGCCTGCAGGGGACGATACGCCGGGGCCGCGGCACGAGCGTTAGCACGACGCAGCACATCAAACTGCTCGCGCAGCGCCCTCTGGTTATTCACCAGGGTGACCGTCTCTTGGAGGTGGCGACATCCCTCACCTCCAAAAAGACCAGGGCCCGTCATAGGCGTACGCAGTAGCCTATTGTACAGGTCCTGAGACGGGCACAGATTGTCCAGGGCAAACGTGCGTCTTGCCCTGACACTCCTGGTCACCGCCCGAGTCATACAGTCCAGCGCCAGGTTAATACCATCCTGGATGGATCGCTGGACAGTGACCGGACTTGGCTGGCGCGATGCGGATGCCGTTACTACCCCCTGCAACAGCTGGGAGACGTGGGACAGAGCGGCAATCGAAGCCCTCCCACTCTCCTCCGCATCACGCAACGCGGTATTCGCCGAACGCAACGCGTCCGCGCACAAGACACCCGTGTCAGAACGGGAGCCTGGCCGCGCATCCTCACCCAAAGCCGCGCGGTCATCCACGCTGGGCCTGGGTACCACACCGTACCGCTGGTAATCCAGGGGCACGATGCGACAACGCCTGGCCACCTCGCGAGGGGCCTTCGCGAGACGTCCACACGACTTAATGGACGACTCCGCCGCCTTGAACATGTCAACGACATGCTCCGCCAGCGGCAGAGAAGGCATAGCGTTAGCAGTCGGTTTCCCAGCTAACCACGGCGTGTGAACACGCTGGCTAGCCGACTGCTCCACGGGCAGATCAGGCCTAACGCTCACCAACCACTGGCAAGCGTCATACCAATCCTCCTCCGTGGCTAACTGCGAGCGCTCTACAAGACGGGGTCCGTCGTCTTCCTCCTGAGCGCAAGCAGTAGAGCTTGACGGCGGGTATGCTGATACACCTGGCAAGCCAGGGAATACACGTGGGCCTGACAGCACCGGCATGAGAATATCACTGGTTTGACCAGGAGCAGGCACCGTGGCAGAGCGCGGGGTATATATAGTCTCACCACGGGCCCGGCCAGCACCAGCAACACCCTCGGCAAGCCGAGGTATGCGGTACCGCTGGCCATCAGCAGCGCCCTGGGCCACCACCTGAGCCACGGACTTTACTCCAGGGTGAGTAAAACCGTGGAATAAGGCGCCTGTATTCCCCGCGAGGGGTGCACAAACGTCTTCATCCATGTCCACGTCGTCAGACGGCGACCCTAGCAGGTAATCCTCATTACCCTGGTCAGAAAGATTAGACCCCGGGTCAGCAAAGAGAGCTAACCCGGGCTGACCAGGAACGGTGCCATAGGAGGTACTGGCCACCGCGGCGTGCGGATACCCCTGGACTGATAAGCAGCCCGCGGGTTCCAGCGACAACCGTCCACGGTCCCCTATCGGCGCGGCAATAAGCCTGCTGCCAGGGCCATGGAACGCCCCCTCTAATGGGGCCACCTCTGAATCGTCGAACAACGGAAGCGGACTAAGGAAAATCGATCCAGAGGCGGGGATTACCTGCTCCGAAGCCGATGATGAGGACAGTAAAGGATTTGGTCCAGGAAGCATGCCACGAAGCAACCCTGGAACCAAATCCTTTATTGTCCTCTTCATCTCTCCCAACATCTCGGTCCGGAAGGCCTCCATATCCACCGCGGACGAGACCTTCCCCTTACCCTTCCTACTTACAACCTCTCGTTTCCGCTTCTTCTTCTTCTCCTCCTCTACCACCTTGTCCGTCGCCTGTAAGCAGCACAAGAATTCGGACATTAACTCGCCCCCCCCCAGTGCTTACATATGTCACAATTAACCAATGGACCACAAGGGCTACATTGAGAGCACAGATGCGGCCAGAACTTTACATGAATAAAACGACCACAGGACGCGCAACCCGGTCCCTGAAACAGGGCAAAGGACAAGGAGTATGAGCAACTAGTTAAGCTTAGAAACTCAATCCAACTCAAAGAGAAGGAAAACGATCATAAAGATCAATATACATCAGAAAACAGCATAGCGCTTGAATAGCTGATAAACACATAGCCAGGCTGATTATGACGTCATTAATCCCGTGACAGGAAAAATTCGATCCCAACAAAACATCCAAGTGCAAGGACGAATTGTATGCTGAATGGATAAGTCGACTACACAACCATCAGATACATATAGATAACTCTTTTCTGGCAAAAATGTTAATTATCTCCCTTTGTTTGTTTACAATAATTAACATCACCACATTATCAATAACTAGATACCTGACACTTTGTATAGACAAACCATCCAACGTGACGAACCGGAGAACTCCACCATCTGCACGCCTCTTAACTCTCTCCACCTCATGGGGAAGGAATTGGATCAAGAGGGCAAAGTGAGAAGACCTTTATACTAGGCCTCCAACTCACTGGACATATTTTTCATTTGGTTAGATAACCTAACAGTGTTAGTAGGAAATGGAACCATGGTGGAGAGAAAACTAACTCTCTGCAACTGTGATGTCACAACCTAGCGTCATACAGACCTGTGGACAGAAACAGAAAGAGAAATTAGTCCTAGGTAGCACCGAGTTGACCTAAACCAACTAACTAAGGCGCTTATCACGGTAAACGCGAGTCCCGGAAACACAATACACCGGGAAGAAAACTCGCTAATTTTACTAGAAGTCACCTGATTTAAAGGTCCTAAGTCCTCCTTTGGCGAATTGATACTTCCCGCCATCCAAAAAAGTGACTATCACACCAAACAACACCACTTAAACTAGTTTAAGATAAAGAAAAGCTTCAGCACAAAAAGACATGTGTGAACTCTCTGCCAATAATCTAGCAAAGAGGAAGTGCTAGTCTGCGCATGCGCGGTGGTGGGGCTGGCATCCGCCAGACTACGCTCTGACTCCCTGCCCAGTAGGGGCACCTAACTGTTTTAAATCTGAGTGTTTATTGAGTGAAAGCCAATATTTAGCAATATCAAAAGTATTAGGGAGGTAAGTATACTCTTGAAGTGAAATCAGGATTGTGGGAGGGAACGCATAAGCGAAGATTCCTGACCAGGACTGAGACAGGGCGTCCACAGCCCACGCCCAAGACAATTGGTCCGCAAGAAAACTCAGACAGCCTGGGACATGAGTGGACACTAGGAAAATTTGATTCATGCGACACCACATGTTGAGGTTCCACACTTCCAAGTACAGGAGAGACGACTTTGTGGCCCCCTGCCTGTTGATATAAGAGACTACCGTCGAATTGTCCGATCGAATCGAGAACTAGAGACCCTTAACCTGACTGTCCGAAAAGGGAGACATGAAAGATAAAATCTGTGCAATCAGACATGTCGCAAAAAGATTGGATTTAGTGACATCCCAAGAAAATAAACGAAATCTAGGATTTCTTTTTTCACGAGAGAGTTGATACTTACCTCCCTAATACTTTTGATATTGCTAAATATCGGCTTTCACTCAATAAAACACTCAGATTAAAAACAGTTAGGTGCCCCTACTGGGCAGGGAGTCAGAGGTAGTCCGGCGGATGCTCGCCCCACCACCGCGCATGCGCCGACTACTACTTCCTCTGGCTCATTTATTGGCTAACACATGCAACTACCAAGAGCCTGAAGACCGAGCCTCTGTGGGGCGGAGAGGCCGGGTCCGTATCTAGGGAGGTAAGTATCAACTCTCTCGTGAAAAAAGAAATCCTAGATTTCGTTTATTTCACATCAAGAGTATACTTACCTCCCTAATACTTTTGATATTGCCAGAATTCGAAAGTGAATCTGGCGGGAGGGAGGCGAGGTCAAAAGACCAGCTCTTCCCTATACGCTTTCAAGCGTTTAAGGCACTTATGACGTCTGAAACTGTGTGAAAACACAGTCAGGATTTGATAAACCATCGGATAACACAACCGATGCCTGAGAGATGACCGATTTGTCATATGCGCTCCCCCCCCCCCCCCCTTTGGGAGGAAGATTAAATGACCTCAATGTCCTACACGCTCTCTTCGTACTAGTGCCAAGTACTATAGGACAGAGACGAAAAGGCTCCATTTTCGTATACTCTCTCTAAAGAACCACAACCCACATAAACCATCACCATATTAATAACACTGGGTAACGTGACAATACAAAACAATGAACAACACATGAACAAGACTGACCTTGTTGTACTAGGAAGCTGTCATCACGATTCCAGTAGAGAAGGATGATACAGTCCCGACAAGTGGTTGTCACCGTCGCTGAATGGCGAAGTATATAAGCAATGCGGAAGCACTCTTCACAACATAAAGCGGTTATTGTTTCAAAATCGACAAGGCGAGAGGGTTAGAGGTGTCACGGAGGTAATGGTCTGTAAAACTTGACTCACAGTGCCACTGAGCCACTGACATAATATCATCCACAGGGACCCCATTAAACAGGGCAGTGGATGTCACGACACCGCGGACACTGTGAGCCTTGGCCACGTCAACCTGTCGCCCGGTGGCGGATTTGTGACAAAATTGAATACATTCCACAATCCACCTAGAAATGGTGTCCTTAGACGCCCTACCATGGGGTTCAATATATGACAACCATAACGCTGACTGGTCGGTACGCCACTCCGAAGTACGCTGTTTGTACCGGAGCAGCGCCCGTACGGGGCACCATACTTTAGAATTAGGATCATATCTAGTTAAAGATGGCAAAAAAATAGGCTGACCTGGATATTTCAATGACTGATTTTTAGACAAGAAATTAATCCTAGGTAGAAGCTTAAGGCCTTCCCCTGTAACCACAAAACGGTCAACCTCGGCTGATAAGGCGTGAATTTCACTCCTACGCCTCGCCGAGGCCGCAGCAATTAAAAATACAGTTTTAAGAGTTAACATTTTCATAGAAATGGAACTAAGTGGTTCAAAAGGCTTATCACCTAGCACCTGGAGCACCAGTGATAAACTCCAAGACGGAATCAGTGGAGGATTCCTTGGTCTTAGATTGCCCATGCCTTTAATTAATACATTTAATGTACTTACTTCATCACTCCCCCTATTAGCCAAGCAAGGAATAACAGTCATTAAAGCTGATTTATAACCAGCAATAGAGTTAGGCTTGAGGCTATAGGCATCATATAGGTGACAGAGGAAATCAGCCACTACCTGAATAGATGATTCCATTGGATCAATACATCTTTTTGAGCACCACTCTGCAAATCTGTTGATTTTATAATTATATGCTCTGGAGGTTGACCCCCCTCCTGGCTTTGGCCATAAACATGGCCGCTTGCTCAGAAAAGCCCTCCTTAATTCTAGATTCCTTGACAACATCCACGCAGTCAATCGGAACATTGACGGATTGTCGTGAAGGGCCTTGCCCTGGAAGATAAGGTCGTCCATCAGAGGCAGCGGAACCGGATTGCAGACCAGAAGGTCCAGCAGATCCGTATACCACGATCGGCTTGGCCAATCCGGGGCGATCAGAAGCACTTGGCACTCCTGCTGCCTGATTTTCTGAAGCACCTTTGGAATCAGGATTGCTGGGGGGAATGCGTATGCATACATTCCCTCCCAGCTGATAGCTAACGCATCTGTTGCGAAAGCGCTTGGGTCTGGAATCGGAGAGACGTACGTCGTCATCTTCGCATTCTTCTTCGTTGCGAACAAATCTATGTTGGGTTTCCCCCAATGGTCGAACAGACGATCCGCCACACATTGATTTAGTTGCCATTCCGTGGGTAAAACACTCATCCTTCGGCTCAATGAGTCTGCTAGCAGATTTAACCTCCCCGGAATATGAACTGCCTTCAAGGTGATCCCATGATCCAGGCACCAACAAAGCAGTTTCCATGTCATCATACAGAGACTGGGCGACTTCGTTCCGCCCTGGCGGTTTATGTAAGTCACTACTGTTGAGTTGTCTGATCGAATTAGAACACTCTTGCCCTGAACTTTCCGTAAGAAATGTCCCAGGCCCATGACTACTGCTCTTAATTCCAGTAGATCGATATGTTCCTTTGACTGTTCCAGATTCCAAAGCCCCGATATCTTGGATTCTTCCAGGCAAGCTCCCCACCCCTCCATCGATGCATCTGTATACATCGTTAACTGAGGGTGAGGAGGGGTTAACATTACCCCCGCCAGGATATTCTCTATCTTCAACCACCATTGAAGGTCATGAATTAGAGGCTCCAACACTGACACGCTTGAGTCCAGTGAACCTGTACTCTGGGTCCATTGTGTCATGAGAAATAACTGTATCGGCCGCCTGCGTAATGCCGCCTGAGGAATGACTGGTTCCAGAGAAACCATCAATCCCAGCATTCTCAGATAAACCCGTGCCAGGACATGACGACTGTTGCACACTGACTGTATTACTGAGATGAGTATCTGTACCCTCTCCTGAGTAGGATAAACATATCCTATCTCCAGATCGAAGAACATTCCCAGGTAAACAAACTTCTGGGATGGAGTCAGCTCTGATTTTTGAAAATTTAATATCCTGCCTAAATCTGTGAGAGTTTTCAAAACTATCTCCAGATTTGCTGATAAACTTTCCTGGTTGTGTGCTTTTAACAGCCAGTCATCTATGTATGTGTGGACTGCTATGTTTCTTCTGTGGAGGTATGCTGTCATCGCAAGAACCACCCTGGTGAAGACCCGAGGAGCCGTAGAAATTCCAAAGGGTAACACCCTGAATTCCCACTGTCTGCCCTGGAATGCAAATCTCAGGAAGTGACGGAAACCCCTCGCTATTGGAATGTGGAAATAAGCATCCTTCAAATCTATCGAAGCTGTCCACATTCCCTTCTCCAACCCTGCCAACACCGATCTCACAGTTTCCATCTTCAAACTGGGTGTGTCTATGAACTTGTTCAATGGCTTGAGGTTGAGAATTGGTCTCGACCCTCCAGTGCTTTTCGTTACCAAGAACACGGTTGAATAGAAGCCCGGGCAATTTTGTGCCGGTTGAATTGCTTCCTTGTGTATGAGGGAATTTATTTCCTCCTCTATACACAACCGCCGATCTGGATCTCTTGGAATTTGAGTCCAGACCGGCACCAGAGACAGTCGCGATGGTGGACCTGTTATCCAGTCGGGATGATACCCGACTGAAAGCCATCGCAAGACTAAACGGTCCTGAGTCAACCGTTCCCACTCTTGCATGTGGTTGGCCAATCGGCCTCCCACTGGTCCACCTAGGGAGAGAGGTGGACATAAGTAGCGCAAGAATGGCACTGTCTCCTGGTGCAGATGCACTGGAGTAGCTCTTACTGTGGTAATCACCCTGTCAGGTACGATTACCATGACCAGATCCTCGCCCACCACGGCCCGCACCGCACGCACCACGGTGCGCGGGCGGCTGCCTGGCTGGCTGCGCCCCCCTCGCTGCTGGCCGAAGCGCATGCGGCCGTGGCCGACGCTGCGCTGGTGGCTGGTCTCTGACCTGGCCACCGCCACCTCGAGCCTGCAGGGGACGACACGCAGGGGGAGCCGCGCGAACGCGCTCTCTACGGAGCACTTCAAATTGCTTCCGTAATGCCCTCTGGTTATTGACCAGGGTAACCATCTCCTGGAGATGGCTACATCCCTCACCTCCAGAGACCAGGACCTGTCATAGGCATACGCAGCAGCCTATTATACAAATCCTGGGACGGGCACAAGTTATCAAGAGCAAACGTGCGCCTCGCCCGGACACTCCTGGTTACAGACCGGGTTAACCAGTCCAAAGCCAAGTTAATTCCATCTTGGATGGCTCTCTGGACAGTCACCGGACTAGGCTGACGTAATGCGGATGCCATTACGACCCCCTTGTAACAACTGTGAGACATGCGAAAGCGCGGCAATGGACGCCCTCGAACTCTCTTCCGCATCATGTAATGCGGTGTTAGCCGAACGCAACACGTTCAAACACAGTGCTCCCGTGTCAGACCGGGAACCTGGCCGCGTATCTTCACCCAGCGCTGCATGGTCATCCGTGCTTGGCTTCGGTACTACACCGTATAGCTGATATTGATCAGCTGTAATACGGCACAGCTTTGCCACTTCGCGGGGGGGGCCTTCGCTAAACGTCCATGTGCACTAATAGATGTCTCCGCCACAGTGAACATATCAACAATATGATCAGCTAATGGCAAAGATGGCATAGCGGTAACAGTCGGTTTACCTGCCAGCCACAGGCGCTGGTCCCGTTGACTGGCCGTCTGAACCACGGCAAGATCTGGTCTGACGTTAATTAGCCACTGACAAGTGTCAGACCAGTCTTCCTCTGTGGCCACCTGTGAATGCTCTACAAGACGAGGGCCTTCGTCATCCTCCTGAGCAATCACAGGTGTGTACGTGGCTGAAGGAACTGATACGCCTGGCAAGCCAGAGAAAGCATGCGGGCCTGAAAGAACAGGCATGCTAAACAGACTGGCTTGACCAGGAGCAGGCGCCGTGGCATTGCGTGGGGAAAATTTCACCACACCACGGCCCTGGCCAGCACCTGCTACACCATCGGCAAGCCGCAGTCTGCAGTAAAACTGGCCATCAGATCCAGCCCGGGCTACCTTCTGCGCCGTGAACACTACTCCTGCGTGAGTAGTACCGTGGACAATGTCGCCCGTGTTCCCCGCGAGGGGTGCACGCACATCAATGTCCATGGCCACGGCGCCAGAAGAAGAACCCGGCAGATAATCCTCTTCTTCCTGGCCAGAAAGATTAGACTCCAGGTTAGCAAAGAATGCTAACCCGGACTGGCCAGGAGAGGTACCATAGGAGGAACTGGTACCTGCAGGGTGCGGATAATCCTGGCCTGATAGGCAGGCAGGTTCCAGCGACACCTGACCACGAACAACCGGCGCAGCAAGCCTGCTGCCAGTGTTTTTACCATGGATTTTACCCTCTATTAGGGCCACCTCTGAATCATGGTAAAAAACTGATAGGTCCCTAAATAGCACCTATTCAGAGGCTGGGATTATCTGCTCCGGAGCAGATGAAGAGGACAACGAAAGATTTGGCCCAGGAAGCATGCCACAAAGCAATTCTGGGACCAAATCTTTAATTGTCCTCTTCATCTCTCCCATCATCTCAATACGGAAGGCCTCCATATCCATAGCGGACGAGGCCTTCCTATTACCCTTCTTACCAGAAGCCTCTTTCTTACTCTTCCTCTCCTCCTCTGGAGCCTTCTCCCTGGTCTGTAATGAGAGAAATTCAGACATTATCTCCCCACCACCCCCCCCCCATCTTTTACAGATCTCACATTTAAGCAATGGCCCACATGGGCTGCACTGGGAGCATAAATGGGGGAAGAACTTGTCAAGGATAAATCTTCCACATGAAGGACAACCAGGCCTCTGAAACACAGCAGAGGACGAAGACAATGAGTATTACAGATATTGAATTAGAACACAACACGAAATAAACAAGGAGGAAGGGGCCATAAGACCCAAGCTAATAATGATAATAAATCAGCGTTGGACAAAACTTATAACTGATAGTAAGGCGCAAGGCTGATTATGATGTCATAACTTCAAAAATAAGAAGTTAAATCGATCCGAAACAAAACCTCCAGGTGTAAGGACGAATTGTAATCCTATCCAGAACATCTAACTAGACTGGATAGTTGATACAGACTATACAAACATCAGATAAACAATGATAAATGGCACTAAGATTTTATAAATATTGTCAAATATAATTGAAATGCCTCATATCATAACTAGAGTACCTGAGTCTTTAGCATAGACAAACCATCTGATCTGATGAACCGGACGCTCCACCAACCTTATGACCTCTTAACTCTCTCCACCTTAGGGGGAAGGAAGTGGATCAAGAGGGCAAAGTGAGAAGACCTTCATCCGACGCCTCCAACTCACTGGGAAAAGATTTTTGGTTAGATAACCTTACAATGTTAGTAGGAAATGGAACCTTGGTGGAGAGAAAACCAAACTCTCTGAAGATGTGATGTCCTAACACTCCTAGGTAGATACCTGTGGACATAAAGACAAAGAGAGATTAGTATTTCATAGCGCCATTTCGAAATAAACTAGTTATTTTAGGCGCTTATCATGATAAACGCGAGTCCCAGAAACACATTACACCGGGAAACTCGCTAAAATATAATAGAAGTCACCTGATAGCTATGTCCTGGGCGCTCCTCTGGAGTAGTAACACGTTCTGCCATAGTAATCCAGGAGAAATAGAACTTCTACACAGCCAAAACTTTCAGAAATTAAGGAAAAGCCTATGAGCATAGAAAACATGAGTTGTCTCTCAGCCAATAAATTAGCAAAGAGGAAGTGCTAGTCTGCGCATGCGCGGTGGTGGGACTGGCATCCGCCGGACTGCACTCTGACTCCCTGCCCAGTAGGGGCACCTAACTTTTTTAATCTGTGTGTTTTATTGAGCGAAAGCCGATATTTAGCAATATCAAAGAGTATTAGGGAGGTAAGTATACTCTTGAAGTGAAAAGAAGGCTTTCTCATATGCAGACTGTGGCACCTCAACCTTCTCGCCAGGACACACAATTTTTGTTTTGCCGCCTGTACAGTGATCAGCATGGCGTTGAAGATGGCATGCCTGTGTAAACTTCTGCTGACAGTGACTGCAGACTAGTGTATGTACCAGCATGGAGATGTTCTTGATGTAGAAGGCGTGGTGGTCCCACACTGATGGTCATGGTGTCACGGTAGTGAGCCGCTTGCCTGATCAAGTGCCAGGTGCCCTCTTCGGTTGGTTCATACACGCGAATCCCGATCTTCGCGAAGAACTCTACCATGTCCAGCTGATCCAGCGAGGTCTTGCGGACATCAGGTACTGTCTTGCCGTAGAACTGTGGCAAGCTCTCGTGCAGGAGCTGTACTTCTATCAGCTCTCGCTCCTCGGTGGACTGCTAGACATCTCCAGAGACACATGTTGTCCCTGTAGGTGTCGAAGGCAGTCATACTCTTCTTCTGTCATAGCCAGTTTGGGTGCCTGTCCCAAGCAGAGGTTGGCGGTCGATGACAGCCCTGACCACAACGTTGATTGATCGAACGAAAGCCCACTTGGTGTAAGGTCGATCAATATTGTCTGTGTCGAGGCGGGCTTGCTCTCTTGCTCCCACCCAGTCCTGAGCTGCTCCTATCGTGTTCAGCCACGGGCTCCCTGGTGCATTCTTGTGGAAGAGCATCACCCTACTGTCTTCGTTGTTACGGATGCGATAGGTATGGGTGTAGCAGAGGTAGAAGGCATTCTGGACAGTCTGCTGGATCTTTTGCATGATCCGGCCTGTGAGGTCTCCTTCTAGACCTCTGAAGAATGTCCAGTGTACTGACTGGCATCCTCTATCCTTTGTCTCCCTTTCGCTGAGACGCTGGTCAAGAATGCGTTCGCCTTCTCGCCTTATGCTCCAGGCTAAGGGTTCAGACCTCGACCCCCTTATGATCCAGGCTGGGCTTAGACCTCGGCATTGCTTAACGATCCTGCGTTTGAGAGTTAAGCACTCCAGTGGACGGGCCTCCATCCGCCTCGCTACAGTCTTGGCTCGAAAGCTAGCAGTCACCTCCTCGTCCAACTGACGACGCTCACGTATCCACTGCGCTTTCTTGTGGGGATTCCAAGGATCCTCTTTGGTAAGCGCTGGAAACCTTCCCGTATTCATTGCTCGGGAGAGTCGTTTCTGCCACTCCTCGGCACGGACCTGTCTGATCATCTGGAGCAGGTCGGCTTTCTTGGCCTTAGAGTAGCCTCTAAGGCCGAATTGCTCTGCAATAGCGCGAAGCTGTGCAACAGTACCCATGGTGTATATCCCTGTGGATGCCTGCATAGGGTGGGGGGCACCTGCGTTGGAGAGTTAAGCGCTCCAGTGAATGGGCCTCCATCCGCCTCACTACAGCCTTGACTCGCAAGCTAGCAGTCACCTCGTCCAACTGACTAAACTCACGGGGGATTCCAAGGATCCTCGGTAAGCGCTCGAAACCTTCCCATATTCATTGCTAGAGAGTCGCTTCTGCCACTCCTCGGCATGGACCTGGTCGATCATCTGGAGCAGGTCGGCTTTGCAATAGCGCGAATCTGTGCAACAGTACTCATGGTGTACATCCCTGTGGATGCCTGTCTCTAAATGGGCGTTCAGACCCTATTATGTGTGGCGATCAGTACCTGTGGGTGGTGTATATCCCTGTGGATGCCTGTCTGGACACGTGGTGGCCCCTGCACCCTATGCAGCGGAGACCGCCGCGGTCTCCGCTGATTGAGAGGGAGGTGGGGGCCACGGATCCGGCGGCCAGTTGAGGGAGGTGGTACCCCGCGGTCTCTGCTGCTTGAGAGGGCAGTGAGGGCCACGGCTCAGGCTTGAGGGCGGTGGTATCACTTTGCCTAGTAGTAGTGTCAGGAGTAAAATGATACAACCTCCCTCAACTGGCAGCCGTTCAGCGATCTGTGGCCCCCACCGCCCTCTCAATCCCTGGGGGCCTCCATCTAGAGGCCTACCTCAACCACCTGCAACCCTGGGGGCCTCCCTCTAGAGGCATACACCAACCACATGCAACCCTATGCCCAGGGATTGAGAGGGCGGTGGGGGCCATGGATCGCCGAACGGCTGCCAGTTCAGGGAGGTGGTATCATTTTACTCCCGACACTACTACTAATGTTCATTTGTTCTTAACAAATTTACCACTGGAATGACTGTTTGGTTATTGATCAAGGTATATTCAGTGATAAATTTTCCAAAATAGTCTTATCTTTTCCTTCAAATGGATCTTCCTCAAGACTACTATAGATGCCAGTTTTGGCTATATACACCATTAAAGCATCAAAGGCATACTTATCTTATCTCTTAGTAGATAAATGTATTTCATTCTTACCAATCTTGACCAGTAATGGGCAAACAGAAATCTTAAAACAGCATATACGAATGACATATTCTATCAACATGATAGCTAGTATAAAATGTTTATTCTATCAATCTTCATTACAGCTCAACATGCATACCTGACTGAAAAAGGTGTGTAACATAGAGCAGAATATGGGCCAGCTCCTGACACAGAAACATACAACTATCAGGCTTGTGTGATAAATTCGTCACTCTGTTTGCAATCGCTGTAGCCACCATGCCAATCACCTGCAGTAAAAACCTGTTGGAATGAACAGAACAATCTAGCCATTAGTATTACATATTCCACTGAGCTGGCTTTTTGTAAATTATTAGCCATCAGATTAACCAATTACATTTTTTCTTAGTCAAACTGTTTTACAATGTCAACAAGATAACAAGTTAACCATTTCAACTGAATACTACATAGCACATTGTTGAATATTTTGAAACCAATCTGCTTGAAAGATGTTTGAGATCTAATCAGCTCCAATTATGCAATGCAAACATTAGATGATAATCTTCATTTTAGCCCTGTTTGGTTTCAATTTGTCCAGAAAAAAAAAAAGTATGCCGAACAGAGGCAGACAGATGGATGGCCCGTCAGACACCGGATGTAGTTGATCACTAAAAATATTAAGTTGGTTACATAAACAAACCATCAAAAAATAATTTAACCATTTAATCAGCCTCTACAGTGGTCTTGAAGAATATCATCTTCAGGCTAAGAGGACTAGTTTTGAAGATTGGCCATTGGAATACAGCCAGTTATTCTAGTGATAAATTTCCTAAAATAGTCTTCTCTGTTAGCTTATAAGTGGATATTTAGTGAACAAATATTTTGATTTCCTGACCAAATTTGGCCATTAAGGAGTGATCTAAGCTAATATGTGCACTACGAACCTAGCAAATACGACCTCAGGCTGAGTATATACAGTGCTGTAAGTGTCCTCATGAGAGTGTGACAGAAACGTTACAGGAACAGTCAGCTTCAGCTCATGCATACGCGAGAGAATCACCTCTTCCTTAGCTTGAACCATGAGCACGCGCAGCACGCTGAGGACCAACGCCACCCACCGAGACAGACTGGCAGGCTGTGGAAAGAGAGCAACGAACTAAGGAACACTATTTATGCATCTGATCTAAGACTCAAGCATACATATCAACTGATATCACAAGCACGGGATATCAGTAAACCAACTAATGTCACAAGCAGATGATATCACTTGTCAACTGACATCACAACCAGAAGAGATTCCTTGTCAACGGAGGTCACAACCAGACGACATCACATATCAACTGATGTCACAATCCAAACATCAGTTGTCAATTGATGCTACATTCAGGCATCACTTGTCAACTAATATCACATTCCAATCAATTTGTTCGCGGAAAAAACCATCAGAAAATACAAGTGTTTTTAGTTAACATTTTGAAAATGATTTGACTGAAAATCATTGCTGCAACAACTTTCAACAAATTGTTCTCAAAATAATCAGCAAGACTTTCTATGTAGTAACACTTTCTGAAGATAGCTTGAGCAATTCGATTAACAGTTGTAGCTGACTACGGCTGAAAGAATTCTATAAAATTCTCAGAATAATCAATGTTGGGATGTCAATATCGCTAGAGCTAACAAACAAATGGCCAATCCGCTAGGCCTATGTCATATAGGTTATTGAGACCCAGTGTGAAATATGTTTGAAACAGTAGGTATGCATGACATGTCAGATCATGAATGTGATGGCCGACCTACTCGTCTACGTGAATATATTTCATGTTGACTCTCGATTACGTATATGAGACAGGCCTAACTGATTCTACATACGTTTGTTAGCTCACAAAATTGAAAACTTACAGTCAAATTAGTTTCAAAATATTCAAAAGAACATGTATCAAAACGTACATTATTTTGGTATTTCGGGTTCAAATGGTAAACTATTTGGCAAGTATAATGAGAATTACTAAGATTTTGTAATTTATAAAGCTTTGAGTTTTATCTGCTCCGTTTGACGTATTGAGTTGGATAACATTGTGAGTGCTAGTATTGCAATTCAAAACACTTTCATTAGCCATTTGCAACTTCAAAAATTCTTTGGACACAATTAACTGTCACAGTCTCACAATTTACAGAATAAAAAACAAGCAATTAGACTAATCTTGCTTCGAGACACTAAATTACAGCGATCTTTGATTAAATTTTGCCTCAAATCCTTTTAAATCAGCAAAAATTAATGCTATGAAACATTCAAATTTGACACACGAATAGAAAATTACACGTTTTTCCTGTAGTCTATATCAGAAATATCCATGAAGCTTTGAACAAAACATGAATATTAATGTGATAGCAGGTTTGCATTGGCTGGTGAAATTAATTTTTACCAGTCAGCATTCATTTTGCCGACACACATCCTGAACAGACATCCTCATTTCTAAGATCCATGACAACATATGGCAATATCGATATTCTCTATGTGATTTTTTATGATCTAATATGCACGACATTGGTATAAAAAAAAAGATAAAGCTGGCTTAAGGCTTTAAGATCACTTGTGATTGCTTCAATAATCCTAAATATCTAGTAATTTGTTTTGCACTACGCACTTGCTCAACTTGAACTCCAAACAGAGTCTTAAGGAGAATATCAACTGGTCGGAATACACTCGGAGCGACTACCTCAAACAGGCGATGGACAACATCTAATGACACCTGACTGTCTAAGTTCACCTGCAAAGGAAAGCAAAATGTAGTCAATAAAAACATGAAGAAAGAGGCTCTAATATATTTCCTATACTAGCAGGGGCTATATGTATCGCGTACAGCTCCATACAACTATACTTGTTTTCATGAATTAAAATTTGTCATAATAAATGGGTTTATTGCTATGGCAAGAGACACAACTTCATTTTCCCTCCAAGTCTTCAGTACAGATGTGATACATCTTACAGCATCTTTAGTCTAAATTTGTGTTGACAATCTGAGAATGGTGTGGGAATGTGGTCACATGATCTCAATCAGACATTTCTTTACATTTCAGCAGAAAATTTGATAAGAATTTCAACAGAACTTAAGCAAGTGAGCAAGAATGAAAGAATTCAGTTTTAGCTATGACCCGCCCATCTCTAGCTAAGCTCCACCCACACTTTGCCCATGTTGGGATCGATTGATCCCTGAATGCGCGGACTATCACTTTCCAGAAAACTATACAGGTAAGTTGTTAAATATTTTGAAACTAAATTGACTGGGTGCTGTTGTTTATTAAATAATAAATATATATATATATGATTCGTACAATAACGACAATTAGTCCGTCATCAATTAAGCGCTCGTGATGAACTTATTTTTGTCATTCATGACATAATTGATTATGACATCATTCTACACGTCATATGATTGATGGCTAAATTGGAAAGGTCCGTTGCTACTCACCCATCCAGCCCTAGTTTGTATTCTGGCCTCGACAGACATTGTATGGCTAGACCAGATGAATAGGCACAGTAGTCGCTGGTCAGTCAGTTAAAGTAGAATGTCATGGTAGCTACAATACATACTTTCCTGGCATAGTAGAGAATAAACGAAATCACAGATTTATACTTACCTCCCTAAATATAGGCTTTCACTCAATAAAAACTCAGATTAAAAAGGTTAGGTACCCCTACTGGGCAGGTAGTCAGCTGACAGTCTGGCGGATGCTAGCCCCACCCACCGCCCATGCGCAGACTAGTACTTCCTCGGACTAATTTATTGGCTGACACTATGCAACTTTACGAGAGCCTGAAGACCGAGCCTCTGTGGGGCGGAGAGGTCGGGTCCGTATTAGGGAGGTAAGTACCAACTCTCTCGTGAAAAAAGAAATCCGTGATTCCGTTTATTTCACTTCAAGAGTATACTTAACTCCCTAATACTCTTTGATATTGCCAGAATTTGACAGAGAATTCGGCGGGAGGGAGGCGAGGTCAAAAGACCAGCTCTTCCCCATGCGCTTTTCTGCGTTTAACGCACTTAAACTTCTGAAATTGGTGGAACCACAACCAGGCATAGACTTGAACATCGGGTAACAGAACAGATGACTGAGAGATGACCATATGTCATATGTGCTCCCCCCTCTTCTTGGGAGGAAGACTGAATGACCTCAATGTCCCATACGCTCTCTATGTACAAGTGCCATGTACTATAGGACATTAAACGAAAAGGCTTCATTTTCGTATACTCTCAATAATGAACCACATAAAACACGTACCATCACCATATTAATAACGAAGGGTCACATGACATTACAATTAACCCTGGACAACACATACACAAGACTGACCTTGTGGAAGTTGGCTGCTGTCATCATCTCCCCATTGGTGAAGACTGATGCAGCCCAAAAAAGTGGATGTTCCCATTGATTTATTGTGAAATATATTAAAAATGAGGATACCTCATCAAAATATGTACACCTAGATTAGCTTTTCAAAATCGATAAGGCGAGAGGATTTGAGGTGTCACGGAGATAATGGTCGGTAAAACTTGACTCACAGTGCCACTGAGCTACTGACATAATGTAGTGGAAGCCATTATGCCCCGGACGCTGTGAGCCTTGGCCACGACAACTTGTTTACCTGTGGCGGATTTATGGCAAAATTGAATACACTCTACAATCCGCCTGGAAATGGTGTCCTTTGACGCCCTGCCATGGGGTTCAATATATGACAACCATAACGCTGTTGGGTCCGTCTGCCATCCCTGAGTACGTTGTTTGTACGGGTTTAATGCTTTTGAATCAAGATCATATCTAGTCAAAGCTGGTAAAAATATAGGTTGACCTGGATATTTCAAAGACTGGTTCTTAGCCATGAAATTTATCCTAGGTAGAAGCCTAAGGCCCTCCCCTGTAACCACAAAACGGTCTGCCTTGGCTGATAAGCCATGAATCTCACTGCTATGCCTAGCCGAGGCCGCAGCAATTAAAAATAGTTTTAAGTGTCAAAATTTTCATAGAAATGGAACTTAGTGATTCGAATGGCTTATCAGCTAGAACCTGAAGCACTAATGATAAACTCCAAGACGGAATCACTGGGGGATTCCTTGGTCTTAGATTGCCCATGCCCTTGATTAATGTTTTTAATGTATTTACTTCATCACTTCCCCTATTAGCCAAGCAAGTGATAACTGTCATTAAAGCTGACTTATAGCCAGCAATAGAGTTAGGCTTGAGGCTATAGGCATCATACAGGTGCCAGAGGAAATCGGCCACTACCTGAATAGATGAATCCATTGGATTAAAACATCTTTTTGAGCACCATTCTGCAAATCTGTTGATTTTATAATTATATGCTCTGGAGGTTGACCCCCTCCTGGCTTTTGCCATGAACATGGATGCTTGCTCAGAAGAGGTCTCCTTAATTCTAGATTCCTTGACAACCTCCACGCAGTCAATTGGAACATTGACGGATTGTTGTGAAGGGTCTTGCCCTGGAAGGTAATATTGTCCATCAGAGGCAGAGGAACCGGATTGCAGGCCAGAAGGTCCAGCAGATCTGTATACCATGATCGGCTTGGCCAATTTGGGGTTATCAGAAGCACTTGGCATTCCTCTTGTCTGATTTTCTGAAGAATTTTTGGATTCAGGATTGCTGGAGGGAATGCGTATGCATACATTCCCACCCAGCTGAGAGCTAACGCATCTGTCGCGATAGCGCTCGGATCTGGAATCGGAGAGACGTACGTCGTCATCTCATTCTTCTTCGTTGCGAATAAATCTATGTTAGGTCAATACTGTTGAGTTGTCTGATCGCATTAGAACACTCTTGCCCTGAACTTTCTGTAAAAAATGTTCCAGGCCCAGGACTACTGCTCGTAATTCCAGTAGATTTATATGTTCTTTTGAATGTTCCAGATTCCAAAGCCCTGATATCGTGGATTCTTCCAGGCAAGCTCCCCACACCTCCATCGATACATCTGTATACATCGTTAACGGAGGCTGAGGAGGGGTTAGCATCACCCCCGCCAGGAGATTCTCTGTCTTCAACCACCATTGTAGGTGGTGAATTAGAGGCTCCAGCTCTGACACGTTTGAGTCCAGTGAACCTGTACTCTGGGTCCATTGCGTCATGAGAAATAACTGGATCGGCCGCCTGCGTAAGGCCGCCTGAGGAATGACTGGTTCCAGAGGAACCATCAACCCCAGCATTCTCCAGTAAACCCTTGCCAGGACATGACGACTGTTGCACACTGACTGTATTAACGAGATGAGTATTTGTACCATCTCCTGAGTAGGATAAACATTCCTATCTCCAGATCGATGAACATTCCCAGGTAGACAAACTTCTGGGATGGAGTCGGCTCTGATTTTTTTTAATTGATTATCCAGTCTGTGAGAGTTTTCAAAATTATCTCCAGATTTGCCGAAAAAACTTTCCTGGTTGTGTGCTTTTAACAGCCAGTCATCTATGTACGTGTGGACTGCTATGCTTCTCCTGTGGAGGTATGCTGTTATCACAAGAACCACCCCGGTGAAGACCCAAGGAGCCGTAGAAATTCCGAAGGGTAATACCCTGAATTCCCACTGTCTGCCCTGGAATGCGAATCTCAGGAAGCGACGGAAACTCCTCGCTATT
Source organism: Chaetoderma sp. LZ-2023a (assembly GCA_034401795.1). Classification (NCBI taxonomy): domain Eukaryota; kingdom Metazoa; phylum Mollusca; class Caudofoveata; order Chaetodermatida; family Chaetodermatidae; genus Chaetoderma; species Chaetoderma sp. LZ-2023a. The sequence continues at coordinate 69,161,952 of CM067372.1, forward strand.
GGAATGTGGAAATAAGCATCCTTCAAATCTATTGAAGCTGTCCACATTCCCTTCTCCAACCCTGCCAACACCGACTTCACTGTCTCTATTTGAAACCGGGTGTGTCTATGAACGTGTTCAATGGCTTGAGGTTGGGAATTGGTCTCCACCCTCCAGTGCTTTTCATTACTAAGAACACGGTTGAATAGAAGCCCGGGCAATCTTGTGCCAGTTGAATCGCTCCTTTGAGTATGAGGGAATTTATTTCCTCCTCTATACACAACCACTGATCCGGATCTCTTGGAATTTGAGTCCAGACTGGCACCAGAGACAGTCGAAATGGTGGGCCTGTTATCCAGTCGGGATGATACCTGACTGAAAGCCATCGCAAGACTAAACGGTCCTGAGTCAACCATCCCCACTCTTGCATGTGGTTGGCCAATCAGCCTCCCACTGGTCCACCTAGGGAGAGAGGTGGCCATAAGGAGCGCAAGAGTGGCACTGTCTCTTGGTGCAGATGCACTGGAGTGGCCCTTACCATGAAAATCACCCCATCAGGTACGATTACCACGATCAGATCCTCGCACACCACGGCCCGCACCAGGGTGGCTACCTGGCTGACTGCCGGAGGAGCCTGCGTCCCCCCTCGCTGCTGGCCGAAGCGCACGCAGCCGTGGCCGGCGCTGCGCTGGTGGCTGGCTCTGACCTGGCCACCACCACCTCGAGCCGGCAGGGGATGATACGCAGGGGGAGCCTCTGCGGAGCACTTCAAATTGCTCGCGCAATGCCCTCCGGTTATTGACCAGGGTAACCATCTCCTGGAGGTGCCTACATCCCTCACCTCCAAAGAAACCAGGACATGTCATAGGCGTACGCAACAGCCTATTATACAAATCCTGGGACGGGCACAAGTTATCTAGAGCAAACGTACACCTCACCCGGATACTCCTGGTTACAGACTGGGCTAAACAATCCAAAGCCAAGTTAATTCCATCTTGGATGGCTTTCTGGACAGTCACCGGACTAGGCTGGCGCAATGCGGATGCCGTTCCTACTCCCTGTAACAGCTGTGAGACGTGCGAAAGCACTGAAATAGACGCCCTCAAACTCTCCTCTGCATCTCGCAACACGGTGTTAGCCGAACGCAAAGCATTCGCGCACAGCGCTCCCATGTCAGACCGGGAGCCGGGCCGCGTATCTTCGCCTAGCGCAGCGCGATCATCCGCGCTTGGCTTAGGCACTATACCGTATAACTTATATTGATCAGCTACAATACGGCATCGCTTTGCCACCTCGCGAGGGGCCTTCGCTAGATGTCCATGCGCCTTAATGGACGTTTCCGCCGCAGTGAACATATCAACAATATGATCAGCAAACGGCAGAGATGTAGAGCTGTAACAGTCGATTTACCTGCCAACCACAGGCACTGGTCCCGTTGACTGGCCGACTGATCCACAGCGAGACCTGGCCTGACGTTGATTAGCCACTGACAAGCGTCAGACCAGTCTTCCTCTGTGGCCACCTGCGAATGCTCTACAAGACGAGGACCTTCATCATCCTCCTGAGCAATCGCAGGCGTGTGAGTGGCTGGAAGAACTGATACTCCTGGCAAGCCAGAGAAAGCATGCGGGCCTGAAAGAACAGGCATGCTAAATTGAATAGCTTGACCAGGAGCAGGCGCCGTGGTATTGCATGGGGAAATTTTCGCCACACCACAGCCCTGGCCAGCACCAGCTACACCATCGGCAAGCCAAGGTATGCGGTAATACTGGCCATCAGATCCAGCCCGGGCTACCTGCTGCGCCGTGAACGCTACTCCTGCGTGAGTAGTACCATGGACAATGTCGCCCGTATTCCCCGCGAGGGGTGCACGTGTGTCAATATCCATGGCCACGGCGCCAGAAGGAGAACCCAGCAGATAATCCTCTTCTTCCTGGCCAGAAAGATTAGACTCCAGGTCAGCGAAGAATGCTAACCCAGACTGGCCAGGAAAGGTACCATAGGAGGAAGTGGTACCTACAGGGTGCGGATATTCCTGGCCTGATAAGCAGGCACCAGGCTCCAGCGACACCTGTCCACGAACAACCGGCATGGCAAGCCTGCTGCCAGTGTCATAGTGGACATTACCCTCTATTAGGGTCACCTCTGAATCATGGACGAAAACTGGTAGGTCCCTAGGTAGCACTGATTCAGAGGCGGGGAGTATCTGCTCTGAAGCAGATGAAGAGGACAACGAAGGAATTGAACCAGGAAGCATGCCACGAAGCAACTCTGGGACCAAATCCTTAATTGTCCTCCTCATCTCCCCTTTCATCTCAATACGGAAGGCCTTCATATCCATAGAGGACGAGGCCTTCCTCTTACCCTTCTTACCAGAACCCTCCTTCTTAACTTTCCTCTCCTCCTCTAGAGCCTTCTCTTTGGTCTGCAAAGATAGAAATTCAGATATTAGTTCTCCCCCCCCCCCACCTTTTACAGATCTCACATTTAAGCAATAGCCCACATGGGCTGCACTGGGAGCATAAGTGGGGAGCTAATCTATTCTTAATAAACCTTTCACATGAAGGACAACCAGGTCTCTGAAACAAGCCAGAGGACGAAGAAAATGAGTATTTCAGCTATTGAATTAGAAACTCAAAACCAAAATAAACAAGGAGGCTGTGGGCCATAAAGACCCAAGCTAATAATAAATCAGCATTGGACAAAACTTTTAAATGATAATTGCACCTGGCTGATTATGACGTCATAACTTCAAAAATAAGAAGTTAAATCGATCCGAAACAAACATCCAGGTGTAAAGACGAATTGTATTCATATCCAGAACATCCTAACTGGAAAGGATAGTGTATACAGACTATACAAACATCAGATAAACAATGATAAAATGGCAGCAGATTTCATAAATATTTTCAAATAAAATTGAAGTGCCTCATATCATAACTAGAATACCTGAGTCTTTAGCATAGACAAACCATCCGATCTGATGCACTGGAAACTCCACCAACACTATGACCTCTTAACTCTCTCCACCTATAAGGGGAAGGAAGTGGACCAAGAGGGCAAAGTGACAAGACCTTCTTCCGAGGCCTCCAACTCAGTGGGCATAGAATTTCTGGTTAGATAACCTAACAATATTAGTAGGAAATGGAACCTTGGTGGAGAGAAAAACAAACCCTCTGACGATGTGCTGTCCTGTTCAATCCTAGATAGATACCTGTGGACATAAACGCAAAGAGAGATTAGTATTTAATAGCGCCATAATAGAAATAAACCAGTTTTTTAGACGCTTATCACTCTAAACGCGAGTCCTGGAAACACATTACAACGGAACAAACTCGCTAAAATGTAGTTGAATTCACCTGATGATTAGGTCCTGGGCCCTCCTCTGGAGACATAGCACGTTCTGACATAATTCTCAGGTATTAATTCTTGAATTGAATGGAAAAAACCAGCAGAAAACTTTATGGAAAAAAATTGCATGTGGACTCGCTGCCAATAAATTAGCAAAGAGGAAGTACTAGTCTGCGCATGCGCGGTGATTGGGGCTAGCATCCGCCAGACTGTCATCTGACTACCTGCCCAGTAGGAGCACCTATCTTTTTTAATCTGAGTTTTTATTGAGTGAAAGCCGATATTTAGCTATATCAAAGATTATTAGGGAGGTAAGTATACTCTTGAAGTGAAAAGAAAAAAGTACTGTGGATTATTGTTGATTTCAGGATGAAGACAGCAGATGACACTACGCTTGTGAACATTCAGTTGACAAGATCAGTTTACAGATATAGTCAACTCGTTTTCAAAATGTACAGACAATATCCTATTTATCTGCTATTGAAAGATCTAACCTGCTGTTTAGCAAGCATTGGCAAAAGAAGATCTGTGACTTGTCTTGACAATCGTTTCCATTTGTCTTCACCCTCCTTACGACATCGCTGTAAAACCACGATCAGCAGTTCAAGGACCTAAAATCACACACCACATGGAGAGACATTAAGAGAAAGCTGATCGGATTCAATTTTTTTTTAAAGCTCCAATTCCTAAAAATAAGTAAAAACAAGACAGACAGCAAACCCACAAACTCAGTCACTTACTCACTCATTCCCACTTACCCTTTCCCTCACCCATTCACTCACTGCTAATATCAGGGATGTAAAAGCTAGATCATAACCACAACAGATCTAAATAGGTAAGCTTGATCTCTGAGTTAAGATATGATGATGTGTGCTCCTCACCTGATGATAGTGCAGTAACCTAAGCAACATGGAGATGACAACTTCTCGCTGGGTATCCAAATCCTTGCTTGTATCGCCCTTGTGGCTCCCGCGAAGTAAAAACAGTTCATGGACAATGGGTTGTAGAGCAGGAATTGCTGAAAGGAAATAAGTAATAATAGACTAATTTAATGTCAAAATATCTTAAATATCTATAATTTGCTGAAAGATAATATTAAATAACATATTAATTCAATATGTCAGTGGTGAAGATATTTTAAATATTTATAAACATTTGTCTAATTCATTCTATGCCAGATTTGTCAAATGTTATAAAATCAGTGTACAAATGTTCCAAGAGATGACACTTGACATCTGACAAAGTACATCTCATTTAGTGTTTTATCATTTGGTACAGCAAATTTATTGGATTTTGTTCAAGAAAGATACATGTTTGCCAATGACATGCATCTGGAAATCAAAACAGCAGTGATTGCCACAAAATTTCTATCAATATCATGATGTAGATCAGTGTTGCTAACTCATTATCAATTGTATACCATCATTCACATTCATGTTTCATTACAAGAAAATTTAGTAAATGAAATTAAGAATTATGGAAAACCTACTGGACAAAACATATGAGAATTGACGTAGTAAGAAATGGCGATAATGTTGACTCTCCTGGTAAGAATTGCGACACCTTATTACTATTACCCAGACAGTCGTATTAAGTTTAAGTTTTGTATTAGAATATGCATGGAAACTCAGAAATTTTAGCGTTCAGTTTTCAAAGCATTCTTATTTCAGCCTGTAGATGAACATTTTCATAAGATCGTTCTAAATCCCGATTTTGGCTGGCTTAAGAACTAATGGAGGGATCTCATCTGTCACTCAAGTATCTGACGTCATAATCAAAATATGTCATTTATTAGTGGACATCCCAATTAATTTACCTAGGTCCATCACAAAAGTGGCAAAGGTCTGTCAGTAATAGTTGGAATTGTATGTCTTTGGTGAATTTACAATTTAATAAACATTCTGTTGAATATGTTGATACCAATTTGACAGGGAGCGGTGGCTGCCACAGGCAGCAACAACTCCCAGTCAACTTATTATCAAAATATTCTGCAGCTCACCTGTATAGTTACCTTGAAATTGTGTTAAAGTATTAAAATTGATTCAAACATGTGTATAAAATATAGAGCTTAGCTAGAATATGGTGAGGTAATAAGGTATAGTCAGAAATGTATCTCTATATTGGATATATGAAGATGATGATAATTACCATGTGTTGTCGGATGCTGCCCACTCGCCATGATGCCGTCACACAGCTGGATAATCTTTGGCATGCTGATAATACTCTTACTGTGGAACTTCTCATAAGACAACATTACCAGGAACAGAAAGATATGTGGAATCAGTAACTCAGAATTTCTATTTTAATAAAAAGAAAAGTTAGGTAACATTGCTAATCTGCATAGACAATAAAACTAGGATTCAAAGGTAATACCTTTTAAGACCAACTTTATTTTGATGAGCTTTCACATAAATGGGCTTCATCAGACACGAAAGAGAAAGCGAGTCAAAATAAACTAAATTAGTCTTAACAGGTACTATCTTCGAATCCTATTTTTCTTATTGAAACAAACAAACAAACAAGGGCCTGTGGCGCTCACCTCGACCATTAGCATTTGAACCGTTTGTATTTAAATACACATGATGGCTAATTTTTGGAAAATCCAAGATGGCCACCAAGAAAATTTACCAAACAGAAATTCTCATTCGATTTCTTGAAGCCTATCATCATAGGGTCGTTCCACCCAAATGTGTTTGATATCGAGCCGTAGTAGCAGTGGTGGTAGTGGTTTAAAGGCTTCTGAAAATTTTGTGGAGTCTCTGAAGTGGCTGGCGAAAAGAAATTACCAATCAAAACACTCATGAGAGTCTTTAAGTCGATCACTATAGGATCATCCCACCCAGGTTTCGTTGAAATCGGGCCATTGATTAGTATTGTAAAATATTTCTGGAAAATCCAAAATGACTACCGGAAAAAACTGACCAATCAAAATTCTGAATATATGTTCTGAAACCTACCCACCTAGGGTCCTTCCAACTGATTTCACAAAAGCCAAGATGGGCACCGATAAAATTGAGCAATCAAAATTTTGTGTACGTCTTCTGAAGCTTGCCATCATAGGGTTCTCCCATCCAAGTCTGGTTAAAATCGCCCAAGCAGTTAATGGAGAGTAGCATCTTAATCGATTTACATTAAATTTTTCATGAAATTCAAGATTTTCGCACAGAAATTTACCAATTAAAATTCTGCATACAAGTTCTGAAACCTACACCCATAGGGTCCTTCCAGCCAAACTAGATTGAAATCTACCAAGCGGTCATTATTAGTAGCGTTTTGACAATTTCCGGTAAATTTTTCATAAAATAAGATTTTAGCCCAAAAAGTTTACCAATATAAATTCTGTAAACAAAGTTCAGAATCCACACCCAGTGTCCTTTCAGCAAAATTAGGTTGAAATTTGCCAAGCAGTTAATGAGGAGATGTTTTGAAACTTTCGGTTAACTTTTTTTTATTAAACCTAGGATTTTCACCAAACAAATTGACCAATCAAAAATCTGAATAGAAGTTCTAGACCCTACCTCAATAGGATCCTTCTACACAAACTTGGATGAAATCTGTCAAGAAGCTAAGGACTAGATGCATTTTGACACTTGCGGGTCAATTTTCTAAAAAATCTAAGATTTTAACCCAAAAAATTAACCAATCAAAGATTTGAATAGAAGATCTAGAATCTAAGTCCACAGAATGCTTCAAGCCAAATTTGGTTGAAATCTCTCAAGGCGATGCGTTTTGACACTTTCCGGTAAATATTTATAAAATCTAAGATTTTTTACCCAAAAGATTTATCAATCAAAAATATGAATAGAAATTCTAGAGCCTGCCACTATATGATTCTTCCAGGAAAATTTAGTTGAAATCTGTCAAGAAGCTAAGGAGGCGATGCATTTTGACACTTTCCGGTAAATTTTTTACAAAATCGTTTTCACCCGAAGAATTGATCAATCAAAAATTTGAATAGAAGTTCTAGAGCCTACCTCCATAGGATCCTTCAAACCAAATTTGGCTGATATCCATCAAGAAGCTTATGAGGAGATGCGGTTTGACAATTTCCGGTAAACTTTTATAAAATCTAAGGTTTTTTACCCAAAAATTGAAAAATCCAAAATCTGGATAGAAGTTCTAGAGCCTACCTCCATAGGATCCTTCTAGCCAAATTGATTAAAATCTGACAAGCGGCTTAGGATACATTTTAAAGCAAAAGTTGATGGACGGATGGACAGATGGATGGACGGATGGATGGATGGATGGATGGATGGATGACAGATGGTTGCCATGACATAAGCTCACTTGGCCATGCTGGCCAGGTTAGCTAAAAACTAATTATTATTATATTACACGTACTGTCGGGAGCAGGGTGCATAAGTTTAGAGAAGACAAAATTCCATTTTATACTTCTTTTAAAAATGATTTCCATGGTTTTACATATATTATCAAAAACAGATCCAAATACTGGTATTATGGTAATGATTAATGGCAACATATCATTATATGTCACCTGGATAATCCATGGTCACTGCTAAGTTCAAAATATTCAACTATCTTTACATTGAAATTGAGGTTATAAAAATGTTTTGTAGAATAGTTTGAAAACAATTTGGCTGGAAGGTGTGGCTACCTATGGTCCTGAACAGCGAGAGTTCTTTTATCTACCACAAGGTACAAACATACCCCTTATAGAATTGTTAAGTGTGATCGCTGCCAGATATATTGATAACAATTACTTTTACAATAATCACACAGTCAGATAGGAAAGCCTAGTAAATATTTTGAATATAATTTGACTGGAATCCATTAGTTCAACAATGTTTAATATTTGCAAATCTATCATCAAAGACATACAATACGTACACTTGACAGACATTTCGAGCTTTGTGTTGAAGCCATACGCCATTATGATTGTGATGTCAGCCTACATGCGACCAAAATAATTATGACATTAGATACTTGAGTGACAGATCAGATCCTTCCATTGCTTCAATAAACCTAGAGAACTGGGCCAAGCATTTGGGAAAAATATTAACATTCTATCTAATTCTCAGATTGGACACCAGATATCGCTAAGTCGAGCTATCCTCTAGTATAAACGAAATCTAGGATTTCTTTTTTCACGAGAGAGTTGATACTTACCTCCCTAATACTTTTGATATTGCTAAATATTGGCTTTCACTCAATAAACACTCAGATTTAAAACAGTTAGGTGCCCCTACTGGGCAGGGAGTCAGAGCGTAGTCTGGCGGATGCCAGCCCCACCACCGCGCATGCGCAGACTAGCACTTCCTCTGACTAGATTATTGGCTGACACACATGCAACTATTAAGAGCCTGAAGACCGAGCCTCTGTGGGGTGGAGAGGCCGGGTCCGTATCTAGGGAGGTAAGTATCAACTCTCTCGTGAAAAAAGAAATCCTAGATTTCGTTTATTTCACTTCAAGAGTATACTTACCTCCCTAATACTTTTGATATTGCCAGAATTCGAAAGTGAATCTGGCGGGAGGGAGGCGAGGTCAAAAGACCAGCTCATCCCTATACGCTTTTCTGCGTTTAAGGCACTTAAACTTCTGAAACTGTAAGAAAAAACAGTCAGGATTTGACTAACCATCGGATAACACCACCGATGTATGAGAGATGACCGAATGTCATATGCGCTCCCCCCCCCCTCCTTCCAGGGAGGAAGAGTCGACTGACCTCAATGTCCTATACGCTCTCTACGTACAAGTGCCATGTACTACAGGACAGAGACGAAAAAGCTCCATTTTCGTAACTCTCAACAATGAACCACACAAATACACAAACCATCACCATATTAATAACGGGTAATCGTGACAATACAATCAACAACGGACAACACATGAACAAGACTGACCTTGTTGAAAAGGCTGCTGACATCATCTTCCCATTGGTAAAGACTGATGCAGGCCCAAAAAAGTGGGTGTTTCCATAAATTAATTGTGAAATATATAAGTAATGAGGAAAAACCTCCTCAAAAAATATAAACCGATTTATTTTTTCAAAACCGACAAGGCGAGAGGATTAGAGGTGTCACGGAGATAATGGTCTGTAAAACTTGACTCACAGTGCCACTGAGCCACCGACATAATATCATCCACAGGGACCCCATTAAATAGGGCCGTGGATGTCACTACGCCGCGGACACTGTGAGCCTTGGCCACGTCAACCTGCTTCCCGGTGGCGGATTTATGGCAAAACTGAATGCATTCCACAATCCACCTGGAAATGGTGTCCTTAGAAGCCCTCCCATGGGGTTCAATATATGACAACCATAACGCTGACTGGTCGGTGCGCCATGCCGCCGTACGTTGTTTGTACCGGCGCAGCGCCCGGACGGGACACCATGCTTTAGAATTAGGATCATATCTAGTTAAAGCAGGCAAAATAATAGGTTGACCTGGATATTTCAACGACTGATTTTTAGCCAAGAAATTAATCCTAGGTAGCAGCTTAAGGCCTTCCCCTGAAACCACAAAACGGTCATCCTCGGCTGATAAGGCATGAATTTCACTCCTACGCCTAGCCGAGGCCGCAGCAATTAAAAACACAGTCTTCAGTGTTAATAGTTTCATAGAAATGGAACTAAGTGGTTCAAAAGGCTTATCACCTAGTACTTGAAGCACTAGCGATAAACTCCAAGACGGAATCACAGGTGGATTCCTTGGTCTTAGATTGCCCATGCCTTTAATTAATACATTCAATGTATTTACTTCATCACTTCCCCTCTTAGCCAAGCAAGGAATAACAGACATTAATGCTGACTTATAACCAGCAATAGAGTTAGGCTTGAGGCTATAGGCATCATAGAGGTGACAGAGGAAATCAGCTACTACTTGAATAGATGAATCCATTGGATCAATACATCTTTTTGAGCACCATTCTGCAAATCTGTTGATTTTATAATTATATGCTCTGGAGGTTGACCCCCTCCTGGCTTTGGCCATAAACATGGCTGCTTGCTCAGAAAAGCCCTCCTTAATTCTAGATTCCTTGACAACATCCACGCAGTCAATCTGAACATTGACGGATTGTTGTGAAGGGCCTTGCCCTGGAAGATAATATCGTCCATCAGAGGCAGAGGAACCGGATTGCAGACCAGAAGGTCCAGCAGATCCGTATACCATGATCGGCTTGGCCAATCCGGGGCGATCAGAAGCACTTGGCATTCCTCTTGTCTGATTTTCTGAAGAATTTTTGGAATCAGGATTGCTGGAGGGAATGCGTATGCATACATTCTCCCCCAGCTGATAGCTAACGCATCTGTTGCGAAAGCGCTTGGATCCGGAATCGGAGAGACGTACGTCGTCATCTTCGCATTCTTCTTCGTTGCGAACAAATCGATGTTGGGTTTCCCCCAATGGTCGAACAGACGATCCGCCACACATTGATTTAGTTGCCATTCCGTGGGTAAAACACTCATCCTTCGGCTCAATGAGTCTGCTAGCAGGTTTAACCTTCCCGGAATATGAACTGCTTTCAAGGTAATCTGGTGATCCAGACACCAACAAAGCAGTTTCCATGTCATCATACAGAGACTGGGCGACTTCGTTCCGCCCTGGCGGTTTATGTAAGTCACAACTGTTGAGTTGTCTGAACGAATAAGAACAATCTTGCCCTGAACTTTCTGTAAGAAATGTTCCAGGCCCAGGACTACTGCTCTTAGCTCCAGTAGATTTATATGTTCCTTTGACTGTTCCAGATTCCAAAGCCCTGATATCGTGGATTCTTCCAGGCAAGCTCCCCAGCCCTCCATCGATGCATCTGTATACACAGTCACCTGAGGGTGGGGAGGGGTTAGCAAAACCCCCGGCAAGAGATTCTCTGTATTCAACCACCATTGCAGGTGGTGAATCAGAGGCGCCAACACTGACACATTCGAGTCCAGCGAACCTGTACTCTGGGTCCATTGTGTCATGAGAAACAACTGGATCGGCCGCCTGCGTAAGGCGGCCTGAGGAATGACTGGTTCCAACGAAACCATCAACCCCAGCATTCTCAAGTAAACCCGTGCCAGGACATGACGACTGTCGCACACTGACTGAATCAATGAGATGAGTTTCTGAACTCTCTCCTGAGTAGGATAAACATATCCTGTCTCTAGATCGAAGAACATCCCCAGGTAAACAAACTTCTGTGATGGAGTCAGCTCTGATTTTGGGAAATTGATCATCCAGCCCAAGTCTGTGAGAGTTTTCAAAACAATCTCCAGATTGGCGGACAAACTTTCCCGGGTGTGCGCTTTCAACAGCCAGTCGTCTATGTACGTGTGGACTGCTATGCTTCTCCTGCGGAGGTATGCTGTGATCGCAAGAACCACACGGGTGAAAACCCGAGGAGCCGTGGAAATTCCGAAGGGCAACACCCTGAATTCCCACTGTCTGCCCTGGAATGCAAATCTCAGGAAGCGACAGAAACTCCCGTGGATGGGGATGTGGAAATAAGCGTCCTTCAAATCTATCGACGCCGTCCACATCCCCCTCTCCAACCCCGCCAACACCGAGCGCACCGTTTCCATCTTGAAACTGGGCGTCTCGATGAACTTGTTCAATGGCTTGAGGTTGAGAATCGGTCTCCACCCTCCGGTGCGTTTTGTTACTAAGAACAGGGTTGAATAGAAGCCCGGACACCTTTGTGCCGGCTGAATAGCTCCCTTTTGTATGAGGGAATTTATCTCCTCCTCGATACACAACCTTTGCTCTGGATCTCTCGGAATGGGAGTCCAGACTGGCACCAGAGACAGTCGCGACGGCGGGCCTGTCACTCACTCTGGATGATACCCGACGGAAAGCCATCGCAAGACTAAACGGTCCTGAGTTAACCGTTCCCACTCTTGCATGTGGTCGGCTAGCCGGCCTCCCACCGGCCCACCTAGGGACCGCGGTGGACACGAGGCATGCAAGAGCGGCACTGTCTCCGTCGCCATACACACCGGAGTGGTTCTTACCGCGGTAAGCGTCCTGTCAGGACCGATAACCACGCCCAGATCCTCGCGCGCCCCGCCCCGCCCCGCGCGCACCTCGGTGCGCGGGCGGCTGCCTGGCTGACGGCGCCTGAGGAACCTGCGGCCCCCTCGCTGCTGGCCGAATCGCACGCGGCCGAGGCCGACGCTGCGACGGTGGCTGGCCTCTGACCTGGCCAGCACCACCTCGAGCCTGCAGGGGACGATACGCCGGGGCCGCGGCGCGAACGTTAGCACGACGCAGCACATCAAACTGCTCGCGCAGCGCCCTCTGGTTATTCACCAGGGTGACCGTCTCCTGGAGGTGTCGACATCCCTCACCTCCAAAAAGACCAGGGGCCGTCATAGGCGTACGCAGTAGCCTATTGTACAGGTCCTGAGACGGGCAGAGATTGTCCAGGGCAAACGTGCGTCTTGCCCGGACACTCCTGGTCACCGCCCGAGTCATACAGTCCAGCGCCAGGTTAATACCATCCTGGATGGTTCGCTGGACAGTGACCGGACTTGGCTGGCGCGATGCGGATGCCGTTACTACCCCCTGTAACAGCTGGGAGACGTGGGACAGAGCGGCAATCAAAGCCCTCCCACTCTCCTCCGCATCACGCAATGCGGTATTCGCCGAACGCAACGCGTTCGAGCACAAGACACCCGTGTCAGAACGGGAGCCTGGCCGCGCATCCTCACCCAAAGCCGCGCGGTCATCCACGCTGGGCTTGGGTACCACACCGTACCGCTGGTAATCCAGGGGCACGATGCGACAACGCCTGGCCACCTCGCGAGGGGCCTTCGCGAGACGTCCACTCGACTTAATGGACGACTCCGCCGCCTTGAACATGTCAACGACATGCTCCGCCAGCGGCAGAGAAGGCATAGCGTTAGCAGTCGGTTTCCCAGCTAACCACGGCGTGTGAACACGCTGGCTAGCCGACTGCTCCACGGGCAGATCAGGCCTAACGCTCACCAACCACTGGCAAGCGTCATACCAATCCTCCTCCGTGGCTAACTGCGAGCGCTCTACAAGACGGGGTCCTTCGTCTTCCTCCTGAGCGCAAGCAGTAGAGCTTGACGGCGGGTATGCTGATACACCTGGCAAGCCAGGGAAAACACCCGGGCCTGACAGCACCGGCATGAGAATATCACTGGTTTGACCAGGAGCAGGCACCGTGGCAGAGCGCGGGGTATATATAGCCTCACCACGGGCCCGGCCAGCACCAGCAACACCCTCGGCAAGCCGAGGTATGCGGTACCGCTGGCCATCAGCAGCGCCCTGGGCCACCACCTGAGCCGCGGACTCTACTCCAGGGTGAGTAAAACCGTGGAATAAGGCGCCTGTATTCCCCGCGAGGGGTGCACAAACGTCTTCATCCATGTCCACGTCGTCAGACGGCGACCCTAGCAGGTAATCCTCATCACCCTGGTCAGAAAGATTAGACCCCGGGTCAGCAAAGAGAGCTAACCCGGGCTGACCAGGAACGGTGCCATAGGAGGTACTGGCCACCGCGGCGTGCGGATACCCCTGGACTGATAAGCAGCCAGCGGGTTCCAGCGACAACCGTCCACGGTCCCCTATCGGCGCGGCAATAAGCCTGCTGCCAGGGTCGTGGAACGCCCCCTCTAATGGGGCCACCTCTGAATCGTCGAACAACGGAAGCGGTCTAAGGAAAACCGATCCAGAGGCGGGGATTACCTGCTCCGAAGCCGATGATGAGGACAGTAAAGGATTTGGTCCAGGAAGCATGCCACGAAGCAACCCTGGAACCAAATCCTTTAATGTCCTCTTCACCTCTCCCAACATCTCGGTCCGGAAGGCCTCCATATCCACCGCGGACGAGACCTTCCCCTTACCCTTCCTACTTACAACCTCTTGTTTCCGCTTCTTCTTCTTCTCCTCCTCTACCACCTTGTCCGTCGCCTGTAAGCAGCACAAGAATTCGGACATTAACTCGCCCCCCCAGTGCTTACATATGTCACAATTAACCAAGGGACCACAAGGGCTACATCGATAGCAACGATGAGGCCAGAACTTATCCGGAAGAAAACGTCCACAGGACGCGCAACCCGGTCCCTGAAACAGGGCAAAGGACAAGGAGTATGAGCAAACTAGTTAAGCTTAGACACTCAAACCAACTCAAAGAGAAGGAAAACGATCATACAGATCAATATACATCAGAAACCAGCATAGCGACTTGAATTGCTGATAAATACATAGCCAGGCTGATTATGACGTCATTAATCCCGTGACAGGAAAAATTCGATCCCAACAAAACATCCAAGTGCAAGGACGAATTGTATGCTGAATGGATACGTCGACTACACAACCATCAGATACATATAGATAACTCTTTTCTGGCAAAAATGTTAATTATCTCCCTTTGCTTGTTACTATAATTAACATCACCACATTATCAATAACTAGATACCTGACACTTTGTATAGACAAACCATCCAACATGACGAACCGGAGAACTCCACCATCTGCACGCCTCTTAACTCTCTCCACCTCATGGGGAAGGAATTGGATCAAGAGGGCAAAGTGAGAAGACCTTTATACTAGGCCTCCAACTCACTGGACATTAATTTTTCATTTGGTTAGATAACCTAACAGTGTTAGTAGGAAATGGAAACATGGTGGAGAGAAAACTAACTCTCTGCTGCTGTGATGCGACCACCTAGCGTCATACAGACCTGTGGACATAAACAGAAAGAGAAATTAGTCATAGGTAGCACCGAGTTGACATAAACCAACTAACCAAGGCGCTTATCACGGTAACCGCGAGTCCCGGAAACACAATACACCGGGAAGAAAACTCGCTAATTTTACTAGAAGTCACCTGATTTAAAGGTCCTAAGTCCCCCTTTGGCGAATTGTTCCGTCCTGCCATCCAAATCAGTGACTATCACTCCAAAAAACACCACTTAAACAGTCTAAGATTAAGGAAAAGCTATTGCTACAAAAAGACATGTGTGATCTCTCTGCCAATAATCTAGCAAAGAGGTAGTGCTAGTCTGCGCATGCGCGGTGGTGGGGCTGGCATCCGCCAGACTACGCTCTGACTCCCTGCCCAGTAGGGGCACCTAACTGTTTTAAATCTGAGTGTTTATTGAGTGAAAGCCAATATTTAGCAATATCAAAAGTATTAGGGAGGTAAGTATACTCTTGAAGTGAAATGCATATGGCTCGACAAAAATTATAATGGTTATCAATGCGTTACCTGATCTGACCTTCTTCTATGTACTCAAACTGCTTGATAACAAATCCAATGAAAATCTGAAGAAAAATATATTACGTTGTTATTAATATGAGCCAATATTAATAGGGATCATATACAACACCGAAAGTTGCCCAGCACTCAAGCAGGAAACTAAACGCTCTATGAAACATAAAACTGAAGAATTATATTTCAACATTGCCTCTATTACCGTTGCAAATTTTCCAATGGAGGAATACAGTTTTAGCTATGGTCTGTCCATCTCTAGCTATGCTCCAACCACGCTTCGCCTGTGTTGGGATCTGAATCTCAATTATCCGAAAACCATACAGGTAAGCATCATAATCAACATCACATCAAGTTAATTAGGTCCTGAATGACGTGATATAGTTCATCACAAAAGCTTAATATATAGTCCAACAAGTTGTATGAATTATATGTCTTTACTATTTAATCAACATTCTGTTGAATATTTTAAAACTAACTTGACTGGGCACTGTTGCCGCCATAAATACAATTCCTACAACTTGTCGGATTATTAAGCCGTTATGACTAACTATATCATGTCATTCATGACATAATCGATTATGATGTTAGCCTACATGTGACATAGTTGATTATGATGTCATATGATTGACTGAGAAACTGGATTCATCAATTGTCATGATGTTGGTACTTGACATTACTTGATCCGCATTGTGTATTGTTGCATATAAAGCCATTGTGTTTAACATTCACAAAACATTACTCAACTATAGCAACATTTTGGCCAGATTGTGTAAATAAGACAAAATATGCCGACTATAAATATTTTTCTATTGATTCCAATGGGAAAACGTATGCTCAGCGCTTCAACGCTTACAGATCAGAAATAACAAATTTGTTATCCTCTAAGAGATATTATGTTGAATGCAAATGAGACACTGGAATTGCAAGGATAAAAGAGTTATGCTTTACTTTCTAATAGATGCTACATGTAGGCTAGGCTGACCTATATCTTATACCAGTGGCTTAACTTCTCTGAATATGATAAAATATGCCAAGAAATTATTATCTTTCCTCATTGCCTCCAAATACATTAGAAAGGTTCCAAGGGCCATAACTCTGGTATTTAACATCTATTAAATAAATGGACACACACATCTGAGATAAAAACAAATTTGCCACACATAGCCAGCAACACTGTGTAGTCAAATTGTGCCTAATCTAGTCAGACTTTTTTATATCTCAAATGGAGTATTATACTGATTGATAATCACATTTAAATTCCCATATTATTAATTTCCCGAAACATTGCCTTATCTGTATAACAACTTACAAGTATTTGTTTTTAGGGCACCTACAGCTTCCAGTCAATTTGGTTCCAGATTACCTGTATGCTTGCTTTTACAACACAGTGACTCACTGCCAGACTATAGATTGCACCCTATATGATTCAACACATATAACGAGATAAAGAGCCTAGGTTTTTTTCTGACTGGTCGAAAAGTAAATCATGATGGCTTGGAAGATGTATCATAATTTAGCTTTTATGACCTAAATATCCTTCTTTGATGGCATAATTAAAAGGTAAAAATGTCATGTAGAGCATATGTGTGGTATATTGTATCAGGTGAATGAATGAATTACATGACACGAGTGTTTCTTTAACTGACCTGTTCAGAATCAAGTAGGCAGTAGTTGACGCGGAGTTGCACAAGCTGACTCAGCAAATTTAGGACATACTTCTGTAGATGAACACAACTAGTGACAGTGTATTGCTTCAATGCTTTAATGACAAGGCTCTCAAACAAACGAATGTACTGAGTTATTGAATTCTGAAACAAATGGGATACCTATGATAAATGGCAGAAAGCAACATTGAATCAATATGCTTTAACAATGCTTAACCACTTATGGGCTAATATAGAATTGTAAATTTAGATATAATTTGACCTAAGTGAGAACGCTTTGAATTAAACGAAATCACGGATTTCTTTTTTCACGAGAGAGTTGATACTTACCTCCCTAATACTCTTTGATATTGCTAAATATCGGCTTTCACTCAATAAAACACTCAGATTAAAAAAGTTAGGTGCCCCTACTTGGCAGGGAGTCAGATGACAGTCAGGCGGATGCCAGCCCCACCACGGCGCATGCGCCGACTAGTACTTCCTCTGACTAATTTATTGGCCGACACACATGCAACATAATAAGAGCCTGAAGACTGAGCCTCAGTGGGGCGGAGAGGCCAGGTCCGTATTAGGGAGGTAAGTATCAACTCTCTCGTGAAAAAAGACATCTGTGATTTCGTTTATTTCACTTCAAGAGTATACTTACCTCCCTAATACTCTTTGATATTGCCAGAAATCATCAGTGAATTTGGCGGGAGGGAGGCGAGGTCAAAAGACCAGCTCTTCCCTATGCGCTTTTCTACGATTAAGGCACTTAAACTTCTGAAACTGTGTGAAAACACAGTCAGGATTTGAAAAAACATCGGCTAACACAAACTGATGGATGAGAGATGACCGAATGTCATATGCGTGCGCCCCCCCCCCCCCTTCCTGGGAGGAAGACTCGAATGACCTCAATGTCCCATACGCTCTCTACGTACAAGTGCCATGTACTCTAGGACAGAGACGAAAAAAATCCATTTTCGTATACTCTCAATGATGAACCACATAAAAATACGTACCATTACCAAATTACAAAAACCCATGGACAACACACACAAGACTGACCTTGTCGAAGATTGGCGCTGCCATCATCTCCCCATTGGTGAAGACTGATGCAGCCCATAAAGTAGATGTTTCCATTGATTAAATGTGAAATATATAAAAAAATGAGGATACCTCATCAAAATATGTACACCTAGATTATCTTTTCAAAATCGATAAGGCGAGAGGATTCAAGGTGTCACGGAGATAATGGTCGGTAAAACTTGACTCACAGTGTCACTGAGCTACTGACATAATGTCATCCACAGGTACCCCATTAAATAGGGCAGTGGAAGCCACTACACCTCGGACACTGTGAGCCTTGGCCATGTCAACTTGTTTACCTGTGGCGGATTTATGGCAAAATTGAATACACCCTACAATCCACCTGGAAATGGTGTCCTTTGACGCCCTGCCATGGGGCTCAATATATGACAACCATAACGCTGTTGGGTCCGTCCGCCAATCTTGAGTACGTTGTTTGTACCGGATTAATGCTCGGACTGGACACCATAGTTTTTAATTAGGATCAAACCTAGTCAAAGCTGGTAAAATTATCGGTTGACCCGGATATTTCAGACTGGTTTTTCGCCATGAAATTTATCCTGGGTAAGAAGCCTAAGGCCTTCCCCTGTAACCACAAAATGGTCTGCCTCGGCTGACAAGGCATGAATGTCACTCCTACGCCTAGCCGAGGCCGCAGCAATTAAAAATACAGTTTTAAGCGTCAACATTTTCATAGAAATGGAGCTTAGTGGTTCAAATGGCCTATCAGCTAGCACTTGAAGCACTAGTGATAAACTCCAAGACGGAATCACTGGGGGATTCCTTGGTCTTAGATTGCCCATGCCTTTGATTAAAGTATTTAATGTATTTACTTCATCACTTCCCCTATTAGCCAAGCAAGGGATAACTGACATTAAAGCTGACTTATAGAGTTAGGCTTAAGGCTATAGGCATCATACAGGTGACAGGAAATCGGCTACTACCTGAATAGATGAATCCATTGGATTAATACATCTTTTCGAGCACCATTCTGCAAATCTGTTGATTTTATAATTATATGCTCTGGAGGTTGACCCCCTCCTGGCTTTTGCCATGAACATGGCTGCTTGCTCAGAAAAGCCCTCCTTAATTCTAGATTCCTTGACAACATCCACGCAGTCAATCAGAACATTGACGGACTGTTGTGAAGGTTCTTGCCCTGGAAGATAATATTGTCCATCAGAGGCAGAGGAACCGGATTGGAGACCAGAAGGTCCAGCAGATCCGTATACCATGATCGGCTTGGCCAATTTGGGGCGATCAGAAGCACTTGGCACTCCTCCTGTCTGATTTTCTGAAGAATTTTTGGAATCAGGATTGCTGGAGGGAATGCGTATGCATACATTCCCACCCAGCTGATAGCTAGCGCATCCATTGCGAAAGCGCTTGGATCTGGAATCGGAGAGACGTACGTCGTCATCTTCGCATTCATCTTCGTTGCGAATAAATCTATGTTGGGTCTCCCCCAGTGGTCGAACAGACGATCCGCCACACATTGATTTAGTTGCCATTCCGTAGGTAAAACACTCATCCTTCGGCTCAATGACTCTGCTAACAGATTTAACCTTCCCGGAATATGAACTGCCTTCAAGGTAATCCTGTGATCCAGGCACCAACAAAGCAGTTTCCAAGTCATCATACAGAGACTGGGCGACTTCGTTCCGCCCTGGCGGTTTATGTAAGTCACTACTGTTGAGTTGTGTGATCGAATTAGAACACTCTTGCCCTAAACTTTCTGTAAGAAATGTTCCAGGCCCAGGACTACTGCTCTTAATTCCAGTAGATTGATATGTTCCTTTGACTGTTCCAGATTCCAAAGCCCTGATATTGTGGATTCTTCCAAGCAAGCTCCCCACCCCTCCATCGATGCATCTGTATACATCGTTAACTGAGGGTGAGGAGGGGTTAACATTAACCCCGCCAGGAGATTCTCTGTCTTCAACCACCATTGAAGGTGATGAATTAGAGGCTCCAACACTGACACGCTTGAGTCCAGTGAACCTGTACTCTGGGTCCATTGTGTCATGAGAAATAACTGTATCGGCCGCCTGCGTAAGGCCGCCTGAGGAATGACTGGTTCCAGAGAAACCATCAATCCCAGCATTCTCAGATAAACCCGTGCCAGGACATGACGACTGTTGCACACTGACTGTATTACTGAGATGAGTATCTGTACCCTCTCCTGAGTAGGATAAACATATCCTATCTCCAGATCGAAGAACTTCTGGGATGGAGTCAGCTCTGATTTTTGAAAATTTATTATCCAGCCTAAATCTGTGAGAGTTTTCAAAACTATCTCCAGATTTGCTGATAAACTTTCCTGGTTGTGTGCTTTTAACAGCCAGTCGTCTATGTACGTGTGGACTGCTATGTTTCTCCTGCGGAGGTATGCTGTCATCGCAAGAACCACCCTGGTGAAGACCCGAGGAGCCATAGAAATTCCGAAGGGTAACACCCTGAATTCCCACTGTCTGCCCTGGAATGCAAATCTCAGGAAGCGACGGAAACCCCTCGCTATTGGAATGTGGAAATAAGCATCCTTCAAATCTATTGAAGCTGTCAACATTCCCTTCTCGAACCCTGCCAACACCGATCTCACAGTTTCCATCTTGAAACTGGGTGTGTCTATGAACTTGTTCAATGGCTTGAGGTTGAGAATTGGTCTCCACCCTCCAGTGCTTTTCGTTACCAAGTACACGGTTGAATAGAAGCCCGGGCAATTTTGCGCCGGTTGAATTGCTTCCTTGTGTATGAGGGAATTTATTTCCTCCTCTATACACAACTGGTGATCTGGATCTCTTGGAATTTGAGTCCAGACCGGCACCAGAGACAGTCGCGATGGTGGACCTGTTATCCAGTCGGGATGATACCCGACTGAAAGCCATCGCAAGACTAAATGGTCCTGAGTCAACCGTTCCCACTCTTGCATGTGGTTGGCCAATCAGCCTCCCACTGGTCCACCTAGAGAGAGAGGTGGACATAAGAAGCGCAAGAGTGGCACTGTCTCCTGGTGCAGATGCACTGGAGTAGCTCTTACTGTGGTAATCACCCTGTCAGGTACGATTACCACGACCAGATCCTCGCGCACCACGGCCCGCACCGCGGTGTGCGGGCGGCTGCCTGGCTGGCTGCGCTGGAGGAGCCTGCGCCCCCCTCGCTGCTGGCTGAAGCGCACGCGGCTGTGGCTGACGCTGCGCTGGTGGCTGGCCTCTGACCTGGCCACCGCCACCTCGAGCCTGCAGGGGATGACACGCAGGGGGAGCCGCGCGAACGCGCTCTCTACGGAGCACTTCAAATTGCTCCCGTAATGCCCTCTGGTTATTGACCAGGGTAACCGTCTCCTGGAGATGCCTACATCCCTCACCTCCAGAGACCAGGACCTGTCATAGGCATATGCAGCAGCCTATTATACAAATCCTGGGATGGGCACAAGTTATCAAGAGCAAACGTGCGCCTCGCCCGGACACTCCTGGTTACAGACCGGGTTAAACAGTCCAAAGCCAAGTTAATTCCATCTTGGATGGCTCTCTGGACAGTCACCGGACTAGGCTGACGTAATGCGGATGCCGTTACTACCCCTTGTAACAACTGTGAGACATGCAAAAGCGCTGCAATAGACGCCCTCGAACTCTCTTCCGCATCACGTAACGCGGTGTTAGCCGAATGCAACACGTTTGAACACAGTGCTCCCGTGTCAGACCGGGAACCTGGCCGCGTATCTTCACCCAGCGCTGCACGGTCATCCGTGCTTGGCTTCGGTACTACACCGTATAGCTGATATTGATCAGCTGCAATACGGCACCGCTTTGCCACTTCGCGGGGGGGGGGGCCTTCGCTAAACGTCCATGTGCACTAATAGACGTCTCCGCCGCAGTGAACATATCAACAATATGATCAGCTATCGGCAAAGATGGCATAGCGGTAACAGTCGGTTTACCTGCCAGCCACGGGCGCTGATCCCGTTGACTGGCCAACTGAACCACGGCAAGATCTGGCCTGACGTTAATTAGCCACTGACAAGCGTCAGACCAGTCTTCCTCCGTGGCCACCTGTGAATGCGCTACAAGACGAGGGCCTTCGTCGTCATCCTCCTGAGCAATCACAGGTGTGTATGTGGCTGGAGGAACTGATACGCCTGGCAAGCCAGAGAAAGCATGCGGGCCTGAAAGAACAGGCATGCTAAACTGACTGGCTTGACCAGGAGCAGGCGCCGTGGCATTGCGTGGGGAAAAATTCGCCACACCACGGCCCTGGCCAGCACCTGCTACACCCTCGGCAAGCCGAGGTATGCAGTAAAACTGGCCATCAGATCCAGCCCGGGCTACCTTCTGCGCCGTGAACGCTACTCCTGCGTGAGTAGTACCGTGGACAATGTCGCCCGTGTTCCCCGCGAGGGGTGCATGCACGTCAATGTCCATGCTAACCCGGACTGGCCAGGAGAGGTACCATAGGAGGAACTGGTACCTGCAGGGTGCGGATAATCCTGGCCTGATAGGCAGGCAGGTTCCAGCGACACCTGACCAAGAACAACCGGCGCGGCAAGCCTGCTGCCAGTTTTTTTACAATGGATTTCACCCTCTAATAGGGCCACCTCTGAATCATGGTCGAAAACTGATAGGTCCCTAAATAGCACCGATTCAGAGGCGGGAATTATGAAGAGGAAGATGAAGAGGACAACGAAAGACTTGGACCAGGAAGCATGCCACGAAGCAATTCTGGGACCAAATCTTTAATTGTCCTTTTCATCTCTCCCATCATCTCAATACGGAAGGCCTCCATATCCATAACGGACGAGGCCTTCCTCTTACCCTTCTTACCAGAAGCCTCTTTCTTACTCTTCCTCTCCTCCTCTGGAGCCTTCTCCCTGGTCTGTAATGAGAGAAATTCAGACATTAGCTCCCCCCCCCCCCTCTTTTACAGATCTCACATTTAAGCAATGGCCCACATGGGCTGCACTGGGAGCATAAATGGGGGAAGAACTTGTCACGGATAAATCTTCCACATGAAGGACAACCAGGCGAAGACAATGAGTATTACAGATATTGAATTAGAACACAACACGAAATAAACAAGGAGGAAGGGGCCATAAGACCCAAGCTAATAATGATAATAAATCAGCGTTGGACAAAACTTATAACTGATAGAAAGGCGCAAGGCTGATTATGACGTCATAACTTCAAAAATAAGAAGTTAAATCGATCCGAAACAAAACCTCCAGGTGTACGGACGAATTGTAATCATATCCAGAACATTCTAACTAGAGCGGATAGTTTATACAGACTATACAAACATCAGATAAACAGTGATAAATGGCAGTAGGATTTTATAAATATTGTCAAATATAATTGAAATGCCTCATATCATAACTAGAGTACCCGAGTCTTTAGCATAGACACACCATCAGATCTGATGAACCGGATGCTCCACCAACCCTATGACCTCTTAACTCTCTCCACCTTAGGGGGAAGGAAGTGGATCAAGAGGGCAAAGTGAGAAGACCTTCATCCGAGGCCTCCAACTCACTGGGAAAAGATTTTTGGTTAGATAACCTTACAATGTTAGTAGGAAATGGAACCTTGGTGGAGAGAAAAACAAACTCTCTGACGATGTGATGTCCTAACACGCCTAGGTAGATACCTGTGGACATAAACACAGAGAGATTAGTATTTCATAGCGCCATTTCGAAATAAACCAGTTATTTTAGGCGCTTATCATGATAAACGCGAGTTCCGGAAACACATTACACTTGGAGAAAACTCGCTAAATATAATAGAAGTCACCTGATGGCTAGGTCCTGGGCGCTCCTTTGGAGTAGTAACACGTTCTGCCATATTAATCCAGGAGAAATAGAACTTCTACACAGCCAAAACTTTCAGAAATTAAGGAAAAGCCTATGAGCATAGAAAACATGAGTGGTCTCTTAGCCAATAAATTAGCAAAGAGGAAGTACTAGTCGGCGCATGCGCGGTAGTGGGGCTGGCATCCGCCTGACTGTCATCTGACTCCCTGCCCACTAGGGGCACCTAACTTTTTTAATCTGAGTATTTTATTGAGTGAAAGCCGATATTTAGCAATATCAAAGAGTATTAGGGAGGTAAGTATACCCTTGAAGTGAAAACTGAATTTACAGAATCTTAATTTCAAGGTAGCTATACCAGGAAACCGATGAGATTTTAAAACTAACTTGACAAGAAGCAGTCACTGCCATAGGCAGCAATGATTCCTAGTCAAACTAGTTTCATAATATACAAACAGAATATTTTTTAAATTGTATATAAATTTGTAAATAACTGACTAGAGTGACGTAACCAGCGATCGTCAGTTACTGCTGCAGAAGTGATCGAGATGGTCACGAAAGCTTCACTCAAACAAATTCTACATCCCAGAGAGGTAGCTAATTTTACTTGGTACAAATAATCCTGGGACTGTGAACATTTTTTTAAATATACAATTAATAGGTTATTATTGTCGAAAATTATAATTTTCGACAATATATCGATACGTTCCACTATGCCATCTGTCTATCTGTTTGTCGGCATCCAATTTTGGTTACGTTTTTGATATCTTGGTATGGCTTCACCCTATTGGGAATAAACTTACAAACATGTTTCCTTATATCAACGGGATGGAGCACAATGATATTGAGGTTAACGGTTAAGGCCACCATGACCTTCATACAATATTCTATTGTTTCCGGTTAAGTTTTTGGTCTTGTTCAACATATCCTTTTATATCTAAGGATTGCTTCAGTCTATTGTGACTAAACTTGGACACATAATTACATATATCAAACAGGTGCAGCACAATCCTATTGAGGTCATGATGTCAAAGGTCACGTTTACTGTTACCTTGATATAAACCTCTATTCTTTTTGGCTAAATTTTTGGTTTAGCTTAACATATTGTCTTATATCTCAGGTTTGATTCACCATACTTGAATTTAACTTGGTTACTTGTTTACCTATATCAAGTCAATGAAGTACAATGATATTGAGGTCAGAGGTCAACGTCATTGTAACATTTGTATAAATTGCAGACTTTAACAGTTTGGTTCTGCTTATCTCATCTGGCCTTTGTTTCAGAATTGGCCAAATTATTGGAACTAAGCATCATCATACAGTTACTTCAATCAGTCGGGGCAGCACAGACATTCAGACTTTTGAAGTCACGGTCATTGTGATCTTGATACAAAGCTAGATTTGCACTTGAAAATGCAAAGTGCCAAGATTTTCGTCAATATCCCGTCAGTGTAACACTGATGTGTTGTTTTAGGATAGCAGTAATTAATAGGCATCTTTCTAGACAACTTAATGTCCAGTTTCATTACCCCATTAATGGTCAAGCTGCCCAGAAACCGCCTCTGCAGTCAGAAATGTCCATTTGTAGACCAAAAGATGAGTACTTTTGTAAAGCCATCGGACATTCACTCATTCAGTTTTTGATTTTCTTGACCAATCTTAACCATACCACTATGGTGTAAAAATTTTTAATTTTCAAATTCAACAAGAGGCCCAAGGCGCCTGTGTCGCTCACCTGGAGCATTACACATTTTTGTCACAATTGTTGGTGAGTGGTTTAGGAGCAGTCTTCTAAATGAGTTTGTGGACATTTCTGCAAGTCCAATATGGCCGCCAAACACGCTACATTTTGATTGGTCCACTGCAGCCATGTTTCTGACGTAGCGCCTTCTCTTGAAAAAACTTTAATGGCACTCCGTGCCTAATCATATCTCCCAAATTTCGGCCCAATCCGCTCAGTGGTTCTGGAGTCATTTTGGCAAAAATTAGGTTATCGAAGATGGCCACCAAACCATTTGGCCAATCAAGTCCCCTTGAAACAAACTTGATGCAGCTCTTGTCCTAGATGATATGTCATGCATTTTGAATTGATCCCCAAACGGTTTTGGAGACCTTTAAAGACATTTCTAAAAATCGACCAAAATCCAAGATGTCACGAAAATACAGTTTAAATTTCCCATGGGCGCTTTTGATGGAAAAACAATCCAAGATGGCCGCCAAACCGTTTATCCGATAGTTTTGAAAATTGAAAATTTGAGATCAGAATACCGAAAAGCCTATATGAAACCAATTTCGGCCTCAAAATCCCTCAAGTAAAAACATCCAAAATGGCCGCCAAACATGCTATATTTTGATTTGCCCACAGCGGCCATGTTTTTTGACGGATCAACTTCTCTTGAACAAACTTTACTGGCCCTTAGTCCCTAATCATATCTGCCAAATTTCGGTCTGATCCCTTCAGTAGTTCTGGAGGTTATTTTCGCTAAAACTAGGTCAACCAAGATGGCCGTCGAACAATTTGACCAATTAAGTTCCCTTGAACAAACTTGGTTGAGCTCTTGCCCTAGCTCATATTTCATGAGGTTTCCTTCAATCCCTCAAGCGGTTTCAGAAGATTTTTAAAGACGTTTCTAAAAATCGGCCAAAATCCAAGATGGTCGCCAGCCTAATTGGCCGATCGGCTTCATTTGAACAAACTTGGATCCCTATGCCCTAAGGATACTTCCTGACAAATATAATTGAAATTGGCCCAGCGGTTCTTGAGAAGACGTTTAAAGGAAAAGTTGACGGATGGACGGACGACAGACACACAACGGACGGTCGCCACGACATAAGCTCACCTGGCCTTTCAGGCCAGGTGAGCTAATTAAAAGATGAACTGCTGTTCATTTTTCAACAAATTTGGTGAGAGATGGTGCTGTCGTAGACATCAACATCTTCCAGCAAAATTGTTGAAAAAATGTACACCAGTTTTTTTGATATGACACAGTAAAAGATAGAATATTGACACCAGTGTGCCAAGGGCAAACATTTAAAGGATTGTCACACAGAAGATAAGTTATGCAACACAAAGCAAATTTTGCACGCACACAATAACAAATTACTGTCATGGTATATGTACGGAGAGCAAAACAACCCCACGAACCCCCCCCCCTCCCCCTCCAAAAATAAGCTTCTTCCTAAGCTCATGGTCAATCTAGCATGTTAGATAAGTAATTGTCCAAAAACTAGAAGACTGCACAGAGGATGATCTGGATGCACAAATACATGGAACCACAAAATCAATTGACTTCTTCCTGGAATCAGGGTCAAACATCTCATGTTCAAGCTAAGATATGAAGCAGATTGCCCAACATCAAGAAATCTTTGGCGAATAATTTTGGGAAATACTCATTGCTCAGATTATTTCCTCAGAAATTTATTACTCAGAATGTAAGAAATGGTTTCTCACGATATCTTATTTTTAATTTCCTAAAGATTCTTACCTGCTTAAAATTTTACTAAATAATCTGGACATTTTTCTCTGGTTGCCCATCTGAACCAGTCATTCCAGTGATAAATTTTCTAAGAATGTATTCTCTTAGCCTGTAAATAGCATTTAATAAGAAATATTTAAATTTTCTTGACCATATTTGACCATTAAAGGGTTAAGATAACAATTACTAATATATGCAATATAAACTTAGACTGTCTTCACCTTATCAACCTTGCTGTTTGACTTGAGGATTGCAGGAAGTTTTCTGTCGACTCGCTTTCGCAAGCAAACCAATGCGCTGAAATTGAGAAATAACAAGAATAATGCAACAACATTTGAACAGGAAAATGACACAAATATGTTTAATCTGTTCAAGACTGCAAATTAAACACAGCACATTCTTTATGATGTAAGAAATACTCTGGTTAATATTTTGAAAATAATTTTCCAGGAATTGGTTATTAAAGGTTCAGGATTAAAGTGTTGTTAAGTTCTGGTTCTTTCGGAAGAAGCACTTCATCTAAACCCCACAACAACAAACGTAAGGTGGTTTAAAGATATTCAATGTACCGTAAATTACACTTTTGATGAAGTATTTCAGGGTAATTAATACCCACATATATATATAATCTGAAGCAAATCCATAAATAAATAAATATTTCTGATAAGTCATAAGACTTATAGGGGAGACATTTTGGGAATATAAATGGGTCTCAGTGTAATGTGATCCTCCAAACTGATGTTTTATCACAATGTATTGATGTACAAAATTTGACAGACTTGATTTGCCATCAAGCATTCTAGTCATGTTACGTAAACAAAATGGACAGATATACAGGTGAAGCCTAATGTCTTATCACCATGTCGACGAGATGTGGCCCAAATAATAAGCCATGATAAAGGTTACCAAATAGCTTCCAAGGCATAAGTGTGGGCCGAAGCAAATAAAAGTGTGATGCACTTTTGTTGAGAAATGCAGGCAGACAGGCAGGAAGGCCTATACTAGTTTCAGCTGAAGACATTACAATTTCAAATCCTGATTATTAGCTCGAGTTACCGAATCTGTATAAGCATCATTAAATTTTGGACATCTCTTAGGGTGTACCATTAATATGCCATTAGAAATAGACTGAACATACATACCTATTTACATCATCATTGTCGATAGAAACATTGGCACGAATAGCAGAACTCGTCACACTCTTTGTGAATTGTGTATATGGTTCTGCAAAACAGCCTTGGTATATGCCTGGCTTAATCGGCTGTCCAGCACGGGGCAATCGAGTAATTCGGTATGGTGTCCCGATCATACTACTACTGCTACCTGTACTGCTCGCAGAAGAATTCCACTGATTGATCAAGTTTGTACCAAACAATGCCTTTAGTAGCTTCAAATTAAACAGAATACCAACATCTAACTGACATCTGATACTTTCTCCATGTTACACATTATTTTCAAAACATTTATAAAATTTTTCTAATTCTTTTGCTATTGCCTTGATTAATATCCAGACTGCTGCAGACATCAAGAGTCAACACAATGGACCTTTCCATTTTTAGCTATGACAACTAGCATCAACCGGTTGAGTATTTTGAAATTACTTTGACTAGAATCTGTTGCTACTCTAGGCAGAAAAAGCTTCCAGTCAAAACAATTTCAAAATATTCAACATGCTGCTGTAAATTGTTCACGATTTTCCTTTTTCGTAATTTTGATAGATTCACAATTTCTTGAAATATCATGCAGCCCACAGGCATTGTTATCCTCTCATTAGCTTAACATGCTCTGTATCGATTGTCCCATTGACGCGGACATACAAAATGATTTACAGGTAATGCTAATCACACACAAAACTGAATAAATCTTCAAACAACATGACATTAGAGATTATTTCTAATTAAAGCCCACCATATGGGTGCATGATATCACACTCTACAATATCTCACAATATATAGGGCATAAAAATAAAGATATATATATATATATATATATATATATATATATATATATATATATATATATATATATATATATATATATATATATATATATATATATAAAGTATATTCCAATGTTAGAAAGTCTTGCTTGCTAGCTTGACATGGTTCAGGATGCATTTACTTATTGGTAACAGAGTGACTCAATGACAATGAAAAACTATCAAACAGTTGAATATTTTGAAATTAATTTGACTGGTAGATGCAGTCAAAGTAATTTCAAAATATTCAATATATCATTGTAAATTTTCATGATTTTCAAATTTGTTCATCTAATCGTCGTAAAAGAGGCCAATTTTGCATTGAATTGCGATATAGGGGACCTATTGAAAGATCAGAAAAACAATAAGAATCATAAACCCCTATGAATATGAATGTATGTATACTAAGAAGTAATTTGCATATTACCTGTTGAACACATAGAATAGTTGAGGTGGGATCGAGTAAGA
Source organism: Chaetoderma sp. LZ-2023a (assembly GCA_034401795.1). NCBI lineage: Eukaryota > Metazoa > Mollusca > Caudofoveata > Chaetodermatida > Chaetodermatidae > Chaetoderma > Chaetoderma sp. LZ-2023a. Next base: position 69,191,918 of record CM067372.1, read on the forward strand.
CAGATGTCCTATAGTATGCCAGAAGTTCCTCTGCCTGTTTGCCGATGTCTGACAAAGTGGCGACTTCAAGCAGTTGAGAAAGTACGTTTAACGATGCATGAAGAACAGAGCAGAATTTGTCTGGTATGGCCAAATCTAATGATATCTGATATATAGAATGATATAACATATAACCCTTTAATGGTCAAATTTGGTCAAGTAAATTTCTAATTTTTCTTATTGAATGTCCATTTACAGGCCAAGAGAATACAATTTTTGAACATTTTTCACTGGAATGACTGACTCGGTTATTGAGCCCGTCATTGCAGTGGTAAATTTTCTAAAATTGTATTCTCTTGGCCTGTAAATGGACATTCCACAAGACCACAGCAGAGGCCGGTTTTGGCCGGTATGACCATTAAAGTGTTAAGATATTTCTAAACATAAAGCAAATCAAAGATGGCTGCCGAGCAAATCAACTAATCAGCTTCGTTTGAACAATCTTGGATTTCTATATCCCAACATGTTGCTAAACTGGATGGATTTGATCTATCACTCAAGTACCTGATGTCATAATCAAAGACATCAGTTGTTAGTGTCCGAATTATATAGCACAAGGGAATGCACAATTTAAGAAACATTTTGTTAAATATTTTGAAACTAATTTAACTTGGAGCACTCAATCAAATTAGCTTCAATATATTCAACAACTTACCTGTATAGTTATCTTGAAATTTTGCTTCTGGGAATTCCGGTTTCAAAGCTTCAAAGTGATCCCATCACGAGTAAAAAGAGCTTAATTAGAATTGCGTGGAGCAGAAAAAAAATATTTGCTTATTGAAGGCCCATTTCTAGGCCAAAAGAAGACTATTTTTGACAATTTACCACTGGAATGACTGGCTCGGTTATCGAGCCATGCATTCCAGTTGTAAATTAAAAAAAATAGTTTCCTCTTGGCCTGCAAATGTACATTCCTCAAGACCACTGCAGGGGCCAGTTTCGGTTTGCTTGGTCATTAAATGTTTAACGCATTGAATAGTCTGACAAAACACATAATGTACTTGATACACTGTATCTCTGAAATACCATGTAGTTGGAATAAGCTCCTTTAAGCATGTCATGTAGCTTGAGATAGTGAGGAGACTGATGAAATGTTCCCATGCCATCTTTTCTCCTCTCCTTATCAAAATCCTTCTCTTTATCTGCAACAAACACACAAACACTAACCTAATTACATCCTAATTGATGTCACATGTTGCTGTTTCCCAGTGATTTATCATTCAATGGTAGCATAATTGAAAATGGTGATATCTGTTTACAATAAACTAATATCTTATGACACACAATATCCGTATTAAGATATATTGTTCCTTTCCCATAACTTCAGGACCAAGTACAAATCACTGGCAGATCCAAACACCAGACCAGACACAGACCTGGCTTCTGCCAATCATTAGCCAATACATTTAACAACTACACTTTATTAAGCACACTCTGGCTTAAATAAAAATTTTAAAATGAAACCTATGGTGCTGGCTTGAGGTTAGTAGGAATGGGCTGTGGATTAATCACCCTAGTAGCTTTATAACTGATTTTGTAACTACTTAATGGTCAAGTCAGCCAAAAGCCACCTCAGTAATTGGTCTTGAGAAATGTCTATTTACAAGCCAAAAGAATGCCATTATAATTTTTTTTAATTTACTAAAGGAGCCAGAGATTCCAGTAGTAAAATTTCAAAAATAGTCTTCTCATGGCCTGGAAATGGGCATTCACTGAGCAGAACTTTTCATTCAAGTTCATAATACTGTAATGTAAGGGCTAAGAGTACAGTGGAACTTCTGCAAGTTGACGCCTCTATAAACCACAACACACACTAAACTGATCATATCTCAGAGTACAGATTCTATATCCATATAGGAATAGAGGACGTCGTTTCTAGCTATGCCCCGCCCATTTATAGCCAAGCTTTTTATGCATGATGGAAGTGATTTGTAACTTTGAAACATGAATTCCCAGAATATAAATTTCAATGCATTTAAATCTCCATCTGCAAAGCTGAAACCTCTGAAAACCCGCCAAACCTAAACGATTTTTCAATCGGGTCAATACTGTTGAATATTTTGAAACTAAATGATTGGGGATGCCTATGGCTGCACCAGCTCCTAGTTAGATTCAAAATATTCCGCCGACTGTTTATCAAATTGTAAATTCACCAAAAACATACAACTTTTAGACTTCAGCGAGACATTTTGATTTTCGTGACGAGGGTACGTCATTTTGATTGTATCATCAACTAATTATGCCTTCAGATACTGTTAGTGATAGATCAGATCCCTCCATTCCCCATTTGCACAGCTGAAAGCCTCTGAAAAGCGGCCAAACCAAACAGATTCTTCAATGCCAGAAACACTTGGGTTGAGAGGTTCCACTGTACTTGCTGAATATCCCAGGCAGGGATGACGATGCAATGGAGGATTCCAGTTTATCCATCAATCACGTGACGTGTAGGATGATCTCAGTTGTATGAATTGCATGTCTTTACCATTTAATAAACATGGTGCTGAATATTTTGAAACTAATTTGACTGGGGTGCTGTTGCAACAACAGCACCCAGTCAAATTAGTTTCAAAATATTCAACAACTTATCTGTGTAGGTTTCTGGAAATTGATAGTCAGGGAATTCAGGGATCAATCCCAACACGGATGAAGTGTAGGAGGAGCTTAGCTAGAGATGGGCGGGGCATAGCTAAAACTGGGCTCCTCCATTATTAGTACTAGGAGAATTTGCTCAAGCCATTATAGCATTGCATGTTGTGACTCATACAGGTTAATTTTAACTCCTGATAATAGCTCTGGGCAGACTCACCTTTGGTAAATGTTTTCACAGGAGTTTTACCCGATTCTGAACCCGCCTCTCGTTCTGCTTTTGACTTGCGCTTAATCGGGCTTAATGACGGTGGATTTGGCAATGATGGTAGCGATGGCTTGGATGGTGCCGGTCCAGGTGTTTGTTCCTCTATAATGTGGCAACATGCATTTAATAACCTGTAGAATTAAACGCAGAGTAACATATAAAAATCAATGACAATACAGAAGATAAAAGTCCTGACTGTCAGGTGAATATGTACACAATGCTATAACAGAGGGTTACACTTTTAGCTTTGCCTCACATTTCTACCTCAGCTCCTCCCACTCTTTATATGTGTTGGAATCAATTTATATAATTTGAATCCTGAATTCCAAGAATCCCAATTTCAATGTAATTATACAGCTAAGTAGTTGAATAAAACAGTGGCCAGTTAAATTAGTTTCAAAATATTCAACAGAATGTTCATTAAATAGTAAATCCATCAAAGACATACAATTTGTACACTTGACAGATGTTTCAATGTTCAGGACAGCGCTAGATATGTTACTATGTATTGTAACGTCAGCCTACATGTGAAGTAACTGAGTATGTCATCATATACTTGAGTGACAGATCAGATCCCTCTATTATGTGTCACTAACCTATATATAAACTAAGGGCCAACAATGGCTCACTATTTCAATATATCTTGACCTGGTGTTTTATGGTGGTAAGCTTAAACAAGAGCTCCACAAATGGTGCATAATAGCCCCCACACTGATGATGAGTCAAGGAAAACACAATCAGTAAGAAATCAAACTAATTCTGTGCTCAACACAATATCACAGATTATTGATTCTGATAGGATTCTTCCACAGAACAAATCCAATGGACTTCTGAAATTGAAACCAATAGAACAAACGGTGGCAGAGTTATCATTAGGAAGTCAATTTTCAAGATTGGCCACTGGTGGCCATATTGGATTTCGGATCATCGTTGATTTCCAATACTTTCTTCCCCAGACCTAGTCCAATCAACCCATGAAGTTTAAAAGCAATCCATTAAATTGGAACAGAGTTATCTTTAGAAAATCATGCTGCCACCCAGCCATCCACCTGCCCGCTCACCCACATGCCCACCTGGATGGTGTCATCACATATCCTGCCAATTTTTTGGCAGGGTATAAAATTTTTTTTTTAATTCTTTGGAGTCCTCTTGCATATTTGACATTACGTTGGAGGATGCGCCAACCTATGGTTTTCAATGACACTTACGAATTCATGTATATAAGCGTCTCGACCAATACCACCACACCAACAACACTGAGACATACGATTTATCGATATGCACTATACATGGCAATATCTGTTGAGGGCAATATTGTGCATCCATAACATGAGCAACAGGTAGTGGATTCCCTATTGCTTCACAATAATATGAACTCAATGTGTCTCAATGATAGCAGATATGCAGATGCAAAAATGTTGATTATGAAACCCATATACTAATTATTCTCCTGCAAGCCCACACTCACACCTCCAAGGTCGGATGTAGAATCGATCCATTTTCCCGGATTTAATCACTTAAATAGTGATTTTATCTGTCAAAACCTGATTGTAAATTGTGGTGCTGGTCAAAATTTTTTATGATAGCTTTTTACAAATGGACTGCAAAATGTGATCACAATATATGTATTCTATCTATCTATCTATCTATTTTGAAATTAAGTGACATTATATCTGAATGAACATGGCAGCACTACAGTTGATACGTACTTGACGGTATGAAGGATGAGTTGATCAGCTAATGCTGCGAGAAATCGGTCTCCTAGACTGGTCCACTTGTCCTCAAAGCCAAGCTCACTGCTCACCGTGTCATGGACACAAAGGCTCTGATATGCACATCCTGTGGAAGAACAACCACACACCAACCTAATCATTATCCAAATGATAATAAAATTGAAATCTGGCTAATTGGAAGTGTTCCAAAGCAAAAACATAAACATGTTAGTCAGTACAAGTTTGAACACAATGTCAGAACTGTTCTGGTGAATATTTTGGACTTAATTTGATTGGAAGCCATGTTTGCTTCCAAATCAAATTAAGTCCAAAATATTCAACAGTATATTTTATTTTGGAAACATTTTACGTTATTTTTCAGCTGTGCTGTAACTGTGAGTATGATAATCTTTATGGCGTTATGAATTGTAATAAGTTGCTCGCAGCTCACATACAGCAGATCCCAAAGCTACACAACAGCGTCCATGATCATATCGAATTCTATAGCGGCAAAATTAAATTAGTCTCAAAGATAGGATCATGGTGTACGCGCGCGCGCGTGCGTGCGTGGTGAGGGTAATGTAGGTTGGCTGGGATACATATACGCACTTGGTGTCAATGAAAACCATCGTAAAACTAATGGCTCACATTGCTAATGGTTAAATGCATAACACTTGCTACATATTTCTTCAAATACTGTTAACCCTTTAACACTCATATCACCCAAAAAAGCTTCTGCAGTGGCCTTGAAAAATGTCCATTTGCAGACCAAGAGAAGACTATTTTGATAATATATCACTGGAATGATTGGCTCGATAACCGAGCCAGTAATTCCAGTGTTAAATTTAAAAAAATAGTCTTCTCTTGGTCTGCAACTGGAAATTTTCTATGAGAAAATTTAAATTTTCTTGAACAAATTCGAGGTTTAAAGAGTTAAATGTCAATAAATATTCAAAAAAATAACACTAGCATGATTATCAATGCCGACATAACACGCCAAGAATACCACCATGGATATTATAACATAGATATACCAAGTTCAATGAATGGTCATAGGCCAATGAATGTACTTACCAGCAAAAAGGTTTCCCGCTAGTCTGAGAGCATCTGTGTGAGCGAGAAGGTCAAGGCTGACTGACGACGATGTCAATAAACCCAGAATGACAGGAAGTAAGCCACCACCAGAGCTAGCGCCAAGCTCGTCGAAACTCGAAATACTAAAGATTCAGAAACTTGTTTGTCAGTTTACAAAATTTTAAGATTCAAAGATTCTTTATTAGTAAGTAAATATTTTAATAAATTTAAACATAAATGCAGCCATGCCCCAGCCATTTCTAGCTAATGCACAATTGATTTACATACTTTGAACCCTGACTTACCAGAATCCTGTTTTCAAGGTACTGTAACCTATACAGGTAAGCTGATGAATCTTTTGAAACTAGTTTACCAGGGGGGGGGGGAATGAAGTCACCTAACATGTGACGTATTTGATTATTACGTCAGATACATGAGCAACAGATTGTATCCCTCTATTGCTACAACCCTTAGGCTATCTTTAATTTGAAACAATGAGGGCTAGTAATAGTCAGATTATATTTTCTGCAAGGATCACTGGTGTATGGTTTTCTTATAATCTTAGATCCATCTAAGTCAAAAATTTTGAAAAAGATAATCTTAAAGACTCACTCTAATAATGTTGACGATTACATCTCTACTTTACCTAAAGCACACTTGTAATCTTTGACATACATGCACACGTGCAGGCACACATTCAATCGCACAAAATACCTAGTTGAGCTTTGGTGTCTGCGCAAACTGTCTCTGCCTCCGCTACTGCTGCTGTGATCTCGGGGAAGAAGTGACACAGGTGAAGCACATGCCCAAGCAGATGGATACTCAGTCACTGTGTATGCCTCAGACAACAAGTACAGAGCATGACAACAGCCTCTCTAATAATAATAATAATAATAATAATAATAATAACAAGAGGCCCAAGGGGCCTGTATCGCTCACCTGGACTTATTGGCCACTGACATATCTGAACGGAATGAGATGACCACTGGAACTAGATGATATTTCATGAGTTTTGAATCAACCCCTCAAGCGGTTTCGGAGATTTTTAAAGACATTTTAAATTAAAACCGACCTCTAGAGGATCCTTCTAACCAAATTTGACAAAATCAGTTTTTTACACAAAAAATTAAAATATCAAAAATCTGAATAGAATTTCTAAAGCCTACCTCCATAGGATCCTTCTAGCCAAATATGGTTGAAATCTGTCAGTAAACTAAAGAAGAGATGCGTTTTGACAGTTTTCAGTAAAATTTTCACAAAATCTAAGTTTTTAACCCAAAAAATTGAAATATTAAGAATTTGAATAGAAGTTCTAGAGCCTATGTCGGTATCCCCCTTCTAGCCAAATTTGGTTGAAATCTGTTAAGAAACTAAGGAGGAGACGCGTTTTGACACTTTTCGGTAAATTTTAAACAAAATCTAAGTTATTAACCCAAAAATTTTAACTATAAAAAATCTGAAGAGAATTCTAGAGCCTACCTTCATATGATCGTTCTAGCCAGATTTGGTTGAAATCTGCCAAGAAACTAAGGATGAGTAGCGTTTTAAAGCAATTTGGCAATTTCCGGCAAATTTGAAATAGAATCCAAGTTTTTTATCCAGAAAATTGAAATATCAAAAATTTTAATAGAAGTTCTAGAGCCTATGTGAGGTGAGCTAATAATAATAATAATAACAACAGGCCCAAGGGGCCTGTATCACTCACCTGGACCATAGGCATTTCAACTAGAATGCTCATTAACAATAAGTAGAACTCTAATGTGTTGAGCAAACTTGTAACAAGAAAACAGAGGCCATGTTTCTTTATGTATCAACTTCTGTTGAAGACACTTTAATGGCCCTTAGTCATCAATATCATCTCTCAAATTTCGGCCCGATCACTTCAGCAGTTCTGGAGGTCATTTTCTCAAAAACTAGGTCATCCAAGACGGCCGCTAAATGATTTGGCCAAACAAGTTAACCAGTGAACAAATTTGGTTCAGCGCTTGCCCTAGATGATATTTCATGAGTTCTGAATCGATCACTCAAACGGTTTCGAGAACAGGATTTTAAAATTCTTTTTAAAAAATCAGCCAAAATCCAAGATGGCCACCAGCCCAATTGGCCGATCGGCTTCGTTTGAACAAACTTGAATCTCTATGCCTTAAGGATGGTTCCTGCCAAATATAATTGAAATTGTCCCAGTAGTTATCGAGAAGACATTTTCAATTTCCCATTGCTTTAGCATGGGAGATTTTGGCAGGAAAATGATCCAAGATGGCTGCCAACCCATTTATCTGACTGTTTCAAAAATTGCAAATTTCAGATCAGAATACTCAAAACCACATTTAAAACCAATTTCGGCCACAAAATACATCAAATAGAGTTTGATGGTAAAAAATCCAATATTACCACCAAATACGATATTTTTTTATTGGTCCACAGCGGCCATGTTTTGGGCGGTTCAACTTCCCTTGAACAAACTAATGGTCCTTAATCCCTAATCATATCTGTCAAATTTTGACCCGATCCGTTCAGCGGCTCTGGAGGTCGTTTTCGCTAAAACTAGGTCAACCAAGATGGCCGCCGTACAATTTGACCAATCAAGTTCGCTTGAACAAACTTGGTTCAGCTCTTGCCCTGGATCATATTTCATGAGTTTTGCATCAATCCCGCCAGCGGTTTTGGAGATTTTTTAAGACGTTTCCTAAAATCGGCCGAAATCCAAGATGGCTGCCGGCCTAATTGGCTTCGTTTGAACAAACTTGGATCCGTATGCCCTAAGAATGCTTCCTGCCAAATACAATTGAAATCGGCCCAGTGGTTCTTGAGAAGACGTTTAAAGGTAAAGTTGCCGGATCGACGGACACATGACGGATGGGCGCCACGGCATAAACAGATAGATAATGATCCCTTCAGTAGAACTTGAGTTATCATCCCGAAACATAATATTAGGTGAACAATTAGGTCACCGTGAACTTGACCTTTGACCCAGAAATCGATAGGGTTCTTCAGACAACCATGGACAAGCTACCACGCCAGACCGGTAAAGATCCCTTCAATAGAACTCGAGTGATCATCCGGGAATGCAATATTACATAATTAATTAGGTCACACCTTGGGCCATTTGACACCAAAATCAAAATGGTTCTTCCGACTACCAAGGACAAGCTCTCATGGCAGATTGGTAATGATCCCTTCAATAGAACTCAATTTATCATCCGGAAAGGCAATATTACATAATTAATTGTGTCACCATCACCTTGACCTTTGACCATTTGGCATAAAAATCAAATCTGTTTTTCAGACCACCAAGGACAAGCTCCCATGCCAGATTGGTAAGGATCCTTTCAAGAGAACTCGAGTTATCATCCGGAAATGCAATATTACGTAATTAATTAGGTCACTATGACCTTGACCGTTGACCATTTAATGCCAAAAATCGATAGGCTTCTTTGGACCACCACAGACAAGCCCCAACACCAGATTTGTAACGATCCCCTCAATAGCACTCGAGTTATCATCCGGAAAATCAATATTATGTAATTAATTAGGTCACCATGTCCTTGACCTTTAACAGTTTGGCACAAAAATCGATAAGGTTATTGGGGCCACCGAAGACAAGCTCCAACACCAGATAGGTAACAATCCCTTCAATAGAACTCGAGTTATCACCTGGAAATGCAATATTACGTAATTAATTAGGTCACTATGGCCTTGACCTTTGACCATTTGGGGCAATAATCAACAGATTTCCGAACCACCAAGGACAAGCTTCCACGCCAGATTGGTAACAATCCCTTCAATAGAACTCGAGTTAATATCCGGAAACGCAATATTATGCAATTAATTAGGTCACTGTGACCTTGACCTTTGACCATTTAGTGCAAAAATCACAAAGACCACCGAGGACAAGCTCCCACACCAGATAGGTAATGATCGCTTCAATAGAACTCGAGTTTTCATCCGTAAACGCAATATTGTGCAATTAATTAGGTTACCATGACCTTGACCTTTGGACACCGAAATCAATATGGTTATTCGGACCACCAAGGACAAGCTCCCATGCCAGATTGGTAATGATCCCTTCAATAGAACACGAGTTATCATCCAGAAACGTAATATTACATTATTAATTAGGTCAATCGATAGGGTTCTTCGGACCACCAAGGACAAACTCCCACAGCAGATATTTATATGGGGGGGGGGAAATAATAATAATAATAATAATAATAATAATAATAATAATAATAATAATAAATATAGCCACAAGCGGCGATGCATTGGGGGGGGGCCAAGTGGCTAGCATCCCGGTCGCTAAGACGAGAACCTTATCTGAGCCAGCTCTTATAGGTGGCTTAGAGCCTAAATAGCCTCTTAGATTTGATCAAGTTGGATTAATACTGTCAATTTTATTGAATTATGTGAGAGGGTTACAGTAGGAATCTTCTTTATCTGCCCAGTCTACCCATCATTGAATGTGGTTTTGAAAAACAAACAATCGTGTGTCAACAATGGCAGTAAAAATAATATAAATGAAATCAGCCCAGTTCTTCTTGAGAAGTAGACAATTCAATTCTCCAATTACTTTAGCATTGGCAATTTTGGCATGAAAATGATCCAAGATGGCTGCCAAACCGTTCGTCCGACAGTATTGAAAAGGGCAAATTTGGAATCAGAAGATGCAAAAACCTTTGTAAAACCAATTTCGGCTTCAAATTTCCATAAATAAAAAATTCAAAATGGCTGCCAATCATGCTAAATTTTGATTGGTCGATGGCGGCCATGTTTTTTTACATATCAATTTCTCTTGAACAACTGAAATCCACCCAGGAGAAGGAATCCAAAATTTCCAATTGCTTTACTATGGGGGAATTTGGCAGCAAAACGATCCAAGATGGCCGTCAAATCATTCATCTGACAGTATTGAAAATGGCAAATTTGGAATCAGAAGACCCAAAAACCTATATGAAACCAATTTTGGCTTAAAATTTCAACAACTAAAAAAATTCAAAATGGCCGCCAACCAAGCGGAATTTTGATTGGTCGATGGAGGCCATGTTTTTTGATGCAAAATTTCGGCCCGATCCGTTCAGTGGTTCTGGAGATGGAGTCGTTTTCACGGCCAATCAAATTCCCTTGAACAAACTTTGTTCAGTCGATGCCCTAGATAATATTCCATGAGTTTTGAATCAATCCGCTAAGTGATTTCGGAGGAGATTTTTAAAAACGTTTCCCGAAATACTACAAAATCCAAAATGGCTACCGACCTTATAGGCCGACCAGCGTTGTTTGAACAAAATTAAATTTCTATTACCTAACGATGCTTCGTGCGAAATATAATTGAAATCCACCCAGTGGTTTCCGAGGAGACAGCATTTTAACTTTCCAATTGCTTTACTATAGAGAATTTGGTGGGAAACGAATCCAAGATGGCAGCCAAACCGTCGATCGAACAAATTTGAAAATGCCAGATTTGGATTTCTCAACCCCAAAAACCTATACAGGCCCAATTTAGGCATCAAAATCCATTAAATAAAAAATTCAACATGGCCACCAGAAAGCTTGATGCTGATTGGTCCATACGGAAATCCATGTTTTTCGAGCTATTAACGTCTCTTGAACAAACTTTATAGTGACCCATTCTCTGCTGCTTCTGACCAAATTTCACCTCATTCCGTTCAGTGGTTCTGGAGAAGAAAGTTTTTTCAAATGCAGGAAAATTTTCTGCAAAACCAAAATGGCTGCCAACCTTTCTAGAAAATCATATCCATTCACATGTAAAAAGTTTGCTTTAATAAGGCCCTCTTGCCATGCAAAGCTTGAATTTCATCTGCATTTTTGTCTTCGCGCTATTCGCGAACAAAAAAAAGTACGGAATAATAAAAATAAAAACAAAAGGGTGCCAAGCACCAGTTTGGCCCCCTAATAAACAAATTGAAAACAATAATAATAATAATAATAATAATAATAATTATAATAATAATAATAATAATAATAATAATAACAAGAGGCCCAAGGGCCTGTGACGCTCACCCGGACCATTAGCATTTGAAGCATTTGCATTTAAATTCGGAATGGAAATTCTGATGCCTATGATCATAGGATCATTTTAGCCCAGTTTGGTTGAAATTGCTCAAAGTAGTAAGAAGAATCAATCTGACAATTTCCCGTAAATTTGTAATAAAATGTAAGATTTTTACCACAAAAATTTGATGAATCAAAATTCTGAATGCAAGTTCTAAAGCCTATGATCATAGGATCCCTTTGGCCATATTTTCTTGAAATCAGTTAAGTTGACAAGAAGCAATTTGACAATTTCCGGTAAATTTGTCATAAAATCTAAGATTTTCACCCAAAAAAATTGATCATCAAAATTCTGAATATACGTTCTAGAATGTATCACCATAGAATCCATCTAGTCAAATTTGGTTGAAGTATGTCAAGCAGCCAAGGAGTAGTAGCATTTTGACCATTTCCAGGGGACTTTTCATAAAATCTCAGATATTCACCAAAAAAATTGATTAATCAAAATTCTGAATACATGTTGTAGAGCACACCACCATAGAATCCATCTACGGTAGTCATATTTAGTTGAAATATGTCAAGCAGCTAAGGAGTAGCATTTTGACCATTTACGGTAGATTTTGTTCACCCAAAAAATTTGATGAACCGAAATTCTGAATGCAAGTTCTAGAGCCTATGGTCATAGGATCCTTTTGGTCAAATGTGCTTGAAATCAGTTAAGTTGACAAGAAGCAATTTGAGAATTTCCGGTAAATTTGTCATAAAATCTAATTTTTTCAAACAAATAAATTGATGAATCACAATTCCGAATGGATGTTCTGGAGCCTACCACCATAGAATCCATCCAATCAAATTTGGTTGAAATATGTCAAGCAGCTATGGAGGAGTAGCATTTTGACCATTTCTGGTAAATTTTTCATAAAATCTAAGATTTTCATCCAAAAAATTGACGAATTAAAATTCTGTATGGAAGTTCTAGAGCCCATCACCACAAGATCCATTCAGTCAAATTTGGTTGAAATCGCTCAGAATGGTAAGAAGTAATTTGACAATATCATAAAATCTAAGCTTTTCACCCAAAAAATTGATGAATCCAAATTCCGAATGGATGTTCTTGAGCGCAATACCACAGGGTCATTTCAGCCAAATTTGGTTGAAATCGCTCAGAATGGTAAAAAAAAGCAATTTGAAAATTTCCAGTAAATTTTTCATAAGATCTAAGATTTTAAAATTCTGAATGGAGCTTCTGGAGCCTACCACCATAGGGTCCTTTCAGCCAAATTTGGTTGAAATCGCTCAGAATGGTAAGGAAAAGAAGCAATTTGACAATTTCTGGTACACTTTTCATAAAATCTAAGATCTTCACCCAAAAAATGGATGAATCAAAATTCTGAATGGAACTTCTGGAGCCTACCACCATAGGGTCCTTTCAGCCAAATTTGGCTGAAATCGCTCAGAATAGTAAGGAGAAGAAGCAATTTGACAATTTCCATTAGATTTTTCATAAAATCTAACTTTCACCCAAAAAATTGATGAATCAAAATTCAGAATGGAAAATCCGCAGCCTGCTACCAATAGGTCATTTCAGCCAAATTTGGTTGAAATCGCTCAGAATGGTAAGCAGAAGAAGCAATTTGACAATTTCCATTAAATTTTTCATAAAATCGAAGATCTTCACCCAAAAAATTGATGAATCAAAATTCAGAATGGAAAATCCGGAGCCTGCTACCAATAGGTCATTTCAGCCAAATTTGGTTGAAATCGCTCACAATGGTAAGGAGAAGATGCAATTTGACAATTTCCAGTACATTTTTCTTAAAATCTAAGATTGTCAACCAAAAAGTTGATGAATCAAAATTCTGAATGGATTTTCTGAAGCCTACGACCATAGGGTCCGCATAGCCAAATTTGTTTGAAATCGGCCAAGTGGTTGATGAGCAATAGTGCTTTAAAGCAACTGTTGACGGACGGATGACGGATGATGGACGGTCACCACGGCATAAGCTTACTTGGCCCAAAGTTAATCATAATAATAATAATAATAATAATAATAATAATAATAATAATAATAATAATAAATTATTATTATTTTATTAGAAAACAAATTTGTAAATAGCTTAATGTGTCCTTGAACTGTTAATAACTGAGCCAGAACTGTTACTAAATGACTATGAACTGTTGTTAGTTGACTAAGAAACAGTTGTTAAGATAGCATACCAGAACATGGGCTGACTGAGAGCTGTTGCTAATAAGTTCCAGTATATCAGATATGACCAGCGATAAGTTGGCCTCAGTTGTAGCCGAGAGACACCTGCTTGAGTCGTAGTGATACGGCGGCACAAGACCTTGCACCCACGGAGGCGGTTCATCTGACCACTCATGTAATATTGGTCTTAAGAAAGAGTCAGAGTGTTCTAATGCTAATGTTGTGACTGGATCCTGATGTGGGCTATCATTCGGGTGAAAGAGCCTCGGTATAATGCTGAAATAACAAACATAACTTCTTCAATCTTTAATGGTCAAGATTGATCATGAAAATTCAAACTATTTTTGCCTATTTGAATGTCCATTTGCACGCCAAGAGAAGTACATTTAAAACATTTTAAACTCAAATCACTGGCTCGGTTATCAAGCCAGCCATTCCATTGGTAAATTTTCAAATAAAGCCTTCCCATGGGCTACAAATGAATATTTCTCAACATGATTGCGGAAGCAATTTTTATCGAGCTTGACCATTAAAGGGTTATTTTCTAGATTTTAACTGTCAATCAAAATATGTCACTTGTCCGAGCTTTTCATCGCAAACTGATGAGGCATATCAATAGTGTATGTAGCAGTACATGATGGCTAGTTAAACATCTGTCTGAATTTCGTAATTTGACATGTGAAAATTAGTCATGAAAGTTTAGCATATTGACCTATTGCAGCCGGAAACGTATCCACACTTAATCTGAGTCTGAAAAGATTTTATACAGTGATCATTGATTTAAGAATCGTATATAAATAAATCATTTTGCAATAATTCAATATAGCTGTGACATTAGCTGCCTTGTCAGGAATGGTAAACATTTGATAGACAAACTGACAAACCGACTGATATTTGTTGAGTCGCAATTTTTTGGTTTGAAACTAATGATTATATATGTGATAAATTTATATGTAAAAAATATACTTGCTAAGTACAGTACAGTGTATAGGCAGTTGACGGCGACTTGTGGGATATGATATTATATACTAGTTTATAAGATCTTAACTGTAAATGTATATACTGACTTTATTAAGTTTGTGGCGGCACAATGCCTCACTCGATGATCATCATCTTTTAGGTATTTCATGAATATATTGGTCATAACACGCTCTTGTAACTGTAATGGCTGAAATACAAAAACACATTGTCCGTGTTCAATATAGCATCTAAAGGATTTTCTTTCCAGAATCACTAACTTTCCAATAGAAAAGTGTGACACATTATAGATGCGACATAGGTGGTCTGCTAGAATTATATAAAAAATTTGAGACAAGATGGTCACAAACCAATAGACAGACAAACTTATTATGTCTATGGGTCATAACTAAACAGCATGAGTGACACAGAAGTTAAATGTTATCCCTGACATAGCAGAAACAAGAGGTCCAAGGGGCCTGTATCGCTCACCTGGACCATAGGCATTTCAACTAGAATGCGCTTTATCAACAAGATGGCCACCAAACCGTTCATCCGACAGTTTCGAAAATTGCAAATTTGAGATCAGAATACCCAAAAACACATATAAAACCAATTTCGGCCTCAAAATCCATAAAATAAAAAAATCCAATATGGACGCCAAACATGCTATATTTTGATTAGCCCATGGTGTCCAGATTTTTTGACGGATCAACTTCCCTTGAACAAACTTTAATGGCCCTTGGTCCCTAATCATATCTGCCAAATTTCGGCCGGATCCCTTCAGTGGTTCTGGAGAAGTTGTTTTCGCTACAACTAGGTCAACCAAGATGGTCGCCGAACCATTTGACAAATCAAGTTCCCTTGAACGAACTTGGTTCAGCTCTTACCCTAAATCATATTTCATCAGGTTTGCATCAATCCCATAAGCAGTTTCGGAGAAGATTTTTAAAGACATTTCTAAAAATCGGCCAAAATCCAAGATGGTCACCGGGCCAATTGGCCAATCGGATTCGTTTGAACAAACTTGAATCTCTACACCCTAAGGATGCTTCCTGCCAAATATAATTGAAATCGGCCCGGTAGTTCTCGAGAAAACATTTTATATTTCCCATTGCTTTAGGATCGGAGCTTTTGGCAGGAAAATGATTCAAGATGGCCACCAAACCATTTAGCCGACAGTTTCGAAAATTTCAAATCTGAGCTCAGAATACTCCAAAACACATACAAAACCAATTTCGGCCTCAAAATCCATCAAATAAAAAAATCCAATATGGCCGCCAAACATGCTATATTTTGATTGGCCCACGGCAGCCATGATTTTTGATGGATCAACTTCTCTTGAACAAAGTTTAATGGCCCTTAGGCACTAATCATATCTGGCAAATTTCGGCCCCGATCCCTTCAGCGGTTCTGGAGAAGTCATTTTCGCTACAACTAGGTCAACCAAGACGGCCGCCGAACCATTTGGCCAATCAAGTTCCCTTGAACAAACTTGGTTCAGATCTTGCCCTAGATCATATTTCATGAGATTTGCATCAATCACCTAAGTGGTTTCGGAGAAGATTTTTAAAGACGTTTCCTAACATCGGCCTAAATCCAGGATGGCCGCCGGCCAAATTGGCCGATCGGGTTCATTGGAACAAACTTGGATCCCTATGCCCTAAGGATGCTTCCTGCCAAATATAATTGAAATCGGCCTAGTGATTCTTGAGAAGTCGTTTAAAGGAAAAGTTGACGGATGGATGGACGGACGGACAGATACACGATGGACGGTCGCCATGGCATAAGCTCACTTGGCCTTTTAAGCCAGGTGAGCTAATGAAGGACTGTTTAAACAAATGCGACACTTAAACAAATGTGACACACTATTGTTGCAACTTAGCAGCTTTATCAAAAATCTAAATAATCTGACCAACTTATATATACGTTGTGAGCGTTAACTAAAATATGTTGGACGCAAAAACGTGAGAGACAAATTAAGCCTGTGTATAAAGGACTGTGTGGGCAATTAAATAGGTTGTCACTAAAGACAGGCCATCACATAAAACAACTAATATTATAGTTCTGTCACGAAAATTGAAAAGTCAGTCATTAACTATCTCGCTGCTGCAAGTCACCACAATGAGCAAAATCCCTTGCTGTGCTGAATATTTTGAAAACAATTTGACTGAAACATGGCTTAGCCACCAACAACTTTCAGCCAGACTGTTTTCAAAATATTTAGCAGAACCAGGGATATAATCACTGGAATATGTTATCTGCAAAAACTCAGCAGTCAGACAGTTAAAGTGTACCATAGGCAGTAATAGCTTTCAGTCCAATTAGTTTCAAAATATTCAACAGCCTACCTGTATAGTTACCTTGAAATTTAGATTCCCCAAATTCAGGTTTCAAAGTTTCAAATTCATTCCAACATGTGCAAAATGTGAGCAGTGCTTAGCTAAAAATGGATCCCCATATTAATACTTATTATCCTGTTGTCAGAAATTCTCATTTTAGTTGCTCCTCTATCTGTCTGTCGGTTTGTCCGTCCATCGGTCAAATTTTCTACATATCGGACAAAGCTGCTGATGTCACAACAATAGCAATGTACACTTGTTAACCCTTTGACCCTCAAATTTGTTCAAGAAAATTTATATTTTCTAATAGAAAATGTATATTTGCAATTTTTGCAAATTTATCACTGTTTTCACTGACTCGGTTATCAAGCTAGTTAGTCGAGTTAGAAATTTTCAAAAATAGTTTGCAAATACACATTTCTCAAGATCAGTGCAGGAGTCATTTTTGATCAGCTTGGGTGTTAACCGTTTAATGGTCAAGCTGGCTATAACCGGCCTCTGCAGTGGGCGTGAGAAATGTTCTTTTGCTGACTAAGACTTTTTTTTCAATTTATCACTGAAATGACTGGCTCAATTATTGAGCCAGTCAACAAGCCAGTCATTCTAGTGGTAAATTTTCAATTTTCCCTTGGTCAGCAAATGGACATTTATGAGAAAATTGTAATTTTCTTGACCAATTTTAACCATTAAAGGGTTAAAGTGTTAATACACCAGTAGAAGACAGGATGATGTATTGGAAACAATGGCGTTCAATGCTATTCCTATCTCAACATCAACATCTTACATCAAGATTGATTGCAAAATGAACACCAGTTATCAAATTAAAAGGAAATGTATGCACACTAGAATAGTAGTTATTTTGAGCTTTCTTACCTTTAGAAAGTGATTGCAATGGTTGCCATGCTGGTGCCTGTAACTCGCACGGAGCTCCAAATAGCTGACTAAACGATAGTCTAGAGATGCCAATAGCTCAAGCAACTCAACCTATACACCAACAACAAAACAGTTAGCCATTTTACATAGTGTGGCTGTGTCATAAATACATGACAATGCTGATCTCTCAGATAAATATCTTAAGGGACATAATGCTTACCTGGAATAACCATTACAATATTGGAATGGATTTTTCATTCAAACCAATGCCAACACAGAGCCTCTCTGTACCACAATCAATTGATTTCGTAAGTATTGAACCAATTAATTGGTAAAAAAGAAAGACAGTTATTTTTATTCAAAATAGATATAGTATATCCTCTGGAAACCACTCTGCTGCCTGTCCACCCAGATGGTGACATCACATAAAACCCCGCCAAATTTTTGCCGAAGTATAAAATTAGGAAAATCTTGAATAAATCAGGTCATCGTATTGAATATTTTGAAATGACTAGTTGGAAGAAATTTAAAAATGCTCAACAGTTTGATGTTGGTTTTTATTGACACAGTGGATGAATCCAGTTTTAGCTATGCCCCACCCATCTCTAGCTAAGCTCCGCCCACGCTTTGCACATGTTGGGATCGATCGATCCCTGCACTCCTTGAATCCCAATTGACAGAAAACTATACATGTAAACTGCTGAATATTTTAAAACTAATTTGACTGGGTGCTGTTGCTGTCTATGGCAGCAACAGCGCCCAGTCAAATTAATTTCAAAATATTCAACAGTATGTCGACTAAATAGTAGTCATACAATTCGTACAACTTGACGGACTATTAAGCGTTTAAGACAGACTAAATTGAGTCATTCATGATGTAATTGATTATGAAGTCAGCCTACATGTGATGTATTTGATTATAATGTCATATGATTGACTGAGAAATAGGGCTGCGCGGTTTGGCTTACAGCCATATCGGTTTCGATATGACTTTTCATATCGGTTTTAACCGAATATCGGTTTTATGGACATGAAACAAAAAATTTAAATGATAAAAACAGAACGTATTTTCACGCTCTGATACATTCGTAACGTTTTACTCCTTTAAAGCTTAATATACCTTATAATATCCATCATCGCGGGAGTGAAATTATTAATTAGACCGCCTAAATATTACGCACAGTTAAATAAACATCGTTTATTTTGTCAAAATTAATCATAAATCAGCAAAACAGGTTGCGAAAAGACGTAAATCACGCGATTGTAATTAATTATGATGTAATTATCTCCCTTTCTTCTTTCATTTCCAATTCGGCCCGAGGACGAAATCATGCCTTGAAGAAAATATTAACTGTAATATTGCGATCGCGAATTTCATAAGTTAATATGATATTGTGTATAGAAGATAATGTTTTAAAAATGGTTTGAGTTATAATTTTGTTTAAAATTATATCCTAATCAGCAAAATGTATTCAGCATTATATTTATTGGCGAGATTATGATGCATTCGGGCGATTTAGTTTTGGGACGACTTTGCATTATGTTAATTAGCCGGTGAAGTAAATAAAATGGATGCCGTTGTTTAGAAATGTTTTCCCAGATACAAATTTTAATGACAAATTCCCATATTAGTATTGTGTTTTATATTGCAAATTTATCTGAGACTACCAGAGAAAAGATGAGTGGATATTTATTTAATTAATTCGCTGCTTGATTTCTCTCGGCGTACAGCGAGTTACATGTAGTTACACAATATGCGCAATTGGGGCCACGTTCAATTATTAGTTGCCCCGAACATAGCTTAATGGAAAGTATGGCCATTATTATTCATTACGATTTTCATGCTCGTTAGTATCTTTTATTTTTAACAATCCTGATACGAAAAACCAAAAATATGTTCATATTCGTTTTTCGATATTTATTTTTTATAATCGGTTATGAAACCATCAGTGCAGGATATCGGTTTTAAATATGGTATCGGTATATCGCGCAGCCCTACTGAGAAACTGGATTCCAATTTGTGTGTGTGCCCTGATCCATGACATATACCAAGACTTTTTCCAAAATTGGGACATACAATAGATGGATACAGCACAATTCTTTTCATTTTGGTACACCACTACATAGTATCAAAGACAATAATGTGCACCCTAACATGCACACACAGACTCAAAAAAGCATCCGCTTTTGTTTCTACGAGAATTCTTAATACTTACCAGATGTACTATTATGATAATGTCTATTATCTAGTCTAGCTCAAAATAAACAATTAAAACTCCGCACTCTCCTGGTCCTGCCCCTACTGTGTCCGGGAATACCATAGCCGCAGGTACCGAGTCAATTCCCAAACAGTCAGATTCGTCTTATGTTTGCCTTGGCAAACTGCGAAAGCAGCTCAGCCTCACCTCAGCGGGGCGGCTGAGGCAGGGCCATAGTACATCTGGTAAGTATTAAGAATTCTCGTAGAAACAAAAGCGGATGCTTTTTTTATTCTACTTCGAATAATACTTACCAGATGTACTATTATGATAAACTCCGGATTTCGACAGCCAGACAATGCCGGTGGGAGGAGGTGAGGCTCGAACCAGCACTCAACTACCATCCAACAGAGAAGGTTGTGAAGAGACTAGAACCCTGGCATACGCTTGGGTTCTGCTATCTGACTCATAGAGTGCTAAACTTCCATGGTCTAGACCATGCTCCCCCCCCTCTTTTGTCCGCACAAAATTCAGAGGGCTGTCACTGGGGATGCAACACCCACCAGACCGGTGTCAGCCCCAAGTCTCAGCTAGGGCAGTCCAGTAGAGTGCAAAGAAGCTACTACAACTTCTAACTTTGAAAAAATATCAGTATATCGACTAGATTTTCAAATTGGAATGAGTCTAATGTCTGGTTGATAGGATAAGAATACTCTTGTACCAGACTATTTACCTAAGCAGTCTGGTATTTCGACTGTAAGTAAATATATTTATAGTCACTTAATTAATGTAAACACTCACCATTTTGAGTGCTTGATCTTTTCTTGATCATCACAGGAACTCGGCCCAATCCACGGTCGTACTCAGTCATGTGCATAGCGTTTGTTCAGTGTAGGCGGAAGACTTTAGTGATGTGTGCGAAGTAGTGGTCGGACGTGGCTTAGTTTAGGTTTGACAGATTGGCGACGGCTACCGGATTAAGTGAGCTGGAGATGTCGCGAAGGTAGAAATCAGTGAATGACGACTTGGCATGCCATTGTGCTACAGACATCACCTCCTCTAATGAGACACCCGTATAAAGGGCCGATGATACTGCTAGTGCTCGGACCTGATGGGCATTCGCATGATCAATTTGCTTTCCTGTAGCGATTTTGTGTGACATCTTAATAGCGTCAACTATCCAACGAGAAATAGTATCTTTCGAGGCACGTAAATGGGGAGCTTTGAGACATAACCACAGAGATTTCGGGTCGTCTCTCCACTCATTAGTACGTTTCTTATACATTTTAAGACATCTGACAGGACACCAAACAGAAGAGTTTGGGTCATGTCTAGTTAAACTTGGCAAATTGATCGGCTGTCCTGGATATTTAAGTGACTGATTCTTTGACATGAAACAAAGACGTGGAAGTAGTCCTAAACCTTCACCCGTGACGACAAAACGGTCTTGTTCGGCAGAAAGCGCATGAATTTCGCTTCTCCTTCTCGCCGACGCTGCTGCAACCAAGAAAACTGATTTAATAGTTAACAGTTTAATATCAATAGATCTAATTGGTTCAAAAGGAGCCTGTCCTAAAACCTGTAGAACAAGATATAGATTCCATGATGGGATAGGAATTGGCTGTCTAGGTCGCAGATTGCTCATTCCTTTGATAACTTCATTCAAGGTGTCATTCTCCACTCCTCCAACAGTGAGACTGGGAATGACTGAAGCTAATGCAGACTTATATGCTGCTAGGGTAGAAGGTACACGTTTGTCAACTTCGTATAAATGACAGATAAAATCTGCTACGTGTTGAACAGATGCAGAAAAGGGATTAATATCTCCTCTCTCACACCACTGTGCAAATTTGTTGATTCTATAATTATGTCTTTGTGGTTGAAACTCTTCTGGCTGAAGCAACAAACTTTGCTGCTTGCTCAGAAAAGCCATCCTCAATTGCACGCTGCTTGACAACATCCATGCAGTCAATTTGAACATTTCCGGTCTGTCGTGGAGGTACAGACCCTTGTTCTGAGAGATTAGATCTCTTGCGTCTGGCAGAGAGACTGGATTGCAGACCAGAAGGTCCAGCAGATCCGTAAACCATGATCGGCCTGGCCAATACGGGGCGATCAGTAGTACCTGGCACTCCCCCTCTCTTATCTTTGCCAGAACTTTCGGGATGAGAATTGTTGGAGGGTACGCATACGCATACATTCCCTCCCAACTTATTGCCAGTGCGTCTACTGCTAAGGCTAGCGGGTCCGGGATCGGTGACACGTAAGTGACCATCTTTGCGTTTTGATTCATCGCAAACAGGTCGACATTTGGCTTGCCCCATTGTTTGAATAGAACCTCCGCTACCGATTGGTTGAGCTGCCATTCCGTCGGACGACAAACCGTCCTTCGACTGAGAGCATCCGCTAGGATGTTCAATCTTCCTGGAATGTGTGTTGCCCGAAGAATAATATTCTTCTCTTGGCACCACAGCAGAAGGTTCCAAACCATCATACACAACTCTGGTGATCTCGTCCCACCCTGGCGGTTCAAATAAGACACCACTGTCGAGTTGTCTGTCCTTATTAGGACAACTTTGCCTTGAATTAGGCTCTCGAACTTTCGAAGTGCAAATACCACCGCTAATAGTTCGAGCACATTGATATGTTTCTGCGCATTGGTCCGATCCCATTCCCCTGACACTGACTGATTGTCCAATACCGCTCCCCAACCCGTCAATGATGCATCCGTAAAGATGGACATCTGAGGTTGAGGAGGTTGTAGAGGAACACCTCGCAGGAGATTCTGTTCGGATAACCACCACTGAAGGTGGACTATCATTGGTTCTTTGACTGGAATCCTCAGAGATAACGGATCCGTTTTCTGAGACCAGAATGACATTAGATACACCTGAATTGGCCTGCGCCTGAGTGCCGCATATGGAACCACCCTCTCCAGAGATACTAGTAACCCCAGTATCCTGAGAAACTGGCGCGCCGTCAGATAGGCTCCTAGAGAAACCGACTCCAGAACTGCAATCAGGCTTTTGACTCTGCTCTCCGCCGGAAAAGCCACGCCGTCCCTGAGATTGAAAAAGATTCCCAGATAGACAAACTCCTGGGATGGAGTCAGTTCTGATTTCTCTAGATTTACAATCCACCCTAGATCCTTTAATAAGGCTAGGACTACCTGCAGATTGCTGTGCAGAGTGACTGGATTCCCCGCCTTCAGCAGCCAGTCGTCTATGTACGTGTGAACAGCTATGTTTCTCCTGCGAAGTAAAGAAGTCATGGCGAGAACCACCTTGGTGAAGACCCTCGGAGCTGTGGTCAGGCCGAACGGGAGAGCATTGAATTCCCAAACATTGTCTTGGAATGCAAAGCGAAGGTACTTCTGAAAAGGAATTGACATTGGAATATGAAAATATGCATCCTTCAGATCTATCGACACTCCCCACATGCCTTTCCTCAGCCCTGTCATTACTGCTGCAACCGTCTCCATCTGAAATTTGGGAGAAAGAATAAACTTGTTCAACGGTTTGAGATTGAGAATTGGTCTCCATCCTCCGGTACGCTTCGGAACGAGGAACATGATCGAATAGAAGCCCGGAGAAGACTGATCCTTGACTAAATGAATGGCCTTCTTCTGATGAAGAGATTGTATTTCTGACCGAATGGCGTCTAGACGATCTGATTCCCTTGGAACAGGAGTCCATATTGGAGTCGAGGTTAACGGAACTAACGATTGATGGATGAGCCAGTCCGGATCGTAGCCATTTCTTATCCACTGACAAACTAAACAGTCGCGCACGACCTGTTCCCATTTGTTTAGGAATAGCTGAAGTCTGCCTCCGACGGAAGGAATCTGCACACAATTGTTGGTCAAGATTAGCCGATAAGACGCTAAATCGCTTGGGGGAAGATTCTCGACTCCATCTGTCTCCGAAGCCATCGGTAGTGGTTCTGCCGGAAACCCGTCAGGAACGAGCCCCACGGCCGCCCCGCGGCTTCTTGTGGTACGACGGTCCGGAACCGCCGCCACGGCTATCCTTACGTAGCCGCCTCGGCCCGAACCGCCACCCTTCCTGTCTTCCTCATACGGCCTCTTACTAGAGGACTTGTATGAGGACGAACGGCCAGGTCCTTGCGATCCGGATGACCTATGGGCATCACGGCCAGAAGGACGGAAGGGCGATCTAGGACGCTGCCTCTGCTGCTCCTGTCTATGCTGACGGTAGGACTGTTGCGGCTGAGTCCTCTTAGTCGACTTCCACGACTTGCCGACCACTTCTTGCTCCGCCACCATTGACGCAACCTTGGAGAGCGTTTGTCGTGCCGAGCCGCCGAACAAGCCTGGACCAATGAAGGGCGCAGAAGATAATGCAGCCCTCATTTCTGGTCCTGGTTCTACACAATCGAGAACCATTCTCCGTCTCTCTGCCAACGTTCTAGTGATTACCCTGGCCAGGCAATCCTGAGACAGGCGCATGGTGTCCCGAATAACTCCGGGAGCAGCCTCTGGCACCTGTCCGCCTTCCGCCGTGCAGTCCAGCATACCCTGCAAGACGGTACACCCGTGCGACAGCGCAGCCATGGCTGCCCTGGCCGCATCCTCAATGAGCGTAATCTCATTGAACGGGTCTTTGTTGGTCTGCGAAACCAAAGGACGTGACCGCCCCTTAGCCTTCCCAGCCAACGGCCTATTCAGCGCCTCTCGTTCCGCAACGGAAAGCCGTGGAACCCGGGCGTACTGATGATAGTCCAGCTCCGGAAAACGGACCCTACTCCTTATCCCCTTCGGGGCCTTTGGTAATGCATAGTCTGGCTGAACCAGACGGTATGCCGCAACTTCCAACATGTCAGAAGTCTGCGTATCCAATGGGAGTGTCGGCATGGCAGAAGAGCCACTTGACAGAGCGCTAGCCGCATGCTCTGACATCCGTTCCATCGCCGGATCGCGCTGAGATCCTAGATCAGATGCCAACCCGAGATGATTGGTCATCCATCCAAGGACCTGCACCCATTCAGCTTCGGTGCAGAAAACGGACTCGTCCATCAAAGAACTGCCGTTCTCATCCTCCCTCTCTCCCTTAGATGAGAGGGCCACCGACGATCCATGCTGGGCGTTACGATACGCGTCTCTGCCAGGACAGAGCGCATCCATAACGCGACTACTGGCGGCACCGGTGTCTAGCGAATCGCCAGACACGGATTCCCCGCAATCCATTGGCTCCCGCACGGGATCCGGGACTACGACCGCCTTAACTACGGCTGGTACCATCACTCCGATAGGAGCCGCACCTAACGCCGCCGGGATACCAGCAGGAACCGCAAAACACGGCTCCGCCGGCATTTCCGGTTGCACAAATAGCGGATGGAATATGCCCGACGGAACGTCGACATCACCATCTGCCTGGCAAACCCGTACAAATCCTGAGGGCGACCCCTGGGACGTACTAGGCCTTGCCGTCATCGAAAGATCCGGCATGCCGGAATCCTCCATTAGCAGCAGATCTTCCTCCTCTACCGTCGGCTCTTGAGCCAAGGACAGAGAAGGGGCAGGTGCATGACCCTCAGCAGAACTAGCCGGACCACCTAATGGTTGTCCTGCACCAGCTTGCCTCACCGGGACCGTGGACTGCAACGAGTCAAACATCGCCTTGAACTGGGCCGACCATACGCCCAGCGCTGAATCCATTCGTTCATTCAGACGACCTTCAAGTCCCATAAGAGACGCCTGCTGCAACTTCGCTGCCTTGTCCTTCGCGATCCTCTCCAGCCTCGCACGTCGATCCCTGTCAAACTCTGCCACCATTGCCGACGACCGCTTCACGCACACATCACAAGGGCTGCCGACCTTACACTGAGCGCACGCCACACAGTGATGTCCCAAGTACTTCCGCTTCATGAACCTGTTGCACTTCTGGCACAACGTGTCCGGATTCTTAGGTTTCTGCGAACACAGAGAAAAATTAAAACGCTGCACATGACAAATGATGACGAGCAACACGCAGAATCGACTTGATAGTTAAGATTTCTTAAACAGATTAACTTTCTCTTAAATTAATGATAATCAAGTTCTTAGGCAGGAAATATTTGAAACTTTTTTGAGTGAAATTTTTTTAAAACACACAACTCAGCCTTTAACTAGCGTTAAATAACCAAGGCTACATCGCCGATCGCTACAAACACCCTCGACAACGAAGCGAAAGCTAAAAATCGGCGATAAACAGAGTGCATAGACACACCAAGCCAAGAACGACATAATACATGGGCGCCGCCCTCTTGGCCAAGGGCGCATCCATCTTTAGAGGAACCGAGTCGCAAGAGAAAATTAACCGAGTACCCGAATTAAATTAAAAGTTAACGGGTACAGAAGCGACTCCAACAATGGCTAACATTTTAAAACAATGTGCCAATTTAAGGAAATTTCAAACAGTCATTATGGCACGAATGTATAAATTCTAGATTGATACAACCTGCCCCTGTGATGATTTCCCTAGTTCCTCCATGAAGCCACCGATGTAAATCCTTTCAACAACCGATAACCGCTTAAATTAACTAAAATTTGAGCACACTAAAATTGCGACTTGACAAAAACGCAAAATAGACGAATCTGACTGTGTTTGGGAATTGACTCGGTACCTGTGGCTATGGTATTCCCGGACACAGTAGGGGCAGGACCAGGAGAGTGCGGAGTTTTAATTGTTTATTTTGACCTAGACTAGATAATAGACATTATCATAATAGTACATCTGGTAAGTATTATTCGAAGTAGAAACACATATACATACAGACACATACCGACCCATATGTGGACTACCCATTGACCTCAATACTAACTGATGCTATTACTAACTACACTCTATCTACTTACTACTAATCAAAGTTTTGCCAGCTAATTACATAACAAGATTATAAGGTCAATGAAATTCAGTAAGTCTTAAGTGGTACCTACCATGATTACTAGACAAACATGGCTATCCCAACTAATGAGCGAATACTCTTTTTGCTATCAGCACTCCCCCACCCTCCCACAAGGGATACTTAAGTACAATAAGGTACTTATGTATGGCATGTGTGTCAAAAGCTACATTCACATTAGTATGTTCCTTACTTCAAAACAAGGATAAACTTACGCAGCTTTGTGAAACTGGCCGCTAGGTCAGGAAGTTTGACCAATGGTCCACATTTAAGAATATAAAACATTAAAATTGGCTAAATTATAAAAGCTGAGAGTACCTTAACAAGCCAATAGAGACGTCCCGACATGTGTAGCAGTGTGAGAAGACACGAGAGACTGAGCTGACTAGCAGAACTGGCTATTAGGGAAGGTAGACATGCTTTCAGCGCCATCAGCCCTAATCGTGTCGCCACTGATGAGTCATCTTTGATGACATCCATCAAACGATCCATTAACTGGCTAATGGACAATGCTGAAAATACACTGAGAGTTATTAAGATACACCAGTATTTGCTGTTACAAGTTTGCTATTACAGACACTTCAGTTTGGTAATACAGTCAACCAGTCTGCTGGTACAGTCAACCAGTCTGGTAAGCCAATCAACCAATGTGTTACTAGAGTCAACCAGTTTGCTAGTACAGTCAACTAGTCTGCTAGTACAGTCAATCAGTCTGCTAGTACAGTCAATTAGTCTGTTAGTACAGTCAACCAATCTGCTAGTACAGTCAACCAGTCTACTAGTACAGTCAACTAGTCTGCTAGTACAGTCCACCAGTCTGCTAGTACTGTTAATAAGGAGAGCAAGATGACTATTTTTAATTTATTACTGGAGTAACTGTCTCAATAACCAAACCAGTCATTTCGGTGATACAGTTTTAAAAATAGTATTCTCTTGAACATGAGCAAAAACTTAATTTTCTTGACAAATCATGACCATTAAAATGTGAGAGGACCACATTAAGAAGCACAGTGTGGTCAGAAGAGAGGAATGCAATTGACGGATCCCATCTGTCCATCACCAGCGTATGAATTGCATGGTTTAAACGAAATCTAGGATTTCTTTTTTCACGAGAGAGTTGATACTTACCTCCCTAATACTTTTGATATTGCTAAATATTGGCTTTCACTCAATAAACACTCAGATTTAAAACAGTTAGGTGCCCCTACTGGGCAGGGAGTCAGAGCGTAGTCTGGCGGATGCCAGCCCCACCACCGCGCATGCGCAGACTAGCACTTCCTCTGACTAGATTATTGGCTGACACACATGCAACTATTAAGAGCCTGAAGACCGAGCCTCTGTGGGGTGGAGAGGCCGGGTCCGTATCTAGGGAGGTAAGTATCAACTCTCTCGTGAAAAAAGAAATCCTAGATTTCGTTTATTTCACTTCAAGAGTATACTTACCTCCCTAATACTTTTGATATTGCCAGAATTCGAAAGTGAATCTGGCGGGAGGGAGACGAGGTCAAAAGACCAGCTCATCCCTATACGCTTTTCTGCGTTTAAGGCACTTAAACTTCTGAAACTGTAAGAAAAAACAGTCAGGATTTGACTAACCATCGGATAACACCACCGATGTATGAGAGATGACCGAATGTCATATGCGCTCCCCCCCCTCCTTCCTGGGAGGAAGAGTCGACTGACCTCAATGTCCTATACGCTCTCTACGTACAAGTGCCATGTACTACAGGACAGAGACGAAAAAGCTCCATTTTCGTAACTCTCAACAATGAACCACACAAATACACAAACCATCACCATATTAATAACGGGTAATCGTGACAATACAATCAACAACGGACAACACATGAACAAGACTGACCTTGTTGAAAATGGCTGCTGACATCATCTTCCCATCGGTAAAGACTGATGCAGGCCCAAAAAAGTGGGTGTTTCCATAAATTAATTGTGAAATATATAAGTAATGAGGAAAAACCTCCTCAAAAAATATAAACCGATTTATTTTTTCAAAACCGACAAGGCGAGAGGATTAGAGGTGTCACGGAGATAATGGTCTGTAAAACTTGACTCACAGTGCCACTGAGCCACCGACATAATATCATCCACAGGGACCCCATTAAATAGGGCCGTGGATGTCACTACGCCGCGGACACTGTGAGCCTTGGCCACGTCAACCTGCTTCCCGGTGGCGGATTTATGGCAAAACTGAATGCATTCCACAATCCACCTGGAAATGGTGTCCTTAGAAGCCCTCCCATGGGGTTCAATATATGACAACCATAACGCTGACTGGTCGGTGCGCCATGCCGCCGTACGTTGTTTGTACCGGCGCAGCGCCCGGACGGGACACCATGCTTTAGAATTAGGATCATATCTAGTTAAAGCAGGCAAAATAATAGGTTGACCTGGATATTTCAACGACTGATTTTTAGCCAAGAAATTAATCCTAGGTAGCAGCTTAAGGCCTTCCCCTGAAACCACAAAACGGTCATCCTCGGCTGATAAGGCATGAATTTCACTCCTACGCCTAGCCGAGGCCGCAGCAATTAAAAACACAGTCTTCAGTGTTAATAGTTTCATAGAAATGGAACTAAGTGGTTCAAAAGGCTTATCACCTAGTACTTGAAGCACTAGCGATAAACTCCAAGACGGAATCACAGGTGGATTCCTTGGTCTTAGATTGCCCATGCCTTTAATTAATACATTCAATGTATTTACTTCATCACTTCCCCTCTTAGCCAAGCAAGGAATAACAGACATTAATGCTGACTTATAACCAGCAATAGAGTTAGGCTTGAGGCTATAGGCATCATAGAGGTGACAGAGGAAATCAGCTACTACTTGAATAGATGAATCCATTGGATCAATACATCTTTTTGAGCACCATTCTGCAAATCTGTTGATTTTATAATTATATGCTCTGGAGGTTGACCCCCTCCTGGCTTTGGCCATAAACATGGCTGCTTGCTCAGAAAAGCCCTCCTTAATTCTAGATTCCTTGACAACATCCACGCAGTCAATCTGAACATTGACGGATTGTTGTGAAGGGCCTTGCCCTGGAAGATAATATCGTCCATCAGAGGCAGAGGAACCGGATTGCAGACCAGAAGGTCCAGCAGATCCGTATACCATGATCGGCTTGGCCAATCCGGGGCGATCAGAAGCACTTGGCATTCCTCTTGTCTGATTTTCTGAAGAATTTTTGGAATCAGGATTGCTGGAGGGAATGCGTATGCATACATTCTCCCCCAGCTGATAGCTAACGCATCTGTTGCGAAAGCGCTTGGATCCGGAATCGGAGAGACGTACGTCGTCATCTTCGCATTCTTCTTCGTTGCGAACAAATCGATGTTGGGTTTCCCCCAATGGTCGAACAGACGATCCGCCACACATTGATTTAGTTGCCATTCCGTGGGTAAAACACTCATCCTTCGGCTCAATGAGTCTGCTAGCAGGTTTAACCTTCCCGGAATATGAACTGCTTTCAAGGTAATCTGGTGATCCAGACACCAACAAAGCAGTTTCCATGTCATCATACAGAGACTGGGCGACTTCGTTCCGCCCTGGCGGTTTATGTAAGTCACAACTGTTGAGTTGTCTGAACGAATAAGAACAATCTTGCCCTGAACTTTCTGTAAGAAATGTTCCAGGCCCAGGACTACTGCTCTTAGCTCCAGTAGATTTATATGTTCCTTTGACTGTTCCAGATTCCAAAGCCCTGATATCGTGGATTCTTCCAGGCAAGCTCCCCAGCCCTCCATCGATGCATCTGTATACACAGTCACCTGAGGGTGGGGAGCGGTTAGCAAAACCCCCGGCAAGAGATTCTCTGTATTCAACCACCATTGCAGGTGGTGAATCAGAGGCGCCAACACTGACACACTCGAGTCCAGCGAACCTGTACTCTGGGTCCATTGTGTCATGAGAAACAACTGGATCGGCCGCCTGCGTAAGGCGGCCTGAGGAATGACTGGTTCCAACGAAACCATCAACCCCAGCATTCTCAAGTAAACCCGTGCCAGGACATGACGACTGTCGCACACTGACTGAATCAACGAGATGAGTTTTTGAACTCTCTCCTGAGTAGGATAAACATATCCTGTCTCTAGATCGAAGAACATCCCCAGGTAAACAAACTTCTGGGATGGAGTCAGCTCTGATTTTGGGAAATTGATCATCCAGCCCAAGTCTGTGAGAATTTTCAAAACAATCTCCAGATTGGCGGACAAACTTTCCCGGGTGTGCGCTTTCAACAGCCAGTCGTCTATGTACGTGTGGACTGCTATGCTTCTCCTGCGGAGGTATGCTGTGATCGCAAGAACCACACGGGTGAAAACCCGAGGAGCCGTGGAAATTCCGAAGGGCAACACCCTGAATTCCCACTGTCTGCCCTGGAATGCAAATCTCAGGAAGCGACAGAAACTCCCGTGGATGGGGATGTGGAAATAAGCGTCCTTCAAATCTATCGACGCCGTCCACATCCCCCTCTCCAACCCCGCCAACACCGAGCGCACCGTTTCCATCTTGAAACTGGGCGTCTCGATGAACTTGTTCAATGGCTTGAGGTTGAGAATCGGTCTCCACCCTCCGGTGCGTTTTGTTACTAAGAACAGGGTTGAATAGAAGCCCGGACACCTTTGTGCCGGCTGAATAGCTCCCTTTTGTATGAGGGAATTTATCTCCTCCTCGATACACAACCTTTGCTCTGGATCTCTCGGAATGGGAGTCCAGACTGGCACCAGAGACAGTCGCGACGGCGGGCCTGTCACCCACTCTGGATGATACCCGACGGAAAGCCATCGCAAGACTAAACGGTCCTGAGTTAACCGTTCCCACTCTTGCATGTGGCCGGCTAGCCGGCCTCCCACCGGCCCACCTAGGGACCGCGGTGGACACGAGGCATGCAAGAGCGGCACTGTCTCCGTCGCCATACACACCGGAGTGGTTCTTACCGCGGTAAGCGTCCTGTCAGGACCGATAACCACGCCCAGATCCTCGCGCGCCCCGCCCCACCCCGCGTGCACCTCGGTGCGCGGGCGGCTGCCTGGCTGACGGCGCCTGAGGAACCTGCGCCCCCCTCGCTGCTGGCCGAATCGCACGCGGCCGAGGCCGACGCTGCGACGGTGGCTGGCCACTGACCTGGCCAGCACCACCTCGAGCCTGCAGGGGACGACACGCCGGGGCCGCGGCGCGAGCGTTAGCACGACGCAGCACATCAAACTGCTCGCGCAGCGCCCTCTGGTTATTCACCAGGGTGACCGTCTCTTGGAGGTGGCGACATCCCTCACCTCCAAAAAGACCAGGGCCTGTCATAGGCGTACGCAGTAGCCTATTGTACAGGTCCTGAGACGGGCACAGATTGTCCAGGGCAAACGTGCGTCTTGCCCTGACACTCCTGGTCACCGCCCGAGTCATACAGTCCAGCGCCAGGTTAATACCATCCTGGATGGTTCGCTGGACAGTGACCGGACTTGCCTGGCGCGATGCGGATGCCGTTACTACCCCCTGTAACAGCTGGGAGACGTGGGACAGAGCGGCAATCGAAGCCCTCCCACTCTCCTCCGCATCACGCAACGCGGTATTCGCCGAACGCAACGCGTTCGCGCACAAGACACCCGTGTCAGAACGGGAGCCTGGCCGCGCATCCTCACCCAAAGCCGCGCGGTCATCCACGCTGGGCTTGGGTACCACACCGTACCGCTGGTAATCCAGGGGCACGATGCGACAACGCCTGGCCACCTCGCGAGGGGCCTTCGCGAGACGTCCACTCGACTTAATGGACGACTCCGCCGCCTTGAACATGTCAACGACATGCTCCGCCAGCGGCAGAGAAGGCATAGCGTTAGCAGTCGGTTTCCCAGCTAACCACGGCGTGTGAACACGCTGGCTAGCCGACTGCTCCACGGGCAGATCAGGCCTAACGCTCACCAACCACTGGCAAGCGTCATACCAATCCTCCTCCGTGGCTAACTGCGAGCGCTCTACAAGACGGGGTCCTTCGTCTTCCTCCTGAGCGCAAGCAGTAGAGCTTGACGGCGGGTATGCTGATACACCTGGCAAGCCAGGGAAAACACGCGGGCCTGACAGCACCGGCATGAGAATATCACTGGTTTGACCAGGAGCAGGCACCGTGGCAGAGCGCGGGGTATATATAGTCTCACCACGGGCCCGGCCAGCACCAGCAACACCCTCGGCAAGCCGAGGTATGCGGTACCGCTGGCCATCAGCAGCGCCCTGGGCCACCACCTGAGCCGCGGACTTTACTCCAGGGTGAGTAAAACCGTGGAATAAGGCGCCTGTATTTCCCGCGAGGGGTGCACAAACGTCTTCATCCATGTCCACGTCGTCAGACGGCGACCCTAGCAGGTAATCCTCATTACCCTGGTTAGAAAGATTACACCCCGGGTCAGCAAAGAGAGCTAACCCGGGCTGACCAGGAACGGTGCCATAGGAGGTACTGGCCACCGCGGCGTGCGGATACCCCTGGACTGATAAGCAGCCCGCGGGTTCCAGCGACAACCGTCCACGGTCCCCTATCGGCGCGGCAATAAGCCTGCTGCCAGGGCCGTGGAACGCCCCCTCTAATGGGGCCACCTCTGAATCGTCGAACAACGGAAGCGGACTAAGGAAAATCGATCCAGAGGCGGGGATTACCTGCTCCGAAGCCGATGATGAGGACAGTAAAGGATTTGGTCCAGGAAGCATGCCACGAAGCAACCCTGGAACCAAATCCTTTATTGTCCTCTTCATCTCTCCCAACATCTCGGTCCGGAAGGCCTCCATATCCACCGCGGACGAGACCTTCCCCTTACCCTTCCTACTTACAACCTCTCGTTTCCGCTTCTTCTTCTTCTCCTCCTCTACCACCTTGTCCGTCGCCTGTAAGCAGCACAAGAATTCGGACATTAACTCGCCCCCCCCAGTGCTTACATATGTCACAATTAACCAATGGACCACAAGGGCGACATTGATAGCACAGATGCGGCCAGAACTTTTCATTAAGAAAACGACCACAGGACGCGCAACCCGGTCCCTGAAACAGGGCAAAGGACAAGGAGTATGAGCAACTAGTTAAGCTTAGAAACTCAATCCAACTCAAAGAGAAGGAAAACGATCATAAAGATCAATATACATCAGAAACCAGCATAGCGCTTGAATTGCTGATAAACACATAGCCAGGCTGATTATGACGTCATTAATCCCGTGACAGGAAAAATTCGATCCCAACAAAACATCCAAGTGCAAGGACGAATTGTATGCTGAATGGATAAGTCGACTACACAACCATCAGATACATATAGATAACTCTTTTCTGGCAAAAATGTTAATTATCTCCCTTTGTTTGTTTACCATAATTAACATCACCACATTATCAATAACTAGATACCTGACACTTTGTATAGACAAACCATCCAACGTGACGAACCGGAGAACTCCACCATCTGCACGCCTCTTAACTCTCTCCACCTCATGGGGAAGGAATTGGATCAAGAGGGCAAAGTGAGAAGACCTTTATACTAGGCCTCCAACTCACTGGACATATTTTTCATTTGGTTAGATAACCTAACAGTGTTAGTAGGAAATGGAACCATGGTGGAGAGAAAACTAACTCTCTGCTACTGTGATGCGACCACCTAGCGTCATACAGACCTGTGGACATAAACAGAAAGAGAAATTAGTCATAGGTAGCACCGAGTTGACATAAACCAACTAACCAAGGCGCTTATCACGGTAACCGCGAGTCCCGGAAACACAATACACCGGGAAGAAAACTCGCTAATTTTACTAGAAGTCACCTGATTTAAAGGTCCTAAGTCCCCCTTTGGCGAATCGTTCCGTCCTGCCATCCAAATCAGTGACTATCACACCAAAAAACACCACTTAAACAGTCTAAGATTAAGGAAAAGCTATTGCAACAAAAAGACATGTGTGAACTCTCTGCCAATAATCTAGCAAAGAGGAAGTGCTAGTCTGCGCATGCGCGGTGGTGGGGCTGGCATCCGCCAGACTACGCTCTGACTCCCTGCCCAGTAGGGGCACCTAACTGTTTTAAATCTGAGTGTTTATTGAGTGAAAGCCAATATTTAGCAATATCAAAAGTATTAGGGAGGTAAGTATACTCTTGAAGTGAAAAAAGAAATCCTAGATTTCGTTTATTTCACTTCAAGAGTATACTTACCTCCCTAATACTTTTGATATTGCCAGAATTCGAAAGTGAATCTGGCGGGAGGGAGGCGAGGTCAAAAGACCAGCTCATCCCTATACGCTTTTCTGCGTTTAAGGCACTTAAACTTCTGAAACTGTAAGAAAAAACAGTCAGGATTTGACTAACCATCGGATAACACCACCGATGTATGAGAGATGACCGAATGTCATATGCGCTCCCCCCCCCTCCTTCCTGGGAGGAAGAGTCGACTGACCTCAATGTCCTATACGCTCTCTACGTACAAGTGCCATGTACTACAGGACAGAGACGAAAAAGCTCCATTTTCGTAACTCTCAACAATGAACCACACAAATACACAAACCATCACCATATTAATAACGGGTAATCGTGACAATACAATCAACAACGGACAACACATGAACAAGACTGACCTTGTTGAAAAGGCTGCTGACATCATCTTCCCATTGGTAAAGACTGATGCAGGCCCAAAAAAGTGGGTGTTTCCATAAATTAATTGTGAAATATATAAGTAATGAGGAAAAACCTCCTCAAAAAATATAAACCGATTTATTTTTTCAAAACCGACAAGGCGAGAGGATTAGAGGTGTCACGGAGATAATGGTCTGTAAAACTTGACTCACAGTGCCACTGAGCCACCGACATAATATCATCCACAGGGACCCCATTAAATAGGGCCGTGGATGTCACTACGCCGCGGACACTGTGAGCCTTGGCCACGTCAACCTGCTTCCCGGTGGCGGATTTATGGCAAAACTGAATGCATTCCACAATCCACCTGGAAATGGTGTCCTTAGAAGCCCTGCCATGGGGTTCAATATATGACAACCATAACGCTGACTGGTCGGTGCGCCACTCCGCCGTACGTTGTTTGTACCGGCGCAGCGCCCGGACGGGACACC
Organism: Chaetoderma sp. LZ-2023a; assembly: GCA_034401795.1. Classification (NCBI taxonomy): domain Eukaryota; kingdom Metazoa; phylum Mollusca; class Caudofoveata; order Chaetodermatida; family Chaetodermatidae; genus Chaetoderma; species Chaetoderma sp. LZ-2023a. Next base: position 69,228,169 of record CM067372.1, read on the forward strand.
ATGCTTTAGAATTAGGATCATATCTAGTTAAAGCAGGCAAAATAATAGGTTGACCTGGATATTTTAACGACTGATTTTTAGCCAAGAAATTAATCCTAGGTAGCAGCTTAAGGCCTTCCCCTGAAACCACAAAACGGTCATCCTCGGCTGATAAGGCATGAATTTCACTCCTACGCCTAGCCGAGGCCGCAGCAATTAAAAACACAGTCTTCAGTGTTAATAGTTTCATAGAAATGGAACTAAGTGGTTCAAAAGGCTTATCACCTAGTACTTGAAGCACTAGCGATAAACTCCAAGACGGAATCACAGGTGGATTCCTTGGTCTTAGATTGCCCATGCCTTTAATTAATACATTTAATGTATTTACTTCATCACTTCCCCTCTTAGCCAAGCAAGGAATAACAGACATTAATGCTGACTTATAACCAGCAATAGAGTTAGGCTTGAGGCTATAGGCATCATAGAGGTGACAGAGGAAATCAGCTACTACTTGAATAGATGAATCCATTGGATCAATACATCTTTTTGAGCACCATTCTGCAAATCTGTTGATTTTATAATTATATGCTCTGGAGGTTGACCCCCTCCTGGCTTTGGCCATAAACATGGCTGCTTGCTCAGAAAAGCCCTCCTTAATTCTAGATTCCTTGACAACATCCACGCAGTCAATCTGAACATTGACGGATTGTTGTGAAGGGCCTTGCCCTGGAAGATAATATCGTCCATCAGAGGCAGAGGAACCGGATTGCAGACCAGAAGGTCCAGCAGATCCGTATACCATGATCGGCTTGGCCAATCCGGGGCGATCAGAAGCACTTGGCATTCCTCTTGCCTGATTTTCTGAAGAATTTTTGGAATCAGGATTGCTGGAGGGAATGCGTATGCATACATTCTCCCCCAGCTGATAGCTAACGCATCTGTTGCGAAAGCGCTTGGATCCGGAATCGGAGAGACGTACGTCGTCATCTTCGCATTCTTCTTCGTTGCGAACAAATCGATGTTGGGTTTCCCCCAATGGTCGAACAGACGATCCGCCACACATTGATTTAGTTGCCATTCCGTGGGTAAAACACTCATCCTTCGGCTCAATGAGTCTGCTAGCAGGTTTAACCTTCCCGGAATATGAACTGCTTTCAAGGTAATCTGGTGATCCAGACACCAACAAAGCAGTTTCCATGTCATCATACAGAGACTGGGCGACTTCGTTCCGCCCTGGCGGTTTATGTAAGTCACTACTGTTGAGTTGTCTGAACGAATAAGAACAATCTTGCCCTGAACTTTCTGTAAGAAATGTTCCAGGCCCAGGACTACTGCTTTTAGCTCCAGTAGATTTATATGTTCCTTTGACTGTTCCAGATTCCAAAGCCCTGATATCGTGGACTCTTCCAGACAAGCTCCCCAGCCCTCCATCGATGCATCTGTATACACAGTCACCTGAGGGTGGGGAGGGGTTAGCAAAACCCCCGGCAAGAGATTCTCTGTATTCAACCACCATTGCAGGTGGTGAATCAGAGGCGCCAACACTGACACATTCGAGTCCAGCGAACCTGTACTCTGGGTCCATTGTGTCATGAGAAACAACTGGATCGGCCGCCTGCGTAAGGCGGCCTGAGGAATGACTGGTTCCAATGAAACCATCAACCCCAGCATTCTCAAGTAAACCCGTGCCAGGACATGACGACTGTCGCACACTGACTGAATTAATGAGATGAGTTTCTGAACTCTCTCCTAAGTAGGATAAACATATCCTGTCTCTAGATCGAAGAACATCCCCAGGTAAACAAACTTCTGGGATGGAGTCAGCTCTGATTTTGGGAAATTGATCATCCAGCCTAAGTCTGTGAGAGTTTTCAAAACAATCTCCAGATTGGCCGACAAACTTTCCCGGGTGTGCGCTTTCAACAGCCAGTCGTCTATGTACGTGTGGACTGCTATGCTTCTCCTGCGGAGGTATGCTGTGATCGCAAGAACCACACGGGTGAAAACCCGAGGAGCCGTGGAAATTCCGAAGGGCAACACCCTGAATTCCCACTGTCTGCCCTGGAATGCAAATCTCAGGAAGCGACAGAAACTCCCGTGGATGGGGATGTGGAAATAAGCGTCCTTCAAATCTATCGACGCCGTCCACATCCCCCTCTCCAACCCCGCCAACACCGAGCGCACCGTTTCCATCTTGAAACTGGGCGTCTCGATGAACTTGTTCAATGGCTTGAGGTTGAGAATCGGTCTCCACCCTCCGGTGCGTTTTGTTACTAAGAACAGGGTTGAATAGAAGCCCGGACACCTTTGTGCCGGCTGAATAGCTCCCTTTTGTACGAGGAAATTTATCTCCTCCTCGATACACAACCTTTGCTCTGGATCTCTCGGAATGGGAGTCCAGACTGGCACTAGAGACAGTCGCGACGGCGGGCCTGTCATCCACTCTGGATGATACCCGACGGAAAGCCATCGCAAGACTAAACGGTCCTGAGTTAACCGTTCCCACTCTTGCATGTGGTCGGCTAGCCGGCCTCCCACCGGTCCACCTAGGGACCGCGGTGGACACGAGGCATGCAAGAGCGGCACTGTCTCCGTCGCCATACACACCGGAGTGGTTCTTACCGCGGTAAGTGTCCTGTCAGGACCGATAACCACGCCCAGATCCTCGCGCGCCCCGCCCCGCGCGCACCTTGGTGCGCGGGCGGCTGCCTGGCTGACGGCGCCTGAGGAACCTGCGCCCCCCTCGCTGCAGGCCGAATCGCACGCGGCCGAGGGCGACGCTGCGACGGCGGCTGGCCTCTGACTTGGCCAGCACCACCTCGAGCCTGCAGGGGACGATACGCAGGGGCCGCGGCGCGAACGTTAGCACGACGCAGCACCTCAAACTGCTCGCGCAGCGCCCTCTGGTTATTCACCAGGGTGACCGTCTCCTGGAGGTGTCGACATCCCTCACCTCCAAAAAGACCAGGACCCGTCATAGGCGTACGCAGTAGCCTATTGTACAGGTCCTGAGACGGGCACAGATTGTCCAGGGCAAACGTGCGTCTTGCCCGGACACTCCTGGTCACCGCCCGTGTCATACAGTCCAGCGCCAGGTTAATACCATCCTGGATGGTTCGCTGGACCGTGACCGGACTTGGCTGGCGCGATGCGGATGCCGTTACTACCCCCTGTAACAGCTGGGAGACGTGGGACAGAGCGGCAATCGAAGCCCTCCCACTCTCCTCCGCATCACGCAACGCGGTATTCGCCGAACGCAACGCGTTCGAGCACAAGACTCCCGTGTCAGAACGGGAGCCTGGCCGCGCATCCTCACCCAAAGCCGCGCGGTCATCCACGCTGGGCTTGGGTACCACACCGTACCGCTGGTAATCCAGGGGCACGATGCGACAACGCCTGGCCACCTCGCGAGGGGCCTTCGCGAGACGTCCACTCGACTTAATGGACGACTCCGCCGCCTTGAACATGTCAACGACATGCTCCGCCAGCGGCAGAGAAGGCATAGCGTTAGCAGTCGGTTTCCCAGCTAACCACGGCCTGTGATCACGCTGGCTAGCCGACTGCTCCACGGGCAGATCATGCCTAACGCTCACCAACCACTGGCAAGCGTCATACCAATCCTCCTCCGTGGCTAACTGCGAGCGCTCTACAAGACGGGGTCCTTCGTCTTCCTCCTGAGCGCAAGCAGCAGAGCTTGACGGCAGGTACGCTGATACACCTGGCAAGCCAGGGAAAACATGCGGGCCTGACAGCACCGGCATGACAATATCACTGGTTTGACCAGGAGCAGGCACCGTGGCAGAGCGCGGGGTATATATTGCCCCACCACGGGCCCGGCCAGCACCAGCAACACCCTCGGCAAGCCGAGGTATGCGGTACCGCTGGCCATCAGCAGCGCCCTGGGCCACCACCTGAGCCGCGGACTCTACTCCAGGGTGAGTAAAACCGTGGAATAAGCCGCCTGTATTCCCCGCGAGGGGTGCACAAACGCCTTCATCCATGTCCACGTCGCCAGACAGCGACCCTAGCAGGTAATCCTCATCACCCCGGTCAGAAAGATTAGACCCCGGGTCAGCAAAGAGAGCTAACCCGGGCTGACCAGGAACGGTGCCATAGGAGGTACTGGCCACCGCGGCGTGCGGATACCCCTGGACTGATAAGCAGCCCGCGGGTTCCAGCGACAACCGTCCACGGTCCCCTATCCGGTAGAAAACGTCCACAGGACGCGCAACCCGGTCCCTGAAACAGGGCAAAGGACAAGGAGTATGAGCAAACTAGTTAAGCTTAGACACTCAAACCAACTCAGAGAAGGAAAACGATCATACAGATCAATATACATCAGAAACCAGCATAGCGATTTGAATTGCTGATAAATACATAGCCAGGCTGATTATGACATCATTAATCCCGTGACAGGAAAAAATCGATCCCAACAAAACACCCAAGTGCAAGGACGAATTGTATGCTGAATGGATACGTCGACTACACAACCATCAGATACATATAGATAACTCTTTTCTGGCAAAAATGTTAATTATCTCCCTTTGCTTGTTACTATAATTAACATCACCACATTATCAATAACTAGATACCTGACACTTTGTATAGTCAAACCATCCAACATGACGAACCGGAGAACTCCACCATCTGCACGCCTCTTAACTCTCTCCACCTCATGGGGAAGGAATTGGATCAAGAGGGCAAAGTGAGAAGACCTTTATACTAGGCCTCCAACTCACTGGACATTAATTTGTCATTTGGTTAGATAACCTAACAGTGTTAGTAGGAAATGGAACCATGGTGGAGAGAAAACTAACTCTCTGCTGCTGCGATGCGACCACCTAGCGTCATACAGACCTGTGGACATAAACAGAAAGAGAAATTAGTCATAGGTAGCACCGAGTTGACATAAACCAACTAACCAAGGCGCTTATCACGGTAACCGCGAGTCCCGGAAACACAATACACCGGGAAGAAAACTCGCTAATTTTACTAGAAGTCACCTGATTTAAAGGTCCTAAGTCCCCCTTTGGCGAATTGTTCCGTCCTGCCATCCAAATCAGTGACTATCACTCCAAAAAACACCACTTAAACAGTCTAAGATTAAGGAAAAGCTATTGCTACAAAAAGACATGTGTGATCTCTCTGCCAATAATCTAGCAAAGAGGTTGTGCTAGTCTGCGCATGCGCGGTGGTGGGGCTGGCATCCGCCAGACTACGCTCTGACTCCCTGCCCAGTAGGGGCACCTAACTGTTTTAAATCTGAGTGTTTATTGAGTGAAAGCCAATATTTAGCAATATCAAAAGTATTAGGGAGGTAAGTATACTCTTGAAGTGAAATTAATCAATTTACAATGTAATAAACATACTGTTGAATATTTTGAAATTAATTTGGCTGGAAGCTGTCGCTGTCATATGCAGTAACAGCCCTCGGTCAAATTAGTTCAGGTTTCAGTTTCTAATCCGTCATTTTTATCTTGAACGAAACTACTTTTGTCCTCAGTCAATGGAAACCTAAAATGTGTGTACACATGATGCGCACGCATGCACACAGATGGAATAATGATATTCTAATAACGATATAGTAGCAGTTTAGAGGAAATGGCTCCTTACATTTTTGTTGTTCATCTACATGTTTCTCTGTCCACTTGTGGATATGTCCAGATGAGACAGTACAAATAGCACGAATGAGCTGACCAATAAGCAGAGCGATATGACCTTTAAGCTGTGGGTCACTATGATTAGCATAACACAGAATATCGTGGATATATCGACCATCTGAAAATATAATATCCAAACAAGATATATCCCTTATAACATAATACACAAACGATAGAACTGTTTTCTGAAGTAACAAATATTATGATGCTTCTTTCAAAATTACCTTGAAAGGAAGCTACAATTGCTCCTGGTCAAATTATTTTTACCACATTCAACTTTTTTGTATGGTTGCCTGGAAATGGAGATAGCGGGATTCCAAAGCCCTATCAATGGTTAGTTAATAGCAATAAACATAACAGAACTGCTTGTGCATTGTGTACTAATGGTATCCAACTACATTTAGCATTTCCGGAAATCAGGTTGCCGAGCACTAAGTATAGAAATAGACGGTGGTGCCAGTGACTGTAAAATCATTACAGATCTGATAAAATGAAACCTTGCACAGATATTTTGAGAGTTGTGCTTTTAATCCTTACCACTCTGATGTCAATATTCTATATTTTACCATGTCAATAGCAAAGAAAGTGGTGTACATTTTTTAACAATTTTGGTGGACGATGTTCCTGTCTACGACAGCACCATCTACCACCAAATTTGTTGAAAAATTAAAACCAGTTCATCTTTGAATTTAATTTGAAAATTAAAAATTTTGACATTAGAGTAGTAAGGGTTAAAAGTCCTGTCCCTGTCCATCATCCCATCTTTTCGCATTCACTGAAATATTTGTACATTGTTCTCCCACCAGATACCTCGACCAAACACTTTGTCAAACTGTGCTACATTTGTGTTAACCCTTAACTCTCAAGCTGGCCAAAACCGCTTTTGCAGTAGTCTTGATAAATGTCCCCAAACATGCACAGAGATTATTACTGAAATTTTATCATTGGAATGACCGGCTCAGTAACCGAGCCAGTCATTCCCGTGAAATATTTTCAAGAATAGTCTTCTCTTGGTCTGTAAATGAACATTTACTATGAGAAGATTTAAATTTTCTAGAACAAATTTGATGGTTACAGGATTAATTGTATTTGTGCAATTATGTCATTATTGACTTGTAATAAACTGTATATCCTTGTGTTTTTGCTTGGTGTTCAAGGTGTCCATAGTAAATAGGCTATGTTTATAATGGACATCATGTTTACCTGATGTTAATACTGTAGTTTCTCAACTAAAGGCCGCCCTCGAGTATAAGGCGCAGGCCCACATTTGACCAAAATCGTCCCAAAAAACTTGTATTCAAATATAAGAGAGTGAAATTTAGAAAAACATACCTTTAACAAAATCAAAAATTGGTATAAAGATTTACCACCACTCAGCACTGTTTAATGTATGCCTCAAAAAAATCATGGTGGAAGAGAAATTATTAAATAGGACCGTCTAAATATTGCGTATCTTCGATAAAGATCTTTTATTACATCAAAAGCAATCTAATTTAGACATAAAATGTCGCCTCGAAAACAAAGAAATCATGTGACATTAAGAATGTGGTAAGATCGTCACCAGTTGTAATGCTGACCAACATCAAATGATCCAAAATGGAATCATGTATGACAAAAATTGCTTGACCAAGAATTAAAATGAAATAGACCACTTCTTATGTGGGCGAACCGCTGCCTCTTTTTGCGATTAGAGGCGCTGTGTGATCTTATGCACTAACGGGAGTTGGTTATCTGGCGAGCCGCTGACTCTTTTGCGATTGGAGGCGCTGTGTGATCTTATGCGCTAACGGGAGTTTGTTATCAAACAGGTATGGGAACATTCAGTTCCTATCGTGCTATGATAATATATAGCAATTCCCGAGTTCCAAGTCCAGAATATTTATATCCGAGTACTCGCTCTAAATAAAGATCTTTTGCGATTGGAGGCTTATCATGTGATTTATATCTTTTCTCGGCATCATTTTATGTCAAATTCTGGATTAATTTTGGTGTAATAAGTGATATTTATTAAAGAATAAGCAATATTTAGGCACCCCAATTTAATAATTTAACTTCCACGTGATGATTTTGGAGTGTACATTAAACATAGTCGTCAGGCGACGAGAATTTTCTACCACAAAATTCAGTTCAATTTCCGTGGTATAATTTTTAACCTTTTTAGAAAAACTTAGATCAAAAAATGTGCTCAAGGAATGTTCTCAATTATAGGACGCACCACCCTTCCTAGAACATGTAATTTGACCAAAAAAAATGCGTCCTTTAGTCGAGATTTAAAGGTACTTGGGAAAAAATTACCTAACGTAATAAAATTGACTTCCACAACGAAAATGCAATAGATAGCAACATCGGTGAGTAAACAATTGAATTCTCAAATATAAACACAGAACCAACAAACTCTTTGCATTGCAAGAAATGTTGTTGAATATTTTGAAAATAATTTCTCTGGAAGCCATTGCTGCATAAGGCAGCAATGGCTTCCAGTAAAATTACTTTGAAAATATGTTAGGGATGAAATTCAAAACTTCTAATCTGATTACAAATTGATGCTTATTTCAGGAAAATAATTTACCTGTGCTTGTGCCTATGAGCAGTTTGGTGAAGAACACCTGTGGATGAACGCCAATGATATGAGATAAACACCCGAGGGACAGAGCTTTCACGCTAACACGCACTGAAGTTTTCTCAATTCCTAGTCCTCCCATTGTATCACCGATGTGGCCATCACCTAATAAAAACCTATGGCATAATAGTCGAGCACAGTAAAGCAATGGAATTTCCCCATCAGTAAAAGACCCTATATCACCATCTGGACACAATCGTATATCATCTATATCATCTGGCAACTCTAATTCAGACGGCTCCAAATCTGCATCAATATCGATGTCGAATACAGTTCGATACTCCGGGTTGCCGTTCAGATCCTCACTAAGGCATTTACGTAAAGACAGTTTTCGCTTTGGACTGTTTATACTACGGATACTAGTAAGTGTATCTTGACTGCTACTGTGTGATAATACGGATCGCTCTGACCGTTCATCTGTGACATCACCTATCTCGACACCTGTATAATCACTAACATCTGCCACATATGTGACCGCGCTAGCACCACTGTCCATAATTACACCACCGCCTGCATATGGATCATTCATTGTCATTAGACTGCTTGTAGCATCGTTCGATGAATGGTCAATATTCGAAGCACCGGCTACGTTATTACTCTCGGCAATGGTTACAGATGGCATCGCCGGTGTTGCAGATTCAGCTGCACCTGCAGTCAGTATGCTTGTTGAGACCTCCAAGTTGCTATGCCGACTGCCTGTGATGTCTTGTTCAAAATCTTCTAGTCCTTCATCGGTGGCAATATTGGGTAATCTTACATAACCTGAAAATAATAGAATATACTATTTTCAAAGAAATACACTCACACATGCATAAAGGATCAGCTTCAACCTTTTAAACTTGAATTACTGGAATTTTATTTTTAACTCATTCATTACCAGCGATGTTAATTGACATAGTCAAAGATGTTGTTCCATGACTGTGAGACCAAGAGACATTGGTTATGTCAGGTAGGCGCGTCTGTTCATTTAGACTGGATAAAACAAGGGCTGTTTGGAAGAAAGCAATTTCAACCAAAAGATGACCTTTTAATCTTAATCTCGATAAATAATAAGTACTTCTTTCATATACAAAGAATTCTAGGAAACTACACTGAAAGATGAAAACAGTACCATATCATAGAAACTGAAAACTCACAAAATAACAAAGAATAGTAACAAGTGAGTAATCTGTTTAACTCTTTAACACTCATATCGGCCAAAAACGGCATATGCAGTGGTCTTGAGAAATGTCCATTTGCAGACCAAGAGAAGAGTATTTTTGAAAATTTATCACTGGAATGAACGGCTCGATAACCGAGCCAGTCATTCCAGTGGTAAATTTTTTTAAATACTCTTCTCTTGTTCTGCAAATGGGCATTTTATGAGAAAATTGAAATTTTTTGGAACAAATTTACGTGTTAAAGGGTTAATGTGTCTCAATAGTGCGATCCATTTCTAGCTATGACCCACTCATTTCTATCTAAGCTCCGCCAAATCTTTTTACATATGATGGAATCAATTTGAAACTGAAATCTAACTTTTCAGAATCTAAATTTCAAAGTATGCTGTTGAATAGTTTAAGAAATATTTTTTAACAAATTTGAATGCTCCCATTTGAATAGCTCCTAGTGAAATTAGTTTCAACATATTGAAAAGAATGTTTATAAAATTGGAAATTCATTAAAGAAATACAATTTGTAAAAAAATTTCATAACTGACTTAGATTTTCGTGACAGAGATATGTCATTTTGAGTGCAATGTCAGTTAACAAGTAATGTAATTGAGTGACAGATTAGATCCCTCCATTTGCTAAGAGGCAGTCAGATTTCTCAAAACTAGTTTCCTGGCTCAAGAAAAGAGATGGTCTAAAGCCACAGAAATCAAAATTCTTTCTCAATCTTCATACTGAAATGGCGAGAATTAAGTCGTAGAAAGTGATGGTTAAAACATAAACATATCTTGTGACATCACACTTTCGTGTGAAGCATGCCTATGGCAGCAACAGTGCCCAGTCAAATTAGTTTCAAAATATTCAACAGAATCTTTATTAAATAGTAGACATACAATTCGTACAACAATGTATAGTCCGTCTTCAATTATGCGTTCGTGACATACTTATCTACATCAATCACGACGTCACTGAATATGATGTAATTCTACACATCACATAGTTATGACATCATATGAAGGTTGGATAGAGTGGAAAGGTCTATTCTATTAGCATCAGTAGTAATCTACAGTGGAGTAACATTGTCAGTAAATTCTGCTTGTCCATTACAAAGTAGTCAAACCTCTCTGTAACGGACACTGTACGGGTTAGGTGGTCACTTAATCAGGGACACACCTACCCATTCACCAATTTGTTTTTGAGAATAATTCTCATGGTTGGCTGACAAAATAAAAAAATAGGCTAATTTACTGGCTAAATGAGTTAAATGAAAAGTAACACCATGTAACATTACACGTAAGCTTTTGAATATTTTGAAATGTATTTTACTGAAATCTGTTACTGTTCTAGACAGGAAATGTATTACATGGAATCTAAGTACTATAAGCTATCAATACAATACAACATTTGGGATGAGATAAGTATCCCTTTGGCTAATAAAAATCCCAAAATATGTTAATTTTCCGGCTAAGAGATTTCATATTTGGCTAATAAAAACCCAAAATAGGCTAAATTATTGAGAAATGATTTCAGATGAGTAGGTCTGTCCCTGCTTAATGCAACTCATAGGCTATAGTAGATAGTAGTTGGGGGCCACATGATGGTAATTTTTTAAGACATGTGGTCTTAGGGCCACATGTTTTAAAGAATCACCATCATTTGACATCAAAATCAAGTGTCCATTATCCACATGTTTGACTGTAGGCGTTATAAGTATCTGACATGGTAGCAAACTAAAAAAGATATTTTCAGACTTGATCACACCATCGGTAGTTATGTGCTAAACTGTATTTTATGTTACTCACTATCAGCTCTTGGTCGCGCCAATTGTCCTGTAAGCCGTTCATATATCTGGGTTTTACAAATTGTGTTATTACTGGTTAGAAGTACCAGCAGCTCAGGGGGAGGTTGTCGTAATAGCTGCTGTAGAGCCTCCAGGGATGATGTCACAACATTGTGGTCGCCATGTTCGGCGTAGAACAATAATAATTCATAAACCTGAAAAAACATGTGACAAACATATCTCACTCAATCGCAGAATCCATATTCATTTTAGTGGCCATAGAATTAGGTTTTGTTAAGTCATTGCAAACTGACCAAGTCTAGATATGTGGGCATGCCCATTTCTAGCTAATCTCTAACCACTTTGTACATTCATTTGAATCAATTTTAATACTTTGAATCATTTATTCCCAGAATGAGAAATCTCAAAGTAACTATACAAGTAAGATGTCCAATATTTTGAAAAGGTTTGACTAATTCAGTCAAATTAGTCTCCAAATAGTCAACAAAATATTGATTAAATTGTAAATTCACAAAAGACAGATATTTTCATGAGGGACGATTGTCATTTTTGTGAGGGACCCTATGACGTTTTGATTGCGACGTCAACTAACAATTGAAATATTTCTATTTGGTGCTATCAGATATACTATGGGTACCGAAGTTCGTGAATCTAAGCAAGTAATGCACTCGTGAAAGAAAACTCTTAAACAGATCTGCGCAAGAATGTAACACAATGTGAAATAACACTTCCGAATACAAACGAAAAAATTTCAGTACAAAATTTTAATTTTAAAACAAATCCCAAGCATTTGAACTGACCCACCTCGCCAGGTTATGTGTGAAATAGCAGTACCAAATTTCGTGAATTGGTGATTATGCATCTTCAGCTGTCTGGTACATGCTTGTAAATCCTTAAATATCACTGTATTAGTTTGTTGAATGTTTCAACTGCTAATTTTGCCAGTTTTAACCAAAAAAATTGTCCTACAAATGAATGTATAAACTATAAAAGCAGTTGATACATTCGGAGAAGAAAAAACCCCAAATGGATGCCGCTTTCGTTAGGTCGTGACGTCACATGAAATTCACAAATATTAATGAGCTGAAGAAATGAACTAACGCTAGGGTCCTTAAAACATGTTCAGCAGGCATAAAGGAAAGAATAAAAAAAAATTCTATCGTTAAAAAAAACATGTGTGTACTTTATGTTAATTTTGACACTGGTAAATGATTAATAAGCACCCACCCCTTCCTCTAGAGCCTCTCCACTAAAATTTAAACGCGCTCCTGTCAATCAGGCTAATCCGACGAGGCGAAAAAATGTAACAAAGCAGGTGGTAACTTTGGATTGTAAAAATTGCTCATTTTAGGTGCTAAATAAGCGCAAGTAAGTAATCTAAGAAAGGGCATTAAGGAAGCTTGCAATTTTTATCACTACCATCAATAATTGTATGAAAGGTTTCTTGTTTTGACCGTATTTTGCTCAAAACCTGTGTCAAAAGCTTCAGAACTGTCAATCAAAATGTGGCTACTGTGTAGATGCGTTCCATGCTACGTTACATCATAGAACGAGAACGATAAAAACAAATTCACGAATTTCAGTACTCACTAATTTAAGCAACTCGACCATACATGAGTGACAGTTTGGATCCCTCCATAACATCCATAGCCAATGATTTTCCTGAATCAGCTTTTTGTAATGAAAGCCATGCCAACTTAGATACCATTCCTGTGACTGTGAATTACTGTCACAGTATTAAGCTGCTTACTTGCATGATTATTTTGAGATTGAGACGTTGAAATTTCTGGGATGCAATAATTAATCATGTCCAAAAAAAATTGTGTATGAGTCGATTACAGTTACCCATATTAGGCACTGTTTGTTGCAAAAGACCGACCGACCGACAGAGACGTACAATCTTAGAAGCATAACAATCTAGTACCTGCAGCAGCTGATCTGCTGTAAGAGATGTTTCTTTCTCGGCTTGTGTAACACCGAAGCTCCCTTTCAAAACATCTTCCTGTGTTGAGCCGGTCGTCAAATATGGGATAATATTCCGCAGACACTGAAGTACTCCAAGGATGCTCGTCACGGCATGCTCCTCATCAACAGGTAACACAACATCTTTAAAACAGACATGAAACATCTAGAATAACTGCCTTGGTTATTGAGCCAGCCATTCCAATTACAAATTTCCAACATAACTTTCCTGTCAGATACAAATGGACATTTCTCAAGACCGCTTCAAAAGCTATTTTTGTCTTCTCTGTTCACCCAAAAAATATTAAAATATAGTTATGGTCAAAAGAGTGCGCACGTCCAAAAGAACCAAGCAGGATGTTATATGATAAGAGGCACGTACTAAGAGAGCATTTACATTTTTCTGATGCACCTTCCTCCCCCCCCTTCACAAATCCCTTCTCACCACTAGGCTTGCGCGATTACATGATTAAATCGAAAATCGTGATTATGTTTTAAATCGTGAATTTATATGACTCAAAATTAAATAATCGAATAATTGTGAATATCTTGCATTAAAATATTTCAAAACCTAACTTTTAATTACTTTTTAATGCGATCGTTCATGAAAAATGACATTTTTCTTAGTGAATGTATGTCCATTTGCAGGGCAAGAGAAGCCTATTTTTAAAAATGTATGACTGGAATGGCTGGCTCGAGAATCAAGCCAGCCATTCCAGTCATACATTTTCAAAAATAGGCTTCTCTTGCCCCACAAATGAACTTTTCTCAACACCGCTGCAGCTTTCGTTATTGATATTTGTTTGTTGTTTTGTCTTGGTAATTTTTTCCCAAGCTGATTAATCACGATTTTTAAACACTCGATCACGATCACTTAAAGCAATAATCACGCAAGCCTACTCACCACAATATAAAAGATTAACTACAACCTTAATCTAAGTGAGAATCTTAAATATCCATACTTTTTGCAGACATTCAAACCTGCATATGTACGTAAGGTGGATGGTCATATAATAAACCGTCTAAGCCCTTTACTGGTAATGCCAGCCAAACCTAGCTTCTACAATGGTCGTGCAGATTGTCCATTTGGCGGCCAAGAAGACTTGTTCAAAATTTATAACTGGAATACCTGGCTCGATAACAGTCAGTAATTCCACTAATAAACTGTCCAAAATAGTCTTATCTTGGCCTGCAAATGAACACGCACTATGTAAAATGTGAATTTTCCTGACCAATTTTGACCATTAAATGGTAAAAAGAAGCATCTTGTGGGCCCAGAATCAGATGGACAGGTGGAGCAATCATAGACATGTTAAACCATTCAATGATGACATTTTGAGAGAAGATAATAAAAATATTTGGTTATTAAATGTCTATTTGCAGGCAAAAAAACCATTTTTTTAAATTTACCACTGGAATTGACCAGCTTGATTTTTGAGCCAGGCATTCCAGTAGTGAAATTTAACGATTTGCTGCCTGTAATGGCCCAAGCTGCCCTGCTTACTCCAGTCTGTAACGGCCCAGCTTGCCCAATATTTTACCAATGGCAATGATACAAAATAAACGAAATCTAGGATTTCTTTTTTCACGAGAGAGTTGATACTTACCTCCCTAATACTTTTGATATTGCTAAATATTGGCGTTCACTCAATAAAACACCCAGATTAAAAACAGTTAGGTGCCCCTACTGAGCAGGTAGACAGAGGCAGACAGGCGGATGCCGGCCCCACCACCGCGCATGCGCCGACTACTACTTCCTCTGACTAATTTATTGGCTGACACACATGCAACTACTAAGAGCCTGAAGACCGAGCCTCTGTGGGGTGGAGAGGCCGGGTTCTGTATCTAGGGAGGTAAGTATCAACTCTCTCGTGAAAAAAGAAATCCTAGATTTCGTTTATTTCACATCAAGAGTATACTTACCTCCCTAATACTTTTGATATTGCCAGAATTCGAAAGTGAATCTGGCGGGAGGGAGGTGAGGTCAAAAGACCAGCTCTTCCCTATACGCTTTCACGCGTTTACGGCACTTAAAAACGTCTGAAACTGTGTGAGAACACAGTCAGGATTTGACAAACCATCGGATAACACAACCGATGCATGAGAGATGACCGAATGTCATATGCGCTCCCCCCCCCCCCCTCCTGGGAGGAAGACTAGATGACCTCAATGTCCTATACGCTCTCTACGTACTAGTGCCATGTACTACAGGACAGAGACGAAAGTACTCCATTTTCGTATACTCTCTATGAACCACAATCCACACAAACCATCACCATATTAATAATAACGGGTAACGTGACAATACATTTAACAATGAACAACACCTAAACAAGACTGACCTTGTTGAACTTGGAAGCTGTCATCACGTTCCCAGTAGAGAAGACTGATGCAGTCCCGACAAGTGGTTGTTACCATTACTTAAATGTGATGTATATAAGCAACGAGGAAACGCTCCTCATAAAACATACAGGCGATTATTGTTTCAAAATCGACAAGGCGAGAGGATTTGAGGTGTCACGGGGGTAATGGTCTGTAAAACTTGACTCACAGTGCCACTGAGCCACGGACATAATGTCATCCACAGGGACCCCACTAAACAGGGCAGTGGATGCCACGACACCGCGGATACTGTGAGCCTTGGCCACATCAACCTGTCTCCCGGTGGCGGATTTGTGACAAAACTGAATACATTCTACAATCCACCTGGAAATGGTGTCCTTAGACGCCCTGCCATGGGGTTCAATATATGACAACCATAACGCTGACTGGTCGGTACGCCACTCCGAAGTACGCTGTTTGTACCAGAGCAGCGCCCGTACGGGGCACCATACTTTAGAATTAGGATCATATCTAGTTAAAGATGGCAAAAAAATAGGTTGACCTGGATATTTCAAAGACTGATTCTTAGCCAAGAAATTAATCCTAGGTAGAAGCTTAAGGCCTTCCCCTGTAACCACAAAACGGTCATCCTCGGCTGATAAGGCGTGAATCTCACTCCTACGCCTTGCCGAGGCCGCAGCAATTAAAAACAAAGTTTTAAGAGTCAACAATTTCATAGAAATGGAAATAAGTGGTTCAAAAGGCTTATCTCCTAGTACCTGAAGCACCAGAGATAAACTCCAAACTGGAATCAGTGGTGGATTCCTTGGTCTTAGATTGCCCATGCCTTTAATTAATACATTTAATGTACTTACTTCATCACTCCCCCTGTTAGCCAAGCAAGGAATAACAGTCATTAAAGCTGACTTATAACCAGCAATAGAGTTAGGCTTGAGGCTATAGGCATCATATAGGTGACAGAGGAAATCAGCTACTACCTGAATAGATGAACCCATTGGATCAATACATCTTTTTGAGCACCACTCTGAAAATCTGTTGATTTTATAGTTATATGCTCTGGAGGTTGACCCCCTCCTGGCTTTGGCCATAAACATGGCCGCTTGCTCAGAAAAGCCCGCCTTAATTCTAGATTCCTTGACAACATCCACGCAGTCAATCGGAACATTGACGGATTGTCGTGAAGGGCCTTGCCCTGGAAGATAAGGTCGTCCATCAGAGGCAGAGGTCCAGCAGATCCGTATACCACGATCGGCTTGGCCAATCCGGGGCGATCAGAAGCACTTGGCACTCCTGCTG
Organism: Chaetoderma sp. LZ-2023a; assembly: GCA_034401795.1. Lineage (NCBI taxonomy): Eukaryota > Metazoa > Mollusca > Caudofoveata > Chaetodermatida > Chaetodermatidae > Chaetoderma > Chaetoderma sp. LZ-2023a. Next base: position 69,244,981 of record CM067372.1, read on the forward strand.
CCTGATTTTCTGAAGCACCTTTGGAATCAGGATTGCAGGAGGGAATGCGTATGCATACATTCCCGCCCAGCTGATAGCTAACGCATCTGTTGCGAAAGCGCTTGGGTCTGGAATCGGAGAGACGTACGTCGTCATCTTCGCATTCTTCTTCGTTGCGAACAAATCGATGTTGGGCTTCCCCCAATGGTCGAACAGACGATCCGCCACACATTGATTTAGTTGCCATTCCGTGGGTAAAATACTCATCCTTCGGCTCAATGAGTCTGCTAGCAGATTTAGCCTTCCCGGAATATGAACTGCTCTCAAGGTAATCCTGTGATCCAGGCACCAACAAAGCAGTTTCCAAGTCATCATACAGAGACTGGGCGACTTCGTTCCGCCCTGGCGGTTTATGTAAGTCACTACTGTTGAGTTGTCTGAACGAATAAGAACAATCTTGCCCTGAACTTTTTGTAAGAAATGTTCCAGGCCCAGGACTACTGCTCTTAGCTCCAGTAGATTGATATGTTCCTTTGACTGATCCAGATCCCAAAGCCCTGATATTGTGGACTCTTCCAGACAAGCTCCCCACCCCTCCATCGATGCATCTGTATACACAGTCACCTGAGGGTGGGGAGGGGTTAGCAAAACCCCCAGCAAGAGATTCTCTATATTCAACCACCATTGCAGGTGGTGAATTAGAGGCGCCAACACTGACACGTTCGAGTCCAGCGAACCTGAACTCTGGGTCCAGTGTGTCATGAGAAACAACTGGATCGGCGCCTGCGTAAGGCCGCCTGCGGAATGACTGGTTCCAATGAAACCATCAAACCCAGCATTCTCAAGTAAACCCGTGCCAGGACATGACGACTGTAGCACACCGACTGTATTAAGGAGATGAGTCTCTGAACCCTCTCCTGAGTAGGATAAACATATCCCGTCTGCAGATTGAAGAACATGCCCAGGTAAACAAACTTCTGGGATGGAGTCAGCTCTGATTTTTGGAAATTGATTATCCAGCCCAAGTCCGTGAGAGTTTTCAAAACAATCTCCAGATTGGCCGATAACGTTTCCTGGGTGTGTGCTTTTAACAGCCAGTCGTCTATGTACGTGTGGACTGCTATGCTTCTCCTGCGGAGGTATGCCGTGATCGCGAGAACCACACGGGTGAAGACCCGAGGAGCCGTGGAAATTCCGAAGGGTAATACCCTGAATTCCCACTGTACGCCCTGGAATGCAAATCTCAGGAAGCGACGGAAACTCCTCTCTATGGGAATGTGGAAATAAGCATCCTTCAAATCTATTGAAGCTGTCCACATTCCCTGCTCTAACCCCACTAACACCGAGCGCACAGTCTCCATCTTGAAACTGGGCGTCTCTATGAACTTGTTCAATGGCTTGAGGTTGAGAATCGGCCTCCACCCTCCGGTGTTTTTTGTTACTAAGAACACGGTTGAATAGAAGCCTGGGCACCTCTGCGCCAGCTGAATAGCTCCTTTTTGTAGGAGGGAATTTATCTCCTCCTCGATACACAACCTTTGATCTGGATCTCTCGGAATCGGAGTCCAGATCGGCATGAGAGACAGTCGCGATGGCGGGCCTGTCATCCAATCGGGATGATAGCCAACAGAAAGCCATCGCAAGACTAAACGGTCCTGAGTCAACCGCTTCCACTCTGGCAAGTGGTCGGCCAATCGGCCGCCCACCGGTCCACCTAGGGAGAGAGGTGGACATAAGGAGTGGCCAGAAACATCGGAGTGGTTCCCACCGTGGAAACCGGCCCATCAGGCCCGATTACCGCGACCAGATCCCCGCGCGCCACGCCCAGCACCGCGCGCACCTCGGTGCGCGGGTGGCTGCCTGACTGGCTGCGCCTGGGGAGCCTGCACCCCCCTCGCTGCGGGCCGAATCGCACGCGGCCTAGGCCGTCGCTGCGATGGTGGCTGGCCTCTGACCTGGCCACCTCCACCTCGAGCCTGCAGGGGACGATATGCAGGGGGTGCTGCGCGAACGCTCGCACAACGGAGCACTTCAAATTGCTCGCGCAGCGCCCTCTGGTTGTGGACCAGAGTCACCGTCTCCTGGAGGTGCTTGCATCCCTCACCTCCAAAGAGACCAGGACCTGTCATAGGCGTACGCAGTAGCCTATTGTACAGGTCCTGGGACGGGCACAGATTGTCCAAGGCAAACGTGCACCTCGCCCGGACACTCCTGGTCACCGCCCGCGTCAAGCAGTCCAGAGCCAGGTTGATACCATCCTGGATGGCTCTCTGGACTGTGACCGGGCTTGGTTGGCGCGATGCGGATGCCGTTACCACCCCCTGTAACAGCTGGGAGACGTGGGACAGAGCAGCAATCGACGCTCTCCCACTCTCCTCCGCATCACGCAGCGCGGCATTTGCCGAACGCAACGAGTTCGAGCACAGGACACCCGTGTCAGAACGGGAGCCTGGCCGCGCATCTTCGCCCAAAGCCGCGCGGTCATCGACGCTTGGCTTGGGCACCACACCGTACCGCTGGTAGTCCAGGGGCACGATGCGGCAACGCCTGGCCACCTTGCGAGGGGCCTTCGCGAGACGCCCATTCGCCTTAATGGACGTCTCCGCCGCCTCAAACATGTCCACGACATGCTCAGCCAGCGGCAGAGATGGCATAGCGTTTGCAGTCGGCTTACCAGCTAACCACGGCCTGTGCTCTCGCTGGCTAGCCGACTGCTCCACGGGCAGGTCTGGCCGAACACTCACCAGCCACTGGCAAGCGTCCGACCAATCCTCCTCCGTGGCTAGCTGCGAGCGCTCTACAAGACGGGGGCCTTCGTCTTCCTCCTGAGCGCACGCAGCAGAGCTTGACGGCGGGTATGCCGATACCGCTGGCAAGCCAGGGAAACCATGCGGCCCCGAAAGACCAGGCATGCTAAGCTCACTGGCTTGACCAAGAGCAGGCGCCGTGGTAGAGCGCGGGGCAGACACCGCCCCACCACAGCCCAGACCAGCACCAGCGACACTCTCGGCAAGCCGAGGTATGCGGTAACGCTGGCCTTCAGCACCGCCCAGGGTCACCTTCTGGACCATGAATTCTACTCCTGCGTGAGTAGAACCATGGACCACGTCGCCTGCATTCCCCGCGAGGGGTGCACAGACGTCGTAGTCCATGGTCACGTCCCCAGACGGCGACCCTAGCAGGAAATCCTCTTCCTCCTGGCCAGAAAGGTTAGACTCCGGGTCAGCAAAGAGAGCTAACCCGGACTGGCCAGGGAAGGTGCCATAGGAGGCATTGGCACCCGCGGCGTGCGGATACCCAGGGTCTGATGAGCAGACCGCGGGTTCCTGCAACAACCGATGTCCACGGCCCCTCGGCGCGGCACCAAGCCTGCTGCCAGGGTCGTGGAACGCCCCCATCAACGGGGCCACCTCTGAATCGTTCTCAAACAACGGAATCGACCTACGGAAATTAGATTCAAAGGCGGGGATAACCTGCTCTGAAGCAGATGCTGAGGACAACAAAGGAGCTGGCCCAGGAAGCATGCTGCGAAGCAACTCTGGAACCAAATCCTTTATTGTCCTCTGCATCTCTCCCAACATTTCGGACCGGAAGGCCTCCATGTCCACCGCGGACGAGGCCTTCCTCTTACCCTTCTTCGAAACACTTTCTTCGCCTTCCTCTCCTCCTCCACGCCCTTCTCCTTTGCCTGCAACGACAAAAAGTCAGACATCAGTTCGCCCCCCCCCCCCCATTGCTTACATACGTCGCACTTAAGCAGCGGTCCACAGGGACTGCAGCTGAAGCACAAATGGGGAACAAACCGATCCTTCAGAAACCGGCCACAGGACGGACAACCAGGTCTCTGAAACAGGACACAGGACGAGGACAATGAGGAAGTTAGTCAAGGTTAGAAAAAACTCAAAACCAACTAAAGAGAGGGAAAAGATCATATAGATCAGTAACCATAAGAAACCAGCGTTGGACAAAACTTTAAATGTAAATAATGAGCAAGGCTGATTATGACGTCATCAATCCCATGACAGAAATTAAATCGGTCCGCAACAAGCATCTAAGTGCAAGAACGAATTGTATTCCTAACATAACGTCCTCACTTGGATATTCAGACTACACACCATCAGATACACAATGATAACAATGGTAAATACAGTCATTATTTTTTCAAATAATTCATATCATCTTATATCACTAATTAGATACCTGACACCTGGTATAGACAAACCATCCAACGTGATGCACTGGAGCACTCCACCAAGACTACGCCTCTTAACTCTCTCCACCTAAGGGGAAGGAATTGGATCAAGAGGGCAAAGTGAGAAGACCTTTATATCAAGCCTCCAACTCACTGAGCATAGATTTTTTGGTTAGATAACCTAACAGTATTAGTAGGAAATGGAACCGTGGTGGAGAGAAACAAACCCTCCTGTGCTGAGATGTCCACTAATAATGCAAATCCATACCTGTGGACATAAACACAAAGAGAGATTAGACTTATATAGCACCGAGTTGAAAAAAAACAACTCAAACCAGCGCTCATCACGGTAAGCGCGAGTCCCGGAAACACATTACACCGGGGAAAAACTCGCTAGAATATAGTTGAAATCACCTGATAAAGAGATCCAGCTCCCTCCTCCGGAGAAGTCGCCCTTTCTGACATCTTTCTCCTTCTTTCCAGGTATATTCAGACTATTTTACACAGGTAAACGAGTGAAAACTTTTTAACAAGCACAAACGCATGTGAACTCTCTGCCAATAAATTAGGAAAGAGGAAGTAGTAGTCGGCGCATGCGCGGTGGTGGGGCCGGCATCCGCCTATCTGCCTCTGTCCACCTGCCCAGTAGGGGCACCTAACTGTTTTTAATCTGAGTGTTTTATTGAGTGAACGCCAATATTTAGCAATATCAAAAGTACTAGGGAGGTAAGTATACTCTTGATGTGAAAGTGCTCTCCCTTTACCTGCCAGCCATTTGTGTTATGCAGGCATATTTGTGTGGTGAAATAGGGTACCAGTATATGCGCTGAAGTTATTTTAAGAAGATTGGCAGCTTGCCCACCCAGCAGACTCTAAAAATTTGTCACAGGGTGTATGGCGATTTAATTTATAAGTACATAGCATTGTCAGATATACCATTGGAAAAGTATTGAGCAGCCTGGGCCGTTACAGTTTGGAGTGAGCATAGATGTGATTTCAACTAAAAAATATTTCATAATTTTGAGAAAAATGTCAAGTTTATGGACAATTTTGAATATTACTTTAGTCCACACAGAAAATTTGCCATTAAAGGGTTAAAAATAGTCTTCTCCTTGCCTACACATGAACATTCCTCAAGACCACTGCAGAAGGCAGTTTGGGCCGGCTTGATAATTAAATAGTTAACTGTAAGTATTGCTATATCGACATATTCAACATACATTCTGTAGATAATATTTAACATATAGTCACATTACCCATCAATGCTTGAAGAAGCCATTTAATAAACAAGGGTGGGAATCTTGAGTGCTGACAGACTGACGTCAAACAGGTGGCTGCTGTGCGCCTAGTAGTAGCTGATCCGGAATGTAGATTCGGCAAGAATGAACGCAGTAATGACTGTCAATGCAAAGTCAAATAAAAACAAAGTTGAAAAACTGTTGATTCAGCATTGTATGCTTGCTACATGTGCCAAAGGGATCTAATTCTTGGTGACAATAAACCAAGTATAGGCACAACCTTCCAGTCAAATTAGTTTCGAAATGTTAAACATAATATTTCTGTTTGTGACTGCGACTTCCACCTACTATAAGCATAAGTGGGAAGGTGCTTCCCCATCTGTCTGTCTGTCAATTTTTGACATTTCTGACAAAGCTGCCTAGTTATAATCACATCCCATGGGTTCATAGTAAATGCATACATGTATATATATAATATAGATATCATAAAGAATTTCACATACATATACGGTTCATCATGAAATACATGTACCTTAATCTCTGAATCATTAGCAAAGCCAATCAGTGCACTACAAATCTTGTTTATTGTAGCAGCCAGTGTCTCCTGGACAGGCTCTTCTGTCCTCTGACATACACGCACCAAACACGGCAGTAAATTCACCATATAGGGCCTGAAATATAGAAACTATATGTGATTACCGTAATGTTTGAAATGTATTTACAGTTGCAAATGCAGCTAGTATAACATAGCCTATGTCTGTTTGTGCGCCTAACAAATATGTAACAAATAACAAGCCGCTGAAATATGGAATTTTTATTTTAGCATATTTGAACCTGAACTTTAAAACATATGATAAATGATGCTCATTTTGGAAATAAGATTGCTGTAATCTGTCTTAGATAGCATCAAAAAAGCATCCACTTTTGTTTCTACGAGAATTCTTAATACTTACCAGATGTACTATTATGATAATGCCTATTATCTAGTCTAGCTCAAAATAAACAATTAAAAACTCTGTACTCTCCTGGTCCTGCCCATACTGTGTCCGGGAATTACCATAGCCCCAGGTACCGAGTCAATTCCCAATCACAGTCAGATTCATCTTATATTTGCCTTGACAAACGGCGAAAGCAGCTCAGCCTCACCTCAGTGGGGTGGCTTAGACAGGGCCATAGTACATCTGGTAAGTATTAAGAATTCTCGTAGAAACAAAAGCGGACGCTTTTTTTATTCTACTTCGAATAATACTTACCAGATGTACTATTATGATAAACTCCGGATTTCGACAGCCAAGAAATACCGCTGGGAGGAGGTGAGGCTCAAACCAGCACTCATCTACCATCCGACAGAGAAGGTTGTGAAGAGACTAGAACCATGGCATATGCTTGGGTTCTGCCATCTTACTCATAGAGTGCTGAAATTCTATGGTCTAGACCGCGCTCCCCCCCTCATTTGTCCGCACAAATTCCAGAGGGCTGTCAAACAGGGGAAGCAACACCCACCAGATCTGTGTCAGCCCCAAGTCTAAGCTAGGGCAGTCCAGTAGAGTGCAAAGAAGCTACTACAACTTCTAATTTTGATAAAAACCTCAGTATATCGATTAGATTTTCAAATTGGAACGAGTCTAATGTCTGTTTAAAAGAATAAGATGTTCTTGGCCAGACTATTTACTTAGATAGTCTGGTATTTCGACTATAAGTAAACTTAAATTCAGTCACTTAATTAAGGCAAACACTCACCATTTTTGAGTGCTTGGTCTTTCCTGTTCATCACAGGAGCTCGGCCCAATCCACGGTCGTTCTCGGGTCATGTGCATGGCCATTGTTCAGTGTAAGTGGAAGAAACTTGTGATGCGTGCGAAATAGTGGTCGGATGTGGCTTTAGTTCAGATTCGATAAATTAGCGACGGCTACCGGATTAAGTGCGCTGGAGATGTCGCGAAGGTAGAAATCAGTGAATGACGACTTGGCATGCCATTGTGCTACAGACATCACCTCCTCTAATGAGACACCCTTATAAAGGGCCGATGATGCTGCTAGTGCTCGGACCTGATGGGCATTCCCACGATCAATCTGCTTTCCTGTAGCGATTTTGTGCGACATCTGAATAGCATCGACTATCCAACGAGAAATGGTATCTTTCGAGGCGCGCAAATGAGGAGCTTTGAGACATAACCACAAAGATTTCGGGTCATCTCTCCACTCCTCAGTACGTTTCTTATACATTTTCAGACATCTGACAGGACACCAAGCAGAAGCTTGGGTCATGTTTAATTAAACTTGGCAAATTGATCGGCTGTCCTGGATATTTAAGTGACTGATTCTTTGCCAGGAAACAAAGACGTGGAAGAAGTCTTAAACCTTCACCCGTGACGACAAAACGGTCTTGTTCGGCAGAAAGCGCATGTATTTCGCTTCTCCTTCTCGCCGACGCTGCTGCAACCAAGAAAACTGATTTAATAGTTAACAGTTTAATATCTATAGATCTAATCAGTTCAAAGGGAGCATGCCCTAAAACCTGTAGAACAAGAGATAGATTCCATGCTGGGATAGGAATTGGCTGTCTAGGTCGCAGATTGCTCATTCCTTTAATAACTTCATTTAAAGTGTCATTCTCCACTCCTTCAATGGCCAGACTGGGAATGACTGAAGCTAATGCAGACTTATATGTTGCTAGGGTTGAAGGTACAAGGTTGTCAACTTCGTATAAATGACAGATAAAATCTGCTACGTGTTGAACAGATGCAGAAAAGGGATCGATATCTCTTCCCTTACACAACTCTGCAAATTCGTTGATTCTATAATTATATGTTCTTGTGGTTGACCCTCTTCTGGCTGAAGCAACAAACTTCGCTGCTTGCTCCGAAAAGCCACCCTTAATTGCACGCTGCTTGATAACATCCATACAGTCAATTTGAACATTTCCGGTCTGTCATGGAGATACAGACCCTTGTTCTGAGAGATTAGATCTCTTCTGTCTGGAAGAGGGATTGGATTGCAGACCAGAAGGTCCAGCAGATCCGTAAACCATGATCGGCCTGGACAATGAGGGGTGATCAGTAGTACTTGGCACATACCCTCTCTTATCTTTGCCAGAACTTTTGGGATGAGGATCATTGGAGGATATGCATACGCGTACATTCCCTTCCAACTTATCGCCAGTGCGTCTACTGCTAAAGCTAGCAGGTCCGGGATCGGTGACACTTATGTGACCATCTTTGCGTTCTGTTTTATCGCAAACAGGTCCACATTTGGCTTGCCCCAATGTTTGAATAGAACCTCCGCTACCGATTGGTTGAGCTGCCATTCCGTCAGACGACAAACCGTCCTTCGACTGAGAACATCTGCTAAGATGTTCAGTCTTCCTGGAATGTGTGCTGCCCAAAGAATAACACTCCTCTCTTGGCACCACAGCAGAAGGTTCCAAATCATCATACACAACTTCGGTGATCTCGTCCCGCCTTGACGGTTCAAATAAGACACGACTGTTGAGTTGTCTGTCCTTACTAGGACCATCTTGTCTCGGATTAAGTTCTCAAATTTTCAAAGTGCTAATGCCACCGCTAATAATTCGAGAACATTAATATGTTTCTGCGCATTGGTCCGATCCTATTCCTCTGACTGATCGTCCAATACCATTCCCCAACCCGTCGTTGATGCATCTGGGATGCCGCCACGGCTATACTTACGATAACTGCCGCGACCCGAACCGCCACCATTCCTGTCCTCCTCATACGGCCTCTTATTAGAGGACCTGTATGAGGACGAACGGCCAGGTCCCTGCGATCCAGATGCCCGATGGGCATCACGGCCTGAAGGACGAAAGGGCGATCTCTGGCGCTGCCTCTGATGCTCCTGCCGATGCTGCTTGTAGGACTGCTGTGGCTGTGTCCTCCTAGTCGACTTCCACGACTTGCCGACTACTTCCTGCTCCGCGACCATTGAAGCGACTTTGCATAAGGCTTGCCGTGCCGAGCCGCCGAACAAGCCTGGACCAATGAAAGGCGCAGAAGATAACGCAGCCCTCATCTCAGGTCCTGGTTCTACACAATCGAGAACCATTCTCCTGCGCTCCGCCAATGATCTGGTGATCACCCTGGCCAGGCAATCCTGGGATAAGCACATGGTGTCCCGGACAACTCCGGGAGCAGCCTCTGGCACTTCCCCACCTTCCGCCGCGCAGGTCAGCATAACCTGCAGGACGGCACATTCGTGCGAGAGTGCAGCCATGGCTGCCCTCACCGCATCCTCAATGAGCGTTAACTCATTAAAAGGATCGTTATTGGCCTGGGAAACTAAGGGACGAGAACGACCCTTCGATTTGCCAGCCAACGGCCTATTCAATGCCTCTCGCTCCCCGATGGAAAGCCGTGGAACCTGGGCATATTGATGGTAGGCCTGCTCTGGAAAATGGACCCTACTCCTTATCCCCTTCGGGGCCATGGGCAACGAATAGTCTGGTTGAACCAGACGACACGCCGCAACTTCCAACATGTCAGAAGTGTGCGAGTCCAAGGGGAGCGTCGGCATGGCAGAAGAGCCACTTGACAGAGCGCTAACCACTCGCTCTGACATCCGTTCCATCGCCGGATCGCGCTGAGATCCCTGATCCGATGACAACCCGAGACGGTCGGACATCCAGTCAAGGACCTGCACCCATTCAGCTCCGGTGCAAAATGAGGACTCATCCATCAATGGACTACCGTTCTCATCTTCCTTCTCACCCTTGGATGAGAAAGTCACCGACGACCCATGCTGAGAACTATGGCCCGCACTTCTTCCACCATGAAGCGCATCCATAGCCCGACTACTAGCGGCACCAGTGTCCAGCGAATTGCCGGACACGGATTCACCGCAGTCCATCGGCTCCAGCACGGGAGCCGGGACTACAGCCGCTTTCACTACGGTAGATGACGGAACTCCGAGAGGAGCCGCACCTAACACCGCCGGGATGCCGCTAGGAACCGCAAAACACGGCTCCAACGACAACACGGGTTGAGCGAAATCCGGGTGAAAGATGCCCGACGGAACGTCGACATTACCACCCGACTGGCAGACCCGTACAAAACCCGAGGGAGATCCCTGGGACGTCCTCGGTTCTGCCGTTAATGAAATATCCAGCATGCCGGAATACTCCATAAGCAGATCTTCCTCCTCCGCCGTCGGCTCTTGAGCCAAGGTCGGAGGAAGGACAGGTGCTCGTCCCTCCGCAGAACTAGCCGGACCACCGAAAGGTTGCCCTGCACCAGCCTGCATCGTCTGGATCGTGGACTGCAAAGACTCAAACATTGCTTTAAACTGGGCCGCCCATACGCCCAATGCTGAGTCCATCTGCTCGTTCAGACGCTCTTCAAGACCCTTTACTGACGCCTGATCCAGCTTGGCCGCCTTGTCCCTCGCGATTCTCTCCAAATGCGCACATCGATCACAATCGAACTCTGCCACCAACTCTGACGACCACTTCGCGCACACGTCACAAGGGCTTCCAACCTTGCACTTCGCGCAAGCCACACAGTGATGACCACCGAACTTGCATTTCCTGAACCTGTTACACTTTTGACACAGAGGGTCCTGGTTTTTGGTCTTCTGCGAACACAGAGTAAGAATTAAAACGCTGCACATGACATACGATGACGAGCAATACGCACAATTGACTTGATTGTAAGATAGAATTACTTAGAAACATTAACTTTCTCTTAAATTAATGATAATCAAGCCTTTAGGCAGGAAATATTTGAAACTTTTTAGGGTGAAATTTTATAAACACGACTTGGTAATTAACTAACGTTAATAAAGCCAAGAAATAAATGCCGATTGCTACAAGCACCCTCGACAGTCAAGCGAGAGTTAAAAATCGGCATCAAAACGAGTGCACAGACACGCCAAGCCAAAACATAACGATAAACATGGGCGCCGCCATCTTGGCTACAGGCGCATCCATCTTCGAAGGAACCGAGTCGCAAGAGAAATTAACCGAGTACCCGGATAAGATTAAACAGTTAACGGGTACCGGAGCGACTCCAACAATGGCTACCATTTTAAAATAATGTGCCAATTTAAGAGATTTTAAAACAGTCATTACGGCATGAATGTATAAATTCTAGATTGATACAACCTTCCCCTGTGATGACTTTCCCTTTCCTTCCATTACGCCAGCAATGAATTAGCGAAAACACGCGTAAATCCGTAAGTTTGGCACAAATTTCGAGCTTAAAATCACATGTGACTTGTTAAGTCAGCAAAATAAGCGAATCTGACTGTGATTGGGAATTGACTCGGTACCTGGGGCTATGGTAATTCCCGGACACAGTATGGGCAGGACCAGGAGAGTGCACAGTTTTTAATTGTTTATTTTGAGCTAGACTAGATAATAGGCATTATCATAATAATACATCTGGTAAGTATTATTCGAAGTAGAAACAGCTTTTAACAACATTGCTTCCAAAATGTACAACATTATTGACAAAAAATGATGATGGATGGATGAACAGACAGACAATTAGACATATGAATGGTACATGAAGATAGATCTTTATGTGGTAACAATAATACATACAAGTTTCACAAGAATCGCAATCAAACTGTAGGAGTTGCATTGACAAGAATTAATGATAGGTATTTGACTTGAAATGACGATGTACAAACAAATATACAGATGAATGGCTGGATGAACATGTTGAGAGAGAGAGAGAGAGAGAGAGAGAGAGAGAGAGAGAGAGAGAGAGAGAGAGAGAGAGAGAGAGAGAGAGAGAGAGAGAGAGAGAGAGAGAGAGAGAGAGAGACAGAGAGAGAGAGAGAGAGAGAGAGAGAGAGAGAGAGAGAGAGAGAGAGAGAGAGAGAGAGAGAGAGAGAGAAAGTGAGAGACTGCTTAGTCGACTTGATACATATATCTTTAACTGTTTACCTGCATTTCTGAGGTCGTATAAGGTGTGCCATGTCTGCAAAACGCCACAAAGCTGCACGTACACTCCTCGATGGCCCGTTCTTCTTGATCTCTTTATACAGTTCAACTTGTAATCGACCAAGATTTGTTTCCAGTAAACTCTAGAAGGTAATTGAATCGGCGAAATCTTTAATGGGGATACACCTCTTAACTACAGAAACCTGTATTTAAATATTGTGATAGCCATCTTAATTTCATAACTAGTAAACCATTCCTCATTTTATGATCTGGAAAAGTAGCGTCCAAGGACAAGATCAGAAACATATGAGAGACACTGGGTAAAAATCAACCCTATAATTAGTAGAAACATAGAAATGTTTGAGAAATATAGGGAACACCTAAGTGGACAAAATAAGAGTAAATCTTCAATACACAGATAGACCAAGTGCCTCAAATTTAAATCAAACATACATGCAAGCTGTTGAATATTTTGAAACTAATTTTACTATTAGCAACAACTTCCAGTTAAATTAGTTTCAAAATAATTGACAAAATATATTCATCACTGTCAAAAATGTGTATTATTTGATGTGTGGTTGAAGGGGTTACCTTATATTTTACTCAAATAACTATGAAAAATATGGGATATAGTACCCTACTGGCCAACAATTGTGGGTCATTTCAAAGAGTACACAGGTGACTATGACCTCATTAACACTACTACAATGAGCACTTCTTAATGCTAACAGAACTCAAATGTGATACCATTTAAGGTTCTAATGAGGCACTTTTATTGTATTGATAAACTAATTACTGTGTGTCATGCCTTAGATATTAAATAATGCTAGAAACACTAATAAGTTTGTGCAAACTTTAAGGTAGTTATCTTGACAAATATGACAAACTCTCTTATGTCTATTATACATGTAGAACATATTTTGTTGAATATTGCAATAGAGAAATTAGTAGCAAAATAGTCCACAGCTTACTTGTATGCTGGTTCTGAAATTGAGAAACTGATGTATGAGAGTGCAAACATGCATGTGTGCATTGGTTGTAATTGACATTACCTGAAATAATTAGACAATATGCAATAATGGGAGGGTCAAACATGAATTCCATAACCATTTCTTAGCTGTAGTGATACTGACCTTGATAGTTTTGTTGAGACTTTCATCAGCGACGAGCCTCACATCAGCTTCAGGGTCATCACACAGCATAAGGAATGCCTCAATGGCAATACCAAGAAACTTGGGAAAGTCTGAAATTGTCCTGTAAAGTAGACAAATACATAGTATTCAGGAATGTGCATGAGTGAAAGTGCCTTAGAAAATAAACAAATATTGCAGCATTACCGGGCTAGCGCAAGGCATAGTGCTTAGTCCACCAGATTGTTTTGGACTGGCAGCATGGAGTTGAGGTGGCACCAACCTTTATTTGCCCCTATAGGTGCCCCTATCACCCCACAATTCCCCATTCCAATTTGAATTGTATGTTGTCATGTCTAGATTTCCTCAAGATAAAATGTGAAAAATTTGATTTATTCAGTTTTACTACCTTGGTAGTTAAAATAGATTTGTCCAGCAAACTGAAGGTCAATCTTTACATCCAGGAATGTGGGCGATAACCTATGAGAGAATGTAAATATGAACAGATCTCAGATGTGGGGGTGGGTATGGGGGGCAGGGGGCACACACCCACCCTCATCTGCTTCCTACATCTACCAGTGTGCCATTTGGGCTAAAGACAGCCCTGTGTATGTATCTTTTGAACATCTGCTAATCATAGAACTGATCGACCAGACGACCCGGAGGGTCTGGTCTTATGTTTTACTAATTACATATACCCACCTCCTTGCATTACTATTGCTCTTTCCTTCTCTGAAGGGAAGCATAGTAGGATGAAATTTTTACAGCCAATGTTTGCTGTGCTTTGTGGTCACAGAGTGACTGAAGGCTCCTTCAGGAATCTCTATACTCTCTCCAATGATGAGATCCATAGCAATTTACTTGAATGCTATATCTCAGAATGAGGCAGGAAGAGGGTTAATACATAACCCAGAGCCAATGAGTGAGTCATAAGGCATAATGACAATCTCATTGGCTGACAGCTGTCACATGACTTTGTTGTAGTAACCAAGTCTTCATTCCTTGACGAATCCAGTCATATAATCCAGCTTTGTGCAGATTCATGAAGAGGCAGACGATCCTATCACTACTCGACTCTGAATTCAACTAAAGCTGAAACTTAAGAATTTACATAAATACTTAATATTATATGACTAAAAAATCTTTAATAAATACCCAAATATGTCGAAAAGGGTATACTCTAAGGCTGAGAGATATAGTGAGTATCTTATACTGAATATAACTATTCTAACAAGATATGACAAAACAACGAAGCCTCAAGCTGCCCCCCCCCACCCCAAAAAAATTTGACAGAGGGGAGGCTTGAGATGGGCCATAATGCAAGGAGGTAGGTATATGTAATTAGTAAAACATAAGACAAGACCCTCTGGGTTGTCTGGTCGTTATTACTACATTACAACCTACCTCCTTGCATTACTATTGCTCAAATACAGATTTAAACATTGCACAAAACCCAGAGGGAGGCAAATTTTTGCGCAAAATTGATGTAAAAATAGAGAAAAAATACGAAGTTAGAAATAACAAGTAAGGAAGATACTAAGAGATAGCAATTTCTAAGAATTGCTTTATCAAGCATCTTGAAAGAGATGAAATTAAAGAATAACGAGAAGATAATAAAGAAGGTCATAAATGACCCTTGGAAGCAAGAAAGAGAAGATGAACATGCAAGAAAGAGATGAATAATAGGGGTGATGAAAGAGATGATATGAAAAAGGGGTGAAATACACACATGAGAACTAAGTAATGAATTCCCACTAACCCCAACTAAAGACTAAAGAGAATGAAGATGAAGAAGTAAGCGAAGATGATGAATGAGGAATACGAGTCATGGTCCCTGAGGTTACCTTATGAATCCTTTTATAGAAAAAGGAAGAGGGACTCAAATCTATAAGTATGTATGTATGTATGTATGCATTTATATAGCGCCAATTCCAGAATTAACTGCCCAAAGGCGCTTTACAAAAGTTAAAGCTAATTTAAAATAGTGAAATATGCTTTTTGGAACAAATGGGTTTTTAGAAGAGTTTTGAAAGCCTCAACATTGTTGCTGTTTTGAATGTTGGATGGAAGGTCGTTCCAAAGTTTTGGTCCAGCTATGGAGAAAGCACGCTCTCCAATGACAAGATTGGAATTGGGTACTACGCAGAGTAGCTGTTCACTCGATCTTAGTGCTCTCGGTGCTATTCGTCTAGTTATGAGTGATGATAAATACGGTGGGGCTAAGTCATGTAGGCATTTGAACACGAAAAGTGCGACCTTAAATTTGATGCGTTGTTCCACTGGCAGCCAGTGTAGCTCTTTGAGGACTGGTCGAATGTGTTCATGCACTTTTGTTCTGGTTATTAACCGGGCTGCCATATTTTGTGCTCGTTGGAGACGTTGTAACTGCGATGATGATATGCCTGTGAGAAGAGAATTGCAATTGTCCAGCCTTGATGTAATGGTTGCGTGGACGAGGGTATTGACTGCATTATAGTCTAGCAATTTCCTAATTTTACCGATGTTGCGAGTGTTCAGAAATATAGATTTACAGATCGACGTCACATGGCTTTCCATAGACATAGTATTGTATTATAAGATAGAGGTTAATAAAGGTGTTCTCTGACTTCCAGTTAGCAAATAGCATGATGTAATCTAATGAAGATCCATTAAAAAGAGAGAGAGCAAGATGGCGCAAGGCCCTTAACACAATGGGCCTTGACTCCCACCAGAGGATTATCTCCTGGAGAAGCTAATTCATAGCGAATTTTAATAGTATCCACGATCCAACGGGAAATAGTGATTAAGGAGACAGGACGATTTAGACCATCTGCAAATGTAACCCAAAGATGTCTAATGTCGGATCGTTTAGAACCAGTACAAAGCTTGTACATATTAAGGGGCTTGACTGGGAACCATACAGAATCATCTGGCAACAAAGAAGAAAGTCTATGAATTATCAAAGGTTGACTCAAGAGTTTAACTGGGTCTTGAACAAGAATTCTGCCCTGGGATAGAGAATAAGCCTATGACCCGTAACTTGAAATCTAACTAATTCAGCTGAAAGAGCATGGATTTCAGAGCCATGGATAGCTGATGCTACTGCTAGAAGAAACTGTTTCTAGTGTAAGCTGTATCAAGCACACAGAAACCAAAGTTTCAAAATGTATCCCTGCTAGAACCTGTGATATAAACTAAAGGTTCCAGGAAGGAATGTGTCTCTTAAACGGATGACGAGAAGTACTCAAACCTTTACTGAGATAGCGAAATGTTTCTGAATTTGGACTGAAGGATCGATTAGACAATCGACGAAAGAATTCAGACCAAAAAGATAGGATCTAATAATATTAACTGAATTCTTCCTCTGATCAAAGAGGAAGAACAGAAACTCAGTGACCTGAGCTACAGAGGCCTCAGAAGGTAAGATAAATGGTCTGCACACCATTCTTTGAAAAATTCAAATCTAGCTTTATAGATGTCTCGAGTGGAAGATCTGAGACATTTTTCCAATAATTCTTGAGATCTGACTGAAAAGATTGACGAAGGTGAGGGCAACTCGACAGTTTCCAGACTGACAGGCGAAATATTTCCGGGTTCTGATGGAGAATCCTGCCTATGTTCTGGGAAAATGGATCGTGGGAGACAGGGATTAGCAGAGGGAGATCTACAAGAAGGTCTAGGAGATCCGGAAACCAGGATTTGGTCGGCAAAACTGGGCTAATAACAGGACTATGCAGGGATGTTGCCTGATCATTCTGAGATCCAGAGGAATGAGAATCGTAGGGGGAAAAAACGTGTGAGAATATGATGTCCCAAGATTGAGTTAGAGAGCCTACTGAGAGCCAGAGATTCCGAGAAAGGAGATAAGAAAATGGATATCTTTTCTGTTCTTGAGAGAAGCAGACAGATCTATATGGGGGGCGAGAGGAACTGAGGAAAAATGACTGGACTACAGCCTCTTACAATTCCCACTCTATTTCTGGTATCTTTTAAGGGCAAGATAATGGGTCAGCCAGAAAATCAGTTTGCCTGGGAATGAAATACTTGAAAGAAATGTAGCGAGACCTGCACCAATAGAGAATGATCATGATCTCTCGACCCATGGAAACCGGCTTGGTACGGCACCCCCCCCCCCACCTTTTTGCTGATAGATGAACAAAACTATTGTGAAATTGACTGACCTGATGAGGATTGACATACCGAGAATCATGGGTTCCCAACAAGCTAGGGAATGAAACAGTCCACAGTTCTAAAAGATTGATGTGGTAAGAAGATTCCAGGAGGAACCAGATTCCTGAATCTTTATGGAATTCCAAAAGACTCCCCATCCTTCCAGAGATGTATCTGTGAAAAAGATAGCCTGAAGAGTTGAAGGATGGAGAGGAACCCCTAACAAAAGGGATTGACTATCTAATCAAAACTTGCAATGACCCATGATAGAAACTTGATGAGGATCCGATGAATCAGAGAATCTAGAGATTGATTCCATTAGGCCTTAAGATAAAGCTGGAAAGGTGTTCTCATCAAAGGAACCCAAGGCATCACCTTCTCTACTGGAACCATGAGGTCTACTATTCTGTAAGGACCTAGCCGACACTAATTTGCCTACCATGAGAGATTGAATAGTGAATATCAGTGTTTGAACATTTGGAATGGATGGAGGTTAACTTCCCATGAGAGAGGACGAAAGAGACCCCCAGGTGGGTAAAACAAGAATCAGAGGAACCGTTCCATAATAAGATATCATGTATAACGACCCTTGCAACAAACGAGACAAAAATGGAAAGACCACCAATAAGGATGATTATAAATCAATCGTAAATAGCGGAATGAAATATCGAGGGATCTACACCAGTGAAGAATTATCAAGGACTCTTGGAAACAGACACCAAACTGGTCCCACCACCCATGATTGAAGAACTAGACAACAGTGAAGTGTCCATGAGGATAAGAATTGATCAACCGCGTAATAAGGGATCTCAGAGGACTAGATAAAGAATAAAACAAGACCTAATAACCAAGAGAATAAGAAGCCTACCCACGGAAGCCATACTTGTATGATACCTAATATCTGAATAAAGAAAGATATAAATGAAGAATAAAAGCTAAAAAGTCTCAAATTCCTATTAGGGCTAGGCTGATAAAAGATAGGATATAAGATAGTTACGGTATTTTAAACGAAATCTAGGATTTCTTTTTTCACGAGAGAGTTGATACTTACCTCCCTAATACTTTTGATATTGCTAAATATCGGCTTTCACTCAATAAAACACTCAGATTAAAAACAGTTAGGTGCCCCTACTGGGCAGGGAGTCAGAGGTAGTCCGGCGGATGCTCGCCCCACCACCGCGCATGCGCCGACTACTACTTCCTCTGGCTCATTTATTGGCTAACACATGCAACTACCAAGAGCCTGAAGACCGAGCCTCTGTGGGGCGGAGAGGCCGGGTCAGTATCTAGGGAGGTAAGTATCAACTCTCTCGTGAAAAAAGAAATCCTAGATTTCGTTTATTTCACATCAAGAGTATACTTACCTCCCTAATACTTTTGATATTGCCAGAATTCGAAAGTGAATCTGGCGGGAGGGAGGCGAGGTCAAAAGACCAGCTCTTCCCTATACGCTTTCAAGCGTTTAAGGCACTTATGACGTCTGAAACTGTGTGAAAACACAGTCAGGATTTGATAAACCATCGGATAACACAACCGATGCCTGAGAGATGACCGATTTGTCATATGCGCTCCCCCCCCTCCCTTGGGAGGAAGATTAAATGACCTCAATGTCCTACACGCTCTCTTCGTACTAGTGCCAAGTACTATAGGACAGAGACGAAAAGGCTCCATTTTCGTATACTCTCTCTAAAGAACCACAACCCACATAAACCATCACCATATTAATAACACTGGGTAACGTGACAATACAAAACAATGAACAACACATGAACAAGACTGACCTTGTTGGACTAGGAAGCTGTCATCATGAATCCAGTAGAGAAGGATGATACAGTCCCGACAAGTGGTTGTCACCGTCGCTGAATGGCGAAGTATATAAGCAATGCGAGGCACTCTTCACAAACATAAAGCGGTTATTGTTTCAAAATCGACAAGGCGAGAGGGTTAGAGGTGTCACGGAGGTAATGGTCTGTAAAACTTGACTCACAGTGCCACTGAGCCACTGACATAATATCATCCACAGGGACCCCATTAAAAAGGGCAGTGGATGTCACGACACCGCGGACACTGTGAGCCTTGGCCACGTCAACCTGTCGCCCGGTGGCGGATTTGTGACAAAATTGAATACATTCCACAATCCACCTAGAAATGGTGTCCTTAGACGCCCTACCATGGGGTTCAATATATGACAACCATAACGCTGACTGGTCGGTACGCCACTCCGAAGTACGCTGTTTGTACCGGAGCAGCGCCCGTACGGGGCACCATACTTTAGAATTAGGATCATATCTAGTTAAAGATGGCAAAAAAATAGGCTGACCTGGATATTTCAATGACTGATTTTTAGACAAGAAATTAATCCTAGGTAGAAGCTTAAGGCCTTCCCCTGTAACCACAAAACGGTCAACCTCGGCTGATAAGGCGTGAATTTCACTCCTACGCCTCGCCGAGGCCGCAGCAATTAAAAATACAGTTTTAAGAGTTAACATTTTCATAGAAATGGAACTAAGTGGTTCAAAAGGCTTATCACCTAGTACCTGGAGCACCAGTGATAAACTCCAAGACGGAATCAGTGGAGGATTCCTTGGTCTTAGATTGCCCATGCCTTTAATTAATACATTTAATGTACTTACTTCATCACTCCCCCTATTAGCCAAGCAAGGAATAACAGTCATTAAAGCTGACTTATAACCAGCAATAGAGTTAGGCTTGAGGCTATAGGCATCATATAGGTGACAGAGGAAATCAGCCACTACCTGAATAGATGATTCCATTGGATCAATACATCTTTTTGAGCACCATTCTGCAAATCTGTTGATTTTATAATTATATGCTCTGGAGGTTGACCCCCTCCTGGCTTTGGCCATAAACATGGCCGCTTGCTCAGAAAAGCCCTCCTTAATTCTAGATTCCTTGACAACATCCACGCAGTCAATCTGAACATTGACGGATTGTCGTGAAGGGCCTTGCCCTGGAAGATAAGGTTGTCCATCAGAGGCAGCGGAACCGGATTGCAGACCAGAAGGTCCAGCAGATCCGTATACCACGATCGGCTTGGCCAATCCGGGGCGATCAGAAGCACTTGGCACTCCTGCTGCCTGATTTTCTGAAGCACCTTTGGAATCAGGATTGCTGGGGGGAATGCGTATGCATACATTCCCTCCCAGCTGATAGCTAACGCATCTGTTGCGAAAGCGCTTGGGTCTGGAATCGGAGAGACGTACGTCGTCATCTTCGCATTCTTCTTCATCGCGAACAAATCTATGTTGGGTTTCCCCCAATGGTCGAACAGACGATCCGCCACACATTGATTTAGTTGCCATTCCGTGGGTAAAACACTCATCCTTCGGCTCAATGAGTCTGCTAGCAGATTTAACCTCCCCGGAATATGAACTGCTTTCAAGGTGATCCCATGATCCAGGCACCAACAAAGCAGTTTCCATGTCATCATACAGAGACTGGGCGACTTCGTTCCGCCCTGGCGGTTTATGTAAGTCACTACTGTTGAGTTGTCTGAACGAATTAGAACAATCTTGCCCTGAACTTTCTGTAAGAAATGTTCCAGGCCCAGGACTACTGCTCTTAGCTCTAGTAGATTGATATGTTCCTTGGACTGATCCAGATCCCAAAGCCCTGATACTGTGGACTCTTCCAGACAAGCTCCCCACCCCTCCATCGATGCATCTGTATACACAGTCACCTGAGGGTGGGGAGGGGTTAGCAAAACCCCCGGCAAGAGATTCTCTGTATTCAACCACCATTGCAGGTGGTGAATCAGAGGCGCCAATACTGACACGTTCGAGTCCAGCGAACCTGAACTCTGGGTCCACTGTGTCATGAGAAACAACTGGATCGGGCGCCTGCGTAAGGCGGCCTGCGGAATGACTGGTTCCAAAGAAACCATCAAGCCCAGCATTCTCAAGTAAACCCGTGCCAGGACATGACGACTGTCGCACACCGACTGTATTACCGAGATGAGTATTTGAACCCTCTCCTGAGTGGGGTACACATACCCCGTCTCCAGATCGAAGAACATGCCCAGGTAAACAAACTTCTGGGATGGAGTTAGCTCTGATTTCGGGAAATTGATCATCCAGCCCAAGTCCGAGAGAGTTTTCAAAACAATCTCCAGATTGGCTGACAATGATTCCCGGGTGTGTGCTTTCAACAGCCAGTCGTCTATGTATGTGTGGACTGCTATGCTTCTCCTGCGGAGGTATGCAGTGATCGCGAGAACCACACGGGTGAAGACCCGAGGAGCCGTGGAAATCCCGAAGGGTAACACCCTGAATTCCCACCGCCGGCCCTGAAATGCAAATCTCAGGAAGCGACGGAAACTCCTCTCTATGGGAATGTGGAAATAAGCATCCTTCAAATCTATTGACGCTGTCCACATTCCTCGCTCTAACCCCGCCAACACCGAGCGCACAGTCTCCATCTTGAAACTGGGCGTCTCTATGAACTTGTTCAATGGCTTGAGGTTGAGAATCTCGGTGTTTTTTGTTACTAAGAACAGGGTTGAATAGAAGCCCGGGCACCTCTGTGCCGGCTGAATGGCTTCTTTTAGTATGAGGGAATTTATTTCCTCCTCTATACACAACCTCTGATCCGGATCCCGTGGAATAGGAGTCCAGATCGGCGCGAGAGACAGTCGCGATGGCGGGCCTGTCATCCAGTCGGGACGATACCCGACTGAAAGCCATCGCAAGACTAAACGGTCCTGAGTCAACCGTTTCCACTCTGGCAAGTGGCCGGCCAAGCGGCCGCCCACCGGTCCACCTAGGGATAGAGGTGGACATAAGGAGTGCCAGAGTGGCACTGTTCTCTCGGCGTGAAACACCGGAGTGGTTCCCACCGCGGTAACCGGGCCATCAGGCCCGATTACCGCGACCAGATCCCCGCGCGCCCCGCCCAGCGCCGCGCGCACCACGGTACGCGGGCGGCTGTCTGGCTGGGTGCGGCTGAGGAGCCTGCGCCCCCCTCACTGCTGGCCGAATCGCCCGTGGCCTAGGCCTACGTTGCGACGGTGGCTGGCCTCTGACCTGGCCAGCACCACCTCGAGCCTGCAGAGGACGAAACGCAGGGGGTGCCGCGCGAACACGCTCCCGCCGGAGCACCTCAAATTGCTCACGCAGCGCCCTCTGGTTGTTAACCAGAGTGACCATCTCCTGGAGGTGCCTGCATCCCTCACCTCCAAAGAGACCAGGACCTGTCATAGGCGTCCGCAGCAGCCTATTATACAGGTCCTGGGACGGGCACAGATTGTCAAGTGCAAACGTGCGCCGCGCCCGGACACTTCTGGTCACCGCCCGCGTCAAACAGTCCAAAGCCAGGTTGATACCATCCTGAATGGCTCTCTGAACTGTTACCGGGCTTGGCTGGCGTGATGCGGAGGCCGCTACCACCCCCTGTAGCAGCTGGGAGACGTGGGACAGAGCGGCAATCGACGCTCTCCCACTCTCCTCCGCATCACGCAGCGCGGCATTCGCCGAACGCAACGCGTTCGAGCACAAGACTCCCGTGTCAGAACGGGAGCCCGGCCGCGCATCTTCGCCTAAAGCCGCGCGATCATCAACGCTTGGCTTCGGCACCACACCGTACCGCTGGTAATCCAGGGGCACGATGCGGCAACGCTTAGCCACCTCGCGAGGGGCCTTCGCGAGACGTCCATTAACCTTAATGGACGCCTCCGCCGCTTCGAACATGTCCACGACATGTTCAGCCAGCGGCAGAGATGGCATAGCGGTAGCCGCCGGCCTACCAGCTAACCACGGCCTATGGTCACGCTGGCTAGCCGGCAGCTCCACGGGTAGATCGGGCCGAACACTTACCAGCCATTGGCAAGCGTCCGACCAATCCTCCTCCGTGGCTAACTGCGAGCGCTCTACTAGACGAGGGCCTTCGTCTTCCTCCAGAGCACTCGCAGTTGACGTCGACGGCGGGTAAGCTGATACCCCTGGCAAGCCTGGAAAAGCATGCGGGCCCGAGAGAGCAGGCATGCTAAACTCCGCGGCTTGACCAGGAGCAGGCGCCGTGGCAGAGCGTGGGGTAAACACCGCTCTACCACGGGTCTGACCAGCACCAGCGATACCATCGGCAAGCCGAGGTATGCGGTATCCGTGGTCAACAGCACCGCCCGGGGACACCTTCTGGACCGTGAAATCTACTCCTGCGAGAGTAGAACCACGGAACACGTCGCCTGTATTCCCCGCGAGGGGTGCACAGACGTCGTATTCCATGGCCACGTCCTCAGAAGGCGACCCCAGCAGGAGATCCTCTTCCTCCTGGCCAGAAAGATTAGAATCCGGGTCAGCAAAGAGAGCTAACCCGGACTGGCCAGGGAAGGTGCCATAGGAGGCTTTGACACCTTCGGCGCGCGGATACCCGGGGTCTGATGAGCAGACCGCGGGTCCCAGCAACAACCGTTGTCCACGGCCCCTCAGCGCGGCGCCATGCCTGCTGCCAGGGTCGTGGACTGCCCCCAACAAAGGGGCCACATCTGAATCCACAAACGGACCGGACCTAAAGAGACCGGATTCAGAGGCGGGGATCACCTGCTCGCAAGCAGATGCCGAGGACAACAAAGGAGCTGGCCCAGGGAGCATGCCGCGAAGCAACTCTGGGACCAAATCCTTTATTGTCCTCTGCATCTCTTGTAACATTTCGGACCGGAAGGCCTCCATATCCACCGCGGATGAGGCCTTCCTCTTACCCTTCTTACAACCCTCCTTCTTCTTCTTCCTCTCTTCCTCCATCACCTTCTCCCTTGCCTGCAAAGATAAAAACTCAGACATTAGGTCTCCCCCCCACTGCTTACATACGTCGCACTTCAGCAACGGTCCACAGGGACTGCAGCTGAAGCACAAGTGCGGAACGAAACGGTTTTTCAAAAACCTCCCGCAGGACGGGCAACCAGGTCTCTGAAACAGGACAAAGGACAGGGACAATGAGCAAGATAGTTAAGGTTAGCGAACTCAAAACCAACTAAAAAAGAGAGGGACAGGATCCTCAAGATCGCAAATCAAGAAGAACCAGCCTCGGACAAAACGTTAAATGTTAATAAAGGCCAAGGCCGATTATGACGTCATCACTCCTGTGACCAAATTAATCGATCCGCAACAAGCACCAAGTGCAAGAACGAATTGTATAAGTAACCGGAACATTCCCGTTGAATAGGCATATCGAGTACACAACAATCAGATATACAGAGATAACTCCTTCCAATTCTAGCATTGGCAAAAAGGGAAATTATCTCCCCTTTTGTTTATCAATAATTAGATACCTGACACTTGTACAGACAAACCATCCAACGCGATGTACCGGAGAACTCCACCATAGTACGCCTCTACATTCTCTCCACCGAAGGGAAAGGAATTGGATCAAGAGGGCAAAGTGAGAAGACCTTTATAACAGGCCTCCAACTCACTGAACATATTCTTTTGGTTAGATAACCTAACAGTATTAGTAGGAAATGGAACCGTGGTGGAGAGAAAACATATCCTCTTGTGCCGAGAAGTCCATCAAAGCTTCTACGTGAGACCTGTGGACAAAACACAAAGAGAAATGAGACTTATGAAGCACCATGTTGTAAAAAACCAACACAAACAGGCGCTAAGCGCGAGTCCCGGAAATACATTAAACCGGGACAAAACACGCTAGCATATCAAAGAAGTCACCTGATAAAGAGATCCCGCTCCTTCTAAAGGTGAATCCTCCCTTTCCGACATGCTTCCCACGAACAAGAACCGTCAAATTTGAGTAAAACACAAGGTAACGCGCAGAAAAGTATAGAGAACACAAAACCGCATGTAACCCTTTGCCAATAAATGAGCAAAGAGGAAGTAGTAGTCGGCGCATGCGCGGTGGTGGGGCGAGCATCCGCCGGACTACCTCTGACTCCCTGCCCAGTAGGGGCACCTAACTGTTTTTAATCTGAGTGTTTTATTGAGTGAAAGCCGATATTTAGCAATATCAAAAGTATTAGGGAGGTAAGTATACTCTTGATGTGAAACTTGAGTTATCTCAGACTTAGATCAAAGTGTTCATGAGTCTGATAAATAAATTAGGATATTACAATGAGATCAGACAGAGACTTCCAAGCATTAATTTATATCAGGGACCAATCTAACCACCAGCCAAATGCTAGTAAGAACGAAGTCTGACTAACCAAGAGCAGAATTGGAAAAATCATTGGCTAAAGAATAAAAATAATTTAACTTTCTTGATTGGTTGAATCCTGACCAATTCCAGTCTAACAAAATGCAAAACAAAAATTCATGTTTACGTTGTTGAACATATTAAAACAATATGCCAAAAAAACTACTTTTAAACATATGAAGTTCAAATAATCAATACATATTTTATATAGAAAGACCGTATTGAATCTGGACTGTGAAATTAAAGCAGGCTATTAATTGATGAGGACTGACTGCAAACATGATCCTAAGTGAAATTAAAGAAAGATGTGGCTAAAATATATACTATTTGGCTAGAAAAGAAAAATATTTGATTAATCTACTGGCTAGAACATAGCAAATATCAGATCTGTCCCGGTATACTATTGGACAGTAATGTCTGCTGAGGCGAGAGAAAGCGATATTTATTAGTTAAAAGCGTTATATCCATATTCTAATTATCCATACTAATTAAAAGCTGTACATATTGAAACAAAGAAAAACTATTTATAGTGATTTATCAGATTAAGTGGAAAATAGAAATCCCATAGAAACTTATGGGAGGGGAGAGAGTCCCGCTATAGTCAGAAAGAATTAGCTAAAATAGAACTGATCTAAGTTAAGAACGAATAATATCCAATTACTCCATGTAAACAAAAGGAGAATGAAATATATACGGGACGAATTGACAACGACCTATATACACGGTGATGACAATTCTGACAGCTACAGGAAGTACACAAAAAGGGATTGAAAAGGATAAATTTCGGGCCCAAAATCGCCAATCCAGCGATGGTGGGAAAAAACATGACTCTAAATAACATGTTTTAGCTAAAGAACACGAAAAAACCTTGAAAAATGGGTATATAGAAGAGAAAAAAGCGATAATGTCACCGTGACGAAATGAGACTAGGACGAATAGACTGCCAAATAAATAGGTCTACGTGTTTCGCCAATAAGAACTGGGACAGTTAAGAATAGCGAAATACGGAAAACAAACTTATAATAAAGAAATCACAAAACACCAAGAGCGCAAATCTAATCTAACTTTAGGTAATGAATATTATACAATACAAGAGGCCCAAGCGGCCTGTATCGCTCACCTGCACAATAGGCTTTTCAACTAGAATGCTCTTTATCAACAAGATGGCCACCAAACCGTTTATCCGACAGTTTCAAAAATTGCAAATTTGAGATCAGAATACCCAAAAACACATAAAACCAATTTCGGCCTCAAAATCCATCAAATAAGAAAATCCAATATGGCCACCAAACATGCTATATTTTGATTGGCCCACGGCGGCCATGTTTTTTGACGGATCAACTTCTCTTGAATAAAATTTAATGGCCCTTAGGCCCTAATCATATCTGCCAAATTTCGGCCCGATCCCTTCAGCGTCATTTTCGCTACAACTAGGTCAACCAAGATGGCCGCCGAACCATTTGACCAATCAAGTTCCCTTGCCATAAATCATATTTCATGAAGTTTGCATCAATCCCCCATTAGTTTCGGAGAAGATTTTTAAAGACGTTTCCAAAAATCGGCCTAAATCCAAGATGGCCACCGGCCAAATTGGCCGATCGGGTTCATTTGAACAAACTTACAGCTCTATGCCCTAGGAATGCTTCCTCCCAAATATAATTGAAATCGGCCCAGTGGTTCTTGAGAAGAAGTCGTTTAAAGAATTCCCCATTGCTTTACTATGGGCTCATTGCTTGACTATGGGAGCCTATAGAGGGAAAACAAACCAAGATGGCAGCCAAACCATTTATCCGACAGCCTCAAAAGTGGCATATTTGAACTCGCCACACTGATAAACATATATATAAAGCAATTTTTGCCATCAAAATACATCAAATACAAAAAAGCCAATTTGACCAACAAACCCTAAATTTTGATTGGTTGATGGCGGGCATGTTTTTTGCCCTTGAACAAACTTGAATGGACCTTGGTCCCTAAGTATATTTATCAAATTTCAGGTCTTTCCTTTCAGCGGTTCGGGAGAAGTCGCTTTTCCAAAAACTAGGCCATCCAAGATGGCCACCAGGCAAATTGGCCAATCAGGTTGCCTTGAACAAAGTTGGGTCTACCGTTGCAATAGATGATGTGTTATGAGTTTGAATCAATTCCTCCAGCGGTTTCAGAGATTTTTTAAAGTGTTTCTAAAAATCGGTCATTTTGGCTGGCGGCCATCTTGGATTTTGGCCAATCGGCTTCGTTTGAACAAACTTGGACCCCTATGCCCTAAGGATGCTTCCGGCCATATATAATTTAAATTGGCCCAGCGGTTCTTGAGAAGAAGCCATTTAAAGGAAAAGTTGACGGACAGACACACAACGGACAGTCGCCACGACATAAGCTCACTTGGCCTTTCAGGCCAGGTGAGCTAAAAAAGGGGGTGATAAATGGGGAAATTAGTCTTAAAAGAATGAAATATTCACGATAAAAATATAGCATGATCGGTAAATTCTCCTAACATCTTGAAAGTATGCCAACCCGCCAACTTATAAGGGAGAAGGAGTACTATACGAAAAGATGGCCGACCCAAATAGAACTGTGCCTCTAACTCGGGCCGAAAAAATGACCAAAACAAAGCTAATTAGAATTGCGCAGTAAACTGACAGATCAGAAAATGTGCAGGAGGACGGAATCAGAAATTAGAATCGTAAGAAAAAGCTAAGAAATAGACAGTAAACTACTGGGAGAAAGATGAGATCCATACAGACCTAGGGAACCCGGGAATGGATCTAATAATCCCAGATGCAACCCCGAACCCTCTCTGGGATTACTAATAAATATCATTAGGATAATTTAAAATACAAAAGTCACGTGATCATGCAAAACTGAACATCATGATGCATACAGTGAACGTGATGGCATCAGTGTTATTGATTGATTTTAATAATGCGTATGTTTGTATATTTCTATTTTGTTGACATTGTAAACCTGACTGTAAATGTATGCAAATCAGCCAATTGGCATAAAAAGCAAATAAACTTTACTATACTAATAGAATCCCAGAGAGAACCCACCGATCGTTCAGAAATCATTTGACAGTTAAATAGAGGATGACTAAGAAATTTAGAACTAACCCGGCTCCAGAACCCAACTAGGCCCCGAAAGTGGGGAAACATTTGAAAGTCATATGAGGATTGACCAATATTAGAAGCAATATTAATTCCAATTAGACACGCCAGATCTACTGGTACCGACTAGGCCGGAGCCGGAGCTGGGGCGTGAAAACCAGGAGAAATTTTCAAATTTAATTGACACGCCGGAATGACCGGTCCCGATTGGCCGGCTTCCCGACCCGGGTCCGGAACCGATACCAACAGTACTCCTGAAGTTTCCCCAGAGGCCGAACCCGGATCGAATTCCGGGTCGGGCCAGAAGGAAGAAATCGGTAACCTAGACCAGTCCATCCCCAGGGCCGGAAGACTAGCCGGAGAAATAGTAGAAACAATGTATGATGTGAGATCACTTGAACGTCTCTGGTCGGGAATCCTTCTATCCGGCCAGTGAAAAAGTAGTAGTGATAGGATATGAAGACCCGGACTGACGTACAACCCGCTCAGGCGCAGGCTGCGGAATGTTGATTGATGGAGAGCCGGACCGACTTACAACCCGCTCGGGCCCGAGAAAGGATGAACCTGACTCGGTCCTCATAGGCGCAGGATGCGGAATGTTGACTGTAGAAGGTGCTTGAGTAGAAATGACTGGCTTCTGAAGCGATGAACGAGGCGAAAACCCCGAGGCTTTTTCGTACTTTTGTTCTTTCCTGTCATTGATGATTTTGAATCCCTGAAACAGTGAAGATCAGTAAGACATAAAACATTCTTGGACTTGAATAAGCATTTCCTAGGAACAGTCCGTTCCGACGTTTCCCCTTCAACAATATCAGGAAATGAAATGTTGGAAGCTGACTGGTCCAGAATCATTTTATTAATTCTGCCATCAATCGACGCATCTACATTGCCCACTTGTTTCTGCAGGCATTCCATTGATAATACAATCCTTTCAAGGATGGATAAATCAAGTGAGGGCCCGGGTTTGGCCTTTATTCTAATCGCAGACCCTAAAGGAGAAGAATTCCCTTTAGAGCGATCAGGTGTGTTTGGTTTGAAAAAGGCAAGTCTAGTAGCCTGGGACCATGAGCTGCAAATAAGACAGGTTGAATTGATAGAGCACGAAGGCATTTAAGGCACACATGGCCAATATGATCTGTCTTGATGAATCTATGGCAGTTGGTGTTAGGATATCTAATAGAATGAAGAGCAATCTCCTTTTCCTTAGAATTGACTTTAATCTTCTTCGGAGACTTTTTCAAATCTGAGTCGTAACAGAGAAAGATTTGATAGGGTGAAGTCCCGAAGATAAAAAGGGATCAGACAGCGCTGAACCCATTAAACAATAGAGACCAAACCAGTCTCTAAATTATTTAATATTGGTTTTTCTTTAAGAGAGTATGTTAATGAGATATCATGGATTTCATGCTCAAATGCTAACCAAGCATGTACATAGGTAACTTAAACAAGCTACTGTAAGGAAGAAGCAATTATAGACAATAACAATGTCTAAAACACTCTGGGCGTAAAAAACTAAACTGGTAACATGCCTACCACGAAAATAGAAATGATCAATAAAATCAATATTGATCATAAAGACCTACAACCACTTATCTTAGGTCTTTTCTTTTTGTCTGACATCTTGATGATCCTTTGAACGACTTG
This sequence comes from Chaetoderma sp. LZ-2023a, assembly GCA_034401795.1. Lineage (NCBI taxonomy): Eukaryota > Metazoa > Mollusca > Caudofoveata > Chaetodermatida > Chaetodermatidae > Chaetoderma > Chaetoderma sp. LZ-2023a. The sequence continues at coordinate 69,275,475 of CM067372.1, forward strand.
AAATATACCACAGCAGTAGTGAAAATTTTTTTACTTTTTAAACTGGCTATAAAAATTTTTCGCTTCCCTTTCCTTCAATAGTAGGAAAGGAATAAGACTTGGTTGCTACAACAAAGTCATGTGACGGCTGTCAGCCAATGAGATTGTCATTATGCCTTATGACTCACTCATTGGCTCTGGGTTATGTATTAACCCTCTTCCTGCCTCATTCTGATAGATAGCATTCAAGCGAATTGCTATGGATCTCATCATTGGAGAGAGTATGGAGATTCCTGGAGAAACCTTCAGTCACTCTGTAACCACAAAGCACAGCAAACATTGGCTGTAAAAATTTCATCCTACTACGCTTCCCTTCAGAGAAGGAAAGAGCAATAGTAATGCAAGGAGGTAGGTTGTAATGTAGTAATAACATAAGGAATCCATCAATCACGTGGAGGCACATGGCAGGGTTGTCGAAGGAAACCGACAAGAAGCAACATGCACAAAAAGAAGGTATCCGATCAATCACGTCTGATGCCATAATCAAATATTGTGCATGCTAGCTGATGCCGGGCTTGAAGATATCAGTAAAAAGGACAAGGCAATGTTGCCTTAACAGCTTTCATAATTTTAGGCCACCACGGCAATGTCTTGGACATCAAGGAAGGTTATGCCTCATGAAGAAGGACATGAAAGCAACATTTGGACTTTCTCATGCAATAAGGATCATCTTATTCAAGCATTACAGTCAGAATATGTTCAGTGTTGCTATCTAGATTTGGATGACTCTGTACATTTACTTTGGATACTTTATTTAGCAGTCTGTATGACAGGCACCAAGGCAATAGAGGAGGGAACTTAAGTCAGTTGTTGCCTTAGAAAGAGGTAAAATGGAGGCCTTCTCTTGGTTTATTCCGAGCCCTGCTGATGTGATAATCAAAATGATGTAGCTCCGTCATGAAGGTGGCAATAGTCCGTCACGAAAGTATCTGAATTGTATGTTGCTGATGAATTTACAATTTAATAAACATTCTTTCAAATATTTCAAAGCTACTTTGACTGGGAGTTGTTGCTGTTAGTAACAGTCCCAAGTAAAATTAGTAAAAATACTCAACATGTTACTGGTCTGTATATATGTGTAGTTATCTGGAAATAAACGAAATCACAGATTTCTTTTTTCATGAGAGAGTTGATACTTACCTCCCTAATACTCTTTGATATTGCTAAATATCGGCTTTCATTCAATAAAAACTCAGATTAAAAAAGATAGGTGCCCCTACTGGGCAGGTAGTCAGATGACAGTCTGGCGGATGCTAGCCCCAACCACCGCGCATGCGCAGACTAGTACTTCCTTTGACTAATTTATTGGCTGACACTATGCAATTTTACGAGAGCCTGAAGACCGAGCCTCTGTGGGGCAGAAAAGTCGGGTCCATATTAGGGAGGTAAGTATCAACTCTCTCGTGAAAAAAGAAATCTGTGATTTCATTTATTTCACTTCAAGAGTATACTTACCTCCCTAATACTCTTTGATATTGCCAGAATTCGACAGAGAATTCGGCGGGAGGGAGGCGAGGTCAAAAGACCAGCTCTTCCCTATGCACTTTTCTGCGTTTAAGGCACTTAAACTTCTGAAATTGTGTGAAAACACAACCAGAGAAAGATTTGAACATCGGCTAACACAACCGACGGCTGAGAGATGACCATATGTCATATGAGCTCACCCACCCTACCTCTTCTTGGGAGGAAGACTGAATGACCTCAATGTCCCATACGCTCTCTACGTACAAGTGCCATGTACCATAGGACATTAAACGAAAAGGCTTCATTTTCATATACTCTCAATAATGAACCACATAAAACACGAACCATCACCATATTAATAACGAAGGATCACGTGACAATACAATTAACAATGGACAAGACATAAACAAGACTGACCTTGTTGAGGCTGGATGCTGTCATCATCTTCCCCTTGATGAAGGTGGATGCAGTCCTAATAAGTGGTTGTCTCCATTAATTAATTGTGAAATATATAAAAAATGAGGAAACCTCATCAAAATATGTACACCTACATGTAGATTATTTCTTCAAAATCGATAAGGCGAGAGGAGTCGAGGTGTCATGGTTGGTAAAACTTGACTCACAGTGCCACTGCGCTACTGACATAATGTCATCCACAGGAACCCCATTAAACAGGGCAGTAGAAGCTACTATGCCACAAACACTGTGGGCCTTGGCCATGTCAACTTGTTTACCTGTGGCAGATTTATGACAAAATTGAATACACTCTACAACCCACCTGGAAATGGCGCCCTTAGACACCCCTGCCATGAGGTTCAATATATGACAACCATAACGCTGACGGGTCTGTCTGCCATTCCTGAGTATGTTGTTTGTACCGGCTTAAAGCCCGGACTGGACACCATGCTTTTGAATCAGGATCACATCTAGCCAAAGCTGGTAAAAATATAGGTTGACCTGGATATTTCAAAGACTGGTTCTTAGCCATGAAATTTATCCTAGGTAGAAGCCTAAGGCCCTCCCCTGTAACCACAAAACGGTCTGCCTCGGCTGATAAGGCATCAATTTCGCTTCTCCACCTTGCCGAGGCCGCAGCAATTAAAAATAGTTTTAACAGTCAACATTTTCATAGAAATGGAACTTAGTGGTTCAAATGGCTTATCAGCTAGTACCTGGAGCACTAGAGACAAACTCCAAGACGGAATCACTGGGGGATTCCTTGGTCTTAGATTGCCCATGCCTTTAATTAATACATTCAATGCACTTACTTCATCACTTCCCCTATTAGCCAAGCAAGGGAAAACTGTCATTAAAGCTGACTTATAGCCAGCAATAGAGTTAGGCTTGAGGCTATAGGCATCATACAGGTGACAGAGGAAGTCGCCTACTACCTGAATAGATGAATCCATTGGATTAGTACATCCTTTTGAGCACCATTCTGCAAATCTGTTGATTTTATAATTATATGCTCTAGAGGTTGACCCCCTTCTGGATTTTGCCATGAACATGGCTGCTTGCTCAGAAAACCCCTCCTTAATTCTAGATTCCTTGACAACATCCACGCAGTCAATCGGAACATTGACGGATTGTTGTGAAGGACCTTGCCATGGAAGATAATATTGTCCATCAGAGGCAGAGGAACCGGATTGCAGACCAGAAGGTCCAGCAGATCTGTATACCATGATCGGCTTGGCTAATTTGGGGCGATCAGAAGCACTTGGCACTCCTCCTGTCTGATTTTCTGAAAATTTTTTGGAATAAGGATTGTTGGAGGGAATGCGTATGCATACATTCCCACTCAGCTGATAGCTAACGCATCTGTTGCGAAAGCGCTCGGATCTGGAATCGGAGAGACGTACGTCATCATCTTCGCATTCTTCTTCGTTGCGAATAAATCTATGTTGGGTTTCCCCCAGTGGTTGAAAAGATGATCCGCCACACATTGATTTAGTTGCCATTCTGTAGGTAAAACACTCATCCTTCGGCTCAAGGAGTCTGCTACCAGATTTAACCTTCCCGGAATATGAACTGCTTTCAGGGTAATCCTGTGATCCAGGCACCAGCAAAGCAGTTTCCATGTCATCATACAAAGACTGGGCGACTTCATTCTGCCCTGGCGGTTTATGTAAGTCACTACTGTTGAGTTGTCTGATCGAACCAGAACACTCTTTCTTTATGAAATATTCCAGGCCCAGGACTACTGCTCGTAATTCCAGTAGATTGATATGTTCTTGTGACTGATCCAAATTCCAAAGCCCTGATACTGTGGATTCTTCCACGCAAGCTCCCCACCCCTCCATCGATGCATCTGAATACATCGTTACCTGAGGTTGAGAAGGGGTTAGCATTACCCCCGCAAGGGATTCTCTGTCTTCATCCACAACTGAAGGTGGTGAATAAGAGGTTCCAACACTGACACATTCGAGTCCAGTGAACCTGTATTCTGGGTCCATTGTGTCATGAGAAATAACTGGATAGGGCGCCTGCGTAAAGCCGCCTGAGGAATGACTGGTTCCAGAGAAACCATCAACCCCAGCATTCTCAGGTAAACCCGTGCCAGGACATGACGACGGTTGCACACTGACTGCATTACTGAGATGAGTATCTGTACCCTCTCCTGAGTAGGATAAACATATCCTATCTCCAGATCGAAGAACATTCCCAGGTAGACAAACTTCTGTGATGGAGGCAGCTCTGATTTTTGGAAATTGATTATCCAGCCTAAGTCTGTGAGAGTTTTCAAAACTATCTTCAGATTTGCTGATAAACTTTCCTGATTGTGTGCTTTTAACAGCCAGTCGTCTATGTACGTGTGGACTGCTATGCTTCTCCTGCGGAGGTATGCTGTTATCGCAAAAACCACCCCGGTGAAGACCTGAGGAGCCATCGAAATTCCAAAGGGTAAAACCCTGAATTCCCACTGTCTGCCCTGGAATGCGAACCTCAGGAACCGACGAAAATTCCTCGCTATTGGAATGTGAAAATAAGCATCCTTCAGATCTATTGAAGCTGTCCACATTCCCTTCTCCAACCCTGCCAACACCGATTTCACTGTCTCCATTTTGAAACTTGGTGTGTCTATGAACTTGTTCAATGGCTTGAGGTTGAGAATTGGTCTCCACCCTCCAGTGCTTTTCGTTACTAGGAACATGGATGAAGAGAAGCCAGGGCACTTTTGTGCCGGTTGAATTGCTCGTTTTTGTATGAGGGAATTTATTTCTTCCTCTATACACAACCGCTGATCTGGATCTCTTGAAATTTGAGTCCAGACTGGCACCAGAGACAGTCGCGATGGAGGGCCTGTTATCCAATCGGGATGATACCCGACTGAAAGCCATCGCAAGACTAAACAGTCCTGAGTCAACCGTTCCCACTCTTGCTTGTGGTGGGCCAATCGGCCTCCCACTGGACCACCTAGGGAGAGAGGTGGACATAAGGAGTGCAAGAGTGGCACTGTCTCCTTGGCCAGAAGCACCGGAGTGCTTCTCACCGTGATAACCGACCCATCAGGCACGATTACCACGACCAGATACTCGCACTTCGGTGCGCAGACGGCTGTCTGGATGACTGCGCTGGAGGAGCCTGTGGCCCCCCCCCCCTTGCTGCTGGCCGAACCGTGCGTGGCCAAGGCCGACGCTGCGCTGGTGGCTGGCCTCTGACCTGGCTACCACCACCTCGAGCCTGCAGGGGATGATATGCAAGGGGAGCTGCATGAACGCGCTCTCTGCGGAGCACTTCAAATTGCTTGCGCAGTGCCCTCTGGTTATTGATCAGGGCGACCGTCTCCTGGAGGTGCTTACATCCCTCACCTCCAAAGAGACCAGGACCTGCCATAGGCGTATGCAGCAGCCTATTATACAGGTCCTGAGACGGGCACAGGTTGTCTAAAGCAAACGTGCCCCGCACCCAGACACTCCTGGTCACAGACTAGGTTAAACAATCCAGAGCCAGGTTGAATCCATCCTGGATGTCCCTCTGGACAGTTACCGGACTAGGCTGGCGCAATGCGGATGCTGTTACTAACCCCTGTAACAGCTGGGAGACATGAGAAAGCGCCGCAATAGACGCTCTCCCACTCTCCTCCGCATCGCGCAAAGCATTGGAGCACAACGCTCCCGTGTCAGACCGGGAGCCCGGCCGCGTGTCCTCACCTAATGCTGCGCAGTCATCCACACTCGGTTTAGGTACCACACCGTATTTCTGATATTCATCAGACACGATGCGGCAATGCCTTGCCACCTCGCGAGGGGCCTTCGCGCGATGTCCATGCGCCTTGATGGACGTCTCTGCCGCTGTGAACATATCTACAATATGTTTCGCCAGCGGCAGAGATGGCATAGCATTAGCAGTCGGCTTACCTGCCAACCATGGGCGGTGGTCCCGCTGGCTGGCCGACTGTTCAACAGGCAGGTCTGGCCTGACACTTATTAGCCAAGGACAAGCGTCCGACCAATCCTCCTCTGTGGCTACCTGCGAAAGCTCTACAAGACGAGGGCATTCGTCTTCCTCCTGAGCGTTCGCAGGCGTGTATGAGGCTGGATGACCTGACACTCCTGGCAAGCCAGAGAAAGCATGCGACCCCGAAAGAGCAGGCATAGTAAACTGACTGGCTTGACCAGGAGTAGGCGCCGTGGTATTGCGTGGGGAGAATTTCGCCACACCACGGCCCTGACCAGCACCTGCTACACTCTCGGCAAGCCGAGGTATGCGGTAGACCTGGCCAGCAGATCCAACCCGGGCCACCTTCTGCGCCATGAACCCTACTCCTGCGTGAGTAGAACGATGGACAATGTCGCCTGTATTCCCCGCGAGGGGTGCACAGACGTCAATGTCCATGGTCACGGCATCAGATGGAGAACCCAACAGATAATCCTCTTCATCCTGGCCAGAAAGATTAGACTCCAGGTCAGCGAAGAATGCTAACCCGGACTGGCCAGGAAAAGTACCATAGGAGGAACTGGTACCTGCGGTGTGCAGATATTCCTGGGCTGATAAGCAGGCACCAGGCTCCAGCGACAACCGTCCACGGATCACCGGTGCGGCAAGCCTGCTGCCAGTGTCCTGGACCGCCTCCTCTAATGGGGCCACCTCTGAATCTTGATCGAAAACTGGTATTGTCCTAAGGAAACTTGATTCAGAGGCGGGGATTATCTGTTCCGAAGCAGATGAAGAGGACAACAAAAGATTTGGTCCAGGAAGCATGCCACGGAGCAACTCTGGAACCAAATCCTTGATTGTCCTCTTCATCTCTCCCAACATCTCAACTCGGAAGGCCTCCATATCCACAGTGGATGAGGCCTTCCTCTTACCCTTCTTACTCGGCACCTCTCTCTTCGCTCATCTCTCCTCCTCACACACCTTCTCCCTAGCCTGCAATGACAAGAAATCCGTCATTAGTTCGCCCCCCCCCCATATATTTCACACTTAAGTAGTGGTGCACAGGGACTGCACTGAAAGCAGAGATGAGGGGTGAAACGTTCTTTAAGGAAACGTCCACAAGAGGGACAACCAGTTTCTGAAACAGGCCAGAGGACGAAGACAATGAGTATTTTAGTTAAAGAATTAGTAACTCAAAACCAAAATAAGAAGGAGAGGGAAGGTGGTCATACAGACCACCTACAAAGATAATAAACCAGTATTGGGCAAAACTTTAAATGTTAATAAAGTGCAAGGCTGATTATGACATCATAACTTCAAAAATAAGAAGTTAAATCGAACTGAAACAAACATCCAGGTGTAAGGACGAATTGTATTCATATCCAGAGCATCTTAACTGGAAAGGATAGAATATACAGACCATACAAACATCAGATATACAATGATAAAATGGCAGCAGATTTTATAAATATTTTCAAATAAAATTGAAGTGCCTCATATCATAACTAGATTACCCGAGTCTTTAGCATTGACAAACCATCCGATCTGATCAACTGGAAGCTCCACCAACTCTATGACCTCTTAACTCTCTCCACCTATAAGGGGAAGGAAGTGGACCAAGAGGGCAAAGTGAGAAGACCTTCTTCCGAGGCCTCCAACTCACTGGGCACAGATTTTGATTAGATAACCTAACAAAGTTAGTAGGAAATGGAACCTTGGTGCAGAGAAAAACAAACCCTCTGATGATGTGCTGTCCTGTTCAATCATAGATAGATACCTGTGGACATAAACACAAAGAGCGATTAGTATTTCATAGCGCCATAATAGAAATAAACTAGTTTTTTAGGTGCTTATCACGTTAAACGTGAGTCCCGGAAACACATTACAATGGAACAAAACTCGCTAAAGTGTAGTTGAATTCACCTGATGATTAGGTCCTGGGCCCTCTGCTGGAGACATAGCACGCTCAGACATAATCTCAGGTAATTAATATCTTGAATTGCTCATTCTTTATTGAAAACCAGCAGAAAACTTTATAGAAAAAATTTGCATGTGGTCTCTCTGCCAATAAATTAGCAAAGATAAAAGTACTAGTCTGCGCATGCGCGGTGGTTTGGGCTAGCATCCGCCAGACTGTCATCTGACTACCTGCCCAGTAGGGGCACCTAAACCCTTTTAATCTTAGTTTTTATTGAATGAAAGCCGATATTTAGCAATATCAAAGAGTATTAGGGAGGTAAGTATACTCTTGAAGTGAAATTGAGATTGTGGGAGTTCAGTATTAAAATTGATTCAAATGTGCATATAAAGTCTGCGGAAAAGGGCATAGCCAGAAACGGGTCCCTCGATTGATTTCTTTCAATATGATCATAATATGAGTATTAGTATATGACTTGTTATACATTTGTGTCCTTAGAGAGTAATGGCTTCCAATCATATTAATTTCAAAATTTTCAACCGAATATGCTAGATACATATAGTAATGAATTTACTTTTTCATGGCGTTGTCGGTGAATGGGTTAATGGTCAAGCTTTGTCAAGAATATCACATGTTTCACCTTAGTCAATGTCCATTGGGATAGTCTTCTCTTTGTCTGCAAATGGACATTTATAAAGTCCACTGTGGAAGCCATTTTTTACTGGCTTCAGTGTTAATGACTGAATGTTATGAGCCGAACAGGTTATTTATTACAACATGTATGGGCATGCTTAGTGTGATTACAGATATTAACTAAGGCAAGAACTACCAGTACCTCATATTGGCAGCACAGATGCATTCCGCTACCACATTACAAAAAGTAATCTTGTCTTTCCTGCTGACAGCTGCATCCTTTTTCCTGAAAATATAAACACAACAAGTTCTTAATCCAGACGTCATACTCATTCAACATTGCACAATTCAATGATGCTTCGATGATCAGAATTACAAGATTCATGACCTTGTAGTGGTTATGAGGTATATACATTTGCAGACCAAGGGAATCTTTTAAAATTTTAACACTGGAATGGCTGGCTCGAGCCCGTCATTTCAGTGGTAAAATCTTTTTAATAACCTCTTGGTCTGGATATTTTCCATAAGAAAACTAAAATTCTCTTGAACAAATTTGATAGTTAAATTGCTACTATTAAATGTGAAATAGTGCTATCTCCATGGAGGCCTTCTCGTGTCCTTCAAAATGGCCATTTACCAAGAAAGTAATTCAATTGGCTTGACAAATTTGGACCATTAACTCTCTAGTCTTCAAATCGGCCAAAGATGGCCTCTGCCAGTCTTGAGAAATGTCAATTTACAGACCAAGCACTCTTTTTGAAATTTTACCACGGGAATGACTGGCTCGATAGGTGAGCCAGTCATTCCAGAGGCTCCTTTAAAGCAAGAATTCCATGTAATTAAATGTTTCGCATGTCTGTCAGTGACCTTGACCTTTGACACTGTGAGCTCAATGTTATCAGGCTGCTTCCTAACATTATAGGTAACCAGCCTAAACCAGGTATTCAAGTTAGTACCATTAGGATTAACCAAGCCTGAAATATAAATGTAAATGATTTGATAAATGGAAAAACATAAATTTGAAAAAGCAGATCTAATAGCAATGTCAGAATGGCCTGGACCTTTGGCCTAATGACCTCATTATCGCCATGCTGCCTCGGTATCGTATACATAACAACGTGGAAATACAGACATGACAAATGTTAAATATAAAGCCTATGACGACCTTGACCGTAGACCTAGTGATGCCACTATTAGCACGCAGCTTTCTTCCTGTATAGGGGAACCATGGGTCCAAGATTAGTTCTGGTACCATTAAGTAATTCTGAAATATAAAGGATTTGTTAAACAAAAGACAAAATTTACGTTGAAAAGGAAGAGGTCAAATATCAAGGTTACGATTATCTTGACCTTTGACCTAGTGACCTCAATATCATCATGCTGCCTCCCTTATGGAAAAGGCAACCGTGTGTCCAAGTTCAGTTCCAGTAGGCTCAAGAGATCCTAAAATATACGCAAATATGATTTGCTAAAGGCAAAAACTTAACGTTGGAAATAGACATGACAGAGGTCAATTATGAACACTACAATTACCTTGACCTTTGACCTAGTGGTTTCACTAGCAGCAAGGAGCTTCCCTATGACAGAGGAAATCATGTGTCCAAGTTTGGTTTCAGTAGGATTAAGGAATCCTAAAATATAGGCAATAATGATTTGCTAAACCCAAAAAAACGAGCTGTCGCCGTTGTCACAAAAGTGATACCTATGTCTCGTTTTTGCTTCGCAGGTGAGACAAAAATATACTTCTCATGTCCTTCAAAATGGGCCGTCACAAACCAAATGAATTGATGAGTTTCATTTTCTTGACACATCTGGACCATTAACCAAATGAATTGATGAGTTTCATTTTCTTGACACATCTGGACCATTAACCATTTTAAATTGAAGCCGGCCATAAATGGCATCTACAGTGGCCCATGTGCAGAACACAAAGTTTATTTTTATTAAATTTTACCACTGGAGTGATTGGCTCATTAACCGAGCTAGTAATTTCAATGGTAAATTTTCAAAAACAGTTCTTCCCTTCTTCTGCAAATCGACATTTTCTATAAGAAAATTTTTATATTCCTCAGCAAAATTCAAGGATTAAAGTTTAACCCATACCACTCTGATGTCGATATTGTCTTTTCACAGGTCAATAGCAAAGAAACTGGAGTACATTTTTCAACAATTTTGGTGGACAATGTCCACCAGATTTGTTGAGAAATGAACACCAGTTCATCTTTTAATTTAATTTGAAATTTTAATATTTTGACATCAGAGTGATTCGATACGTACTTAGCGCTGTCATCCTGAGAGCTTGGGGTCGCCTGGAAGACCTTGAGCCCCTCTAATGCCTTCACCAGTTTCTCTATAGTAGCCATGTTGAATCAGCTATTGAGGAGGTTCATGATTAAAGCATGCTTAATCTGAAGAAGAAAGGAATACACAAAATTAATCAGTATATACGAGATCACGGAGCAGTCATGATTTCAATAGGCTCCTGTGAATGACATATAACAAGCTTATAGAACGGATGCGAAAATCATTGAATATCCTCAATTTTTCGATGAAAAGTATGGATTATGTCATCCCTCACGCCCGTCTGTACAAAAATTGATTGTAACACAATTCCTTCGAAACCGATCGACAGAATTCAAACAAATTTTGTATGCAACTTACTCATATCATTGTGGAGTGTAAAGACATTTAGGGTACATTAGACTACGACACCAGGGGGGGGAGTTGATGAAGGGGTAAAAAGATCAAATTTTAACGTACTGAAATTGATTATAACGCAGCTCCTCTGAAACCGGTGGACAGAATTCAATCAAATTTGATATGTGAGTTACTCATATGCTTGTGGAGCGCAAGGGGGCAATTACATTTGCCTCGGTGTCCCGTGTGGCGGATGGGGTCAAAAGGTCAAAGCTATGAATATGGAAATATGCGACAGTGTGCCATCCATCATCCAGTAATTTGAGCTTTGCTTATGAATTCTATCTATACTCCACCAGATATTGGTTTAAAATAATCAAAACTCTAAACAACAAATAAATAATAGTATTGTTAATGGATCTTGATAGACCACATACAGGTAATAATGATGCAATGCACCAATATAGAATTTGAGGTCGGCCTGCCCGGTGGTCAATGGTCGAAGTCCAATATCGAATTTGATATCAGCGAGCCTGTTGGCCAACAGCGCAGGGCACCAATATCACGTGTTATATTTGCGCCGATTTTAAACAATATCAAGCCAAATAAATTTCTGATTCTGCGCTAATTGGTATATTGGTATTGACTCATGCTTTATATGAAGTTTGATATTATCTGGTCTATTATTAGAACAAGGGTCTAATCTATTCTGTAGGTTATATATTATGCTGGTTGATTCCAGGTTTTCTCAATGTAATATTATAGAAGTAAGGTTTATGAATTATCATGTTTTATGTATTGTGTCCGACAATAGTTTCCATTCATTTCACTTCTCTTTGATATTCTCGTGCACCTACATGTATGGAGTCGATACAGCGCTATGTAACACCTGAGTAAACCGCTTCACATTTTGCCTTTGTAAGGCTTGAGTGAATAAAAAATGATGTTGACTATTAATAAGGCTCGGTACAAGCAAGCAATCAGAAATTTGTGTCAAATCACACTGTTTAATATCAGCGCAAATATAGCAATTGATATTGGTCCCCTGCACCGTTGACCAATGGGAACGACGATATAAAATTTGATATTGGCCCCTGCATTGCTGACTAACATGAGCGCCAATATCAAATTCAACATTGGTTCCTGTGCCATTGACCAATGGTCTGCTGATATCAAATTCGATATTGGTGCCTGCGCCATTTACCAATGCCCATGACAATATCCAATCTGATATTGTCCCTACGCTGTTGACCAATGGATGCGCCAATATCCAATTGGCCACTGTGCCTTTGGTCAATGGCACAAATTCGAGACTGACGCCTTACAATGATAACAAGAGGCCCACCCAAGGCGCTAACCTGGTCCATTAGTACATTTGAATCATTTGCATTTAAATAGACATGATGGATAATTTTCGGAAAATCTAAGATCAAAAAAATTAATCAATCAAAATTCAGAATAGATGTTCTGGATTCTACCATTATAGGGTCACTCTAGCCAAATTTGGATGAAATATCTTAAGCAACTAAAGACAAGTATCATTTTTACAATTTCTGGTAGATTTTTCATAAATATAAGATTTTCACGCAAAAGATTTATCAATCAAAATTTTGAAAAAATGCTCTAAAGCCTACCACCATAGAATGAAGGAAATTTCAATTTCCCTTTCTCCGAGAGCTAACAATACTTACCATTCTATTACTTCTGATAACAAGCTATCCTGATAGCTGGCTCTAGGAATCGAGACTTAGTAAGCTTTACCGGCTCCTGGAACCGGGTACCTGGTCTCAAGAAATGGGTACCCTTCTGCCAGTGAGACTCATATTGTTTGCATAGCTACCAAACAAGAGAATACCTATGGCTTGCCTCCATGGGGCTGGGAGGCAGGGTCTGTAATAGTCTGGTAAGTATTGTTAGATCTCGGAGAAAGAGAAATTGAAATTTCCTTCATTCTCCTTCGGTCAATACTTACAATTCTATTACTTCTGATAACACCAGATTTAAACAGTAACCTGGTGGGAAGGGGCAAACCATCACTTGCTTCTTTTGCCCCTGGAGAAAGATCTTAGACTTAAACTTGACACACGGAGACCTAAAAGGACCATCAAGTTTAGGGACCGAATCACATTCGCATCACCGCCAGCCCCACCCCAACCACCCCTCCCGTTTTTCTCCTAAGAAAAAGGGAGAGAACTCACGAACATGCATCTCACCTGAAACACGATTATGCTAAGAGGGTTAACTGCTCTTTGCATATATTAGCCTGGGAATGAGCATAAATATATAATATGAATGATCATGATATATAAACATAATACAAAAAACCCTAAATTTGAATTACCTTATGATTATTGGATCTCAGACGTGGAGCCTTCAACCGAGCACTTGTTCGACCATCCGTGACACAATTTGGTTGTAATCTTCTCGCTTGACCATGTCTGTTCCTTAACTTTTGCTTTTTCAAGTACCAAAAGGGAGAAGAACAGTGTGGCCGTTTAACTATCGTTTCAAAACAGCTAAAGCGAGTTGATTGGCGGAGTCTGACACATCCCTCATATAGTAATCCGTGAATGAGGACTCACAGTGCCATTGTGCAACGACCATGATGTCCTCTAACGGAACACCATTGTAAAGGGCAGTCCAGGCGCCTATTCCTCTAACATTGTGTGCCCTTGCGCATTGCACCTGGTGCCCAGTCGCAATCTTGTGGGTAGATTGGATGCATTCCACTACCCAATGAGAGATAGAATCCATGGATCTGGCACCATATGGCAGATCCACAGATGTCTATCATTCGACCGTAACGAGTCTGTCTGTTTTTTGTACTTAGTCAAAGCACGGACTAGGCACCAGACACTAGCATCACGATCAAACCTAGTTAGTTTCGGTATAATGATCGGTTTGCCGGGATATTTCAAAGATTGATTCTTTGACATAAACTCTGCTCTTGGCAGTAGACGCAGACCCTCTCCGGAGACAATAAATCAGTCCCTCTGCTGAAAGCGCATGGATCTCACTGCGCCTTCATGTGAGGCCGCTGGACCAGGCAAGATAGGCATGTATCCGGCCTGGCCAGCAACACCCGTCACTGTGTCAGTTGGCGGCAAACCAACCAACACTGGACGGGTGCCCGGTACCGGAGTGGCATCAACCATGGGCAGAGCGACTGTCCTGGCTTGCGCCAAGCCAGACAGATGGAGGGCGGTTCCGTCCAGGACGGAATCGACCTCCATTCTCTCCACCCGTGGCATCTCAGGCCGTAACAATCTCTCCTCCTCGGCCTCCTCATCTTCAGACCTCGAAGAGTCATCACCAGATGAGGAGTCACTGGAGCCGCTCTGGCGAATGGCTCCCATGCCTGACAGACCGGCCACCGCTACTTGACCATCCGGAGGTGGCCGCAGAGAGACAGAACCCATCAGGCCGGAGCCCGACGGGACTGCTAGGGACCATACGAGATGGCTCCCTCTGTAGTCAGTCCAGAACCCTGTCCACAGACAGGGTCTGTACCAAGCATGGGAAGAAACTGCCCTACAACCTTTGGTATCAGGGACGACACCAGCGTGGGAAGGACGCTATGCAAGAAAACTTGCATAGCAGGTCCAAACCACGCCTGAGGTGCCAACTCCGAACCCTCCGGTTGCAGAAGTGGAGCGCCCCAAGGGCCGAAACGGATGCTCCACGATTTACTTTCGGACCGACTGACCCCGCGTCAGACCCTGCCAAGTCCTTCTGGGAAAGGAATTTGACCAACATATTGACCGGCCACACTGAACATATGTCACACCTATTATCGATATTACAAGGCGAACAACGGTAACAGACTTGGTCTTTATCAATGACCTTGACGAACTTGTGGCACTCTGGGCAAGATGGCGGGGTAGGCTTGGCCTATAAAATAAGCACAAAACCTAAAAATAAGCAAGCGGAATGAAACAATAATGGAAGGTAGACAAATTATTTTAAAAAATTTTGACCATAAATAAGTTGTAACCCTCCAGCACCCCACCCCGCAACGTTACAGCAAAGATCGATAGATTATGACGACAAGAACGAAGCGGACATGTATACACACATATACTGATCCTGACGGATGTATAAACGGAACCAGGAACCATATCGAATTGCATTCATGGTATATTTAACAATAAATTTTAAATTATACCCTCAGACGAAGGCCAAAGCGATATGTGAAGAAAACAACAAAATGTAAACAAACTGCTGTAAAACACGGTAAAACCGCAGACCACACATCTTAATCAAGAATTTTGAAACCACCTATCATTGCAAACAAATCGTGATAACACGCAAAACTTGAAAATTCCAAAGTTTTCTGGTACAAATTGAGTACGAAGCACCCAGAACAAGATGTGCGAATTAATGAAACATTTTCTTAACATAAAAATCTGAGAACAAACCTGGGTGTAACGTCACCCGCTTGGATAATACGGAGAACGACGTCAGCCGATTTTCATGTTAAAAAACTGTATAGCCAACACCTTATTTCATATCTGCCAATCGCCTGTTGGGATTAAAGGAAGGCGACCAATCTGGCATATTTCGTTGTTAACACACGTCCCAGATTCGGGGTCAGAAATTGGAACATGCGACACAGACAAAATTTTACAGACCTAAGTCTTTTTACTACTATGGAATAAAATGGAAATATACGATTTGAGATGCAACGGCTCCTTCCATGATAATCCAATAACCCTTGAAGCGAAAAACAGCTACCACAGGCACAGAAAAAGACGTAGAAAAAATTTAAATTCAACTAAGATATTTCTAAATGCAAAAAAGCATTTGTGTGCTCTTGTTGCTATGCAAACAAGAATGAGCCTCACTCGCAGAAGGGTACCCATTTGATGGGACCGGCTACCCGGTTCCAGGAGCCGGTAAAGCTTACTAAGTCTAGATTCCTAGAGCCAGCTATCAGGATAGCTTGTTATCAGAAGTAATAGAATAGTAAGTATTGATCGTAGGAGAAACAAACTGTTGTTGTTGTTGTTAACACACACCTTCAGTATGTCTATAATTTGATTATACTTGCTTTCCATGTTTTATCGTGTTTTTAAATTTGAAAAAATCGTAAATTATAAAAATTGCATAATTGTGCAAGCCTACATTCAAGAACAAACTAGATATCTACTTCAAAGCACAATCTTTTGAATTGAACTGAGCTAGCCATACTATAATTAAAAAACAGAGGCAATAACAAGCCAATGGCTTATGCCTCATAAAATGATATGATGATGAATGATGATGGTATATGGGGCGATCTGTCAAACTGGATAAATGGCTTCTTAGTGAGAAGAGAACAAAGGGTAATCATGGATGGTATATCATCACAAGAACGCTGAAACGCACAATGTCTCACCTGTAAAGGCATGGATAGTCTTGATTGGCAAAGCAAACTTGGCATGGTTTGTAATATACATATTCAGTAATGCACCAACAAACAAGTGTAACCAAACTGCAGATAGTCTGATCTTGAAATCTTTTTCCAAATGAAACTAGTAATGATGCAGATTGCAGGAAATGTCAATTTCCCTTTCTCCGAGATCTAACAATACTCACCATTCTGTTACTTCTGATATACAGCTGGCCTTGACAGCGGCTCTAGGATTATAGACTTAGAAAGCTTTACCGACTCCTGGGAACCGGGTACTCGGCTCCCAACTGCCGAGTACCCGTTTACCATAGAGCTCATATTGTTTGCATAGCCACCAAACAAGAGAAAACTATGGCTTGCCTCCGTGGGGCTGGGAGGCTGGGTCCGTAACAGAATGGTGAGTATTGTTAGATCTCGGAGAAAGGGAAATTGACATTTCCTGCATTCTCCTTCGATCAATACTCACCATTCTGTTACTTCTGATATACACCAGATTTGATCAGTAACCTGGTGGGAAGGGGCAAGCCATACATGCTAATTTTGCCCCTTGGAGAAAGATTTTAGACTTCAAACTTGACTAACGGAGACCTAAAAAGGACCGTCAAGTTCACGGAACCGAATCACATTCGCGTCACAGCCCCCCCCCCCCCCTTTTTCCTCCTAAGAAAAGGGAGAGAACTAACGAACATGTATCTCGCCTGAAAACACCAATATGCCAAGAGGGTTAACTACTCCCTGCATATCGCTTGTATTAGCCTGGGAATGAGCATGAATATATAAGATGAATGAACATGATACATATACATAATACAAAAAACTCTCACTTGTTGAATTACCTTATGATAACAGGACTTCAGACGTACCGCCTCCAACCAATCACCGGTTCGGCCATCAGTGACACAATCTGGTTGACATCCTCTCGCCTGACCATGCCTGCTTTAGGTTCTTTTCTTACCGAAGTGAGAAAAGGGTGAAAAGCAGTGTGGTCACTAACTATCGTTTCAAAACAGCTAAAGCGAGTGGATTGGCTGAGTCTGACACATCCCTCATATAGTAATCCGTGAATGAGGACTCACAGTGCCATTGTGCAACGGCCATGATGTCCTATAACGGAACACCATTGTAAAGGGCGGTCGAGGCGGCTATTCCTCTGACATTGTCTGCCCTTACGCCTTGCACCTGGTGCCCAGTCGCCATCTCGTGAGTAGTCGGAATGCATTCGACCACCCAACGAGAGATAGTATCCATGGATGCGGCGCCATAAGACTTATTATGGCAGATCCACAGATGTCTATCATTCGACCGTAACGAGTCAGTCCGTTTCTTGTACTTAGTCAAAGCACGGACCGGGCACCAGACACTGGCATCACGATCAAACCTAGTTAACTTCGGTATAATGATCGGTTTGCCGGGATATCTCAAAGATTGGTTCTTTGACATAACCTCTGCTCTTGGCAGAAGACGCAGACCTTCTCCAGAAACAATAAATCGGTTCCTCTCTGCCGAAAGCGCATGGATCTCACTGCGCCTTCTAGCTGAGGAAGCTGCCAATAGAAAGACCGCCTTTAGAGTCAAATGCTTTAGACTAGCCGAACGCAACGGTTCGAAAGGGTGCTTGGCCAGTACATTAAGCACTAAAGATAGACTCCAGGCTGGAATGACTACCGGTTGTCTCGGTCGGAGATTGCTCATTCCCTTCAACATCACATTTAACTGGGCCACCTCTGGACTATCCCTGTTGGCTAGACAAGGGATAACTGATGCCAAAGCTGACTTGTATCCAGCAACTGTGACGGGAGCTAGTCCTCAAAAGAACAGCTCACAGAGAAAGTCTGCTATTTGCTGATAGTGGATTGAAAGGTATCAATACCCTTTTCTTCACACCAATCTGCAAATCTGTTAACCTTGTTGTTATATGACTTGAAGGTTGACCTCCTTCTCGCAGCCGCGATGAAATCAGCAGCCTGTCGAGAAAAGCCTTCCGACGTGGAACGTTGTTTGATAACATCCACGCAGTCATTGAACATTTCGGGACGCTCGTGTAGGAAGCGTCCCTTGGCCTGGGAGATTATGTTCGGAATCTCGGGCAACTGCACAGGATTTTCCACCAGCAGATCTAGAAGATCCGTGAACCACGCCCTGCTCGGCCAATACGGCGCTATTAGCAGGACCAGACACGGTTCCTCCCTGACCTTCACCAATACCTTCGGTAGAAGAATGGTGGGTGGGTACGCGTAAGCGTGCATCCCTCTCCAGCTTATCGCCAGAGCGTCTGTATCGACGGCATTTGGATCTGTAATCGGCGAGACATATGTCATGATTTGAGCATTTTCCTTTGTGGCGAACAAGTCCACGTTGGGTTTGCCCCAATGCTCGAAGATCCGTCGCAGAACTGGAGGGTTGAGGGACCATTCTGTTGGCAGGATTCTCTGTCTGCGAGACAAAGCATCCGCCAGAATGTTCAATCGGCCAGGAATACGAGCTGCTTTCAAAACAACCGAGTAATTCCTGCACCATTGAATCAAGTGCCACACCCTGATACACAGAGTGGGCGACCTGGTCCCGCCTTGGCGATTTATATATGATACTACTGTCGAATTGACCGACCGTATCAATATCACCCTGCCCCTGATCATCGGAAGGAACTCTTCCAACGCCAGTTCCACTGCCATCATTTCCAACAGATTGATATGCAGCTGACTCTCCGGGAGAGTCCATGTGCCCGAGACCTGGTTCTCCCAGGCAGGCACCCCACCCTCCAGCGATGCATCCGTGTAGACGGACAGCTGGGGGCGGGGTAGGTGCAGCAAAACCCCTAATAGGAGATTCTGACGCTGTTTCCACCATAGAAGATGCGATATTATCGGCTCCAAAACTGGCAACAGTTTTGACAGGGGTTCTGTTCTCTGTTTCCACAGAGACATCAGATACAACTGGATAGGCCTTCGCATTAGAGCATCGTACGGGATAACCTGCTCCATGGAGACCATCATGCCCAGCATCTGAAGGAACCGCCTCGCCTTGAATGTGGTTTCCCACTCGAAAACTCTTGAGGATGGCTAACAGAGACACCACTCTGGGCTCTGACGGGTAAACCCTGCCCTCCTCGAGGTCGAATCGCATCCCCAAATAAACGAAACGTTGAGTGGGCGTCAACTCGGATTTCTCCTCGTTGACTATGCAGCGTAGATCTGAAAGTAACTTCAGAGTCAGAGCAGTATCCACGTTCAACCTGGCTGCCGAGTCTGCCTTAAGCAGCCAGTCGTCTATGTAGGTGTGTAGCGCCACGTTCTCTTTTCTGAGAAACGCTGTCACCGCAAGGACCACTCTTGTGAAAACCCTCGGAGCTGTCGACAGGCCAAACGGGAGACTGTAAACTCCCATACTTGATTCTGAAACGCAAATCTCAGAAACCTGTGCCAACTCCGATTCATAGGAATGTGGAAATATGCATTTATCAGATCGATCGATACACACCACATTCCTTTCCTCAATCCCGCATTACCGACCTCGGCGTTTCCATCTGGAACCGAGGCGTATGGATAAACCAATTTAATGGCCTGAGATTGAGTATGGGTCTCCATCCCCCTGTGCTCTTGGGGACAAGGAACATGTTTGAATAGAAGCCTGGAGTGTTTTGATTTGCTGGTTTTATTGCTCCCTTCAGAAGCAAACCCGACACTTCCTTTTGCACGGCTTCTAACTTGTCTGGCTCCCTTGGTACGGGTGTCCAGACAGGTGCCAAAGACAGATTTTGTGGTGGAAAGTCCCACCACTCCGGCATGTAACCCTGGGATAACCATCCCAGGACCAGATTGTCTGACGTCACACCTTGCCAGGCCTCGACGAAACGCATGAGCCTTCCACCCAGCATAGACGCCTCGACGTCTAACGGGGTTATCCGGCTCGCAGTCCGCCCCCCCCCCCTCTTTCTTAACGAGAGAGAGAGAACCATTTCGTTCTAGGCACGACGGGTATAACTGGCACCGCTGTTCCTGTCGCACAGGCGCGGTCCAGGCGGATATGAAGGGAGCTTTCGTACCCTCAGGTACGCTTCGGCCCCTTCTGTCCGCCCTTTGAGGCCTTACCCTTACCCTTCCCCTTGCCCTTCCCGCCTCTAGGGCGGTCAGGAGCAACATTGGGAGGGTAGGCGCCTCTACAACCTTCCTGGGCTTCTTCGCCGGCGGCGGCTCTGAAAACCCAGCTGAAGCAGAAGTCGCAACAGGCCTAGCTTTCGCCTTGCTCTTATGCTTCTTCTGCTCCTTTGAAGGTTGTCCCGTTAGCGGTTTCCCCACAGGCCCTAGTGCGTGCGCTTGCTGCACTAGCTCTAGCTGTAGGTTTACCGCTAACCGATTCTGCGCGATACTGGCGGTATCCTCTAAGATGGCCCACGCTTGGCCACCGAAGATGCTAGGCCCTGTCAGGGGTGTCCCAAGGAGACGCTCCCTGACTGCCGTAGCCGGACGCATATGGTCAATGACCATTTGCCTCCTGGATTTCGTCACACGCGCTTGCACCCTTGCCAATGCGTCCATCGACAGCACCAGGCCGTCATTGACACATGAAAGCGCCACAGGTGGCACAGGGTGGCCTGCCCCGCTTCAGCCCACACCGACTGAAGGAGACGATAAGAGTGGTTGACAGCGCTCATCGCTGCCCTCACACCCTCATCGCATAGGGACAGGACTTCTTCCTGGTGTACCTGAGACTTGTCCACAAGTGCCGGACCGGGGTGACCCGCCACGGCACTCTGGACGCCCAGTACCCATCGGTCATCCTCCGTGACCGACGGGACTACACCATACCTGTCGTATTCCCCCCGCGGAATACGACATCTTGCCCGCACCTCCCTGGAGGCCGCAGGGAGCTGACCCTTGGTCATCAGTTGTTTGCTATAAATAGCATCCAACCATTCTATGAACCGTGGATCCAGTCCCACTGACTGGATCCGGGCCGCGGGCAAAATCCCCGTCCTGATCGACGCAACCGACGGACGGGGCGCATCCTCATCGGCCGTGGCCGAAACCACAGACGGGTCAACCCTGGCTAGCCACGCCAGAGCATCTGACCAATCTACCTCCGATGAAGACACCCCCGCAAACACGTCACCCGTTGACGTGCTCACGGGTCTGCCAGCCACGGCCTCCCAGCAAGGAGCCACGGCTGACACGCCAGGCACTCCGGTACCACACGGTTCCGCCGCCACCCCATGAAACACTCCGGTCCATGGGGTAGGTCCGCACGGAAAACCGTACGGACCCGTAGCAGTCGTGGAACCATAGCCGGACACGGGCGCCCACGGCACCCCACGTCCGACTGCCGGACCAGGCGAGATAGGTGAGTACCACGCCCGGCCCGGCACACCCGTTCCCGTGACGGCTGGTGCCAAACCAAGCCGCACGGAACCGGTGCACGGTAACGGATTTGCCTCAGCCACAGGCGGAGCCGCTGACCTGGCTTGCGCCAAACCAGACAAATGGAGGCCGGTTCCGTCTAGGACGGAATCAACCTCCATATTCTCCACCTGCGGCTTCACGGGCCGCAGCAACCTCTCCTCCTCGGCCTCCTCGTCTTCAGACTCCGAAGAGTCGTCACTAGACGAGTCAACCGTGGAACCGTCCTGGCGGACGGCTCCCACACCTGACGGACCGGCCACCGCTACTGGACCACCCGGAGGTGGCCGCAGAGAAACAGAAACCCGTCTGGCCGAAGCCAGACAGGACTGCCAGGGGGCCGTACGAGACGGCCCCCTCGGTAACCAGTCCAGAATCCTGTCCGAGGACAGGATCCGTACCAGGCATGGGGAGAAACTGCCCCCCAACCTTTGGTAGCAGGGACGACACCAGCGTGGTCAGAACGCTATGCAGAAAAACCCTGCAGAGCCGGACCAAACCACGCCGGCGGTGCCATCTCCGCCACCTCCAGCTGGGGACGTGGAGCACCCGCACCGGCCGAACCGGGCGCTCCACGATTTACTCTCGGACCGCCTGACCCCGCGTCAGACCCAGCCAAGTCCTTCTGGCAAGGAACTTAACCATCGTTTCGACGGACCACACTGCACAAACATTACACCTATGATCTATATTACACAGGGCACACTTAAAACAGACATGGTCCTTGAACATTACACGGACAAACTTATGGCAGTCGTCACATGATGGCGGGGCTGGCTTGGCCTATAAAATAAGCACAAACCTACAATAAACAAGCGGAACGAGACCCGGATGGAAGGCAGACAATTAATTTTCAAATAATTTGACTCATAAATTAACCGTAACCTCCCCGCACCCCACCCCGCCACAACAACGATCGCATTGATTATGACGACAAGTACGCGGCGGGCACAACACACCCATAATAGATCCTCCAAGATGTGTAACGGCTCCAGGAATCATATCGCATAGCATTCAGGGTATATTTACTAATCAATATAAATTATACTCCTAACGAACGCAGCACGATATGTGAAGAAAACAACAAAATGTATAACAAAACTGCTGTCTCACATGGTAAAACCGCAGACCACACATCTACTCAAGAATTTTGAAACCACCGATCATTGCAAACCGATCGTGATCGCACGTAAACTTGATCATTCTAAAGTTTCCGGTACCATTTTTAGTACGCAGCACCCAGAATAAGATGCGTGAATTAATGAAAAAATTTTTCTTCACATAAACATCCGAGCGCCGGGTGTGACGTCACCCGCTCGGATTCTACGGAGAACGACGTCAGCCGATATTCGTGTTAGAAATACCGTAGCAAACACCTATTTTCATATCTGCCGATCGCCTGTTGGGGTTTAAAGAAGGTGATCGTCTGGCATATATCGTTGTTAGCACACGTCCCAGATTCTAGGGGGTCAGAAATTGGAACATGCGACACAACGAAATTTAGAGACCTAAGTCTTTTAACTATGGATAATAAAGAACAATACAACCTGGTTGTCTTGGGCGGTATTCTCCATAGTCCTTAGTTAATCCTTTCAGAACACACAAACTATCACTGATTAAAGACTTAGATTATTTTAAAACACTAAAATCCTTAATGCAAAAAGCATGTATTGCTCTTGTCGCTATGCAAACAAGAATGAGCTCTATGGTAAACGGGTACTCGGCAGTTGGGAGCCGAGTACCCGGTTCCCAGGAGTCGGTAAAGCTTTCTAAGTCTATAATCCTAGAGCCGCTGTCAAGGCCAGCTGTATATCAGAAGTAACAGAATGGTGAGTATTGATCGAAGGAGAAAGTACTCTTGCATAGTATATAACTGTGCTGTAAAATTTTGTTGATATCTGGTGAGCCCTTGTTGAAAATGAGTGGTCCATAAACAAGAGGTATCAGAAGATACCAAATATCTTGCATTTTTAAACTACCGCAGGATCTGGCTGCTGCAGGACCCGGTCTTCCCAGGACTAAATATTCTGCGAAAAAATAATGTCCAAGCAAGTTTCTATCTGAAATGGTCTAGGAGTTGTTTATTCCAATCGATTGGTGCCCACTTTTGACCCCGCTCCCTACCCTCAGTTTGACCCAAGATCAAAATAATTCTTAGTAATGTAGACGAGTTATCGTTGGCTTGAAAATGATATGCGATATGACAACCTTCAGAGAAATTAAATTTTTGACCCCCTGGGGGTCAGGCCAAAATTCCAAGTGTCATGCACATCCGTAGCCATATGTCCAATCATCTCCAAAGTTTCAAGTTTCTATCTGAAATGGTCTAGGAGGAGTTGCAGTACAATCAATAATTACTGGCCCATTTTGACCTTTTGACCCCGGGGGGGGGGGGGGGGGGGGGGATTGTCATTTGAAAAAACCGTAACCACAGCATAATACATATCACCTGGATGCAAATCAGGCCTAAAATAATCAAAGTTCAAACAGCAAAAAAAAATTGGAAAAAAGATTTCATATAGACAAGTCCTAAGCATGGTATAGATCACTTCTGTCTGTAAAGTTTCATTGAGATCAGATGTGCTAGTGTTGAAAAATAAGATGATTAAAAAATTTAACCAAAACTGCACTGGCAAAATACATGAAAAAAGTCACGTCCAAAACCATGAAAAAAAATTTAAATGACCCAAAATTAAATGTGTTGTTATGTAGATCATATCCCTGTATAGTATAGATCACTTCTGTAAAGTTTCATTGAGATCGAATGAGTCAGTGTTGATAAATAAGTTGATTAAAAAACCTTAACCAAAACTGCACAAATGACGGCCGCCGCCACCAACCCCGACGGAATTAGTGATCCCTATGTCTCGCTTTCTGCAAGACAAAAACCAGCTCCCATTCTTTCTCTCCAGCATCCCCCAAGGCACATGCCTGGGTCCCATCCTATTTTTGTGCTATATTAATGACATCACAAGTAATATAGATTCCCAGATGCGACTATTTGCAGATGATGCCTTGCTATATAGGTCAATTCATTCACTTGAGGACCATCATGCAATGCGGCAAGACTTACTTAGGCTTGAGGAATGGGCACAAAACTGGGACATGAAGTTCAATGCATCGACATGCTACATTTTTTCCATGAAAAGAGTCAGTGAGAAGAGTACCCACTTCTACATTTTATGTAACCACATCCTGGCGTCTGTCGCCAGTAAGTGACTAACCCATACTTAGGGGTCATGTTCAACAAGGACATGTGCTTCACAACTCACATTGGAAACATGTGTGCCAAAACTATTCGGTTTTCTTAGCCGCAACCGTAAGAACTGCCCTAAAATCTTTGTGAAACTGCCTATGTCACCATGTGCAGGTCAATTCTGGAATATACCTTGGTAATATGGGACCTACACCTGACCCGGGAGCAACAGCAATTAGAGCACATTCAACGTAAGGCAGGACGATTTGTGCTGAGGGACTATAGACATTAATCCAGTGTAACGGCCATGATGAGTCACTCTTGACTGGGAACCTCTAGTGGAGACATAAAAAAGCTAAACTTACATTTGTTCCACCAAATTTTAAATGACATGGTCGCAGTCCCCACCCCCACCCTGACATGGAGTACCTACTAGCAGGAAGAATAGGGCATTTAAAACACTTAACACATAGTCACATTGATTACAAGCAGTTTCTTCCCCAAAATGATCCAGGACTGGAACGCGTTACCCATCGGACACAGAGCGTCACACTATTTAAAGCCAGTCTCCCATGGCACTGTTATTAGCTCAGCGCAGTGGGCACACCCTTCCTTCTCGTGATACCCGATAGGGGTTTTGATGACTATTGAACATAACATAAAATACTCATTAACACTAAACGAAAACTGGTAACAACATGATTAAACAGACAATTATTAATGTGGAGGTTATGAGTCTGAATAATATTAAGAGATTGTTGCGCAATTTAATATCTCATTTTATTATTAAACTCAATCAAACTACATCTGAAACGTTAAACTTCCAAAAACAATCATTAATATTGATTTTATAAGATTTCCGGTTTAGGTTGAAAGATAACAAGCGGATCTAAACCTGGATAAGAAATTATTCTATATTTTACTTATGTGGGCATTTAAAACCTTTTATAGTTAGTTACATGTACAGTTACAGATTAGTAAAAGATGGTACACCTAGAGAATTCGCTAACACTGAATTAGATAATGGTAAGTAAAGTAAACATTATCTGCTTTTCATGTCAATTGCCTGATAAGCATACATTTACAGTCAGATATTCAAGATTCAAGATTCAAAATTATTTATTTCATGCTTAATATATAGGATATATACATCACAGTTAGGCAGTCCGTCAAAATCAGAGCCTTTGAATCGATGGACCCCCTACACATAAAACAAGACATTACAATATATGAGGTGACAGCTGATACAAACATCTGTAATATAATAATATATCAAATCCCACATACTAGAACAGCATATCGACAAGAAACCTTCTTCCCAATATTTAAAGAGAATTGGTTGGTCGATCAAGAAGAAAATTTAGTGAAGAATTAAAAATGTCTTAAATCGTCTGGATTTTAAAGATTTTATCGTTGTATCGTGAAGTAGGACTGAGTGGATCTCACGCTGCATGATACGTCGCTGGGAAAAATAGATTTTTAAACTTACTCAAGAGAAATCTGTATGTATGAACTTCATTACCTGTTTTCGTTGGCCACCACCATCTGCTTCGCTGTCCACCATGTTGATTCTCGAAATTTCGAAAAAGGATCTTCGGTTCAACTGACTTTCTACGATAATTATCACTGCATCAATGAAATCAATCATCCATACATCAGATCGACACTAGGCAGATTAATTTTCGACCAAATAAACTACGAAATGTACGCCTACCATATAGTCTCGATTATCGATAGGCCTATACTTGCTCGCGACCAGAACTTGTAGCCATTAGACCTCAAGGATCCCGAGCTCCAGTGCAATTGTTGAACAGCCTTCACAGTGTTCAACCATTCATTGCCGCTTTATCTTAACTTTTATCTGACTCTTGGATTTTATCGAACTGTCTGAATTCCTGGATTTTATCGAATGCCTAAGTGACTTTTAAATTTTACATATGCCCAAATAATTTTTAATTTGACCCTATCGAACTGTGCCTACCGCTACTCTAAACAGATCTCTTCCATGTTTTTAAAGAACTTCCATGACGTTTTAATGAACTCTTCCATGTTTTAATTAACTTCCATGATGTTTTAATGAACTTTCCTGATGTTTTAATGAATCTTTGCGATGTTTTAATGAACTGTGGCCCAGATTCTATCGCGTAGGTGAACCAGGGCATATACGACTGAATGTTCAGTTCACACATTCTACAAGTCAATAGTCAATGCAGGTGCCTTCGATGGTAATGTCAGTTTTAAGAACTACCTCTAAACACCCCACTAAGTTAATGACCACAGCCCTGCTCTTACTGATCCTAATCGCTCTGTCACAACAGCCTAATGACTCCAGGCCCAACAGAAACATGACTCGGTAAACCTCTAAGAGGAGTATACAAGATGTGGCCGAAGAATTGACACAAAATCATTTAGCATCCAGCAGACAAGATAACATCTGCCAGGCAAATTACACACTAAATGAAGCGAAGTCAATATCAAAGAAGACCCGAGCTTGCAATAGAGATGAACAAGTGCGAATACAGAGAACGGGTGGCGGTTTGAGACTATTTTTTCAGCCAGGTGCATATGAGATCATGAGATCAGCAATGGATGAATATTACTGTCGAAAGATGAGCAAGGTGTCACATCAAATGTAGATCAGAAGGGTCACACTGTTAGCGTCACACATAGAATCTACAAGAAGTCTACAAGTATATATGTGTATACAGTAAACATATTCCATACTCAAACCTCTGTATTACTGAATGGGAAGGATGAGGAGCACTTTGTCAACACCGATCTGAAACCTATTATGTCTCTATGTGAAAACGCCTCAATTAATGGTCAGAAAAGCTGTATGGAGACACTCAACAATAATATCAAGGCTGCCCTGCAGAGACTTGGAGAGATGGAGAAGACAAGCAAGTCTAGCAATCAGGGCGATCATGAAGCCAGCAAGTCACAGAGCCAAGGCGTTTTTTACTCAGGGGATGTTAATAGCTGCCCAATTTGTACCACTGATGTCACGGCCAAAACAGGCAGTATTGAGTGTTCAGCATGCTCCACATGGTATCATCCCAAATCTACTGACCTGTCTCGTGCAGACTATAGGAAGCTCACAGCAAGAGATGACATTCCGTATACATGTCTCATGTGCCATGCCAATCGAGTGAATGATGATAATATTAAGTCCTTGAACATAGTGAAGGAACGTGAGGTGAGAATGATTATGTTTGCCCCTCGCAGGTACACAGACGGGGCGCTACCTTACTAACAGAACTTTCTACCTCAAATATATCAACGGTATGTGATGATGCAGCTCAGAGCAAGCACAGGCAGGTATGTACTACCTCAGGAGTCTCACCAAGCATTGAAATCATCTTGTCAAACAAGATATGTGTTATCACCAAAACTACAGGTCATGAAATGCCTACAGTATCTGACAACCGTCTATCCCAAGACATTGGTGTAACAGGAGACGCTGCTGGTGATGACATGGTCACAAATCACTCTCAGTTTAGTTGCTCTCAAGACAATGCCTTACCAAATACTCAGTCTCCTCAGCCTACAGAGAATCTGTCATCAAAGAATCAATCAAATGGCGATGTAACTACGGACGCTGCTGCTGAAAATAGTCGTTCTCAAGGTAAACAACAAGGGGCTAAGACATCCGCAAAGAGGTCAAGGAACTCCTCTGCAGCCCCCAACTCCAGCAGACGTGCAAGTACTAATAACAATGGGCTCACAGCGGAGAAACTACAAGCAATTAATGAACTACTCAGGAAGGACGCCGCCAGAGATAGTTATATTTATAAACTAGAGAAGGAGATTAATGATTTGAAGTCACATAATAGGATTATGGGCATCGCGAGAGACCCATCCTCCTTGCCTTTTCAGGCTAACTTACAGAAATACCAGTCCAGTCATCAGAACCACCATGCTAATCCTCAGACTCACCAGGCTAATCCACAGAACCAAGAGCCTAGTCCTCAGAATCAGCATGCACATTCTCTGAACTATCAGTCTAATGCTCAGAACTACCAACCTAATCCTCAGAACCACCAGCCTAATCATCTGAATTATCAGCTTAGTCCTCCGAATTACCAGGCTAATCTTCAGTACTATCAGCTGAATCCTCAGAACTGCCAACCTAATCTTCAAAATCACCAGCATAACTCACAAAACTATCAGACTAATCCTCACAACCACCAGTCTAACTCTCAGTCCTATTATGTTAATTCTCAGAATTACCAGCCTAATCCTCAAGTACCAAATGAATCGCAAATCATAGAGAAGGAACAGCCCTGTAGTATGAAATGTCGGCTAGACAGGATGAAGCTGGTTTTTATACATGAGCTAGCTCAAGTGAAGTATGAACTGCAGGCGAATATGTCTGCAGATCTATGGTCTCTGAGAGAGTTAACAATTGTGACATCACATGTCAACCATGATACACTGACCGTGCCAAATCCTCCGCACAAAACAAATGCTGAGTATAGACATAGGGATAATAGTAAGCCCAGATCTAGACATCATTCCCCGATGGGATATCAGCGATATCCTGACAGTTCTCGACATGAGGCTAAGAATAGACACAGAGGCTCGGAAAGATATTCCTCGAGATATTGTCAACGGTCTTATTCAAGCACTCGCTATGCAGATGCATACTATGATGATGGCGCAGATGGAAATAAAGCGAAGTCGAGTAGATACTGGGCCAACTCACGGTATGATGGTCACTCAGACAGGCATAATGCGTACTTCAGCAGACACCTGGCAGATACACAGTACGATGACCATTCAGGCAGGAGTGATGCACAGTCCAACAGACACCGGGCAGATGCACAGTACAAAGGTCACTCTGACAGACGTAATGCGTATTCCAGCAGATACCGGGCAGATGCACAGCATGATGCTTATTCAGACAGGCATAATGTATACACCGTACGATGACCACTCATACAGGCATAATGCATACTCCAGCAAACACTGGGCGGATGCACAGCACGATGGTCACTCAGATAGGCGTTATGTGTATTCCAGCAGGCACCAGGCAGATGCACAGTTCAAAGACCACCCAGACAGACGTAATGCGTACTCCAGTAGATACTGGGTAGATACACAGTACGAAGACCACCCAGGCAGACGTAACGCATACTCCAGACGACAACGGGCAGATGCACAGTACGATGACCACTCAGACCGACATATTGCGCAGTCCAGCAGACACCGGGCTGATGCACTATATGATGATCGCTCTGATATGCATGATGCACAGTTCAGCAGATACTGGGCTGATGCCCAGCATGATCATATCTCAGGCATGCATAATGCACTGCTCAGCAGACACTGGGATGATGCACAGTACAGTGATCACTCAGACAGTCGTAATGCTCATGCAAGTAGGTATAACGTGCACTCCAACAGCTATCGGGTAGATGCCCAATATGTCAATCATTCAGCCAGGCATAATACACAGCCCAACCGTGACCGGTCAGATGTCCAGACAGCACAGTGCCGTGGATATTCTACAGAGCCTCAGCATAACGATGGCTCATACAGACGCGAAGCACAATCCAGCGGATATCATACAGATATACTGCATGATGATGACTCATATAAAGATATAGCACAGCCCAGCAGATACCAGGTAGAAACACAATGTGATAATCGAACAGGCGATAGGAGTAATGTGCAAGCCAATAGATATGCTCAGGATGCGCGACACTGTGACAGAGCTCTGGGTAGGATTGATGTTTCTAAACCACCTCCTACTTTGATCTTTAGTGAGGGATGTGTTGAGTATAGTTATGACCGACCATCTATGGGAAAGGATGCAGACAACATTCCAGCTGTGATAGAAAGACGCCTACAGACACAAAATGGTGCAGCAGTTAGTCATCTGTGCAATCCCACTGTGAATGAAGTGAATCCTACATGCAGCATTCAAGCTGTGACAGAAAGTAGTCTGCAGTCACAAAAGGTGCAGCAGCTAGTCATCTAGACAATCTCGTTATGAATGAAATGAATCCTGCATGCAGCAATCAAACTGTGACAGAAATTAGTCTGCAGGCACAAAATGGTGCAGCAGTTTGTCATCTATACATTCCTACTGGGAAAGAGATGAATTCTACATGCAGCAATTATGCTGTGACAGAAGGTAGTCTGCAGACACAAACAAAATGGCGCCGTGGTTAACCACCTGTATAATCTTATTGTGAATGAGATGAATCCTGCATGCAGCAATCATGCTGTGACAGAAAGTAGTCTGCATTCACAATATGAAGCAGCAGTTAGTCATCTGTACGATCCCATTATGAGTGAAATGAATCATGCATGCATCAATCAAAATGTGACAGAAAGTAGTCTGCAGTCACAGAATGGTGCAGCAGTTAGTCATATGTAAAATCTTACTGTGAATGAGATGAATCCTACATACAGCAGTAAAACTGTGACAGAAAGTAGTCTGCAGCCGCAAAATGGTGCAGCAGTTAGTCATCTATACATTCCTACTGGGAAAGAGATGAATCCTACATGCAGCAATTATGCTGTGACAGAAAGTAGTCTGCAGTCACAAAATGGTGCAGCAATTAGTCATCTAGACAATCTCGCTATGAATGATATGAATCCCACATGCAGCAATCAAACTGTGACAGAAGATACTCTACAGCCACAAAATGATAATATCCCAACAGTAGTTGAGTGTGATGCTGAAGCCATACAGAGAACAGACGTTACTGATGTACCTATAAGAGCTCCATGTAGTGAGTCGATATGCCCTGAGACACATGGTTTTTTATGTATGGTCTGGCAGACAGAAGCACCCATGTAGTGGCACGTGGTATGAAGGGTGCGTACAAAACGGATATTATGAAGCAGCCAAAGGTGATGTGTAGCTCAACAACGGATTTAAAAATAAAACCGTGTCACATCCAGATGTGCAAATGTCATAGTCAGATCAGTGAAAAGCTATAATTGTCAGTTATAATATCCATGGCTTGACAAATAAAATAAACAGTGTCCTACATGTACTGGCTCACTGCCACATACTCATACTACAAGAACACTGGTGCCACATGTTTGAATTAGAAGCCCTCTTCCGTGAACTTGCATGTTATGGGATCACAGGGAAACTGAAGATCCATGATGAAGAAGACCCAATTCCACATACCTCAAGAAGAAGGGGTCAGGCTGGTGTTGCAGTATTATGGCATAACAGTCTATCAAGATGCATAGAGGTTACGGATGATGGTAGTGAACGCATTATTGTTACACATCTAACGCTTCCTCAGCAAACAATCTGTCTTATTGGAGCATATATGCCGTGCGATGGATATAAGTCTTCAGTTCTGGATTATAATGATGTATCACTAGAGATCGAAGAGATTATGAGAAGATATAGTTCGGATGATGTCATCCTCTGTGGAGATATGAATGCATCCTTACATACCCGTACCACTGATCGAAAATATCAACTTGACCCACTAATAGCTGATATGTGCAAAAGATTATCACTGCGTCTCCCAATCAGTGATTACCCTGAGATTGCCACATTCGCTCCATCAGGTACTGCCAGGTCTATTATTTACTATGTCCTAGTGAGGGATAATAACTTCTACAGAATTGAGCATGTCTTTGTTATGGATGATGCTGAACTGCTTTCAGATCATCTTGTAGTATTCTTTACACTTAACGTAGAAATTCCGACCCTGCGGAGGGGACAGCATGAGGTATCACACACCGGTAGACCAAAATGGTATCAGGCGGATCTCGAACAGTACAGGTTGAATATCTGTAATCAGATCAGGGAGATTCCAGTAAGGGACCTGAGTAGCGCTCTGAATATCGAGTATATGTCACTTGACATCATAAGAGCCCTCCACCGCAGTGAGGAAGGAGCAGTTAAGCGAGCGAAGATGGGAAAAACTCAAACGAAATCTCAACCACAGTCAATAATTGACTTGCGCAGGAAATTGAAGAAAACATTCTGGCAGTGGAAAGAAATTGGTCGTCCTTCGACGCATCCCATAAAAGATAGAATCATAGAGTATAAGAGACAGCTCCGGGATATGCAGAGACTTAATGTTTCAGAAAGACGCAATCAGCTATATGAGGAGATTATGAACGCAAATTCTGAAGACCAAGGATTATTCTTCAAGTTGGTCAAGATGCAACGCATGTTGAGCCAGACATGCACAGATAATCTCCTTGTTAATAACATGATGTACAACACTCCAGATACAGTCCTGAATGCATGGGCAGAATACTTTGGTGATCTTGCAGTGCCCAAGAACAATGATGATTTTGATGATGACCACAGAGATCGGGTTGCACAGGAAATGGAGGTCATTTCAGCAGTTGCCAATGCTCTTCCTATGACTACTGAACCATTTTCAGCTCATGAGGTTGCGATCAGCATTAGTAAAATAAACAGGAAGAAAGCGGCAGATGGAAGTGGGATGGCTGCCGAGCATGTATTTCATGGACAGGATGAACTTGTTCCTGTATTAACGGAATTGTATAATGCAATGATTTATTGAGGCATGGTCCCGTCAATATTCAAGGAGGGTATCCAAAATCCTTTGCTCAAGAAGAGAGATAAGTCGAAACATCTACCTACCAATTATCGCGGCATCACTTTAATCTGCATCCTGGGGAAAGTTCTCGAGCTATTGTTGATTCTCCAACCTAACTCCAAATTTAGAGCTGCACAATCCGGACTCCAGCGAGGATTTACGGAGGGTGTTGCACCTCTATTTACTGCATTAATCCTGGTCGCACTAATTTCTGGATTTGGTGACAAAAGAGAAGGTCCGACTATCGCCTTCCTTGATGTAGCGAAGGTATTTGACACCATATGGCATGACAGGCTATTCAGAAAACTGGCTTTAATCAGTATTGATCCTGCTCTTTGGATAGTCATGCGTGATTGGTACACTAGCTTCACAGGCAGAGTAAAATGGATGGGATGGCTTTCAAGGCCACATAGAATTATACAAGGTACAATGCAAGGGGCGGTTTGTCACCAGATTTATTTAAGATTGACAGCAACTGCCTCTTACAAGATGTCACAGGCCGTCACCTTGGCGCGATGATAGGTACAGTCTGCTGCAGTGTTCCTACTGTGGTGGATAATATAGCCATAGCAGCAAGTACAAGTTCCAATGATGCTCAAAGAATATTATCCATTGTCTCCAGTCACCTCAGCTCTGATAAAAGGTCCTGCAATACTGGCAAGTCTGGCGCTATATTTTATTGACCTGAGAGGAAAAGAGAATGTGTTCAGCTTACTATGAGTGCTGTTAGCATCCCATGTGAAAATGAAATGGTGCATCTTGGTATACTTCACGGTGCATCATCAGCGATCAATGAATGTAGAATGGATGGGAACATAAAAACAGCCACCAGTACCCTTTATGCACTTATGGGAGTGGGGCTTCATGTCCGAAATGCCCTATCACCAGCTATTTCATGCAAGATTTTTCAGACTTTTGTTCTTCCAAGAGCTCTATATGGAAGTGAACTATGGAAGATGTCCTCAAGTCTGTTTTTAAACTTGATGCATGCACACACCTGGCATAATCTTCAGCAAGTTGAAGGCGGACAGTAATTGGAAGAAGAAGGAAAAGATAACGCCTGTATAGGCGTAAAAACGGGACGGTACAACATATATTTTTTGTACCATTTTGTTATCAAGTTCAAATTCGTTTATTTTGATATAAAATGTACAGTTACAACAGGTGGTCCACCAAAGGCAGAGCATATATATATATATATGTATGTATGTATGTATAAATTATACATGGCGGTCTGGTACTATAAAATATATGACATAAAGGTTTAACTTAGTCCTAATTATTATTTGTTTGGGTGACTGGGTGCATGTATGATAATGCCATGGTGGTGTGGGATTTTTTGTGGGGTGTTTTTCAGTTTTTTTGGGTTTTTTTTGTTGTTGTTGTTGTTGTTTTTTGTTGTTTTGTTTTTGGTTTTTTAAATTTTTTAAGGGCCTAGGAGGTGTTTATAATCATATTTTTGATCTTCTGTTTAAATGACTGTAGAGTAATAATGTCTGTGCGTGTCTTTTGTATCTGTGTTATTTCATAATTTTATTGCTTTATATGAGGGTTTTTGTTGTGCTGCTTTTGTTTGGTGATGTCTTGTGTGCAGGTTATTTCGTGTTCTAGTGTTGTGAGAGTGTATTTGTGTATTGACCGTAAAGATACTGGTTAGAGAAGAGGGTAAGTTGTCATTGTGGAAGTCTCTTAAAATTGTGTATAATTGGAGCCTTCCAATGTCCTCGAGTTTTAGAATTTTTGCTACTTTAAAGATATTGTGGCCACCTGCTGTTTGTGTAAATAATCTAATAGATTGCCTTTGTAGTGATTTTAGGTTTTTTAGTTTAGCTTCAGATGTGTTAGTCCAGATAGCATTACAGTAAGTGATGTCAGGAAGTATCATTGTGCAGTACAGATTAAAACAAATATTCTGTGTTAGATAGGGTTTTAGTCTGCGTATGATGCCAATGCTCTTTGCTACCTTGGATGATACGACTTCAATATGCTTCTCCCATGTCAAATTCCTATCCAAATAGACTCCTAGATACTTGGCATATTGGGCCTCATGTATTATCTGGTTGTCGATGTAAAGTTGTAAAATTGACCTAGAGTGTTCTACATATAAACGATCTTCATAATATTTTGTAATTGTCTTCCATCTAGGATATGCAGGGCTTTTAATATGATATATTGGGGGTGGGAGGGGATGGGGGGGGGGGGTTTGCTCAACAATAACATAGTAGTATTAGACTGAGAAAGTTGTTGGTGGGTATGACTGTAGATAAGTATTTTGTAGTAGCCTGTCGATATCTGATATGTTCACTGAGAATTAGGAATATCAGATGAATATTCAAGCTAATTGAGATCTGTTAGGGACCATCTATTTTGGTTTATTTCATGATTTTCATCGTGGTATAGCGCTCCTAAATTTGTTAACACCTACCACACTGATGGCAATATTCAATCTTCTATTATATCTAAAGCAGAGAAACCAGTGCACAATATACAGCAAATTTGGCGGATGATGGAGCTGTTTATGATTGCAGCATCCTCCACCAAACCAGCCTAGAGAATGAAGCCCCAGTTCCCCTGCTTTATTTTGAAACTTGATAGCCCTGCCATCAGAGTAACAAGGGCTAGGGATAGGGAACACGCGAAATCATGAGACTTCGTCTATACTGAATATGTCCACTAGGGAGATAACATATGGGCCGGACACAATTTTTTTGCCTGACTTACAGATCATACATGCAAGCGAGCCGACAAACCGACCCAGTCACATCACATAATAACTTGATAATAATAAGAGTATTAATAACAACAGTAACAAGTCAGCTAGTATTTGAGCCGAGTTTCTTATGGTAAATATAGATTGATAAAATGCTTGAAATAGTAAAATGCACTGACGCAGAATTGGTAACAACAGTAATAAGGCAGCTAGTATTTTAGCCGAATTTCTTATGGTAAATATAGATTGATAAAATGTTTGAAATAGTAAAGAGCATCGAGGCAGAATTGGAATAGGTACGGTGGGACTGACTCATACTGGCAGAAATCGCCCCCTGCAGGTACAGAGTAAATATGAGATCTGGCTGCTAGGTTAGAAAAAGGATTAGGTTTGACACTTTCGACCCATCTAGCCCTTTCTTTTATTTCCCTTATCTATGCAATGTCTGGATATGTTGGGACTCGCCAGTCTGAAAGTCACTGCTGCATTAGTTAAAGCAGGAGGTTCCAGTCTGCCCAGTCTCAAAAGTTTCAACATTGACCAGTTCCCGTATCGTGGATTAATATTTAATGCTAGTGGTATGTGGAGTCGCTCCACTACCCAATCCACCAGTTTTACCTGTTAGACATGAGACTAACACCTCACCCAGTTTGGTTAGGTTAAACACATTCAACCCATTAATCCTTTCAGGCTGCGTTCCATGACAATCAGCTACTAGACAATTATTAATAATCTGTTTGACATGCTGGGCTATCTTGACCACAAACCCCAAGTTCCAGTGGTAGAAACAGTTCCTAGTCAATACAGCACCAGCATTGACAGACAAATATTATCTTGCTAGGGCCTGCGGTTTATTTGGTTTTGCAGGGTTCAAAGGGTTAATCCAGCACTTCGGTATTTGCATTAATGGTGATTAGTGTGTTGTGCATGGTCAGGTGTGTCAGATAGCGTGGAGGGTCTATATTGTCAGGGGTATCGAAAGTGTCAAATGTTAACAGATGCTTGTGCTTGTCTATCCCGTCAATCTGGTGTATTGGCAAAGCCAAGCTCTATTCCTGCAGTTTATGGTTGGGTTAGATTGTAACGTGCAGATTGGATTCACCTGAGTTGAATTGGTGGTGGTGGTGGTGGTGGTGGTGGTTGTGGTGGTAGTAGTAGTAGTAGTAGTAGTAGTAGTAGTAGTAGTAGTAGTAGTAGTAGTAGTAGTAGTAGTAGTAGTAGTAGTAGTAGTGGTGGTGGTAGTAGCTTGCTTTGTTTTGACGACAGGTGTTTTTAGAGTTAGGGTTGATTATCAGCGAGTCCAACAGGTACAGATGTACTACACATCAGTATCCACCAATTATGGACTCCCTGGCAATTTTCTTAAAGGAATTTCTATTTAGGATCTGTTCCCGTATCTTTGTGCTGGTGCTGTTCCATAATTTGGTGGCTGTTATTGTAATGCATTGTGCTCCTGTTTTTGTTCTTGGGAATTGTGCATGTAGTTTATGTTTATTTCTAGTATTGTGTGTATGTGTGTGGGTGGATGTCAGTGTTGAATGTAAAGTTGGAGGCTATTGTTTGTGGCAATGCAGTGTGATGAATGTCTCTTACAATATATTAAATCTGTAATTTGCCTATGTCTTTGAGTCTAAGTAATTTCGCCGTTTTGAATATATTCTGGCCAACTGCTTGTTTAGTAAAGAGTTTTATGCATTTTTTCTGGAGGTTTTGGAGTTTTGTTAGTTTGCTCTTGTGTGCTGCAGTACAGATAGCATTGCAATACGTGAGATGAGGGACAAGTGTGCAGGCAGAGTCTTAACAGTGTCTGCTGTTATGTATGGCTTTAGTCTTTAACACCCACGTGCCTGGCCACTTTTGCCGTAACTATTTCAATTTGCTTAGCCCAGGTCAGATGTTTGTCCAAGTATACTCCAAGAAATTTACCGAATGGGGCTTCTTCGATCTCCTTATTGTTAATGTAGATTTTAGGTATACAATGTCAACAAAATTGAAATATACAGACATATGCATTATTAAAATC
Organism: Chaetoderma sp. LZ-2023a; assembly: GCA_034401795.1. Classification (NCBI taxonomy): domain Eukaryota; kingdom Metazoa; phylum Mollusca; class Caudofoveata; order Chaetodermatida; family Chaetodermatidae; genus Chaetoderma; species Chaetoderma sp. LZ-2023a. The sequence continues at coordinate 69,313,812 of CM067372.1, forward strand.
AATGAATAACGCTGATGCCATCAAGTTAACTGTATGCATCATGTTGTTCAGTTTTGCATGATCACATGATCCAAATCATCACTGGCTCCAGATCGACTTTTGTACTTTAAATTAACTCAATGGTGCCAAGAATCAGTTTAATAATCTACTCACCAAGTTTCGACAGACTACACCTTCCATGCGGCTCCATCCTGGATATGCCAATCGTGTCGAAAACAACTCAAATGAAAGTTGTTGGTGGCTAAGCCACCAACAACCTCGAATCAAGCTGTTCTCAAAACACTCAGCAGGTACAGAGTCATTGGTCACTGTAGATAGTTCTGGTGACTTGCCGCAGACCGACTGTTAATGAGACAAGTCACAGGATCATGCAGGAAAGAACACATGCATGCACGCGCGCGCATGCATGCACTCACTCACTCACGCACGCACGCACGTGCACGCACGCACACACGCACACACGCACGCACACATACACAAGCAGTCATACGCACTGACACATTTGTGTATGCACTTACGCATGCATGCCCTCATGCACGCATGTACACACGCACCCACGCACGCACGCACGCACGCACGCACGCACGCACGCACGCACACATGCACGCAAGTACGTACGCACGCACGCACGCACGCACGCACGCACGCACGCACGCACGCACGCACGCACGCACGCACGCACGCACGCACGCACGCACGCACGCACGCACGCACGCACGCACGCACGCACGCACGCACGCACGCACGCACGCACGCACACACACAATTGCTACAAGTACATCTGGCCCATATGACAGGTTGGCACATTAGTGACTGTATGTTGTGCAGATCCGACTCTACAATGTGTGTCACGGCTAGAGAGGGATGCACTGTACTTTGATTATGGTGTGGCTGACGTAACAGCGAGGACTCCATTCCTAAATTCCATCATGTTGTAGAACCATTTGCATGTTTTTGTTATGTTTATTCTAGTAGCGTGCCTAAATGACAGTATGTCAGCAAGATGAACACGGGTTTGTGAGATGTGGGAAATTTGATTTTTTTTGCAGTCTAACAGGCTTTCACATTTAATAAGGAAGTGTGTTTCATCACCGATCCCTTTTTTACATAGCATACATATTCTATCTTGTCTTTCTGTCTTGCTGTACTGCCCAGTTTAAATTTCTAGTTGGTGGGCACTAATTCTAAGTTTGTCTACAGCTGAGCGATGTTTGAATGGTATGTTGGAGGTAAGGTATGACTCGAATGAGTAGTTTTGTTTCATGTGCCCATAGGTTGTGAGTTTTGAAGAATTGTGGATGGTGTTAACGAAATATTGTTTGTTTTGGTCTTCTAAATGTTTTGTAGCTCGCGGGGGTAATACTGGTCCGCTATGAGGTTTCTGCCCATCGCACCGTAAATGCACGATGGACGGGGTGGCTGGTTAGCTGTGGATCTCGGGGTTGCGGATCCCGTGTGATGTCGCTCCAAGAAATATAAAGACCGACGTCTAGAGCCGGTGGAACACTGATGTTCCAGTGGGGCCATGCGACCATTGCCGCCAAGATTGAACCACACAATGATTTGTGTCACCGGTGTGTCTTTCCATACTAATTTAGAGATATGGAACAATTTATAATTAAAACAGCAGAAATATTAATATACTATACAAAGAAGATGAATCATTTGACAGAGATGAGCACACAATAATACACAACATAGAGCTATCTGGAGTTCTTTCCACGTAGTGTCGCTGGAGGTACCACACAGGTTCTTGAATCCGCAGTGGTACCCCGCAAGAGAAGCATCCACAACGAAGTCACTAGGTAGTTTAATATAAACTAATATACCCCTAACACACACAAAGAAAATATTATTGTTGCGAGAGGAAAGTGTCCCACGCGGGCCTCCATCACAGGAAAGTGCCTTCAACGCCGAAGCAGAGGAAAAGAGCTGGCAAAAGGGCCACTCTTTTGTTCCACAGAATAATGCTTAAGTGAAGATCCTAGTGAAACCATATTTAATGTGATGCATACTGGTTTACGTGTTGACGGGATGAACAATTTCCGAAGAATTCCCAAGTCCCCGTCTTATGCAGTTCCAAAGATACTGTATTGGTAGATGCCACTTTATTTATGCAGGCCTTCTGCTACCATCTAAACTATCATTTAGTTGTTAGAAACAGAAACTACTTTTGGCCACAAGTGGCAGGAATTCCTACCTAACTTTAGATACAGTTGTCCAATGGGTGCAGGCCTCGCTTCCCGTAGGTCACCCGGATTAGCATCTACCTCCAAGGACAGCATGCGTACATGTTATGGCACAAGGCATCCGAATTCGATGAAAATCCGGCTACCTTGTCTCGCAACTACATAAAACATCACCTGGACAATGGCTACGTTTCACACAAGCAAGTTTTGATTCCTGGCATGTCTTTATGGTGGGGGTGGAGAGATGGATATCCATCACGAGCATCCTTCCCGTGAGGGCGTGACGCACTCCAACACTTCATTCAGACACTGCAATGAATTGGATTGAGATCCGCATCTCGTCCGTCACCGCATGCTACAGATCTAACAGTTGACCTGTCATTAGGGTTAAATTCCAATATGCCCAGATATGCACTGTGGGCTAGTAAATAAACTAACTAATTCACATTTATAACTATATGTTTTCCCAGTGCTTCCTTCATTGGCAGGGTTATCTAACTAACAAGTATCTGAAGATATGGGGGGGGGATGTATGTAAATCAGCACTTTAACCATCACCACTCGGAAACCTCCGATAGTTTCTCAGGGTCGGATCTGATCAACGTGCTGAGGGGAAGTCCAAACAATTAATAAGCCATGCGGCTGGTGGGTCATGGAAAGAGACAATAACTTAGTATATTTGAGGCCCTATAGGTAGTTGGCCAATTTTATACAACCTTGCTGGAGTGCGTTGCTACATTACCGCAACAACCGGAAAAGAGGCATACACTATATGTCTCTATATGAAGAAATTGTCCCTAACCACTTTAACCTATCCTATCGAGCTGAATCATAAGGTTAGTCGGTAACATGGTGGGCTCAAACAATTAGAGCATGGTCAGCGACCTCAGTGCAAAATTGATGATGGCGGGAATAGTGTGACGCGGATATATCTGTTGCTGTATAGTATTTCCTAGCGTACTGCGGTCCAAAGTTTTCTACAATTAAACAAAACATATTAACTGGATGGCTAACTGCCATATACAACTAACCATTGCAATAAATAGACTATAATTAAATGAGGTATTTAAGTATCACAGATTGATAAACTTAAGCGAAGCGGCTCGTTGAAAGCACCTACAGTAAACAGTAAAACAGAAATTATAAATTACGGTCTTAAGACTGGTAAAGTACCTATTAGTCATCAGTACCACATACGGAAATGATAATTGAAATGTACAATTGTATAGTTACTTAAGTACCTAATAGTCATCGGGACAGAACAGGCTACTATGTTACTGAAATTGAGATACTAACATATTCATAGCGCGAGTCGACACATTCTCTGAAGCTGGAGAGATTTCCGCAGGTGATTTCCGCAGTTGATTTTTGCAGGCTGGTCTCCGCAAGCTGACTCCTCCAGACAGGGTAGATAAGGTACACACTCAGGACATTGAAACAAAGCAGTGAAGAAATGTCTATTAGACAGTCTTGGTAACTAATATACAATTTATGCGAAAGTGAGGAAGTTATCCATCCGGCAATGGAAGTAGTATAGTTGAAGTTTGCCCATTAACAGAGAGGGCTGTATAATGTTAAGCAGTTACATAACTTGGTACACGGTGTGGGATGCGTCGCATAGCTCTTGTGGCGCATCCAGCAGAGTTCCACCAGACTGTGGTCAAAAAGTGAATTAAACACACACGACCTGCAGTGTGGAAATTGAAGTCCACTTTTCAGTGTGGTTGGCAGATCAGGCGAATCATCCACCAAGAATCACCGTAAGCTCTACATTCCGTAGGATTAGATCCCGGGCCCACACAGTCCGCTCTCAGAAAAGCTCCCTTAGGAAAGTCCAGATGCGGAAAGTATAACTTTAAATTTACTTTATTACTCCCCAGATGGCCATCCGGGGGTGTCCAAAAACTTGTGGAAGCCGAGGACGTCCTACCACCGCGGATGTGCTGGGATACGTTAGACACTGATAGATGTAAGAATCACTTGTAGGTCAGCAGTTACTTCCGTCCTCCTGATGGTCCAGAGGTCCTGCGCGGGCCGGCTTCCACACCGGCGATGCTCCTGATTCTCGATTTTTCACCCCTTTTATACTACTCGTCCCGTCAGAGGCAGATGCCTCAGCCAATCAGCGGCCGAGCAGTAGCCAATCAGCGTGCAGCTAGATCAGTGACGTATTTACCACGTTCTAGAACATTCTAGATCTATTTATGCATACACGCGATTACGATGTCAAAAGCAATATTTTGAAGATAATTTAAGGGGATTTTCGCAGATAACTCAGCCATTTCTAGTCAGATTTTAAAATGGTTAACAGTTCTAGAAAGCTCGTTTTATTTTGGTCCTGCTCAATACCAAGAACAATGAGAAGGGAATAATTAAAGGTTTTTACGAGTACCCACTCAGTACACTATAGGCATGCACTCACTTCCAATTCTGTAATGCGTTGTCGGGGAAGCTCTGATGCACACGCATGCGCACCACGCATTTTATCGGACTTAGCTGATTTTGACGAAAACCTCTCTTATAGGGCTTATATATGCATACTATCCTACCCAGGTGGGGGCGTGCCCGGAGCGAATCCGCAGTGGCTGTTCCATATCCAGCTTTGCTGGGACGGTCAGTACCCGTCCGGTCGGTCCGTGCTACAGTTTTCTTACTATATTTACTGTGTGCATATCTGGATTTTGTCTCTTCCAGACGTCTACAAGTCCAGCTGCTGTTAATATGTCCTTTACTACTCTTAGCCATGTATTGATGTTACCCATTGTGGTTGTTGCATCCTATCGTGGATTAGTTTAAGATCAGACAAGTAGGTCTGTTTCACAATTCTGGTATTAGCTAATGATACGACCCAGGTCCAATGATTGACAATTTTAACAATTACTTCACCAGAGAGAGGGAATATTCCCATCTCAGCCTTCGCAGCTATATTGGATGCATACTTGTGCACTCCAATGACGTTTTTCGTAGAATTTATTTAGTATCTTTTCAAAGTAGAACCTGTTATCCAAGCAATCAGATTTATTTTCCAGGAATAGTTTAGCAGCTTTTGGGCCCCAAATTTCTCCACGATATAGTAGTATTGGCTTGATTAGTGCATTAAACAGTTTTAGTTGAATGTTTGGATTTTTGCCATCAAATTGCATGTAACTTGATTTAATCTTGAAGTATGCCTTCAATGCCTTATTGTACTGGTTCTTTAGATTCTGGCTAAAGATTCCTAAGGTTTGAAATGTGGTACCGAGATCGCAATAATTATCAGTTATCACTAGTGGATCGCTACCAAATGTGAATGAAAGATTCTTGCATTTCTTGCCAGACTTGTTAAATATTATGATTTGGCTTTTGTCAAGATTAACCTGTAGTAGCATTTTATCACAAAAACCTTTCACTTTATCAAGGCAGTTCTGTAGTCTGCTAGCCGATTCAGACAACAATAATAGAGCATCCGCATAGAGCAAATGACTTAGAGTTTCATTGCTCACTCATCTTACTGATTTGCATGAGTCATTGAAGGTATCACCAATGCCATCTACGAATAGATCGAACAGGATAGGGCTTAGGTTACCACCTAAGTGTTATCATTGATGATAAGTTGGCCTTTGAAAAACATATTGTTGATAAGGCTAACAAGGCCAATGTACTCATGGGAATTATCCAGCGCAAATTTGTGCATTTAGACATAAAATTGTTCAAAACACTTTACACATCATTGGTAAGACATCATGTCGAATATGTATCCCAGGCATGAGTCCTCATTATAGAAAACATATAGACCTTCTAGAAAATACACAGCAATGGGCAACTCAAGCAGTACCAGGCTTATGTAGCTCGTGAGGGTACGCGGCGGTCCACCATGTTGCTCCGCTCTATTGCACTGCATGTACAAGATGCATGGGAGGGCTGGTTAGCTGCAGTTCTTGGGGTTGCGGATTCCGTATCGTGACTCTCCGGAAGGCACAAAGACCGGCTTCTGGAGCTGGGGGGAATGATAACATTCCAGTAGGGTCGTACGACCATTGCTGCCGAGATTGAACCTCATGGTCTCATCCCAACTGTTGGTGTCACCGGTATGACGGTCCATAAACTAATTTAAAAGTCCAGACATCGTAATAATTAAAAATAACTACACGAACAATTCTACTCCATTGCTAGTAAATGAGCAAAATTATATGGTACATAGAACCAAACTGGTGTCTTGTCTCTGTGGGCTCGCCTGAGGTACCTCACAGATTTGTAAATCCAGCGAGGTATCCCCATAAGGGAGCATCATAACGAGGCTACTTAAATAGTTTAATATAAACCAATTATACCCCTGACACACACAAAATAATATTGTTGCGAGAGGAAAGTGCCTCACACGGGCCTCCAGCACAGGAAAATGCCTTCAACGCTGAAGCGGAGGAAAAGAGCTGGCAAAAAGGGCAACTCTTTTGTTCAAACAAAAAGTTATGTGCAGTGGGTCCATCCTAGTAAGATTATAATTAATGTGATGCACGCTGGTTTACATGAAGACGGGTCGGATGACTTCTGAAGAATTCATAGGTCACCGTCTTATGTAGGTCCAAAGATACTGCATTGGTTGTTGCCGCTTTTATTTATGTGGGACTTCTGCTGAATTCTAACCCACCATTTAGTTGTTAGATATGCTTACAAGCTTTTGTCACAAGTGGCAGGGATTCCTACCTATCTTTTGACACATAAGTCCAACTGGAGAAGATGCCTGTTTCCTGAAGGTCACCATGCATAGCATCTTCCTTAGAAAGACAGTGTGCGGACATGTTACGGAGCGACATCTCCCGAATAATTTGACGATCCAGTCACGTATCACACCGCAACCACATATAACATCACTAGGACAATTTATCGTTCACATAAGCAATTTAGAAAGTGCTATAATATTTTTATATCCATCCCTAGTGACATTCCCGTGAGGGCGTGGTGGACTCTAAGACTGCACCCAGTCACCATACCGAGTTGGATGGAGATCTGCGTCTCGTCCGTCACACATGTGTTACAGAACTAACATTTTACCTGTCATTGAGAGTATGTTCAAGAATGCCCAGAGATGCATTGCAGGCCATGGTTACATAATATAATTTATTTTCGCAGTGCTTCCTACCTTGGGTGGGGGGGGGGTATATAAACTAACTGGTATCCGAAGATACAGGTGGAGCATATGCGAAATCGACACTTTAGTTTTCGCCGCTTGGAAACCCCGATAGTTTCCCAGAGTTGGATCCTGCCAACGCGTCGATTGGGAGTCCAGACAATTATTCTGAAGTCGTGCGGCTGGATGAGCGCAGAAAGAGACAATATCCCTCATCATTACTAAGAGGCACTAAGGTAATGGGCCAATTTATATCATCTAGCCGGTGTGCAGTGTTACATATCTGCAACAGCCGGAAAAGAGGCATGCATAATGTGTCTCTTATGGAGAGATTGTCCCTTACTACTTTAAACTTATCCTATCGAGCTAGAATAGCCAGGTTTAGTCGGTCACATGTCAGGCTCGAGCAATGTGAGCATGATCAGTGAACTCAGTGTAAAATTTATGCTGGGTGGGGGATAGTGATGCGGATATAACATTGCTATATAGGCTAGCCTAGCGTACTGCGTCCTAGAGTTTTTATATAAACAAAACAAAATAACTAGGATGGCTACTTGCCATATACATGACTAACTAGTACAGTGCTAACAGTATAACAGGTCATAGAACCTTGCGGTGCTTGTTAGTTCTAAGCACACAGAAACAAAGATAATATGTACAGTATGAAACAGAAAATATAAAAATGTGGTCTCATGACGGGGAAGGTATCTATTAGTCATCAGTACCTATTACGGAATTAATAAATAGCATACTAGTAGAGTTACTTGAGTACCTATTGGTCATCGGTATGGTAAGAGTTCATAAATCGCTGTAGTTGATGAGCTACAGATGAGTAGTGTGAGGTGGCACAATTCCGAAGTTGCTGGGAAGATTTCCGCAGACAGACTATTGATGCGGCTCACTCTCAAGATGGTGAAGAAGAACGGCTGTAGAGAGATGTCCATTAGATAGTCAGAATAACTAATACATGAATTTACACAGTAAATATTAAAGTGTCCGTCCGGCGACGGTAGTTTGTAACAAAGAGGGCTACAGTGGTAATTAAATGTTGCATGTACATAACTGGGTACACCATGCGGGATACATTGCATAGCTCTTGCAGTGTACCGGGCAGAGTCTCACCAGACGGTGGCCTAACGGTGGCCTAAAAGTTAATTAAACACACGACATGCTGCGCAGAAGTTTGATACCACTTTTCAGCATGGTCTGGAAGGTCCGGCGGGTTATCCACCAAGAATCACTGTGGCTTTACATCCTGTAGAATTTACATCGGGGCAACAAGGCCCATCTGCAGGGAAGCTCCTCTGTAAGTTGTTCCGGATATGGAATCCTTCTTATTTATTTAGTTGCCCTGTAGATGGCTGTCAGAGGGCCTACACAAACTTGTGATTGCAGATAAAAGGTTGCTGACAGGCGCAAGAGATCTGAATTCCGATAGGCACTGCTGTGGTGTATGATAACACAGTCAGTAAGTAGTTAGCCCACGTCTAGCACTGTGCTGGTCCAGTAACCTAGCTGCCTGCTGTTCCTCGCCAAAGTGTTCTTGATTTCTTGCTCCTTTTATACCACTCATGATGTCAAAGGCAGGATGCCCCAGCCAATCAGCGGGCGAGCAGTAGCCAATCAGCGTGCAGCCTAAAAGGGTGACGTGGCGATCACGTGATCAGCACATTCCCCATTCACTTAATACATACACGCGATTACAACGTCCAAGTAATATTTTGAAAATAATTTTAGTAAACTATTTATGGATAACTCGGCCATTTCTGGTCCGATTTTAAAAAGGTAAACTGTTTTGAAATCCTGGTTTCATTCTGGTCCTGAGCGGTAAGGAGAACGACGAGAATGAAGTGATTTAAAGAAATCACAAGTACCAACTCGGTACACTGTAAGTATTTACTCTCTTCCAATACTGACACGTGTTGCCAGGGAAGCTCTGACATGCGTGCGTGCGGGCTATACGTTCTTACAGACTTAGCCATTTTATAGAAACCTCACTCATATGGCTTTATACATGTGTACGGCCTACCTAGGGGGAGCTGGCTTGGAACATACCCGGAATGGGCGTCCCGTATCCAGCTTAGCTGGGACGGTCCGTACCCGTCCGGCCGATCCGTGCAACACCACCCCCTCCTAGTTTGACACCCGTGACAAACGATAACGCATTGCGGATCGAAAGCATGGGAGCATGCTAGGCAAGATTTATAGACTTCTTGAGTAAGCGCGTAGCGAATAGGAGTAGCGATGCGGGAGACGAACAGAGAAGAACACATGGAGGTGTGAAAGGGTTTGGGAGGAAGGCATACGTTTAGTTTTCATTTTTGGCATAGTATTTATTTTTCCAGGCGTTTTCTTTTTTTTCTTTTTTTTCTTTTTTGTTTCATGTTATGGTGCGTGCTGTTTGACTGAATTAATACCATGATTACGGCTAAGACAATAGGTCGCATGGGCATTCACTCGATGACAGATAATTAAATTTCCACCGACAACGTCCAAGCTCCAACGTACCTGAATTAGGTTTAAAGTATATAAAAATATAATAAAAGAACAAGATATATATTTTGAAAAGATACAGTGGCAATATCACAGTAATAATATAATATAAGAATTATGTATGCACACTGAGTATATGAAGGTATGCATACAGTGCGGCCCGTGTTTTAGTGGGCCCGCACGGATAGCTCTCGCCACCCAAAATCCATCCCGTCATCCTAACGCAAGAAGAAAAATAATAAGAAAAATGGGATTTAATAATAAAGAAAATCTGCTTCATCAGGCAGCTCCAGCAACCACTGGGACAGCATGACACTTACATCGCACACGACGTTCTTACAACACAGGAATCCACAACGATTATTTTGGTGAGACACAGCTATGCAATAATTTTGCGGAGCTGTGTGGGAGGACCGTGGTCAGCCCAGGGAAGGGGTTTCAATTTTATAAACATTAAAATAAATAAGAAAAAGATATTTCGAAAAATAAATAATAATAATAATAATCCTATCTTCCGTACACCTATTCACACATTCTGCTGCACCCACGACAATAATGTCCACAAACATCTGCTGAAAAATTTCCCCAACAAGTTTGGGTCCCACAACTCATGCTTGATGGCCGTGGTGGGTGGTCTTCTGATGCTGATATTTGATTACCTATGTTATTAATGTCTGTGGCACTTAAGTTGGACGAAGTTGCGGATAAGTTAATGGATGCAAGAGTAGTTGAGGTAGTGACGACTATTGAAGTAGTTCTGACTGGTATGGGCTCCGAAATTGCTGATACCACTGTTGTTGTTGTCGTCGTGGTGGTGGTAGTGGTGCTTGCTGGAGGTTGACTGAATGATGCGAGGATGCTGGGTGATGATGTTGCTCCAATGACTGTGGATAGTTTCCTAATTTTAACAGCCTTGATCAGCTTACTCGTGGACATTCTGGAAATCGCTCGGGTCTCCGGTTGGTGAGCTATTCTGCGCCTTCCCGCATATGGTCTGTTCAGCGTTGTAGTCTTTCTGATGGCAGGATCTATGGAAGGAATGGTGCTGCACGTGGATGTTGGCGTGGTGGTATGCAGTGTGGTGGTGGTGATGACGGCTTCCATGAGACTTAACTCCTCGTCGATAACAATACTGAGCAGAGATATGGAACTGTCTGAAATGTCCTGTAAAACGGGATCGTGGATTTTTACAGGAGTTGTTATCACTACTGAAATTGGTTGTTCTATCATGGATGCAAATGGTGTTGTAGTGCTGCGTGCTGCCGGTGTTGTCACTGCGGGTGCTGTCAGTGCGGATACTACAGTTGGTGTGACTACCGATTTTGCAGGTGCAGCCGGTGATGTTCTTACTGGTGCTGCCGGTGCTGTGATAATGGGTGCTGGAGTGCTGGTGCTGGTGGGCTGTGTTGCGGATGCGGATGGGACAGCTACTTGCAGAAAGTCAGTCTGTCGTCGTTTGGTGTGTTTAGTCTTGGCCATTTTTCTGGTTGGAAGCACGGTAATTGGAAGTCTATTTTCGAAACGGGGAGCGAGGATATCTATGTCCTAATTTTGCTCACTGGGCTTTAATGGCACAGCCAATACACAATGTTTAAAGGCTAACGCGTGTGTTACACCATACCACATGGCTGAATACAGGTACTTGCAGTCTGCACAGAATGCCTGTTGTAGTAAGTGGTCGTGGTTTACGTGAAGTTTCAAGTCCGAGTTTCTGGAAAACGCATGCTTGCATGGCTGTCCATTGTGCGATAAAACAGTACAAGGATACTTCTTTCTGATGTCAGCATGTGCCAATTCCTCTCAGCTGCCGGACAAGGCAAGGTCTTCTGCAAGCAACACTAACCTAACTAAACTTTCTTAACTCTTCATAACTTTCCTGGCCAATATAACATAAAGTAATAAAATAATAATAAGAAGAAAACATTAGAATTTGGTTTGCGACATGAAAGTAGCCTAATGCTCGATCTTCCCTGGTGTCAAGTTTGATGGGAAGATGAAATTGCAGTGTGCACTTTCCTCCTTTTATACTTTTTAGTAATGTCACATGAGGGTGGAGAGCCACACCCGAAAGTCTTAGGGTGAGTCGGTTCTGCAAAATATGGAAATATTTAATTTTTATTCGCCTGGAGTCGGATTATATATTCCTTTCGTAGGAAGAAGGCAAATATAAATATAAGAAGGCAGGATAGCCGCTTTCATCTCCACTCAGCTGGAAATCGGGTCTCCGATCAACGTTAAAATCTGGAACTATTCATTCCTGTGGATGCTCACCTTTTAATTAGCATGATGCGGTTTTACAAGTTGGACGCTTATAAACTCGCCTGTTCAAATTTCGGGCTGGAATGCCTGATGGGGTGTGGGAGAGCATGATGACGTCAGCGGCCGTGGCCCAACTCACCACCTCTCGCCTCCTCCATCACGCTGTAGTAGATATGTGTAGGGTGGTTCTTTTGTCTATAGCCTTTAATACAATTTACCAGAAAATAGAAGTGATGATCATTTGATTCTTGTTTTGAAAGCATGTGGTTGATCGGAAACTTAGGCAATCTGTATATGGGTGGAGTTTTGATGCTGTTGATTATACGTATTTGATGCGAAAAATTGGAAATATATGTTTTCTTTATTCTGTTCCTCAGCGTCCCTTTATATGCGCGTGATCTGATACATGTGCCGCTTCTCGTGTGTAATAGATTTATTCTAGCCCATGTTGATTAGTGGCTGGAATATGTAGGTAATAATTTGATTGATATGCATGGCTGCTTATCTGTGGATGATTCTTGCGCTGTCATGTAGGGTGAAGTTTTTATTGCGGTCGGGCAGGAATACTGTGATGCTTGTGGTGTCAACTTTATCGGACATGATGTATTTCACTCTGTAATGGCTGAGTCCGAAGATGGGGCAGAGTTACTTTAGAGTGTGAACGACCAAGAAGGGAGCTGTCATAACTTGAATCAATCCATTATCGATTTTCCGTTCGGTGGCAAAGTCCTACTTGATACCGATGACAGAATGTGAGCATCTTGCTTTCTTAATAATATTGACTGTTATTACGTGTGATTGAAGTGTCTTTATTTAGCTGATCACGTATGACAGTTCAGGGGAGGGGGAGTGGGGGAATCCCCCCATAGCACGTGCTGTAGATGGCTGCGATGTTGTTCCTCCTTTCCATATGATTGCTTTTCCGCACACCGGATAAGGGGGTGTTTGTGTGGTGGTGGGGGGGGGAGATGGGGGGGGGGTGTAACTGTGGTGCGGGATGCCACCGCTCCTGTAGCAGTAGACTCTCTCTTATCTGAAGATTGACAGTCAACAGACGACGAGTGGAGTGTGAAATGAACAGGACCAGTGATGTCGGAACTTGATGCATAGATGAGACGCGAGGTGGAGTGGTGTGCTGGTGCTAATGGATGGGGCACACCTTAGAATAGGGGTGGTCTCGCGATTTTATGATTTTGAAAGGGTACACCGAGTTGTGCAATTTTGCAGCCAAGGCCTCATCAAGCCTCTTCGCTTCCATGCTATTTATTACATGTTCCACCCCACAGGAAGCATGGCCCAGGGCAGCTTCAGCTTCTGCTTGTGGTAACTCTATAATTGTGGTAATAGCATGAAGTGGGTGGGAGTGGGAAGAGGTCTGCAGAACAACTTTTCTATCCTTCCCCTTGGACATCACAAACGAGAAAGTCTTCAGATATGACTTCCCAAATCGTGTAGACCCGCTCTGATGAGGGAGAGGGCGAGTACGTATCCCGTCATCATCCTCAGAATTAGTCATATGTTCACTGGACTCCCGGCTTGGTAGGAGAGGGGTCGAACTGGCACCGCAGTGCTCTGGACTAACATCAGGAATACTTGTTTCCGTAGAGACATCTGTCTGGGTACCGGTGTCACATGGTTTAAGATGACTGAGGTCAGGCCATCCTAGGCGCGGATACGGTAGGTCACGTCTGACTTTTTACTTACTACCACATAGGGGTCTTTCCACTGGTAACTCAGTTTACTCGGCACGTTTGTGGAATGTCACAAATCGTGAACCCAAATCATTTTCCCCACCTCATATGGGTCTCCATGCACTCGCCGGTCATGCCACGTTTTCCGACGCCGGTGTGCAGTGGATAAGGTTGCTCTCACTAGCTCATGGGACTGTTCTATCCATTGCCGCATGAGCTCTACGTAGAGAGATGGTGAATTTTCTCTCCTGGAATCCTGGGCATGGCCAGATCCAGGGGTAAGGCTAATTCACGGCCTAACATTAACTGAGCAGGGGTATAACCCATGCTGGAAAGTATCGAAGTGCGTTATGCCATCAGTACATATGGGAGTCGTAGATCCCAGTCACGACAATCAAAGCTTGTTTCCTTTGTCAACATCTCTGTCAGGGCATTATACACCCTTTGGTTTTCCCGGTATTTCTAGTTGTGACTGCTGTACGGACCGCCTTGTGGTCTACCAGGATGCAGCCTAGGCTAGGTGCCTTTCCCATATATGCGCATGAGATTGAGGACCATGCCCTGAAGAGCTCGGAGATCAGTCAACTCTAAAGAAACATGATTGAGGAACATGGCCCATGGGACACTAGTCTAACATGCGATCGAGAACCATGCCTATAAAAACATGATTGAAGAACATAATCCTTGATCTTTTCAAGTGATGCCACTCTCACGCATATACCCTCCGGCTTCCCAAAGAATCATTTTTCATGACCTCTGATCATGGGAGGCATAGCTCGCAATACGAATGCTTACAATGACCTGACTGTACATTGAGCCATCTTGACCACTCACAACCAGTAACATGTTGATGAACTGACCTAGTCGATAGCGATCACCATCTGAGCGCACGCTCAGGGGCAACTGACAGTCTGATCCGTACCTATCTGCCAACAGCATACAAACTTTGACCGTTTTCCCTGGCCTTGCCTGCAGGACCCCTCTAGCAGAATGCACAACAAATCTGCCGAGTCTAGCAGCCTTTGGTGAGGTTTGTCGCCTCCCATGTCCATTTACTGAGATTGGATGAACCAAAACCTCAGCAGCCCAAACATTGCGCCGACTAGACGGTACCACAGTAGGATTTTCATTCATCCTTCATTAGCACTGGGGCATTCAGTATCTCCTCTGCACTATAGATTTGATTTTACGTGCCCTCGGACTCTGGCGAGCCCACTGCCGCCTGTTACAGAACAACCTTCGAGGAGCCTATCCCTCTCTGTCATTCTGTTGAACCTGTCTACCATCCCATCACTTCACAGATGGTAGGGCATTGTGTGCGTTTTGACTATATGAAAGAATTTTCGGACGTCAGAGATCAGCCGGCTCTCAAAATTACGTCCGTGGTCGGAGTGCCATTCATATGGCATACCAAAGCGGCAGAACACATTGCTTGTCAGGACCTCTGCTACTGTCGATGCCTCTTGGTCCGGCAAAGCAAATGTGTCTACTCACTTCGTAAAACAATTTTGTAATACGAGGATGTACTTTTTTCCTTCATCCATCGTATTCAAGGGTTCGAGCACATCAATAGCCACTCATTCGCACAGTGCGCCAAAAATTTTAACTTGTAATGGTGCGGAATGGTGCTGGCCAACAGTGCATCTTTGGCATGGGACACATTTGGTGACCCATGTCTTCACACTATCGCATATTCCGATCCAGTGGAATCTCTGTTTGATTCGGGTGGTTGTTCGCTCGACGGCCAAATGTCCAGCGCTATTGTGCAGTTGTTGAAGAATTGTGTCACGATAATGGTCAGGAATCACTATCCGGTTATTAATGTAGAGGATGTCATCTTGCATATGACACTCTCCAAACCTCTGCTAGTAATATTTTGCCGTTGCAGAAAGTGGTGTAACAGATTCCTTAGGAGGACGTAACCCCTCCTGGATTCATGCCTATATGTTTAGTATTTGCGTGTTTGTTGTTTGCACGTGAGCGACTCTCCATGTCCCACTCTGTGCACCGCAATTCTGGGAACACAGGAGATGGCTGTGTTGTATGTATCATGGTGGTGGCCACTTCCTGTTCATCCTCGAGCCCGATTCTACTCAAGGCATCGGCATTTCCATGCGATTTGCTGGGTCTATGAACAACTTTGAAGTTAAAGGTCTGCAGAGATTCCTGTCACCTCGCTACATGGCCCTCCAGATTTTTTAGGTTTCTGAGCCAGTGTGGGGAGCCGTGATCTGTATGCATGGTAAATGGGCAGCCATACAGAAAGTGTTTGTAATACTGGATGACATGTACCGCAGCTAACAATTCCCTGTTAGTGGTCGTGTAACGTCTCTCTGTTTTGTTTAGAGTACCCGAACCATAACCCAGTACCTGCTCCATTCCATCTCCCACGACCTGAGATAAAACTGCACCTATTGCATAAGCACCTTCACACTCACTCATCCACTCGAATGGTCTATCCTTTTCGGTGATCCTAAATAATGGTGATGCAATCTCACTAAAATGACGAATGTATCGACGATAGTACTGGAAGAGACCAAGGAAACTCTGGGTGTCCGTGACTGAAGTGTAAGTTTGCCACTCTGCTACTGCTTTAGTCCTTGAAGGTTGAGTAGCCACTCCATTGCCGGATATAACATGTCCCAGGAACTCCACACTTTGTCTAAAGAGATGACATTTCTTAGGTTTGAGTTTGAGATTAGCGGTATGAAACCACATTAAGACTTTGTCCAGGTTGGACAGAGTCTGCTCAAATGAGGACACAAAGACGTTTACGTCGTCGATGTAACAGAGACAGATCTCCCATTGCACGGTAGCTAATACCTGCTCAATGAGACGCTCGAATGTTCCAGGAGGGTTGCACAATCTGTAGGGCATCTTGCGGAACTGGAAAAGACCGTCTCTACAGAGAAACGTGGTCTTCTCCTGGTCAGCCTCATCCATGGCTACCTGCCAGTACCCACTAGTTAGGTCAAGGGTACAAAACCACTTGGCTCCAGACAAGGAATCTAAGGCCTGATCTATGCGAGGTAACAAATAAGCGTCCTTGAAGCTAAGATCATTAAGGCGGCGGTAGTTGATACAAAAGCACAAAGATCTGTCCTTTTTGACTGCTAGTACTATGGGACTGGCCCAGGGGGATGCTGAAGGCTCTATAATGGCTATCCGCAACATGCCGTTCACTTGTTGATGTGCCTCCGCCTCCTTGTGAATGGGAAGATGTTGAACGGGTTGTCTAATGGGTCGGTTGTTTCCGGAGTTGATGGAGTGTCGCACAAGATGAGTTTCTCCCAGATCCATGTCTCCGGCCGAGAAACTTTCATGATACTTGTATAAAATTTTCCATATGTCACGTTTATGAGATTGCACTAATCCAACTGTGGCGCGCAAATATATGTCATACAGATATTCCGGTAAATCAGCAGAAGTTGTTGCTGGTGTAGGAGTGGTAGGCGGGTTTCTCCAGTGATATCACATCCACCAAACGGCCACAACGACCTCCTGGTACAAGAGTTATGGGGTCAGTTGTGCCATTGAATACACAAAACAGTATATGATCCTTATTGGTGGTGCCCACGATCGTTCAGGGACTGGCGCATTGTGAGGCGATTAGATATTCACGGTCGGGTCCAGCATAGCTATGTGTGTGTAGTTTCCTAACTGTGGTGCGGTGGCCCATAAGATTTTCTCCTGTCCTGGCTCAACTGTGGCCGTAGATGCCAAAATCACTGCACAAGTATCGTACAGTGATGATTCAGGTCCAAGGGGTATGCGTCGGCCGTGTATGTCTAATTCCTGTTGTCTGCAATGTATGATGGCTTCACCGGCACTGAGGAAATCAGAACCAAGCAGGGCATCGTTTTGAATAGAGACAATGACAACTCTCTGCATGAATAGCATCTACTCTATCTGTATTACGAGGTTTACTGTACCAGCCACAGGAGCATCGGCTCCGGTAGCTGTTTGCAAAAATAGGTTTGTTGGCCTAAGGGGTGGCTTCTTATGAGGTGGGATGCTCTCATATAAGCGCTTGTTGAAGACAGTGATGGAAGGTCCAGTGTCAATGGTGGCACTGGTGGAAACGCCAATATACAGACAAGCACACTTATATATTACTTTGTGGTGTGCCTGTGGAAGAGTTTCCAATGATACTGCCTGCGGGATTGTTTTTGGTGCAGTATCATCCTGTATATAACAAGTCTGTTTCCGGATAGCTTCCGTGAGTGCAGTTGGTGGCTGAGTCACAGACAAGCGCTACCTGTGTGAGGCACTTTTTGCAATGCATCATGGGATGTTGGTGTAGTTCGGATCGACCGGTGAGGTACCGGCCATACCAGCTAAGCTAGATGCACGCCGCCCATCCTGGATTCGTTCCCTGAACATGGCCCCCTGGGTAGAACTATAAGCATATATGAGCCTATGAGAGAGATCACATTATAAAAACGACTAAGTTCGTTAAAGCGCATAGTGCGCATACGCACGCTTAATGCTATTTTTGACAGAGCGAATAGTTTACGACCAAGATAGGATGACGCTTTTAGTGTACCGAGACAGTACAATGTAATCCTTTTTTTAGATAAAGACCAGCATTCGACGGGCTTTCCAAATCTGTAAACCATTTCAAAATCGGTTAAGAAATGGCTGAGTTATCCACGGAAAACCCCTTTTGATTATCTTCAAGGTATTGCCGTGACGTCATAAACACGTGCACGCAGAACTTATAGAATGTTCTAGAACATTCGACTGCGTTATTATTAGCTACGCGCTGTTTGCCTGTTGCTCGACCGATGATTGGTTGGAGCCTGCGCCTGTGACGTCACGAGTAGTATAAAAGGAGACGAGATCCAGAGCTCGAGAGCATTCTCGGCCAGGGGCCGATTAGGTTGGACCTGTGTCAGCTACGATCAGCAAGACAGGCATTACGCAGATCATTTCGGTTTCTGTCGGTTTCTCTCCCGTAGCCAGCAGTAATCCAACCCACCACACTAAAGCAATTTTGTATTTCCCGTTGTGGCGGGAACATTTTTGGAACTTTTTCGATATTGTTCACGAATATATCAAGAACTAACTCGGAACACGAACTTGCGGTGAGGCCTTTCCCAGCCTGAAAATGTGATTCTACAGATGTAGAGGCAGCGATGTTCTTTGGTGGATGACTCACCGGATCTGCTGGCCGCGCCAAAAAGTGGTTATTCAGCCGTCCCTGCACTGATGTTGTGCAGGTTTATCTAAACTTTTTGACCACAGCAAAGTAAACTTTGCCCAGTACGTCTTCAGAGCTGGCTAATGTACCCCGTACCGTTAAGCTTAGTTATGTATCTTCATCCGCATTTAACAACCCCCGCTCATGATCGGGTTGTTGACAACTTCCATCCGTACCATCAGTGTATGTGAACTTTCGTCATAGCAGTAATGTTATTGTATCTCTTGCTGACTACTCCTTAGACATTCTATATTGTGATTACTGTCCTGAGTTCGATCCGCTCCCGTCATGAGCTGCTTGTGGGAATCCTCTTTGCGGAAACCGGGAAATTTCCAGCTTCCAGGGAATGCATCAACTCACATCAACCTAAGAGTGACGTATCAATTTCAGTAACACGATAGCCCAGGCTTAAGAATGGCTACCGATTATTCAAGTAACTATACTTGACATTTTAATTATCCCGTTAATTACATCTTTGATAATTATATCGTATCTGTATAAACAGTCTCGATGACTAAAAGGCACCGTAACGGTCTTAGGACCGCTAGTTATAATTTCTGTATCTGTTTATAGTTATTCTTACTTTCTGTAAGGTGTTTATGCTAAAACAATATATATAATTTCTGTATCTGTTTATAGTTATTCTTATTTTCTATATATATATATATATAGTATGGGTTAAGGAACCTCTATGGTGCGGTTAGCAAAAACACCTTACAGAAAATAAGAATAACTATAAACAGATACATAAATTAAATATATTATTCTGATCATTTCACACTGTATTGATTGTTCTGGTTAGTTTATATATGGCAAGCGGCCATCAGTTCATATGTTTTGTTTATTTGTAGAAAAATATAGGACTGCAGTGCACGTAGGAAACACTATACAGCAATATTTATATATGCAGCACTTTCTCCTGCCACCAACACTTTTTCACTGAGGTCGCTGTTCATGCTACAACTCTGTTTAGCCCGGCATGCTACCGACTAAAAACCTTTTCTATTCAGCTAGATAGGATAGGTTTACTATGATTAGAGACAATCTCTTCATTAGGAGACACGTAGTGTACGCCTCTTTTCCGGTAGTTGCGATAATTTAGCCCTGCATTCTGGCAAGGTTGTGTAAGATTGGCCAACATACCTAAAGGGCCTCATATTTCTAAGTTATTGTCTCTCTTCATGTTCCACTAAGCCTTATGGCTTCTTAATTGTTTGGATGTCCCTATCCGCACCATGGACTGATCCGACCCTGGGAAACTATTGGGGTTTCCGAGCGGTGATGGTCAGGGTGTGGTGTCACACACATTCCCCGTGTATCCTCGGATACTCAGTAGTTAGTTACCTTTGCCAATGTAGGAAAGCACTGCGAAAACATATCTTAATTATTATTTTCTTTAATCTGCTGAACAATCCTCCCACACCGCAGTGCATAACTGGGCAACTTGTGTTTAAACCTAACGGCAGGTTAAAAAGATAGAGATGCGCATCCCCACCAAATTCCGAAAGAATGTCTGGGCATGATATTCAGATCTGCCACGCCCTCACGGTAAGGACATTTGTAGGGGGTATTCGGCTCCCTTAACCCCACCATAATGATAGGTCAGTTGCTTAAAAAATGCTTTTGTGAAAAGTGACCAATGTCTTGTGACGTGTTATGTGGTTACGGAGCGAGATGTCCGGATTCTTATCCAGTTCGAAGATCTTGCGAAGTAACATGTATGCACGCTGTCTTCAGTATTGATATTTTAGGGTATCCGTTCTCCATGACAGCCGTATCTAAAAGGTAGATAGACGCCAGCCATTTGCGGCCTAAAATAATTCTTGTCTCTAAAAACTAAATATGAGGTTAGGCATAGAAGAAGACCTTGCATAAATAAAAGCGGCAACTACTAATTCAGCATACTGAGAATTACATAAGACGGTGACGTGGGAATCCTTCGGGAATCACTCGTCCCGTCTTCACGTAAAACAGCATGCAACCTTATAGTCATAATCTCACTAGGTATGGTCTTTTCTTTACAACATTTTGGTTAAATATTATAGTGGGCCCCTTTCAACCACTACCCTTCTCCCGCTTTAAGCAGTGGCAACATTCTCCTGTGACGGAGGCCCGCGTGGGGCACTTGCCTCTCGCAAGGATTCAGTGACGACAGTCCATGCGAGGATAATACTCCTCACGCAAACTAGCACTAGGAGTAGTGCCCGTGTGAGGCACATGATTTTCCGACACTACAAGATAATTTTCTTTCCTTTCAGCTTAGAGGTATAATAGCCTATATTAAGTTAATTAGTTAAATCTCGTGTACAGGAGCCTCCCTTGCGAGGATACCTCTGCAGACCTAAGAGTCTGTGTGGTACCTCCGGGAGACCCACGTTTAAAAGTTCACCAGGCTGTCTCTATGTCTTGTATTTTCGTATGCTCATTATTTTTATCTAGCATACTTGACGGTTTGTTTGGGTAAAACTATTGTATAGGCTTATTTTAATTAGGTCACCAATCAAATCTTGTAAGTCCATAGATCACGAAATTGCTATGGACAGGCATACTGGTGACACATATTCTTGAGATGAGACTGTTGTGTTTAATGTTCACGATGATGGTCGCATGGCCCCACCAGAGCGATTGAGTTCCACAGGCCTTAGGAGCCGGTCTTTGTTACCCATAGGGCAGTATCGTACAGGATCTGTCACCCTGAGACCGGAAGCTAACCAGCATCATCATTCACCATGCACTTGCAGCACAGCGAGTTGACACCAGACACCGGAATGGCCTGACACTACCCCGCGAGCTACAAGTGGCGCCCGATGTGGGGCTCGAAGAACATCATTATTAACGTGCAGCGAACTCACGCCCACACTGTATAGTGAGCTTAGTTCTATAGCGTCTCCATTTAACGACGACTCCCTCGATCAAGAGGTAGCGTCATACGATGGATTCCAGGCTCACATGCTCACCGACTATGCCAGAAATTCACCAGCGGGATCAACAACACTGCAATATAACCTGTTTTCGCCTGTCAGACATCCGCGGCAGGCCAACTCCATCAGTGCCGAATCGTGGACGATCATGACAAAGACCCGATTACGGGCACATACATAATCCTTCAGACTACTATCATTCACCCATGTCATCTACGGAGACCATATGGCAGGGTTACAATCCATATCACAGACAACCTCCCATGCCGCCCCCCTTCAAACACAACACTATACTCGAGGAGAACACCGCAGCAGCATCGGGAGGAATCGGCACCGGTACATCAGTCATGCTACACACCACAACCACCAGCCAACTGCCATGGTTGGTGCATGGCCACGGTGCATGGCCACCGCCATATGAGGAATATCAGTCCTCACCTTGAGATGAACGTTCACGTAATCTTCATAATGTTCTGCCTCCCATCCATAGACCCATGCCGGTTTATGGTTCTACAATGGGGCAGGATTCACTGGATTGGAGTACGTGCATTCTCGCTCCTCGGCATCGGCATCGACAGGAAACACCAACACCACCACCACCACAACCTGCACAATGACCAGCCTCAGAATACTCGTCAGTCTCGCAGATACCACCACCACCAGGATTTCAACCACTTCATTCTTCCCGTAATCTTGGCCGAGTCATTCTCCCTCCCAAATTTAGCAGGGTGAGTGACTGGACCAATTATATAATACAGTTTTAGATAATAAGTCAAACTAGCCACTGTAATGATTAGCAAATGGGTGAATATCTCGCCGCAAAGCTTTCCAGAAAAGCCCTTCAAGTTCTTGCGGATCTCGGGACTGATTACACACCCACCTACACCCAATTGGATCAAGCACTAACTGAGCGATTTGGCGACACAGCTCTCGGAGAAACGAGTCGTCTACAACTCAAAAATCTCCGACGATGTGTGGGAGAAACGCTTCATGAGTTAGCTAGTCGAATCAGAAGGCTAGTCACCTGCGCATATCCTAGCACCAGCATAGAAGGTGTAATACATCTGCATCTTGACACATTCATCGATGCATTAAGCAGTGAACCCGCCCTGAAAGAAAAACTATTTCTTGGCGACCACGGGAGTTTGGCCCAATTAACGGCAACTGCGGTCCGAATAGAAAACTTTCTGGAGCAGGAAAAGAGCAGCCGACACCAACTTCACCCTATCAATGAGGTAGAGGGTGCAGCTATCGCCACGTCCACTAATGCTTCCCCCCCCCCCCCCCCGATCATCAACACCTACCGCACCAACACCACAGCAAACAAACAATCAGAATCAAGCACCTGCAGGAAGGGGGCGTGCCCGTAAAGGAAGCTACAACGGAGCCCCCGGGTGTGGGAACCAGCGCAACAATAACACTATGGGCAACATGAAGGAACGAATGGACGAGATCAATAAACAGATCTCCGCATTAACAAATTTAGTGACCACACTCAGCATGACCCTCGCCACCACTCACTTTAGAACAGCAAACATCACCAACACCGCACCGCCACCAAACACCTGTATCGGATGCGGTCAGCCAGGCCATTGGAGGGAACGGTGTCCTAACCGACATCCATTGACAATGCCTGCCCCTGACTGCAGCACACCACAACCGGAGAAGCCGTCAAACTCTTAAGGGCACCGAAAGTAGAGTCACCTCAGTGCCCGTATCTGCTTCCCGGCTCAACTGCGGCCCCCGTACGACAATGTTCGGTGGCCAAGTATTACCTACCAAATTCAGCTTTTACACCTACACCAAAACGCATGGCTTCACATATGTGGATGCCTATGATGCCTCCCACATCCGCAGCATCGCCATCCCCCTCTATCTCCGCACACAACAAGCCTTCTTTCCTTTGTAAAACGGCAGTGGTAGGTTGTAGCACCCCCGCTGAAACAACGTTTTTGCAAGCACCACGTCCCGCCAACAAGACACTAAATTCTCGGTGTCCCTTGGTGGTATGCAAAATACCGCCCCGCACAACATCATCTCCCGCATCCACAGACAGCAGCGACTCAGGAGAAGCAGTTCACTACACCTCATGGATTCACAAACGCCGACGTAGATGGGGAGAAACACATCCCTGGCGGCGGCACTGTTTCTTCCATGCTTCGCCAAAGCATCCAATGAAGCATTGCAAGAAATGGCTTGTGCAGGTAGAGCTTATCTGTCATCCTGTACGCACCGCTGTCTACACTAATGCTGCATACCCAGAGACAGCAACAACTCCATCATCATTGCTACCCCCAGCTCCGCCTTCACCGCAGCCCTCACAGCAGCGGCGACGATGGACTGGCCCCCTTCCTCACTCAGCCATCCACTACATTAAGAGAAGCCATTCGGAAACAGACCGATTACATACAGAATGATTCTGCTCCAACACCATTGTCGCAGACAGCGTCATTGGAAACTCTTCCACAGGTACACCGCAAAGTGATACAAATGTGCCTGGCTGTTTAGCGGCGTTTCCACCAGTGCCACCATTGACACTGGTGCTTCAATCACGGTATTCAACAAGCGCTTATATGAGAGCATCCCACCTCATAAAAAGCCTCCCCTTAAACCTACAAACATTTACCTACAGACGGCTACGGGAGCTGATGTGCCCGTAGCCAGTGTAGTCAATTTAGTCATCCAAATAGAGGAGATGCAATTCATACAGTGAGTTGTCATCGCCTCTATTCATAATGATGCACTCCTTGGCTCTAATTTCCTCAGTGCCAACGAAGCCATCATACATTGCAAACAACAGGAACTCAACATACACGGCTGACGAATACCTCTTGGACCGGCATCATCATTATATGACACGTGTGCAGTTATATTATCAAGTCCCGCCACAGTTGAGCCAGGACAAGAACAAATCATATGGGCCACCACACCACAGTTAGGACGCAACACACACACATCGCCATGCTGGAACCCGACCCTGATTACATGATCGCCTCTCAATGCGCAAGTCCTGCATGATAGTGGACACTACTAATAAGGAATATATACCTTTTAGAGTGTGCAATGGTACCGCAGACCCCATCACTCTTGAACCAGGAGTATGCTGCGGCCATTTAATGGACTTATCTCATTGGAATAACCTACACTTATCGACACACCACAGCATATGACTGATGATCTACCCAAACATTTACATGATTTATATCTACGTGCCACAGTTGGATTACAGCAATCACGGAAACACAAAATTCGGAAACTACTGTACAAATATCGCGATAGTTTTTCCTCCGGAGACATGGATCTCGGAGAAACTCATCTCGTACGACACTCCATCGACACTGGCAATAATCGCCATGTACGTCAACCGGTACAAGGTCTCCCTATTCATAAAGAAGCGGAAGCACATCAACAAGTGAACGACATGTTGCGGACCGGTATTATCAAACCCTCAGCATCTCCATGGGCTAGCCCAATAGTACTAGCAGGCTAAAAGGACGGAACCTTGCGGTTTTGTAATGAGTACCACCACCTTAATGATCTTAGCGCCAAGGATGCTTATTCGTTACCTCAGATAGATCAGGCCTTGGATTCTTTGTCCGGAGCCAAGTGGTTTTGTACCCTTGACTTAGCTAGCGGTTACTGGCAAGTAGCCATGGATGAGGCTGATATGGAAAAGACTGCATTCGTTTGTAGGGATGGTCTTTTCCAATTCCGCAAGATGCCCTGCGGCTTGTGCAATGCTCCCAGAACTTTCGAATGACTCATTGAGCTGGTATTAACCACCCTGCAATGGGAAATCTATCTCTGTTACATTGATGACGTAATAGTCTTCGGACCAACGTTTGAGTAAACCTTAATAAATTTGGACACCGTGTTTTCCCGATACCAGAGAGGGATAGGCTCCTCGAAGGGTGTCGGGAACAGGCGGAAGTGGGCTCACAAGAGTCCGGAGGCATGTAAAATCAAAGCCATAGGGATGAGGAGATACTGAAGGCCTCCATGTCTAACAAAGGATGAATTAACATCCTACTGTGGTACCCTCTATTCGGCGTATTGTTTGGGATAATGAGATTTTTGGTTCATCCTGTCTTAGCAAGTGGACATGCGTGGTACCCAGGACACATCTTAAGCAGATTGATGTGCTCCGCTGGAGAAAATACGCAACCACCAAGCGAGAACTACCAGCGGCGGTACATTTCGTCAAGTACTACAAGCACTTTCTGTACGGGCGCCCTTTTACACTCCGTACAGACCATGCCTCACTACACTGGCTCAGGAACCTAAAAACCCAGAGGGCCAGGTAGCGAAATGGCAGGAATCCCTGCAGGCCCATAACTTCAACGTTGTTCACTGTCCTGGCAAATTGCATGGGAACGCTGATGTTCTCAGTAAAGTCGGTGCGGAGGCTGAACATGAAGAGGCCGCCACCATGACACAGTCAACACAGCAATCTCTGGAGTTCCCCGAATTGAGGTGCGCAGAGAAAATTGCACACCACCAAACAACAGACGTGCCGACATGAAATATATATGCATGGATCCAGGAGGGGGTACGTCCTCCCAAGGAATCTGTAATACCACTATCCACAACGGCAAAATATTATTACCAACTGTTCGAAGAATGTCAATTGATAAATAATGTTCTATACATTAATAACCGTCTGGTAGTCCCGGAAAGTTATCGTTACCTTATTTTAAAACAACTACATGATAACGCCGGGCATCTGGCCGTGGAAAGGACTGTTGCCAGTATCAAATCGAGATTCCACTGGATCGGGATTCGCGATAGTGCCAAGGCATGGGTTGCCAAATGTATCCCATGCCAAAGATGCGCTGTTGGCCAGCACCATATCGCACCATCACAAATTAAGATTGTTGGTGCACCGTGGGAGCGAGTGGCTATTGATGTGCTCGGGCCCTTGAATACGATGGATGATGGAAATAAATACATCCTCGTATTGCAAGACTATTTTACAAAGTGGGTAGAAGCATTTGCTTTGCCAGACCAAGAGGCATCCACCGTAGCGAAGGTCCTGGCCAGCAATGTGTTCTGCCATTTTGGTATACCTTATGAGTTGCACTCCGATCAAGGAAGTAATTTTGAGAGCCGGCTCATATCAGAGCTCTGCAAATTGTTTCATATCGTCAAAAGAAGGACGACTCTATACCACCCCCGGAGTGACGAGATGGTAGAGAGATTCAACAGAACGCTCGCGGAGATGCTTACAAAGGAAACATGCCTTGATTGTAGAGATTGAGGTCTACTGCTCCCATCTTTACTCATAGCTTACCGCACTTCAGTACATTCCAGCACGGATTATACCCCTGCTCGGTTAATGTTAGGCCGTGAATTAGCCTTACCCCTGGATCTGGCCATGCCCCAGATACCAGGATAGAATAATTCACCATCTCTCTGTGTTGAACTCTTGCGGCAGCGGATAGAACAAGTCCACGAGTTAGTGAGAGAAACACTATCCACTGAACACTGGCAGCAAAAGACGTGGCATGACCGGAGGGTGCATGGAGATCCATATCAAGCAGGAAGGATGGTTTGGGTACACGATTCACGACGGTCTGCAAACGTGCCAAGTAAACTGAGTTACCAGTGGAAAGGCCCCTATGTGGTAGTAGGTAAGACGTCGGACGTGACCTACCATATCCGTGCTTCGGATGGCCTGACCTCAGTCATCCACTTCGATCGGCTTAAACCGTGTGTCAGTGATGATCCAGTACCATAGCTCGGTCTCGGTGTTTCTCGTGACACCGGTACCCAGACAGATATTTATACGGAAGATAATGTTCCCACGGTTAGCGCAGAGCACCGCGGTGCCAGTTCAACCCTACTTCTACCAAGTCAGAATGTGGGTGAACAAGCGGCTAACGCTGACGACGATGACGAGATACGTACTCACCCTCTCCCTCCTCAGCATGGATCTACTCGATCTGGGAAGCGTATCTGAAGAACTTTGTGTTTGTTTTGTCCAAGGGACCGGATGGAAAATCTGTTCCCCCGATCTCTTCCCATTCCCACCCACTTCATGCTATGCCCCCATCATAGAGCTACAACAAACGGAAGCTGGGGCTGACCCAAGCCATGCTTCCCGTGGGGTGGAAAATATGATAAATAGCATGGAAGTGAAGAGGCTAGATGAAGCCTTAGCGTGTCTAGAACCGCAAAACCGTACAACGAGGGGTACCTGACCATGCCCCAAAAGCGCCAAACCAATCCCCAACCAAGCGGTACCCCTATCCATCACCGCACCACCACCCCAAATCCAACTGGCGTCCCTCATCTATACACCAAGTTCGGACATCACCGGCCCAGTCCATTTCACACTCCACTCATCGTCTGTTGACCGTCAATCTTCAGATATGAGAGAGACTGCTGCTACAGAGGAGGTGGCATCCCGCACCGCACCAACCAACATTACCCCCCCCCCCCCCCACACACACACACACACACACACACAACCCAACCCCCCCCCCCCCTCACCACCACCACCACCTCCGCGGCGGGCAGGGAAGCAGCCTGTTCAGCAGACTCTCGGCTCGAATTTTCCCAGTGTCTAAAAACTATGACAGGACACCAACCATCGTGTAACGGGAGATGACCACATCCCCCTATCCAAAGGCCACCCCATCCATTTGGCCTACCATACTCCCCCGTGAGCAGTCAGGACATCACACCACAGACAGAACGTCATCACATACAGAACACACCTGCCCTCAAGGCTGGATACGTCAATTCGTCATTGCGCGTACATCACATACATACTCGGTTATACTCAGCGTAACAGAGACATTCAACACCGGCAACCACATCATTTAGCAGCACCTACCAGTATTAATTAATTCCCGATAGAGACATAAAAATTCCTGCAACAGTTCCACCCGCACAAGATGCGGGAGAAATAATATCTCCCGCAAACCCCCACCTCCCGCAATAGCAAAAGACTCAGCGTTCACCAGCGTGGAAAACTGGAATGCACCCACTTTGCTTTAACATTGGCATCATACAGCAGCCTGGACATCCCGACAACAACATTATCGTCAACAAACAACAGCCAACAAATCTCCCGCACACACCTTCTTATCTAGTTACGGGAGAACTGATCATATGGATATAAGGATTGCACTACAGCCATCTACAGTACGCGTCACGGGAGGAACGTTTGCCCAACATTCCTCCCCTTCCCTCTCCCATGACGTCGAACGATAACAGACAAAATTTACATACATCATTTACACGTAATAACAGTCAATATTATTAAGAAAACAAGATGCCCGCTTTGTCGTCAGTCATGAGTAGGATTTTGCTACTGAAAAGTTGAATTCGATAATGGATTGATCAAAGTTACGACAGCATCCGACAGGTCATCTGTGTTCTAAAGTAACTCTGTCCCGCCCACGGGCTCAGCCTTTATAGAGAGAAATACCCTCAATGTTCGATAAAGTTGACATCACGCTGGCTCCCCCATTCCCGCACCTAGCGGCCATAAA
Source organism: Chaetoderma sp. LZ-2023a (assembly GCA_034401795.1). Lineage (NCBI taxonomy): Eukaryota > Metazoa > Mollusca > Caudofoveata > Chaetodermatida > Chaetodermatidae > Chaetoderma > Chaetoderma sp. LZ-2023a. The sequence continues at coordinate 69,343,174 of CM067372.1, forward strand.
AACGTCACCTTCACCACAGCGCAAGTATCATCCACAGATAACCAGCCATGCGTATTAGACTCAAATCACCAACATGTCAGAAACATAGACACTCAGGTTGACTGTATTCACAATCTCCAAACGACGGCATTGTAAATTGTAACACTATGCATCCACTTCCGAGTTGTACTGTGATTTAACTGTTATTAAATGGTATTAATGTGTCCGGTCTAGGCAGAGACGGAGCTAGGTCTACCCATCGAGGAGAATGCTTGGCAGCCCTCCCGCTCGGAAAACGCAGCTATCTTGTCGGGATCAGTAACTTTGATCTACCGCCTGAATAGATCTGTTTAAACCATACATCAAATTACTCACAACTTTACTGTTATATTTTTGATTAAGAACATAACTGCTACAAATCATTAGTGCACGGGCTGGTAAAGCGGCATCAAAAATCTAACAGTATAATTACAAGGAGAATTTCAAAAATTCTCTTCTCTGCGTTCCAGTCCATAATCAACACGGGCTGAGAACTACCTTTACAGAACTATAAGATGCATGTTTAAGAACCCGCGCAAATAGGGACATTATAATAAAACAAAATCTTGGTATAACATATATATGTATTTCCATATCTTGCATCAACAAAAGACTACACCTCAGCAACAGTGTCTCGGCAATCGCTGTAAACAGCACATATTTTTCCGATCATCCACGTGTTTCCAAGGGCCACGTGACTTTTACTGCTATTTTCAGTAAATTGGATCAAACGCTTTAAACCAAAGGGCCGCCCAAATACGCGACTACCACGGCGTGATGGAGAAGTGGCGAGGGTGAGTCGGGGTAATTACCGCTGACGTCACCAGGCTCCCACACACCCCATCGGGCGCTCCAGCCTAAAATTAAAATAGGCAAGTTTATAAGCATCCAATCTGTAAAACCGCATCACCCTAATTAAAAGGTGATGCTCCTCGGGAATAAGTAGTACCCTGTTTTTATGTTGATCAGAAAACTTTAAATGCGCTAAAATAAGACTAAGTTGGTGAGCCTTTCCTCTTATAATTAAATGTACTCCCTTTACATGGGAAGACTTAATCCAGTGACGATCAGAATGGAAAAAGGAAAAATTTTCTATATAGGGCTAACCGAATCACCTGTCAAAACTTCCATGTGTAGTCATCCACCATCTATGACGTCACCAAGTAGTATAAAAGGAGGAAGCGCGCTCTGAAGCTTCATCTTCCCGTCAAAACTCGACACCAGGGAAGAACAAATAACATTAGGCTCCTTTCGTGTCGAAAACTAAATTCAGCTGTTCTTTATTATTAGTTCATTATTACAATACTTGGCCTGGAAAGTTAAAAAAAATTTTTTAATAAGGTTCCCGCAGCCAACTACCATGCGGGAGCGAGATGTCACTCCTCGAAGATTTAGCGTTGTTGGATTCGTCTGAAGAAGAATCGATACCAGTTTCAAAAAGATTCCCGTGCAGCTCGTTATTAGCTAATGGAGAACCCTGTACCAGAACTTTTCCGAGAAAGTCCGTCCGCACACTTCATGTTAACAAGGATCATCTCCTCCAGACAGCCTTCTGCGTAATGTGTCAGTATCTCAATACCACTACCCACTACGGAGTGACACATGCGTTCTGTCATCATCACCGTGTGTTAGAAGTGACATTAATTCCAGGGGAAGAAAACGAGGATCGTGCCGTTTTAGCCACACGTTTTGAATCTCAATTTCCAGTTAAAGTTCTCCCGACCGAGAAGATGGCCCGCATGAAGAATACTACCCGTAGACATCCCGTTAGTCATCGCCCTCCCGTGGCTACCTTGTCTAACATACCGGCAGCCAGACATGAAATCCTACCCGCAGCCATGTCGGGGAGCACTATGCCACTTCCAGTCACCACATCCACGCCGGTCCTGAAGCGGAGCAAGAAGAATAAATCGTCTGTAGAATTCAGTCCGGCAGCACCTGCATCCGTAAACAGCCACAAAACTGCAAACACTACATCTGCACCCGTAGTGTCCGAAGCAATCTCAGCCAGTCAGCCAATATCGGTGGTTATCACGACACCTTGGAGATGGAGATTCCCAGCTACCCGCAGTCACAATCTCCTCCTAACCTGACCATAGATGATGGGCGGGGACCATCGCAGCCTACATCCATTAGCATCACTCCAACCTGTGTCGTCCAGCATCCGCATCCTAGTCTTTCTGATCCAGCTATCAGGATGGGGACTATGCCTGAACGACCATACGTGGGAAAAAGATGTATCGCTGACACGCAGGGCATCCAACCCGTGCCCAATGTCACTGCAAATCACCTCTTGAAGTACGCCAAGTCTCGGAGGATGTCATCACCTGCCATATCCGCTCCCGCATCATTGCCTCAGCTTACGATTCAATTCCCTGGCATCGTCACGACAACCACCACAGCTATCACGACCATCACGAAGACCACAGCATCGACCGTCTCAACACCCACTAGCACCACCGCTGTCGTACGGACAAACATTCTAGCACCCGCAATAATTGTGAGAGACATTTTAGATGCTCATATCCCCGCAATCATCACCTCAGACATTTGCGAAAGTGCCAGTGATAATGAACACATCTCAGCATTAATAATTCACCCACCGCGACCAACTACCGTAAGTCGCGGGACCCAAACTCAGTGGGGAAATTTTGCAGCAGAGGTGTGATCATTTATGATACAGCAGAACATCAGTGGTGCGATTCATGGAAACTTACTAATTATTAATTTATTTTTGAAATACTTTTCTTTTTATTATATAAGTTAGATCAATTGAATGCCGCCCCTAGGATGACTACGGCTATCCGACACAGCTGCGCAACTCCAGTGCTGTAGGAACGTCATGTGCGATGCAAAGAATACAACACCCTGCAGTGCAATAATGTCATAATCCCGTCATTCAGTCTCAGCTATGCTGGGGCTGCCTGATAAACTAACTTTTGAGTTATTATTATGTTCTATTTTTCTTATTATCTTTCTTCCTGTCTTGGATGTCAGGACGGCTATGGGGTCAGCGAGAGCTTCCCATTGCGGACACGCTATAACATGCCACAAATATATTTTTAATCAAGATACGTGTTGCGTACCCCTTTATTTACCCAGGGTGCACAAGTAATTCGGCCGTAATATTTTAGATACTCCATAAGGGTATGTTACGTGAAAATTATATATTTGATATACACATATTTTATATATTATTATATATCTTAACTTAAATTGTGGTACGTTGGAGCTTGGGTGTTCTCTGCGGAGATAATAATTATCCACACCCAAAGAGAACACCCATGCGAGCTATTGTTTAGGAATCATTAGCTAAATAAAGTTGAAAGCATGCACCAAAACATTAAAACAAGAAAAAAGGCCTGGAAAAATAATTCCAGGTAAAAAACCTGAAAGTATGCCTCCCCTCTCCTCTTTGGCACCTATATGTGCTCTGTCTCTTAAATACGCGTCTATTGCATCACTACTCCTCTCCGGCCACACGCCTACCCGGGAAGTCTATAATTCCTGCCTAGCATACGTCCATGCGTCGATCCGCAATGCGCAATCGTTTGCCGCGGATGTCAAACTAGGAGGGGGTGGTGTAGTTCGGATCAACCGGTCAGGTACCAGCCGTACCAGGTAAGCTGGGTACGCGCCGCCCATCCTGGATTCGTTCCCTGAACACCCCCCCCCCCCTGGGTAGAACTATAAGCGTATATGAGCCTATGAGAGAGATCACATTATAAAAACGACTAAGTTCGTTAAAGCGCATAGTGCGCATGCGCACGCTTAATGCTATTTTTGACAGAGCACGTAGTTTACGACCAAGATAGGATGACGCTTTTAGTAATGTAATCCTTTTTAATAACTTGTTCCCGCCGAATCTGGCATTAATCAAGAACAGAATTCGACGGGCTTCCAAATCTGTAAACCATTTCAAAATCGGTTAAGAAATGGCTGAGTTATCCACGGAAAACCCCTTTTGATTATCTTCAAGGTATTTCTGTGACGTCATAACCACGTGTATGCAGAACTTCGACAATGTTCTAGAACATACGACTGTGTTATTATTAGCTATGCGCTGATTGGCTGTTGCTCGACCGATGATTGGTTGGAGCCAGCGCCTGTGATGTCACGAGTAGTATAAAAGGAGACGAGAGCCAGAGCTCGAGAACATCCTCGGCCAGGGGCCGATTAGGTTGGACCTGTGTCAGCTATGATCAGCAAGACAGGCATTACGCAGATCATTTCAGTTTCTGTCAGTTTCTCTCCCATAGCCAGCGGTAATCCAACCCACGGCACTAAAGCAATTTTGTATTTCTCATTGTTGCGGGAACATTTTTGGAACTTTTTGGATATTGCTCACGAATATATCAAGAACTAACTCGGAACACGAACTTGCAGTGAGGCCATTCCCGGCCTGAAAATGTGATTGTACAGATATAGAGGCAGCGATGTTCTTTGGTGGATGACTCGCCAGAGCTGCCGGCCACGCCAAAAAGTGGTTATTCAGCCGTCCCCGCACTGATGTCGTGCAGGTTTATCTAAACTTTTTGACCGCAGTAAAGTAAACTTTGCCCAGTACATCTTCAGAGCTGGCTGATGTACCCCGTACCGTTAAGCTTAGTTATGTATCTTCATCCGCATTTAACAACCCCCGCTCATGATCGGGTTGTTGACAACTTCCATCTGTACCATCAGTGTACGGGAACTTTCGTCATAGAAGTAATGTTATTGTATCCCTTGCTGACTACTCCTTAGACATTCTATATTGTGATTACTGTCCTGAGTTCGATCCGCTCCCGTCATGAGCTGCTTTCAGGAATCCTGTTTGCGGAAACCGGGAACTTTCCAGCTTCCAGGGAATGCATCAACTCACGTCAACCTAAGAGTGAGGTATCAATTTCAGTAACACGATAGCCCAGGCTTAAGAATGGCTACCGATTATTCAAGTTTTCAACTATACTTGACATTTTAATTATCCCATTAATTACATCTTTGATAATTATATCGTATCTGTATAAATGGTCCCGATGACTAAAAGGCACCGTAACGGTCTTAGGGCCACTAGTTATAATTTCTGTATCTGTTTATAGTTATTCTTATTTTCTGTAAGGTGTTTTTGCTAACCGCACCGTAGTAGGTTCCTTAAACTGTACACTATATATATATATATACACCTGTGCAAAAGTTAAGCACCAGCAAAAACAATAGAACGTAGAAACATGATGGTACAACTAGGCTGCCATACTTTTTGTCCCCGCGTTAGCTGACATAATTCCAAGTACGAAATGCACATGCATGCATGACTTCACGCCGCTTGATGTCCGTGCGTGGCGGGAAACAGCACACGTGTTCAGTTATGTAAAAGTCCAGTTTGAGGTGTAGAACATTACATACAGATTTAGGCGACAAGATTAGGAATTTTGTGTTTATGACCGTGGTTTATTTGTACAGAGAGAATTAGCTCTTGATTGTGAACCGCTATGGCAAGACGAAGGTTAAGTGATCGTGTGAAATGGCAAATCATAGGCATGCATACCACTGGTATGTCATGCAGAGAGATTGGCAGACAGCTGAACATTAACCATACTGTAATCAGTCGTTTGATTGCAAAACATGGGCAAACTAACGAGGTGAATGACAGGCCTAGATCTGGAAGACCGAAGAAGACTACTGGCCGTGATGATCGAGCCCTAGTACGCCTTGTTAGGAGATCTCCATTCACCAACAGCAGAGTGCTCAGCCAGCAATGGGAAACGTGCAATAGAGTCTCAATGTCTACCGTCAAAAGGAGACTGTATGCTGCTGGCATGAAAGCTAGGAGACCTGTCAGACGTCCTCTCCTCACTGAACACCACAAAGAGGAGCGTCTGAGGTGGTGCAACGAAAGAAGACACTGGAACATGAGATCCTGGAGACGGGTACACTGGTCCGATGAAAGTCGGTTCCTGCTTCATGCCACAGATGGTCGAACTCGTGTATGGAGGTCCAGACGCACGGCGTACGACCAACGTAACATCATGGAAGAAGTTCCATTTGGTGGAGGTTCCGTTATGATATGGGGGTGCATCTCATTTGATTGTAAGCTGGATCTGTTGACTGTACCTGGAACACTAAATGGACAAAGATATCAAGATTCCATACTGGATAGAGTTGTGGTCCTCTCATTTTGTAAATCATGCACCTGGAACCCACCCTATATTCATGGATGACAACGCCCGACCACATCGTGCTAGAGCTGTGCATGAATACCTCCGCCAGAATGCCATCGAAACCCTACCATGGCCAGCAAGGAGCCCTGCCATGAACCCTATTGAGCATATCTGGGACATTCTGGGAAACATGGTGAGAAGGAGGGATCCTCCTGTGCAGAACCTACAGGAATTAACAGACGCACTCCATTTTGAATGGCAACGAATACCACAATGGCGTATCAGTCGGTTGGTGACCAGCATGAGACGTCGTGTACAGGCCGTCATCCAGGCACAAGGTGGATATACCCGGTATTAATAATGACAGTCTCAAACTCGTGCACAGATGTTAGACTTCGTTTTCAGACACCATTAATGACAATCTAGCCACGTGTGTCAACTGTAGGGCAATAGTTGTCAGTTGTGTCAACGTAACCATATTCAGGCCTCGTTTTCAAGTTCAAACAAAAACATACAGTGTTTCCCCACCATCATAATCAGCATTCCTCTAGTTGCATTATTACCTCTTGCACTAAGATGGATGGGTACATAAATGTTTATGCTATTGCTTTCTTCATAGCACATGAATATACCCTCGCATGTGCGTAAAAATAGGGTGGTGCTTAACTTTTGCACAGGTGTATATATATATATATATATATATATATATATATATATATATATATATATATATATATATATATATATATATATATATATATATATATATATATATATATGTATATATTATTCTGATCATTTCACACTGTATTAATTGTTCTGGTTAGTTTATATATGGCAAGTGGCCATCAGTTCATATGTTTTGTTTATTTGTAGTGCAGTGCACGTAGGAAACACTATACAGCAACATTTATATATGCAGCACTTTCTCCTGCCACCAACAATTTTTCACTGAGGTCGCTGTCCATGCTATAACTCTGTTTAGCCCGGCATGCTACCGATATGATAGAGACAATCTCTTCATTAGGAGACACGTAGTGTACGCCTCTTTTCTGGTAGTTGCGATAATTTAGCCATGCACTCCGGCATGGTTGTGTAAGATTGGCCATCATACCTAAAGGGCCTCATATTTCTAAGTTATTGTCTCTCTTCATGTTCCACTAAGCCTTATGGCTTCTTAATTGTTTGGATGTCCCTATCCGCACCATGGACTGATCCGACCCTGGGGAAACTATTGGGGTTTCCGAGCGGTGATGGTCAGGGTGTGGTGTCACACACATTCCCCGCGTATCCTCAGATACTCAGTAGTTAGTTACCTTTGCCAATGTAGGAAAGCACTGCGAAAACATATCTTAATTATTATTTTCTTTAATCTGCTGAACAATCCTCCCGCACCGCAGTGCATAACTGGGCAACTTGTGTTTAAACCTAACGCCAAGTTAAAAAGATAGTTCTGTAGGACCTGGTGACGGGCGAGATCCGCATCCCCACCGAATTCCGAAAGAATGTCTGGGCATGATATTCAGATCTGCCACGCCCTCACGGGAAGGACATTTGCGGTGGGTATTCGTCTCTCTTACCCCCAACATAACGATAGGTCAGTTGCTTAAAAAATGCTTTTGTGAAAAGTGACCAATGTCTTGTGACGTGTTATGTGGTTACGGAACGAGATGTCCGGATTCTTGTCCAGTTCGGAGATCTTGCGAAGTAACATGTATGCATGCTGTCTTCAGTATTGATGTCTTAGGGCATCCGTTCTCCATGACAGCCATATCTAAAATCTAGATAGACGCCAGCCATTTGCAGCCTAAAATAATTATTGTCTCTAAAAACTAAATATGAGGTTAGGCATAGAAGAAGGCCTGCATAAATAAAAGCGGCAACTACTAATTCAGCATGCTGAGAATTACATAAGATGGTGATGTGGGAACCCTTCGGGAATCGCTCGTCCCATCTTCACGTAAAACAGCACGCAACCGTATAGTCATAATCTCACTAGGTATGGTCTTTTCTTTACAACATTTTGGTTAAATATTAGAGTGGGTCCCTTTCGACCACTACTCTTCTCCCGCTTTAAGCAGTGGCGACATTTTCCTGTGACTGAGGCCCGCGCGAGTGATGACGGTCCACGCGAGGATAATTTTCTTTCTTTTCAGCTTAGAGGTATAATAGCTTATATTAAGTTAATTAGTTTAATCTCGTGTACGGGAGCCTCCCTTGCGGGGATACCTCTGCGGACCTACGAGTCTGTGTGGTACCTCCGGGAGCCCCGCGTTTAAAAGTTCATCAGGCTGTCTTGTATTTTCGTATGCTCATTATTTTTATCTAGCATACTTGACAGTCTGTTTAGGTAAAACTATTGTATAGACTTATTTTAATTAGGTAACCAATCAAATCTTGTAAGTCCATAGATCACGAAATTGCTATGGACAGGCATACTGGTGACACACATTCTTGGGATGGGACTGTTGTGTTTAATGTTCACGACGATGGTCGCACAGCCCCACCGGAACGATTGAGTTCCACCAGCCTTAGGAGCCGGTCTTTGTTACCCGTAGTGCAGTATCGTACAGGATCCATCACCCCGAGACTGGAAGCTAACCAGCATCATCATTCGTCGTGCACTTGCGGCGTGGCGAGTCGACACAGGAACGGCTCGACACTACCCCGCGAGTTACATTTGGTTGAAGCGCAGAAGAAGCAATGACAGCATTGGGGTTTGCCATTCTTTGGCTGGCGCTTCTTCTTGCGGATCCATGATGCTGAATGCTGACTGCAGTCCGTGTCACCATTGCTGCTGCTGGTTGTAGTGGGTGATGCTGTCAGGACATGTGAATTGCATATCACCAAGGGGCACCGGGTATTAAGTGCCATGGTGGTGGGTCATGGTGCTTGTATAAATGTTGTTTCAGTGGAGGTGTCACAACCAACCACTGCCGTTTTACATAGGAAAGAAGGTTTGTTAGATTTTGGGGTCACAACCTCCTGCAGAGGGAGATGTCAGTGACGTGGATGCAATGTGCACCATTGGTACCAACATATATGAAGCCGGGTGTGTGTGAGTGCATACTGTCATGGAAGAGTGTTTTGTCATGTTGGCCACCTGATGTTGTTGTCTGGAGGCCACAGTTGAGCTGGGTTGTGAGAGTGGACACCAAAGTGACTCTGTAATCGGTGCCCATTCTAGTTTAATGGGGCCTCAGGCTGCAGTGTAAGTCAGTCAGCGGTAGGAGTTGTAGATGGAGGGCGATTCGGATATCGCTCCTTCCAGTGGCCTGGCTGACAACATCCAAAAACATGTGTTTGGTGGCTGTGTAGGCATTACCATGTTTGTTGCTGGGCGTGTTGTTGATTGTGTCGCGACTATGGTGCTGAGTGTGGTGACTAAGTTGGTGATTGCGGAGATCTGTTTTGTTATCTCTTCTAACCTACCATGCATATTCTGACGATTGTTGTTATTGTGCTGGTTCCCGCATCTTGGGGCGTTGTTGTGACCTCCATGATGGTATTGGCCACGCCCTCTTCCTTTGTACTCGTGATTCTGACTGGTGGGTTGTTCTGATTGTGTTTGCGGGTCAGTTCCTGATGTGGATGCTGATGCAATAGCGTTGTCGGTGGTGATTAGGAGGTTTGCATCGTTCACTTCGTTTATTTGATGTAATTGACGGCGATTGGTTTTCTCTCGCTCCAAGAAATTCTCGATCCGAACCACGCTTGCCGTTAAGGTTTGTAGACTACCGTGTTTGATGAGGAAAAACTTTTCCTTTAGGGCGGGTTCTCTGCTTAATGCGTCGATGAAAGTGTCCAGATGCAGTTGTGTAACTGCCTCGTGATTCGTGTTGGAGTAGCCTCGAGTAACTAGTCGCCAAATACGACTAGCTAATTCCGGTAATGTCTCCCCGGCCCATCTACACATGTTTTTGAGCTGTAGACGACTTGTTTCACTGAGGGCCGTGTACCCGAATCTCTCTGACAACACGCTTTCCAGTTCCATGTAGGTTGCCGTGAGATCTGATCCTAAATCTGTCAGGACTTGTAGAGTTTTTCCCAACAGTTTTGCGGCCAGATACTCTCCCATCTGTTGATCTGTCCACCGATTTGTACAACTAATTATTTTGAATTGGCACTTATAATTAGCCCAGTCATTCTCCCCGCTGAATTCGGGAGGGAGAACGATCCAGTCATGGCCATGATATGGAGTTATGGGTGCGAATCCAGATGGTGGTGCTGGGGAGAATAGCGTGAACGCGGATACTGGTCTGCGTGTTGGTAGTGAGGGTGTGGTGGGCTCTAAGACCGCAAGCAGTCACCATACCATGTTAGATGGAGATTTGCATCTCATCCATCACCCGTGTGTTACAGAACTAACATTTTACCTGTCATTGGGGGTATGTTCCAGAATGCCCAGATATGCATAATATAATTTCTTTTTGCAGTGCTTCCTACCAGATATAATGTTGCTGTATAGCATAGCCTAGCGTACTGCATCCTAGAGCTTTTATATAAACAAAACAAAATAACTAGGATGGCTACTTGCCATATACATAACTAGCTAGTACTGTACTAACAGTATATCACGTCATAGGACCTTGCGGTGCTTGTTAGTTGTTAGCACACAGAAATAAAGATAATATGTACAGTATGAAACAGAAAATATAAAAATGCGGTCTTGCGACCTGGAAGGTACCTATTAGTCATCGGTACCTAATACGGAATTCATAAATAGCACAATAGTATAGTTACTTGAGTACATATTTGTCATCGGTACGGTAAGAGCTCATAAATCACTGTAGTTGATGCGCTACAGATGTGTAGCACAAGGTAGCATGATTCCGAAGTTGCTGGGAAGATTTCCGCGGACAGACTGTTGATGCGGCTCACTCTCAAGACGATCAAGAAGAATGGCTGTAGAGAGATGTCCATTAGATAGTCAAAATAACCAATACATGAATTTACACAGTAAATTATAAAGTGTCCGTCCGGCGACGGTAGTTTGAAAGTTGCCCATAACAAAGAGGGCTACAGTGGTAATTAAATGTTGCATGCACATAACTGGGTACACCGTGCGGGATACATCGCATAGCTCTTGCAGTGTACGAGGCAGAGTCCCACCAGACGGTGGCCTAAATGTTAATTAAACACACGACATGCTGCGCGGAAGCTTGATACCACTTTTCAGCATGGTCCGGAAGATCTGGCGAGTTATCCACCAAGAATCACAGTGGCTCTACATCTTGTAGAATTTATGTTGGGGCCACAAGGCCCATCCGCAGGGAAGCTCCTCTGTAAGTTGTTCCGGATAGGGTGTCCTTCATATTTATTTAGTTGCCCTCAGATGGCCATCCAAGGGCCTACAAAAACTTGTGATTGTCGATAAAAGCTTGCGGACCAGCGCAGGAGATTTGAATTCCGATAGGCACTGCTGTGGTGTAAGGTACCACTGTCAGTAAGCAGTTAGCTCACGTCTAGCACTGTGCTGGTCCGGCAACCTTGTTGTCGGCTGTTCCTCGCCAAAGTGCTCTCGATTCTTGATTTCTTGCTCCTTTTATACTACTCGTGACGTCAGAGGCTGAATGCCCCAACCAATCAGTGGGCGAGCAGTAGCCAATCAGCGTGCATCCTAAATGGGTGATGTGGCGATCACGTGATCAGCGCATTCCTTATTCACTTAATACATACACGCAATTACGACGTCCAAGCAATATTTTGAAAATAATTTTAGTGAGCTATTTATGGATAACTCGGCCATTTCTGGTCCGATTTTAAAGAGGTAAACGGTTTTGAAATCCTCGTTTCATTCTGATCCTGTTCGAACGACGGGAAAGGAGTGAGTTGAAGAAATCACAAGTACCAACTCGGTACACTGTAAGTATTTACTCTCTTCCAATACTGACTAGTGTTGCCAGGGAAGCTATGACACACGCACATGCGGGCTATGCGTTCTTACGGACTAAGCCATTTTATAGAATCATATGGCTTTATACATGCGTACATTCTACCCAGGGGTGGGGGTAGGGGCATGCTTGGAACGTATCCGGAATGGTCATCCAGTACCCAGCTTAGCTGGGATGGTCCGTAACCATCCGGCCAATCCGCGCTACACCTATCATACCTAAGCTATGAAGCCAGAATTAAAATACTCAATTTACCAGCTTTGGCATATCGAAGAAAAAAGGGTGATATGATAGAGATCTACAAAATTCTAGCTAAAATATATGACCCAGAAATCTGTGAATTTTTTCAGTTAAAAGAAAATCTTATAACTAAAGGTCATAGTCTAAAATTATATAAACCAAGAGCAAGACTCCACTTGCAAAAATACTCTTTCAAACATCGAGTTATAGACTCATGGAATAGCCTACCACAACATGTAGTTGAAGCCCAAACAATCTTATCTTTTGAATTTAGGCTGGATAAGTTATCGAAGACTCAACCGTTATTCTATGATCACCTCGCAGCTGATATAAAGCCTGATTGGTATCAGACCAACTATTAAAAACAGTACACTAACTAATACCCTCAGATAAATTTTTTTTAAACCTGTCATAACAGGCTGATAAGCCTTCTAACAGGTTATAGATTATGATTGATTGATTCTTTGTCATAACGAACCAGCGCCTTTTGGGGACAGATTGTAGTTCTTTAAAATGTGGGCTCGTGTGATGACTTGCCTGAAAGAGTTGCCATCATTTGATTACAATTTCCTATTTCTCATAACAAATGAGTTGTATTATGCTAACACTTGAGGTTAATAACCACTCAATAATGGACCAACGGTGACCGTTATAGACAGGTGCATATAAATTCCACTCTGAATTTACAGGAACCTGATTACGGAGGAATTGTATATGCCAGTGAAACTTACTTAACTTGACAACATTTTTCAACCACATTGTTTTCAAAATGATCAGTGGAATTGTCAATAAAGTCAAAATCGGTATTGTTGTATATTTTTACAACTATATAGGAAGGTAGTCCAACTATTTTAAAAATATTTAGCCAGGTCCATATTCGCCATCGCAAAAAATTGACTGATTTTATTAAAACAATGTTGATGCATCTAAATATCTAAATATGCTTGATAATTTGAAAACCATTTGACTGAAATTTGTTACCAACTAAGATATTCAAGCTTCAATCTGTTTCCAAAATATTCTATGATTTTCACATTTATGCATCGTTTCATGGCAGTAAAAACTTTAAGCCATCGTTTTTTTTATTAATAATCATGAGGTATCTTACTACAATAAACCTATATGCCAAATGAGTGCAATGGGGTGGGTGGCCGAAGTAAATATAATAGTATATTACAGACTATTTTGAAGATGATTTCGTCGAATCATCGACATCTAATTTACATATTTCGCTGAGAATTCCATGTTATTTAAAACACATATGCCTGTCTATGCATGCCCCAAATTCCGATGAAAAATCTCAACTAGGTCTTATGCCAGTCCTGCAAGCATCTCTAGAGAGGAATAGATATCTTTCCAGTTCTGGTGGCCATACTTCTTAATAAATTCCTCCAAATATGGAGCACCTCCTATCAGGAGTAGAAAGTTCATGTTGTGAGTGAATATAGATAATAAATAATTAGTCGCACAGGCATGTCAATATCCGAGGCAGCGGAGACAAGGTTAAATCATAATCATGCAACCACTTCGATAACCAAGGCAGCAGAGGTAAAAGATTTTCAGTTTGAATATATTTATATAGCAAATGATTGAATGGGATGCCTTAGTTCAAAGATATGAGTAGAATAAATGTTAAGTGAGTGTCTATTAGTTAACTGCTAAAAGGTTCTTGAATTAATTTGATCAAACTAGATATGGTTTATGCCCAATGTACGTGGACTGCTGGACCTGTCATAGCTACAGGGCTGGTTGAATTGTTGGCTAGCAGACACCACCCCTCTCTCTCTCTCTCTCTCTCTCTCTCTCTCTCTCTCTCTCTCTCTATGCAGCTTGAAGAGTAAGGGACATGATATCTGTTCCAGCTTCATATGCAGTACACATACACATAAATATATATGTATATCTGTCTGTCTGTCTGTCTGTCTGTCTGTACGAATACTAGGCAAAATGCTAAGTAGACATCACACCTAGGTGCGGGCCCCGTAAACATGGCTGGGGTTCACAGTCCGCATAGATTAAAATTCTCCATTGATCCATTTAAAAACTGTATGTACACTATTTACATCATCTCGTTCGGTCTTAGAATGTCATCTCACGGATGTAGGTTTTAAATATCTCTACATCTGTGGCAGTGATTGTTTCTTCAGCCAGGTTGTTCCATATTGGTACAGTTCTTGGTAGAAATGAGCTATGGTACTGGCTAACTGTTGTCTGATATGGATGTAGCTTCAGTGGGTGACTGTGTCTGGTGTAGTATTTACTTTGGCCCACTTAGGATGGTAGTCTGTTGGTATAGCTACATGCCCATGCAGGATCTTGACATGAAGATGACATTGGCCTTCATTCGCCATTGTGTAAGGTTTTCCCATCACAGTCAGTTCATCATTGCTGAGACACTCTCCCTCGGATAGAGGTACACTGGGCGACCTAGTACAAACCTTGCAGCCTTCCTTTGTATGGATTCAAGTTGGATTTTTAGGTCACATGTTGGTGGATCCCAGATTGTTGAAGCGTATTCAATTTTTGTTATGACCAGCGATTGGTAGGCACGTTCTTTGATGGATATTGGGCATGATCTTAGATTTCTTGTTAGGAATCCAAGCACTCGGTTTGCAGATGATGTTGATTTAGATATCTGATTGTGCCATTTTAGGTTGTGTGTTAGTTGGACACCAAGGTCTAGCGCAGATTTACATTCCTCCAACATTTCCCCACTGATCGTGTGGTGTGTGGTGAGGCATGATCTTCGTTGGGTGAGTTTGATGATATTACACTTGGATATGTTGAATTTCATCTGCCATGTTTCCGTTCAGACCATAAGTTTATATAGGTCTGATTGGAGAAGGCGCTGCTCCTCTTCAGTATGTATGGTCAAATATACAAGGCAGTCATCAGCAAATAGCCGGATCATGGAATTGAGGTTGTTTGCTAGGTCGTTGACGTGGACTAAAAAGAGGATTGGGCCTAAAACAGATCATTGTGGCACTCCTGACAGGGCTTTTGTTGTCTCAGAGCAGACACCTTCTATGACAACCTTTTGCTGTCTTTCACTGAGGAATGATGTTATCCATCCCAGAATGTTGCCTTGTATTCCGTAAGGGTGTAATTTCAGTAGTAGGCATTGGTGCAGTACCTTATCAAAAGCTTTTGCAAAGTCCAGTACTGCTATGTCTCCCTGTCTGCGTTGTTCCAAGGCGTGTGTGAGGTCGTGGGTTGTCAAAATTAGTTGTTTTTCACAACTTTTGTTTTTCGCCGGAAGCCATGTTGATTTGGATGGAGTATATTGTTTTTGTCCATGTGCAGCATTATTTGGCTGGCTATGATATGCTCCATCACCTTGCATGTCACTAATGTTAGCGACACTGGCCTATAATTTTAAGCTGTTGTTCTGTGACCTTTCTTAAATATCAGTGTACATTTGGCTGCATCCAGTCTGTTGGTATAGTTGAATAATTCAGAGTCTGCTGGAAGAGGGAGGCAAGGATTGGTGCAGTTTTACTTGATGTGTTTTTCAGTATTCTTGATGGTATATTGTCTGGACCTGATGCTTTTGATGGGCTAAGGCGCTGTAGAGCCTTCTCTACACCAAGTGATGTTGTGTTTATGTTGTGAATGGTATTATATGGTGATGGCGGTAAGGTTGGTATCGAGCTGATATTTTCTTCAGTGAATACTGAGGTGAATTGTTCAATCAGCGCTCTAGCTTTTCCTTCTGGGTCAGTGATGAGTTAAGCAAAAGTTAAGCACCAGCAAAAACAATAGAACGTAGAAACATGATGGTACAACTAGGCTGCCATACTTTTTGTCCCCGCGTTAGCTGACATAATTCCAAGTACGAAATGCACATGCATGCATGACTTCACGCCGCTTGATGTCCGTGCGTGGCGGGAAACAGCACACGTGTTCAGTTATGTAAAAGTCCAGTTTGAGGTGTAGAACATTACATACAGATTTAGGCGACAAGATTAGGAATTTTGTGTTCATGACCGTGGTTTATTTGTACAGAGAGAATTAGCTCTTGATTGTGAACCGCTATGGCAAGACGAAGGTTAAGTGATCATGTGAAATGGCAAATCATAGGCATGCATACCACTGGTATGTCATGCAGAGAGATTGGCAGACAGCTGAACATTAACCATACTGTAATCAGTCGTTTGATTGCAAAACATGGGCAAACTAACGAGGTGAAGGACAGGCCTAGATCTGGAAGACCGAAGAAGACTACTGCCCATGATGATCGAGCCCTAGTACGCCTTGTTAGGAGATCTCCATTCACCAACAGCAGAGTGCTCAGCCAGCAATGGGAAACGTGAAATAGAGTGTCAATGTCTACCGTCAAAAGGAGACTGTATGCTGCTGGCATGAAAGCTAGGAGACCTGTCAGACGTCCTCTCCCCACTGCACACCACAAAGAGGAGCGTCTGAGGTGGTGCAACGAAAGAAGACACTGGAACATGAGATCCTGGAGACGGGTACACTGGTCCGATGAAAGTCGGTTCCTGCTTCATGCCACAGATGGTCGAACTCGTGTATGGAGGTCCAGACGCACGGCGTACGACCAACGTAACATCATGGAAGAAGTTCCATTTGGTGGAGGTTCCGTTATGATATGGGGGTGCATCTCATTTGATTGTAAGCTGGATCTGTTGACTGTACCTGGAACACTAAATGGACAAAGATATCAAGATTCCATACTGGATAGAGTTGTGGTCCCTCATTTTGTAAATCATGCACCTGGAACCCACCCTATATTCATGGATGACAACGCCCGACCACATCGTGCTAGAGCTGTGCATGAATACCTCCGCCAGAATGCCATCGAAACCCTACCATGGCCAGCAAGGAGCCCTGACATGAACCCTATTGAGCATATCTGGGACATTCTGGGAAACATGGTGAGAAGGAGGGATCCTCCTGTGCAGAACCTACAGGAATTAACAGACGCACTCCATCTTGAATGGCAACGAATACCACAATGGCGTATCAGTCGGTTGGTGACCAGCATGAGACGTCGTGTCCAGGCCGTCATCCAGGCACAAGGTGGATATACCCGGTATTAATAATGACAGTCTCAAACTCGTGCACAGATGTTAAACTTCGTTTTCAGACACCATTAATGACAATCTAGCCACGTGTGTCAACTGTAGGGCAATAGTTGTCAGTTGTGTCAACGTAACCATATTCAGGCCTCGTTTTCAAGTTCAAACAAAAACATACAGTGTTTCCCCACCATCATAATCAGCATTCCTCTAGTTGCATTATTACCTCTTGCACTAAGATGGATGGGTACATAAATGTGTATGCTATTGCTTTCTTCATAGCACATGAATATACCCTCGCATGTGCGTAAAAATAGGGTGGTGCTTAACTTTTGCACAGGTGTATATATATATAAATGTACATAGTAATGTGTAGAAATATTGTTGATGTGCCCAAGATCTAGTAGTTTCTGGTTAGATTAGGTCATCTAGTCGTTGATATGTAGGTTCACGCAGCTGATGCGGTTCTCCTATGTAGGAGGTTAAGATTAATTACAGTTACAAGTGCTCCTACAACAGGAGGAATATACAGAGCAAGAAGAAAATAAGTATTTTTCACGAAATAAGGATTAAACCTTGTAAATACGATTATCTATGTTTTTAATCTCTGAAATATTTTAATAAGCAATGTTATCAATCTATGCTGCTTTTTTCGTCAGACTAAGAAAGTGGTAAAGCTAAATAAAAAAAATAAACCAGTAGTTACCGGTTTTTGTGATGGTTAAGTAATATGAAATTAATGTCACACCTGGCAGACATTCTGAATATTGCTATATCCTTATTCCCTCACGAAAAGTGGCAACTCGCGTTATGGCGAAAAAAGCATCATAGAAGTATTGCCTTCCCAGATAACATGTAGCCCTGATAACATGTAAATGTTTTGGATAATAAGAAATCGATTGATGTAATTTATCTTGATTTTAAGAAGGCTTTTGACTGTACCACACGAGCGATTGGTAATCAAGTTAAAAGCATATGGTATCTCAGGGAAACTCCTAGAATGGATTAAGTCATTTCTAATAGGAAGAAAGCAGAGTAGTCACTTGTGGTTAATGGAGCAGCCACAGATAATCAGATTGGGCCAGGGTCGTAAGCGGTGTCCCACAGGGCAGTGTACATGGCCCACTACTGTTTGTAATATACGTAAATGACATGCCAAGAAACATAAAATCCAGCCTGTCTTTTCGCAGATGATACTAAACTGTTCAACTCAATAACTGATGCGAGTGATTGTGAAATCCTGCACAATGATCTAGGGGCCATTCAAAACTGGTCCCAAAATTGGCAATTAATGTTTAACACAAACAAAAGCTCAGTTGTGCACATTGGCCCCAAGCCAAGTGCCACTAATTTTAAGTACAAACTCCTTGATAATGATATAACAGTAGCCCTAAAGGAGGAGAGCGAGGTCAATGACCTGGGTATAATAATCGATTCAAACGTAACATTTGAAACCCATATAAATAACATCATATCAAAAGCCAACAGAATGACAGGGCTTATATGGAGAACGTTTCATTCCATTACTACAGATATTTTTAAGATGCTGTACTAAAGTTTAATACGCCCTCATCTGGAGTATGCTGGTCCAGTTTGGTCCCCACACACATGGAAATTTGCCGAACAATTAGAAAAAGTCCAGAAACGAGCCACTAAAATGGTACCAGCTTTATAGAACATGTCCAATGAAAATCGTCATCGAAATCTAAACTTACCAACCTTAATCTATAGAAGAATACGAGGCGATCTCATAAATGTTTTTAAGTATCTTAATAATATCTACTCAGTAAATCCCAGTAAACTATTCACATTAAATCAAGATGACAGAACACGTGGCCACAAATTCAAACTTAGAAAAACTAGAGCGAATACTAACAGTAGACTGAATTTTTTCTCCAACAGAATCATAGACTGGTGGAATACATTACCGGAAACAGTCGTTGACGCGCCTACCATAAACACCTTCAAAGCTAGACTAGACAAAATCTATGTAACGCACCCAGTGTACTACAACTATAGAGCATTCGATAAGCCAAATCACCCGAAAATCACCATACATTAATAATTGATAATTATAGTTTATACACAAGCTGATAATAGGATGTAAAAGTCCTGGTAAGCTGTATACTTGTAAGCTGTATATTTTATGCTATGTAGATGCTGGGCCAACATTGGTAACAGGTTGGAAGATCGCAGTTGGCATTACAATGTTGGCCCAACGTTGGCTGTATCACTTGTCTGCCAACGTTGGGCCAGCATTGGAAATTTCCCATTAAATCAAACAAAATCAACATAATATTCAAATTTTATTGTTAAATTATGCTCTCTGGTTTGCTATTTGAAACATTTTCACAGATTTAGGCCCGTTGGCTCAATGTTGGCCCAATAATGTATTGCCAACATGGGGCCGATGAGCAAAATTACGTTGGCTCAACGTAGGGGTAAACATTTGCTTGCTATCAGGGAAGGTCAGTGATCCAAACTCTGGTATGTCATTTGAACTCTGTGGCAAGGCTTCATTTTCAAGCTATAGTGACATATCACACATATAATAATAATAATGATTTGTTTATATTTTGAAGGGTATGTAGTCAATCCGTACCCTAGCCAATCTGTACATGTTCTGTACCTTGGCATTGGTTAATCCATACCTTACTTTTGGAGAAACCGTAACTAATCTATTGGATATTCCGTGCCCATCTATTGGACATTCCGTACCCATCTATTGGACATTCTGTACCCGGTACAGAATATCCAATGGGTGGGCACGGCATTTCCAATAGGCTAGAGGCGAGTTCATTACCAATATAAAGGTATATGTGACCGGTACAGAATATCCAATAGGTTAGATAGGCCTATGGAATATCTAATATGATGCCTACGCAGCCATTCAATAATCAAAATTGCTAAAGAAAATATAATTATTGTCGCTGTAGAATATTCACAGAAAATAATGATCTTTAGTCCTTCAAAGATTAAAATTGCTAGAAAATGTAATTAAACTTACCCAATAATAACTTTTCCAAAAAAGTAACATGCCGAGCAATGATTTGATCAGAGATTGTATGATGTAGACCTTCGTCCTCCCGGGATTTTTTTCTGCGCTAAATTTTGAGTCAAATCTGATCAGTAGTGTACTATCTGAGATATTCGCATGGCGAGGGTAATTGTAATTAGTTGTAGATTAATTATGTCCGCAAGCCCGCCGTGCATTGTATAAACGTTTCGTACTGCCATAGCCATAATTGGTTGATCAGTCATTCATTCCTACTATTACCCTAACATCTAGGTCACATTATCTAGTAACCAGATGACAATTTCTGGAGTGCTGGCTGCTTGGATGGCTTCTCAGCATTGTTTCAATCACAATCACCCTACTCCCAAAAATTCTATTAAAATGTAACCTAATTCTGTGGTATTGCGGATTGCCTATTAATTAAATAACAGGTTTATTTTTTTCTCCTAATCTTGATTTTGTAGAAGTAAATGTTAGAATCTCAATTGTTTATGCATTTTGATGAATTCCATGAATTATTTCCTTTATTTGAACTGTATT
This sequence comes from Chaetoderma sp. LZ-2023a, assembly GCA_034401795.1. Taxonomy (NCBI): domain Eukaryota; kingdom Metazoa; phylum Mollusca; class Caudofoveata; order Chaetodermatida; family Chaetodermatidae; genus Chaetoderma; species Chaetoderma sp. LZ-2023a. Next base: position 69,364,058 of record CM067372.1, read on the forward strand.
TTTGTTCAAGGGGTAGTCTGAGCATTTCCCAAAGTGGTCCCATTTTAAATGCGGCTCTAACTTATCAGTGTTTTGTAATAAAACAGCTTCTGTGCCCCTACTGTAACCCAAGGACACTAAGCAAATGTGGAATGCATGATTTATTTCATTTATTGGCATTTTAGGCATTTAGTATGCTATTTTGCGCATTGCCATGGAGTTCGGCAACTTTGACTTGCCAGATAGCTTGTAAATCGTGATGGGGCTTCCAAACTTTATTGCCAGATACTAACAAAAGTATAAGTTTTAACTAAATGCCATGGAGTTTGGTTGGCCCATCATAGAGTAGACATTGGACCAACATTGGCAGATCGCAGTTGGAATTACAACGTTGGTCCAATGTTGGCTGTATCACTTGTTTGCCAACGTTGGGGCAACATATGAAATTTCACAGTAAATCAAACAAAATCAACATAATATTCACAGGCCCTTTTAGTTTTTAAATTGTTAATTTATGCTTTCTGGTGTGCTATTTTAAATATCTTTATAGATTTATGCCCGTTGGCTCATGTCGGCCCAATATCATATTACGTTAATAATAACGTACTGGCCGTGTCGGCCTATTGTTCGCGAGTTGGCCCAGGGAAATGGGTGGCTCTTACCCTGCTAGATTAATGCCTATTGGCTCCATTGTGAGGAGCTGGTGTATCCAGTGGCATTCATTTTGTCTCCTCTATTTTATGGAAGTTTCATCTTCAGGGTCTGATGACAAGACCTGGGTAATTCTGAAGTTCATGTCATTCCTAGAATGGCCAGCCAGGTCTGTTGAAATGTCTGGATTCTTGGGTATCGTATATCTCATTATTGTAGAGATTCGTGATAGAACGTAAGTGTTCTTGGATGCGGACTTTGAAAGTGTGTAGTGTCTCCCACGTATTGTTTGTTGCATCTGTCACAGGTTAGAAGGTATACTATGTTTCTAGTTTGACATTTGCCTATTATCTTGGACCTGTAGGATAGCTTTCTGTGGGAGCTAGAGAAGAATCTGTCCTGCATTTTGAGGCATATGTTGCAGTTTTTTGTTTTGCAAGGGAGTAGCGGGTTTCTATGTGTCTTGGTCATCGAAGGTAGCTTTGCTGTTCTTGGCGATGTGGTCCAAGACAGACTGTGTCAGATTTTGTTTGAACACTGACACGGGATGCCCATTCTTTTTTTAAATCTCCATCCTCTGTGTCTGGGCTCCACAATATCTTGGTGCGTAGCATGGTGGGGCATGAACTGTTAGAAATTGATTGTTCCAGTTTTTCTAACTGAAACTCAACCTTTGTTAGCTTACAGACTGCGTTTCTCCACAGTCTATATGATCCCAGATGTTGGTCTTGGATCAACAGTTTCTGATACGTGGGCCCACTGCTGGACTATGTGTCCATATGGGCTGTTGTGGGAGCGCTCTCATCCTCGATTCTTCTCTTCTGGGCCCTCTCTCTGGCCGCCAATTTTGGGTCAACAGTTGGTGACCCTGCCTCCCCTGTCGGTGGTATGGTGGGTCCTAGTTTCTTGGCGGTGACGTCCGTTGTGGACAGTGCCAGTGGCATATCCGCATCCACTAAGTTTAATCTCAGTGCCGAAATAGACGGAAGAATCACTATCTCCTTCTCCCTTGGCAACTGGTTGCTAGGCTGGCTCATTGTGGAATATAAACTTTGTTAACAACCTAATAAGGATTTGACAGCAAACCAAGAATGGTTGAAGTAAAAAGCCTGACGCTTGGAATCAGTTGTGAATCCAGAAGTCTGAATGGTCTGAAGCTGATTTTTCAGCCCCTTTTATACCCTCCTGGGTTTAGCCTGGGTTATTACACCACAAAAACATCCATTACCGTTCAATCACTACTTGCTAAATCAATTATCTGCATTTTGCTATCAGAATAAGATTTTTATGCCTGCATACCCACCTCCCCACGCCTAATCCTATTACTATGGACCCTCTACCAGGCTACTGGTTGAGTCCCCTCTCCAGCCTATCATCAAGTATAGACTGGCACCAGTCTATACTCACCTCATAGTGACACTTGTCGCTAAGCACGCTTGCGCATGCGCATTAGAGCCCGACTAGGAAACAGATTCACTTTTCAATTATTCTGCTAGCAGAATAGTTGACCAAAAATATTTATATAAGTTTTTTGTGTTTTTCACTGTGACAGTGATACCCGTTGACTTGATATCTTGAAATCGATAGCGTTTCGTTCTTATTCTTCCTCTCATGATGCCTAATATGAAGTCAATCCTCCCTAAGTTACGTCTAGGAAGTATAGTTGTGTTTAAGATGGTATCTTATAGACGTATTTTATATATTACCGGTTTTCGTGAAGATCGTTTTGCTTCTTGGTATCTTGATTATTATGCCTATCCTACGCCATCATCATCATTAAAATGTCATGTCCACTTCTAGAGCCTGTAACGAAGTTATTGCTAGTACATTATAAGGATTAATATAAAATATCCATGGAAGGTTTCTTGTCAGAAATTTGACCTTTCCGGCCGTTAGGAACTGAATTTAAACAGGTGTCTCTTGCGTTCGATTTTGAGCGGTATGATTCATTGTTACGTTTTTAGGAGTCCGGAAAATTGTCAGATAAGACAAAGTGTTCATCGGCAAAATGTGATCGTCAGCACTCTGTCGAGTTCGCCGGGCACGTCTGTGCGAAGTGTACAACCTGTACACCAAATTCGATGCGTGGAATTTGTAACGGGTGGCCGGCTTCGGTAGTGAAAGTATATTTTAAAGATTTGTCGGTTTAACAATCGCTGCCCTCTGGTCGTCCTTCCCCATCCTCCGTTGCTAGCAAGGCAAAGGGTGTCTCCTTTGCTCATTCTTCTGTTCCGTTATCGGTAGCAACGGAGGGGGGAAACTCATCGGGTAATTCTGACGCCGTGATGGCGCTTTTTGCGAGGTTTGAGTCTTTTGCCTCGGTACTGACTAAATCTCTTGATGAGAGAATATCTTCTGCAATTAAGGAGGCCAAGATGCGAGAAAGCTCGTCGAGTGAGCAGGATAGCCCGAAGGCTAGCGGGCGTTCCCGCAAATGGTGGAAGCCGGCCCCTCTAACCTCAAGGCAGGTTTTAGTCTCACCTAAGCAGAAGTCAAGAGCATCCAAGCTCTTGAAGGTGTGCTCGAGTAGTGCACCAGATAAAACCCACATAAGACTTGAGGGTGACGGGCATAACCCTCAAGCAGTGGTGGCGTCGGCTGAAGCCGGCGTCCATAAGGCCAGTCCTTATGAGAATGCCAGTTTTACGGTGGTTCCGATAGTTAAGGTTGTTTCAAGATCGCCTGTTTCTAAGGGTTCGATCCCTAGTCTTGCTAGTTCCGGTTCCGTTGTGGTGGACTCGGGTCTTTTGGACTCGGGTTTACTTCCGTTTTCCGCATCTCAGTCTTTTTCCGTCCGAACTTCCGGTCTAGCAAGACATCCGGGTCTGCAAGATCCGGTTCCTTCTTCTGTGGCTTCCGTTTCCGGTAGGACTTCCGGTTTAGTTGGTGATCCAGGTCGGCAAGATCCGGTTACCACTTCCGTTCCGGCCACTTCCGGTCTGGCTTCCGTTTATGTAGGACATCCGGGTCCTAGAGATCCGGTAGTTGCTTCCGTTTCCGGTTCTGTTAGCGCTTCCGGATATCCGGAGTCTGAGGACTCTTTTTATTTGTCGAATTCCGGTAGAGGCGTTTCCGTTTCCGGTTTGGACGCTAGTCGGTACACTTCCGCTTCCGGTCTTAGGGGTGTACTTCCGGGTCGTCCAGACCTGGATAGACTTCCGATTTCCGTTTCCGGTTGGGAGGCAGCTTCCGGTTTAGCGAGAGAACAAGATTCTCTAGGTCCAGTTAGGTGTTTAGATGATAGGAGCTTTGATTATGATCCAGAAATTTCTCAAAGGTTTTCTCAGGATTCTGTAGCTTCTAACTATGAGTCTTTCCTTCCTTCAAAGGTCATTGATGTGGATTTATCTTCTCAATCTTCTGCTTCCTTTCGTGATGCTGTTGTTAATCCAGTTTTTTCTAGGTCTTCTTCCTTTTCCTCTTCTTCTCTCTCGTCGAAAGACTTCTCCTCTTCTCATGTGTCTAACTCTTCTCCTCTTTTTAAATCTTCCCTTCCTCCTCCTCCAGGGTTTTCTCGTCTTCCTTCTGCGATTCATTCTTCTTCTTCCTCTCAGGATTAGTTGGATCATTCTTTGGTTTCTTCTCAATCATCTTTGTCTCCTCCTTCCTCAGTTGCTTCTTCTCCATCTTTTGATCATCTAGATCCGATTGTTTCTGTGGTTCTGTCTCCTGAGCTGGAATTTCAAATTGTAGATTCAGGGTTAGATTTTTCTTTGTTTTCCGTGGTTAGAGATTCGTCATTAGATCGATCTTTTGTTTCTGCTCGATTATCTATTCTTTCGAGATTTTCGACTAGTTCATTGGTTCTTCCTTCTTCATCTGCTAGTCAGGATCTGGGTAGAGATTCTTTTTCCTCCTCTCATGTTTCTTCTTTTCATGATTCGGTCAGTAGACCTTCCTCTCCTGTGTGTTCTAGGGCAGGTGATTCTTTAGTATCAGGAGACTCCTCAATTCTTATTTCTTCTTCTTCTCCTCCTCCTCTTTCTTCTGCTCCTAAGTCAGTCAGGGCCATGGATCTGAAGAGGTTTTGCCCAGTTAGAGCTTCTTCGGAAGACTGGTCCATGGCTCACAGATGGATTGCTTCTTCTCTTTCTCTTCCTCTTAAGGAGGAATTCGCTTTGGATCCTCCTTCTTTCGGATCCGCTCTTTCTACTGCTGATCCTTCTTCATCTTCCCATCAAGTTCTTCCTATTGACAATTTAGTGGTCGACATGTTAGATTTCTTCGTTAATGACTCGTTTAACTCTGAATTTTCTCTGGTTTCCAAGTATGACTCGCCTGTTCAAATTCCTAAGGAGGATTTTTTGAAGGTTGCTTCTACTCAGTCTCTTTCTGGTCCTGTTTGGGAGGTTCTTTCGTCTCAGTTGAAGGATGCTGCTAAGTCTGATTTTTCTTCTGATCTGTTTAAATGGGAGTCTGTTTGTAGGTCTCAGATTAAGTCTGCTAATTATCTTGCTCTGCTGTCTGAGGCCGTTCTTAAGGCTGAGGAACGGGGTGAACAGATTCCTTTGGCTGTCTTTCGTTCTCTGGCTGATTTGTCCCTTGGTTCTCTTAACTCTGTTTGTAAGTCTTTGGGGTTTATTACTTCTAAACGCCGGTCTAGGAAACTCTCTGAGGTTAGGATTTCTGGTGCGTTGGAACAGAATCTTGTGGTTGCGTCTCCTTTCGGTACTGATCTTTTTGGAGAGTCAGCTCCTAATTTAATTAGGGCAAAATCTGAGCGCTTGAAGGCCTCTAGGGAGCTTCAAGCTCAGATTTCGTGTTCCAAATCTTCCTTGAAAAGAGATGTTTCTGTTAGAAGCCCTAATTCTTCCCCTAGGAGAAAGAGTCTCAAACCTGATCAGTATGGAGCTTATCCCTCTAGGGTCGTTCATAACTCTAATTTGTCTTCGTCTGATCGTCGGGATCGATCTTCGGAGGAGGATCGGTTCGATTCTATTTCCTACCATCGTTCGAGGTCGGTAGGGAGGCAGTCTCCTTCGTCTTGGGCGAGGGGGGGGGGGGGTCAGACCCCTTCTCGCCGTGCTTCTAGATCCAGAGGAAGGTTTTCTTTTAGAGGTTTTCAAGGAAAGAGAGTTTGAAGTTTTGGACAGTTCCCGGGTAGGTCCTTCTTTCTCCCAGTCCTCCTCTTCATCCTCTCCCTCTGGAGCAAGCAGTTCAGTGCTGTTTTCCCAACGTGCCAGTAGGAGGGCGCCTTTCTCTGTTTTGGGAGAAATGGCAAGCCCTCATTCAGGACTCCTGGCTAGTTTCTCAGATACGTTGGGGTTATGCTCCATCATGGATCCGTCATCCTCCTCTTCTCTCCCTTTTCCCAGTTTGGACTCCAGTTCCATCCAATCCGGAGAAACTGGTGGCTTTGGAAGAGGAGTTGGATTCCATGATTGTAAAGAGGGCTATAGAGGAAGTTCCCCATTGGCGAGTAGACCCGGGCTACTACTCGATAGTCTTTTTAGTTCCAAAGAAAACAGGAGGTTGGCGTCCAATCATAAACCTGAAAAAGTTAAATCGGATGATTCTCACCCCAAAATTCAAGATGGAGACGATTTCCCAGATCATTTCCAGTCTGGATCAGGGAATGTGGACGTCTTCCATAGATCTAAAGGACACTTACTTCCATGTTCTTATTCACCCTGTCTTCAGAAAGTTCCTGAGGTTTGCCTACAAGGATCGGGTGTGGCAGTTCCGCGCCATGCCCTTCGGCCTGACCACGGCTCCTTTCCTTTTTACCCATATAGTTTCAGCCGTGGCAGGAATTTTACACCGTCGTTCTATCCATCTTCATGTGTATATAGACGACTGGTTGGTAAAAGCAAGGTCTTCCTCAATTCTCGAAGGTATTCTGCCAGAGGTTTGCAGTCTGGCTTGCGATCTAGGGTGGATCGTAAATCTAGAGAAATCAAGCCTAGTTCCTTCACAAATCTTTACTCATCTAGGTGTTTCTTTCAACCTGGCCCGGGGCCTAGTCTTCCCCTCAGATCCAAGGATAGAGGCTTTATCAGTGGCAATGGAAATCCTCGCTTCTTATCCAGTGGTAAGAGCAAGATTCTTTTTAAGAGTAATAGGTCTGATGGTCAGTGTAGAGAAGGTGGTTCCTTGGGCGGCACTGATGAGGAGACCCTTCCAGATGTATTTAATGTCCCTTTGGAAGCAGTCAGTCCACTCTATCTACCATCAGATTCCCATCAGAGAACATTTGATCCCTCATCTAGACTTTTGGAAAGACCGTTCTCTGCTTCTGATGGGTGTTCCACTGGTAAAGCCCCCTCCTCAGGCAATTATATTTACGGATGCTTCTCAGGAGGGTTGGGGAGCAGTCTGGGACTCCCTGTCGGTTTCCGGCCTTTGGTCCCTGGAGGAGTCATCAGCCTACATCAACGTTCTGGAGTTGTGGGCTGTCAAGAAGGCTCTCCTTTCTTGGTCAGATCTGGTGATAGGCCTCAAAGTCTCAATTCGGTCGGACAATTCGACAGTGGTATCTTATATCAACAGGCAGGGAGGTACACGGTCGTCTCTCGAAGTGTGGAATCTTCTCTTGTGGTGCCGCAAGAGGCAGATTCTTCTAGTGTCCTCACATGTCCCAGGCAGTCTGAATTTTCTGGCGGATCAACTGTCACGTCCCAGCAAGTTTGCCCACACGGAGTGGCAGTTAAAGAAGTCGGTTGTCAGAGCGATCTTCAATCTTATGGATCGTCCTCTAGTAGATCTGTTCGCGACCTCTGAATGCCCAGATCTCCTCTTACATGTCTCCTTTTCCGGACGGTCAAGCCCTGGCGGTAGATGCCCTGTCTCAGTTCTGGGCAGGGATGTTCGCTTATGCCTTCCCTCCTACTATTCTGATCCCGTTAGTGTTGAAGAAGGTCAAGGACCAAGTTTGCGAGATTCTTCTAATAGCTCCCTTTTGGCCCAAGAGGATTTGGTTTGTAGACCTTCTAGATCTTCTGGTAGACTTTCCTCGTCTTCTTCCAGTATCTCAGAACCTTCTATCTCAAGTAAGAGGTCGTTGTGTCCATCCAAATCCAGAAATATTCAATCTGTGCGTTTGGAGAATCTCGAGTCTCAAAGCATCCAGGATAAGGTTTCTTCAAGATCTCAGGAAATTATTGACTCTGCCAGAAGGGAATCAACCCGTCGAGTTTACAAGGGTCGTCGTAAAATTTTTGGTAAATGGTGTTCAGACCAAGGTCTCGTGCCCGATTCTGTTTCTATACCACAAGTTTTAGATTTTTTAGCTTATCTGTTTGACTCGTTACAGTTGTCTGCTAATACGGTTAGGGGATATAGATTTTCTCTGGCATCTTCCCTTCCTTGTCTTCTGAATGCCGATGTCAAGGATACTAAGACTCTTAATAGTTTTATTAGAGGTCTAGGTAATATTCGTCCTCCGACTGCTAAGCCTTTACCTTCCTGGAATTTGGCTTTGGTTCTTCAAGTTTTGGCAGGTCGCCATTTTGAACCTATTTCTTCTATCAGTCTTAAGCTTTTAACTCTTAAGGCGGTTTTTCTGGTTGCTGCGGCTTCTGCTAGAAGACGTTCAGAGATTCATGCTCTTTCTGCGGAAAAGGATAGATTTATAGTTTCAGGGGACGGTTTGGTTTTATATCCAAGAAGGGATTTTTTTATCTAAAACACAGTCTAACCGTTTTCCTACTAGTCCTATTATTTTGAAATCTTTGTCGTCTTTTTCGCCTTCCGACAAATTTTGGTGTCCGGTTAGGGCTTTAAGAACTTATAAACAGTGAACCGATTTTAAAAGAGCAGATCCTTCTCATTTATGGGTTGCTTATGCGGAAGAATTATCCAAGCCGGTATCAAAGGCTACGATTGCCAGATGGCTTTGTGAGACGATTAAGCTTTGCTACGAAATAGCGTCTCCGGATCAAATTAATCTCGCCCATATTAAAGCCCATGACGTTAGGGGCATGTCTACTTCTTTCGCTCTTTTTGCCGGTTCATCTTTAGATGAGGTCATGCAGGTGGCAGGCTGGAAATCTGAATCTACTTTTACCTCATTTTATCTTAAAGACCAGAGTGCAGCAGCCTCCTTCTTTCGTAATATTACAATTTTAACTAAAAAAGCCGAAGACCATATACCAAGCACTTCCCACCGTTTTCGTTAGGACTGTGTGTCTGTAAAGAATGGTGAGAGTCTTCTTTGGTTTTATTTATTTCTTTAAGTTCTACTTATCCTTATTTGTTAAATCACGGTGTGAATGACTTATGTGCACTATTATGTTATGTTATTAACATGTGGATAAGATTGGTTTGATTTTTATCCTGGTTTATTGATTCTCTAATCTCCTCCCACCGTATGTTGACATGGGGCACTGACCAAATCTATGGGTTTAGTAAGTAGTGATTGAATGGTAATGGATGTTTTTGTGGTTTAATAACAACCCCCCCCCCCCACAGACCCCCCTTGCGGGTTGGTCTGTTGTTTTATTAACCACTATAAAAACATACTTACCGTTCAATCACTACGACCCGGCCTCAGCCACCCCGCGTGGTAAGATTTGAGAATAAGACTTTAAATATTTTGCACTTAAATTTAGAAAAGTGAATCTGTTTCCTAGTCGGGCTCTAATGCGCAAGCGCGCTTAGCGACAAGCGTCACTATGAGGTGAGTATAGACTGGTGCCAGTCTATACTTGATGGTAGGCTGGAGAGGGGACTCAACCAGTAGCCTGGTAGAGGGTCCATAGTAATAGGATTAGGTGTGGGGAGGTGGGTATGCAGGCATAAAAATCTTCTTCTGATAGTAAAATGCAGATAATTGATTTAGCAAGTAGTGATTGAACGGTAAGTATGTTTTTATAGTGGTTAATAAAACAACAGACCAACCCGCAAGGGGGTCTGTGGGGGGTTTTCCACACTTTTTTTCGCAGTCTTTCAAGATATTATACTGAAAATTGCTACATAGCTTTTTTATGAGAAGTTACAGACCAAGTTCGAGTTTCAGGTGTATGCGTAAATTTTTGATGGAGTTATGCCCCCTTTCGACTTAGGAAATATGAAAAATATCAGCTTTCCGCGCTTTTTTCGCACTCCTTCAAGATATTTAAGGAAAAATCAGTTCCATCACTAGTATAGGGGGTTACAGAGCAAGTTCGAGTTTCAGACATTTTCGTCAATTTTTCATGGAGTTATGCCCCCTTTCGTCTTATGCAATACGAAAAATATTAGTTTTCCGCCCTTTTTCTCGCAGTCTCAAGATATTCAACTGAGAATTGGTACATTACTTTATTATGAGAAACTACAGACCAAGTTCGGGTTTCAGGCATTTGTCATTTTTTGATGGAGTTATGTCCCCTTTCGACTTATGAAATACAAACATATCAGCTTTCAAGACTTTTTCCTTCTCCTTCACCATATATAACTGAGACTTGGTTTATTGTTATGTTATGAGACGTTACAGATCAAGTTCGAGCTTCAGATGCTTTTGACAATTTTTAATGAAATTTTTGACTGTCAATCTCTAAAGATTTATATCACCAGGTAGGGGACATGTATTGCAAAGCAATACTTACAGAATGCTTGTTATATAGATCCTATACATAGATCAGTTTATTTTAGCTAATTCTATCTGGCTATAGCTGGCCTCTCACACCTCCCATAGGTTTACTATGGGATTTCTATTTGTCACTAAATCTAGTTAAAACACTTTAAATAAATTTATCTATAATGTTTCAATGTCTACAACTTTTAATAAGTACGGCAATTCTTCTATGATGCTTTTTTCTCCATACGAAGATAGTGGCAGAGATTGAATAGTAAAAATCAATGGCCATACTTCTATGATGCTTATTTCTCCATACGAAGATAGTGGTAGAGATTGAATAGTAGAAATCAACGCCAGTTACCTCTCTCAGGAAGGGGTTAGAATAAGGATATAGCTCTTATAACTAAGATACATCACCTTTCACTCGATTCAAGAAACATTACTTTCTAATAGTATAAATCGATGTTTGGACGTCTTTATCTGATCTCATTGTAACATCCTATATTATTTAAATAGACTCTTGAACACTTTGGACTTATACTGAGATAACTCAAGAAATATCTTAACTATCAACATCCTACATGTGTAACTATTATCAGATAGTCCTAATTGGAATATTGAGACTTTAGCATTTATTCTTCATTTATAGCTTTCTTTATTCAGATATTAGGTACCATACTAGTATATCTTCCATTGGTAGGCTTCTTATCTCCTCTCGTTATTAGGTCTTCTTAAATTATTTTATTGTATTATGGTGTATAACTGATGTGCAAACTTCATTTTGTAATCAGGATCGATTTATAATCATCCTAAATTGGGGGGGGGGGGGTTGTCTCCATATTTGTCTTACTGGTTGCAAAGTTTGCTTTTTTATACTTAATATCGGTTTATGGAAAGGTTCCTCTGGTCTGTGTTTTTACCATCGTCCTATTGCACGATCCTCGCCCTCCCACTACGTTCCCGTATCGAGTACCATGCTTGCACGCCTTTGATGTTTGTGCTAAGTTCACAAAGTTTCATACATATTAATGAACTGGGGTCAGTCAACTTGCGCCAATGAGATTGCTCGTTAAGAAATCAGGAAATAAACAAATTTACATATGTGCGTAAACCAAACTAGCTGTTTTTGTTACCGAAAACCAATCTACACATTTTCTGTTCCTCAGATAACTTGTTTAGAGCAAAACTATTGCAAACTTTTGCAAATGTCTCTTTCCAGATCAACAGCGTCGCGATCGCCGTTGTTTTGGTGATTGTAAATTAGGTCACCAGACGAGCTCTCGCCTATCACGTGAAGTAGGCAGAAATCTGATTGGCTACCTCCAAACCCACTAGCGTAATGTTACTTCACATAGTGAGAAATCACAGGTCTGCAAGTACGGGCTCGAACAGCGTAGCTATGTGAGTGGACGTATGTTAGTACGATGTGTTTTTACCCACCTGGAGGTCTCTTGCGACCTCTCAGGGGAAGTTATTTCCCTACCTCTGAATGTGCAGATAATTTTATCCACAATTCAACCTTTCAAGGTAGGCCAGTTAGTCTCGGCCAGATCTTTCCTCAGATTCATAGGCCTCATGGTTTAGGTATAGATAGTGATCCCTTGGGCTCCTCTAATAAAAAGACCCTTCCAGTTCTATCTTATGACCCACTGGAATCAGTCTAGATTTCTGAATCATTGGATTTTCATCAATTTCAACTCATGAACCATTGCCGGTTTTGGAAAGTCAGTCAATCCCTGTTATTTGGGGTCCCTCTTAATCCACCATTTCCTCAAGCCATCTTTTTCACAGATACGTCGCTGCAAGGATGGGCCACCTTCTGGGACTCCAGAAGATTTCAGACTCCTGATCCCTCACAGAATCTTCCTTTCATGTTAACCTTTTTTTTAAACTGTGGGTGGTTTTTCCATGCCCTAGTTCATTGGGAACCCCTGATTCTCTGTCTTTCAATCTTTATCCGATCAGACATTTCACAGTAGTCTCATTCTTCTATCATCAGGGGGGGGGAGGGGTTCCAGGTCAGTCTATATCTGTCGAGAGTCACTGATCGTTCTTCACTGGCACATGTCCTGCAGCTTTCTCTCTCAGGGGAAGTTATTCCCCTCCCAATGTCCAGACATTGATGTCCACAATTCTAGCTGTCACGGTAGGCCAATTAGTTATGGCCAGATCCTTTCTCAGACTCATAGGCCTCATGGTTTCAGTAGAAAAAGTGATTCCTTGGGCTCCTTTGATGAGAAGACCCTTCCAGTTTTATCTTATGGCCCATTGGAATCAGTCTCTAGATTCTCTGGATCAATTCTCATTAAGTTCTCTTTCATGACTCATTGCCGGTTTTGGAAAGACCGTCAGTCCCTTTTATTAGGGGTTCCTCTACATCTTCCAACCCCTCAGGCAATTATCTTCACAGATGCATCCCTGGAGGGGTGGGGAGCCATTTGGGATTCCAGGAAGATTTCGGGGACCTGGTCTCTCACAGAATCTTCCTACCATGTCAACCTTTTAGAACTGTGGGCTGTTTTCCATGCCCTAGTTCATTTGGAACCCTTGATTCTCGGTATGTCAATTCTTATCAGATCAGACAAGTTCACAGTAGTCTCGTTCATCAATCATCAAGGGGGGAACCAGGTCGGTCTCTCTCTCTCTCTGTCGAGAGTCCATGATCATGGTTCAGTGGTGCAAGTTCCACAACATTTCTCTTCGAGCATCCCATGACCCAGGCAAACTGAATTTTCTGGCCGACCGGTTATCTCGCCCTTCCAGGATCCCAGAAACAGAATGGGAGTTGAAAGAGGTAGCCCAGTCAATTTTTTCTTCAGTTTGGTCATCCCCACATAGACTTGTTTGCTACCCTCAAGAACAGAAAGATAACCACCTTCCTATCTCCCTTTCTGGAACCCATGGCTCTTTCAGTAGATGCTCTAGCTCAGTCTTGGGACAGCATGTTCGCTTATGCCTTTCCCCCGACGATTCTCATTCCTCTGGTTCGCAGAAAGATCAGACAACATTGTTGTGTAGTACTATTGATAGCTCCGTTTTGGCCGACAAAATCATGGTTTCCAGATCTCCCGGACCTTCCTGTAGATCTCCCTCTGCTTCTTCCTATCTCCCACAATCTATTGTCCCAGGCAGGAGTCTCCATCAAAATCCATAAATCTTTCGCCTGTTAGTCTGGAAGTTGTTGAGCTGCCCCCTTCTTCGTCAATCTTTTCAGTCAGATCTCAAGAACTTTTGGAGAACACCCTCAAATCTTCCACTCGAAACATTTATAAAGCTCGATTTGAGTTTAAAAAAGAAAAATGGTGCTCAGACCATTTTATCCTGCCCTCTGCGGCTTTGTTCAGTGTCTTATTGATCCGTCGGTACAAGTTCAGAAACATTTTCACGACCTCATTAGAGGTATGGGTAATTCTCGACCCCCCTTTAAGAAACCCCCTTCCTACTTGGAACCTTTCACTTGTTCTACAGGTTCTAGCGGGAAAACACTTTGAACCTTGGGCCTTGAGTCTTCATTGTAATGGTCATATCATGTTAGTTTAGTTATACTCAACATAAGATATTCATTATATCATTCAGCCCTTGTGTATACCCGGATATGTTAGAGTTTGACATATTTGGGTATTTCTGAAAGAAATTTCCTGTCATATAATGTAGAATATTTAGGTTAGTTTTTAATTTCAGCTTAAAGGCCGTGTCAGACATACACGACTCGACACGACACTACACAGCACAACTGAGCGATGCGACACGACACTATTTTTAGGTTGTTGTCAGACATATGCGACAGGACAAGCGCTTACGTGGCAAACTTACAGAATTTATTAGTTAAATCATTCCTTGATTTTTCCACGCAGTCTAGCCGTGCTATTATATGTGAAATGGTGTTGTGGAACACAGGCAATCAAGATACCTCTGATTCTGAAGATGATCTCCTTCTCTTAACAACTTTGAATGATCGTCATCCACGTAAAAGGATGTTCTGGGTGCACCCAATTCTTGAAAAAAGGAATGAATTAAGAGAGTTCAGCAATCTCATCCCAGAGTTGAAACTAGACTCTGATTTCAAATTTGCCATTTTCGAAATTGTCAGATAAATGGTTTTGTGTCCATCTTGGATCTTTTTCCTGCCAAAAACGCCCATACTAAAGCAATGGGAAATTTAAAATGTCTTCTCGAGAACCCCTGGGCCGATTTCAAGTATATGTGGCAGGGTACATTCTTATGGCTTATGGATCCAAATTTCTTCAAAGCAAGCCGATCGGCCAATTTGGTCAGCGGCCATCTTGGATTTTGGTCGATTTTTAGAAACATCTAAAAATGTTCTCCGAAACCACTTGTGGGATTGATTCAAAACTCATGAAATATCATCAAGACAAGAGCTTAACCAAGTTTGTTCAAGGAAACTTGATTGGCCAAATGGTTTGGCAGCCATCTTAGATGACCTAGTTTTCGCGAAAAAGACTTCTCCAAAACCGTTGAACAGATCGGGCTGAAATTTGTGAGATATGATTGGGAAATAAGGGCCATTAGAAACATTGCCGTTGTCTTCCTGTTACAATTCTAGTAAACTCCTTAGGCGTCTACTTATAGCCGATGGCCTTTCTAGTTGAAATGCCTATTTTCCAGGTGAGCGATACAGGTCCCTTGGGCCTCTTTTTAAAAATATTCAATATGTTACGTTTAGATGAAATTTTTTTTTATTTATCAGTGGTCTACATGTACATCATCTCATTTCTTTTTTCCAGTCCAAGTCCTTTAATTTGAAGCCACACTGAATGCACGATATCAAAGTTACAGTACATAGAATCACTATTTACCATGAGTTTGGATAACAGTGTTTCTCCATATTTCCAAAATCGTGATGCTGGAGAAATGCAGAGATTAACAAGAGCTTCCTTGAAGCTGTTGAAGAGAGCATCGGAAGTAAGACAACAGCAAAGAGCATGCAAGATGAACCTGGACGATCAACTCAGAGATGGTGATTCTGCTCCGAGTAAGAAACTAGGTAATAGGATGAAAATGATCACATGTGGGTTACATTGTTCTATATGTAGATTGTAAGCAGTTATGTAATGTAAATCCTGTAATTCTGATTACATGTATGAAATATGTGTGTTACATCTTTCTATTTATACTAATCTAAGTCAGCTCTAATTCACAACCTGCCCTGTGACAGATATTTGGATATAGCGCTGGCCCGTCATGTCTATCCATATATCTGTCTCGGGGTCAGCTGTGAGTTGGAGCAGACGGTGTGCCTAAATTTTATGTAACCGTCAAATATGTTACAATCAATAGAGATCCATTTCTAGCTCTATGACCTGCCCATTTCTAGCTAAACTCCACCCACTCTGCCCATGTTTGGATCGATTGAATCCTGAATTCCAATATCACGGGGAGTTAGATACAGGTAAGCTGTTGAATGTTATGAAACTAATTTGACTGGGTGCTATTTGTGCCTATGGCAGCTACAGCTCCCAGTCAAATTAGTTTCAAAATAGACTTTATTAAATAGTGAAGACATACAATTCGTACACTTGATGGCCTCTTCAATGCTCATGACAGAGCTAGATATGTCATTCGTTACGCATTTTGATTGTGACGTCAGTTTACATGTGACGTAATTGATTATGACATCATATACTTGAGTGACACATCGGATCTGTTCATTTCACTGATACATAAAAATATTGATAATGATGCACATTCAATGTTTATTATATATTCGAGCCTGTCTTAAATAGCCACCTGTATTTGGGGATAAAATATGGCACATTTAAAACAGGTGGTAGAAAGATTGCTTGTCTTCAAAGAATCATTATATTTTATGCTCTAAAAAGTATAGAAGGATGCATTTCTAGCTTTGCCTCGCCTACATTTTACGTGTGTTGGAATCGATTTGGAACTGAAATCTGAATGTCCGGAATCTACATTTCATGTAGCTATACAGATAAACTGGTGAATATTTTGAAATTAATATGACTGGGGATGTTTGCTGCCTATGGCATCAGCAACTCCTAGTCAGCGTAGTTACAAAATATTCAACAGAATGTTTATAAATTCATTAGACATACATTTCATACACGTGTAAGACTTCGATTTTCATGACAGAACTACGTCATTTTGATGGTGACGCCCACTAATATGTGACTTATTTGATTATGACTTCATATACTTGAGTGACAGATCACTACATTTTCAAATAAGAATCCACTCCCATGTATGTAGAGTCTTTTGATTGTGTTTATCTTGTGGCCACTAGTGTGGTCATCTAAGACACGTTTGACCATACATTCAGCCATCAACAGAAAGCGGTGTCTTGTCCCTCCTGTCCTATGTGATGATGAGAAGTTTGCAGAACAAATTATCAAAGTTGAAGTGGACGATCATGCAGCTTATTCTACGCATAATGATACGGTACAGCTTATTTACAAACCTCTAAAATTTCAGATTGTTTAGTTGAATTCCATTTCATATGAGACCGCTGTTTATTTTGGAAATAATGTTGCTTGCTAAGAGAGTAGCCTGTTTCACCAGCATTTTGATTGTTTACAAGATGTAGACCAATAATTTAAGAGTTCTGGTAAAATATGATAGATTTCTGACTTAAAAAGAAAGCTAACCTCATGTTCTACTCGCTATTCAGTGGCATAATGCAATTTCCGACGCATGACCGACTGACTCCTACTACACCAGTTTCACAGACTGACTTACAACCGTCAGAACACAATAAGATGGCAAATTATGAGATTGTGTAAAAGTATGGCTTATTAACCCTATGATATTTTTAATCATAGAAGTAACTAAGCCCATTTCTGATCACATATGACTTTTCTGTACATATATGCCAAGTAGGGGTTGGGCGGGGCATGGGTAAGTACAAAATGTGAAAACATTTATGATTGTACAATTTAATATTTATTTTGCTTGAAACCTTCAAACTAATTTGACTCAATGCCATAGGCTGATAGGAACAGCGGAGAGCACACATTTTCGCTGGCCAGTCCGAAAGGCCCAATCAGTATAATAATGGTCACAAACCAGTCACAAACATCTGCATTGGTTTTGAGAAATGTTCATCTGCAAGCCAGGAAGCTGTTTTTGACAGTTTACTACTGGAATGACTGGCTCCATAAGGAAGCCATTCATTCCAGTACTAAATTTTCCAAAAGTCTCTTGGCCTTCAAATGGACATTCACAACCCAAATGTATTGATTTTCTCAATCTGTCTTGTGTCTTGGCCATTATAGTGTTTAATTGTAGAAATTATTTATCATTGCTCTTTCCAGATCCAATGGTTAAAGTTTGAATAACATAATTATTTATCTTCATTTGTCAGTAGTTTATCCATGAAATAATTTTAGCAACTTAACCCTCTAATTTGTTCAACAAAAAACACTTCTCATGGGAAATGTCCACTTGCAGCGCAAGAGAAGACAATTTTCAAAAATTGTCTTCTTCGTCTGCAAATAGACATTTTCCAAGACTACTCGAGAAGACATTTTTGGCCAGCTTGAGTGTTAAAGGGTTAACCATTCCTCTCTCTCTCTCTCTCCCATCAGGTGAAAGTGGAACATGTATCAAGCTGTACATTGCAGCATGGGCATGAACAGGTGAAAACAGAGCCAGTGTCAGGTTGTACATGGCAACCACCCTTAAAGCAGGAACAGGTGAAAACAGAGCCGGTATCAAACTGTACATGGCAACCACCCTTATGGCAGGAACAATGGAAGAATGTAGAACATATGCGACGTCATCGAGATGCTCCTGTAGATACCATGGGCTGTGATGTCATCAGCGATGCCACAGCATCCCCTCAGGTGCGTGTGCATGTATGTGCATGTGTAGACACACAAAATTGGAAAAATTAAAAGTTACACTTACCTAATAAATAGCAATATACTTGAAAATGCTAATAAAGTTTTGCCATTGCTGGTACTATTTCTGGATCTATGTACTGGGTGTGGTAACCCTTTAAGCCTCATGTCAGAGAAAAAAATGGCAGTGGTCTTGAGAAATTATAATTTGCAGACTATGGTAACAGAGCCCGATGTTCCAGTAGTAAATTTTCAAAAATAGTTTTCTCTTGGTCTGCAAATGAATATTTTTCTATGAGAAAAATGGAATTTAAAAAAAACAAATTAGGGAGTTAGTGTTAATATTAACTCTGTCATTTGTCTGTATCACAAGCTATTGGATAAATGGTTTGGTGGTCATTTTTTATCTCTTCCTGCCAAACACTCCAATAATAAAGCAATAGGAAGTTTAAAAAGTTCTCAGGAACCACTGGACAGATTTGAATTATATGTAGCAGGAAGCATCCTTAGGTCATAGAGATTCAACTTTGTTCAAGCGAAGCCGATTGGCCAATTTGGCTGGTGGTTATCTGGGATTTTGGGTGATTTCTAGAAATGTCTTTAAAAATCTCCAAAACAGCTTGGTGGATCGATTCAAAACTCATGAAACATCATCTAGGCAGCAGCTGAACTAACTGTGTTCAAGGGTGCTTGATTGGCCAAATGGTTCAGTGGCCATCTTGGATAACCTAATTTCCACAAAAACAAAATCTTCAGAACCTATGAAGGGAGTGGGCCGAAATTTGGGAAATATCATTTAGGACTAAAGGCCATTCAAGTTTGTTCAAGGGAAGTTAGTACATTAACAAAAGATGGCCGCCATCAACCAATCAGAATTCAGTGTCAGGCGGCCATATTTTGTGGGGTTTTTTTAAATAGATTTTGAAGCCAAAATTGGCTTTATATAATTTTGTGTATGGTGATTTCAAATCTTCCACTTTCCAAACTCATAAAGTGCTTGGTGGTCATCTTGGAATTTTTCCAACAAAAACTCTGATTGTAAAGCAATGAGAACTTAAATCTTTTCGAGAACCACTGGACTGATTTGAACCAAACTTTGTAGGAAGCATCCTTGTTCTTTTTGCAGTTCTGACCAAACTTTAGGGTTCTGCTTATAGGTGATGTCCTTTTAGCTGAAATGCTTATTTCACATCAAGAGTATACTTACCTCCCTAATACTTTTGATATTGCTAAATATTGGCTTTCACTCAATAAACACTCAGATTAAAACAGTTAGGTGCCCCTACTGGGCAGGGAGTCAGAGCATAGTCTGGCGGATGCCAGCCCCACCACCGCGCATGCGCAGACTAGCACTTCCTCTTTGCTAATTTATTGGCTGAGAGACAACACATGCTTTTGTGCTAGTGCTTTTTGTAGCTCAATTATAAGCGTTTTTGGCAAAATTCAGAACTGTTGATACCTGATAAAGATGGCAGGAAGAGTGACTTCGCCAGAGGAGGGCCCAGGACCTTTAAATCAGGTGACTTCTAGTAAAATTAGCGAGTTTTGTCCCGTTGTAATGTGTTTCCGGGACTCGCGCTAAACGTGATAAGCGCCTTGATTAGTTGGTTTATTTCAACTAGGTGCTATATAAGACTAATCTCTCTTTGTGTTTATGTCCACAGGTCTGTGTGAAGAAATATTATGGACATGACATCAGCAGAGGGTTTGTGTCTCTCCACCATGGTTCCATTTCCTACTAATACTGTTAGGTTATCTAACCAAAAATTCTATGTCCAGTGAGTTGGAGGCCTATTATAAAGGTCTTCTCACTTTGCCCTCTTGATCCAATTCCTTCCCCTAGAGGTGGAGAGAGTTAAGAGGCGTTCAGTGGTGGAGTGCTCCAGTTCATCAGGTTGGATGGTTTGTCTAGACAAGGTGTCAGGTATCTAATTATTGATATGAGGTGATGTTAATTATTTAGAGGAAAGGGAGATAATTAACTTTATTTGCCATTGTTATCAGTATATATCTGATGCTTGTGTAGTCTGCACATGTTCTGGTTAGAGATACAATTCGTCCTTGCACTGGGATGTTTGTTGGGGATCGATTTTTTCCTGTCATAGGATTAATGACGTCATAATCAGCCTTGCTCTTTATTAACAATTAAAGTTGTCCGAAGCTGGTTTTCTGATAAATTATGATCTTTATGATCATTTTCCTTCTCTTGAGTTGGTGAGTTTCTAAGCTTAACTAGATTGCTCATACTCCTCGTCCTTTGGCCTTTTTCAGAGACCTGGTTGTGCGTCCTGTGGACGATTTTTGAGGGACAAGTTTGGCCCTCATCTCTGTTTTCAGTGTAGCCCCTGTGGTCCCTTGCTTAATTGCGAGATATGTAAGCACTGGGGGGGGCGAGCTAATGTCCGAATTCTTGTGCTTGCAGGCGAAGGACAAGGTGGAGGAGGAGAAGAAGAAGCTGAAAAAAGAGGGTGTAAGTAAGAAGGGTAAGAGGAAGGCCTCGTCCGCGGTGGACATGGAGGCCTTCCGGACCGAGATGTTGGGAGAGATGAGGAGGACAATAAAGGATTTGGTTCCAGAGTTGCTTCGTGGCATGCTTCCTGGACCAAATCCTTTATTGACCTCATCATCTGCTTCGGAGCAGGTAATCCCCACCTCTGAATCAACGTTCCTTAGTACGCTTCCGTTGTTTGAAGATTCAGAGGTGGCCCCATTAGAGGGGGCGTTCCACGGCCCTGGCAGCAGGCTTATTGCCGCGCCCAATAGGGACCGTGGACGGTCGTCGCTGGAACCCGCGGGCTGCTTATCAGTCCAGGGGTATCCGCACACCGCGGGTGCCAGTACCTCGTATGGCACCTTCCCTGGCCAGTCCGGGTTAGCTCTCTTTGCTGACCCGGAGTCTAATCTGTCTGGCCAGGAGGATGAGGATTACCTGTTGGGGTCGCCGTCTGAAGACGTGGACATGGATTATGACGTCTGTGCACCCCTCGCGGGGAATACAGGCGCCTTTTTCCACGGTTCTACTCTCCCAGGGGTAGAATCCACGGTTCAGACTGTGGCCCTGGGCGCTGAAGGCCAGCGGTACCGCATACCTCGGCTTGCCGAGAGTGTCGCTGGTGCTGGCCGGGGCCGTGGTGGGGCGGTATATGCCCCGCGCTCTACCACGGCGCCTGCTCCTGGTCAAACCAGTGATATTAGCATGCCGGTATTGTCAGGCCCGCATGTTCTCCCTGGCTTGCCAGGGATATCAGCGTACCCGCCGTCAAGCTCTGTTGCTTGCGCTCTGGAGGAAGACGAAGGCCCCCGTCTTGTAGAGCGCTCGCAGCTAGCCACGGAGGAGGATTGGTCTGACGCTTGCCAGTGGTTGGTGAGTGTTAGACCAGATCTGCCCGTGGAGCAGTCGGCTAGCCAGCGTGAGCACAGGCCGTGGTTAGCTGGTAAGCCTATACTGCTAACGCTATGCCTTCTCTGCCGCTGGCAGAGCATGTCGTTGACATGTTCGAGGCGGCGGAGACGTCCATTAAGTCGAGTGGACGTCTCGCTAAGGCCCCGCGCGAGGTGGCCAGGCATTGCCGCATCGTGCCCCTGGACTACCAGCGGTACGGTGTGGTACCGAAGCCGAGCGTGGATGACCGCGCGGCTTTGGGTGAGGATGCGCGGCCAGGCTCCCGTTCTGACACGGGAGTCTTGTGTTCGAACGCGTTGCGTTCAGCAAATGCCGCGTTGCGTGATGCGGAGGAGAGTGGGAGGGCTTCGATTGCCGCTCTGTCCCACGTCTCCCAGCTGTTACAAGGGGTAGTAACAGCATCCGCAGCGCGCCAGCCAAGTCCGGTCACAGTCCAGCGAGCCATCCAGGATGGTATCAACCTGGCTCTGGACTGTATGACGCGGGCGGTGACCAGGAGTGTCCGGGCAAGGCGCACTTTTGCCTTGGATAATCTGTGCCCGTCCCAGGACCTCTACAATAGGCTACTACGTACGCCTATGACAGGTCCTGGTCTCTTTGGAGGTGAGGGGTGTAGGCACCTCCAGGAGACGGTTACTCTGGTCAATAACCAGAGGGCGCTGCGCGAGCAGTTTGAGGTGCTTCGTCGTGCCAACGTTCGCGCCGCACCCCCTGCGTATCATCCCCTGCAGGCTCGAGGTGGTAGTGGCCAGGTCAGAGGCCAACCACCATCGCAGCGCCGGCCTCGGCCGCGTGCGATTCGGCCAGCAGCGAGGGGGGCGCAGGCTCCTCAGGCGCAGTCAGCCAGGCAGCCGCCCGCGCACCGAGGTGCGCGCGGTGCTGGTCGTGGCGCGCGAGGATCTGGGCGGGGTAATCGTTCCTGATGGGACGGTTACCGCGGTGAGAACCGCGCCGGTGTTTCTGGCAGAGGAGACAGTGCCGCTCTTGCACTCCTTATGTCCACCTCTATCCCTAGGTGGACCGGTGGGAGGCCGGCTAGCCGACCACATGCAAGAGTGGGAACGGTTAACTCAGGACCGTTTAGTCTTGCGATGGCTTTCAGTCGGGTATCATCCCGATTGGATGACAGGCCCGCCATCGCGACTGTCTCTAGTGCCGATCTGGACTCCAAATCCGAGAGATCCAGATCAAAGGTTGTGTATCGAGGAGGAAATAAATTCCCTCATACAAAAAGGAGCTATTCAGCCGGCACAGAGGTGTCCGGGCTTCTATTCAACCCTGTTCTTAGTAACAAAGAACACCGGAGGGTGGAGACCAATTCTCAACCTCAAGCCATTGAACAAGTTCATAGAGACGCCCAGTTTCAAGATGGAGACTGTGCGCTCGGTGTTGGCGGGGTTAGAGAGGGGAATGTGGACAGCGTCGATAGATTTGAAGGACGCTTATTTCCACATCCCCATACACAGGAGTTTCCGTCGCTTCCTGAGATTTGCATTCCAGGGCAGACAGTGGGAATTCAGGGTGCTACCCTTCGGAATTTCCACGGCTCCTCGGGTTTTCACCCGTGTGGTTCTTGCGATCACCGCATACCTCCGCAGGAGAAGCATAGCAGTCCACACGTACATAGACGACTGGCTGTTGAAAGCGCACACCCGGGAAAGTTTATCGGCCAGTCTGGAGATTGTTTTGAAAACTCTCACAGACTTAGGCTGGATGATCAATTTCCCAAAATCAGAGCTGATTCCATCCCAGAAGTTTGTTTACCTGGGGATGTTCTTCGATCTAGAGACAGGATATGTTTATCCTACTCAGGAGAGAGTTCAGAAACTCATCTCATTAATTCAGTCAGTGTGCGACAGTCGTCATGTCCTGGCACGGGTTTACTTGAGAATGCTGGGGTTGATGGTTTCATTGGAACCAGTCATTCCTCAGGCCGCCTTACGCAGGCGGCCGATCCAGTTATTTCTCATGACACAATGGACCCAGAGTACAGGTTCGCTGGACTCGAATGTGTCAGTGTTGGCGCCTCTGATTCATCACCTGCAATGGTGGTTGGACACAGAGAATCTCTTGGTGGGGGTTATGCTAACCCCTCCCCACCCTCAGGTGACTGTGTATACAGATGCATCGATGGAGGGCTGGGGAGCTTGCCTGGAAGAGTCCACGATATCAGGGCTTTGGAATCTGGAACAGTCAAAGGAACATATAAATCTACTGGAGCTAAGAGCAGTAGTCCTGGGCCTGGAACATTTCTTACAGAAAGTTCAGGGCAAGATTGTTCTTATTCGTTCAGACAACTCAACAGTTGTGACTTACATAAACCGCCAGGGCGGAACGAAGTCGCCCAGTCTCTGTATGATGACATGGAGACTGCTTTGTTGGTGTCTGGATCACCAGATTACCTTGAAAGCAGTTCATATTCCGGGAAGGTTAAATCTGCTAGCAGACTCATTGAGCCGAAGGATGAGTGTTTTACCCACGGAATGGCAACTAAATCAATGTGTGGCGGATCGTCTGTTCGACCATTGGGGGAAACCCAACATCGATTTGTTCGCAACGAAGAAGAATGCGAAGATGACGACGTACGTCTCTCCGATTCCGGATCCAAGCGCTTTCGCAACAGATGCGTTAGCTATCAGCTGGGGGAGAATGTATGCATACGCATTCCCTCCAGCAATCCTGATTCCAAAAATTCTTCAGAAAATCAGACAAGAGGAATGCCAAGTGCTTCTGATCACCCCGGATTGGCCAAGCCGATCATGGTATACGGATCTGCTGGACCTTCTGGTCTGCAATCCGGTTCCTCTGCCTCTGATGGACGATATTATCTTCCAGGGCAAGGCCCTTCACAACAATCCGTCAATGTTCAGATTGACTGCGTGGATGTTGTCAAGGAATCTAGAATTAAGGAGGGCTTTTCTGAGCAAGCAGCCATGTTTATGGCCAAAGCCAGGAGGGGGTCAACCTCCAGAGCATATAATTATAAAATCAACAGATTTGCAGAATGGTGCTCAAAAAGATGTATTGATCCAATGGATTCATCTATTCAGGTAGTAGCTGATTTCCTCTGTCACCTCTATGATGCCTATAGCCTCAAGCCTAACTCTATTGCTGGTTATAAGTCAGCTTTAATGTCTGTTATTCCTTGCTTGGCTAAGAGGGGAAGTGATGAAGTAAATACATTAAATGTATTAATTAAAGGCATGGGCAATCTAAGACCAAGGAATCCACCTGTGATTCCGTCTTGGAGTTTATTGCTAGTGCTTCAAGTACTAGGTGATAAGCCGTTTGAACCACTTAGTTCCATTTCTATGAAACTATTAACACTGAAGACTGTGTTTTTAATTGCTGCGGCCTCGGCTAGGCGTAGGAGTGAAATTCATGCCTTATCAGCCGAGGATGACCGTTTTGTGGTTTCAGGGGAAGGCCTTAAGCTGCTACCTAGGATTAATTTCTTGGCTAAAAATCAGTCGTTGAAATATCCAGGTCAACCTATTGTTTTGCCTGCTTTGACTAGATATGATCCTAATTCTAAAGCATGGTGTCCCGTCCGGGCGCTTTGCCGGTACAAACAACGTACGGCGGTGTGGCGCACCGACCAGTCGGCGTTATGGTTGTCTTATATTGAACCCCATGGCAGGGCTTCTAAGGACACCATTTCCAGGTGGATTGTAGAATGCATTCAGTTTTGCCATAAATCCGCCACCGGGAAGCAGGTTGACGTGGCCAAGGCTCACAGTGTCCGCGGCGTAGTGACATCCACGGCCCTATTTAATGGGGTCCCGGTGGATGATATTATGTCGGTGGCTCAGTGGCACTGTGAGTCAAGTTTTACAGACCATTATCTCCGTGACACCTCTAATCCTCTCGCCTTGTCGATTTTGAAAAAATAACTTGGCATATATTTTTGATGGGGTTTCCTCATTGCTTATATATTTCACAATTAATTTATGGAAACAACCACTAATTTGGGACTGCATCGTGCTTCACCAATGGGAAGAGGATGTCAGCAGCCATTTCAACAAGGTCAGTCTTGTGTATGTGTTGTCCATTGTTGATTGTCTTGTCACGTTACCCGTTATTAATATGATGATGGTTTTGTGTATTTATGTGGTTCATTGTTGAGAGTATACGAAAATGGAGTTTTTCACATCAAGAGTATACTTACCTCCCTAATACTTTTGATATTGCTAAATATCGGCTTTCACTCAATAAAACACTCAGATTAAAAACAGTTAGGTGCCCCTACTGGGCAGGGAGTCAGAGGTAGTCCGGCGGATGCTCGCCCCACCACCGCGCATGCGCCGACTACTACTTCCTCTTTGCTCATTTATTGGCAAAGGGTTACATGCGGTTTTGTGTTCTCTATACTTTCTGCGCGTTACCTTGTTTTTTACTCACATTTGACGATTCTTGTACGGTGGAAGCATGTCGGAAAGGGAGGATTCGCCTTTAGAAGGAGCGGGATCTCTTTATCAGGTGAATTCTTTGATATGCTAGCGTGTTTTGTCCCGGTTTAATGTATTTCCGGGACTCGCGCTTACCGTGATTAGCGCCTGATTATGTTGGTTTTTTACAACATGGTGCTTCATATGTCTCATTTCTCTTTGTGTTTTGTCCACGGTATCGCATAGACGCTTTGATGGACTTCTCGGCACAAGAGGATATGTTTTCTCTCCACCACGGTTCCATTTCCTACTAATACTGTTAGGTTATCTAACCAAAAAGTCTATGTTCAGTGAGTTGGAGGCCTGTTATAAAGGTCTTCTCACTTTGCCCTCTTGCTCCAATTCCTTCCCCTTAGGTGGAGAGGATGTAGAGGCGTACTATGGTGGAGTTCTCCGGTTCATCACGTTGGATGGTTTGTCTATACAAGGGTCAGGTATCTAATTATTGATAAACAAAAGGGGAGATAATTTCCTTTTTTGCCAATGCTAGAATTGGAAGGAGTTATCTCTGTATATCTGATTGTTGTGTACTCGAAATGCCAATTCAACGGAAATGTTCCGGTTACTTATACAATTCGTTCTGGCACTTGGTGCTTGTTGCGGATCGATTAATTTGGTCACGAGAGTGATGACGTCATAATCGGCCTTGGCCTTTTATTAACAATTAACGTTTTGTCCATGGCTGGTTCTTCTTGATTTCCGATCTTGATGATCCTGTCCCTCTCTTTTTAGTTGGTTTTGAGTTCGCTAACCTTAACTATCTTGCTCATTGTCCCTGTCCTTTGTCCTGTTTCAGAGACCTGGTTGCCCGTCCTGCGGGAGGTTTCTTAAAAGCCGCTTCGTTCCGCACTTGTGCTTCAGCTGCAGTCCCTGTGGACCGTTGCTGAAGTGCGACGTATGTAAGCAGTGGGGGGGGGGGGCGAATTAATGTCTGATTTTCTCGCATTGCAGGCAAGGGAGAAGGTGATGGAGGAAGAGAGGAAGAAGAAGGAGAAAGTTTGTAAGAAGGGTAAGAAGAAGGCCTCATCCGCGGTGGATATGGAGGCCTTCAGGTCCGAAATGTTGCAAGAGATGCAGAGGACAATAAAGGACCTGGTCCCAGAGTTGCTTCGTGGCATGCTCCCTGGGCCAGCTCCTTTGTTGTCCTCGGCATCTGC
Organism: Chaetoderma sp. LZ-2023a; assembly: GCA_034401795.1. Classification (NCBI taxonomy): domain Eukaryota; kingdom Metazoa; phylum Mollusca; class Caudofoveata; order Chaetodermatida; family Chaetodermatidae; genus Chaetoderma; species Chaetoderma sp. LZ-2023a. The sequence continues at coordinate 69,391,009 of CM067372.1, forward strand.
TTACGAGCAGGTGATCCCCGCCTCTGAATCCGGTCTCTTTAGGTCCGGTCCGGTTGTGGATTCAGAGGTGGCCCCTTTGTTGGGGGCAGTCCAAGACCCTGGCAGCAGGCATGGCGCCGCGCCGAGGGGCCGTGGACAGCGGTTGTTGCTGGGACCCGCGGTCTGCTCATCAGACCCCGGGTATCCGCGCGCCGAAGGTGTCAAAGCCTCCTATGGCACCTTTCCTGGCCAGTCCGGGTTAGCTCTCTTTGCTGACCCGGAGTCTAATCTTTCTGGCCAGGAAGAAGAGGATCTCCTGCTGGGGTCGCCTTCTGAGGACGTGGCCATGGAATACGACGTCTGTGCACCCCTCGCGGGGAATGCAGGCGACGTGTTCCGTGGTTCTACTCACGCAGGAGTAGATTTCACGGTCCAGAGGGTGTCCCCGGGCGGTGCTGTTGACCACGGATACCGCATACCTCGGCTTGCCGATGGTATTGCTGGTGCTGGTCAGACCCGTGGTAGAGCGGTGTTTACCCCACGTTCTGCCACGGCGCCTGCTCCTGGTCAAGCCGCGGAATTTAGCATGCCTGCTCTCTCGGGCCCGCATGCTTTTCCAGGCTTGCCAGGGGTATCAGCTTACCCGCCGTCGACATCAACTGCGAGTGCTCTGGAGGAAGACGAAGGCCCTCGTCTAGTAGAGCGCTCGCAGTTAGCCACGGAGGAGGATTGGTCGGACGCTTGCCAGTGGCTGGTAAGTGTTCGGCCCGATCTACCCGTGGAGCTGCCGGCTAGCCAGCGTGACCATAGGCCGTGGTTAGCTGGTAGGCCGGCGGCTACCGCTATGCCATCTCTGCCGCTTGCTGAGCATGTCGTGGACATGTTCGAAGCGGCAGAGGCGTCCATTAAGGTGAATGGACGTCTCGCGAAGGCCCCTCGCGAGGTGGCGAAGCGGTGCCGCATCGTGCCCCTGGATTACCAGCGGTACGGTGTGGTGGCGAAGCCAAGCGTTGATGATCGCGCGGCTTTGGGCGAAGATGCGCGGCCGGGCTCCCGTTCTGACACGGGAGTCTTGTGCTCGAACGCGTTGCGTTCGGCGAATGCCGCGCTGCGGGATGCGGAGGAGAGTGGGAGGGCGTCGATTGCCGCTCTGTCCCACGTCTCCCAGCTGCTACAGGGGGTGGTAGCGGCTTCCGCATCACGCCAACCAAGCCCGGTAACAGTCCAGAGAGCCATTCAGGATGGTATCAACCTGGCTTTGGACTGTTTGACGCGGGCGGTAACCAGAAGTGTCCGGGCGAGGCGCACGTTTGCGCTTGACAATCTGTGCCCGTCCCAGGACCTGTATAATAGGCTGCTGCGGACGCCTATGACAGGTCCTGGTCTCTTTGGAGGTGAGGGATGCAGGCACCTCCAGGAGACGGTCACTCTGGTTAATAACCAGAGGGCGCTGCGGGAACAATTTGAGGTGCTCCGGCGGGAGCGTGTTCGCGCGGCACCCCCTGCGTATCGTCCTCTGCAGGCTCGAGGTGGTGCTGGCCAGGTCAGAGGCCAGCCACCGTCGCAACGTAGGCCTAGGCCACGGGCGATTCGGCCAGCAGCGAGGGGGGCGCAGGCTCCCCAGCCGCACCCAGCCAGACAGCCGCCCGCGCACCGTGGTGCGCGCGGCGCTGGGCGGGGCGCGCGGGGATCTGGTCGCGGTAATCGGGCCTGATGGCCTGGTTACCGCGGTGGGAACCACTCCGGTGTTTCAGGCCGAGAGAACAGTGCCACTCTGGCCCTCCTTATGTCCACCTCTATCCCTAGGTGGACCGGTGGGCGGCCGTTTGGCCGCCCGCTTGCCAGAGTGGAAGCGGTTGACTCAGGACCGTTTAGTCTTGCGATGGCTTTCGGTCGGGTATCGTCCCGACTGGGTGACAGGCCCGCCATCGCGACTGTCTCTCGCGCCGATCTGGACTCCCATTCCACGGGATCCGGATCAGAGGTTGTGTATAGAGGAGGAAATAAATTCCCTCATACTAAAAGAAGCCATTCAGCCGGCACAGAGGTGCCCGGGCTTCTATTCAACCCTGTTCTTGGTAACAAAAAACACCGGAGGGTGGAGGCCGATTCTCAACCTCAAGCCGTTGAACAAGTTCATCGAGACACCCAGTTTCAAGATGGAGACTGTGCGCTCGGTGTTGGCGGGGTTAGAGCAAGGAATGTGGACAGCGTCGATAGATTTGAAGGATGCTTATTTCCACATTCCCATAGAGAGGAGTTTCCGTCGCTTCCTGAGATTTGCATTTCAGGGCCGGCGGTGGGAATTCAGGGTGTTACCCTTCGGAATTTCCACGGCTCCTCGGGTCTTCACCCGTGTGGTTCTCGCGATCACTGCATACCTCCGCAGGAGAAGCATAGCAGTCCACACGTACATAGACGACTGGCTGTTGAAAGCACACACCCGGGAATCGTTGTCAGCCAATCTGGAGATTGTTTTGAAAACTCTCTCGGACTTGGGCTGGGTGATCAATTTCCCGAAATCAGAGCTAACTCCATCCCAGAAGTTTGTTTACCTGGGCATGTTCTTCGATCTGGAGACGGGGTATGTGTACCCCACTCAGGAGAGGGTTCAAATACTCATCTCGGTAATTCAGTCGGTGTGCGACAGTCGTCATGTCCTGGCACGGGTTTACTTGAGAATGCTGGGCTTGATGGTTTCTTTGGAACCAGTCATTCCGCAGGCCGCCTTGCGCAGGCGCCCGATCCAGTTGTTTCTCATGACACAGTGGACCCAGAGTTCAGGTTCGCTGGACTCGAACGTGTCGGTGTTGGCGCCTCTGATTCACCACCTGCAATGGTGGTTGAATACAGAGAATCTCTTGCCGGGGGTTTTGCTAACCCCTCCCCACCCTCAGGTGACTGTGTATACAGATGCATCGATGGAGGGATGGGGAGCTTGTCTGGAAGAGTCCACAGTATCAGGGCTTTGGGATCTGGATCAGTCCAAGGAACATATCAATCTACTAGAGCTAAGAGCAGTAGTCCTGGGCCTGGAACATTTCTTAAAGAATGTTCAGGGCAAGATTGTTCTCATTCGTTCAGACAACTCGACAGTAGTGACTTACATAAACCGCCAGGGCGGAACGAAGTCGCCCAGTCTCTGTATGATGACATGGGATCACCTTGAAAGCAGTTCATATTCCGGGGAGGTTAAATCTGCTAGCAGACTCATTGAGCCGAAGGATGAGTGTTTTACCCACGGAATGGCAACTAAATCAATGTGTGGCGGATCGTCTGTTCGACCATTGGGGGAAACCCAACATAGATTTGTTCGCAATGAAGAAGAATGCGAAGATGACGACGTACGTCTCTCCGATTCCAGACCCAAGCGCTTTCGCAACAGATGCGTTAGCTATCAGCTGGGAGGGAATGTATGCATACGCATTCCCCCCAGCAATCCTGATTCCAAAGGTGCTTCAGAAAATCAGGCAGCAGGAGTGCCAAGTGCTTCTGATCGCCCCGGATTGGCCAAGCCGATCCTGGTATACGGATCTGCTGGACCTTCTGGTCTGCAATCCGGTTCCGCTGCCTCTGATGGACAACCTAATCTTCCAGGGCAAGGCCCTTCACGACAATCCGTCAATGTTCCGATTGACTGCGTGGATGTTGTCAAGGAATCTAGAATTAAGGAGGGCTTTTCTGAGCAAGCGGCCATGTTTATGGCCAAAGCCAGGAGGGGGTCAACCTCCAGAGCATATAATTATAAAATCAACAGATTTGCAGAATGGTGCTCGAAAAGATGTATTGATCCAATGGAATCATCTATTCAGGTAGTGGCTGATTTCCTCTGTCACCTATATGATGCCTATAGCCTCAAGCCTAACTCTATTGCTGGTTATAAGTCAGCTTTAATGACTGTTATTCCTTGCTTGGCTAATAGGGGGAGTGATGAAGTAAGTACATTAAATGTATTAATTAAAGGCATGGGCAATCTAAGACCAAGGAATCCTCCACTGATTCCGTCTTGGAGTTTATCACTGGTGCTCCAGGTACTAGGTGATAAGCCTTTTGAACCACTTAGTTCCATTTCTATGAAAATGTTAACTCTTAAAACTGTATTTTTAATTGCTGCGGCCTCGGCGAGGCGTAGGAGTGAAATTCACGCCTTATCAGCCGAGGTTGACCGTTTTGTGGTTACAGGGGAAGGCCTTAAGCTTCTACCTAGGATTAATTTCTTGTCTAAAAATCAGTCATTGAAATATCCAGGTCAGCCTATTTTTTTGCCATCTTTAACTAGATATGATCCTAATTCTAAAGTATGGTGCCCCGTACGGGCGCTGCTCCGGTACAAACAGCGTACTTCGGAGTGGCGTACCGACCAGTCAGCGTTATGGTTGTCATATATTGAACCCCATGGTAGGGCGTCTAAGGACACCATTTCTAGGTGGATTGTGGAATGTATTCAATTTTGTCACAAATCCGCCACCGGGCGACAGGTTGACGTGGCCAAGGCTCACAGTGTCCGCGGTGTCGTGACATCCACTGCCCTTTTTAATGGGGTCCCTGTGGATGATATTATGTCAGTGGCTCAGTGGCACTGTGAGTCAAGTTTTACAGACCATTACCTCCGTGACACCTCTAACCCTCTCGCCTTGTCGATTTTGAAACAATAACCGCTTTATGTTTGTGAAGAGTGCCTCCGCATTGCTTATATACTTCGCCATTCAGCGACGGTGACAACCACTTGTCGGGACTGTATCATCCTTCTCTACTGGATTCATGATGACAGCTTCCTAGTACAACAAGGTCAGTCTTGTTCATGTGTTGTTCATTGTTTTGTATTGTCACGTTACCCAGTGTTATTAATATGGTGATGGTTTATGTGGGTTGTGGTTCTTTAGAGAGAGTATACGAAAATGGAGCCTTTTCGTCTCTGTCCTATAGTACTTAGCACTAGTACGAAGAGAGCGTGTAGGACATTGAGGTCATTTAATCTTCCTCCCAAGGGAGGGGGGGGAGCGCATATGACAAATCGGTCATCTCTCAGGCATCGGTTGTGTTATCCGATGGTTTATCAAATCCTGACTGTGTTTTCACACAGTTTCAGACGTCATAAGTGCCTTAAACGCTTGAAAGCGTATAGGGAAGAGCTGGTCTTTTGACCTCGCCTCCCTCCCGCCAGATTCACTTTCGAATTCTGGCAATATCAAAAGTATTAGGGAGGTAAGTATACTCTTGATGTGAAATAAACGAAATCTAGGATTTCTTTTTTCACGAGAGAGTTGATACTTACCTCCCTAGATACTGACCCGGCCTCTCCGCCCCACAGAGGCTCGGTCTTCAGGCTCTTGGTAGTTGCATGTGTTAGCCAATAAATGAGCCAGAGGAAGTAGTAGTCGGCGCATGCGCGGTGGTGGGGCGAGCATCCGCCGGACTACCTCTGACTCCCTGCCCAGTAGGGGCACCTAACTGTTTTTAATCTGAGTGTTTTATTGAGTGAAAGCCGATATTTAGCAATATCAAAAGTATTAGGGAGGTAAGTATCAACTCTCTCGTGAAAAAAGAAATCCTAGATTTCGTTTATTTTAGTCTCTGTCCTGTAGTACATGGCACTTGTACGTAGAGAGCGTATAGGACATTGAGGTCATTCGACTCTTCCTCCCAGGAAGGAGGGGGGGGAGTGCATATGACATTCGGTCATCTCTCATACATCGGGGGTGTTATCCGATGGTTAGTCAAATCCTGACTGTTTTTTCATACAGTTTCAGAAGTTTAAGTGCCTTAAACGCAGAAAAGCGTATAGGGATGAGCTGGTCTTTTGACCTCGCCTCCCTCCCGCCGAATTCACTGTCGAATTCTGGCAATATCAAAAGTATTAGGGAGGTAAGTATACTCTTGATGTGAAATAAACGAAATCAAGGATTTCTTTTTTCACGAGAGAGTTGATACTTACCTCCCTAGATACGGACCCGGCCTCTCCACCCCACAGAGGCTCGGTCTTCAGGCTCTTTATAGTTGCATGTGTATCAGCCAATAAATTAGTCAGAGGAAGTGCTAGTCTGCGCATGCGCGGTGGTGGGGCTGGCATCCGCCAGACTATGCTCTGACTCCCTGCCCAGTAGGGGCACCTAACTGTTTTAATCTGAGTGTTTATTGAGTGAAAGCCAATATTTAGCAATATCAAAAGTATTAGGGAGGTAAGTATCAACTCTCTCGTGAAAAAAGAAATCCTTGATTTCGTTTATGTTCCAGGTGAGCGATACAGGACCCTTGGCCATTTTGTTAAATTTGTTAGCTTCTTTATTCCTTCAGCTACAAGGAATCATTCATTGCTGGTCTGTGAGGGTTAATGGGTAACACTGAAATATTTTAATTACACAAGTATTTATTTTACCAAGAAATATCTGTGAGCATATCAGACTAATCGAACAAGATTTTTAATAGTGCCATCGATGATTCTTCGAATTTATCATGAAACAGGTTTTTAGTAATGTTGGAAATAATTTATCTTCAGCCAATTACAGAATCATTGTTTGACAATATTTCTGCTTTAACAGGTCTATCGCTATCAAGTACTCCTTGCTCTAATGCTATCAAGCCAAACTAGAGACCAGATTACCTCGGCTGCTATGGCACAGTTAAGAAACCATGGATGCACACCTCTGAGTATCAGTAGAACCTCCAACAAGCAGCTTGGAAAACTAATTTATCCAGTTGGATTTTGGAAGGTAAAGCATTGACATTCACAATAAGAGGGATCCATTTCTAGCTATCCCACACACCTTTCTAGCTAAGCTCCACCAATTCTTTGTGCATGTTGGGATCGATTTATATACTTTGAATCCATAATTCACAGAGTCACAATTTCAAGGTAACTATACATGTAACCTGTTGAATATTGTGAAACTAATTTGACTGGGTGCTGTTGCTGTGTATGGTGTATGTAAGTACATTGGAGAAACGCTACGAACCTTCGGTGTCAGAATAAAGGAACACCTGAGAAGTATCACCTACTTCTACAGGAAGGCTTCCTACGACACTCTAGGCACTTCAACCCCATCAACCACTGCAGGAACGATATGCAGTTTCGCATTTATCAAGTCCTCTCGTCGGATCCACTGGATCCTGAATCCACCAAATGGGGACGACAAAAAGAACACCATTGGATCCATCAGTTCCACTGTATGGAACCACAGGGAATCAACAATGCAGGCTAAGAGCGCATTTGATGCACACACATTCTGGGACCTGTACAAAAAGCACCAGCCCCGCATGCATGTCGTAGTTATTATCCCTCCAATCCAGTCCTCAGCGCTCTTATCAGCACTCTACTTTTTCTTATCTCTACGGGCATTGCCTCCTTCCTGACTAACCTTTATGACGGCATAAACACATGACATCTCTCCACACTACTCTCTGCCCAGCAATGAGGAACACACACTTTTATAACTTTCAAAATCATTGTGTGTTCACAGTCCTTGAACTAGTGCTTCGTGAGTTGCTCTAATCTATTTTAATAGACAGTTTCTTTACAAAAGTCTTTTTACTAAGTCTACGTAATATATCAAAAGTGCCAAGTTTGCATCCAGTCTGTGGTTAGATACTAGCAGTTATTTAGCACATATAGCTTACTCGTGCAGTAGCACTCGGCTGCGTGTTGTCTTGGTTGTTCGCACCAAGGAAGCTTCAGCAACTGTTCCACATCAATGGCGGAAAAACAGAAATACGTCTGTCCAGTGTGTAAAGGCCTGTTCTCCTGCAGGAGAGGGAGAAACAGGCACGTCAGAGAGGTCCACGAGGGAATATTTAATTGGCTGTGTAGCCTTTGCGATCTCCCGCTTAAAAGGAGAGCATATGTCAAGAGACATCTGTTGGTGGCCCACGAACTATCAGAAGCAACCTGTGACAAAATGCTGGATAGGGCCTGCACAGTGGCGGGTGAGAGAACTGTGTATAAATTAACTATCTCCCCAGAGACTTCTAAAAGTTATGGCCTCCAGAAAAAACCACTGATGGATTTTGTTATTCCGAAAACCAACAGAGCTAGAACCTCGATGCGAAGTGTTTCTGAACTAAACAAGCAACGGCTGCGTGACACCTATATGCATCTTTTCAGACATTGATGATGAACTGGATGCCGACGTATCACCCCTGACAGTGAATCCAAATAGCGGCGATAAAGAAATTCAGGTCCCAATGGACACATAAATATCTTCTGTGCACGGTGACAGTCCTAGTCAGGCTGCAGATGATACCTTTGGCACATCTAACATTCCAAGCGTGGGGACTTCACCAACCCCAACAACAAGTGGGGACTCCCTCGATGCGGCAGCAGCCCTAATCGAGGCGGAATTAGAAGATCTACCGGTGCGCGTGCCGATCCCTGGGGACAGGACTACATTGGAATTTCTGATCCGTGAGTCGAGGGTACTATGGGGACAAGTGGAGGACACGTCCGAGTTTTATCGGTCGTGCCTCCATTGCCACATGGAGCTCCTCTCGGATTCGCAGATCAAATCCTGGAGCATGGAGGGGTACTTCAGTCTCCTGACCTCCTCCAGCTTTCAGACAACTCATGTTCCAAAATGGGTCACAGAGGCACTCGCACGAAATTGAACAGTGCCGATCCAGCTTTCCATGTGCTATCAATTTTCTCACATCATCCATTTTTTTACTTTAAATTTAGTTAAATCTATCTAATCTATGAATTCTCTTTTAATCATCTTACGTTCTATCTTTGATAATAACAAGTTTCTTTTTTTTCACAATCTGTTTACTCAATGAATGTCTTCCTTCCCACGGCCCACGAAGCTGCCCAAGGGTCTGTCACATTAGAGCGTTACATCATTAGCCAAATACAGAAATGGGGTGTCCCACCTCACACATCCATCTAGCCCCATATCTAATCCACTGGGATCTTGCCACAAAAAATACTGGCCTTATGAGATTTGCCATCAAGTTTCCAAACATACTAAAAACACAAATTGGAGCAAGTAACCCTTGAAACTTCTTATTGCCCCATAGACCCCTCAGGCAAACAGGTTGCTCTCAAACAGATATCACAACTTCAGTTCACAAAAATTCCCTGCCTGTGTGGACATGGTATAAACACCAATAAACGACGTCGGATGAGTATCCAAGATACATTGGATCGAAACGCTATAAGTCTGGATCGCCAATACGAAGCAACACATGCTATTGCAGGATACAAAAGGGTTGAGGAAAGGCCATCAGTACAGTCCTGCCCTCTACCCCCAGTACTCCAAAGCAGGCCCACACCCTAACCCTTGTCTGGCCTCAGTACAGCCAACACGGGGCCCTGGCGCAACCCCGCCTGATAGCCACTAAATCAGCCACTGTGTTAATGGAAAAAGGCACCCCACATGCATTTTTCCAGCGGGCCCACTACACCTGCGGTGCCCCTCAACTTCACAGGGGCACTGTAAATGCTACAGTGCCCCTTTGAGGGCACCAAGGACACCTACGGTTCCCATGGAGAGCACCCCACAATGCCCCCTTCAAAACGAGCACCGCACACACTAGCGGTGCCCCTAACTTTTCATCTATTCTAAAGGGGCACCTCAGCGGTGCCCCAGCGGTACCTCTACTGGTGCCCGGGCACCCCTAACATCGGCAGTGCCCTGACCAGAGAGTATAAAAGGAGGGGCCAAACTCAGTTCTCAACCATTCAGACTTCGAGTCAAACTAGATCTCGGCGTAAGGTCACTAAGGATTTGCCAGGAGATAATACGTCTTTATTACACCCCTGTGTATGGCAGCAATAGTGCCCCGTCAAATTTGTTTCAAAATGTTCAACAGAATATTTATTAAATAGTAAAGAAATACAATTTGTACACTTGCCAGAGTATTCAAGGGTCATGACGGACCTCCTTGATACGTCATTCATTATGCAATTTTGATTGTGACATCAGACTACATATGACGTATTTGAGTATGACATCATATACTTGAGGGCCAGATCAGATGGCCTATCAACAATGCCGCTTAATTTTGTCGATCCCTAAATGAATTGGAGGATTGCTCAACTTAGCAATCCAAATAGCATCCAGTGTGCGATCTGAGAATTAGATAAAATATCACTCACTCACTTCCATTAATTCTGGGATGTTCTGTTTATGGTAATCATTTTGCCCTTAGAAACATGAAATTAAGATGGAAATTTAAATGTTTCACACATGTAATTTGTTTAAATTTAAATATAGGCCATTGAGCCGCTGTCTGTTTTTGTTGTGGACCAGAAGGATATCTGAATGATAACACTACTACGGTTTGTTGAATCAGTTTAAAGTTCAGCCCTGTAATAGTTAGGAAGAACTTATCAAAATTTATAATTATCCAAAATCCAATATGTCCACCAGTCATCTTTAAAATTGCTTTCTGAATGATAACATTGCTAAGATTTATAGAATTGGTTACACATTTCATAACTACATTTGACTAGTTCTGGAGAAGACACTGTTAAAATGACATCACCTTCCTTTTTGGGGCCAATTTGCTGTCTGCTTGTTCTTGGTAATGACTTGTAATAGAGCCCAGTACCTGTGTGAACCAAGCATTTCATAGATACTTGACTATAACACAGCTCATGCATTCACTGTTTTTCAGAGAAAGGTTGAATACATAAAGAGGACCACCGAGATTCTGCTTGATAAGTATTCGGGTGATATTCCATCATCAGTGACAGAACTTTGTGCACTGCCAGGCATTGGCCCAAAGATGGCACATTTGGTGATGAAGACTGCGTGGCATGAGGTCACAGGAATTGGTGTCGACACCCATGTACATCGCATCAGTAATCGCCTGGGCTGGGTGAAGCATGTTACTAAGCAACCAGAACAGACGCGGAAAGAACTTGAAGACTGGTTGCCTAGGTATGGTACTTTGAACATAAAACTTAGTGTTGAGTCATTAATTTTATGTTAAATTGGACATATTTTCTGAGGGGGTTGGGGTGTGTGGTTAGATGGGTGTATAATTTTTAGCTCACCTGGCCTGAAAGCCCAAGTGAGGTTATGCCGTGGCGACCGTCCGTCCATCTGTCAACTTTTCATTTAAACGACTTCTCAAGAACCACTGGGCCGATTTCAATTATATTTAGCAGGAAGCATCCTTAGAGCATAGGGACCAAAGTTTGTTCAAACGAAGCCGATCGGCCAATTTGCCTGGTGGCCATCTTGGATTTCGGCCAATTTTAGGAAATGTCTTTAAAAATCTTCTCCGAAACCACTTGGTGGATTGAAGCAAACCCCATGAAATATGATCTATGGCAAGAGCTGAACCAAGTTTGTTCAAGGGAATTTGATTGGTCAAATGGTTTGGCGGCCATTTTGGTTATCCTACTTTTAGCAAAAACGACTTCCAGAACCGCTGAAGGGATTGTGCCGAAATGTGGCAGATATGATTAGGGACTAAGGGCCATTAAGGTCTGTTCAAGGGAAGTTGATCCGTCAAAAAACATGGCCGCAGTGGGCTAATCAAAATGCAACCTGTTTGGCGGCCATATTGGATTTTTTATTTGATGGATTTTGAAGCTGAAATTGGTTTCATATATGTTTTGGGGTATTCTGATCACAAATTTGCAATTTTCAAAACTCGAATAAACGGTTTGGCAACCATCTTGGATAATTTTCCCGCCAAAAGCTCCCATACTAAAGCAATGGGAAATTTAAAATGTCTGCTCGAGAACTAGTGGGCCGATTTCAATTATATTTAGCAGGAAGCATCCTTAGGGTGTAGAGATTCAAGTTTGTTCAAACGAAGCTGATCGGCCAAATCTCCGAAACTACATGGTGGATTGAAACAAACCCCATGAAATGTGATCTAGGGAAAGAGCTGAACAAAGTTTGTTCAAGGGAACTTGATTGGTCCCATGGTTTGGCGGCCATCTTGGTTGACCTAGTTTTAGCAAAAACGACTTCTCCAGAAGCGCTTTAGGGATCGGGCCGAAATTTTGCAGATATTGTTATGGAGTAAGGGCCATTAAAGTTTGTTCAAGGGAAGTTGATCCATCCAAAAACATGGCCGCCATGGGCCAATCAAAATATAGTGTGTTTGGCGGCCATATTGGTTTTTTTTATTTGATGGATTTTGAGGTTGAAATTGGTTTTATATCTGTATTTGCGTATTCTGATCTCAAATGTGCAATTCTCAAAACAGTCGGATAAACGGTTTGGTGGCCATCTTGGATCATTTTCCCACCAAAAGCTCCCATACTAAAGCAATGAGAAATTTAAAATGTCTTCTAGAACTACTGGGCCGATTTCAATTATATTTGGCAGGAAGCATCCTTAGGTTGTTGAAATTCAAGTTTGTTCAAACGAAGCCAATCAGCCAATTTGTCCAGCGGCCATCTTGGATTTTGCCTAATTTTTAGAAATGTCTTTAAAAAATCTTCGCCAAAACTGAGCGATTGATTCAAAAGTCATAAGATATCATTTAGGGCACGAGCTGAACCAAGTTTTTTCAAGGGAACTTGATTTGCCAAATGGTTAGGCAGCCATCTTGGATGGCCTGGTTTTCATGAAAGCAACTTTGTTTCCAGAGCCAACTGAACGGATTGGGCCGAAATTTTGGAGATATGATATTGATGACTAAGGGCCATTAATGTTTGTTCAAGAGAAGTTGATACATAAAGAAACATGGCCGAAATTTTCTTGTTACAAGTCTGCTCAACTCATTAGCGTTTTACTTATTGTTAATGGCCATTCTAGTTGAGATGCCTATGGGCCTCTTGTTGTTAAGTGTTACTTAAAGTATGTTTTAGCAGCACCATTATCAAGATGAATCCCAGCTAGGGCTGTTCGATTATGGAAATAAATAATCGATTATGATGTCTGGAAAATAATCGATTTAATTGGATAATCGATTATTTAATCTTGAAACCTTGTAAGTAGCAACTACGTAGTGAGGGAGGGAGGGAGGGAGGGTGAGAGAGTATAACTTTCTTAAAAATAATAATAATAATAAACAAACAAACAAACAAACAAACAAACAAACAAACAAACAAATAAATAAATTGCTAAGAATGCCTGAATTTCTATAAAAATAACAGAATACGCAATTTCGTAAATTGGTTCCTAGTTAGGTTAAGACTGTGTTCTCACTGGAGACTTAACCGGCATAGCACAATACTGAGGTATGGTGTTATTCCCGATTAACTTTCCCCCGAGAACACAACCTACCTCAACTAAGTAGACCTATGAAAAGCCCGCAAGAGGCTCAATAGGACAGGCTATATCAACCAGTCCTCTGGTTGGCTGAATGTGAGGAATAACCCCGCCATGAAGCACCCAGTATAATGAAATCAATGAGGAATCCATTGTTTACTTGTTCCCATTGGATAATGGTTTTAAGAATTTAGAAATTCAGGCATTCTTAGCAATTTATTTATTTATTTATTTATTTATTTATTTATTTATTTATTTATTTTGTTTGTTTGTTTGTTTGTTTGTTTGTTTGTTTGTTTGTTTGTTTGTTTATTATTATTATTATTATTATTTTTAAGAAAGTTATACTCTCTCACCTTCCCTCCCTCCCTCACTACGTAGTATGCCCGGATTTTTAAGCCAGTAAAGAGGCGGCAATTTAATTTTAGCATTAAACATGTTAATTATATAGAGCTCGCCCATATCGCCTATCTACGATATTTCTCTATTTTACAGCATTGGGAAAGCTGAATATTTTGGAAATCATTTGATTGCGGGTGTAGCAACACCTTTAAGTCAAAATTAGTTCCAAAATAATTGGGAGAATTGATGAAAATTTGGATCGAAAATTTGTCAATTTACTTCGAAGTCAATTTTGTGCATTTTTTCGCAAAATGGCCATATTATTTTTTTTTATTATGATATAGATTTCGCCTGTAGTTTCTACAACATTTCCCTATTTCACAGCATTAGAAAAGTAAAATATTTTAAAAATCATTTGACTGCAAGTTGTTGCTGCCTTAGTCAACAAAAGCTTTAAGTCAAATTAGTTCAAAACAATTGTCAGAATTTGTGAAAATTTGCATCAAAATTTTGTGAATTTACTATGGAAAACAGTAATTCATTTTTTACAGAGTTGCCACCAACACTTCTCAACATTCAGTAAAATTGTTGTCAAAATAATTAGTATGTAATGCAATTACTACCTGCTTTTTATTTGATACAAATTTTATTGAAAAGTGTTGCTGGCTTTCAGTCTATGTATTCTAAAATAATCATTATAATAAACTCAACTCTAGTCAACTCTCGCTACGTATTTGAAGAGCAAATTGACTGTAATTAGTTGTTGCTGACTAAGGCACCAACAACGTTATCAAATTGTTTCTGTTCAACCAATGCATTTCAAACAAATGCACAAATCCGTCAACTAAACATGCACGCCATTTGCTAAGCATTCATTCTTGGCTGGAAAGAGTATATGGGCTTACACTCACTTTACCTAAATAGTAATATATTGATTGCACATGTGTGGATAATAATTCGCCAATGTTGTTGGTGCCAATGTTGTTAGTGCCTTAGAAACCAACAACTTACAGTCAAATTGCTCTTCAAATACGTAGTGAGAGTTGACTAAATATTATAATGATTATTTTAGAATACATAGACTGAAAGCTGTTGCAGCAACACTTTTCAATAAAATTTGTATCAAATATATAGCAGGTAGTAATTGCATTACATACTAATTATTTTGACAACAATTTGACTGAATCTTGTGCTGTCTTTAAAAATCTTCTCTGAAACCACTTGGGAAATCAATTCAAAAACTCATGAAATATTATTTAGGGCAACAGCTAAAGCAAGTTTGTTCAAGGGAGCTTGTTTTCATGAAAACGACTTCGCGAAAACGACTTCTCCAGAACTGCTTAACGGATTGGGCCGAAATTTGGGAGATATAATTACGGACTAAGAGCCATTAGAACTTTGCTCACGGAAAGTTTATAACATCAAAAGACATGGCCACCATAGACCAATCAAAATGTAGCATGTTTGGTGGCCTTATTGGATTTTATTATTTGATGGATTTTGATGCGGATATTGGTTTTATATAGGTTTTTGGGTATCCTGATATAAAATTTTCACTTTCAAAACTGTTGGATAGACGGTTTGGCGGCCATTTTGGCCCATTTTCCCACCAAAAACTCCCATACTAAAGCAATAGGAAATTTAATGTCTTCTTGAGAACCACTGGGTCGATTTCAATTTTATTTGGTCAGAAGGGAAGCATCCTTAGGGCATAGAGCTCCGACTTTGTTCAAAGAATTTTCATCGGCCAATTTTTAGAAACATCTGCAGATCTCCGATATAACTTGGGGGATTGATTTAACTAACGAAACATCATCGAAGTCTGTTCAAGGGAACTTGATTGGCCAAATGTTTTGGTGGCCATCTTAGATGACCCAGTTTTTCGCGCAAATGACTTCTCCAGTACCACTAATAATATCGGGTTGAATTTTCGGAGATATGATTAGGGACTAAGTCCCGTTAAAGTTTGTCCATGGAAAGTTGATAAATCAATAAAACATGCCCACCTTGGATCAATCAAAATTGAGCGTATTTGGTGGCTATCTTGGATTTTCTGAAAATTTCTGAGAAAGTCATATAAAAGACCAAATTTGGGAAGGATTCTATCATGGTAGGCTCCATAATTTCTATTCAGAATTTTGATTGGTAAATTTCTCTGGCAGCCATTTTGGATTTTCCAAACATTTTCCAGAAATCATTTAAAACGCTACTCCTCCAGTATAAATGGCCTGAATTCAACAAAACTTGGGTGGAATAATTCTATGCTGGTAGGTTTCAACACTTCTGACGAGAATTCTGATTGGTCAATATTTCTGGTAGCCATCTTGGATTTTCTGAAAATTTCTGGAAATCAGTTAATGGTCCACTCCGCATTAATCACTTGGCCGATTTGAAGCAAACGTGTTTGGGAGGACTGTAGAGTTGTATGCTTCAGAACTTGTATACTGAATTTTTAATTGGTCTTTTTTTCGGTGGCCATCTTGAATTTAAAATGCTATTCCTCATTAACTGCTTGGGCAATTTCAACCAGGCTTGGCTGGAAGGATACTAGGCTGGTAAGTTTCGGAACTTGTATACAGAATTTTGTGTGGTTAATATTTCTGGTGGCCATCTTGGATTTTCTGAACATTGCGGGAAATCATTTAAAATGCTACTCATTAACCGCTAGAATGATTTCAAGCAAAATGGTTGGGAGGACCATAGAGTGGTATGCTTCAGACGGTGTGTACAGAATTTTGATTGGTAAATTTTTTTTGCCGCCCATCTTGAATTTTCCAAAAAATGTATAGAAATTGTTTCAAACGCTACTCATCATTAACTGCTTGTTTTTGGTGGCCATTTTGCTCTCAAAAATGACATCTTAGGAACTACTGTATGGATCAGGCTGAAACTCATTAGATTTAATTTCATCAATAACTAAGGGTGATTAAAGTTTCTTCAGTGTACTTGATCCTTGATAAATCAACAACCAATCAATATTTTGGATTGGATTTTTTGTCTGGGCGGGATGGAACCTAAGGTTCAATTCGGTTGTGTGGTCAGCATCCATCATTAATTTTCCACTAAATATCGTTTGTACTGAATTCCAATTTTATATTCTATGTCTTGTTACTGCTGAATTAAAAATGTCTTCAAATTCTAATTTCCCAGGTGAGCATTGTTTCATTTCCAGTTTTAGCTATGCCCTGCCCATTTCTAGTTAAGGCTCCACCTTAGAGCTGGGCGGTCTGACGGTAGTACCGTGAGGACCGCGGTATACCGTGTTGTTTGAGCAATATTTGAGAAATAGATCCATAAAATCGGACTTGACCAAGGGTAAATAGGTGCTAATAGTGCCAAAAATACAAGCATCCATAACTATTAGCCGAGTCGAGGTGAAAGGGTCTTTGTAAAAACAAACATCAAGACGTCAATTACAAAATAATGACAGGCAGAATTGTATGGCAAACGTACATCTTGAAAGTCTCACGGTAAAATTGCTTTATTTAAAACATCTAAACTCATTCTCTGGCCGTCCGCCAGTAGTAATTACACTATAATATATTCCCTATTCCCGTTTCTATTATTTGTAATTTATTACTCCAAGCATTTTGTCACCGAACAAACACGCTAGAATAACAAAATAACATTCAAACTGCGTGCTATTCAAACACAACAGCAATCTCGCAAAGACGTATCTGATTGGTTGTTCATGAACTAGACCATGGGAAAATACATTGCTGAATTTATCAATGAAAATTTACTAAAACGTAGTGTTTGTTTGCGCCATTTTGATCACGTGCGAATTTATTAACAACGAGCAGCGTTGAAGTCATTATTTTTCATTTTTCTGGCTTGTTTTAAGAAATTTCTTTAAGGATTAAATCCAGTTTAACCCTCTGGGCCCTACCAAGAATTTACAAAAAAGTGCTAGGAACCCTACAGCCAAAAGCTAGAAACTTGCTTAGAAACCTAGCCTGTTAGCGGTAGTGGAGTGATAGCGGTGTAGTGCTACCATGCCAACTATATTAACTATTTTTGGCAAAGTCACAGATCACTATATATAAAACTATATATCATTAGAAAGGGCAATAAAATACCTTTAAGTACATATAAAATTTGTATGAATAAAATATATTTTAGTTAGTTAACGTGCCTCTCAAAATGGCCACACCTTATAGGATAAATACATTGGTCTATTTTTGCAAAGTTTATCGAAGTTTTTTTAAATTTTACAAATGCCATTGATAAATTTAATCACAATGGTATTAAAACTAACAGATACCAAAGTTTCGTGAAGGTTTTCATCCGATAAGATGTGAAAATGACAATTATATTATGTCATGGTACCGTAAAATTTCGAGAAATGCCGGTCATGATTTTGGGGGGAGGCCTCATGTTGAATAATTCCTTTATACATAATCGAACACATACCAGGGTTTCTCAGCGTTGACAGCGAATAAATGGCAAATTTTATGCTATGTAGCATTGCTGGGTGCACTCAGCCATTTAAAAAGTGAACGCGAATGTTTTACACTAAGATTCTATAGCATCGGACATTTTTTTGTAGCGGCGTCCCAAATAGGAATCGTTTATCGTGAAAGATCGCGAGAGAACGACAGGAATTTGTAGAATTGTACCCGTATCTAATATACGAGTACCAAGCAAGATTGATGCGTCTGATTGGTCGGGAATACATGAATATTAATTTTTCCGGCAAGATGGCGACACGATCAGCTGTTTTGCAAAATAGTTGTGTGTTCAAATATGTCAATCCATGCATATTTCTTGTACGCCACAAACTAAAAAGTAGACAGATCACTAGATTAACGATATTGCCAATCGGGAAGTGGGATGCTGATATATTTGACAACTTTCGCATCTCAACTCGGCCTAATTAATGCTAGTAATTTGAAGAGTAAGTTATCTCGGAAATTGTAAACAAAGAAACGCATCGATGATTGAGATTATCGGATTGTTTATCTATAACCTTATTGTGATTTCGCGACCAGAGGTAAACGAAATTGATTTATATATTATTGGTTCAGCTGCTCTCTTAGCACAATCTATAACTTTCTCGGTTAAATTAGTCATTGAGTAACTGAAAACTTACAAGTAACAGCACATTTACTAATAATCATTGATGACTGGAACTTACTAATAATTCCTTAGAAAACAAATATTTCACTATTGCCCTGGTTACAAACATTCTATCACCAGTTGCTGTGTGGCCAGTATCCTCTGATCAAAGATATAGAGAACCGGGGCCCTGAAATAAACTTGTGTGCCCAAAATCAAAAACAATTGTCACATTTGAACCTGAAATTCCATAACTCCACATTTACAGTCATTATAAATGTAAGATGTTGAATATTTTGAATCCAATGTGAAGCGGGTGCTGCCTTAGCCAGTTTAATTAGTTTCAAAATATTCAACAGAATTTTGAAACATTCGTAGCAAATTTATTATTCGCTCTTGTCGATTGAAAAGGTTAATCCAGTAACTAGTAGTCATACTCCCTCCTTGGACGATATATGCCCACCATTTATTATATTATTCATTTCATTTATGCGCTAAAATCTGAGGGTGGTGTATGACCATAACACCCGTTGTCGGGTCATAATGTTTACCAGTATATCCCTTAGTCTGAGTCTGCTCTGACTCAACCTGCCCCTGTGACAGATATTTGGACAGACTGTCAGTCTGTGACAGTCTGTCCAAATATCTGTCACTGGGACGGGTTGAGTCAGAGCAGACTCGGATTATATATCCCTATGACCTTGCGCCGTACATGTATATTGTTAACCATTTAACATTTGAGTCAGACCAAAACTGCTGCAGTTGTCGAAGAAAATGTAAATTTTCCGACCAAAGTAAGATTATTTTTGAAAATGTATCACTGGAATGACTTGCTCTTGGTCTGCATATGGGCATTGTCTATGAGAAAATTTAAATTTTCATGAAAAAATTGGATTGTTAAAGTCTTAATATAACACTTCTAGAATTTGGATATTTCTAATTTATCCTTCCTATTTTTTTGCAGGTGACTGATGGGCGATGGCTTCTAAACTCTAAATGGACTCAGTTTTTCCTGCTACGCCTACTGGATTTACTAACATGGATTTTATAAAAATAAAAATTTGATGACCTGTGTTACTCTATAATCTAATTTTTGTATGGAAACAGTATATTTGAACTAAAACATGATGATGTACATTCGAAACATGATCAGCTACTACACACATCAATGGCTGACAGCTATGCCGGCGGCTGTTCTGGATCGACTGCCGACTGTTATCAACCGTATTCCTGAGGGCTCAGCTAATGTGCATCTCACATAAGCTCTATGTATCATTTGAGATTGGGTGGGATTTGAATCAAATATCAATAAATTAAATTTAATCTCTAAATTATACCCACACGTTTTGAAAAAACTGCAGGGAAATTACAATCGCCTCCATCTGTCTGTCTGTCCATCCATCTCCTCAGAAAGCTTTTGATAGAATTCAATCAAAATTATTGTGTAAATTACTGATATGCTTGTGGATTGGGAGACACCATTTACACTAGGCTCCATTCCCGGAGAGGGGGGTGGGGGGGGGGGTTGATGGAAGACTGTCAAACTTAAAGGAATATAACCAAATCTGGTGATTTACCATATCATGGCCCTATGGGTGTAGAATGTGAGGTAACCTAATACATTAGGCTGTGACACTGCTCGGGTCGGAAGAGGCTGATGGGGGAGGGGCAAAACGTCAACTGAATTTGTTATGTGAGTAGCGGCGACAACAGAGTGAAATCTACACAATGTAACGTGCACAAGATCAAGGTAAGAAATGAATTGCCCATATCTCATTTTAATGGGAAAAAATTAAAATTTATAAAGGAAAGCTGGTGAATATTTTAGAATTAGTTTGCCTTTGCTGACCTGGTGAGTTGGGCAGCAACAGCTTTCCGTCAAATCAAAGTACTTGAAATTGGTTTCAAAATATTCACCAAGTTAGCGGTATCTATGGTTACCATGAAATTTGGAATTCAGGATTCAAAGTATATAAACTGATCCCAACACGCGCAAATCATCGATGGAGCTTATGTAGAGATGGGCGGGGCATAGCTAAAAAATTATCCATTAGAAAATCTAAATTTCTACTCTGTCCTTCCTTTTGTCAATTCCAGTTTTTACTATGTTTAACCCTTTCATGACAAGTCCTGAAAACAATGTGGCATGGCAAATGATGGTTGTAGCCTAATTTCTCAATCCGAAAGAAAATTACATTTTAGTATGATGACTGAATTAATTATACCTACCAACCTTGTCTCTTTGAGTCCATTCATTATCCCCATAACTACCTTGTCTCCTTGAGTCCATTCATTATCTCCATGTTTTGAAAAAATGGGGATATAATTGCCTCCATCCACTTATCTGTATGTCCATCATGCTATCTCCTCCCAAACAGTTGGGTCGATTTCAACCAAATTTGGTATGGCGGTTACCCATATGATTGCGCTTTGCAAGACAACATTTAGATTTGGCCCCACCCACTGAAGGTCAGGGGGTGGCGTCCAAAGTTCAAATATCCAAAAAAAAATGTCTGTCATATTTTACTCCCAAACTGTTGTGTGGAATTCAAAGAAATTTGGTGTGTGGGTTGCCCATATAATTGTGGACTGCCTGACATTTATTTCTTTGAGTTGGAGAAGGGGTTAAAAGGTCAAGAAATTTATTGTAAGCAGAGATTGGAGTCTTCCAGATTTATCTAGATTTCTGGATTTTTCATAGACCACTCTCGCACACCAGTTGACACCCTCTCCATGAATTGAAATTAAGCCAAATGAGCCACTACGTTCAGATAGGACTAGTGATTACTAGATTCTACTTTAGCCCTTCAAATTTTCTATACAGACCAAGGGAAGACTATTTTTAAAATTTTACAACTGGAATGACTGGCTCAATTACCGAGCATTCTAGTGGTAAATTTTCAAAAAGTCTTGCTCTGCTAATCAACATTTCTTAAGATCACAGCAGAGGCATTCATTGGCCACCATGACCATTAAAGGGTTGACAAATGAAATTGTTACCATTGGGCTGGTCATTGTATTAACCCTGGTCAATTTCTACTAGCCTCTGGCTCATGTTAATTTTAACTCCTGCTCTCACAGATCACTTCCTCTGATGACATCCAGATTTTTCAAATCAATCCACTCCAGTCTCTGTGTACTGAAACTAATTCAAACAAATTTGGTATGTGATTATGGAGTGCAGAGGATACGCCCCCAGGGATGGGATGGGTAAAGAGGTCAAAGTGGTGAGCATGGGGATTTGCTATAATGCGTCATCGACCAAGCAATCTAGTTATCACTCACTTACCATCATTGTTGAAGACTTGATGCTTGATAAATAACATTATGAACAGGAGTAATCAGAGATTGTAAACCACCGCCGAGACCACCCTACCGTTTTTGTCATATCCAAATTTGTTAAATCTTTGTATGATCACACAAAGTCTGGAAACCCTTGTTTAGGTTATGTTGGTTTGTTGTGTTAAAATTTTAAACGAATCGGATCAGTAGTTTTTTAGATGCAATACTGGACGCATGCACACACATAATACCCTCTTTCCCCTTAGGGCAAGGGTAATAATCCAGGAATGAATAGCAATAAAGATCAAAAGTACCTGCAATCTAAAGAAACAATCTGTTGAGTATATTTTGACAAATTTAATTGGAATCTATTGTTGTCCAAAACAACGCCAGTTTCCAATCAAATTGGACTCGATATATTCAACAAATCTACTATACATAGTCCAGTCTGATTACCTAAGATGAGATTCTCTCTCTCCCTCTCACTTCGAGTAAACTTTATTTGATATTTACACTGATAGCGTACAAATAATACAGTATTCAACCCTTTAATATGCAAGCTTTACCACTGGAACATGTTGTCACCTAATGCAGCAACATCTTCCAGTCCAATCGATCTCAAAATATTCAACAATTTAATCAACAGTCCTAAGTAATATGACACTCCTACATAGAAGAAACTGTATTTGACATACATGTAGTTTACAATGGCAGCTTATACAATAAGTGATTCGAAATAAAATGGTACAGTAGATTTACATCAAGCGCATCAGATTTAACCCTTACCACTCTTATGTCAATATTCTATCTTTTAATGTGCCAATAGCCTGGAAAACTGGTACTGTTCTACTTCTACTAATAGAAACTGGTGTACATTTTTTAACAACTGGTTTGGTAGATGATGTTGCTATCTACGACAGCAACATCTTCCACCAAATCTGTTGAGACAAGAACACCAGTTCTTTTAATTTAATTTGGAGATTTAAAATTTTGACAGAATGGTAGGGGTTAATTAAAATAGTGCAGAAGATAGAATTACAGAATCATCATTTTCATGAAATCTCAACCAGATAACTGTCCTATTCGCCATATGATCCTGAAGAAAAAAAAGAGGAGAAACATTTACAAGATGAAAGAACAATAGAAAATGAAAATAAAACTGGAACAGTCAACAAAGGTGATTTCAAAGAGCTATTATGTCTCATGGCTGGCATTACTTTAATAATGCATGTTACGGGCCCGTATTGACCCAGTAGCGGCCCCGTAACATGCGTTATCATGATAGATGATTGAGGAACAGAAATTAGACCGTAGATGCACGCCAATATCTCCCTAGAAGCTAAATGACGGGTGTGATATAATGGTATTAATGGGCAAGCTATGTAAGGATGCACTTTAAATCTTGTAGGCGTCAGTGTAGCTATTCAGCTGTATGTAATATTTTACCGACACAATTATAAATTAGGTTAGACATTCTCACTAAGCGATTCCGGCCATCAGGGAATCGAGTACTCGGTTAAATAAAGGAATCGGCATGCTATCGTTGACGATTTTACGCTAGGAATTTCATTCACAGAAAACTATTTATATTTTCCCGTAGAAATTTGTAAGCAAACTGAATTGACCAATCAACAGTGGATTTATAAAATTCAATCATCTGACGTAATGTAACGCCAAGTTTGATTGGATAAAACGCCCGTAATGCTTGCGTATTTAGCGATCGAAAACTGGTGCTCTTAAAGCCGTCCAGACGGCGCGTAGTTTTCCATGTCAACTTGTTGAAAACCGTCCAGACAGCTCGTAGGTTTATTTGTACGCTTTTTGCGCGCCATCTAGACGGCTCGTAGGTTCCTTAGGGTTAAGTAACGACACTTAAAAATTATAGTGTTTTATTTTTTGTAATTCATTTTTCAACTGGCTACACGTCAGAAGTTCGCGGAAATAGATTTTTACACGCATTGTTCACGTGAAGCATGACGAGTAACG
This sequence comes from Chaetoderma sp. LZ-2023a, assembly GCA_034401795.1. Lineage (NCBI taxonomy): Eukaryota > Metazoa > Mollusca > Caudofoveata > Chaetodermatida > Chaetodermatidae > Chaetoderma > Chaetoderma sp. LZ-2023a. The sequence continues at coordinate 69,414,825 of CM067372.1, forward strand.
AGTCTGCACATCTGGTACTCTGTAATTATCAGAAGCTTTGGAATCGGCTATATTCAATGTCGTGTTATATGCATGTGTATAGGCCTGTTTTCGCGAGTAACCGAATATACGACTCCAACAGAAATAAAAGAGTACAACACTGGTCTCGTTTAAATACTCACAGATTTTGTCTGGACTCTGTTTATCAACGCGCTCGACTGCCAAAATAAAATTTACCGTTTACTGGTCGCACGCAATAATAGCAAGAACAATCCAGATTGAAAATAGCTCACTCCAATGTCTCAAACAGCGGGTTATAGTTAGCGAGTCGACCACACACGTTGACCGATATTCCCGTTAATGTCAATAAAAATAGTGACCTAATAAAGTCGTGAAACTAAACAGTCGCAATAGCCATAATGTTTTTCTTCTCTAAATCAGAAAGCCAATTTATTTATTTTACCTATATTTACCGTTGGTTGGAGATGGAAATGAAAAGGAAATGAAAAAAATTTGTTCTAATTTCGTGGCATGCCTCAACCTCAGATGACGGTATACCGCAGTATTTTTTCATGGTACCGATACCGTCATGTAAATGTCAATACCTCCCAGCTCTACTCCACCTACACTTCGCCGTGTTGGGATCGATCGATCCTTGAACTTTGTGACCTCAATTTCCAGACAACTATGTAGGGAAACCTGTTGAATATTTTGAAACTAGTTTGACTCAAATTTGCCCAGTCAAATTAGTTTCAGAAATATTCAACAGAATTGTTATTAAATGTTAGACATACAATTCGTACATGTCTGACTATTAAGCGTTAAAGACAGACTATATTGAGTCATTCATGACGTCGGCCTATGCGTCACATAGTTGACCATGGCGTCATATGATTGAGTGAGGATATGGATTCATGAATTCCAGGTGAGTGATACAGGCCCCATAGGCCTCTTGTTTAGTTGGCATTTATTGTTTGCCCATTGTCTATGTCCCATATATCCCAGGTCTACACATTGACAATCCAATTTTGGCATTGAACTTCTTTAACTTACCCGCATGCTGAGGACAGATCTTCCAGCCAAGTAAGATTAAAGCAGCCTACTGACTAGCAGTTGACCAAAAGGAGTCTTTTTTAACCCTTTAAAGGTGCATATTCACAGCAGAATGGTTCAAAATAATTGTTGAAATCATATACTTTTAGAGGCTTGAAGTGTGTTCCTAGATGTAATGAAACGAAATAAATCTTAGCATATGATGATTTCATTACGTATAAATTAATATAATTAAGTTGTCAAATTGAATTAGAGGCACGAGTCCCTAATTTAAATTCACAACTAAACCTACAAAATTTATTTATATGGAATGAAATCATCATATGTTAAGATTTATTTCGTTTCATTACATTAAGGTACACAATTTAAGCCTCTAAAAGTATATAATTTCAACAATTTTATTCAGTGGTCTTGGGAAATGTACATTTGCAGGCCAAGAGAAGCCTATTTTAAAATTTAGCACTGGAAATCGAGCCAGTCATTCCAGTGGTAAATTTTCAAAAATAGTCTTCTCTTGGTCTTCAAATGGACATTTTCTATGAGAAAATTGAAATTTTCTGGAACAAATTCGAGGGCTTAAAGGGTTAAATGATTTCTGGAAAGATGGCTGCAAAGAAAATCCTGACCAATCAGATATCTGTGTAGAATTTCAGAAACTTACAAATGTACCACATTAGTGTCCTTCCAGCCAGTTTTGATTAATATCACCCCGGCGGTTAATGAGTAGAATATATAAATACTCAGAAGATCAACACCATAGGATGTTTCCACCTGTCTGGTTGAGACCGGTCTACTAGTTAGAGGAATAATATATGAAGTATTATTATAGGATGTACATTATTATTTGCAGAGAATTATGGCCTGCTATCAATCACTTGCTTGTTGGCTTTGGTCAGCAGATCTGCCTTCCTGTCTACCCACGGTGTGCCCATTGTCTAAACTCGGACATCTGTCCAGAAGGGAGAAAGACATTGAAATCAACAGTGAAAATTCACAAGCCGAAAAATCACAAACTGGATGTATCATCTAGAAATTAATTATTAGTGAATTGATTTCAACCACTTAACCCTCGAATTTATTCAAACAAATTAAATTTTCTCATAGAAAATGTCCATTTGCAGACCAAGAGACTATTTTTGAAAATTTACCACTGGAATGACTGGCTGGATAACTGAGCCAGTCATTTCAGTGGTAAATTTTCAAAAATAGTCTTCTCTTGGTATGCAAATGGGCATTTCCTAAGATCACTACCGAAGTAGTTTTTGGCTGATATGATTGTTAAAGGATTAAACTGCTTCATTCAATATACCATATTGATACTTAAAATTAGCTTCAAAATGTTCAACTGAATATTCCCTACATCATAAAGAATTTGTCATTTCTGTTCTGTGAGTGTTAAAGGGTTGAATGCCATTCAGTTGGAAACTATGGAGTAGGCCAATGTGTTATTAGTGGTCCAGTATGGAGGGACCCATTTATAGCTATGCCACACCCATTTCTAGTGAAGATCCACCCACTCTGTGTGCGTGTTAGAAAAATCGATTTATATACGCTGAAACCTTAATTCCAATTTTAAGGGAATTTACCGGTAAGCTGTTAAATATTTTGGAACTAATTTGACTGGGAACTGTTCCCAAACAGTTTATTAAATTGTAAAATGCACCAAGGACATATAATTCGTACACCCTCATGACAGACTTTTCGAGTTTCGTGAAGGAGTTACTTCATTATATAACGATTAGCATGTCCGTTGTCTGTCTGTCCACCCGTCCATCCATCTGTCCGTCTGTCCCGGTCTTGTCAACTCAACTCCTAGAGGTCTCAATGAATTAACTTAAAATTTTGTCCATATTATCAGTATCATGTGCATGTGCTTTTTTTGCGGCCAAAAAATTGGTCATTACAGAGTTATCCCCCTTTAAATATCTTAAAGCCGATACATAAACTGCATTGCCAACCATTTTTTTCAACGCAACTCCTACAGTATAGCTCCGTTTCTTTTGAAACGTGGTAAGGCTTATCATTACCATGTGAAGGTGTGCATGTGCTATCCATATACCTGTACACCCATCTGTCTGTCCAAAATGTATGTATGTCCATCTGTCAGTCCATCCATCTCTGACAATAATTTCTTGTCAACGCAACGTCTACAGTTTAACTTCTTTTGAAACTTGGTAAGTGTTATCATTATGACATGAAGATGTGCATGTGCTATGCATATACTTGTATGTCCATCCGTCTGTCCCTAATGTATGTTCGTCTGTCATTCCATCCTTGTCAACAATTTAGTTACAATTCTTTTGAAACGTGGTAAATCTAGTCATTACCATCTGAAGATGTGTGTGCTTTTTTCGCGGCCAGAAAATTATTCATTACAGAGTTATCCCCCTTTAAATACCTTTAATCCGATACTTCTTCTTGCGTTCATCTTTCTCATGACAGTAATCTTACTGTTTTCCCCATTTGGTGCATGAAAGCTGGTGGTCATCAAACTGTCTCCTTCTCTTCAAAAGATACTTCAGTAGGCCAGAAGCTTCTCCTAGCCTGTTCATATCGCTGGCAGCGCTGCAAGAGATGTTCTACTGTTTCTTCTGCCTGCTGACACTCACAAAGTGCAGAATCTGTAATCTTGAGACGGTGAAGATGTGCATCGAGACGATTGTGGACCGTCCTCAATCTGAAGATACATGTCTGATCCTCCCTACTGAGGCTGTGTATTGCATCATTATGCTGCCTGCTGGTGGGTCCTGTGGCTTTAATGATATGCTTCAGTTCTTCAAAGTCAACCTCGCGGTTGAATTGTTCTTTATTTGATCCGTCCTTAGCCAGTTGATCAGCTTTTTCATTTCCTAATATGCCACAATGCATGAGGATCCACTGTAAGTTGACATTGTTCTCCTTAGCCAGTTGTGTAAGATTTTCATGAATTGAATCTGTACTTTCCTTTCCACTCTCCAGCGCCTGGAGTGCTGAGAGGGAGTCTGTCAGGAATACAATATTTTCATTTCTGGTTTTTCGTTGTATCAGCTTATGGCTAGCTAAGATCAGTGCCTGGATTTCTTCAGTGTAATTGCTACAGTGCTTCCCTGATGGCAAGCATGAGTCTGTTATATCTCCACATGGAAACCGAATGTGAGCTCCTGCCCCTCCATTCTTGACAGCCTGGATAGCTGATCCATCTGTATAAACATGTATCCACTCTTCCTCAGGGTAGTTTTCTGCAATATGACTCAATGCAAGAACTTTGTTTGTCACCTCTGCTTGATCTCCCTTGCTTTCAATCCCTGGAATCGAGGGCCAGATTGAAATTGTGTTTTCTATTTCAGAAGCTTTCCACGGTTCCCTCTCAGAGATAGCAGTTATGTTTCTACATCTGGGGAAGATGTCCGACTGTTTCTTTCAATTTTCTTTGAAGATAATAAGAAATTATACCTCTTGAGCCTTCCTCTAGACATTTGGTGAGTCAGCATATGCATGGGATGGTGAGGCATCAATTTGAATTTCTCTTATTGAATCTCAGCCTTGATTTCTCATCTCTGCTGGAGTGGCTGGATATTGGTAAGTTCTTCCATCGCTGCTATTGGAGTGGTCTTCATAGACCCTATTATGATACGAAGAGCCTGATTTTGTACCTTATTCAGTGTCTGAAGGGTGCTTATAGCAGCTGTCATCCATGATGATGAGCTGTATTCGATGATGGGCCTAACTGATCCAGAGTAAACCTGTTTCAGAATTTTCATGTTAGCTCCCCATTTTGTTCCAGTGAGCTTCCACATAACTGCCAGTCTTCGCTTGGCAGTACTTTCAGCTTTTCTGATTTGCGCCTTCCAGGTTAGTCTTTTGTCAAATATCAGACCAAGATAAGTTACTTCATCCTCAAAGTGCAGAACTGAGTCACCAAATTTCAGACTTGTCTTGTGTTCCTTTTTAGTGGATAGTGTGAATAGAGTTGCAACTGTCTTCTCTTGGTTGATCTGGACAAACCATCTTGTAACCCAAGAATTGAGGTGAGAAATTGCGAATTGCATACGGTAATTGGCTCTTGACACATACCCCTCACCGCTCCACATCACAAGATCGTCAGCATACAATGCAGCTGTGTTTCCCATTGGAAGGTTTTTCATCAGGTCATTGATGAATATTGTGAAGAGGGTATTAGAGACTACACTACCCTGAGGTACACCATGTCGTAGCAGGACTTTCTTGCTGCTCATCCCATTCAGCTGAACTGATGCCTTTTGGTTGTGGAGATACTGGCATATCCAGCTGTACATTTTTCCAGAGATATTACCGGTCCTGAGCTTTTGGAGGAGTCCATGCTTCCATACTTTATCAAATGCCTTCTGCAGATCAACCCACACAGTGATGGTATGCTTTTTCTGTTGGAACGCCTCCTCAATAGACTGTGTCAGATACGTTGTTTGATTCTCTGTAGATCTACACTTTCTGAAGCCATTTTGTTCATCCGCTAAGAGATTGTTGCTTTCAAGATGTCGAAGAAGTTTCTGGTTGAGGAGTCTTTCCATGGCTTTGACAGTGCAACTAGTCAGACTGATAGGTCGATAACTTGCCGCTTTGGATTTATTCTTGCCTGTCTTCAGTACAGGGATCATGTTGGCCTCTCTCCAAGATTGGGGAACTTCTCCTGTGTACCAACTGTGGTTGAAAATCTCCAAAAGCTTGTGCTTTCCAATAGTACCCAGATTCCTCAACATCTCATTGGTTATTCCATCTGGTCCAGGAGACGTCCTGCTTTTCAGAACTTTCAAGGTTTTCTCCAACTCGCTGATGGTCAGAAGCTCATCCATTCCCGCGGCATGTATTTGTGTCTCTCCATTCCCCTTTGCAGCTTTTTTACAACTCGCTGGCACATCTAGATTGCTTACCTTCTGAAACATACAAGCAAAGTGTTCAGCAGCAGCCTCTCCTGTTTTAATTTCACAATCCTCTTCAAGAGTTATGTTTGGTACTCTGGCGTTTTCATGGTTAAGCTGCTTCACAAGCTTCCAGAGTTTGTTCGTATCCTTTTAAAGATTTAAGCTTGAAGTTTTTTCTCTCCACGATTCTCTGGTGGCTCTGATTTTGGCTTTCAGATACTTTGCCTTGGATTGTTGGAGTCTCACATGTTGGCTTCTGTTGGGACATTCTCTGCAAATTTCCCTTGCATTGGACATTTCTTTGTGTAGCTTTTGCAGAGATGTACTCCAGTAAGGTCTGTAGTTTTTCCTGGATCCCCTAGGAAGGCATTTTCCAGAAGCAGAGAGTAAAGCAGAGTTAAGCTCTTTAACAACTTTATTGATGTGTTGGTTTTTGACATCTATGTCTTTTACCAATTTGTCACTCTCTTTCTGATATCTGTCCCAGTCTGCTTTCTTATAGTTCCATCGAGGGGTCTGATTTCGGACAATCTCAACATCCATGTTAATGGTAATGAAAACAGGGAGGTGATCACTGCCTCCAAGTTGTTCCCCAACAATACGCAAAGATGTATGCCATTGTCTTGGGTAGGATGTAATGGGGGGTGGGGTGGGTTGTCATCTGTCTTATTCAAGAGAATCAGTTTCTGCTCATCCATCCAATTTTCAATGTCCTCACCCCTCCTATCAGTAGAATGAATAACTGAGAATCACTGTTGAGGTCACCAGCAATGATAGTTGAATCTGGGTGAACTGGGATTTTTCCGAGATTCAATGGTCGATTATTAGGGCAGTAATAGTTGACAACAGTGATAGGATGTTTCTCTGGAATTATCTTGAGAATGTCAAGTCCTTCCATGTCTCTCTGAACTTCAATGGCGTTTAAGCTATTCCGGACCAGGGTTATGACTCCTCCTTTATGTCTTCCATTCCTGTCAGATCTGAAGCACTGAAATCCTCTTATACAGAATCTTCTGTTGGCATTTAGTTGAGTTTCTTCTATACATGCGACATCTACGCCGTTCTCCTTGAGAATTTGGCTAAGCTCTGTTTTCTTGTTAGAAACTCCTTCAGCATTCCATTGCATGATAGTCAGCGGTTTGCTTTCTTGTTCTCCAAGGTCTACGAACTTTACCACCAGTAGCTTGGGTGGACCCCTTCGAGGCTGGGGGGGGGGGGGGGGCCCAGTGCTGCACATATCTGGCGGGAATGCACACTGTCATGAAAGATGAGTTGTTTAGTGCTATGGTTGGACACTCGCTTCAAATACCCGGCTTGGTACCCAGATAAAGTGTTACACCCCTGTGCCCGACCCAAGATCAGAGATCTTAGATCTACTTTGAGGCCTAGCACTTGTCGCAGGGGAAGCCAATACATAAACTGAAGTACCAATCATTTCTTGTCAACACAACTCATACAATTTACCACTTGAAGATGTGTATGTGCTCTCCGTATGCCTGTACATCCATGCATCTGTATAGAATGTATGTATGTCAGTCTGTCCGTCCATCCATCTCCGACAATCATTTCAAGAATTGTCAACACAACTCCACAGTTTAGCTACGATTCCAGAAGTCTGTTTAATTGACATTAAGGGAGTCTACTCCATCCAGAAACCTGGACTAGAGAGTTGTGGTTCTTGCATTAATGACATTAAATACAAGATTAGAAATCTTTTTCTGGCGCTAAATGTAAGTAGATTTATTTAGCAAGTAGTGATTTAACGATAAGTATGTTTATGTGGTTAATAAAACGACAGACCACCCATAGGGTGGGGGGGGGGGCTGTGGTCATTATCTCCCCTGAAATACTTAAAATTCATAAAAATTGTCTTGTTCGCGTCAGATCTTGAAGAATTTTGAACGTATGCTCTCAATTCCTTTGTCACTGAATATATTACTTGAAGAAGCAGTACTATGATTCCATTTTGAAGAAATTCATCTGTATTTTCCTGCGTTATCTCCCTTGAAAAACTTCACCAAAATTCTCTTTTCCAGGCATAATAGTTGAACATAATTGAACCTGCACTTACAAATCTATCTTTCGTTAAGGCGATGTTGTCCTTTACAATTAATGTTACATGTATGTCCACTCTTGATTTATGTTTATCTGAAATGTTTAGATCTAGGGGGATATTCCATCTTCTGAGGGCTTTGTTTTGATTGTAATATCAGCTAAATAGTGACGTAATGGACCTTTCCAAGTTTATCCATCTATCATATGATGTCATAAACAACATGACATGTAGGATAACGTCATGATCATGATGTGGTATAGTCCGTCTATAATAGTCTGACACCTTGTACAAATTGTATGTTTTTACCATTTAATAAACATTCTGTTGAATATTTTGAAACTAATTTGAGTGGGCACTGTTGAATATTTAACAGCTTACCTGTATAGTTTTCTGCAAATTTGATAGTCAGGGAGTTCAGAGATTGATCGATCCCAACATGAGCATGATGTGGGTGGAGCTTGTCCGTCTATAATAGTCTGACACATTGTACGATGTATGTCTTTACCATTTAATAAACATTCTGTTGAATATTTTGAAACTAATTTGAGTGGGCACTGTTGAATATTTAACAGCTTACCTGTATAGTTTTCTGCAAATTGATAGTCAGGGAGTTCAGAGATTGATCGATCCCAACATGAGCATGGTGTGGGTGGAGCTTAGTTAGAGATGGGCGGGACATAGCTAAAACTGTAAAGGTGCATTGATTATGACATCAGATCTTTTAGTGACAGATCGGATCCCGCAACTACTTACTCGGCCACACGGAGGTGTAAAATATATGTTTAATTAGTGCATTAACTCATTAACAAGATCATAATCACTGTTCATATAACTACCATCATTGGTAAATTAAGAAATAAAACATAATTTTTGTAATGTGATTGTCAGTTATTCTGAGCTTTTAAATTTATAGATATTAACTCTGCTCGATGCATTCCCCATATTCCAATTTCAAGACAATAATAGAGGAAAGCTGTTAAATATTTTTAAATTAATGACTGGAAGCCATTGCTGCCTTATGCAGCAATGGCTTCCAGTCATATTAACTTCAAAATATTCGACAGAGTAAGTATGCTATGCATCGGAAAGAATGTACTTTTCAAGGATTTGTCAGTGAGAGGGTTAAAACTGTAGAATGTTCTGAAATGTCCATAAAACGAGTTGTTCAAAAGAGTGAATAGGCTAATATTTAGATGAGAAATCTGCCATTAGCTGTTTTGCCACAGTGTATGACAAGACCTGTCCTAGCATGTGTCCGTGTCAGCTGTCCAGGGTGATAACACAAGTTCTATTGGATGTATCTGGACTAAACTAGGGTGGATGGTTGTCTTTGGGTTAAAGGGTCAAACCATATAAGAGGGTGAGTGGGCAGGTGACTCGACATTCTCCAGAATACATGTTAGCTTTACAAAGCACAAACAAATATTACATTTTTGAAATATTTTATTTTGTCACCATTCAAAAAGAAAACATCTTTGTACCTGTAACAGTTTGTATATTTTTACTTCATCCCAATACTTGCTATTTTATGATAATCCACAGATTAGTGCTTTCAAACCTTTTTTGCTATGCACATGTAATACTAGATGGACTGAATCCTGTGTGTCGATTCCTTTTGTGTTTTCACGTCACACATGCGTGGCAGTGTCATGAAATAAGGATTTAAAATAGCACAAATTCTTGATAAATCAAATGCCTATTGAAAAGAATCAAATGTTTAATGAAAGATTAACATTCTTCTAAATCTTGGCAAGACGACAAATCACCCAGAAATAAACTAAGCACAAACCATGTAAAAGTATGGAAAAAATCGTTTTCATTATGACGAAGATTGGATGCTGGTATGGAACAATTTTGTAAAATTTTATCGAGCTCTGATGAGCCCTTAATGAATTAACATTCCATTGAAAACTAACTTTCTTCTAATTCTTAGTGCAAAATAGACTTAAGTCCAAACCATGCAAAAATATAGAAAATATTTGAAAATCTTTGTCATTGTCATGGAGACCACATGCAGTGATGAAAAACTAACATTGACCTAATCCTTTAAGACGGGCTAAATGGAATCATTCATGACATAACAATTATGATGTCATCCTACACGTCACTTAGTTGATTATGACATCATGATTGACTGAGGAAATGGATTTAAGTATTCTGAAAAGTAAAGAATATCATATGGTATTTTGTGCGAAATATCACAACAATATCATATTCCATACCAAATTTCATGGCTCATATTTCCATGAGAACATTTTGACACACTCGTATGAATTTTATGTAAATAGCCCCATTAGTCAGGCTCTATGCATGTGTGAAATGCTGTCAGCACATTGGGTATGCTTAATGGTGCAAAACTGTGTAATCTTTGTATTTCTTTGCAGGCTATATATAGGCTCGTTTCCGAACTGATCGAGTTATAATTCTAGCATGATAGACAAATAGAACTTTGTTAACTACTCATGAGATTCATGATATCATAAATTTGTATTCTGTTCATCTTCCTCAACATAAAGTCAAACTCAACACGACAATTATTTATAATTGATTATTTGGCAGGCAGTCGAATGCACTACAATCGGAACAATATAGCTGACAGAGACAAGAGATTTCTGTTGTCATAATCACTGGATTAAGAGTTGTGAGTAATGTTCATTATTCGACAATGGCTCTGGATTTCAACAAATGCTCCTTTCTGAACATACACTGTATATATTAACATTCAGTACTAGTTTATTATGGCAAGACTTCATTATTCAAGCCTATACAAGTGAGACATATCTCACCATAGCGTTCTTGTCTTTAAGGGTACAGGCCAAATTAATATTAAAGCTATCAAACTGATTATTCTGCACCAATTAACCCTTTAACCCTCATATCAGACAAAAACAGCTTCTGCAGTAGTCTTGAGAAATGTCCATTTGCAGACCAAGAGAAGACTATTTTTTCAAGTTTACCACTGGAATGAGTGGCTCTATAACTGAGCCAGTCATTCCAGTGGTAAATTAAAAAAAATAGTCTTCTTGGTCTGCAAATGGATTCTTTTATCTCAGGCACTATCCAAATTTATGACTCAATAAATGCATTCCAACAGAGGAATCGGTGTAAATTTGGATATTGCTAAATAACAGCATGGTCCTGAAATAATGGAACTCTGCTGTCAACCTCCAATTCATTGCCTTATCATTACAGTACCATAGTTCATTCTATGCAGCAATATATGAATGCAGGTGAATAATTTGAATGTAGTTTGGCTGAAAGCCATTATTACCTCGGATTGTATTCAAATTACTCAATAGCATTAACTCTAATGGTCAAGCGGGACAAAAATGGCCCGTGTAGTGGCCTTGATAAATGCTCATTTGCATGTCAAGTAGTTTTGAAATTTAACGATTGGAATGAGTCGACTGGCCCAGTTATCGAGCCAGTCATTCGATTGGTAACTTTTGCAAAATAGTCATCTCTTCGATTCCAAATGAACATTAAATAATCAAAACTCATGATTTTTTTGACCAATTTTGACCATTAAAGCTTATTATATAGTAGCTACTGGACATTCATACTGAAATGATGATGTGTAGAGGGGTGGGTGGTAGATTAAATCTGCACCACATTAAATCATTAATGCATTATCAGTCATCTACACCAATGTTTTTAAATAAGTATGCCATCGATTCTCCGTGATGTATGCGTCGAATCGCCTCAGATAACATGATGCTGATATCGACTGTCCGGATCTTATGACACTGTAGCTTTTGGACTTCATGAGGCACTGTGTTCGTCACTACCACCTGTGAGAAAATGAGAAAAAGAAGAGATTTGGGACCACATCGTCATTTAATATAAATGTATGTATGTATGATTACTGTATTCTGCGGCTGTAGTAGTAGAAACATCCTACACCTGCAATCCGTCCTTCTTCGCTTTTGCCCACTGTGTCTTGTCCTCAGCCCAAATCCTTAGCTTCCTCAGGTCCATTCTTGACTTGAGAGTACCGAGTCCTGTTTTCTTGAGGTCACCTCGCAGCACGCTTAGCAGATTTATGCAATGACGTCCTCTCCTGGCTCTATTTGCTGGCTCCGAGGAGGGCGAATTCCAAGGCTCTGTGCTGGTGTGTCTTCTAGCATCCTTAGCACATGGCCAAACATGGACCATCTTTGCTGGGCGACTTTTACAGACAGTATTACACATCTTGTATAGTGCATCGTTGAGAATTATGCTCTGGCCATCGGTGTCCAGTGATGGTGCGTAGATGTTTGCGGTGGCAGGCATCAAGTTTGTCTTGAGCTGCCTTTGGAGCTGCCCAGCTGTTAGTTATACATCATCAAGGATACGCAGGTTGCATTGTATAAATGTAGTCTTTTTACCAAGGGCATCTTTGATCTATGAATCCATAGCTTCCAGAAGGACTGGAAAGCTATGTTCCCCATGATGCAGCGTGCAGCAATGTCAGCAGTACTGCAAAGCAGTGAGCCCAGGATTTTACTTTTCCTCCATGGTTCGCCGCCACGGAGTGGATTGTCATTTTCTTTAGTTTCATGCTTTGTAGATAGGTATATGTGGGTGAACTCTGTTTTCGATTCAATCATAGTCAATTTTTAGTTTGCTTGCAGCTATTGGGAGAAGTTCGGCAAGGGGGTCCTTTTCCTCATCTATAAAGTCCACATCGTCGGCATATTCCATCTCTAGCGGCATGCCCAGTATTGACACCGGGGTGTTTGGTCTTGTGGAGTTTGGATGTCAATGCAGCAGCCAGGTAACAGGTGAAGAGCACAGGGGATAGACCATCTCCCTGTGGGGAGCCGATTAATGTCTCAAACTCTACAGACTTCACTGACTTGACTCATACTCTCAGCTTGGTGTCTGCAAGCAGTAGTCTCACTAGTCGTAGCTCATCTTCATTGCAACTGGCCTGGCGCAGTACATCTAGGATCTTTGAGCGTGTAATTGTGTCGAAGGCGCGTGACATGTCAATGCCCATTTTGTGGAAATCCCAGTGTTTGGACATGACTACCGACACAAGTATGCGTTCGTTGAGCCTATACAATATCTGCGCAGCTGATTCCACGTTTGAAGCCACTTTTGACATGATCCGGTGAAGTCGTCGATCTTGTCTCGGATGCGGCATAGAGTAACATTGGATAGGATTTTCCGTATGCTGTTAAGAAGCACAATGGCCGCAGATTGGCTGGGTGGGGAGGGGGGGCTAGGTGGCTTCTTGGGCTTGGGTAGCGTGATAAGGATGTCTTTGCCTACAGCGTCGATGGGAAGGTGGTGCATAAAAGCTGAATTGATTATGTGCGTGATCGGTTTTGAGATAATGTCACTTGCATATTTAAATAGTTCATTGCTCATGCCATCAGGTCCAGATGCACGTCCATTTTTCAGGGATTTAAGTGCCTTCTCAACCTCTGCTGTATTAATTGGTGTTAGTAATGGCCTGGGGTCTCCTGAGAATGGGTGCAAGGGCTCATCATCGTGGTCAGTGAACTGTTCCTTGAACCATTCTCGATTTGCCTCAGCTTTGCCCTGGTCAGTCCCGATAAAGTGTCCTTCAGAGTTGTGTACAGTTAGTGGTGGTGTGTAGTCAGCAACTCTCAGGGTTCGGGCTGCCCGAAACATTATGTGGCAGTGATTTCATCTGCTAGGGCGTCTGCTTGTTGGATAGTAAGATCTTTTAAGCGTTCGCTAATGTGGCGCAGAATGTTATTGCATTCCTGGTGTAGTTTGAGGCGATCTTCACTTTGGCCACTTTGATAGATGCGCAGACATAACGCTTTCTGCTCTGCTGACAGTTTTACTACAAGAGGGTCGTCAGTATACCTAGTTCTGTAGTTTTTTAGAACACCTATGGTGCTAGTAGCTGATGATTCCATAGATATCAGTATTTTGGTTAGGGCTTCGTTTGGATCGGAGCTGACATCAATGTTAGCTATCTGCTCCCTGAGGGCCTTTTTGTATGACATTTGAGTGTCAATGTCGCTGATGAGCTTTGGTAAGTTGTAGGTGACTACCCACTTGCCTGGTATGGCGTTTATACATTAGGTAGAGCTGGTTCATATGGAGGCGTGTAATGACTGGCTTATGGTCAGAATTGCGGTCTGTGCCTCCATAGGAACAAGCATCCCGAAGTAGGGGTTTTGCTGCTGTCTTGCATAGTATGAAATCTATTTGGTTGAGGACAGCTTTTGTAGCCATAGAACCTTTTGGGGCTTTGCGATCAGCAATGTGTCCAGTCCATGCTGTCCGGTGGCGACATGGGTGTTTGAAAGCCGTATTTGTGGCAAATAGGCCATTGGAACTAAGGAATGCCACCAGTGCATCTCCATTGCTGTTGCGTGTGCCCTCTCCATACGATCCCATGCATGAGCCAAGTCCTGAACTTTTGTCCGCAATGCAGAGTTTATCCAGCTTGGAGTTGGAGTTGAAATCGCCACACACGAACAGTTGCCATCTAGCTGGGATAGTAATGGCGGAGCTCAGTTCTGCATAAAAGGAATCTAATATAGCTGGATTCTCTTTGGCCCTTTCGGTAGTTGGCCCATATGCATTGACTATGCGACACTTAGTGGTAGTGCGCTTTCGCGTTGATATAGCCAGGTCGATAAATGCAACGCGATCACTGACGTATCCAAAACTAATGACATCGTCCAATACCCTTGGTCCAATTACGAAGCCTAATCCACGGTAAGCTGCTGCTCTGAGTGTTTAACTACTTTAGTCTCTTGAATGCATGTGATATCGATTTTATAGTGTTCACAGTCTGCACCCAAGGTTTGCTTCTTTGATGTTGCAGTCAGACCACATACATTCCACGTAGCTATGGTAAGCTCCTGAGAAGATTGCGTTGTCCAAGGGTGTCGAGCACAGTTTCTTGTTAGAAGGTTAGACATAGTCAGAGTTGCCTCTGTATGCGGATGTCAGCCCGCAATCCTTGATGTCTTAGTTTCCCAACAAAGTTGGTACTTACGGAGGAGACCGGCGTGGAGGTGTCATCTTTCTCCCCCTTACTATAAATGCCAAGCTCTTATACTCGCCATTCCTCCCACTCACACCAAGAGGGGAGGGGAAAGTTACCCATTCATAAGAAATTACAAATCACTTGGAAACAGATATGTTATAAGTACAGGCACGTTGTCGCACATGTCAGTATGATTCCTGTTTGTGGGCAAAGTAGTTTATTCTTCCTAAATGGCCGCAACACATTTTCAGATTTGTTTGCCTCCCAAACCGGATCTAGTTATTTTTGTCATAGTTTTTCTCCGTTTGTCCACCCATCTTTTCAACCATTGAGTCAATTTATACATTTCCATGCTATCAATCAATAGATGTCACTTACGCGCAGGAAACCTACGAGACAGGTCAATTTCAGTAGTATTATATTAGTATGACAGGAATGGTCTAAATTTTTTGAGTTTCATATCTTGACATTTGAGCTATAAGTCTTCCGACCAATACAGACATGACAGACCAATACATCAGCAACTCGCCATATAATCCTCGCATCTTTGCAGGGAAAATTAATTTATGTTTGAACCCTTTAAGCCTTAAAGACAAGAAAAGACAAATTCTCAACAACTGAGACAAACAAACTGTCAGTTTCCATCCTAAATCGAGAAGTATCTGTGTAAGCTCTGTGACTTAGTTTTCGTGCAGCGATCTGATCTAACAGACTGATGCGTGAAGGTAAGCCTACACAAACTAACACTCACATTTTCCATAGCAACCATATGGAAATTCAATGTTTGAACACCTCTAGATTGAATATGTCTATGTCACTCAAACATAGCTTCAATAAGACCTCTGATGAGTAGGCTAACTGGAGGGCGGAGAAAATGTCTCCACCACTGGCCATGTGTATATATGCATTCCAGATTCTGCACATATGGGTCCCTATTAAAATTCATGCTATCCATCCAGCCACCCACACCCAAGTATAGACAAACACAACCCTCAGGGCGCCAATTCTGTGGATGGTCGATTTGTTGTCAAAACCATTTTTACACCAAATTCGTCAAATTGTTACCATCTACTTATCTCGCCATTCAGCCACAATATGGTTATGCCACTACCTGGCAGCTAACATGCTTTGAGTGATCACGATCGATTATTTAAGAATAATCGTGATTACTCGATTAATCAGCTTGGGTACTAATTACCGAGACATAATAACAAAGGTTTATGTGAATAATGAAAGCTGCTATGGTATTTAGAAATGTCCATTTGCAGGCCAAGAGAAGACAATTTTTGAAAATGTATCACTGGAATGTCTGGCTCGATACTCGAGCCAGTCATTCCAGTGATACATTTTCAAAAATTGTCTTTTCTTGGCCTGCAAATGGACATACATTCACTGAGCAATATGACAATGTTCGGGAGTGATCGCATTCATGCGTAATTAAATTGCAGGATTTTAACTATTTTAGGCAGTAGAAATTATTCACGATTATTCGATTATTTAATTTTTAATGTTATAAATTAACGATTCAAAGAATAATCACGATTTTCGATTTAATCGCATAATCACACAAGCCTATGGGTAACCTCCTATGCCTGCTCTTTCTAACACAGGTTAATGTGAGCAAAATGTGGGTAAATGCGGCAAACCATTAACCACGTAACCGGTTACCCACAATAGATAACCCGGCGGCAGCTAACTTAACCGCACTAGGATTGAAACACAATAAGCGTCAGGCGAAGACCCAAGTTGAAGTCTAACAATTTCATGGCAAGTTCCTTCGTTGTGTTAAAATTTGAGCCAAATCGGATCAGTAGTTTTGTGATACAGACCGGAATAAGCTTTTGTAACTGCCTAACTAAAAGACATGATGGTTTATTTACCCGCAGCTAAAAAGTGGTGAAGCCGCTTCAGATATGAAATCACCAGGCAGTCCACTTTCACGTGGGGTACAATTTCAATTTTGAGTTATTATTTAAGAATATTACTGAATACACAAAATGAGGGTCATGGTTATAATAACATGTGATTCATACCTCATCAATGGGCGAATCTTCAATCAGTCTTGGAGCGTCGGATGATAAAAGGCCATGTGTTGCAAGAACATAGATCTTGTATGCACCGCGATTCTTTAGTACCTCTGATACTTTAACAAATGCCTGGACATCATCAATCAGGTCAGACTACACACAAGAAATCAACACTGATAGAAATAAACCAAACAAGTTGAAACAATGAAATTAGACCAGCTGTGACCAAAGGATACATTTCTGACTTTCAGTAATAATATTATTGTTAAGTTACAGTATTGTGGACAGAAATAGAGTACATAATGGTCTGTCAGAACAAACTGAAAACTTAGAATAACATAGCATTGCCATTGCTATTTTAATATACCATAATGACCACATTAACATTTAAGCTTTCCCATTAGTGAAATCACAACATCACCATTTCAGGAAATCTGTTGAATATTTTGAAACTAGTTCCTTAGTGGAAGCTGTTGCTGGCTAAATAAAGTCAAATAAAATATTCATTTGGTCTGTAGTACTGATTATCAGATCTATATTATTATAGTGACAGTATGTATATTAGCACAGCATTATAAAACACTGTCAAGCTAGCCTAAACCAGCCTTTGGCGTGGTCTTGAATACTGTCCATTTCCAAGCCAAGAGATTATTTTTGAAAGTTAACTACAAGCATGGCTGGCTTGACAATCTCTTGTAATGCAAAGGAATAGTCACTAAGCAAGATGTGATTCTCTTGCAAATCATGACCACCAAAAGGTTAAAGAAGCACCATGTGGCATTAACCCTTTAGCCCTCGAATTTGTTCATGAAAATTACAATTTTCTCATAGAAAATGTCCATTTGCAGACCAAGAGATGACTATTTTTGAAGATTTTCCACTGAATCAAAAAAGTATCCGCTTTTGTTTCTACAAGAATTGTTAATACTTACCAGATGTACTATTATGATAATGTCTATTATCTAGTCTAGCTCAAAATAAACAATTAAAAACTCCGCACTCTCCATGGTCCTGCCCATACTGTGTCCGGGAATTACCATAGCCCGAGGTACCAAGTCAATTCCCAATCACAGTCAGATTCGTCTTATATTTGTCTGGACAAACAGCGAAAGCAGCTCAGCCTCACCTCAGCGGGTCGGCTGAGGATAGCCATAGTACATCTGATAAGTATTAACAATTCTCGTAGAAACAAAAGCGGATACTTTTTTTATTCTACTTCGAATAATACTTACCAGATAAACTCCGGATTTCGACAGCCAAGAAACTCTGGTGGGAAGAGGTGAGGCTCGAACCAGCTCTCATCTATCATCCGACAGAGAAGGTTGTGAAGAGATTAGAACCCCGGCATACGCTTGGGTTCCGCCAGCTGACTCATAGAGTGCTACACTTCACTGGTCTAGACTGCGCCCCCCCCCCCATTTGTACGCACAAATTTCAGAGGGCTGTCAAAAGGGGAGGCAACACCCACCCGACCCATGTCAGCCCCAAGTCTCAGCTATGGCAGTCCAGGAGAGTGCAAAAGAAGCTACTACAACTTCTAATTTTGAAAAATCTCAGTTTATCGATTAGATTTTCAAATTTGAATGAGTCTAATGTCTGTCACCATTTTCTGAGTGCTTGGTCTTTCTTGATCATCACAGGACCTCCGCACAATCCACGATCATTCACAGATCATGTGCATCACCATTGCTCAGTGCATGTGGAAGAACCTTGCGATGTATGCGTAAATAGTGGTCAGATATGGCGTTAGTTAAGATTCGACAAATTGGCGACGGCTACTGGATTAAGTGCGCTGGAGATATCGCGAAGGTAGAAATCAGTAAATGACGACTCGGCATGCCATTGTGCTACAGACATCACCTCCTCTAAAGAGAGACACCCTTATAAAGGGCTGATGATGATGCTAGTGCTCGGACTTGATGGGCGTTTGCACGATCAATCTGCTTTCCTGTTGCGATTTTATGCAACATCTGAACAGCATCGACTATCCAACGGGAGATGGTGTCTTTCGATGCACAAAGATGAGGAGCTTTGAGACATAACCACAGAGATTTTGGGTCATCTCTTCACTCCTCAGTATGTTTCTTATACATTTTCAGACATCTGGCAGGACACCAAGCAGAAGAGTTTGGGTTATGTCTAATTAAACTTGGCGAATTGATCAGCTGTCCTGGATATTTAAGTGACCGATTCTTTGCCAGGAAACAAAGATGTGGTAGTAGTCTTAAAGCGTCACCCGTAATGACAAAACGGTCTTGTCAGGCAGAAAGCGCATGTATTTCGCTTCTCCTCGCCAATGCTGCTGCAACCAAGAAAACTGACTTAATAGTTAACAATTTAATATCTATAGATCTAATTGGTTCAAAGGGAGCATGCCCTAAAACCTGTAGAACAAGAGATAGATTCCATGCTGGGATAGGAATTGGCTGGCTAGGTCGCAAATTGCTCATTTCTTTAATAACTTCATTTAAAGTGTCATTCTCCACTCCTACAATGGCCAAACTGGGAACAACTGAAGCTATTGCAGACTTATATGCTGCTAGGGTTGAAGGTACAAGTCTGTAAACTTCGTATAAATGGCAGATAAAATCTGCTACATGTTGAACAGATGCAGAAAAGGGATTAATATCTCTTCCCTTACACCACTTATATGTCTTGGTTGTTGACCCTCTTCTGGCTGAAGCGACAAACTTCGCTGTTAGCTCAGAAAAGCCACCCTTAATTGCGCGCTGCTTGGTAACATCCATGCAGTCAATTGGAACATCTCCGGTCTGTCGTGGAAATACAGACCTTTGTTCGGAGATCAGATAGATCCCTTCTGTCTGGAAGAGGGAATGGATTGCAGACCAGAAGGTCCAGCAGATCCGTAAACCATGATCGGCCTGGCCAATGAGGGGCGATCAGTAGTACTTGGCATATGCCCTCTCTTATCTTTGCCAGAACTTTTGGGATGAGAATCGTTGGAGGATACGCATACACGTACATTCCCTTCCAACTTATCGCCAGTGCGTCTACTGCTAGAGCTAGCGGGTCCGGGATCGGTGACACATATGTGACTATCTTTGCGTTTCCTTTCATCGAAAATAGATCCACATTTGGCGTGCCCAATGTTTGAAAAGAACCTCCACTACCGATTGGTTGAGCTGCCATTCCGCCGGACGGCAAACCGTCCTTCGACTGAGAGCATCTGCTAGGATGTTCAATCTTCCTGGAATGTGTGCTGCCCGAAGAATAATATTCCTCCTCTCTTGGCACCACAGCAGAAGGTTCCATATTATCATACACAACTCTGGTGATCTCGTCCCACCTTGGCAGTTCAAATAAGAGACCACTGTTGAGTTGTATGTCCTTACTAGGACAATCTTGTCTCGAATTAAGTTCTCGATTTTTCGAAGTGCTAATGCCACCGCTAATAATTCGAGATCATCCAGTACTGCTCCCCAACCCGTCGTCGATGCATCTGT
This sequence comes from Chaetoderma sp. LZ-2023a, assembly GCA_034401795.1. NCBI lineage: Eukaryota > Metazoa > Mollusca > Caudofoveata > Chaetodermatida > Chaetodermatidae > Chaetoderma > Chaetoderma sp. LZ-2023a. The sequence continues at coordinate 69,435,242 of CM067372.1, forward strand.
AAAGATGGACATCTGCAGTTGATAAGGTTGTAGAGGAACACCTCGCAGGAGATTCTGTTCTGATAACCACCACTGAAGATGGAATATCAATCGTTCTTTTACTGGAATCCTCAGAGACAACGGATCCATTCTCCGAGACCAGAAAGACATTAAGTACATCTGAATCAGCCTGTGCCTGAGTGCGACATAAGGAACCACCTTCTCCAGAGATACTAGTAAACCCAGTATTCTGAGAAATTGACGCGCCGTCAGATAGGCTCATAGAGAAACTGACTTCAGTACTGCAATCAAACTCTTGACCCTGCTTTCCGCCGGAAAAGCTACACCGTCCCTGAGATTGAAAAGAATTCCCAGATACAAACTTCTGGGATGGAGTCAATTCTGATTTCTCTAGATTCACAATCCATCCTAGGTCCTTTAATAAGGCTAGGACTAACTGGAGATTGTTGTGCAGAGTGACTGGATTTCCCGCCTTCAGCAGCCAGTCGTCTATATAAGTATGAACAGCTATGTTTCTCCTGCGAAGATAAGAAGTCATGGCGAGAATCACTTTGGTGAAGACCCTCGGGGCTGTGGTCAGACCGAACGGAAGCGCACTGAATTCCCAAACATTGTCTTGGAACGCAAAGCGAAGGTATTTCTGAAAAGGAATTGACATTGGAATATGAAAATATGCATCCTTCCTTCAGATCTATCGATACTGCCCACATGCCCTTTCTCAGCCCTGTCATCACCGCTGCTACAGTCTCCATCTGAAATTTTGGTGAAAGAATGAATTTGTTCAGCGGTTTGAGCTTGAGAATCGGTCTCCAACCTAGGGTGCGTTTCGGAACGAGGAAAATTATCGAATAGAAGCCCAGAGAGGACTGATTACGGACTAAATGAATCACATTCTTCTGCTGAAGATCTATGATTTCTGAACAAATGGCATCTAGACAATCGGATTCCCTTGAAAAGGGAGTCCATACGGGAGTCGATGTTAATGGAACTAACGATTGACGGATGAGCCAGTCCAGTTCGTAGCCATTTCTTGACAGACTAAACAATCTTGCACGACCTATTCCCACTGGTTTGAGAACAGCTGAAGTCTGCCTCCGAAGGTAGGATTCTGCACACAGCTCGCGGTCAATATTGCACGATAAGACGTTAATTCACTTGGGTGAAGATTCTCGACTCCCTTCATTCCTGGTGTCAATGGAACGGGTCTCGCTGGAAACCAGTCAGGACCGTACCCCACGGCCACCTCATGGCTTCTTGGAATATGATGGCCCGGGACAGCAGCCACTGCGACCCGAGCCGCCACCCTTCCTATCATCTTCATACAGCCTCTTATTTAGAGGACTTGTATGAGGATGAACGGCCAGGTCCCTGTGAACCAGATGCCTGATGGGCATCACAGCCAGAAGGATGGAAGGGCGATCTCTGGCTCTGCCTCTGTTGCTCATGCCGATGCTGCTTGCAGGACTGCTGTGGCTGAGTCCTCTTCGTCGGCTTCCACGACTACTTCCTGCTCTGCGACCATTGACACAACCAAGCTTGTCGTGCCGGGCCACCAAACAAGCCCGGACCAATGAAGAGTGCAGAAGATAACGCAGCCCTCATCTCTGGTCCTGGTTCTACGCAATCGAGAACCATTCTCCTCCGCTCCGCCAATGATCTAGTTATCACTCTGGCCAGGCAATCCTGGGATAAGCGCATGGTGCCCTAGATAACTCCGGGAGCAGCCTCTGGCACTTCCCCACCTTCCACCATGCAGGTCACCATACCCTGCAGGATGGTGCATCCATGCGAGAGCAGCCATAGCCGCTCTGCCTGTATCCTCAATGAGAGTCAACTCATTGAAAGGATCTTTGTTAGCTTGGGAAACCAAGGTTCGAGAACGACCCTTGGCTTTCCCAGCTAACGGCCTATTCAGCGCTTCTCTTTCCCTGACTGAAAGCCGAGGAACACTAGCATACTGATGATAGGCCTGCTCCGGAAGCGGACCCTACTCCTTATCCCCTTAGGGGCCTTGGGCAATGAATAATCTGGCTGAACCAACATGTCAGAAATTTGGGTGTTCAAGGGACCGAAGAGCCACTCGACAGAGCGCTAGCCGCTCGCTCTGACATCCGCTCCATTGCCGGATCGCGCTGAGATCCTTGAACCGATGCGAACCCGAGACGGTTGGACATCCCGCCAAGGACCTGCACCCATTCAGCTTCGGTGCAAAAGGATGATTCGTCCATCAATGGACTACCATTCTCATCCTCCTTCTCACCCTTGGATGAGCAGGCCACCGACGATCCATGTTGAGAGCTACGGACCAAACTTCCAATACGAAGCGGATCTGTGGCTCGACTACTTGCGGCTCCAGTATCTAGCGAATCGCCAGATACGGATTCACCACAATCCATCGGCTCCAGCACGGGAGCCAGGACTACGGCCGCTACTACGGTAGGAGATGGAACTCCGAGAGGGGCTGTCATAACCACCTCCGTAATGCCGACGGGAGCCGTAAAACACGGCTCTAGCGGCAATCCGGACTGAGCGAAATCTGGGTGAAAGATGCCCAACAGAACGTCGACATCTCCACCCGGCTGGCAAACCCGTACAAAACCTGTGGGAGACCTGCAGGAGGTACCGGCATCTGCCACCTGAGAAAGCCAGAGTCTTCCATCAGGAGGATATCTGCCTCCTCCGCTGTCGGCTCTTGAGCCAAAGAAAGAGGAAGGACAGGTGCTTGTCCCTCCGCAGAACTGGCCGGACCACCGATAGGTAATCCTGCACCAGCCTGCATCGTCGGGATCGTGGTCTGGAATGACTCAAACATCGCCTTCAATTGGGCCGCCCAAACACCCAAGGCCAAGTCCATCCACTCATTCAGACGCTCTTCTAGACCCTTGACCCACCTGATCTAATTTGGCCGCCTTGTCCTTCGCAATCCTTTCCAAATGCGCACGCCGATCACGATCGAATTCCGCCACCAACTCTGACGACCACTTCGCACATACATCGCAAGGACTCCCACAGCGAGAGCATAACATATCAGGAGGGGCTTTTCCTTGCCCCTTCACCTTCTGCGAACACAGAATAAGAATTAAAACGCTGCACATGCTAAGATGATGACGAGCAATGTGCACAATTTACTTGATTGTAATTCAAAATTGGTTACAAACATTAACTTTCTCTTAAATTAATGATCATCAAGAATTTGGCAGGAAATATTTGAAAATTTTTGAGTGAAAATTTTATAAACACGACTTTGTAATTAACTGACGTTAAAATAGCCAAGAAATAAAGACTGATCACTACATACACCCTCGGCAATGAAGCGAGAGCTAAAGATCAGCATAAAACCGAGTGTATAGACATGCCAAGCCAAAACAAAACGTTAATCATAGCCGCCACCATCTTGGCTACGGGCGCATCCATCTTGGAAGGAACCGAGTCACAAGAGAAATTAACCGAGTACCCAGATACAATTAAACAGTTAACGGGTAATGGAGTGACTCCAACAATGGCTACCATTTTAAAACAATGTGCCAATTTAAGGAAATTTCAAACAGTCATTACGGCACGAATGTATAAATTCTAGATTGATACAACCGGCGCCTGTGATCATTTTCCTTTGCCTTCCTTGGAACCAGCAATGATTTACGCAAATAACACTTAACTTCATCAAAAATTGCTAAATTTTAGAGCTAAAATAACACGACTGTAAAGTCGAGCAAAATAGACGAATCTGACTGTGATTGGGAATTGACTCAGTACCTAGGGCTATGGCAATTCCCAGACACAGTATGGGCAGAAACATGGAGAGTGCAGAGTTTTTAATTGTTTATTTTGAGTTAGACTAGATAAGACATTATCATAATAGTACATCTGGTAAGTATTATTCGAAGTAGAAATGACTGGCTCTGTTATTGAGCCAATCATTTCAGTGGTAAATTTTCAAAAATACTCTCTTGGCCTGCAAATGGACATTTCCCAAGACAACTGCAAACCATTTTTGGCCGATATGAGTGTTAAATGCGAGTTTAGTAGACCCATTTGCAAATACTTACCACAATAATAGCAATCTTCCCACCCACATCTCCTACAACATAGAGCGGTGGCTTCTCTTTGGCTGCTAAAACTGAAACACAGAAAAAAACACAAACCGTCAAGCTGCGGTTATATCATGTACATAATAGTCACGTACTATAAAGTGACGCTAGAGTAATGTGATCACACTAGTATCACCCTCATATTATATCTTGAACAACCTTTGATGGGAGGTTTCCCGTGGTTCCAGGTATTCTCATAAGGGTCCTTTTAAGGGTATATACCCCAAAATCCAATTTGGGACTCCCAAGAGTAGTGACAGCGAGTCCCGTGGGACCCCTGAAAATCTTGTATGAGTATTAAATATTAATTATGTTTATAGTTTTCTTTTTGCACAAAAATACCTACAAAATCCAGCATTGGACCCCCATAATTCATACATGTAGCTGCGAGTTCGTGGTATCTTCTAATTTTAGCATGGATGAGGAAAAACTGCATTGGAACCCCAGATTTTAAGTTTAGGACCCCCAGATTTCAGCTTGGGATCCCCAGATTTTGGGGTGTGGAGTCTCTGGGATCTCCAAAATTCAGATGCCATTATAAAGACTGCTAGGTTCCTGTAGAAAGCGTTGGAGTCATTGAAAAGGGTAGGCTAGTGAGAGCGAGAGACCAGTGATCATATGAAAGGTATGGATCATTATGAATCTGAAATGTTAGTGGTTAAGTGAACAGCAACTAAACAATCAAACAAAAGCCAGGTAGTCAGCTTTTGGACCTTGACGTCCCAGAATCTCAATTTCAAGATAATCATACAGCTAAGCGAGTGTATATTTTGACAATAGTTTGATTGGAACCTGTCACTTGTATAGGCAGTAAGAGCTCACAAACAAATTAGTTTCATAATAATCAACAGTATTTATTAAATTTTAAATGATTTTTTGTAATCTATATGGGTTAATATATGAATGACAGAGATTGTAGAAAGCTATTGCATCCATTTCTTATATGCAACGATCGTAACCGGATCACCCTCCACAGAACAGTTCCCCTCATAAACTATGCACTAGGTAATTTTAAGCTTTTTATCATGCCGCTAAAGAAAGATATTCAGGCTTTAGTAGTTAAATGTTGGTACATTCTACACCCTATGATGGCTGTCATGATTTACTTTTCAACCAATCAGAAAAACCTATTGTGTCTGCATCAGTATATACGCTCAGTCATAGAGGTGCCATCTCTAGTTTGACAATGTGGTGTACATGCAACCATACAGGTGAAGGTGTTGAATATTTTGAAACTAATTTGACTGGAAGTACAAGATGAATATTACATAACAAAGAATGTAATGCACTGGCACTTACATGACATTACACACTATAGCTTGTGGAGACGAAATGGTGCTGATCACTGTTGAGCATTTACATGACATTACAAAGCAGATAATTGTGATACAGATATGGGAATATTACAGGATATGAGTGATATGCTATCTCCATACAATAATCTATCGGTGCAATACAACATTTGAGATGGCATTAGCATCCCTTTAAGATAGTCTTCTTTATTATCTTAAGCCCACTGCAAATGCTGATTATTGTCGAGTTGACCATTAAAGGGTTACATGTTAGTAGAAGAGGGTGGCATGTTAAATGCACTGCCATTTTGTATGTGTGAGATACGGGGACATATTGACTTGTTTAAATACTAACATGGCATCATCTCGATGCCAAATGCTGACCGCCTCTGCTCGACTTCCGGTAGTGGAGGTGAATGTCTGCCATCATCCTCGTGTTCATCTTCATTGCCCGATTGCTGCTCTCCATGAATGACTGCGATTGACAGGCGTAAGCGCTCTGCATACGACGTCGCTCGCTTGACCGCATTTGGGTTTAATGCAACAATCACAGCATTGCGGTAATCAGGAATCTGAAGATTAACATAGTCAAACCCGACAATAACATTTAATCCCTTTTCTTAATGATGATAGCACACGATAATGGCTAATTCATCATTTAACCCTTGAAATTCCAGCATCTCAGATTCAAGACAATTACACAAGAAAGCTGTTGAATATTTTGAAACTAATTTGACTAGGAGCTGTTCCTTCCATGGCAACACGTCCCAGTCAATTTAGTTTCAAAATATTCAACAATATTCCTTATATTATAACTTCTGAGGGTTGACTCTTTATCACTCATCTCTGCCAAAACGGCTTCTGCACTGGTCTTGAGAAATGTCCATAAATTGCAGGCCAAGAAGATAACCGAGCCAGTCATTCCAGTGGTAGATTTTCAAAAATTTTCTTGAATAAATTCGAGGGTTAAAGGGGTTAAAACAGGTGGTTGTAGCCTAATATGATCATCTGTGATTGAAAACTACATACACTCTTGTTATCCCAAAAGACATTTCCTTATCAGGCCATCCTTAAATAATAGTTTGGTTGTACTCTCCAGATCGACACGAAAAAAATCTGCCAACTCAAAACATTTTATTGTAGTTTTCCGTGAAGAATTGTTTTCATTTTCTGATATAACGTTATTTGGAAATAGAATTGATGGCTTTTGTCAAAATGGGATCAAATAACTTTTACAAACTTTCTGATTTTTAGTTTCTGTCTCAAGTTTAAATAAAAAAGCTTCAAGTTTTGTTCTTTAAATTCAGTTTTGTAATGTTATACTTCAGAAGATAAAAAAAAGATATTTCCCGACCTACCTCAACCACCATGGTCCGGAAAATAAAACCAAACAAGAGGCCCAACGGCCTGTGAGGCTCACCTGGAGCATTAGCATTTGAAACATCTGCATACAATTCTGAAGCTTAGGGTCCTTCCAGCCGAGTTGGGTTTAAACTGGCCAAGCGGTTAACGAGTAGCCTTTTAACCGAGTCAAACAATCCAAGATGGCCGCCAGAGACGGAAAAATTGACCCATCAAAATTCTGTATACAGGTTCTGAAACGTACAACCATAGCATCCTTCCAGCCAAGTCTGGTTGAAATTCAAGCAGCTAGTGAAAGGTAGCATTTTAAACAATTTCCCGCCATTTTCCAGGAAATTCAGGATGGCTGCCTAACTAATTGACCAATCAAAATTCTGTATACAAATTGTGAAACATACCCCTCTAGGGTCCTTCCCGCTGAGTATATTTGAAATCGGCCAAGTGGTTAATGAGGAGTAGGCTTTTAACTGATTTCCCAAAATTATCAGAAAATCCAAAATGGCCACCGGAAAACTGACCAATCAAAATTCTGTATACACATTCTGAAACCTACAACCATAGTATCCTCCCAGCCAAGTCTGGTTGAAATTGCCCAGGTAGTTAATGAGTAGCATTTTAAACGGTTTTCCGCCATTTTCCAGAAAATTCAAGCTGGCCACTGAAAAAATTGACCAATCTAAATTCTGTATACAAGTTCTGAAGCATACCACTCATGGGGCTTTCCAGCCGAGTTTGCTTAAGAGCAGCAATGTGGTTAATGAGGAGTAGGCTTATAACCGATTTGCAGAAATTTTCGGAAAACCAAAGATGCACACACAAAAAATTGACCAATCAAAATTCTGATTAGGACGGAAGCCTAGCAACATAGAATTTATTAGTCAACCTAAGCTTCGTTGAAACTGGGCCATTTATATTGGAGCTATAGTGTTTTAAATAATATTCAGAAAATCCAAGATGGCTGCCAGTAAAATTACTTCAGAATATTGGTCTTACGTTATTCATAAGTTCCGCTTTGAATGCAAAAAGGTGTAGTACATATAGTTTTGAAAGAAATGTTGATTTAAGTCATTGTGAGTAAAGCAGCAATGGCTTCCAACAACTCTGTTTTCACAAATATACCCGTTTCCTATTATCTAACAGATCCTTTACATGTATTTGATATCCATGTTATATCTAAGATAGCAAACTCTTACTAGCCCACCAGACTGGTTAATCCACAAAAGTACTAGTGATCATCAATTTCTACTGGGCCAGTGTTAACGCATTAACACTAACACTGGCTAAAAATGGCCTCTCCAGTGGCCTTGAGATATGTATATTTGCTGAACAAGAGAAGACTATTTTTGCAAATTTATCACTGGAATGACTGGCTCGATAACTGAGCCAGTCATTCTAGTGGTAAATTTGTAAAAATAGTCTTCTCTTGTTCAGCAAATTTGCATTTTCTATGAGAAAATATAAATTTTCTTGAGCAAATTTGAGGGTTAAATGTTTAATTTCAACCCTTATAAATATAATCTCTCGTGACTAACAGTGTATACAGATAGTTAAACGTCTCATACGTACAGACTGTACAACATAGTCTATGAGAAACGGAGATGCTCGAAGGTTATCGACGGGAATATTAAAGAACCCTTGGATCTCTTTCTGGTGAAGGTCCATCGTGATGATATGTGTCATCCCTAGAAACAGAAAAGAAAAACCTATATATCACCAACAATTAAACGCTTAATAATAAATGTTCTAATTTGGTCAAGAAAATTAAAAATCTCCATTTGCAGATCTTTAAAGATTTTAGGCACCTTTAAAAGCAAACATTGATGTACATGTATGCCAAAAAGGTCGTTATGGCAATAAACTCGCTTGGTATTTCAAGTCAAGCCAGGTGAGCTAATAATTTCCTGATTTACACAATTTGTCCAATTTATTTTAACCATTTTATTGATGAATTCCTCTTATCCCATTTTCAAGGCAACCATACAGGAACTGTTGAATATTTTGAAATTAATTTAACTGGAAGATGTTGCTGGCAAAGGCATAAATGGCTTCCACACAAATTAATTTCAAGATATTTAACAGAATAAGTTTTATGTCCATAAGAATATTATTTCCTGGATTTGATAAAGTGTTAAGAGCATTTATTATATAGTTAATTATTTCTAGATCAAATAAGTTATATCTCTTTGAATGTGGTTAACAAATTATGACAGAGGAAAACTGTGATTATATAGCACACCTGAGCGACTGAGCATCTGTGCTAGCAGCTTGCTGGTGATGCATCCTCGGCGACGCATCCGACTTTGCTTAGAGTATGGCAAGTATGGAATAACCCCGACTAAGTTCCGTGCAGATGATGTCTTACACGCATATGCAATGATCAACAGCTCCATTACATCATTATTTACATTTCTACAAAACATGAAGTATATACATAGTAAAATATATATAGTAGGGGAGCCAACATGCTAAAAGCCATTATTTAAGGAGTTTGCGTATCGGAAAGTAATAGTTGATAGCTATTCATTTTGTAAATTGCATGTATGTTCGTTTTATGAAAATACTTGTTAGCAAGAATATCTGGATTGCAAAGATGAGATATTGCTATATTAAGGGTCACGCCCACATTTCTGTTTGAGATTGCAATTGGGGAACCCATGGCGTAATATTTGAATGTCAACTCTAATGAATATAGCATATCAGCATTTAATATTGAAGATTACATGACACAAATTTTGAAGTGATACGTTCATTATTTCTTGGAAAAATGTATTTTCACTCTTGAAAGTTTGATTTTTTCGGTGTTTTTTGTTGTAGGCATGGTTAATTATAAAATATGCTATTCTAAACAATTTAATAACAAGCATTTTTCGAGCAGTATGGTCTTGAATAGAAGTGAATACATGTAGGGCTGCGCGGTTTGGCTTACAGCCATATCGGTTTCGATATGACTTTTCATATCGGTTTTAACCGAATATTGGTTTTATGGACATGAAACAAAACATTTAAATGATAAAAATTAGCACGAAAACAGAACGTATTTTCACGCTCTGGTACAGTCGTTTAAAGCGTTTTAAAAATGGTTTTACGCCTTTAAAGCTTAATATACCTTATAATATCCATCATTGCGGGAGTGAAATTATTAATTAGACTGCCTAAATATTAAGCACAGTTAAATAAACATCGTTTATTTTGTCAAAATTAATCATAAATCAGTAAAACAGGTTGCGAAAAGACGTAGCCTAATCACGTAATTGTAATTAATTATGATGTAATTATCTCCCTTTCTTCTTTCATTTCCAATTCGGCCCGAGGACGAAATCATGCCTTGAAGAAAATATTAACTGTAATATTGAGAACGCGAATTTCATAAGTTAATATGATATTGTGTATAGAAGATAACGTTTTAAAAACGGTTTGAGTAATAATTTTATTTAAAATTATATCCTAATCAGCAAAATGTATTCAGCATTATATTTATTGGCGAGAGTTTTATGCATTCGGGCGATTTAGTTTTGGGACGACTTTGCTCTATGTTAATTAGCCGGTGACGTAAATAAAATGGATGCCGTTGTTTAGAAATGTTTTCCCCGATACAAATTTCAATGACAAATTCCCGCGTTAGTATTGTGTTTTATATTGCAAATTTATCTGAGACTATCAGAGAAAAGACGAGTGGATATTTATTTAATTAATTCGCTGCTTGATTTCTCTCGGCATACAGCGAGTTACATGGAGTTACACAATATGCGCAATTGGGGCCACGTTCAATTATTAGTTACCCCGAACGTAGCTTAATGGAAAGTCTGGCCATTATTATTCATTACGCTTTTCATGCTCGTTAGTATCTTTTATTTTTAACAATCCTGATACGAAAAACCGAAAATATGTTCATATTCGGTTTTTCGATATTTATTTTTTAGAATCGGTTATGAAACCGTCGGTGCGGGATATCGGTTTTAAATATGGTATCGGTATATCGCGCATCCCTAAATACATGTGCCACCGTTTTGCATTGAACATGAAGTTTCATTTTGATTTAAATAGTACTTATTCTGAAGTATGGCATACAAGTGCAATAATTTTTTTATTTACCGCTTGATTTAAATAAAATTTGCAATTGGATATTTTTTAATTATTTTGACTGGACGCTGTCTTAGTCTGTTGATAACCATAACAGGATTCAATGCAGGAAATTTCAATTTCCCTTTCTCCGAGATCTAACAATACTCACCATTCTGTTACTTTCTGATACACAGCTTGCCTTGACAGCTGGCTCTAGGACTATAGACTTAGAAAGCTTTACCGACTCCTTGGAACCGGGTACTCGGCTCCCAACTGCCGAGTACCCGTCTACCATAGAGCTCATATTGTTTGCATAGCCACCAAACAAGAGAAATCCATGGCTTGCCTCCGTGGGGCTGGGAGGCTGGGTCCGTAACAGAATGGTGAGTATTGTTAGATCTCGGAGAAAGGGAAACTGAAATTTCCTGCATTCTCCTTCGATCAATACTCACCATTCTGTTACTTTCTGATATACACCAGATTTGTTCAGTAACCTGGTGGGAAGGGGCAAGCCATAAATGCTACTTTTGCCCCTTGGAGAAAGATTTAGACGTAACAACTTGACTAACGGAGACCTAACAAGGACCGTCAAGTTATCGGAACCGAATCACATTCACGTCACTGGCCCCCCCCCCTTTTTCTCCTAAGAAAAGGGAGAGAACTCACGAACATGTATCTCGCTTGAAACACAAATATGCCAAGAGGGTTAACTGCTCCTTGCATATCCACATGTATTAGCCTGGGAATGAGCATGAATATATAAGATGAATGAACATGATATATAGACATAATACAAAAAACTCTCACTAATGAATTACCTTATGATAATTGGACTTCAGACGTACCGCCTCCAACCATTCACTGGTCCGGCCATCAGTGACACAATCTGGTTGTCATCCTCACGCTCGACCATGCCTGCCTTAGGTTCTTTTCTAACCGAAGTGAAAAAAGGGTGAAGAGCAGTGTGGTCACTTAACTATCGTCTCAAAACAGCTAAAGCGAGTGGATTGGCTGAGTCTGACACATCCCTCATATAGTAATCCGTAAATGAGGACGCACAGTGCCATTGTGCAACGGCCATGATGTCCTCTAACGGAACACCACTGTAAAGGGTGGTCGAGGCGGCTATTCCTCGAACATCGTGTGACCTTACGCCTTGCACCTGGTGCCCAGTCGCCATCTCATGAGTAGTCTGAATGCATTCGACTACCCAACGAGAGATAGTATCCATGTCAGAAGCAAACCCGACACTTCCTTTTGAACAGCTTCTTATGGCAGATCCACAGATGTCTATCGTTCGACCGTAACGAGTCAGTCCCTTTCTTGTACTTAGTCAAAGCACGGACCGGGCACCAGACACTGGCATCACGATCAAACCTAGTTAACTTCGGTATTATGATCGGTTTGCCGGGATATATCAAAGATTGATTCTTTGACATAAACTCTGCTCTTGGCAGAAGATGCAGACCCTCTCCAGAGACAATAAATCGGTCCCTCTCTGCCGAAAGCGCATGGATCTCACTGCGCCTTCTAGCTGAGGAAGCTGCCAATAGAAAGACCGCCTTTAGAGTCAAATGCTTTAGACTAGCCGAACGCAACGGTTCGAAAGGGTGCTTGGCCAGTACATTAAGCACTAAAGATAGACTCCAGGCTGGAATGACTACCGGTTGTCTCGGTCGGAGATTGCTCATTCCCTTCACCATCACATTTAACTGGGCCACCTCTGGACTATCCCTGTTGGCTAGACAAGGGATAACTGATGCCAAAGCTGACTTGTATCCAGCAATTGTGACGTGAGCTAGTCCTGAAAAGAACAGCCTACAGAGAAAGTCTGCTATTTGCTGAATAGTGGATTTAAAGGTATCAATACCCTTTTCTTCACACCAGTCTGCAAATCTGTTAACCTTGTTGTTATATGACTTGAAGGTTGACCTCCTTCTTGCAGCCGCGATAAAATCAGCAGCTTGTCGAGAAAAGCCTTCCGACGTGGAACGTTGTTTGATAACATCCACGCAGCCAATTTGAACATTTCGGGATGCTCGTGTAGGAAGCGTCCCTTGGCCTGGGAGATTATGTTCGGAATCTCGGGCAACTGCACTGGGTTTTCCACCAGCAGATCTAGCAGATCCGTGAACCACGCCCTGCTTGGCCAATACGGCGCTATTAGCAGGACCAGACACGGTTCCTCCCTGATCTTCACCAATACCTTCGGCAGAAGGATGGTGGGTGGGTACGCGTAAGCGTGCATCCCCCTCCAGCTTATCGCCAGAGCATCTGTATCGACGGCATTTGGATTTGGAATCGGCGAGACATAAGTCATGATTTGAGCATTTTCCCTTGTGGCGAACAAGTCCACGTTGAGTTTGCCCCAATGCTCGAAGATCCTTCGTAGAACTGGAGGGTTGAGGGACCATTCTGTTGGCAGAATTCTCTGTCTGCGAGACAAAGCATCCGCCAGAATGTTCAATCGGCCAGGAATGTGAGCTGCTTTCAAAACAACCGAGTAATTCCTGCACCATTGAATCAAGTGCCACACTTTGATACAAAGTGTGGGTGACCTGGTCCCGCCGTGGCGATTTATGTATGATACTACCGTCGAATTGTCCGACCGTATCAATATCACCTTGCCCCTGATCATCGGAAGAAACTCTTCCAACGCCAGTTCCACTGCCATCATTTCCAACAGATTGATATGCAGCTGACTCTCCAGGAGGGACCATGTGCCCGAGACCTGGTGTTCTCCCAGGCAGGCACCCCACCCTTCCAGCGACGCATCCGTGTACACGGACAGCTGGGGCGAGGTAGGTGCAGCGCAACCCCTACTAGGAGATTCTGACGCCGTGTCCACCATACAAGATGCGATATTATCGGCTCCAAAACTGGCACCAGTTTTGACAGGGGTTCTGTTCTCTGTTTCCACAGACATCAGATACAACTGGATAGGTCTTCTCATTAGAGCAGCGAACGGGATCGCTTGCTCCATGGAGACCATCATGCCCGGCATCTGAAGAAACCGCCTCGCCTGAATGTGGTTTCCCACTCGAAAACTCTTGAGGATGGCTAACAGAGACACCACTCTGGGCTCTGACGGGTAAACCCTGCCCTCCTCGAGATCGAATCGCATCCCCAAATAAACGAAATGTTGAGTGGGTGTCAACTCGGATTTCTCCTTGTTGACTATCCAGCCTAGATCTGAAAGTAACTTCAGAGTCAGAGCAGTATCCACGTTCAACCTGGCTGCCGAGTCTGCCTTGAGCAGCCAGTCGTCTATGTAGGTGTGTAGCGCCACGTTCTCTTTTCTGAGAAACGCTGTCACCGCAAGGACCACCCCTGTGAAAACCCTCGGAGCTGTCGACAGGCCAAACGGGAGAACAGTAAACTCCCATACTTGATTCTGAAACGCAAATCTCAGAAACCTGTGCCAACTCCGGTTCACTGGAATGTGGAAATATGCATCTTTCAGATCGATCGACACACACCACATTCCCTTCCTCAATCCCGCCATTACCGATCTCGGCGTTTCCATCTGGAACCGAGGCGTATGGATAAACCAATTTAATGGCCTGAGATTGAGTATGGGTCTCCATCGCCCCGTGCTCTTGGGACAAGGAACATGTTTGAATAGAAGCCTGGAGTGTTCCGGTTTGCTGGTTTTATTGCTCCCTTCAGAAGCAAACCCGACACTTCCTTTTGAACGGCTTCTAACTTGTCTGGTTCCCTTGGTACGGGTGTCCAGACAGGTGCCAGACAGATTTTGTGGCGGAAAGTCCCATCACTCCGGCATGTAACCCTGGGATAACCATCCCAGGACCAGACTGTCTGACGTCACACCTCGCCAGGCCTTGACGAAACGCATGAGCCTTCCACCCACCATAGACGCCTCGCCGTCTAACGGGGTTGTCCGACTCGCAGTCCGCTCCCCCCACCCCCCCCCCCCCCTTTCTTAATGAGAGAGAGAGAGAGAACCATTTCGGTCTCGGCACGGCGGGTATAACTGGCACCACTGTTCCTGTTGCACAGGTGCGGTCCAGGCGGATACGAAGGGAGCTCTTGTACCCTCAGGTACGATCCGCTCCCCTCTGTCCGCCCTTTGGGGACTTACCCTTACCCTTGCCCTTCCCGCCTCTAGGGTGGTCAGGAGCAACCTTGGGGAGGGTAGGAGCCTCTACAACCTTCCTGGCTTTCTTAGCCGGCGGCGGCTGAGAAAATCCAGCTGAAGCAGAAGTCGCAGCAGGCTTAGCTTTTGCCTTACCCCTATGCTTCTTCTGCTTCTTTGGAGGTTGTCCAGCTAGCGGTTTCCCCACAGCCCCTAGTGCGTGCGCTTGCCGCACTAGCTCCAGCTGTAGGTTGACCGCCAACCGATTCTGTGCGATGCTGGCCGTATCCTCTAGGATGGCCCGCGCTTGGCCACCGAAGATGCTAGGCCCTGTCAGGGGCGTCCCAAGAAGACGCTCCCTGACTGCCGTAGCTGGACGCATATGGTCAATAACCATTTGCCTCCTGGATTTGGTCACACGCGCCTGCACCCTTGCCAGTGCGTCCATAGACAGCACCAAGCCGTCATTCATGCACGAAAGCGCCACAGGTGACACAGGGTGGCCTGCCCCCGCTTCAGCCCACACCGACTGAAGGAGACGATAAGAGTGGTTGACAGCACTCATAGCTGCCCTCACACCCTCGTCGCATAGGGACAGGAATTCCTCTTGGTGTACCTGGGACCTGTCCACAAGTGCCGGACCGGAGCCACCCGCTCCAGCACTCTGAACCCCCAGGACCCATCGGTCATCCTCAGTGACCGACGGCACTACACCATATCTGTTGTATTCCCCCCGCGGAATACGACACCTTGCCCGCACCTCCCTGGAGGCCGCAGGGAGCTGGCCCTTGGTCGCAAGTTGCTTGCTATAAATAGCATCCAACAACTCTATGAACCGTGGATCCAGTCCCACTGACTGGATCCGGGCCGCGGGCAAGATCCCCGTCCGAATCGATGCAACCGACGGACGGGGCGCATCCTCCTCGGCCGTGGCCGAAACCACAGACGGGTCCACCCTGGCTAGCCAAGCCAGAGCCTCGGACCAGTCTATTTCCGAGGAGGAAACACCCGCAAACACGTCACCTGTTGACGCGCTCACTGGCCTGCCAGCTGTGGCCTCCCGGCAAGGAGCCGCGGCTGACACACCAGGCACTCCGGTACCACCCGGTTCCGCCGCCACCCCATGAAACATACCAGTCCATGGGGTAGGTCCGCACAGAAAACCACACTGACCCGTAGCGGACGCGGAGCCGTGGCCAGACACGGGCGCCAACGGCACCCCATGTCCGACCGTCCGACCGGGCGAGATAGGTGAGTACCACGCCCGGCCCGGCACACCAGTCACCGTGTCAGCTGGTGCCAAACCAACTGACACGGAACCGGTGCCCGGTACCAGATTGGCCTCAACCACAGGCGGAGCCGCTGCCCTGGCTTGCGCCAAGCCAGACAGATGGAGGACGGTTCCGTCCAGGATGGAATCGACCTCCATATGCTCCACCCGTGGCATCACAGGCCGCAGCAATAACTCCTCCTCGGCCTCGTCTTCAGACTCCGAAGTCGTCATCAGACGAGGAAACCGTGGAGCCGAACTCCTCCTCGGCCTCGTCTTCAGACTCCGAAGTCGTCATCAGACGAGGAAACCGTGGAGCCGTCCTGGCGGACGGCTCCCACACCTGACGGACGGCTCCCACACCTGACGGACCGGCCACCGCTACTGGACCACCCGGATGTGGCCGCAGAGAGACAGAACCCGCCAGGCCGGAGCCAGACGGGACCGCCAGGGGGCCGTACGAGACGGCCCCCTCGGTAACCAGTCCAGAACCCTGTCCAAGGACAGGGTCCGTACCAGGCATGGGGAGAAACTGCCCCCCAACCTTCGGTAGCAGTGACGACACCAGCGTGGGCAGAACGCTATGCAGAAAACCCTGCATAGCCTGACCGAACCACGCCGGCGGTGCCATCTCCGCCACCTCCAGCTGGGGACGTGGAGCGCCCCCACCGGCCGAACCGGACGCTCCACGATTTAACCTCGGACTGCCTGGCCCCGCGTCAGACCCAGCCACATCCTTCTGGCCAAGAACTTTACCATCATATCGACGGACCACACTGCGCACACATTACATCTATGATCAAGGTTACAGGGCGTACACCTAAAACAGACATGGTCCTTAAACACGACGCGTACAAACTTATGGCACTCGTCACATGATGGCGGGGCTGGCTTGGCCTATAAAATAAGCACAAACCTACAATAAGCAAGCGGAACGAGACACGGATGGAAGGCAGACAATTAATTTTCAAATAAATTGACCATAAATTAACTGTAACGCTCCCGCACCCCACCCCGCAACGTTACAGCAAAGATCGCATTGATTATGACGACAAGAACGAAGCGGGCATAAATACACCCATAATTGATCCTCCAGGATGTATTACGGCTCCAGGAATCATATCGCATAGCATTCGGGGTATATTTACCAATCAAAATAAATTATACTCCTACCGAAAGCCGACACGATATGTGAAGAAACAACAAAATGTAAACAAACTGCTGTAGCACACGGTAAAACCGCAGACCACGCATCTCTCAAGAATTTTGACACCACCGATCATTGCAAACCGATCGTGATCACACGTAAACTTTACCATTCCAAAGTTTTCTGGTACCATTTTTAGTACGCAGCACCCAGAACAAGATGCGCGAATTAATGAAAAAATTTTCTTCACATAAACATCCGAGCATCACGGGTGTGACGTCACCCGCTCGGACCTTACGGAAAACGACGTCAGCCGATATTCGTGTTAGAAATACCGTAGCAAACACCTATTTTCATATCTGCTGATCGCCTGTTGGGGTTTAAAGAAGGCGATCGTCTGGCATATCTCGTTGTTAGCACACGTCCCAGATTCTATGGGGTCAGAAATTGGAACATGCGACACAACGAAATTTAGAGACCTAAGTCTTTTAACTATGGATAATAAGGAATTATACAACCTGGTCATCATTGGCGGTATTCTCCATTTTATCCAGTTAGATCCTTTCAAGAACGCACAACTATCAATTCACAGATAAGACTTAGATTTCTTTTCACAAAAACTTTTAAATCTTTCCCTGCAAAAAGCGTAGACAGCTCTTGTCGCTATGCAAACAAGAATGAGCTCTATGGTAGACGGGTACTCGGCAGTTGGGAGCCGAGTACCCGGTTCCAAGGAGTTGGTAAAGCTTTCTAAGTCTATAGGCCTAGAGCCAGCTGTCAAGGCCAGCTGTGTATCAGAAAGTAACAGAATGGTGAGTATTGATCGAAGGAGAAAGATGATACCATTTAAGACTAAATTAAAATTAATATTAAATGCTAAAACTGTGTATGATCCCTGAGTTATGTACTCATTACTCTTTATGGTATCTAGCACCAAGGTCAGCCAGTTGCAAGAGAATGCATTCTTAATAATTGAGAACAATTCTAAAATAACATACAAATATTTACTGGGGTTATTAGACAGACATTCTGAGTTTATTGATGTTGCATTCTTACTAGGTGCCATCTAACCCATATATGCCAACTGTTGTAGTACGGGTAGTATATGAATTCTCACCTACATGCATACCTGTGCGATTATTTGACTTGAGTGATCATGCTCGATTATTTAAGAATACTTGTGATTACTCGATTAATTAGCCTGGGAACAAATTACTCAGATATAACAAAGGCATATCAGTGAGAAAAGCTGCAATCGTGTTTAGAATGATGCTCGAGCCAGTTATACCAGTGATGCATTTTCAAAAATAGTCTTCTCTTGGCCTGCAAATGGACATACATTCGCTGAGCAAAATGTTAATTTTCTTGAGCTATCGCATTAAAGAGTAATTAAAAGGCAGATTTTAAAATATTTATTCCAATAGAAATTATTCACGATTATTCAATTATTTAATTTTTAATCAATGCACTCACGATTTAAAAAATAATTGCGATTTTAGATTTAACCACATAACTATGCAACCCTACTCTCAGCTCACAGTTCGGTAGTGTATTATGTAATACTTACTTACTACTGGCGTGTATTATGTCATACTTACTTACTACCGGTCTGTATTATGTAATACTCACTTACTACCGGTGTGTATTATATAATACTCACTTACTACCAGTGTGTAATATATAATACTCACTTACTACCGGTGTGTATTATGTAATACTGACTTACTACAGGTCTGTATTATGTAATACTCACTTACTACCGGTGTGTATTATGTAATACTTACTTACTACCGGTGTGTATTATGTAATACTCACTTACTACCAATGTGTATTATGTAATACTGACTTACTACCGGTCTGTATTATGTAATACTTACTTACTACCGGTCTGTATTATGTAATACTTACTTACTACTGGCGTGTATTATGTAATACTTACTTACTACTGGTCTGTATTATGTAATACTCACTTACTACCAATGTGTATTATGTAATACTCACTTACTACCTGTCTGTATTATGTAATACTTACTTACTACCGGTGTGTATTATGTAATACTCACTTACTACCGGTGTGTATTATGTAATACTCACTTACTACCGGTGTGTATTATGTAATACTCACTTACTACCAATGTGTATTATGTAATACTGACTTACTACCGGTCTGTATTATGTACTACTCACTTACTACCGGTGTGTATTATGTAATACTCACTTACTACCGGTCTGTATTATGTAATACTCACTTACTACCAGTGTGTATTATGTAATACTCACTTACTACTGGTGTGTATTATGTAATACTCACTTACTACCGGTGTGTATTATGTAATACTCACTTACTACCGGTGCGTATTATGTAATACTCACTTACTACCGGTGTGTATTATGTAATACTCACTTACTACCAATGTGTATTATGTAATACTGACTCACTACCGGTCTGTATTATGTACTACTCACTTACTACCGGTGTGTATTATGTAATACTCACTTACTACCGGTCTGTATTATGTAATACTCACTTACCACCAGTGTGTATTATGTAATACTCACTTACTACCGGTCTGTATTATGTAATACTTACTTACTACCAGTGTGTATTATGTAATACTCACTTACTACCGGTCTGTATTATGTAATACTTACTTACTACCGGTCTGTATTATGTAATACTCACTTACTACCGGTCTGTATTATGTAATACTCACTTACTACCGGTCTGTATTATGTAATACTCACTTACTACCGGTGTGTATTATGTAATTCTCACTTACTACCGGTGCGTATTATGTAATACTCACTTACTACCGGTGTGTATTATGTAATACTCACTTACTACCGGTCTGTATTATGTAATACTTACTACCAGTCTGTATTATGTAATACTTACTTACTACCAGTCTGTATTATGTAATACTCACTTACTACCGGTGTGTATTATGTAATACTCACTTACTACCGGTGCGTATTATGTAATACTCACTTACTACCGGTGTGTATTATGTAATACTCACTTACTACCAATGTGTATTATGTAATTATGTAATACTTACTTACTACCGGTCTGTATTATGTAATACTTACTTACTACTCGTGTGTATTATGTAATACTCACTGGCTACCGGTCTGTATTATGTAATACTTACTTACTACCGGTCTGTATTATGTAATACTTACTTAATACCGTTCTGTATTATGTAATACTTACTTACTACCGGTCTGTATTATGTAGATGTCCTTGCCTCTGACAGACTCCTTGATCTCAACAGTTGTTTCTGAAAATATGATGGCCTACATTTATCAGAATAAAGCTATAAATAACCTGTTACTGATGATGCATATTGAGTGATACCTCTGATTTCTGAAGCACCAGAATTGAAAATGGCAAAATACAATCATCAGTCATATTTGAACCGTTTTCAAAAGCATAAGTAAAATTAATTAAAGGAATCACCAGTCTGCATGATTGATCCCTATGGGATCTAGCATGTGTAGTTAGTGTATCCAGTACTTTTCCTATCTTCCCGGAGTCTTCTAGGTCGGGAGGTAGAATTTGTATAATTTTGTTGGACATGTTTTGTCCTGAATGTGTGGGCAAATTAAGATGATGTGCTGCTGGGTTATCTTTCTGTGTTTTGATATCTCGTAGATGTTTTTTCATTCGTTTTGTTTCATCTACATATTGTTTATTACATTGTGTACAGGTTAGGAGGTAGATGACGTCGGGTGTCGCAGTATGTTTTCACGGTCACCTATTTTTCATTGCCTGTACACAGTTATTTTTTGTGGTGATGTGTTATATTCATGGTGTATATACCCAGTAATAGATAGTGTTGGTCTGATTAATCGATTTGATCGATGATTGATTGCTTTGCATGTTCAACCAACCGATCGATCATGATTTCAGAAATCGATTTTACTTGTTTACAAATTGACTTTATATTAATATATTTTAACTGGTCAAGCTAGAAAACGAATACGTATTGGAAAAGAATTTAAATTTAATTGTTACAACTATATAGTATTACTCCTTAGTCTAAGACATTAATCCTTTCAGCACTGAAATGGTATGTTAATTTCAAAGCAACCATACCAATAACATGTTGAATAAGGCAGCAACAGCTTCCAGTCAAATTAGTTTCAAAACATTCAATAGATTATTTCTTAAATTATTAAGAATCTGTCATACCTGCAACTTGGTTTGAAAGGAGTGAACATCCTTGAACATGCTATAATTACTGCATTCAAAATGAGAACATGCTATGATCAATCATTAATTGATCATCAGTTAGTATATAAAACCAATCATCGATCACAAAAATAGTACCAATTCCTAACACTAGTAATAGACGAAGCATGCACTTAAACACGTTTAGACCTATAATACTCAAGATAGGTAAAAAAAAAGTTGATATATTTGCTTGGTGAACCTCAAATTACAGGTCAAGAGATGGTTATTTTAAATTTACAACTGGAATATCTGGTTCGTTTCTTGGGCCAGTCATTAGTGACAAATTTTCAAAAATAGTCTTCAGGCCATTGATGAGTTAAATTTTCTGACCAGCTTGACCACAAAAGGGTTAAAAAGCGCAGGCCACATCTGATGTCAAATCTTTGTCGTCTTATATGGCAGGAAAGACCACCTGATACAAATAAGGTCAAGGATTGTAACCACACATGAGTCATCACAAATATTTTTGTGTTGATGCTTATTATTTAAGTGACCTTGAACAAGAGGCCCAATGGGCCTGTATCGCTCACCTGGAACATTGGCATATCAAACAATCTTTCTTAAGTTTTACATCTATCGGTGTCACTTCCAATGACTTTCAGGCAAATGATTTAGTTTTCGAGATATTGACAACAATCTCTGGACTGTTTTTTTTTGCATTAGTGATTTTGAACAATGTTTAAGTGAAAATAGATGATATCAGTGCTAACAACAGCTGGTTTCTTAACTGTCTCACTGCTGCAAGCCAGTGCAGCCAATAATTTCAATTTTCAAAACCTCTTGACTTGAATATTTTGAAAACAATTCGACTGAAGGTTGTTGGTGGCTTAGCCACCAACAACTTCCAGTCCAATTGTTTTCAAAATATTTATCACGTTCAGAGATATAACCTTTGGAATGTCGTCTGCAAAAACTCAGTCAGACAGTTACTAGAGGTTTAAATACAATTTGAAGAAAATGGTCTCTAAAGGCAGGTAGGTGGTCTTTATAGCAGGTTATTCCCCACCACCACACAATCCATTTAACACATGCACATCTGGCTGAATCACCAAGTTAGCAGCAGGGGTAGGGTGAGCTGGAATTGATTTAGAAAATAATTTGACTGAAAGTCATTGCTGCCTTAGGCAGCAACAACTTTCATTGCTACCAAAGGCAGCAACAAATTTCAATCAAATACATTTCAAATATTTTTAAGAGCATAGATGTCAGAGCACATAATACATATCTTAAATATTTCTGCAGTATTGGAAAGGTTAATCTGTTAATTGGAATTTAATATCTAGTTTGGCAATAAAATCTGACATGGTGATAAGACGGTGGGAACAAACCGTTTGCCCTATGAAAGTGAGACTGCAAATATTTAAGGAGTGATAACTCTGGCATTTGACGTCCTATCAGTTTCATTTTCACAACACAGATATTAGATGCCGTCATTAACATTGTGACCAAGTTTGGTGTCAATCCGTCAAGAAATAACAAAATGAGCCGTCATTGTTGGTGACGGACAAACAGATGGATGGACGGACATACAGAAGACGGATAGGGTTATCGCTATACGATAGCTGACTGACAAGCAAGCGGAGTTAAGAAAACCAATTTCGGCTTCACAATCCATCAAATAAAAAAATTGAATATGGCAACCAATCACGCTAAAATTTGATTGGTCCACGGCGGCCATGTTTTTTACCTATCAACTTCCCATGAACAAACTTTAATGGCCCTTAGTCCATAATCATATCCCCAAAATTTCAGCCCGATCCGTTCAGCGGGTCTGCAGAATAAGTCGTTTTTATGAAAGCTAAGTCATCCAAGATGGCCACCGAACCATTTGGCCAATCAAGTTCCTTCGAACAAACTTGGTTCAGCTCTTGCCATATATGATATTTCGTGAGTTTTGAATCAATCCACCAAGCGGTTTCGGAGAAGATTTTTAAAGCCATTTCCTAAAATCAGCCAAAATCCAAGATGGCCACCGGCCAAATCGGCTGATCGGCTTTGTTTGAACAAACTTGGATCCCTATGCCCTAAGGATACTTTCTGCCAAATATAATTGAAATCAGCCCAGTGGTTATTGAGAAGAAGTCGTTTAAAGGAAAAAGTTGACGGACGGACGGACAGACGCTGGACGGTCGCCATGGCATAAGCTCACTTGGCCATTCTGGCCAGGTGAGCTAATAATGATCAACCTTGAATATAAACTGTCTAAATTCAAAATTCGGTGATATCCCAAACTTGATGACTATAGATCATGACGATGTTTAGTGTTGAAACTAGTCTGAGCAAAAGTTTCTATTCAGTGTTCAGTAAAATTTCTCTGGATGCTCAGTGATGTATTACATGTATGTCACAATATCCTACTTTTGATCAAACCTGGAAGATGCATGCACATCCAACAAAATCTCATCATCCTATTGCACGATCCTTGCCCTCCCACTACGTTCCCGTATCGAGTACTGTGCTTGCACGCCTTTGAAGTTTGTGCTAAGTTCATGAAGCTTCATACATATTAATGAACTGGGGTCAGTCAACTTGTGCCAATGACATTGCTCGATAAGAAATCAGGAAGTAGACAAATTTACACATGTGCGTAAACCAAACTAGCGGTTTTTGTTACCAAAAACCAATCTACACATTTTCTGTTCCTCAGATAACTTGTTTAGAGCAAAACTGTTGCAAACATTTGCAAATGTCTCTCTCCAGATCAACAGCGTCGCAATCGCCGTTGTTTTTGTGATTGTAGATTAGGTCACCAGACGCGCTCTCGTCTATCGCGGGAAGTAGGCAGAAATCTGATGGCTACCTCCAACCCACTAGCGCAATGTTTCTTCACATAGCGAGAAATCGCAGGTCTGCAAGTACGGCCTCGAACACTGTAGCTATGTGAGTGGTTGTATGTTAGTACGATGACAAAATCAATGACAGGACAAAATGTATTGAAGCTAAAGAATTGACGAATCTCTCATATTATCTTATAAATCTTTCACTGACGACATGCTAAAAATACAATACCGGTGCATGGTTTGTGCTGGCATACTCTATCACTTGAATACTCACTAATCTAGTTTTTAATCATTTTAATAGTGTAGCCAGCCAAATAGTTGGCCTTTGGAGACTGGAGTGAGTTTGAGAAATGTCCATTAAAAAAATTTACAAGCAGAGATTTAAGAACAAAATTTATGACCACAATGACTGGCTCGATTACTACATGGAAAGCCAGCCATTCCATTGGCAAATTAATAAATTAAAAAAAAGTAGTTTTCTGTTGGTGTGCAAATGGATATTCACTTTGAAACAGACATTTAAACGCTTAGTTTTATGATTTGGGCTTTTCTTTAACCCTTTAATGGTCAAGCCGGCCAACAGAAAACAATTTTTGAAAATTTACTACTTGAATGACTGGCTCGATAATCGAGCCAGTCATTCAAGTGGTAAGTTTTCAAAAATAGTATTCTCTTGGCATGCAAATGGACATTTTCTTTGAGATGATTGAAATTTTCTTGACAAATCTTGCCCATTAAATGTTTAACAGATAGTGATCTAATTTTTCTACGAATGTGCGTCTTACCTCGGTTGCTTTTATAATAGACGACCATCTCTCCAAGCCGAATGCGGAGTCGTCTGTAAATAAACATTTATCAATTCAGAGCAAGGCACATTGTTTAATTGCAATTTGCATTAAAATAAACTTGTAAACAAATATATTTAACAAGGGTGATTTTCCTAAGTGTACAAATATTACTAAATTCAGTGTATACATCCCTACAGGGGTCGAACTGTTGTCTGTCACTGAAAGGAAGATTTATAAACAGCCAATTATTTTAATGGAAACGATACTTTTGAAAACTTTTTACTGATATTACTGCAGTGTTCTGCCCACACTGGTCGGGATTAGCCACCACTCAACAATTTTAACCAGCACTAAATACTAAACTATCTTTTTAAACACCACTTTTCACATATTTTGTGAAATTAAGCTTTATTTCAAGGAACTTTGTAAAATTTCCGTAAAAATGTCCGGCACTAATTTCGTCCTGTGCAGAACCCTGTGACTGGCTCGAACGAGTGAAGTTTTCGAAAATACATTTTTTCCTTCAAATATTTGGTCATGTAAAAATCATAGGAGTTATCTCCCTTCGCGCTGGAAACCAGTAATGGGTTAAACATGCCAAACTTTAATTTCTGCAATAATGTAGGCATACTAAAGCAGTATTCCCACCTGGAGATATTGATTGAAATTGTTCAGGTAATATCATAGACATGACAGGTAAGGAAAAATCCTGCGACGGTTAAATATTTTGAAACATTTTAACTGCTGGACACCTAGAAGAAAGCTTGGGAACACAAGATGTAACGTACACTCACTGTGTAGCACAAGACACACAATATTAGTGTCGTTAGCTCTTAGTATTTCTCACAGAGATAGTCACAAACAAAAACAATCAGAGATTGCAGACTATCGTTTATGTAATTTATTTTTCTAGTATAAGCAATAGAACGTAGTCCTATAGCACAGATATTTATTGCTATATAGGCTTTGATTTATAACAGAAACCAGTTATATCAGTCTTATAGTTTGAGGAGAATAACACAATAAAACTGATTGATTTTTTCTTATGTCGGTTTTATGTAACATCAGTCATGCCTAGAAAACCCATTGTCTAAAATGAATGGTACAATGAATCAGTAATTTCTCTACATAACTAAATAGGAAAGGATCCACCTATACGGTATACCATCCAACAAGGATGGTTGTCTGAATCTCATAACTCTTGTCAATACAAGGAGGTTTACAACCTAGGGTGGGTGAAAATGTAACGTCAGTCAGTGTGGAATTGCCCTTAATATGATGCAGACTACATTCAAGCAAGCTTTCAAGCGAATCAAAATATCTAAACTGGATACATCTTTGCTGACTAAATTGTTAATTGAAGAAATTTAACCATAGCATAATAGGAATAACCTGGATGGAAATCAGTACTAAAATAATCAAAGTCCAAATACAGCAAAATTTTCAAAGACAATTTTTTTATCATGCAGACCCGATGTAATCATCACATAGAATGCATCTGGGAAGTTTTAATCAGACCGGATAAACCGTTGTTCACTAAATTGTCATTTGAAAAAATCTTAACCTGGATGCAAATGGGCCATAAAATAATCAAGCTCAAATGCTATAAAATAAATTTCATTTCGACGCAGACTAGTTCTAATCATCGTGTAGAACAAATCTGTAAAGTTTTATTCAGATCAGATAACGGTAACCCATTCTTGATGTAAATGGGGTGTTTCAAGAAAACATGTAATTTTCATAAAAAAGCATACATGTAACAGGGGTGAATCTGAGAAATATACATAGCTTTCTTCTTCAATGGTTCTGGGAAATCCAAATGGCCACCAGTAGTAGGTCTACAGCCTACAACTATAGAATCCTTTCAGCCAAATTTGGATAAAATCCACCAAGCAGTTATGGGGGAGATGCATTTTGACAATTTCTGGTACATTTTTCATAAAATTTGATTTTAACCAAAAAAAATCAACCATTAAAAAACCCAGATGTTCTGGAGCCAACAGCGATCGGACCTGTCCAGCCAACTAGGGTAGAAATCTATCATGCAGTTAATGATGAGTAGCGTTTTGACTATTTCCAGTATATTTTTCATATAATATATAAGATCTTTACCCAAAAGAAATTTAATAAACAAAATTGTGTATACAAGTTCTGATCGCCTAGCCCCATAGGATCCTTCCAGTCCAAGTAAGTTGGAATCCGCCTAAAGGTTTATGAGGAGTAGCGTTTTGACCATTTCCGGTAAATCTTTCATAAATCTAATGTTTTCACCAATAAAATTGACGAATCAAAATTATGTATACACATTCTGAAGCCTAGCCTCATAGGATCCTTCCAGCCAAAGTAATTTGAAATTTGTCAAGTGGTTATTAATGAATGATAAGAATTTTGACAATTTTCGGTAAATCTTTCATAAAATCTAAGGTTTTCACCCCAAGAAATTGACCAACCAAAGTTCTGAAGCCTACCCCAATAGGGTCCTTCCAGCCAAAGTAAGTTGAAATCTGTCAAGTGGTTATTAATGATGAGAATTTTGACAATTTTGGGTAAATCTTTCATAAAATCTAAGGTTTTCACCCCAAAAAATTGACCAACTAAAGTTCTGAAGCCTACCCCAATAGGGTCCTTCCAGCCAAAGTAAGTTGAAATCTGTCACAAGCGGTTAATGAGGATTAGCGTAGTGACAATTTCTGACAAATCTTTCATAAAATCTAAGATTTTCAAAAAAATAAGTGATCAATCAAAATTCTGTATATGCGTTCTGAAGCCTAGCCACATAGGGTCCTTCCAACCAAAGTAAGTTGAAATCCGCCAAGCGGTTAATGAATAGCGTTTTTAAAACAAAAGTTGATGGAGAGATGACAAATGACAGACAATCAGTGGCCATGCCCTTTGACCTTCTGACCACAACATCATTGCATGATGCTGTGTCATTATAAGGAAGCATGGGTACAGTATGATTAACCAAATATGCGATATAATCACAAAAGTTGAGCAAAACGGAAAATGTCAAGAGTTGGAAAAAAGGGTTTACCAAGGACCTTTTTTTTTTTACCAAGGAGGCATGTGTCCATGTTTGGGTCCAGTATGATTAACCAAACAAGATATAAACAGAAAGGTTGAGCTAAATGGAAAATGTTAAACTTGTATAAAGAGGATTTTTACCAAGAAACTGCTAAATGAAAATTGGACAAAGACGCAACAACCCATGCCGCCGCCGGACCACATGCAGGGTATCGCCATACCTCGCTTTAATTCGTAAAGTCGAGCTAAAAATTGGCACGGGATAGCCAAATTTTCCTCTGCTCAGCTATTTTTGTCTCGTATATAACCATTTTTGGCCATTTTCATGTCAACCTACAGCAAATACCCAAGTTCTACCTCCTAAGGAAATAAAGTCATTCTTCATAGTGTATCAGTGAAGGCAAATTCCTACAGAGTAACATAAATAATAAATAGCTAACTCGGTAACTTAGCCTATACATTAGTAGGTTTTGTTGCCTAATCACTGATTTTTCTAAAGCTTATTAAAAAATCTTTTCACAACACCTTTTCAACTATTTTCATGTATTATAAGCTCTTGAGTGAGTCACATTAAATACATGTTCCATCTATATTGTAGTATTCTTAATATATGCATAAATAACATACATATATTGAAACCAGAACAATTTTTTACCAGCCAAAGGCCAGCGTTTCTCAACAGTGATCAACACAAACTTTGGGTATTGGCTGTCCCGTACATAACCAGTTTCCCCCTTATTTCAAGAACAAATTTCCACTAAATTATTTAAGAATTTCTAATAAAAATCCTAATTTCCCAAAGAGCCTGTAAGTCAGAGTCAGGCCTGGGGTCAGTTACATTTAAATGTAACTAGTTACAGTTACATTGGACTATGTCAGTTACAGTTAAAGTTACATTGATTGAGCAATGTAACTAGTTACATTTCAGTTACTTTGCATAATGTAACTAAAGTTACATTTCAGTTACATTAGTTACTTTGTCTGATAATTACTATGAAGAACTATGTGGACATAAGTCATCATACAAAGTGTAATGTAGTCAACCAATTTGAGATATATAGTAGGAACAAAATACCACTATAACCACTGATATAATATACTGACGGAACTGAATTTATTTCAGATATAAAATATAAAACATGCTGAAATTTGTTCAATGAGTTTGACTGAATTTTATTGTTGCCATATGCAATAACAAATTTCATTCAATTTGTTTCCAAAATAATAAGATGCTTTCATTGTAAAAATGTGCATACATATTTCTTCCTCTAACCCTTTCAGCCATGCAAGCCAAATAACAAACATTTATTTTATTGTAAGAAATATTTGGCTGATGTTTTGAAACTAATTTGACTGAAAGGATTGATAGGTATCAACATTTTTCAGTGAAATTAGTTTCAGTATGTTCAACATATTATCCTTGGAGCATGGACTTTCTACAGTATGATAATCCACCATTTACCATGGGCAATATAAGTTTCCAGTGAAATTAGCTTCAAAATCTCCATCAGCTTTATTGTATGCATAATTTAAAGTAGTAATTTAAATATGTCTGCTGAGTACTTTGGACAAATTTTACGTTCAAAAGATGTTGCTTCATATGGCAGAAACAGCTTTTTTCAGGTCAAATTAGATTCAAAATATTCAACAGCTTTCCAGTACACTAGTTTCATTCCACAGCCTTTATAAATTTGTCTGCTATACCAAAATGGTTGATGGCTTGACCAGTATAAATGGCATTGTCCTTTGATCTTTATCGCCACAGATATGTGAATTGACAGTAGCTTGAGTATAGTTGCTGAGCAATGATGTCCTAAGCTGGCCCAATCAATAGTATATAAAGAAAAGAACAGGACATGCTGTTAACACCTATTGTGGCAGATTTTACCTTTCTTTACAATTCAACATTTGCTGTTTTTAATCCTTTTAACCCTTTAACACAAGCTGGACAAACAACTTTTGCAGTGGTGTTGAGAAATGTCCATTTCCTGATAAATATAGGATTACTTTTGAAAATTTACCACTGGAATGACTGGCTCAATAACCAAGTCAGTCATTCCAGTGGTAAATTTTCTAAAATAATTTCATTGTCTACAAATGGATATTTACTATGAGAAAAATACAATTTTCTTTAACAAATTTGAGCCTTAAAAGGTAACTTAATTCTCTAATGATTTAGTAAACAACCTGTGTCTATGGTAGCCTAATGTAAAAGCTGTATAAGGATTTGATTAAAGTTATCACTGCCTGATGTAGCAATAACGTTCAGTCAGATTATCATATCTAACAAGCATATTTTGAGAATAATAGCATGTTGTAAATATCACATGCAAATATAGAATAACCCTTCAATGGTCACGATTGGTCAAGAAAATCAAATCTTTGGCCTAGCAAATCCATTTTGCAGGCTACAGGACTAATATTTGGAAATGTACCACTGGAATGACTGGCCTAATATTCATGCCAATTATTCCAATGGTAAATTTCAAAAATAAATATCCCTGACTCAGAGTAATGAGCGGAACTGTCCTGTATGTTTATCCTAAAGAAAGATATTTAAATAATTGATTTCACTTAGTTATTTACAAAGTGACCATGTGAAAGCAGTTTTTTTGTAATCCATCAATAAATGGCGAAACGTGCAACAAACATATTTTTCCCATAGGCTTCAATAGTTTGAAAATATAGCAAGGCTTAGGGCCATAACTCTGCTATTTGTGGGTGTGGCCTCTTCATCTTATAGCCCAAATAGATATTGCCAAAAGGAAATAGCGGCAAAGTTTGGTTTTAATCCATCAACAAATGGCGAAATGTTCCGCAATTATTGACAGATGACAGACAAACAAATTACGATTGCATAAGCTCACCTAGGCGAGTTAAAAATACCTCATATATTGTTGAATCTTTTGAAAATAAATTCTAACTAGCACAAGTCAACACGGTATTCTACTCAAATTAAATTTAAGTTTTCCTATAAATTGCTTTATGGTTGAGATACTGGGAAACCATTACTAGGGATGAAAGAGTTAACATATTCACTTAATTGGTTTGAGTCATTATTTTTTACCAGTTTTGCAGCACATGTAAACGAGCCAGTCATTCCAGTGATCACATTTTCACTCTGCAGATGGACAAATTTGTGTTAAAGAGTTAATTACACCCATATTATACCAATATACACTGTATATTACACTAAATAGGATTGATATCTATACATCATTATATTGGCACTTTGAGTACTCTAAATACAAAGTTTAAACTACTTTTAAGCATTTGAAAAACATTTGTTTCTTTCCGGAAGAAACTAGAAGAAACTATTTCTTCTGGGATTGAAGAAACCAGAGAGAACGCGAAAAAAACCTGCCCATCAGAAGAAACTACCAAACCTGCAAGAAATTGATTGTAATGCAACTCCTCTGAGTCTGAATCATTGGATGAAATTCAGACAAATTTGATACACAGGTTAGGCCAAAATGATGTGGGGATTTACGATGGTGAGTCACCTAGTTTATAAGGTGTATGACGAAAATGACCGCCAGCTAAAATGACCGCGCCCGGGACAAGAATGACCGCTATTATTTAAATTCGAAATATATGCGTTTTAATGTTAAGCCGTTCTGCATAAGTTAGATATTTACAAAACAGTTTCAATACAGCTTTTTGTAGCACTAAACTTCTTCTAAATATCTTTGAGCACTCTAGCATTATCTAGCAGACGTACAGTGTTCACTTTTTAAATTGCTACTTCCGAAATTTTCGTTCCCTTCTTTAGGCACAGTCTACGCGACGGTACATAAAAAAAAAACACACAAATTTTATATAAGTTAAATTAGATAGGAACTCGTAGTAGGAAACATATAATATATATTGTAACTTATATACGCATATAGAATATTCGTAGCGGATAGTAGTTATTGTTAGGCTTATTAGGAATACCATAGGAATACTATAGCGGTCATTTTCGTCCCTACCGCGGTCATTTTAGCTCGCGGTCATCATGGACTGAGATCGTTTATAATGCACCTATTCACTTATCAATCATCCAATGGCATAATGATAATTGCCATTTGGCATTTCTCTGGTGTCTTCCTTTAACTAGCTCAACTTACTGAGCAATCAATTGTGCAAGCTCTGGATGAGAGTTGCCCGCCAGAACCATCAGTGGGCCTTTTTGTGCAAAGGCATCCATTATCCTTAGGGTTGTGTTTTCGTGGTCACACTCAAGAATGCATTCAGCATTGCTTCAACTTTCAAGTCATTAAAGAAACGCACAATTGAGACAGGTAATGCCTCAATGACACTAGCCAAGTACCAGAGTCGTAAACAAAATTACTACCGCCTTTCGAAATTTTAATTGGTGAATGTGTCCTATCTTAATCTAACATGAAGTCAGCTAGATTTTAAATCTGACACTTTTTAGAAGTAAAAATGTAAACACATGTATTTTGGAAGGTAGAACGGAAAATGAGAAGCATTTAAAATATTGAACCTGAAAACTGAGGGTAGAAGGTTGTATGTGTAGCGGTCGGCGGCGACGCTTTCGCCTCCGACGAGAGCCGTCGCATCGTTGCCAGATTGCTGACTACTCTTCTAGTGCGATTTTACGTGGGCTTGAGCGTCTCCGGAGACGCCTTTTTGGGCCATTCCTCTTCCACATTCCTGGTGTTATCCTTCATTTCTGCCATGGCTACGTCTATCCACAGTCGGACTAGGTGGGGGTGAGTGGATGGTGTGGTGAGGGCATTTTTGACGAGACATAACACAGATGTCAATTTATTATACTTACTTACTTATACTTATCATATACTACCATTATAGGCAAAATGCCTGTAGATAGATGGCGACTACATTATGCTTATTGCTTAGTTAATTTGTTTCGAGGTAAAGGAAAGATAATGATTGTGTACTGGCTCTTGTGTATACAACAAATCTGACCAAAATGAATCCAGTTTATTTTTGAAGATATTTAGGCTTACGGAACTAACTACTTCATTTGGTAAGCTATTCCACCTATTCGTAATTCGGTTTGCAAAAAAGTTCTGCCTAATTAGTTTGTTACTTCGGCTCTTAGTGAGTTTAAAATTATGTCCCCGAGTGATGCTTTGTTTGTCTATCTCCAAGAATGGGCACTGAACACGATAAAGGCCATGAATGTATTTGTAAGTTTGAATCATATCCCCACGTGATCGACGGTAATAGAGAGATGGTAGATTCAGATATTTTAACCGGTCTAAATAAGTATAATTTCTTATTGAGGGTATCATTTTAGTTGCTCTTCGCTGCACATTTTCTAGTGTTAGACTGTCTTTTTTTAACATGGGAGTCCATGGACTGTTCCCGTATTCAAGTATAGGTCTAACTAGCGAAGTGTACAGCCTTACTAGAGTTGAAGAGTCTAAATGGGTGAGAGACCTTCTTATCAGTCCTAAAATCTTATTAGCTTTTGATACTTGGATTTGACAATGGATGCTAAATTTTAGTTGGTTGTCTACATTCAGACCTAAATCCTTTACGACAGTTGTTTCTACCAGCTTAATATTTGTATCAAGAGAGTTCATGAAGTATGAATGTTTAATATTAGCTGTACCTAGATGCATAGCACAGCATTTGTCAGCATTGAATTTGATTTGCCAGATAGAAGACCATTTCGTTACGCTATTTAAGTCATCTTGTAGTTCGATTGCATCAATTGATGATTTAATTTCTTTGTAGATTTTTGTATCGTCAGCAAACATGTTAATTGTAGAGCACTTAATTACATCAGGAAGGTCGTTTATGTAACAGATGAAAAGAAGTGGTCCTAGTACACTACCTTGGGGCACACAGCTAATGACAGGAGTTTGAACTGATTTGCATCCATTCACGACAACTCGTTGGGCTCTGTTAGTAAGAAAATCCTCAATCCATTTTAGTAGGTTACCACGGATACCATATTTTTCTAGTTTAAGAAGAAGTCGTTTGTGTGGTACAGAGTCAAATGCCTTAGCAAAGTCTAGATATAGAGCATCGATAGAGCTGCTGTGATCGATTGCATTTGACCATATATCTAAGACTTCAGTTAGCTGTGTGACACAAGAACGCCCTTTAATAAATCTGTGTTGACTTGGTACAATTAGGGCGTTTTGTTCAAGATGGCTTACAATAGAGTCTTTTATAATGGACTCAATGAGTTTACAGATTATGGAGGTAAGGCTTATAGGGCGATAGTTATTAACCAAATGTTTGTTTCCCTTTTTGAAAAGTGGAGATACATGACCTAATTTCCAGATTTGAGGTAGCTTACCCTCCCTCAATGAACTAGAGTAAATATGTAATAATGGGCAGACAATTTCAAGTTTGAGTTCCTTTAAAACACGGGGATAGATTCCATCAGGACCTGCAGACTTGTTAGTTTTTAGATTATCAATTTTTTTAATTATCATGTCACGAGTGACCTCGATACGATGTAATGGAGCAATGAAATGTCTACTGTTGAAACTAGGCAACTGACTGATATCTTCATCTGTAAAGACAGATGCAAAATATGTGTTTAATGCATCTGCCTTTTCACCATCAGTTGTGGTTAGTGTGCCATCGGACTTCATGAGGTCACAAATTGTGCTTCGAGTTTTTATTTTGCTTTGTGCATATTTGAAAAATGCTTTAGGATTTGACTTTGCCTCATTTGCTAGTTTACGTTCAAAATCTCTTTCAGCTATTCGACATTCGTTTTTGGCCTGGTTTCTCGCTTTAGCATAATTTTTGTAGTCACTGCTACTATGAGAATTTCTCCATTTTTGAAATGCCTGTTTCTTGGTTCTTAATTTTTCGAAAACACGATTGGTTAAGTATAATAATTTTTTCTGCTTATATTGAGGTCTAGATTTTGGTATGTATTCATCAGTTAATCGATTTATTTCCCTCGTTATCTCCAACCAGTCATGTTCTATGTCCCCAATAAATTTTGAATCCCAGTCTATAGATTTAGCATCTTTCCGCATATTGTCATAATCTCCCTTATATAGTATATAATGTGACATGGTTGGAGATTCAGTTACGTAGCATGAGAATGTAAATGTTAATGTTGCATGATGACTCTTACCAATTGGTACACCAGAAGATAAATCATTTACCATGTTTTCCTCATTTGTAATAATTAGGTCTAGGATATTTTGTTTTTGATTTCCCCTAAAATGAGTTGGTTCACGTGTATGTTGATGCCAGTATAAGTCCCTTAGCGTCTCAATAAATATATTAGCAGGGCTTTCGGGATTGGCGGGTGAGATGTCATTTATCCAGTCAATTTCATTATAGTTAAAATCACCCATTATAAGAAGGTGACTAGGTTTGAGACCTGATACATTGATTAGCAGGTCAGTTAGATTTTTATGGTTTTGAAGGTTGCAGTTGGGTGATCTATATATACATCCTAAAATCAATGTATCTGTGTTTTGGAGTCTAATCTGACACCACTTTGATTCAGTGATTTCTTATTGTTAATTTAGCATCTTTTCCAGCTAAAAGCTGGCTTACGACTCGCCATGCTATTATACTTCTAAATTTGTGTAACTAACTATGCAAAGACACACCGACAACACCAATCGTCATGATGATATGCTGGTGTTCGCCAGAGGCGGCAATGGTTGCCCAGCCTCACTGGAACATGAACGTTCCACCGACCTTCGAGGTCAGTCTGTGGTCAGCGGTGACATGCATGCTCCTTTCTACATCCCTGAGGCTAGCTAACCAGCATCGTCGGTAGTCCACATGGGGACTACGTGGGCTCGCTATGTTGGCTGAACATAGCGAGTCCATCATAGTCCCCGTGTGGACTGGTACCTCAGTTACTCTTCAGATTCCGAGGAGGAACTGTGGGATAAGCATGGCGCCGGAGTTACAGAGCACCTTAGATGATGCTATTCTCTAACCTAAAAGCAGCATGCCGCGAGGAGTGGAATCCCAAGACAACATATTTTTTATGTAAAATTCCGAGATGTATACCTCCGAAATACCGTTCCTGATTAAATAGATCAAGAACAGGATACTATTCAAAATACATAATGCAATATACTAGCATACTAACTGCCATGCACTTCCAGGGAACAATGTACATTATCAAAACTATAGGTGACATTGTCACCTGTATAAGCAACCACGTGTTACCTACGTATATAGAACCATATCACGCTGGCATTTGACAGAAGGCGAGTGCCCTGAGTAGGAGGAAGGAACCATCTCATCTACATTCTGCCCCCTCCCCACCAACACTAACGAAAATGGGAGATATTGACAGCAGTCAAAGCCAGAATGGTCCTGGAGCATCAGCTACCATAGTTAAAATTACGAACATGCATAAATGCAAGTTCCCTGGATGCGGCAAGGAATATTCAAGACTTAAACCAACATGCCCACGCCATCCATTTACTGGAGGGATTTTTGTGTATGATGTGGGTCCACTTCTTCAGCATGACCAATGTCGGGAAGAAACATGCTCAAGACATGGGACATGCCATTCATGTAATAAACCAGAAGAAGCGAATCACCCTGTGAAGGAACGGAGACTAGCAGGGGATTCCATGGATGCCTGTAGTAACTGAAAGACATCCAAGAGAAACGCTAGATCCTTGTAGAATCCCTTAGCACATAGGAGCTGTTCGACGATACTGCCGCCCATGATGAGTTACTCCACAATGCAGATCTGCCCCTTACAAAATACTATGTAGAGCACATGGCTGTCAGCTCCTCTGTTATCTTAGCGCTAGAGAGATCGCTCAACTCATCTGGTGGCTTCTTCTTGTAGCCCTTCAATTTGGCATGGAAGACGTCATAGTACTTAGTACATAGTACTATCTGGTCCATGGTTTAAGCAGTCTCTATAGTGCTAATGGATATTCCCGAGTACCAATCTAATCAGCTAACAGATGCAGACTGGATAGATCTGCTTAGCTCTCTCGAGGTAGAACGTACATGTTCAATCTCGTTGTATACTCAATGCTTAAACAATGACGTCAATGGTTCTGATTGTAAAGCAACTCCCAGAGAGCCAGGCAAGCCTTCAGAAGGTGGAGAAGCTGCTCAAAAGCAAGCCTCGGAAGCTACTGACAACGGCTAAGCCCCTGGCCTTTCATGTTGCCAGTAACGTGGCGGTGAATGTGGCCGTGGTGAAGGTGATGGGTGATGAGGTTATTCCTGCTGCTGGAGCCGCTGTCCTCACTACAGTGGTGAGTGTGGT
This sequence comes from Chaetoderma sp. LZ-2023a, assembly GCA_034401795.1. Classification (NCBI taxonomy): domain Eukaryota; kingdom Metazoa; phylum Mollusca; class Caudofoveata; order Chaetodermatida; family Chaetodermatidae; genus Chaetoderma; species Chaetoderma sp. LZ-2023a. The sequence goes on from CM067372.1 coordinate 69,472,599, forward strand.
TGTCGAGCACTGTCTGGGAATAACATATCCCATCCCAAATATTGCCATCAGTGCCGCCACCTATACTGTTGCCACCAAGATCATGGGAGAGCGCATTCCAATAATGGAAGCAGCTGTGCTCCGTCTGGCTACAGCTGCAATGGCCAAGATCATTGTGGCCTATGTCTAGGTTTAAGACGGTATATAGGAGACCATGGAAGCCTGGCAGGTCCATAAGACAACCATAGCCTATGAGGCATGGTGTGCTATTCCTGAGTCGCTAGCAAATAGTCGAACATATGGACTGAGGATTTCCAATGCCCAGAAATGGTGGTTAGCCCACAAGGTATGCCCTGTAGAGATGGCCAGTATCCGGAGCACTGCTACTTATTTCCCACCGCATGGTCCTCCCATGCCCACCTATCTCACATGGGGTACAACTAGGTTTAAGCCCTTATATATACTTCAACAATGTCTCTGTCACTTACATACTTAGAAAGCAAGGAGATTGGAGTTTGGCCCACTTAGGTGAGGCACACCTAGGCTCAGAGGACACTGTTGCTCTAATCTCATTCATGGACTTCGATGAGAAGGGTAAACCACGGGAAATCCAAGGTACTATACATGCCAGAGACCTCATCAGAAAAGTACAATCCATAGAAGCTTCAGCCCTTAACAGTGCTACCGCTGCATATAAAGGCATGCCACTCTAGGACAAGCTAATTAGCAAAGGCGTCTTTGGGACGAGTGATGAAGGAGTCATCATGCTTTTGGTTGAATCACAGGCACATGAGCTCGTTCAGAACCTGTTCAAGAGCAGAAGCGCCTTCCGACTGGATGGAAATAATCTAGACTGGTAGGATCCAGTGCTGTTAGCGTCGATGGTGAAGAAGGGGCTGCCCTACACTCTAACTACCTGAGGTGAAGAAGTCAGGGTTCTTCGGCCTGCCATTTAAGACCTCTTAATAGACATGGCTACCTGTGCTTGCATCATATGAATACTCATCCGTTCTGGACACTGCTACTGACACACGCCCTCTGCATTACCTTCTCAGCTGTTGTTGGGATTTCATGCTCAACACCTCCCTCACATCCGTTGTCTCGGCCGGTGGTACAATGCTGCCAGCCATGCAGATGACAGAGCTCATACAGGAAGTGCTTCCATTTAAACTTGCAGATATAGACGAGGCTACAGCCAAACAGGTGCTGGCCATCTTCAAGGAACATGTCCATACCAACCAGCAATAGACCGGCTGACTCTGGGCAGGTGTATTGATCATTGCACCATCCGGACAAGGAAAAAAACATCCTACTGCACGCCTTGCTGGCAGAACATCTGTGTGAACACTACATACTCCTGGTGTCTGATTCTGCCGCTGAGGCTGTCGACAACAATGACCAGTGGTATAAGGGCCCAATAGCCAAGACACAAAACCTATTGGCACTAATGGAGAAGCTGCTAGCAGCTCGAGTGATCGACCCACTTGTCCTAGTTAGCGATGAGCCCGTGATGGACCAGAAGACAGTCACCTACCTCGGCAACATCACCAGACATATCCAGCACACCAAGATCACTGTGTCCATCCTCTATCAGAAGTACACCCATGAGATATCACATGATATCCGCTGCCCTGTAGGTGGGGCTTAGAATACACCTTCCGTATCTTCTGCGTGTCGTAAGAGGCGACTAAAGTAGGTAAGGGTGAGGTAACCCTGACAGAAACCTCGAGTGCTGAAGAGGGAGGTTCCATGCCGCACGGCGCACTCTAATAAACCATGGATCCACACACTTAATGCTTATGATCATGTCGATAGTCACTTACAGGACTGGTGGTATGATCAGCGAACGAAAAGAAGAAGACATGATATCCGCCACAATGCGAGGCTTCCACACTTCAGCTCCAAGTGTGGGCGTGCCCTGCTTGAGACCATATATGATAGCCTGACCATCAAGGAGACCAAACAGGACTTTATCTCGGGTGTACATAGGGTAGCTGAACTGCACCAATTCATCTTCAGCAACAAGGAGACAGGTGACCTGTCAGACTTCAAGCCTACTTTGGAGAAAGCAGAAAACTTCACCTACACACTGAATCCCGCCAGGAAGCTAAAGCAGTAAGCTTCAGCTACAAGCTGAATCCAGCCAGGAAGCTGAGCCAAAAGTAGTAGTGGCGAAGCAGACAGTTTTTTCCGGGTCAAGGAACTTCATGACAAGCTTGAGGAACTTATTCAGAAGCTTGAGGAACTTCGTCAGAAGGTTAATGAACCTCGTCAGCTTGAAACTTCACCAACTGAGATTCTGACTGCATGACCCTCTTCTTCTGAAACTTCTCACGAAAGATGTATCTCAGCCACGATTTACGGGAATCTGGCTTGTGAGCAGGTTTGATGAGGTTGTCCTGGTAGTTCTCGGGGAATATTCTAAACACTGCCTCATTTCTCTCCATCTTCTTCCTCCCTCTTTCAATGCAGATGTGCTCAATGGCTTCCTTTGACCCTCGGCCCGCCCCACCTGAGTACCAGTGGCATGACCAGCCTCATGGCTCTCAGTTACTGCGGCCTTGATCTCCATTCGAATAATCTGCGGCTCCAACCTGTAAATAATCTAACATGTGGCGCTCATCATGAGTGTGGAGGATGAAGACACTGGCCCACTTCTATGGTTAGTAGATCCTTGGGATCCACCCTAGCCTTCTAGAGAGCTGGAAAAGCAGGACTCTTGAGTCAGGAGTTCCTTTCCACTATGAGCTGGTGTAACCCGTTCTATGAAAGCTAGTATTTCCGCGTCAGACGGAGTTGTGACCTGGGCTTGCTCATGGATAATGTCAATATCATGAAGCAGACCTCAGACCGTGTCAATCAGCAGAAGGGTAGCCTTCTTCTTCGAAGGCTGTACCGGTTTCTGCTGCCGACCGAAGACAAGTTCGTGAAGTACTTTGACAAAGCCAAATATCAGCGTTTAAAAGATGTGTATACCTACACCTTAAACATGCAGCATCCAGACTGAGCGGTTGAACTTGCGACCCGACCTACACTGATCCCGGGAAGGACTGCCTGACAGTCATTCGACCTAGTATCCATGATGAGAACCCTCTATCCATGGCAGGGAAGTACATCGACCTCACTAGCTCTGGACAGATCCATGAGATTAGGAGCATGATGCTCAAGTTCAAGTTCGAAAGCACCACAGAGAAGAATGTAGAGCTCCCGCAGGTGGTAGATTATGCAGAGCAACAACACCCTGGACATCACCTATGTGAACAATGAGTACAGAGCCCTGACTCCTTTAGCATAAAGGGAAAGAGGTACTATGCCGTCACATGTAATGAGGGCTTCACAGAATTCAGCTTACAACAAACATAGAAATGCCTGTTGCGGTGCCACTCTTCTCCCTCCTCCAGAACACGCACATGAACCCAGCCTTGACGTGGGACAAGCTGTTCCTCAGGGTGTACACTGAACATCTTACTGATGTAACAATGACCTCTCCACGACTTCAGGTCTGGCATGATGAGAACGACCAGGAACTAAAATGTGTGGGATCTAGACAGGGAATCCTACATGTAGAGCGAGAGCACCAGTAGGTCCAGGCCACAGCTAACTAGCGGCTAGAGTTGGCATTGCAACGCAGTGCCTCAGATTGCATAGCTGTAGCAGTCTTGGTTCAGAAAGGAGGGGTGGTCCACGAGTTTGGGGGGGGGGGGCTAGACGACTTCAAACTTGTCGTGCCTGGGAACAATGCTCTCTGTCAGGTGCGCGATCTGGCTGATTGCTGTCTCTATCGACAGAAAATGAAGTCGTATGGGCATCCCGTCTAACCACGACAACCAGCTCAGCCTTCATGTGAGGGACTTGCTCGGAGAGTGCGCATGCACTCGCACAGTTGGCATGACGGTGCTGTACTTCAGCTATGCCAAAGTTTGTGTATCACACACAATTGGTATTTAGCTTGAGCGCACATAGAGTATGATTCCAGTCATCACAGCACAAACCACAGCCACCACTACTATGACCTCTGTCATCTTCTGAGCTGCCGATATCTCATAGTCGAGCATTGGCTCAGAGATTTGTACAGCCTCGTAGTACTCGTTGAGATTCCCATCAGCCTCTTTGATGTTCAGGGTGGCTTGAGTCCTTTGTTGCCATCGGCGTGCCTCCTTTTGGTGCATATGCTCGAGCACCTTGCTGTACTCAAACTTCTCCTTAGACAGCTTCTCCATCGCCTGGTTATGATGTTTTCGCTTTACCTCTGCCACCTTATGGTCAGCGAAGCTGAGACTCCACTTCGCCAGGGCAAACACGCTGGCATTTAAGATTGTGGATGCCTTATCTCTAGTGCTATATCTAACGAGTTTAATGCTCTTGTATAGCAGCGGATGATGTATGAACCGGAAGCTGTCGACGAGGACTATGATGTTGATGATGATTATGACGAGGATAAGGACTATGATGAGGATGATTATGATGAGGACTATGATGGTGGCGACTATGATGGTGATGATGTAGAGCCAGAATCCCGCCGACTAATCCACTGAGCCAAAGGGATCTATCGTGCCTACATGAAGGGCTCCCTTGGCCCGCTAGCAGCGGTCGGGGCTCTGATTGCTCTGTTCACGGCGAAGGCTGACAAGTGAGTCCGCAAGATCACTGCCAACACTCTCAATGGAGTTCAGAAGATCTCTGAGGCTATTCCAGCCATCATCTCAAGGGTAGGCACATTCTTTGGCATTGCCGGTCTATGGCTCCCATATGTTGCAATAGCCCTCTCAGCCATCTGGGGCGCCGCATATTTAAGACATGTTATATAGTATGTCTCTGTATGACCTCGTCAAGACCCTTAACTGGCAAGGCGTTGTCAATGGACTGCCTTTCAGAGAGGATCCGGCTGAAGTTAGAGGACAGGTTTCCAGGTATTTGAAGAGGCGTTCATCATGGTTGGATGAACGACAGTCATCTGTCTAGAGTTTGCCCAAGCTATACGTGAGAGGACAGGAGTCGACGTAGGTGATGAAATCCGAGAATTCATCAACCAACTCTCATGAGGCCCTCTGCTACTGACCTGGTGGCTATTACCGTGAACCTCACCAGCTACTTGAGGCTGCACACAGCAAGGGTCACAATATCACCAGTGGCTCCTCAGGTAGGTGATGTGGCAGATATACAGACCTCGTCCATGCCACATTAAGCGATCACACTTCGAGGAACCTGTCCCAAACAGAACACACCAGGCGAACATGATGTTCCTTCCACATGACAGAGTGGGATGCAAGACCTACGAGTATGCCTTCACCATTGTCGATGTCGCCATCAGGTACAAGGCTGCAGTATGGTTCACTGATAAGTCTGCAGGCCAGGTGGCAGCCGGGTTCCAAAGTGTCCATGAGGATCTGAAAATGCCCCTTCAGTGGCCAGAGTTGCTGCAAGTTGATGAGGGTACGGAGTTCAGAGGTGAGACTGCAGCCCTCATGCAGAAACATGGCATAGCAACGATTGAGCAGTGGAATCGGACACTGGCAGAGAGACTGTTCCTACATCAGTCTGCTCAGGAGATGGTAGCAGCGGGCGATCATTCCCAAGTATTGGTGAGAGGATTGCCCGTGGTGGTGGAGAGATCCAATGTTGGTCACGCGCCTGGTTAGGCTGAAGAGATCAGAGCCCCAACTTTGCCAGTCACACCAGAGATGAAGGAGACGAGGCACATCTTCCATCTGATGCCCTGGTTCGGTACCTGTATGAGCCTGGTGAGCTGAAAGTTGGTTGATGGCACACAACAGAGCCTAACTGGTCGATAGATGTCCACAGACATGACTGGTATATGGAGGCGGATGGACAGTCTGCGCTGTACTACCTGGCACGCTTGGAGAGCAGTCCTGGGTGGCCATTTGTACGAGAGGAGCTTCAGATCATTTCTATAGACAGCTCAGCTCCCCCCACCCAGAATGCTTAAGCCCAGACTATCGGCATGGCCGCTGGATCCATGACAGGCTGTGCCACATGATACTCGATGAGCTCAGTGTGGACACCATCTGGCAGTATACGTCGCTTATCGAAGTAGGTGGAAAGCCCTCTCTTTCTCTGCTAATATGTGACCATACCACCTGCTCGCATGTGGAGGCTTTGGTTTGCAGCACCGTCCACCGCACCATGGAGGGCACTGTAGAACCTCTGCCAGACCTCATTCTGGCGCTTAGACATTTCCCATAGCCGAGCATTTTGCCTTACCCTCTGCACTCTCCAGGTAGTAGCACTTGGAGCAAAGAGCAATCCCACATGTACCTTCGAACTCGAGCTTTAACAGTTCTGGAGGCTGTCCAGACCATTTATCCCAAGCTAGCCAATCCCGCGTATGGGCTTCATACTCCACATGCATCTCTGGACGTATTACCTCATCAAGGCTGTTTCCAGCTATAGCGATGTATGCAGAATCGGTGTACATCTGCAGGTACTTGAAGCTGTCACGAGGTACATAGCGATTGAGGAAGTCGTAGTAGAGCTTCGTGAGCTCATATACTGCCATTCCCACTTGGAAGGGTCCACGAATAGTGATTCTCGACTTACAGCTCTGTAGCTCGTAGGACTTACCGAACGCCTCGATCCAGCTACTGCGCAGGCTCTATTTACCACTCGTTCATCCTTGGTGAAGTTGGTATTATTGTGACGCTCGAGAGCCTCAATCAGTTTACTGTAGGGTCTGTTACTGAGGAGTTTGAAGAGATCTGCCAAGTGCTTTGCTCTTATGCACATCGCCTGAGCAGCGAGCCTTTATAACATTATTACCGAACCACACGAATGGGCGCTGTGGCTCATTGTCTATGGTGCGATAAATGGCAGTGATCTCTAGAACGTGGGTGATATAACACTTGAGTGTTGGCGCTTACAGGAGCCTCTTCTTGCCAGAGAGAGAGCACCGACTAGGTTACTGGTGGTGGGGCACTTCCGACCCATTTTCCCAAGGTATGCCAGCATCTCAGAGGGTACTGCCTCTACTCACGGTTGCTTAAGATAGGGGGCATTTCCTTGAATTTCGTTCACAGGGCCTGGGGTACCTCTATGTACACTTCAGCAAATCCGAACCAGCGGTCTGCTAGGAGATCCTAATTAAAGAGTTCTACATCGCTAGCGCCAGACCACTGCCATATTGTCTCTTTACCGCATGGCATCTCTTTGGCCATGGTTGACAGGTATAGGACATTGGCGTCATAACCGAGAAGACGACGACATACATACTCGCTCTGATGAATTCGGGTCAGACCAGAATCGTGGTGTCTTGTGAACACGATACTGGGTCCGACGATAACTGCGCCCTTCAACATCTGATAGGCCTGCTTGGGCATGGAGGCCTACATCAGGTAGGCGCTGAGCAGTTCCACGAAGGAGATATTGCAGATACTTCGGGAGAGACACTGCATCTTTCAGGATGTCCATACCTCGTTTTGCGTAGAGCAGTCGCATCCACTCTAGGACTTCGATGAATGGGCTCATGTCCAGGTTATTGTAGTATCGCAGCCAGTCGGCGAATGTTTGCATCCCTTGCTCTCTGAAGGTCTGCTTACATCGCTTCTACTCTGATAGCTTCAGGAGGTAGCTACCTTGAGCTTAGACCACCACGCTTGGTAGTTTCAGAGCCCTGGATAGTCAAGCTTCTCGGGTGAGTCGAACCATTCATATGGGAATCAGCTCTTCTGTTGTGTACACCTAAAGGCTTTGATCCGTGCCTCGTAAGAGACTCGAGAACAGAGGTAGTTCACCACATCAAGAAACCACAGCTCAGCTGTTAGAGGACCATTGTCTGGCTAGCTTTGATCAGCACTTTGGGGTCAGCATTGCAGAGGTGAGTTGGCTCGCTCACGCTGCCGTCTAAGGAGCAGCCGACTGACACTGAGATATGTATGTGGGTACTCTCGATCGTGAAAGTCTCCGTCGGATGAGTCTTGATACCGTCTAGGAGCGCTTTAAAGTCATAGACGATGAAGTGTGGGTATGGTACCATCCGCACCTGTACGGGGACTTTTGGGCAGCATTTTATGCAACACTCCCACTGTACGACAAGTGTGCATCGAGATGCTCTCAGTTTGTCGTCTCTTGCGATTGTCTTGTGGTATCTTTGTTCGGCATCCTCACCTTGCCGGTGTTGTGGACACCCATGCCAGTGACAGCCATGGTACTGGTAAATAGTGTTGGTTGTCGGATCATAACCATCTACGGGTGCACCCTCAATCCAACGCTCACCATTGTGCCCACACTGTGCGGTGTATGTAGGTTTCTTGACCCACACTCGATCCGAGTAGCCACTGAACTGGCTTGTTGGTGTGGATAGGCAGCTTTCTCGTATGCTGATTGTGGTGTCTCAACCTTCTCCCCAGGGCAATCGATGGTTGATTTTCCACCTGTACAGCGGTCAGCATGGCGATGGAGAATACATGCTTTTGTGAACTGCTGTTGACAGTGCCCACACATGAGTCTGAGACAGCTTGGAGACGATCATGATGTTCGGATAATGTGCCGGTTGTCTGGTCAGGTGCCAGCTTCCCTCTTCAGTGGGTTCGTAAGCACGAATCCGTCTTCGCAACAAATTCTATTTTGTCCAACTGATCCAGGGATGTCTTTGGGACATTGGTTACTCTCCTATCAGAACCATAGAACTGTTTGACAAGCTCTCGTGCAGGTTCTGTACTTCTAGTCGGACTCGCTCCCTGGTGCACTGCTCGACATCTCCAGACAAGTTGTCCCCGTAGGTATTGAACACCACCATACCCTTCCTCCATCGGAGCCATGCTGGTAGTCGTCCAGTCCCTAGCAGAGACTGGCGGTTAATGACAGCTTTTAGCTCGATGTTGATTGATTGAACAAAGGCCCACTTGGTGTTGTGTCGATCGATATTGTCTGGATCAAGGTGTGCTTCTTTTTTGGCAGTCACCCAGGTCTGAGCCAATCCTAGTGTCTTCAGCCAGGGACTCCCTGGAGCATTCTTGTGGAATAGCATTATTCTACTATCCTTGATGCGGTGGATGCAATAGATGTAGGTGTACCGAAGGTAGAAGGCTTTCTGAATGGTCTGTTGGATCTTCTCCATAATCTGACCTGTAATGCCTCCCTCTAGATCTCTGCTGAATGACCAGCATACTGTTTACCGTCCTCTCTCCTCTGTCACCCTCTCACCCAGGGGCTGATTGAGAATTTGCTCACCTTCTTGCCCGATACTGTGAACTAAGGGTTCCAACCTTGGCCCATTCAGCAACCGCCTACTGATTCTCCATAGAGGCAGGCGTTCCAGTGGATGGTCTGCCATCGGAGTAGATACAGCATTCACTTGCAGGCTAGCAGCTGTCTCGCTGTCCAACTGCCTAGGATCATGCTGTTGCTGTGCTTTCTCATGGAGGTTCTCAGGATCACCAGAGATGAACGCTGGAAACGTCCCTTCATAAACTCCTCCGCACGAGCCTGTCCACTCATTTGGAGCAGGTCGGCTTTGTTGGCCTGCGATTAACCTCTAAGGTCGATTTGCTTTGCAATTGCCCGAAGCTGTGATACAGTAACCAAGAGGGCGAGGCGTATAACAGCTTAGGATGCAATGGGGATTCAAACTCGTAATTAAGCTGGATTTGAATGGATAAAAATATCAAACCAAACAACATAGTCATCTCGGCTATACATGCATACAGAAAATGACATCATCAGGACGATTTGATAATGCTGGTGTTAACCAGCCACACACAAAACATGCGCGTGCAATCAAGACGACTTGCTGACACAATTAATTGTCTTATTTATCTTAATACTAGCTGTGATTTGGTGGCTTAGTGGGCAGTGAGGCCGAATTTTGAAAACAATCCCAGCCATTGTTGGGATCAAAACCTACTCAAAATACCTCACCTAGGTATGCAAATTCGAAGGGTACATACTAGGGTGAAGGGGTAAAATGACTAGAAGGCAATATAAGAGCTGCCAAATCATCCACCCTCCCACCCGACCCCGCACCAATCCTTAACCCCCCCCCCCCCAAACACACACAAGATGGGTTCTTCAGAACTTTTCTAATCCAGAGGTAAAACTTGTTGCAACCGTGATTGGCCATGCTGAGCGAGGCTTTGTTTGTGGGTCTGTGAATTGTATAACACCAACATATGCTGATGGTGTCTGCTATGACAAGATTTTGGTTTCTATGGACATGCTGCAGGATGGTGTTGAGAGCAGTAGCAGTGATAGTAGTAGCAGCAGTAGTTTTCACTCGAGGTAGTATTACCTTACATTGAACCGTACACTCCAGTCAAGATGAACAAATCGTTCTAATGCACCGATTTTTCTTGTCGCAAAGTGTAATGATGACATGGTGAATTTGTCAGCAGAAATGTCTCCACTTTTCATATCTCCATAGGCCATGTGATACATTTGTAGCCTCTGCCTGATAATCTGTGGTATAAAATCCAATACAGACATGCCAAGTCTCAAGCATTGGGAATTGAGACACACACAATTAACCTATCTCTTCCCCTCTCAGGCCAGAGCCTAAATCTCATCCCAGTATTCATGTTGCCAGAAATGCGAAAAATTTGGGTCAGAAATGCACAAATTTTGGCCCCTAAATGTAAAAATTTGATTAGAAAATCTGAATATTTGGACTGAAATACAATTTTAAATTGTCAGTTAGCCCCTCAGATTGCATTTTCTGGAGGAAGACCCATGAGTCCAGCATCAGCCCTTCCTGACGTTGCACATGGCAAATCTCACTCTTTAGGCAAATCAACACTTGGCATCTCTGCTAATAGCCACTGAGCCATGTATATATGTGGACAGCTCTCGATCTGTATGTCCTATGCATCTCCATTCACCCCTCGATGTTTCAGCTATCGGTACATTGGTTTGTAAACGAGTGGTAAATCGGTCATGTCTACTATGTACTGCTCCCTGCTGGGGCCATCATAAGCAACAGGTGGCAACCTGTCGAGGACATATAATGAAAACATTATCAAACCTATAGCTGAATGTTTCCTCTGGTTTCCTGGGTGCGACTCTGTCAAGACTGTGGGCAGTTTCTGCTGGGCTCTCTATGACAGGATCAGTAGCTAACTCTGTGCTTAACTTTCGAGCTCTTTGACAACATCAGTGGTTGTGCGAGATCGTGTTCGAGGAAACAATGACTCCTTGGAACTAAAATAATGTACAGCTTTTATCTACTCATGATCTTTCATGGCATTATCTTGTACCCACACATGGCAAAATGGGGAGGGGGCTATTCTACCATTGTACATGACATCCAGCAGATCACCTCATAGGGACCATGTTCAGTGGTGGGAAAAGACACCTAAATCATGAAGACCTGTCATGTAAAGAAGAACACCATAGGTAATGTGGTAATTTCAAGTGCTTCTATATTGATATTTTGGCGAATATCATGATAACCATCTACACCATAGTGGTCATTGTTAGTATTGCTATTTCGTCTCCAAGGATCAGATAACAGCCCTCTACATCTACATATATCTACGTAATGTATATCCATTACCTGGTAGATAGATTACATGTGATACGTGAACATTCAGTATCTTCAAATATCTTATCCCACCTCTCCAGTGCTTATCTTATGGTTAGTAGTGCAACCATGATATCTGTGTCCTAGGATATGCAGTGCAAGTGAATATTTGATCTCTTCAAGTCACACTGTTAATATTAATGATCATTTTAGGATTAGTAATGATATATAGAGTCCATCTAGCGCTATGACATATAGCAGCATATGCCTGCAATAGGGTAGATAGAGCTTCAGGAGGGCAGATAAACACAAAACTGCAATAAGTCAAATTAAGCCTTTAACTCTGGAAAGTGTTAAAGAAAATTTCAATTTTCCCCTTGAAAATTTCCATTTGCAGATTAAGAGAAGACTATTTTTGTCATTCCAGTGGTAAATTTTCAAAAATAGTTTTCTCTTGGTTTGCAACTGGACATTTCTCAAGACCACTGCAGAAGCCATTTTTGGTTAATATGAGCGGTAAAGGGTTAAGCGGCAAACTAAACCATTAAGTGACGATGAAGATACATGGCAGAATGATATGAATGCATTGTAGTATTGATGTAGACAGAGTAATAATGCTACACCGATACAAAGTCTGATGACTATAGTCGCTGACCAAAACAACAAGTTAACCAAAATCGGATGAGAACAGATGATAAGCTGAGTATCTCATTAGCTCTTCACATCTCTGATTAGGTGAGCTTAAAACAAGAATGACGATCAGAGATTGCTAACGCATGCACACACACAAACCCCCCCCCCCCCCCACCCCCCCATTCCGTCAAGCAACACCCCTCCCCAACCCAAGATTGGTCACTGTGACCTTGACACCAAAATCGATAGGGTTCTTCGAAACACCAAGGACAACGTCCAACCCAAGATTAGTAATGATCCTTTCAATCGAACTCGAGTTATCATTCGGAACCGCAATATTACATCATTAATTAGGTCACCGTGACCTTGGCGTTTGGTTAAAAAATCGATAGGGTTCTTCGGACCACCAAGCACAAGCTCCCATGCCAGATTGATAATGATCCCTTCAATAGAATTCAAGTTATCATCCGGAAACGCAATATTACGCAATTAATTAGGTCACCTTGACCGTTGATGGTTTGGCGCAAAGAAATCGATAGGGTTCTTCGGACCACCAAGGACGAGCTCCAACACCAAATTTGTAATGATCCCTTCAATAGAACTAGAGTTATCATCCGGAAACACAATATTATGTAATTAATTAGGTCACCGTGACCTCCGTTGATACCAAAATCAATAGGGTTCTTCGGACCACCAAGGACAAGCTCCCAGGCCAGATTGGTAATCTCTTCAATAGAACTCAAGTTATCATCCGGAAATGAAAGCTGAACGGACAGACAGCTGGCCAGACAGACAGACAAAGCAAACGCTATATACCCCCCAACATACTTATATTGGGGCATAACAAAACTAATACATTGTCATAAAGAACACAACACATCTTTTCAAGTTAATTAAATAATATGTATTTAATAAACTAAAATGTAATCTATTTACATGATTTCTTGAATAGACTAACAATTACCAGTATCACAGACACGCTGACTCACACAGGATGAGGATGATGATGATGATGATTTGGATGATTAGGATGACGATAATGATTTGGAAGATGATGACTAGGATGATGATGACACTGTTGGTAATAATGTTAATGATATTAATTATGATAGTGATGGTGATGCTGATAGTGATGGTGGTGACGATGATGATACATGATGATGTGATGACAATGATGATAACAATGGGAGTAAAGATAACGATGCAGATGACAATGATACAACATGCATGACTCACATACGGCAATGATAACAACATAAATTCCATGGAATTAAATGTCAAACCTGGCATCCTTTTTATCAATAAACATCAGAGCTTGGATTTCATTCATTAGGTATATAGATAGACTTTTTTGTTTGGTCACAATATGTTATGGTGATTATGTAATATAAAACAAGATGTAACTGTTTATCTTTGCACTAAGTTTAGCATGATCTTGACCTTTGACTTGGACCACTACATCAAAATGACCCTCCATCACCCAGTGTTTCTGGGAATCTAGGACTCTCTATGATCTTGACCCAAGAAAACAAAAGGCGCAAGGGTCTGCATTCTTCAATTTCTAAATGCTCATCCTCGGATGCCTTTAATATTTAGTGCCCATTTGCATGTCAAGAGATTTTTCAAAGTTTACAACAGAACTGCCTGTTTTAGTTATTGAGTCAGTTATTCCAGTTGTGCATTTAAAAAAAATAGCCTTCTCTTGGTCTGAAAATTACCATTTCTCAAGACAGTCGATGAGGTAATTTCTGGCTGGCTTGATGATTAAATGATGTTTTCTAGTTATTGTCCAGAACGTGAGGCATGGACCAGAAATCAATCGTTGTATCATGTTAAATATGGCCTTGAGATTTGCCCATGACCACAAGATCAATGGATGACCCTTTCACCTCTCACCAGCTATCCTATCAACCATTTAATGGCTAATTTTGGTCAAGAAAATCTAAATATCTATCCACTTTCAGGTAAAAAAAGACAAACATTAAAAAAGTTTACTACTGGAATGACTAGCTCAGTTCTTGAGTGTCATTATAATGGTAAAATTTCAAAAATACTATTTTCTTGGCCTGCAAATGAACATCCCTCCAGATCACTGCAGAGGCCGGTTTTGGCTAAAGTTAGGTTAAAGTTTAGTTCCCTAACCACTGAGAAAACCTGAGAGCGAGCATGAGATATGGAGCTAAAAGCAAAATGAGAATTTGAGTTTTACACCAAGGTTAAAGTAATCTTAAGCGTTGATCGAGTGGTATCAATGTCACTGGCTTGCTTCCTACTGGTATAGTTACCACGCACAGAACAGCTCAGAAATAACTTACCGTAACATGTTTTCAAAACTAAACAAGAGGCCCAAGAGCCTGTGAGGCATACCTGGACCATTAGCATTTGAACTATCTATATTGGGCCACCAAAAAAATTGACCAATCAAGATTTTCGTTTGATATGTTGAAGCCTATTGTCATAGGATCATTCCACACAGCTTTGTTGAAAGCGGGCCATTGATTAAGGGGTTCCATTTATCACTATAGGATCCGTCCCGCTAAATTTGGTTGAAATTGCTCAGGCGATTAATGAGTAGAGTTTTAAATGAATTCCCATTTTTCGGAGAATCCAAGGTGGCCGGCCGGCCCAAAAAAATCAAGCAGTTAAAATTCTGTATACAAATTCCGAAGTGTACCAGCCTATTGTTCTTCCAGCTGAGTTTGGTTGAAATCGGTTAATGAGGAGTAGCCTATTAACTGATTTAAAAAAAAATTCGAAAAATCCAAGATAGTCACCGGAATAAGTGACCAATCAAAATTCTGTATACAGGCTCTGGCCTACCGCCCTAGGGTCCTTCCAGCCAAGTCTGGTTAAAATCGCCCAAGCAATTAATGAGTAGTGTTTTAAACAATTTTCAGCCATTTTTTTAACGGAAAATTCAAGATGGCCGCTGAACAAATTGACCAATCAAAATTCTGCACAGAAAGGCTGTAGCACACCACTCTAAGGCCCTTCCAATCGAGTTTGTTTGAAATCAGCCAAGTGGTTAATGAGTAGGCTTTTAACAGATTTCCAGAAATGGCTGCTGAAAAAATTTACCAATCAAATTTCTCGTTAGAAGTGTTCAAGCGTACCACCACAGGAATATTGCATCCATTGATATTGGAGTAGCGTTTTAAAGAGTTTACAGATAATTTTTAGAAAATCAAAGATGACCGCCGGAAAAATTGACGAATCCAAATTTTGAAGAGATTTTCTGGAGCCTACCACCATAGGATCTTTCCAGCTAAATTTGGTTGAAATCGGTCAAACTGTTAAGGAGAAGAGTCGATTTGACACATGGACGACGGCCATGGTATAAGCTCACATGACCCTTGGGCCAGATGAGCTAATAAAATGCATTAAGGCAGCAATGTTTTCCAATCCATTTATGTTGAAAATAGTCAATAGAGCGTTTCTTACATCGTGTTCAGAACTGAACTAACATGTTTCTGTTTTTGTGTTAGAAACATGTTAAATTATTTATGAGCTGTACTGTATCCAGGGTTAGATACAACAGGGTTAATCAATCCTGAAATATAAGCCACCGTAATTAGCTAAATGCAAAGACATAAAGGAAAACTCACATCATTATATACTGCCCATTCACATTATACAATATGCCATAGATAAACTATTCCGGGTCTTTTTAGTTTTTTATCTAGCCATCAAAGAAAGCTTTTTAACCCTCAAATTGGGGTTTTTTAAATTCAATTTTCTCATAGAAAATGTCAATTTGCAGACTAAAAAGTATATTTAAAAAAATTTAACACTGGAATGACTTGACTGTAGAAGCCGTTTTTGGCCGTTTTGAGTGTTAAAGGGTTACTAGCTAAATGTTGATACATTTCTACAGTCTATAAGGCAGCCATGATTTACTTTTTAACAAATCAGAAAAACGTCTAGGCTGTCAGACTCCATAATGTACGCTCATACATATAGCTGCAATTTATAGCTTGGTAGTCTGATATAAAAGAAACCATAACAGATATCATTGTGGTGACTCCTAATGGACCTTTCAATTTTTAGCTATGCCCCGCCCATCTCTAGCTAAGCTCCACCCACACTTCACTCGTGTTGGGATCGATCGATCTCTGAACTCCATGACAATCAATTTCCAGAAAACTATACACGTAAGCTATTGAATATTTTGAAACTAATTTGACTGGGCACTGTTGCTGCCTATGGCAGCAACAGCGTCCAGTCAAATTAGTTTCAAAATATTCAACGGTATGTTTATTAAATAGTACAGACATACAATTCATACGTGTCAGACTATCAAGAGTTAAAGACAGGCCATATAGAATCATTTATGACGTACTGATTATGACGTCATCCTACACAGGCCTGTGCTGTTATGGTAACCTGTTGAAAACATTCTCCATGAGGTTGCCGTAATTTATTTTATGGGACCTGAAATGAGTTACTTTAATCTGTTGACTTTAGTATGGAGCTTTCTAAGGTTTAGGTTACCATATGTCTCCTTAAAACATATAAGGCAACCTATTATGGGTTACCATTGGAAATATTACAGCACAGGCCTGTCACACGCATCTTAGCTGATTATGATGTCTTTACTCTGGAAAGGTCCATTGCATAGTTAACCATGTGTCCAAGATTAATTCAAATAGTCTTAGCAAATCCTAACAAATACTCTGAAATGCTTAGTTGAATGCAAAAACCTTAACACTGATGCCGTTGTCATAAAAGTGATACCTGTCTCACTTTCTGCTTTGCAGGTGAGACAATATTCACAATACCGTAATGCATAGATTAGCACAAACAATCTTCATAATATATCTCAATGTACAAGTACATTAAACATCAATAACAGCTGCACTATAGTCCCTGACTAGCACTATCAAACTTAACTCACCCTTTCATTATATATACATATTATATTAAAATTGTGATGATTATTTTGAAAACAGTTTGACCGAAAGTCATTGCTGCATAAGCACATCTCAGCTCTTAAAAACTGAGTGTCAGAGTTTGGGAAAATACGGAAGACAAATTTTAATCAAACTTTGCATATCTTAAAGCACATTTATATATTTTAAGAGAAATTTTCAAAAGGTATGATATTGACAGATAACTACATGAGAGCGTAAGATAAGAGGCAAATGTTGGAGTCTCATGCTGAGTGTGTGAGGGTGGAGGTCTGTTAACGCATCACTGTGATAACTTTCAATCAAACTGTTCTTAAAATATTTAGGCGTAATAAAATTTAGCTGGCTTGTGATCACGGTACAGAGAGAAGGAAAAGGGTTAAATGACAATCACTAGTGGTGATTGTGGTGGCCACACACTTAATCGTGTTGTCATCTTTTCTTTATATCGGGAGTCGAGTAAACAGATACAAAGCAGTCTGTGCTTCCCGCAGCTAGGCGCACCTGTAACACATAAAGCAACCAATCTGATCCAGATCACAGATTGAAGATAGGGCAAGGCCGAGGCTAGTAGATATTTGCCATGCCTGGTTCTATTTATAGGTTGACCAGTTAATCCTTTCTAGCTATGCCCCACCCATTTCTAGCTAAGCTCCTCCCACACTTTTCCCATGTTGGGATCGATCGAACACTGAATTCCCAGAATCCCAATATCAACACAAGGTAACTATATAGGTAAGCTGTTCAATATTTCGAAACTAATTTTACTGGGTGCTGTTTTGGCCTATGGCAGCAACAACACCCAGCCAAATTGGTTTCAAAATATTCAACAGTAAATCCATTAAAGACATAATTCATACACTTGACAGAGTATTCCAGCTTCATGACAGAGTAGTGTTTGTGAATTATGATTATGATGTCAATTTATATGTGATGTACTTGATTATGATGTTAATACTTGAGTGACACATTGTATTCATCCACTCGGATAGTAATAATAGCGTGATCCATTTCTAGCTATAGGATGGAACACCGTGTGCACACCTTTTACGCGCTCCATGAGGGAGCGTATTGATCAGTGCTTATCCACGGTTTCCAGTGACACTAAGCGCCTGAGAGTATTTCTAAACACAAATACACAAATACCCGGGACAGGATTTCAGTACATTACAGGTCCAGTCTTTGTACTGTTACTCATTTATACTCCTGGGTAGAGGCAGTAAGGAGGAATTAGATTTTCCAAGTTTCCAACGATTGCCAGGTGGTCAACATGAGATGAGAATCTCAAGTAGCTAGTTGAGCTTGCACTATCGCGTCTTATTTCTATCCATGACCCGCCCATTTCTAGCTAAATTCCGACCACTTTCATGCGTGTTGGGATAAATTGAAACATTGAAAGGTGTATTCCCAGAATCTGTGAAGTAATGACTACAGTATAAACATTAGTGTTAGCAGAATATGCTGGTTACTAGCCCTGATTAATAGGGGATGATACAGGTCAATTTCAAGCCAGATTGGTTTTAATTTTCTTTTTCAAAATTATAAAAGAAATTTCTTGTATAAGCAAGCTCTGATTAACCATGAAATCCCAAGATTCCCGTCAACTTAGCCTCAAAACTTCAAGAGGGGGTGCAAAGTAATATTCGCATGATTTGAAAGCGACATACCATATATGGATGAAAAGCCAGACAGTTGATAGGACCAATTCTCTGTCCCATGAATCCTTCGTGGTATTCAATGGTGCTGATCGGCCGACCAGATGGTCGCATAACACTGATGTACTGATTCATCGAGCCACTGTTAAAATAAACACAAGATGATAGTGCCATCTTTAAACAAATTTTTGTTTATCCTCTCAAGACCCTGTGGTTCGAATAGGGTTTGGTAAGGAAATTCTTTTTTTTTACATGCTGAATTATAACATTAGAAAATTTAATTTAAATAACAAATCTTGAATTTTCTTTTTTTGAACTTGAAACAGAAACTATAAAACAAGTTTCTAAATGATATTTGAGGACATTTTGACGAAAGGAGTCGATTCTATTCCCCAACAGGCTTATATCAGAAAATAAATATAATTCTTCACAGGACAAATAATTTTTAGATGGGAGTGGGGGTTTTTAAGGTCGGTCAGAAGACGACAACCAAACTATTATTTAAAGATGGCCTAGAGGAAGGTAACAAATAGTTCATCAGCTTTACTGGCCAAAACTGGCCTCTACAGTGGTCTTGAGGAATGTCCGTTTGCAGGTTAAGAGCAGATTATTTTTAAAATTCATCACTGGAATGACCAAAACATCTTTTGTTTTTGAAAATTAATATGGCTATGAGCTGTGGCTGCGTATGGCAACAGGTTCCTGTCAAATTAGTTTCAAAATACTATACCGGTTACACTTACGTCCGCTGTGAACTTGCGATTCTGGGACTGCTGTGTTCAAAGGGTTAATTTAGAATATATTAGAAAAACAATAGGTATGCTATACAGCTTTAACTCTTAATGGTCAAATTTTGTCAAGAAAATCTCCATTTTTGCTTACTGAATGTCCATTTGTAGGCCAAGAGAAGACTATTTTTTTAAATGTATCACTGAAATGACTGGCTCACTTATAAAATATGCTTCTTATGTTAATATACCTGTACTAAAGCTCTCGTGTTCCATTAAATACAGACACTTTTGCACGAGATATGAGATGCCTGTTCAATTTACCCAGCATACTATGCTACCCATCATGCAACGCTACCCATTATGCAATTTCCTGACTTCATAATCATTCTAACTATTGGACACCATATTCGTTTAGTCTATTGTTTGTATAGGTCAGGATTTCTCAAACAAAACCAACCTGCCTGCACGTGCAAATAGTCATTTGCCCTCCAGTTCTGGAAGCGTAAGCATGCACGTAGGGCGTATTCACGACAGTACATTCGGCAGCCTGCATTACTGTTCAGCGCAATTGTGTCAATTTCCAGAAATTTTGAGAAAGCCGTTATATATATTTTGACAATAATTTGCGTGAAAGTTGTTGCTATCAATGACAGCAACAAAAATTTTTGTCAAAATAATTATTAGATAAATGCAATTACTAACTGGTACAGATTTGATACTAATTTGAATGAAACATGTTGCTACAACAGCTTTCAGTCTATATATTCTAAGACAATCGTCATAATTTTCGTCAACTCTCGCTATGGATTTGAATATCAATTTGACTAAGTTGTTGATTTCTAAGGCGCCAACAACATTGTCGAATTATTATCCACACAAGTGCAATCAATATATTACTATTTAGGTAAAGTGAGCCTATATACGCTTTCTCGATCAAGAATGAATGAATGATTAGCAAACAATCCTATGTTAGAAGTGCTAATATATTGTTTACTGTAATAAGAGAGCAGATCTTTTAATATGTGTCTGTAAACTAAATCATGTGACGAGAACTTGCAGTTGTTATTGAGCAAAGTAATGCTTTGGCCTACCAAAACTGTTGTAAATTTCATATTAAAAGTTATTGCTATAATTGCCTCTCCAACTAAAATAAGTGTGACAAAACAAGTTTTTAGAAATAGTTCTGTATATTTTGCCGTATTTAATGAAATATTCACAATTGAAAAATCTTCCATCTCCACTCATATGTTATCCATAATTAAAAATTGCAATATAAGATGCCTTTGTGGAGATTCAGTGTGTCTGAAAGACACTCGAAATTGTTGCAGTCTGCTCTGTGACTAGCGTGTTGATTGCGCGGATGCATATAATGAAACTCGGGGAAACATTTATCATTCATGTCTTGTGGGATCGACTTTGATACGAACTCGATCACCAAGCCACGCCTCTATTTTTAGTTTGCATATTCATTTGTTATGTTCATTCATCTCGTAAGAATTTATTGGTCAATTATTTCTTTCCAAAATGAAATTGCAGGAAAATATGAGGCGACCGAAAATCAGCTATTATTGTAACCCATTTTAGGTCACCTAAAAATAAATAAGGCGAGCTCATGCGAACGCGTTCAGCCATTCGTCATAACAGCACAGGCCTGCTTCTGATCTCGAACATTCTTTTAGAATAATATGATGCCCGACATAAGATGTGCCAAATTTATACTGTGAAGTGTCGTAAAAACGAACTTCTTATCTCGAACATTCTTTTCCAATAATATTCTGAACAATGACCGCACAACATAAGATGCGTAAAATTCTATTGTGAAGTATCTAAAAAACGAACCTCTTATTATCTCAATCTTTTGGGTTAGGCGTTTAGAATAATACGAAGCGACAGCTTTAGATAACTCTAGATTAGCCATTTTAAAACTATGTCACATTATATACGGAAATTGAATAATTGGCTTATGTTGCGAACAGCGGTGCATGTTTCCAACAATCTTAAGCATTATGTTTGTCAACGTCATGGAATATTTCATTTTGGCGAGTCTAATGGATAATTTGGACAAGAATTTTGCACTAGTCCACCGGACATGTGACTAATAGACATTGAGTAGTCCGTGTGGGAATCAGGTAGTCTCGCACTAGCGGACATAACTGGAGATCAAACCCTGATGTTAATAAGAAGCAACAGTTGCCAGTCAAATTAGTTAAAAATGTTTAAAACTTAAATCTGCATGGTTACCGTGAAATTGAGATGCCGAGATTGTGGTGTTGAAAGGCTTAAACTTTTAATGGACATAATTGTCCAAGAAAATCTAACCTTTTGCTTGTGAATGTCCATTTGTAGAGCAAGACTATTTTTTTAAAATTTACAACTGGAAGACGGGCGCTGTTATCGAGCCAATTTCAGTGGTAAAATTTAAACAATTTTAAAATTGTTTTGTCTCTGCCTGCAAATGGACATTTCTCAAGGATGCAAAAAAGCCATTTTTCGCAGGCTTGACTATTCAATGGTTAATATTACGATTTAATCATTGATTCAGACAAACGGATCATCAGGCCATGATTGATGAAATCACATACCATGCCATGATATCTGCCTCGGGATGTACCTCCATACATGTCAGACCTGGCATCACGTTGTATGCAAGCACAGATTCAGTAAACCGTGGATCCCACAAGCGAATGTCACCTGACATACTGCAGAGTAAACATAAGCAAATATTCCCAATGTTACATGCCAACCAAACGATTCATCATTATTCCACCACCCATCACTCACTCCCACAACATTCACACATATCTTACCTCTCTAGGGCAAGAGCCTATCCCACGCCATAAACTATCTCATAACAACTTGCTGTGCAAACTGTTTTGCAATGGACCTTTCCAGTTTTAACTATGCCGTGCACATCCCTAGTTAATCTTCACCCGTGTTGGGATCAATTGATCCCTGTACTCCCTGACTATCAGTCTCCTGGAAACGATATACAGGTAAGCTGCTTAATATTTTGAAATTAATCTGACTATGGCAGCAACAGCACCATGTCAAATTAGTTTTAAAATATTCAACAGCACATTTATTAAATAGTAAAGACATACAATTCATACAGCCTGGCGGACTATTAAGTATTTAAGACAAGACTAAATCGAGTCAGTCATGATGTAATGATTATGACACTATCCTACACGTCACTTAGTTGATTATGACATCATGTGACTGACTGAGGAAATGGATTCATAAATTTGCAGGCAAACATGGATATGGGCACACACCCCAAAAAGCAGCTGCAGTAGGACAGCAGCAATCATTGTCAGCTGTGGTGGTGGCTGTAGTAGTAGCTGTAGTAGTAGTAGTAGTAGTAGTAGTAGTAGTAGTAGTAGTAGTAGTAGTAGTAGTAGTAGTAGTAGTAGTAGTAGTAGTAGTAGTAGTAGTAGTAGTCGTAGTAGTAGTAGTAGTAGTAGTGGTGGTAGTAGAGCAGCAGCCGTAGTAGCAGCCACAGCAGTAGAAGTAATAGCAGACACAGCAGTACCTTGCGCTAATGATTTTGCCATCAGTTGCTGGCTGTAAATGTACTTTGACTACCCAACCCGAGTGTTCACGCAATGTCATGAGACGACTATAATACAAGAAACAATAAACTTTATGACAGACATTTGATATAACCTCATGATAGGTAGGGCTCTCCGTTAGCTCCACAAGATTGTGGTTAATCCATACCACTCTGACGTAAAAATTTAAAATTTTCAAATTAAGTTATAAGATGAACTGGTGTTCATCTTGCAACAAATTTGGTGGAAGATGTTGCTGCTGTCATAGACAGCACCATCATCCACCAAAATTGTTGAAAAATGTACACCAGTTTCTTTGCTATTGACATCGTAAAAGACAGAATACTGATGTCAGAGTGACAAGGGTTAAAATTTAACTCCAGATTGCTAAACTAGATTACCGGTAGGTACTGTACAAAGGATAAAACTGCCAGCCGTATATGTTCTAGTCTACCTGTTATCTAGCAGACATAAAATTACAGCATCTCAATTTCAAATGAACCTTAGGCAGCAACAACTTACAGGTAAATAAGTTTTAAAATATTCAACCGATTACTTCTTCAATTTTAAAGAATCTGCCATATTAGGTCTGTAGGGTTTAAAACAACACTCCTAAGAAATGTTGCAAAAAATATTAAAATTATCATTGTTGATACATGAAAATTTGTAAAAGATGTGGCAACATTCTCTTGAGATGAAGTACTTAGTTAACCATTACCAATCTGATGTCAAAATTTTTAATTTTCAAATTAAATTAATAGATGAACTGGTGTTCATTTTTCAACAACTTTTGGTGGTAGATGGTGCTGTCGAAGACAGCAACATCGTCCACCAAAATTGTAAAAATATGTACACCAGTTTCTTTGCTAGTGACACATTAAAATATAGAATATTGACATCAGTGTGGCAAGGGTTAATTATGCATTCCAACCACAATTCCTACAAGCATCTTGGCTAAACTACTTGCAAATGACTAACCTTTCTGCAAGTGATAATCTCCGATCAAAGAGACGCACGGTTCCATCACCACATCCAGCAATGACTAATGATCCACCCTGCAGGTCAGAGGTCAATGACGTTACACAGCTGTCAGCACCAGTAGGGATATCCTGTAAGAGAATCGTGATGAAAAACACTAAGCACAAGGAATTTAAGAATGTGTAAAAATTTGTAATAATATTCTGCACACTAACACAATCCATAGGCCTGATCTGTCGATCATTTCTACATCTTATTTCTCACTGCCCAATCAAAGGATGTTGTTTCTTAGTTAGTCTTGGGAATTTGGTTAAATGAAAAAGTTGATGAACAGCAGACAGATGACACATGGGGTGTCATGAGCTCGCCTTTCATGCCTGGGGGAATTAACCCTTTAATCGATATAGACCAGATATGACAAATGCTGTTACAACAGCAACGAGTCAAACAAGTTTCAAAAAATTCAAAAGCTTACCTATATATTAACCTTGAAATTGGTATTCTGAGAATTCAGGGTTCAAAGTATATAAATCGATCTCAACACCAGAAATGGGCGGGGCATAAATAGAAATAGATCCTTCTATTTTAACCAGCAACAACCTTCTTAATTCATTCGCTATTTTCCTGATACTGATAAGATTATGGTCGGGAAAGCAAGTCTTGTCACTACTGTTTCCTGCAGAAAGTGAGTTAACAACAATGCACGCCAACAAGGAATAAACAATACTACACCAAATAAAAGTACATTTATTCTATTTCCAATGAGTCATGAGTGAAGAATGGACCTTTCCACTTTATCCATCCATCATATGACATCATAATCAACTGTGTGACGTGTAAAATGACATCATAATCAATGACATCATGAATGACGTAGATAAGTATGACATGAACACATAGTTGAAGATGGACTATGCGTTGTTGGATAAATTGTATGTATTTACTATTTAATAAATATTGTTAAATATTTTGAAACTAATTTGACTGGGCGCTGTTGCTGCCATACGCAGCGACAGCACCCAGACAAATTAGTTACAAAATATTCAACAGCTTACCTGTATAGTTTTCAGGAAATTGATAGTCAGGGCATTCGGGGATTGATCGATCCCAACACGACGAAGTGTGGGTGGAGCTTAGCTAGAGGTGGGAGGGGCATAGCTAAATCTGGAAAGGTGAATTATATTCTTAAGTGAGGAGAATGTAGCATTATTCTTACTTGTACTTTACTTTCTCTTTCTGTGTCCCAAATGCGTATATAACGGACATCTCCAGAGGCGAGTAACATACGGGATGATGGCTCCCATTTCACCACAACACCTGAACCTTGGAATGTAAACACACAAACAATGACGTCAGAAAATCCTGCCAATTAAATCAGTATACATGAACACACACACACACACACACTATGACATTATCACAAACAGTGGTCCTGTGAACACACATTATGTCATCAGAACATGTGGTCATGACATATACATGTGGTCATGACACATACATGGGCTTATACCCACATCCACGCACACACATACACACATGGACGTATGCATACATTCTTACACCACACACACATACACACGTGCTCGCACATGCACATGCACACACACACACACACACACACACACACACACACACACACACACACACACACACACACACACATCACCATCACAATCATCCTATCAACATACATAGTGACATTAACACAATGAATGGTCGTATCACATTCAAGTTCTCAAACCCATAACACAATGACATAATAACAACCGTGATTCAAATACATATTTTCTTAGACTGAAAAATATTTTAGAAACCTTAATACAGGAACTGACTGCCTCAATTTTTAACCCTTTAATGCTCAAATTTAAACAATCAAAATATTTACTTATTGAATGTTCATTTACAGGCCAAAAGACAATTTTTGAAAATTTACCACTGGAATGACTGGCTCGGTTAATGAGCCAGTCATTCCAATGGTAAATTAAAAAAAATTGGCTTCTTTTGACCTGTAAATGTGTATTCCTCCAGACTACTAACGAGGACAATTTTGGCCGGATGGACCATTAAAGAGTTAAAATATTATTTTCTCGTTCTCCAAATGGACTTTTATCATGACCACTGCAAAAGACATTGTTGACCAGCTTGATCATTAATGGGCTAAAGCCTGTGGCCTAGCAATCAGCTGGCTTTTACAGCTGGGTTTGACTGTACCTCTTTTAAGCGGGATCATATCCGAGAGAGCATGAAATGCTGTAACTAGTTCTGCTTCGCATGAATCAGCACCAAAATGCCGCCAGAGTCTCAAAGCACCATCATCTGAAATTATAACATGAGAAGCACTAGAATTATAATAAATACAATAAATTCATCAATCAAATCAAATGTACACCAGGTCTCAACCACCCACACATTAATCACAACTGCAAGGTTGAATCTTTCCTCTTGATATTCAATGAACCATGAATAATCAGACAGACAGCTACCATCAGTATTTTAGGTTTCGACACTCAGGAGAAGAACAGGTGGGAAAGAAGTGTCTGAGAGCGTGATATTGACGGCTAATTTGTGACAGATGTGTCTAATTGAGAATGCCTTATGGGGTTTTCCACTCAGACCTTTATAACGGGTTCAAAACCTTTTACAACGGGTCTTTGCCCGCAATGTTACACCACATACACCACCTCTGTGAAGAATACCTTCTTTTGCCTGGGCAGTTTTAAGCCCGCCAAAAACAGCTTTTGGTGTGGCCTTGAGAAAAGTCAATTTGCAGAGCAAGAGATTTATTTCGGAAAATTTACCACTGGAACGACTTGCTTGATAATCGAGACAGTCATTCCAGTGGTAACTTTTCAAAAATAATCTCTTCATCTGCAAATGGATATTGTCTACATGATAAAATTTAAATTTAACAGATTTGATGGTTAAAGGGTTAAATAGCCTATCATATCAGTGAATATTTATCAAAAATACAAGTTTTCCCTGTTGGGTTAATTTCTCTTAGCACGCATTATGTCCCTTGGTATATATGAACACAAATAGAATAAATAGAATGAACAAGAGAGTTAGCTGTAAGCTGACATACCCCAGCACACAACATGAGTACATCAGATTTGCGGGATTTATGGGTGTACAGATATATCTACGCATGAACAGGATGGACCGATGAAGAATATTTTAACATTAGGTACATGTTTGGGTGGTGTACAATCATCCTGTCAAGTTTCAATCAATTCTCTCTCAAACTGTAGGAGTTGCAGTGACTAGATTTTCTGGTCTTACGGACAGATGGGATGGGCTGATGAAAAAATGTTTAACATTAGGCACATCTTTGGGTGGTGTACAATCATCCTGTCAAGTTAAAACTGTAGGAGTTGCAGAGACAATACCTTCAGGACATACGGACAGATGGGATGGGCAGATGAAAAATTCTTAACATTAGTGACATCTTTGGGAGTTGTAACGGGACGGATGGAGGGGACAAAAAAATTATGGGTGGGGTGGGGTGTGTGGGGTGGATTAAACGAAATCACAGATTTCGTTTTTCAGGAGAGTTTATATTTACCACCCTGATACTCTTATGACATTTCCCAAATATTGACCTAGCTTTAATAAGATTCAGAATTAAAAAGAAACAGCCCCCACTGGGAAGGTTACTCAACTGACAGTTCAGCAGATGTGCAGCCCAAACTCGCGCATGCGTGGGGCTGTCTCTTTCTATTCCAAATTATTGGCTGTCATAATTGCAACATAAAATGCCGATAGAGCCTCTGAGGGGCAGAGAGACCGGGATCGTATCAGCGTGGTAAGCATCAACTCTCTCGTGAAAAAAGAAATCTGTGATTTCGTTTATTTCACATCAAGAGTATACTTAACCACCCTGATACTCTATGATATAGCCAGAATTCGTAAGAGAATTCGGCGGGAGGGAGGCGAAGGTCAGAGAACCGGCTCATCCCTGGAAGAGCAAGCTCTTTTGCTTTTGGAGCACAAAATACATCTGAAATTGCGTATGTACACATTCAGGAAATAACTTGGACATCGGATATATGACCGAAGTTGAGAGTAATGACCGTTTAACATGCGCTCCCCCACCCCTCTTTTATAAAAAGAGGGAGAGATGACCTCAATGTCCTATACGTTCTCTATGTCCTCATGCTAAAGTACTATAAGACATCGGATGAAAGCTTCATTTCGCATACTCTCGGATGGAACCACAAAGAACACAAGCCATCACCATTTTAGTAAGTAATAAAAAACGTGACAAAAAATAACCATCACCAAATAGAGGACTAACCTATTTTGACGAGATTCCCTTTAATCACCGCTGGCGATGATAGGTACAGTATGGAAAAGCGGGGATCCCCCCACTAAATTGCGCTGTGAGTGAGTCAATGGCCTTATGTACAATATTTACAAATATATACAGTTTAACGTTTATGTAAAATCGATAAGGTAAGCGGATTTGACGTGTCACGGAGGTAATGATCTGTAAAACGAGACTCACAGTGCCATTGTACTACTGACATAGTCATCCACCAGCACTCCGTTAAACAGAGCCGTGGATGTCACTACGCCACGGACACCGTGAGCCTTGGCCATGTCAACTTGTTTTTCCATGGCGGCTTTGTGGCAATGCTGGATGCATTCCACAATCCACCTAGAAATGGTATCTTTAGAAGCTCTCCCATGGGGTTAAATGTAAGATAGCCATAAAGCACTAGGGTCCCTGTGTAAATTGTTTATAACGTGTTAATGCATGGACAGGACACCAGGCCTTTGAATTCGGATCAAACCTAGTCAAAGCGGTTAAAACTATAGGCTGACCACGATATTTTAAACCCTGGTTTTTCGCCATAAAGTTAACTCTAGGTAGAAGCCTGAGGCCTTCCCCTGTAACCACAAAACGGTCTTGTTCTGCTGACAAAGCATGTATTTCACTTCTTTGTCTGGCTGAAGCTGCAGCAATCAGAAAAACTGTTTTAAGCATCAGCATTTTCATGGAAATGGAGCTTAGTGGTTCAAAGGGTTTATCCACTAATATGTGATGTGTTAACGATAAACTCCAAGACGGAATCACTGGAGGATTCCATGGTCTAAGATTACTCATGGCTTTGATTACAGTATTTAGATTACATACTTCATCACTTCCCCTATTAGCCAAGCAAGGGATAACTGACATTAAAACTGGCTTGTAGCCAGCAATAGTTAGGCTTGAGGCTATAGGCATAAAAAAGGTGACAGAGGAAATCGGCTACTACCTGAACAGATGAATCCATTAATTTAATACATCTTTTTGATCACCATTCAGCAAATCTGTTGATTTTATTTTATAATTATATGCTCTGGAGGTTGACCCCCTCCTGGCTTTTGCCATACACATGGCTGCTTGCTCAGAAAAACCCTCCTTAACTGCTGATTCCTTGACAACATCCACACAGTCAATTGGAACAATGACAGGTTATTGTGCAAGGCCTTGCCCTGGAAGATTATGTCATCCATCAGAGGCAGAGGAACAGGATTGTAGACCAGAAGGTCCAGCAGATCTGTATACCATGATCGGCTTGGCTAATTTGGGGCGATCATAAGCACTTGGCATTCCTGCTGCCTGATTTTCTTGAGAACTTTTGGAATCAGGATTGCTGGCGGGAATGCGTGTGCATAGATTCGCTCCCAGCTGATAGCTAGCGCATCTATTGCGATAGCGCTCGGATCTGTAATCGGAGACGTACGTCGTCATCTTCGCATTCTTGTTCGTTGCGAATAAATCTATGTTGGGCTTGCCCCAGTGGGTAAACAAACGGTCCGCCACACATTCATTTAGTTGCCATTCCGTGGGAAGAATGCTCATTCTTTGGCTCAATGAGTCTGCGAGTACGTTTAGCCTTCCCGGAATATGAACTGCTTTCAGGGAAATCCCATGATCTAGGCACCAGCAAAGCAATTTCCATGTCATCATACAGAGACTGGGCGACTTCGTTCCACCCTGGCGGTTTATGTAAGTCACTACTATTGTATTGACTGATCAAACCAGAAGAATCTTGCCCTTGACCTTCTCTAGGAAGTGTTCCATGGCTGAGACTACTGCTCGCATTTCTAGCAGATTGATATGTTCTCTTGACTGATCCAGATTCCAAAGCCCTGATACTTTGTCTTCTTCCAGACAAACTCCCCACCCCCGCCAGAAGATTATCTCTTCATCCACCACTGAAGGTGGTGAATAAGAGGTTCCAACACTGACACCTTTGAGTCCAGGAATCCTGTACGCTGGGTCCACTGTGTCATGAGAAACAACTGGATAGGCCACCGGCGTAAGGTTGCCAGTCGAATGACTGGTTCCAAAGAAACCATCAACCTCAGCATTCTCAAGTAGACCCGTGGCAGGATATGACGACTGTTGCACACTGACTGTATGACTGAGATGAGTACTTCTACTCTCACTTGAGAAGGGTAAACATACCATATCTCTAGATCGAAGAACATGCCCAGGTAAACAAACTTCTGGGATGGTGTCGGCTCTGATTTTTGAAAGTTGATTATCCAGCCTAGATCTGTAAGAGTTTTCAAAACTATCTCCAGATTTGCGGATAGACTTTCTTGATTGTGTGCTTTTAACAGCCAGTCCTCTATGTACGTGCAGATTGCTATGTGTCTCCTGCGGAGGTATGACATCATAGCTTGGACCACTCGAGTGATGACCCGAGAAGCCATCGATATACCAAATGGGAGAACCCTGAATTTCCATTGGCGGCCCTGAAATGCAAATCTCAGGAACAAATAAAAGCTCTTCGCAATGTGAATGTGAAAATAAGCATCTTTTAGATCTATTGATGCTGTCCACATTCCCTTCCTCAATCCTGCTAACACCGTTCTTAGTTTCCATTTTGAACCTTGGTGTGAGGATAAACCTGTTGAGAGGTTTGAGGTTGAGAATTGCTCTCCACCCTCCAGCGCTTTTTGTCACTAGGAATACGGTTGAATAATAACCAGAACATTTTTGTGCGGGTTGAATTGCATGTTTTTGGATGAGGGATTGAATTTCTTCCTCTATACACAACCGCTGATCTGGAGCTCGTGGATCTTGAGTCCAGAACGGAACCAGACAGGCGCGATGGCTGGCTTGATATCCAGTCGGGATGGTAAGCGACTGAAAGCCATCGCTAAACTGAGCGGTCCTGAGTAACCCGCTCCAACTCTTGCATGTGGAAGGCCAGATGGCCTCCCACGGGTGCACCTAAGGATTGAGGTGGACCCGAGACGTGAAAGAGTAGCCGTCTCTGGTGGCTGCCCTAGCAGCACTGGTGTGACCCTTGTGGGTGCCGACCCATCAGGCTCGGCTCCCACGACCATAACCCCACACTCCTCTGACAGCGCCACGTGCACCTCGGTACGCGGGCTGCCTGGCGGGTTGCGCTGGAGGAGCCTGCACCCACCCCCTAGCTGGCTTACGCTGCTGTTGCCATGGCCGACGCTGCATAGGTGGTTGGCCTCTGACAGGGCCAACACCACCTCTAGCCTGCTGAGGGTGGAAGGCAGGGGGCGCTGCTTGAACACACTCCCTGCGGAGCACTTCAATCTGCTCAAGCAGCACCCTCTGGTTGTTCACCAGGTTTACAGTTTGTTGGTGGTGCAGGCATCCATGACCTCCAAATAACCCTGGACCTGACATCGGCGTCCGAAGAATCCGTGTGTACAGGTCCTGCGAGGGGCACAAATTGTCAAGGGCAAATGTGCGCCTCGTCCGTAAACTCCTGATTACGGATCTCGTCATACAATCCAGAACCAGGTTAATGCCGTTCTGGATGGCTGTTTGGACCGCAAGAGATGCTTGGCAGGCCATGGATGCTGCTACTACCCCATGTAGCAGCTGGGAAACGTGCGAGAGCCGAGATGGCTCCTCTCATACTTTCCTCCATGTCCCGCAGCGTGGAATTTGCGTTGCGCAAAGCGCTAGCGCACAAGGGTCCCGTGTCAGACCGAGAGCCTGGCCGCATGTCTTCGCCCAAAACCGCACAGTCATCTGTGCAAGGCTTTGGGACGATACCGTACTTCTGATAAAGATCAGAACTGACCCAGAAAACGAATGAAAGATACATGTCAGGTCTGAAAATACAAAGCACAACATGCGTTAGCTAATATATAGGCCTCCCCCCCAAAAAGCTAGCCTAATATAGATGTATCCACGTATTAGCGTGAATCCTGGATATACCATCCGAGTCAACACACACATTTTTTATCAATAAATTTACTAAAGTACACCTGATGGCTAGGACTGGGAGCATCCGCCGGCGACTTGGCAGCATCAGACATACTAGAATAAGTCAAAACAAAGTTGCAGAACAACTTAAAGCTTCAAAAAGATCAAAAGCAAAAGCAAAACTATTAAAGCGTGTTGCAATGGCAGGTCAATAATTTGAGAAGAGAAAGAGACAGCCACGCACATGCACGAGTTTGGGCCGCACATCCGCTGGACTGTCAGTTGAGTAACCTGCCCAGTGGGGGCAGTTTCTTTTTAATTCTGAGTCTTATTGACTCTAGGTCGCTATTTGGGAAATATCATAGAGTATCAGGGTGGTAAGTATACTCTTGATGTGAAAAATGATATACCTGATGTAGACATGAGCAGTGCCTGATCGTATGCATTGATATACTCCAGGTCTGTAATACGCGTGTTCTTGGGATTACAATTGCTGAGATAAGAAATACGAGTTCCCTGCTGCCACTCCCATAAGCTGCAAAGAACAAATATTTATCACATTGTTTTGGACCGAGGATTCGTATATTTACATTGATCAGGCTTTTAATAGAAGCGACCCAAGGGCCTGGGAAGCTCACCTGGACAATTAGCATTTGAACCTTTTGCATTTAAATAGACAAGATGGAAAATTCCTAATAAAATCCAAGATTGCTACCAAAAAAGGAATCGAGCAGTCAAAATTATGTATACCAATACTGAAGCATGCCCGCCAAGGGTTCTTCCAGCAGAGTTTGGGTTAAATCAGCCAAGCGGTTAATGAGGAGTACGTAGCCTTTTAACTGATTTCCCACAATTTTCCGGAAAATCCAAGATGGCTGCCAGAAAAATTGACCAATCAAAATTATTATTATATATATATATATATATATATATACTGAGCCAAAAAAGGTTAGCAACAGTGAAGTTTGGTTTGTTGTATTAAAACTATGCGTCCATTTATAACCAAATTTGCAGGCATGTTTCGTCAATGTAATGTCTCGCTGATCATGAAGAAATGCAAATCATTTCTTGCATTTCTCGGCCGCACGCTTAATGCATGTGAAAATGCATTTTTCATGCACTGGCCCACATTGGCGGGTAGCGAAGGCAAAAATTCGCCATATTGCAAAAGCAGATAACGAACGTTAACAGAAAATGCTTAAAAGTTTACCCTACCGAACATGGGCCGCCGCCCAGGGCTACACGAAAATCAGCACCATGAAACAATGGGAAGACTCGCTGCTGGGCAGAGCATTCGCGCTGTTGCTCGACATTTTAATGTTCACGCCTCAACCATTTCCCGTCTCCGCCAACGTGAGCAGGAAACTGGACATGTTAATGACCGACCACAATCTGGCAGACCGAGAGCAACAACACCATGAGAAGACCGCTACTTAGTGATGTCATTACAACGTCACAGGTTTGAGACTGCGCCGCGGCTGTCCCGTAATTTGTACACCGCTACCGGCACTACAGTGCATCCACAAACTATGCGAAACAGACTCCATGATGCTGGACTGCATGCCCGTCGTCCACTTGTTGCTGTTCCACTTACAGAGCATCACATCGGGAATCGGTTTGCATGGGCAAGAACACATCAGCGATGGCGTGCTCAACAATGGAGCCACGTTTTGTTCAGTGATGAGTCGAGGTTTTGTGTGGATGTGGCGGATGGTAGGCAACGGGTTTGGCGACATCTAGGAGAACAGTACGATGCAGCCAACATCATTCAGCATGACAGATTCGGTTGCGGCAGTGTCATGGTGTGGGCTGGAATCCATGAAAATGGCAAAACAGATCTTATTGTGATTCGCGGAAATTTAACGGCTCAACGTTACTGTGAAGAAGTTGTCGCCCCTGTGGTCATCCCTTTTATGCAGCATCATGCAGACTTTATGTTCCAGCAAGACAATGCCCGTCCTCATTCAGCTAGGGTCACCAGTGATTTCCTTGAGGCTAACAACGTTCCGGTGTTGGACTGGCCAGTGCGATCACCGGACCTGTCTCCTATCGAACACGTGTGGGACATTCTTGGCCGTATGGTGCGTGAGAACCATCCACATCTTCACAACGGGCGGGAGCTGGAAGCTGCACTGCTCCAGGAATGGGATGCGATTCCGCTTCGTGTCATCAGGTGCTTAATTCAAAGCATGAGAAAGCGATGTACAGCGGTGGTTAATGCGCGCGGAGGTCACAACCGGTATTGACAGCTCTGTGTCATTATTTAAATTGGACCCTTCCGTTGAATGATGCCGTGTTAAAGGCGCGATGCTAGCATTACAGTAACAAGAGACTGTTGTTCAAATTGGAAAATGACCTATCAATTAAATAATATATTTGAATTAATTTATTGTTTTTGTTAAATAACATTTATACAGTAATATTCTCAGTGTTGCTAAACTTTTTTGGTTCAGTATATATATATATATATATATATATATATATATATATATATATACCAGTTCTGAAACCTGACACCCTAGAATCATTCCAGTCTGGTTGAAATTGACCAAGCAGTTAATGAGTAGGAGTTTAAGCAATTTCCCGCCATCTTTCAGAAACTTCAAGACAGCTGGTGAAAAAATTGACTAATTAAAATTCTGTAGAGAAGTCCAGAAGCATATCAGTCTAGGGTTCTTCCAGCCGTGTTTGCTTGAGATCAACCAAGTGGTTAATGAGGAGTAGGCTTTTAACTGATTTGCCAAAATCTCAGAAAAACCAAGATGGCCACCGGAAAAACTTACCAATTAAAATTTTGTAACCATGTTCTGAAACCTACCATCCTAGTATCCTTCCAACCAAGTCTGCTTAAAATTGCCCAAGCAATTAATGAGGAGTAGTATTAAATTGTTTCCCGACATTTTTCGGAAAATTCAAGATGGCCACTGAAAATATTGACCAATCAAAATTCTGGATGTTTCGAAATATAGGGTTCTTCCCCCCGAGTTTGTTTGAAATCAGCCAAGAGTTTAATGAGTAGGCTTTCAAATGATTTCCAGAAATTTTTTGGAAAATCCAAGATGGTCACCGGAGAAATTGACCAATCAAAATTCTCATTACAAATGTTGAAGCCTAGTAGCATAGAATTAGTCCACCCAAGTTTTGTTGAAATCAGGCCATTTATATTAGAGGAATGGCATTCTAAATTATTTCCGGCAAACTTTTGAAAAACCCAAGATGGCTGCCAGAAAAATTAACGATTCACAATTCTTAATAGAAGATCAGGAGCCTACCACCATAGGATCATTCCAGCCAAATTTGATTGAAATCTTTCAAATCATAAAGGAGATGTGATTTGATGGACAGACGAATGACGCTGGCTGTCATGGCATAAGCTGACTTCAGGTAAAGGCCAGGTGAGCTAATAATAGTAGAACCATCCACACTATGGCAACTACTCTTAAAAACTAATTGGTACATGTAGAATGTTAGCTATCATGCAGAAACAAATTCTATTTTTAGTATTAGTGATCTGGAGTTTTTGACACTAAGATTTATCTATGCTTATAGTTGAACCAACAGATCAACACATTGTAATTAGTCTGATCTAGAATTTGAATGGCAGCAACAGCTTCCAGTTAAATTAGTTTCAAAATAGTCAACAGCTTACATGTTTGTTTTTTCTTTTATGAGACACTGGCAAGCTAGAGATTGGACATATATGATTAAGTATAAATACTACAGCACAGTCTACATTTGGTTTTGATTGGTTGAAAGTAATTCATGGGATTCTGCAGATTGAAACAAGTTCGACAGAATCTCAGTAGCGGTGGGTTTTCTAATCACGCCACAAGTTGTCACGTCCTAGTGTATGGTCACAACCATTTTCAATATTAAACTTTGAGCCAAATCGGATAATTAGTTTACTAGATATCCACAGATTATGAATTTGATCTGATTCTTCTTCTCTTCTTCTTGCGTTCATCTTTCTCATGACAGTAATCTTAGACTGTTTTCCATATTTGGTGCATGAAAGCTGAAGTGGTCATCAAACTGTCTCTGTCTCCTCTGATCTTCTCTTCAAAAGATACTTCAATAGGCCTGAAGCTTCTCCTAGCCTGTTCATATCGCTGGCAGTGCTGCAAGAGATGGTCTGCTGTTTCTTCTGCCTGCTGACACGCACAAAGTGCAGAATCTGTAATCTTGAGGCAGTGAAGATGTGCATTGAGACGATTGTGACCAGTCCTCAATCTGAAGATACATGTCTGATCCTCCCGACTGAGGCTGTGTATTGCATCATTATGCTACCTGCTGGTGGTTCTTGTGGCTTTGATGATATGCTTCAGTTCTTCAAAGTCAACCTCGAGGTTGAATTGGTCTTTATTTGACCTTTCCTTAGCCAGCTGATCAGCTTTGTAATTTCCTAATATGCCACAATGCGAGGGGATCCACTGTAAGTTGACATTGTTCTCCTTAGCCAGTTGCGTAAGATTTTCATGAATTAAATCTGTACTTTCCTTTCCACTCTCCAGCGCTTGGAGTGCTGAGAGGGAGTCTGTCAGGAAGACAATATTTTCATTTCTGGTTTTTCGTTGTATCAGCATTTGGCTAGCTAAGATCAGTGCCTGGATTTCTGCAGTGTAATAGCTACAGTGCTTCCCTGTTGGCAAGCATGAGTCTGTTATATCTCCACATGGAAACCGAATGTGAGCACCTGTCCCTCCATTCTTGACAGCCTAGATAGCTGATCCATCTGTATAAACATGTATCCACTCTTCCTCAGGGTAGTTTTCTGCAATATGACTCAATGCAAGAACTTTGTTTGTCACCTCTGCTTGATCTCCCTTGCTTTCAATCCCTGGAATCGAGGGCCAGATTGAAATTGTGTTTTCTATTTCAGAAGCTTTCCACAGTTCCCTCTCAGAGATAGCAGTTATGTTTCGACATCTGGGGAAGATGTCCGACTCTGTTTCTTTCAATTTTCTTTGAAGTTAATAAGAAATTATTCCTTTTGAGCCTTCCTCTAGACATTTGGTGAGTCAGCATATGCATGGGATGGTGAGGCATCAATTTGAATTTTTCGTATTGAATCTCGGCCTTGATTTCTCGTCTCTGCTGGAGTGGCTGGATATTGTAAGTTCTTCCATCGCTGCTATTGGAGTGGTCTTCGTAGACCCTGTTATGATACGAATAGCCTGATTTTGATCCGATTCAAATCCAGGTTCTTTTATCTGGATCACGACCAACATCTGTGAATCTATGTGCATGGCAAGTTCATCTGTTGTGTTAAAATTTGAGCCAAATCAAATGGGTAGTTTTTGAGACAGCCAAGAATATGCTTTTGTGACTGACTGACAATCTAACCAACTAAGAGACATGATGTGTCATGTTGTATCACGGGAATGGATAGCATAAGATGTAAATTTACCTTTCAGGAAGCCTGGTTTCCTGCTTATAGTGCCTGATGGGAACTGAAGTTCCAATTGAGTCTGTATGCTACAGCCCCTTTTGGATGCTCAGGTTATACTTTGCTTTTTAACTAGAAGTATATCACTCAAGTGAAATTAACAGTCTGAATGCTGCAAGGCACCATACAATAATTCCACTTTCCAGTAACTAGGGACATGCTGAATATTTTGAAAACAATTTGACTGAAAGTTGTAGGTGGCATAGCCACCAACAACTTTCAGTTATATTGTTTTCAAAATATTCAGCATATCCAGAGTTAAAACCCATACAAAATGTAGTCTGCATAAATTCAGCAGGCAGACAGTTAATGGAGTCATAAAACTATGGACAACTGATTGCTGCATTATCATCCTGAAAGCGGTTTTCTAGACAGTTGCCTGGTATCAACTATGAACGGAGAAAATCATTACTTTTGACAGGGATACACTTCTCATTGAATCCCTACTGTACGAAATAAATTTCTAGCAACTACATTATCATCTGGAATGTGAAGTCATGGGGCCAGACAAACAGTAGCGAGAGGATAATCGCCTCGCTCTTCTAGCAAAATTGGAAGAGCTATAAGGGTCATAGATGGGTAGTTGATGGACAAACGATGATATATACCTGACTCCATCTTTATCGGCGACGGCTAGATGTGACTGATAAGGATGAAATGTAACAACAGATGGCATATTCACATTACGATTTACAAACACCTGTTCATCGAGACGGGATATACCTATAACAAAAAAATAGCATAGAGTTTAGGTGAAATTATCTACCCTCGAACAGACAAGGGTAGCTCTACAATGTGGTTAAATAACATTGACTTCAATACAAACATGTGACCTACTCTACTTGCCCTGCTTCATATAGGTGGGTAGTCTCGAATAGTTACTAGAGTACAAACGTTAGTCATTTAGGTGATACTCTAGTAACTTGTGTAGATATTCTACTAGGTACCTAAACTCACTCACAATCATAAACCCTAGATGATGGAACCACTGAATTAGCCGGCTAAGTATGTCATGAAATTAAGGCTATTTCAAGGCCAATTAAAATCTGCAGTCCGGTGTACCAGATAGCTTTCTTCAAATGCAGATATGATCCTCATCAATAGAGGAATACATTTCTAGCTATGCACCGCCCACTTCTGGCTCAGCTCTTCCCAGCCTTTGCACGCATTAGGATCGATTTATACATTTTCAAATCCCATTTTCAAGGTAACTATACAGGTAAGCTGTTCAATATTTTGCAACTGATTTGACTAGGTGCTGTCACTGCTTATGACAGCAACATCGGCCAATCAAATTAGTTTCAAAATATTCAACAGAATGTTTATTAAATAGGAAATCCATCAAAGAAATACAATTCGTACACTTGACAGACTATTCCCGCTTCATGACAAAGTATTCCCCATCAACTATGATTGTGATATCAGCCAACATGTGATGTAATTGAGGATTCCAATTTCTCAGTCAATCATATGACATTGTAATCAACTACATAACGTGTAGGCTGACGTCATAATGAATTACGTCATGAATGACGTAGCTAAGTTTGTCACAAACGCTGAATTGATGATGGACTTTCAAAATATTCAACAGCTTAAATGTATCGATTTCTGGAAATTGAGTCAGGGAGTTCAGGGATCGATTGATCCCAACACAGGCGAAGTGTGGGTGGAGCTTAGCTAGAGATGGGCGGGGTATAGCTAAAACTGGATTCCACCATAGATTGGATATTCTTTGTGATGCATACTGATAACAAGAGGCCCAATGGGCCTGTGTCGCTCACCTGGAGCACCATCAATTTTTGTCAAAATTGTTGGTGGGTGGTTTAGCAGTCTTTTAAATGAGTTTGTGGACATTTTTGCAAGTACAATATGGCCGCCAAACACAGTACATTTTGATTGGTCCACGGCGCCCATGTTTTTTTGATGGATCAACTTCCCTTGAACAAATTTTAATGGCCCATTTTTTAGGCCTGATCCCTTCAGCGGTTCTGGAGGAGTCATTTTTGTGAGAACTAGGTCATCAAAGATGGTCGCCAAACCAATTGGTTAATCAAGTCCTCTTGAACAAACTTGGCTTACCTCCTCTTGGCCTAAATGAAGATTCCCTAAGTGGCTTCGGAGAAGATTTTTAAAGACATTTCCTAAAATCGGCCAAAATCCAAAATGACTGCTGGGCAAATTGGCTGATCGGGTTCATTTGAACAAACTTGGATCCTTATGCCCTAAGGATGCTTCCTGCCAAATATAATTGAAATCGGCCGTTCTCGAGAAGATATTAAAAATTTCCCATTGCTTTCCATGGGAGCTTTTGACGAGAAAATTATCCAAGATGGCCGCCAAACCGTTTATCCGACAGTTTCGAAAATTGCACATTTGAGCTCAGAATACCCAAAAACATATATAGAACCAATTTCGGCCTCAAAATCCATCAAATAAAAAAATCCAATATGGCCACCAAACACGCTATATTTTGATTGGCCGATGGTGGCCATGTTTTTTGACAGTTCAACTTCCCTTAAACAAACTTTATTGGCCCTTAATCCTTAATCATATCTGCCAACTTTCGACCCGATCCATTCAGCGGTTCTGGAGGTCATTTTCGCTAAAACTAGGTCAACCAAGATGGCCGCCGAACCATTTCACCAATCAAGTTCCCTTGAACAAACTTGGTTCAGTACTTGCCCTAGATCATATTTCATGAGTTTTGCATCTTCTTCCTTTCGATCGCTGGTATCACGCTTGGAGAGCCGTTCTCAAGACGAAATCTGTGCTTTTCTGCAGTTCTTCCACATGCCCATACAGCTGTTCAAGAAAAGAGGTTGACAAAGGCCAGATCTCTT
Organism: Chaetoderma sp. LZ-2023a; assembly: GCA_034401795.1. Taxonomy (NCBI): domain Eukaryota; kingdom Metazoa; phylum Mollusca; class Caudofoveata; order Chaetodermatida; family Chaetodermatidae; genus Chaetoderma; species Chaetoderma sp. LZ-2023a. The sequence continues at coordinate 69,512,983 of CM067372.1, forward strand.
CTCTCAGCAGCTGATACGTACTGCAACATTGAAGTATGTGCTCTGTGGTCTGTTCTGCTTCTCCACAAGGACAAGCGGGCGATGTCGTAAGGTGGAACCGCCTGTACATGTGTTGGTTTAGTCTGTTGTGTCCAGTTCTGAGACAAAAAATGGTCACTTGCTCTGGCCTCGAGAGATGGTGGTAGGCATCTTCTGATTGAGGTGTTCTATAGAGTGACTTGATGATAGTCTTCATCTCTGTATAGGTAACCATGTTTTCTGTCTGATTCTCTTCTGCACCCACCTTTGCCATCTTGTCTGCTTCCTCATTTCCTTGGACTCCACAGTGTGAGGGGATCCACTGCAATGCTATCCGAAAGCATTTGATGGTTTGTAGTGCTTCTTCAAGTTGTGGTAGCTTACCTCTGGTGATAGCCCCAAGGACGGAGCGGGCATCAGATAAAAAGACAATCTGTGCAATAGGGTCTGCTGTTCTGCTGATGGTATTAGCTGCATGAACCAGTGCTTCGACTTCAGCTCTGTAGTTTGTGCAGTGTTTGCCCGTCGGTATTGCAGCTGACTCATGTTGTCTGTTTGGATACTGTATGTGCAGTCCGGCACCTCCGCTCCTAATTGCATCTTTGGCTGATCCATCTGTGTAGATCCTTATCCATGTCTCCTGAGGGTACATTTCTTCCAGCATGGCTAGGGTCAGGGCCTTCTTGCTCACATCACTGTGTTCATCTTTGGTTGTGAGATGAGGTACTGTGGTGCGAATAGCTATGCTCTCTAGTTTGTTTTCCCAGGGTGGAGGATCAAGGGTGTGGTTTGGGTCTTCTATTTGTGCTGGCAACATTTCTTGGTGTTTCCCTTGAAGTGCTTTTCTCTCTTTCACAAAACTTGATCTTTTAAGTCTTCCTGATGACAGCTGTGCTTGCCTGATCTTCATCGTGTGGTTGCTGAACGATTTGAACTTTGCAGCTTGGATCAGTGCTTTGCATTCCCTTCCTTTGCTAAGTGGGGGGATGCCTGCTGTCTGCTCCATTTTTTCTATTGGTGTTGATCTCATTCCACCAGTGATGATGCGCAGTGCCTGGTTTTGTACTCTGTCGAGGTTCTGTTGATGAGATTTAGCCGCTGTCATCCATGAGCTGGATCCATACTCAAGGTGTTGTCGTACGGCACCTAGGTAGATGATCTTGAGGATCCTTTCATTGGCACCCCACTTTGTTCCTGCCAGCTTCCTCATGATGCTTAGCTTTCTTCTGACCTTTGCCTCTGCGTTCTGTATGTGCTCCTTCCATGTTAATCTTCTGTCATAGGTGACACCCAGGTATGTCTGCTGGTCCTCGTACTCGAGTGGAGTACCGCCCAGTGTCAGAGTGCCAACCTTGGTTTTGGTGGACAGTGAGAATAGGATGGCTGATGATTTTTCTTTGTTGATGGTAATACACCAACGATTGGCCCAAGCTGTAATTCTGTCCAAGGCGAGCTGCATTCTGTACGTGGCAGTCCTTGTGTACTCCTCGGTGCACCAGAGTACGAGGTCATCTGCATAGAGGGCTGCTTGGATCCCATTGGGCAGCTCTGCTACAATGTCATTAATGAAGAGTATGAACAGAGTTGGTGATAATACTCCGCCTTGTGGCACCCCTTGTCTCAGCAATACATTCTCTCCAGATTGTCCATCCACCAGCACCCTAGCTCTGCGATTGTGTAGGTACGACTTGGTCCATCGGAACATGTTGCCACCGATGCCTGTGCGCCGGAGCTTCACGAGGAGGCCATCCTTCCACACCTTGTCAAATGCCTTCTGCAGATCGATAAAGGCAGCTAGCATCACCTTCTTGGCTTGAAAAGTGTCCTCTATGACCTGTGCAAGATGTGTTGTTTGATCTTCTGTGCTCCTGTATCTTCTGAAGCCGGCCTGCTCTGAAACTATAATGTTCTCCGACTCCAGGTACCACTGCAACCGCTGGTTGATGATGCGCTCCATGGTCTTGCATATGCAGCTTGTAAGACTGATAGGACGGTAGCTCAGCACTTTCGTCTTGTTCTTCCCTTTTTTCAGAATAGGAGTCATTCTGGCTTCCTTCCAGCACTGAGGAACCTCTCCATTGGTCCAACTGAGATTAAAGATGTCTAGCAACTATGCATTACCAAGGTGTTGGATCATTTCATTTGTAATGCCATCTGGCCCAGGAGATTTCTCTTTCTTCCATTGGCGGATAGCCTTCTTCAGTTCTGCTAAACTAATGTCAACTTTCATTGCATCGTGAGTGTTGGTGTCTGTTCTTTCCTTTTGCTCCTTTCTAACCTCTTTTTGACGCATCCGTGGTATAGAGATGTTGCTTTCTTTCGCATATGCCTTCGCAAAGGCATCCGCAGCCATCTTTCCTGTCAGTGTTTGTCCATCTTCTTCAAGAGTAATCTTCTCTCCCCCGACACCCTCATCATTCAGTGCTTTAGTCAGTCTCCATAGCTTTGTGGTGTCTCTCTCTAAATTAAACCCTGCCGTCTTTTCCCTCCAGCTTCTTCTTTTGGCCTTCAGCTTGGTCTTTAGATACCGGGCTTTAGTTTGTTGTAGCCTGAAGTGGTTTTCATGACAGGGATTACCCTCTGCATCTTTTCTGGCCTTGTCTAGTTTATCATGTGCTGCTTGCAGTTCTGTTGTCTGTGAGGATGAGTTTTGAATCAATACCGATAACGGTTTCGGAGAAGATTTTTAAAGATGTTTCATAAAATCGGCCAAAATCCAAGATGGCCGCCAGCCAAATTGGTCGATAGGCTTCATTTTAACAAACTTGAATCCCTAGGCCCTAAGGATGCTTCCTGCCAAATATAATTGAAATCGGTCAAGTGGTTCTTGAGAAGAAATTTAAAGGAAAAGTTGACAGACGGACGGACGGACGGTCGGCACGGCATAAGATCACTTGGCCTTTCAGGCCAGGTGAGCTAATAATCTGAGAACGGATAATAATGATACTGACATTTTACCCTTTTTTTAATGGTCAAGATTTGGAAAAAAAATCTTTTTTTAATTTTTCCTTATTGAATGTCCATTTGCATGCCAAGAGAATACACAATTTTAGAAAAATTATGACTGGAATGACTGGTTTAGTTATTACCTTTAGCTTTCTTGTGGACTGCTAATGGACATGTCTTTGGATGGCTTGACCATTAAGGGTTAATTAATTGAAGTGTACTACTGCTTTTCCACGGTGTGTAGGGATTCCGTTTGAAAATTAATTTTGACCTGCATAGATGCAATTTGTATGGCTATAATAACGCTGTTTGAAATTCCAGTGTCTCAATTTCGAGACGACTATTCTTGAAGACTGTTCAATATTTTAAAACTAATTTGACTGGAATGTGTTGCTGCCATAGGAAGAAACAAATAAGTAAAATTAGTTTTAAACTATTCAATAGAATATTCCTTACACCATAAAGAATTGTCATTTCTTGTCTGGAAGGGTTAGAAGGCTTAACAGGTTAAACGTGCACACACCTTATCTTGAGAACAGTACAACTCAGAAATAACTTAACCTGTTTCCAAAACAAAATAAAATGTTTGAATATTTCAAACACACTTGGATTGGAAGACGGTGCAAGGTCTTCCAATATAATTATGTTCAAAATATTTCACAGAACATTTCTTACGTAGTGTTCAAAATTGTAAAAGCTAACAAGTTACTGTTTTGGAACCATTTGACTTATTTATGAGCTGTACTGTAATGCTATTTCTGGATTAGTCCATTGGGCTGGAAGCAACTAAAAACCAAAGGTATTTGTATCTACATCTAAATCCATTTCTAAACACTGGCCCCGACTCAACTTTCATATTTAGATATCCTGAAAGCAAGATTCCGGGTAATGAGGAAACACATTCTTTCTTAAAAATCTCATAGTCTTGCATGCATTCTAACCATGCTAATGCTAAAATCACAGTAAATCAAATTTAACCCTTCAATGGTCAAGCCAGCTAAAACGGGCCTTGCAGTGCTCTTGAGGAATGCCCATTTACATGACAAGAACAGACTATTTTTGAAAATTATCACTGAAATACCTGGCTGGATAACCGACCGAGCCAGTAATTCCAGTGATAAATTAAAAAAAAATAGTCTGCTCTTGGCCTGTAAATGGACATTGGCTAAGCAAAAATTGTTTTTTTCTTTAACAATCTTAATCATCATTAACCCTTTAATGGTCAAATTTGGTCAAGAAAATTTCAGTATTTTCTTATTGAATGTCCATTTATAGGCCAAGAGAATAGTATTTTTTAAATTTGTCACTGGAATGATTGGCTCGGTTATCGAGCCAGTCATTCCAGTGGTAAATGAAAAAAAATTGTGTTCTCTTGGCCTGTAAGTGGACATTTCACAAAACCATAACAGAGGCCATTATGACTATTAAAGGGTTAAAGGGCCTAAGCAACTCAGCTAAGACATTCTCTATTTGGAAACAATAAAATATTTATTTAATTGTAAAATTTCGTATTTGGCATGTGTGCGTGACCATGTGTGAGTGGCCATGTGTGTGCATGTAGGAACTGCCCATAAAGGACAGCAAATATGAGGATAATTGCTTATACATCAAGCAACCATCGCACCTGAGCTGAATGTTTCTTGTCGGGCGTAGTCTCTGGCTATCTGATTGCGCATATAACGATACTTTCGCTGGTATGTTCTCATGCCTTCTGGATCATCGCTGGATGGAACACGTTTAACAGGTTGAGAAAACTGTTTACAGCACCAGCGGACAAACTCAGTAGATGGATGAATGTGTTTGGCATAAGGTATTAAATCAGCTTCATGCTCGTCAATCTGAAATAACGATTCACGTATATATGGTGAATATGTTCAGAATATATCGACACACCATTGTTGCTTTCTAGATTCTTTTCGAATCATTCATGTGGCTTTGTTTGCCTGCTGAATTTCTGCAGACTACATTTTCCATATGGTTTAACTCTGAATATGATAAATATTTCGAAAACACCAACAACTTTCAGTCAAATTGTTTTCGAACTATTCAGCACGTCCAGTTTTTGCTCATTGAAGTTATTATCTAGTAGCTACCACCAGTGAGACAGTTAATGCATCTCTATCTATACTAGAAAGCATTCATGTCATTTTGACCAGCCTTGTGTTCAGTAGCGAAAACGTTTTGCTAAATTTGCAAATAATTGACAATCTGCTGTTTTCGCATTAATTACATCATATAATATACAAACCGAGAAAAGTGCAGAGTACTCTGGAACGTTTTCCCTACTGAACACAAGGCTGTATTTGTAACGTTAAGTTTTGCTATTAGCTCTGCTGATGCAAAACTATCCGGCCCATAATCACCAAGCTTCATCTACAGTATTATTACTGCACTCATACCAATACCACTGTGCATATGCTTCTGGCATGTAATTTCAATGTAGTTACTTTGTCATCTCAGGTAAGACTTTCCTTATTTACAAGGTCTAACCTTTTAACCCTCAAATTTGTTTTTAAAAATTTAATTTTTCTCAGAGAATGTCCATTTGCAGGCCAAAAGACTATTTTTGAAAATTTACCACTGGAATGACTGGCTCGGTGATCGAGCCAGTCATTCCAGAGGTAACTTTTCAAAAATAGTCTTCTCTTGGTCTGCAAATGGACATTTCTGAAGACCACTGCAGACGCTGTTTTTGGCTGATATGAGTGTTAAAGAGTTAAACATCTAGATATTTTTTCCGAAATCAGTGTCTCTTTTCAGTGGTCATTTAATTCAACTATGACTTATTTCACATTATTCGATTCAATGTATATGCGCATCATTATACATTTTTTATGTTAAAGGTAGGTTATAGTACAGCTCATAAACAAGTTAACCTGTTTAAAACCCCCAGAAACTTCACTAAAGTTAGTTATGAAGAAAGGGTATTTTGAATATTTTAAATATAATTCTTCGAATCCAAATATTCAACAGTACATTTTAATTTTATTTTGGAAACATGTTAAGTTATTTCTGAGCTGTGCTAACTCACCTCAGAAAGTCAGAACGTAAAATTATATATGGGTGCATTGCAAGCACATGTCTGTTTAGACCAGGGTTATAATGGTGAACAATTTAATCATCAAGATTTGACCAGAAAATAAAAAATTTTGCTTTACCCTTTAACCCCCATATCAGCCAAAAACGGCTTCTGCAGTCATTCCAGTGATAAATTTTCAAAAATAGTCTTCTCATGAGTCTGCAAATGGACATATTTTGAGAAAATTTAATTTTTAAAAACAAATTGGAGGGTTAAAGGGTTAATTAACGTCCATATACAGGCCAACAGAAGGCCGTTTTTGACAATTGAATTTACCAATGAAATGTCCGGTTTGACCACTAACCCTTTAACACTCATATCAGCCAAAAATGGCGTCTTTAGTGGTCTTGAAAAATGTCGATTTGCAGACCAAGAGATGACTATTTTTACAAATTTACGATAAGCGAGCCAGTGGTAAATTTTCCAAAATAGTCTTCTCTTGGTCTGCAAATCGGCATTTTCTGAGAAAATTGAAATTTTCATGAACAAATTTGAGGGTTAAAGGTTTAAATGATTAAATTATGCATGACTTGATAACAAAACTGACATTACCATATTAGGCCCTTTATCAAATAGCTTTCTGGATCGCGAGAATTGTGCCGAATATGAATATTGCTGCATAGCGGAGTTACTGGTTTTTGGAGGCGACTCTTGCTGCCGGTCACTAGGGGGCGTCTGAGTCGTAGGTCTCTCTTGAGGTTCATCAGTCAGACCATTTCTATTTAAATTTAAATAGGATTTAATTAATGTAGTTGAAATGCAATAATGACGTCGAGACTACCTGTTATTAATTGGTATTATAACAAGAGGCCCAAGGGCCTGTGGCGCTTACCTGGACCATTAGCATTTGAACCATTTGCATTTAAATAGATATAATGGATAATTTTCGGAAAATCCAAGATGGGCACCCAAAAAATTTACCAATCAAAATTCTGAATAGAAATTCTAGTCTACCTTGATAGGGTCATTTTACCCAAATTTGTTTGAAATATGTCAAGCAACTAAGGAGAAGCAGTGTTTTGACAATTTCTGGTAAATTTTTCATAAAATCTAAGATTTTCTTGCAAAAAATTCATGAATCAAAATTCTGAATAGATGTACTAGAGCCTATTACAATAGAATCCTTCCAGTCCAATTTGGTTGAAATCTGTAAAAATGGTAAGGAGAAGTAGAGATTTGACAATTTCCGATATATTTTAAATAAAATATAGGATTTTCACTCAAAATATTTACGCAACAAAATTCTGAATGGAAGTTCTAGAGCCTATGACCATAGGATTCTTTCAGCCCAATTTGGTTCAAATTGGTCAAAATGGTAAGGAGAAGAAGCAATTCGGTCCTTTCAGCCAAATTTGGTTGAAATCGGTTAAAATGGTAAGGAGAAGCATTTTGACAATTTCTGGTAAATTTTTAATAAAACTAGGATTTTCAACCAAAATAGTTACACAACAAAATTCCGAATGGAGGTTCTAGAGCCTATGACCATAGGATTCTTTCAGCCCAATTTGATTCAAATTGGTCAAAATGGTAAGGAGAAGAAGCAATTTGACAATTTTTAATAAAATCTAAGTTTTTGACCCAAAATATTTACGAATAAATATTCTGCATGCAAGTTCTATAACCTATGATCATAGGATCCTTTCAGCCATATTTGATTGAAATCGGTAAAACGGGTAAGGAGAAGAAGCAATTTGACAATTTCCGGTAAATTTTTATTAAAATCTAGGATTTTCACTCAAAATATTTACGAATCAAAATTCTGAATGGATGTCTATAACCTGTGACCATAGGATCGTTTCAGCCAAATTTGGGTCAAATTGGTCAAAATGGTAAGAAGAAGAAGCAATTTGACAATTTCCGGTACATTTCTAAGATTTTCACCAAAAAAATTGATGAATCAAAATTCTGAATGGATGTTCTGGAGCATACAACCATTGGGTCCTTTCAGCCAAATTTGGTTGAAATCGGTTAAAATGGTAAGGAGAAAAATCTAAAATTTTCACCCAAAAATTTAATGAATCAAAATTCTGAATGGAGGCTCTGGAGCCTATGACCATAAGGTCCTTTCAGACAAATTTGCTTGAAATCGCTCATAATGGTAAGTAGTAGCATTTTGACAATTTCCGGTACATTTTAAAAAAATCTAAGATTTTCACCCAAAAAAATTGATGAATCAAAATACTGAATGGAATTTCTGGAGCCTACGACAATTCGGTCCTTTCAGCCAAATTTGGTTGAAATCGGTTAAAATGGTATGGAGAAGCATTTTGACAATTTCCGGTAAATTTTTAATAAAACTATGATTTTCAACCAAAATAGTTACACAGCAAAATTCTGAATGGAGGTTCTAGAGCCTATGACCATAGGATTCTTTCAGCCCAATTTGATTCAAATTGGTCAAAATGGTAAGAAGAAGCAATTTGACAATTTCCGGTAAATTTTTAATAAAATCTAGGTTTTTGACCCAAAATATTTACGAATAAATATTCTGCATGCAAGTTCTATAACCTATGATCATAGGATCCTTTCAGCCATATTTGATTGAAATCGGTAAAACGGGTAAGGAGAAGAAGCAATTTGACAATTTCCGGTAAATTTTTATTAACATCTAGGATTTTCACTCAAAATATTTACGCAACAAAATTCTGAATGGACATTCTAAAACCTATGACCATAGGATTCGTTCAGCCCAATTTGGTTGAAATCGGTCAAAAGGGTAAGGAGAAGAAGCAATTTAACAATTTGCAGTAAATTTTTAATAAAATCTAAGATTTTGACCCAAAAAATTTATGAATCAAAATTCCAAATGGAAGTTCCGGATCCGAGCACAATAGCATCCGTTGACCAAAATTTTGTTACGATTCGACTATTGGTTAAGGAGGAGCAGTGTTTTAAAGCAGAAGTTGACAGATGACAGACGGACAGATGGACGGTCGTCACGGCATAAGCTCACTTGGCCTTTCAGGCTAGGTGAGCTAATAACTAAGATATTAAATAACGTATTTCTCTCTTAATACAATTCAACACATACACCATACAAGTTGCTAAAATTATCCCGTTATTTTTTTTAATATTAGAAAAAGGCCCAAATAACCATCATTATATTGGCTTTGGTAATTTTTGGAAACCCAGATGCTAATGATATCGATATTTGATATATCTTGGATCTCCTAAATGTATCGAGATGTTCACCTCTAGTATGTACATTTTAACCATTTAAAATGACAAAATACCTGTATCTCAATTTCAAGACAAATATATAGGAAACTATTGAATTATATGAAAATAATTTGATGTGAAGTCATTGCAGCAATGGCTTCCAAGCATATTAATTTCAAACAGGATATTTGCCATCTCACAAAAGAGTTGTTGAATCTGGGTTGCAAAACTTAAACAGTGAATAAGTAGTCCATTCTATCACCATCACCAAGTAGGGGAAGAGAGTATTGTATTTGGGGCTGTCTACATGATAGTCTCTAACACAGCCTTTCACACAGTATGTGTAAACACCTGTGAATGGCTGAATCGTTTTATTGACAATGGGATTCCTTACTATGGGACTATGGCGATGACTGCTGCATCCAGTTTTTGACACATTCTGATGAGTACAATTGCACTAAGGGGATAGACAGGATCCTGACCAGTCAGCTCTACGAAGTGGAGTCTGTGTAACAGTCTATCTATATGTCTGTCTGACTGGGTATCTGATGGATTTTTTCTTCTTATGATTAGGACCAACGTTGGGGATTCATACACAGGCAAGCAAGCAGGCAGGCATGCAGACAGACACACAGACAGACAGACAGACACACAGAGACAGACACGCAGGGTGAGGAGGGGGAACAAAAGGACAGACAGAGTGACAAGTGACAGACCTAAATATAATTAATACCTTCTTTCCCCTCTGTGGCGCTGACAATTACTATATTAGAAGCAGTTGCTGCATTCATACTTACTCCGATATATGGACTGGTCGTGTATTTGGACTGGATGGTGTAGAATGTGACAGTGATGAGCTTTTTGAAATCTTCTTTGGACGAGCCATCATTGTAGCCTGAAGAGATGATGCAATTAAAAGCCTGTTATCAGTTCCATTCTCTGTTACAATGTGTGATTTGTCAAGTGAAGCACAAAAGGAAGTGTGTATGTGTGCGCATGCATGCGAGTATGTGCGAGTGTGTGTGCGTGCATGCGTGTGCGTGTGTATGCGAGTGTGTGTATCAGTTGGGTGAGAGGATGGAAGTGTTGGCAGTCAATTTGAAAACACAAAGAAAATCTTTTCGCGGGTGGAAAGGCAATCAACATATATATGGTATGATCATAGATATTGTATATATTGGCTGGATGGGTCATGCGCATACCCTCACTATGGGGCTAGTTGTCGCGGCTGCCGATGATGTGACTTCAGTAAATCGAAATTGTGCATGACCGGGTATTCGCTTACTGGCTGATGCAGAAGATCAGCTGCATATATAGCCTTACCCAGAATTACCCACGGAGCTCGCCTGTTGATTTAATTCTACATAGAAGGGTCATTTGCAAACGGTTAACTATTATGATTATATAAAAAAAAGTAGTGATTATATATATATATATATATATATATATATATATATATATATATATATATATATATATACTCATTACTAATGCTATTTATGAAGGCCTGATAGTTTAGCTGTAGCAGAGCTAAACAGAAAAGTTAAAGTCTGTCAAGCTAAACAAACTAGTGGATATGCACGATGGCTAAAGATGAAGCTTGCCTGTTTGACTTATTTCTACAGTTCATTATTCCAAAGTCAAGGAATTGGGCAGAGTACAAGAGAATGCAAAGACAAAACCCAGAATTCGCCAAAAAAGAAGTTGAACTGGCAAAATAAGAAAAAACATCCCGACTTCTGACAATATGAGGAGTATATGCAAACTAAAAGAACAAATCCAGATTACCAACAGAAAGCATGGATTAGTGCATTAAAATGAAATCCAATCCATTATGATGCATAGACAGAGACAATTTTGACCCTTTGACTCCACTCTCTCCCATTTTTACACAAGAGCAAAATAATTCCTTGTAATGTAGTCTACTAATCATGTGCTTAAAAATTATATGTGACATGACCACCTTTGGAAACATTAAATTTTTGACAACCCCACCCCCTCCTCCTGGGGGTGGTGGGGGAGGGGGGGGGGTGTGGGTGGGGGTGAGGGGGGGGGGGAGGGGCATACCAAAATTGTGTCATACACATCCCTGGCCATATGTGCAATTATCCTCAAAGTTTCGAGTTTCTATCTGAAATGGTTTAGGAGTGGCATTACAACTGATTGGTGCCCACTTTTGACCCCGTCCCCATCCCTCAGTTTGACCCAAGATCAAAATAATTCCTTGCAGTCTAGGCTACTAATCATGTGCTTAAAAATGTTATGCGACATGACCACCTTTGGAAAAATTTCATTTTTACCACACACACCTTCCCCCTGGGTGGGGGTGGCGCGTACCAAAATTGTGTGTCATGTACATCCCTGGCCATATGTGCAATCATCTCCAAAGTTTCTAATTTCTATCTGAAATGGTCTAGGAGCTACATTACAATCAATTGGTGCCCAGTTTTGACCCCACTCCCTACCCTCAGTTTGACCCAAGATCAAAATACTTCCTTGTACTGTAGACTACCAATAATTGGCTTGAAAATGATATGCAACATGATCACCTTTGGAAAAACTTAAATTTTTTACCCCATATTCCCCCATCCCCAGGGCCCTGCCCCTGGGGGGGGGTGTCATACCAAAATTCCAAGTGTCATGCACATCCCTGCCTGTCCATATATGTAATCATCCCCAAAGTTTCAAGTTTCTATCTGAAATGGTGTAGGAGTTGCATTACAATCGATAATTACTGCCCAATTTTGACCTTTTGAGCACGCACATCCTTGCCCATAGGTATAATCATCCCCAAGGCTCTATGCCTGATAGTTTATCCATAAAGGAGCTAAACACGAAACTTAACCGTTCTGCTCTGAAATGACTACGTCCAGCTAAACACAAAACTTAACATGAAATAACAGTGAGTGGAAAATGTAGGGGATAACATTATAAATGGATTGTAGTATTAATCTATATGGAGTAATAAGGCTGTATATCAAGTTTGATGGCTGTATGCCTGATAGGATTGCCATAGCAGAGCTAAACGCAAAACTTAACCAAAATTGGACGCTGCCACCAATGCCACAACCAATGCCGCTGCCGGAAGACGTGCCCGGTATCGCATAAGCTCTTCTGTTCGCTGAACAGGCGAGCTAAAAAATTACTAAATCTTTTCGCAATTTGAAGAGAAATTGAACACACGTAAATTTACATATTTTTTGGCTATAGTAATCTGACACTTTATTCCACTATATAATAAATTTAGTAACAAAGACATTATTTTGGAGACTAAACATTCGGGGAGAAAATACGGAAATCTGAAATGACAGTTATGAGAGGCTCATGAGTGATCAAGCCCGTATATACGATATCTATGACTATGATAATGTATTACAAACACTTCAGCATAGCAATTTATTATAATGCAAATTTATCTCGACGCACTATGGAATGTTGATACCATCAATTGCATACATATGGAAGCATGGCCTTTTTGTTTATAGCATGAGAAATGTTTCTTTTGAAAGTTTATATTGGACTGACTGGCTCGACAACAGAGATAGTGATGCCAGTGGTAAATGGACATTGATTAAGCAAAAAATAAAAATATTTTGAGGGGTAATTTGATACAAATCACATTATCTCGATTTCTAAGCAACTATACAAAATAGATATTGAATATTTTGAAATCACTTTGACTGCCGATACTACCTGCCAGTACAAAACCTACCTTTAACTTAACAGCGTTCACCATGTGTTTGGCACGTTGTGACACATTAGGACAGGCATCTGAAACAAGGTGAAGTAGTGCTTTCCAGACACTGATATAAATACTGTGAAAGCCAAGAGCACCGGCTGCTGGCATGGCCATCGAGCCAGACAGTGATGTGCTGGATGACACACGTCTTATATTGCTCAGATTTGATGCCGAGTGCAATAGTGATGACGCCTCCAACATGTAGCCGCCAGAGCTCTCTAGGCTGCTGCTCGTGCTGTAATTCAGCAATGGAGCAGCTGGTGTAGATACTGAAACAAGACATCATTGTGATAGTGACAAATAAGTGGTCAAGATTTATCAAAAAGCTTTGAAAATTTAGCCTAATGTCCATTTGCAAATTTTAATGCTGGAATGACTGGGTTGGTTATCGAGCCAGTAATTCCAGTGGTAAAATTGCAAAATTAGTATTCTCTTGGCCAAACAAATGGACATTCTTCAAGGTCACTATAAAGGCAAATTTTGACCAGCAAAGGGCTAAAAATTATTGTTTCTTAACCCTTTAACCCTCAAATCCGATTTAAAATTTTAAATTTTGCATAGAAAATGTCCATTGGCTGACCAAGAGAAGACAAGTTTGTAAAATTTACCACTGGAATGACTGGCTCGGTTATCGAGCCAGTCATTCTAGTAAATTTTCAAAAATAGTCTTCTCTTGGTCTGCAAACAGACATTTCTCAAGACCACTGCAGAAGCTGTTTTGGGCTGATATGAGTGTTAAAGGGTTAATACAGGCTCCTCACCACAGGATATACTGTTAGGGGGAGTGGGGTGGAGGCCCACAAGATACTGACCACCTGTCTTACAGAACCAATCCTTCTGGCCCAGAATAGCAGGTGATCATTCAAGCAGGTCTGAATGTGGATGTGAAAACACGCTTAGCCACATATTTTACAAGTATTTAGGCAGGTACTACATGTATTCTATTCCTACATAGAGTAAATCTCAAATGAGCTGGGATTTTGTATCACATGAGTTTAGTAAGATCTCAGCTGTAGCGACCAGGGCCTTAAACCCTCAAATTTGTTTCAATTTTTTCAAAGAAAATGTCCATTTGCAGACAAAGAGAAAATGAGTTTTGATAATTTACCACTGGAATGACAGTGGTAAATTTTCAAAAATAGTCTTCTCATGGTCTGCAAATGGGCATTTCTCAAGAGCACTACAGAAGCCATTTTTTACCTGATATGAGTGTTAAAAGGGTAACACGTTCCAAATGGTTTTTCTAAAGGCGAGTGATAAATTTGATACGACATCCCAATGAGTTTGATTCTATTTCTGGTAATTTTCTTAACATTTTTCATAGCTGTAATGTGTCACTACTGAGTTTTGACCAAGGGACAGCAAAATATTGTGATAACTGCAGCATTTTATTATTTCAGATGTATCCTTGCAGATATCCAAACTTTTTCATAAAGCTTAGCATTAAATTCATTTTACATTTTAATAGTAGTAAAATAATGTTCATTCCTACAGCATCGCTGCCTGACAACAATGGCTGTAGCAACACATTGTTTGTGACATACCTTAGTAGCGCGTGATACTAAACTACACATGTACATGTACGTGGGTATAAAATGAATGGATGAATCCAGTTTTATCTATACCGTGTCCATTCCTATGTAACTAAGCTCCGCTCATGCTCTGTCTGTGTTGAGTGACCAAATAAACGAAATCTAGGATTTCTTTTTTCACGAGAGTGTTGATACTTACCTCCCTAATACTTTTGATATTGCTAAATATCGGCTTTCACTCAATAAAACACTCAGATTAAAAACAGTTAGGTGCCCCTACTGGGCAGGGAGTCAGAGGTAGTCCGGCGGATGCTCGCCCCACCACCGCGCATGCGCCGACTACTACTTCCTCTGGCTCATTTATTGGCTAACACATGCAACTACCAAGAGCCTGAAGACCGAGCCTCTGTGGGGCGGAGAGGCCGGGTCCGTATCTAGGGAGGTAAGTATCAACTCTCTCGTGAAAAAAGAAATCCTAGATTTCGTTTATTTCACATCAAGAGTATACTTACCTCCCTAATACTTTTGATATTGCCAGAATTCGAAAGTGAATCTGGCGGGAGGGAGGCGAGGTCAAAAGACCAGCTCTTCCCTATACGCTTTCAAGCGTTTAAGGCACTTATGACGTCTGAAACTGTGTGAAAACACAGTCAGGATTTGATAAACCATCGGATAACACAACCGATGCCCGAGAGATGACCGATTTGTCATATGCGCTCCCCCCCCACCCTTGGGAGGAAGATTAAATGACCTCAATGTCCTACACGCTCTCTTCGTACTAGTGCCAAGTACCATAGGACAGAGACGAAAAGGCTCCATTTTCGTATACTCTCTCTAAAGAACCACAACCCACATAAACCATCACCATATTAATAACACTGGGTAACGTGACAATACAAAACAATGAACAACACATGAACAAGACTGACCTTGTTGTACTAGGAAGCTGTCATCACGATTCCAGTAGAGAAGGATGATACAGTCCCGACAAGTGGTTGTCACCGTCGCTGAATGGCGAAGTATATAAGCAATGCGGAAGCACTCTTCACAACATAAAGCGGTTATTGTTTCAAAATCGACAAGGCGAGAGGGTTAGAGGTGTCACGGAGGTAATGGTCTGTAAAACTTGACTCACAGTGCCACTGAGCCACTGACATAATATCATCCACAGGGACCCCACTAAACAGGGCAGTGGATGCCACGACACCGCGGACACTGTGAGCCTTGGCCACGTCAACCTGTCGCCCGGTGGCGGATTTGTGACAAAATTGAATACACTCCACAATCCACCTAGAAATGGTGTCCTTAGACGCCCTACCATGGGGTTCAATATATGACAACCATAACGCTGACTGGTCGGTACGCCACTCCGAAGTACGCTGTTTGTACCGGAGCAGCGCCCGTACGGGGCACCATACTTTAGAATTAGGATCATATCTAGTTAAAGATGGCAAAAAAAATAGGCTGACCTGGATATTTCAATGACTGATTTTTAGACAAGAAATTAATCCTAGGTAGAAGCTTAAGGCCTTCCCCTGTAACCACAAAACGGTCAACCTCGGCTGATAAGGCGTGAATTTCACTCCTACGCCTCGCCGAGGCCGCAGCAATTAAAAATACAGTTTTAAGAGTTAACATGTTCATAGAAATGGAACTAAGTGGTTCAAAAGGCTTATCACCTAGTACCTGGAGCACCAGTGATAAACTCCAAGACGGAATCAGTGGAGGATTCCTTGGTCTTAGATTGCCCATGCCTTTAATTAATACATTTAATGTACTTACTTCATCACTCCCCCTATTAGCCAAGCAAGGGATAACAGTCATTAAAGCTGATTTATAACCAGCAATAGAGTTAGGCTTGAGGCTATAGGCATCATATAGGTGACAGAGGAAATCAGCCACTACCTGAATAGATGAGTCCATTGGATCAATACATCTTTTTGAGCACCACTCTGCAAATCTGTTGATTTTATAATTATATGCTCTGGAGGTAGACCCCCTCCTGGCTTTGGCCATAAACATGGCCGCTTGCTCAGAAAAGCCCTCCTTAATTCTAGATTCCTTGACAACATCCACGCAGTCAATCGGAACATTGACGGATTGTCGTGAAGGGCCTTGCCCTGGAAGATAAGGTCGTCCATCAGAGGCAGCGGAACCGGATTGCAGACCAGAAGGTCCAGCAGATCCGTATACCACGATCGGCTTGGCCAATCCGGGGCGATCAGAAGCACTTGGCACTCCTGCTGCCTGATTTTCTGAAGCACCTTTGGAATCAGGATTGCTGGGGGGAATGCGTATGCATACATTCCCTCCCAGCTGATAGCTAACGCATCTGTTGCGAAAGCGCTTGGGTCTGGAATCGGAGAGACGTACGTCGTCATCTTCGCATTCTTCTTCGTTGCGAACAAATCTATGTTGGGTTTCCCCCAATGGTCGAACAGACGATCCGCCACACATTGATTTAGTTGCCATTCCGTGGGTAAAACACTCATCCTTCGGCTCAATGAGTCTGCTAGCAGATTTAACCTCCCCGGAATATGAACTGCTTTCAAGGTGATCCCATGATCCAGGCACCAACAAAGCAGTTTCCATGTCATCATACAGAGACTGGGCGACTTCGTTCCGCCCTGGCGGTTTATGTAAGTCACTACTGTCGAGTTGTCTGAACGAATCAGAACAATCTTGCCCTGAACATTCTTTAAGAAATGTTCCAGGCCCAGGACTACTGCTCTTAGCTCTAGTAGATTGATATGTTCCTTGGACTGATCCAGATCCCAAAGCCCTGATACTGTGGACTCTTCCAGACAAGCTCCCCACCCCTCCATCGATGCATCTGTATACACAGTCACCTGAGGGTGGGGAGGGGTTAGCAAAACCCCCGGCAAGAGATTCTCTGTATTCAACCACCATTGCAGGTGGTGAATCAGAGGCGCCAACACTGACACGTTCGAGTCCAGCGAACCTGAACTCTGGGTCCACTGTGTCATGAGAAACAACTGGATCGGGCGCCTGCGCAAGGCGGCCTGCGGAATGACTGGTTCCAAAGAAACCATCAAGCCCAGCATTCTCAAGTAAACCCGTGCCAGGACATGACGACTGTCGCACACCGACTGTATTACCGAGATGAGTATTTGAACCCTCTCCTGAGTGGGGTACACATACCCCGTCTCCAGATCGAAGAACATGCCCAGGTAAACAAACTTCTGGGATGGAGTTAGCTCTGATTTCGGGAAATTGATCATCCAGCCCAAGTCCGAGAGAGTTTTCAAAACAATCTCCAGATTGGCTGACAACGATTCCCGGGTGTGTGCTTTCAACAGCCAGTCGTCTATGTACGTGTGGACTGCTATGCTTCTCCTGCGGAGGTATGCAGTGATCGCGAGAACCACATGGGTGAAGACCCGAGGAGCCGTGGAAATCCCGAAGGGTAACACCCTGAATTCCCACTGCCTGCCCTGAAATGCGAATCTCAGGAAGTGACGGAAACTCCTCTCTATGGGAATGTGGAAATACGCATCCTTCAAATCTATGGAAGCGGTCCACATTCCTCGCTCCAACCCCGCCAATACCGAGCGCACAGTCTCCATCTTGAAACTGGGCGTCTCTAAGAACTTGTTCAAAGGCTTGAGGTTGAGAATCGGCCTCCACCCTCCGGTGTTTTTCTTCACTAAGAAGAGGGTTGAATAGAAGCCCGGGCACCTCTGTGCCGGCTGAATGGCTTCTTTTAGTATGAGGGAATTTATTTCCTCCTCTATACACAACCTCTGATCCGGATCCCGTGGAATAGGAGTCCAGATCGGCGCGAGAGACAGTCGCGATGGCGGGCCTGTCATCCAGTCGGGACGATACCCGACTGAAAGCCATCGCAAGACTAAATGGTTCTGAGTCAACCGCTTCCACTCTGGCAAGTGGCCGGCCAAACGGCCGCCCACCGGTCCACCTAGGGATAGAGGCGGACATAAGGAGTGCCAGAGTGGCACTGTCCTCTCGGCGTGAAACACCGGAGTGGTTCCCACCGCGGTAACCAGCCCATCAGGCCCGATTGCCGCGACCAGATCCGCGCGCGTCCCGCCCAGCGCCGCGCGCACCACGGTGCGCGGGCGGCTGTCTGGCTGGGTGCGGCTGGGGAGCCTGCGCCCCCCTCGCTGCTGGCCGAATCGCACGTGGCCTAGGCCTACGTTGCGACGGTGGCTGGCCTCTGACCTGGCCAGCATCACCTCGAGCCTGCAGAGGACGATACGCAGGGGGTGCCGCGCGAACACGCTCCCGCCGGAGCACCTCAAATTGTTCACGCAGCGCCCTCTGGTTGTTAACCAGAGTGACCGTCTCCTGGAGGTGCCTGCATCCCTCACCTCCAAAGAGACCAGGACCTGTCATAGGCGTCCGCAGCAGCCTATTATACAGGTCCTGGGACGGGCACAGATTGTCAAGAGCAAACGTGCGCCTCGCCCGGACACTTCTGGTCACCGCCCGCGTCAAACAGTCCAAAGCCAGGTTGATACCATCCTGGATGGCTCTCTGGACTGTTACCGGGCTTGGCTGGCGTGATGCGGAGGCCGCTACCACCCCCTGTAGCAGCTGGGAGACGTGGGACAGAGCGGCAATCGACGCCCTCCCACTCTCCTCCGCATCACGCAGCGCGGCATTCGCCGAACGCAACGCGTTCGAGCACAAGACTCCCGTGTCAGAACGGGAGCCCGGCCGCGCATCTTCGCCTAAAGCCGCGCGATCATCCACGCTTGGCTTTGGCACCACACCGTACCGCTGGTATTCCAGGGGCACGATGCGGCAACGCTTCGCCACCTCGCGAGGGGCCTTCGCGAGACGTCCATTAACCTTAATGGACGCCTCCGCCGTTTCGAACATGTCCACGACATGCTCAGCCAGCGGCAGAGATGGCATAGCGGTAGCCGCCGGCCTACCAGCTAACCACGGCCTATGGTCACGCTGGCTAGCCGGCAGCTCCACGGGTAGATCGGGCCGAACACTTAACAGCCACTGGCAAGCGTCCGACCAATCCTCCTCCGTGGCTAACTGCGAGCGCTCTACTAGACGAGGGCCTTCGTCTTCCTCCAGAGCACTCGCAGTTGACGTCGACGGCGGATAAGCTGATACCCCTGGCAAGCCCGGAAAAGCATGCGGGCCCGAGAGAGCAGGCATGCTGAACTCCGCGGCTTGACCAGGAGCAGGCGCCGTGGCAAAGCGTGGGGTAAACACCGCCCTACCGCGGCCCTGACCAGCACCAGCAACACCATCGGCAAGCCGAGGTATGCGGTATCCGTGGTCAACAGCACCGCCCAGGGACACCTTCTGGACCGTGAAATCTACTCCTGCGAGAGTAGAACCACGGAACACGTCGCCTGTATTCCCCGCGAGGGGTGCACAGACGTCGTATTCCATGGCCACGTCCTCAGAAGGCGACCCTAGCAGGAGATCCTCTTCCTCCTGGCCAGAAAGATTAGACTCCGGGTCAGCAAAGAGAGCTAACCCGGACTGGCCAGGAAAGGTGCCATAGGAGGCCTTGACACCTTCGGCGCGCGGATACCCGGGGTCTGATGAGCAGACCGCGGGTCCCAGCAACAACCGTTGTCCACGGCCCCTCGGCGCGGCGCCATGCCTGCTGCCAGGGTCTTGGACTGCCCCCAACAAAGGGGCCACCTCTGAATCCACAAACGGACCGGACCTAAAGAGACCGGATTCAGAGGCGGGGATCACCTGCTCGTAAGCAGATGCCGAGGACAACAAAGGAGCTGGCCCAGGAAGCATGCTGCGAAGCAACTCTGGGACCAAATCCTTTATTGTCCTCTGCATCTCTTGCAACATTTCGGACCTGAAGGCCTCCATATCCACCGCGGATGAGGCCTTCTTCTTACCCTTCTTACTACCCTCCTTCTTCTTCTTCCTCTCTTCCTCCATCACCTTCTCCCTCGCCTGCAATGAGAGAAAATCAGACATTAGATCTCCCCCCCACTGCTTACATACATCGCACTTCAGCAACGGTCCACAGGGACTGCAGCTGAAGCACAAGTGCGGTACGAATCTATTCTTCAGAAACCTCCCGCAGGACGGGCAACCAGGTCTCTGAAACAGGACAAAGGACAAGGACAATGAGCAAGATAGTTAAGGTTAGCGAACTCAAAACCAACTAAAAAGAGAGGGACAGGATCCTCAAGATCGCAAGTCAAGAAGAACCAGCCTTGGACAAAACGTTAAATGTTAATAAAGGCCAAGGCCGATTATGACGTCATCAATCCCGTGACAAAAATAATCGATCCGCAACAAGCACCAAGTGCAAGAACGAATTGTATAAGTAACCGGAACATTCCCGTTGAATTGGCATTTTGAGTACACAACAATCAGATATACAGAGATAACTCCTTCCAATTCTAGCATTGGCAAAAAAGGAAATTATCTCCCCTTTTGTTTATCAATAATTAGATACCTGACACCTTGTACAGACAAACCATCCAACGTGATGTACCGGAGAACTCCACCATAGTACGCCTCTACATTCTCTCCACCGAAGGGGAAGGAATTGGATCAAGAGGGCAAAGTGAGAAGACCTTTATAACAAGCCTCCAACTCACTGAACATAGATTTTTTGGTTAGATAACCTAACAGTATTAGTAGGAAATGGAACCGTGGTGGAGAGAAACATATCCTCTTGTGCCGAGAAGTCCATCAAAGCTTCTACGTGATACCTGTGGACAAAAACACAAAGAGAAATGAGACTTATGAAGCACCATGTTGTAAAAAACCAACTCAAACAGGCGCTAATCACGGTAAGCGCGAGTCCCGGAAACACATTAAACCGGGACAAAACACGCTAGCATATCAAAGAAATCACCTGATAAAGAGATCCAGCTCCTTCCAAAGGTGAGTCCTCTCTTTCCGACATGACACGAACGTACAACAACCGTCAAATAAGTGAAAAACAAGGTAAACGCGCAGAAAATGTAGAGTAGCACAAAACCGCATGTAACCCTTAGCCAATAAATGAGCAAAGAGGAAGTAGTAGTCGGCGCATGCGCGGTGGTGGGGCGAGCATCCGCCGGACTACCTCTGACTCCCTGCCCAGTAGGGGCACCTAACTGTTTTTAATCTGAGTGTTTTATTGAGTGAAAGCCGATATTTAGCAATATCAAAAGTATTAGGGAGGTAAGTATACTCTTGATGTGAAATCCTGAACTCCCTGAATCTCAATTTCCAGAAACTTTACTGGTAAGCAGTTGAATATTTTGAAACTAATCGGACGCCGTGCTGTTGCTTCCTATAGCGGAAGCAGCGCTCAGTCAAATTAGTTTCAAAATATTCAACAGAATGTTTATTAAATAGTAAAGCCATACAATTCGTACAACTTGACAGACTAATAAGCATTTATGACAAATTTAATTGTCATTCATGATGTAATTGATCATGAGGTCAGCCTACATGTGACTTGGTTGATTATGATGTCATATGATTGATCGATAGATTGTATTCCTCTATATTGTAATGGCTTAACTCTTTACCTTCATATCAGCCAAAAATGTCTTCTGTAGTGACCTTGAGAAACGTCCATTTGGAGACCAAGAGGACTATTTTTTGAAAATTTACGACCGGAATGACTGGCTTGATAACCGAGCCAGTCATTTCCGTGGTAAATTTTCAAAAACAGTCTTATCTTGGTCTACAAATGGACATTTTTCATGAGAAAATTCAAATTTTCTTGAACAAATTTGAGTGTTAAAGGGTTACTGAATGTTATGCAATGTAATATAAGCTTGGTTATGTGATAAATATATAAATTATATACATCTTAGTATTTTCATGACTAGTATGAATGATACTCATACAATAACAACACATCTCTTACACTGGTGTCCGGGTGAAGTTATCAGGCCTTTGAGGCTGGTACGAGAAGCGCTTTTTCGTATGCCACTACTAGGGGTTGTGAAATAGCCGTCTGAAACATACGAGGAAGGAGGGGAGGGTGTGTGTGTAAGCAACAAGCAAGCGATATTGGCTGCAGTGAATAAGGAAAAGCTGCAAATAGCAATATACGCATTATAGCATCAAAATATTAATGATTTCAACCACCCCACCCCACACAAAGGCATCCCCCCAAAAAAAAAACCCCACCTCAACACCAACCCCACCCACCCACCACATGGCTATTGATATTGTCTGTACTACTCATGAATCAGACAATTAACTTATTAGGGGTGAAAGGATTATTTATTTATTTTAAACATTTATTATTTCTTTAATGGTCAAGCTGGCTGAAAATGGCTTTGGCTGTGGGGCTTGAGGAATGTCCATTTGCAGACTAAGACAATTAAAAATTAATTTTTTTGAAAATTTACCACTAATGGCTGGCTCGATAACTGAGCCAGCCATCACAGTGGTAAATCTTAAAAAAATAGTCTTCTTCAAATATAATTCTACTTTTATAGAAAAAGGCTAATTAAAAAACTCCTATTAATACTCTTATCAGAGACCATGACCTTTAACCTTTTGACCCAAAAGTCTTTGCCCCATTCCCTCTCATTACATGGAAGCATGTGTCCAAGTTTAGCTCCAGTTTGATTCACCCAATACGAGATATGAACCACTTAGTTCAGGTAAATGCAAATTGAACATTGATGATGCCATCATCGCCGCTACCACCAGACAATGCGGACGGTGTTGCAATAGCTCATCTTACTTCTCAAAGTAGAGTTATAAATAACACTTCTACAATCTCTCAATAAAGTAACAATGACTCAAAATATAATTATTTATTAAAATAAGAGATTCATACTCCATATATAAATACTGAAATTATAATAATAGTTGAAGCTGTATTATGTAGAAACAATGTCTGTTTCAATCATCTATAGCTATCTGTTATGTACATACCGAATCTTCATAAACTTTCATGTCCAAATTGCACATTTTTAATATTTGCCAAGCCCCGCTGACAGGCATGGCAAGTGACAAATAATGAAATTATGATATAAAAGGTATGCAAACTGTAGTCTACCTCTCCTAATATGATAATACTAAAATCAATGAACTGCAAGACATGTTTCACCGGTCTCCTCAAACAAATGATGTTAAGTTCTACTAACCTTCTTAAAGCTCTATTATCTGATAAGCCAACATAAGTGGTCTAGTAATATGTCATTTGGTCTCAGACCAGGAACACAGGATAGTTATTTAGTCATTTACTGATGACATGCATACGTGGAGATAATACTGGATTATGGGAAATAATGATATACAGGAAAGAAATGCATTTTTGAAAATTTCTAGACGAGATGACTGACCTATGAAAAGGCAGTCATATCGAAATCTTCAAAAATTCATTTTCCAATCTCATGTCTATTCAATACAAATTATAGGAGTTATCCCCCTTAGTGCATGCAGCGAGAAAAGGTTTCAATCATGTTTTAGGAAATTAATATTCCTGTCTTCTTGAGCAGCCATAAAATCCTAGAATGAAATTGGGTCGCATGACCCTGTTAGAGGGAGGCGTGTGCAAAGAATAAGCAAAGCTTATGCAAGGATTACCAGGCGCGCCAGCAGAACTGATGACATTCCACCCACCAGGTGTCACTGCCGTGATCATCGGTGCATTGTTGTCTCGTTGACGTTCCTCGTCCATATGCTGTTGTGCAATTGCGGCAAACTGTGTCTCGAATTGTGCCACTAAACCCGACAATGCAACCAGTAACTCCTAAAACACAAGCCATCAAAGTCACAAGCCAAACTACACAGTACACTGAAAACCCATCAACTATTTCAGACAATCTGTAGGTTCATCCATCAGATACAAATCTCAGATACATAAGGTGTATGAATAAAGCACAAAGTTATGTCGCCTCTGCCCTAGATATAGACCAATTAACATAATTAGCAAATTTCTGGGACAGAATAACAAGAGGCCCAATGGGCCTGTATCGCTCACCTGGAACATTGGCATATCAAACTAATCTTACTTAAGTTTTACATCTATCGGTGTCACTTCCAATGACTTTCAGTCAAATGATTTAGTTTTCGAGATATTGACAACAATCTCTGGACTGGGTTTTTTTGCATTAGTGATTCTGAACAATGTTTAAGTGAAAATAGATGATATCAGTGCTAACAACAGCTGGTTTCTTAACTGTCTCACTGCTGCAAGCCAGTGCAGCCAATAATTTCAATTTTCAAAAGCTCTTGACTTGTTGAATATTTTGAAAACAATTGGACTGAAAGTTGTTGGTGGCTTAGCCACCAACAACTTTCAGTCCAATTGTTTTCAAAATATTTATCACGTTCAGAGATATAACCTTTGGAATATGTCGTCTGCAAAAACTGTCAGACGCTTACTAGAGGTTTAAATACAATTTGAAGAAAATGGTCTCTAAAGGCAGGTAGGTGGTCTTTATAGCAGGTTATTCCCCACCACCACACAATCCATTTAACACATGCACATCTGGCTGAATCACCAAGTTAGCAGCATGGGTAGGGTGAGCTGGAGTTGATTTAGAAAATAATTTGACTGAAAGTCATTGCTGCCTTAGGCAGCAACAACTTTCATTGCTGCCAAAGGCAGCAACAAATTTCAATCAAATACATTTCAAATATTTTTAAGAGCATAGATGCCAGAGCACATAATACATATCTTAAATATTTCTGCAGTATTGGAATGGTTAATCTGTTAATTGGAATTTAATATCTAGTTTGGCAATAAAATCTGACATGGTGATAAGACGGTGGGAACAAACCATTTGCCCTATGAAAGTGAGACTGCAAATATTTAAGGAGTGATAACTCTGGCATTTGACGTCCTATCAGTTTCATTTTCACAACACAGATATTACATGCCGTCAATAACATTGTGACCAAGTTTGGTGTCAATCCGTCAAGAAATAACAAAATGAGCCGTCATTGTTGGTGACGGACAAACAGATGGATGGACGGACATACAGAAGACGGATAGGGTTATCGCTATACGATAGCTGACTGACAAGTAAGCGGAGTTAAGAAAACCAATTTCGGCTTCACAATCCATGAAATAAAAAAATTGAATATGGCAACCAAACACGCTAAAATTTGATTGGTCCACGGTGGCCATGTTTTTTACCTATCAACTTCCCATGAACAAACTTTAATGGCCCTTAGTCCATAATCATATCCCCAAAATTTCAGCCCGATCCGTTCAGCGGGTCTGCAGAATGTCGTTTTTACGAAAACTAAGTCATCCAAGATGGTCGCCGAACCATTTGGCCAATCAAGTTCCTTCGAACAAACTTGGTTCAGCTCTTGCCCTATATGATATTTCGTGAGTTTTGAATCAATCCACCAAGCGGTTTCGGAGAAGATTTTTAAAGCCATTTCCTAAAATCGGCCAAAATCCAAGATGGCCACCGGCCAAATCGGCTTTGTTTGAACAAACTTGGATCCCTATGCCCTAAGGATACTTCCTGCCAAATATAATTGAAATCGGCCCAGTGGTTATTGAGAAGTCGTTTAAAGGAAAAAGTTGACAGACGGACGGACGGACGGAGATGCCGGACGGTCGCCATGGCATAAGCTCACTTGGCCATTCTGGCCAGGTGAGCTAATAATGTCTATTTACACAACGCATTCAGTTGTGCAAAATTTATAGTAAGTCACATATGTAGAAACAGTAGTGATTTGTGCTTGAGAGAAGTTGAATAAATCAACAAATAATGCAACAAAGAACCATAAATGTTAGCTTGAAGGTTAAAAAATGACATGGGGCACTAATTTATCACAATTTGTGCTCTGAGGGCAGGAAGCACCTGTTTGGGGAACCTATTTTCATGCTCTATATATACACCTGTGCAAAAGTTAAGCACCAGCAAAAACAATAGAACGTAGAAACATGATGGTACAACTAGGCTGCCATACTTTTTGTCCCCGCGTTAGCTGACATAATTCCAAGTACGAAATGCACATGCATGCATGACTTCACGCCGCTTGATGTCCGTGCGTGGCGGGAAACAGCACACGTGTTCAGTTATGTAAAAGTCCAGTTTGAGGTGTAGAACATTACATACAGATTTAGGCGACAAGATTAGGAATTTTGTGTTCATGACCGTGGTTTATTTGTACAGAGAGAATTAGCTCTTGATTGTGAACCGCTATGGCAAGACGAAGGTTAAGTGATCGTGTGAAATGGCAAATCATAGGCATGCATACCACTGGTATGTCATGCAGAGAGATTGGCAGACAGCTGAACATTAACCATACTGTAATCAGTCGTTTGATTGCAAAACATGGGCAAACTAACGAGGTGAAGGACAGGCCTAGATCTGGAAGACCGAAGAAGACTACTGCCCGTGATGATCGAGCCCTAGTACGCTTTGTTAGGAGATCTCCATTCACCAACAGCAGAGTGCTCAGCCAGCAATGGGAAACGCGCAATAGAGTGTCAATGTCTACCGTCAAAAGGAGACTGTATGCTGCTGGCATGAAAGCTAGGAGACCTGTCAGACGTCCTCTCCTCACTGCACACCACAAAGAGGAGCGTCTGAGGTGGTGCAACGAAAGAAGACACTGGAACATGAGATCCTGGAGACGGGTACACTGGTCCGATGAAAGTCGGTTCCTGCTTCATGCCACAGATGGTCGAACTCGTGTATGGAGGTCCAGACGCACGGTGTACGACCAACGTAACATCATGGAAGAAGTTCCATTTGGTGGAGGTTCCGTTATGATATGGGGGTGCATCTCATTTGATTGTAAGCTGGATCTGTTGACTGTACCTGGAACACTAAATGGACAAAGATATCAAGATTCCATACTGGATAGAGTTGTGGTCCCTCATTTTGTAAATCATGCACCTGGAACCCACCCTATATTCATGGATGACAACGCCCGACCACATCGTGCTAGAGCTGTGCATGAATACCTCCGCCAGAATGCCATCGAAACCCTACCATGGCCAGCAAGGAGCCCTGACATGAACCCTATTGAGCATATCTGGGACATTCTGGGAAACATGGTGAGAAGGAGGGATCCTCCTGTGCAGAACCTACAGGAATTAACAGACGCACTCCATCTTGAATGGCAACGAATACCACAATGGCGTATCAGTCGGTTGGTGACCAGCATGAGACGTCGTGTCCAGGCCGTCATCCAGGCACAAGGTGGATATACCCGGTATTAATAATGACAGTCTCAAACTCGTGCACAGATGTTAAACTTCGTTTTCAGACACCATTAATGACAATCTAGCCACGTGTGTCAACTGTAGGGCAATAGTTGTCAGTTGTGTCAACGTAACCATATTCAGGCCTCGTTTTCAAGTTCAAACAAAAACATACAGTGTTTCCCCACCATCATAATCAGCATTCCTCTAGTTGCATTATTACCTCTTGCACTAAGATGGATGGGTACATAAATGTTTATGCTATTGCTTTCTTCATAGCACATGAATATACCCTCGCATGTGCGTAAAAATAGGGTGGTGCTTAACTTTTGCACAGGTGTATAGTATATATTAAATAATCATCACATGATATTGAAACTCATAGCTCCACAGACCACAAGCCATGATAATAACTAGACAAAGTTAAGTATCTTTGCTGCTCACATTTCCAAGAAACAACGGATAAAGCAAATTTGTTATGAATTAAACGTCTTTAAGCTTTAAAGAAGATAACTCTGACAGATATGAAGTGATTCCATGACATACCTAATTATTAGCCGGGGGGGGGGGGGGGGGGGGGGGCAAATTTCTCTATGTTATGTGTTAACCCTTATCAGACTGATGTTCATAGATGCTGTCATAGAGCAATATATATATATATATATATATATATATATAATTTTCTCTATGGATTTAAAGAGACATCCACTTACCTGTCTGACTATAGGACTAGCATCATTGAAAACCCCGAGAAGGCTCATTCCAACACCAAGATCGATGTTATTGGCATGGTCACTTCTCTCCGTCGAATTGGAAATGAATGTTCCCAAGGCATACACACCTGCAGAACGAACCTAAAATAAACAATATTAGCCTTTTGAACGCGAAAATATAAAATATGGAAAATTAGTTGAGTTAATAAATATTCTGTAGAATATTTTGAAACTAATTTGACTTGGAGCTGGTTAGGAGGAAATAGAAAAGGTAGGATGTGTATTTTATGTGATTTCAATAATATTCTGATGTCTTGCTCCACTTTTGTCTCCCATCAGTTACTCTTGAAATGCAACATTAATACTTTAACCATTTAGCCCTCACAGAAAATGTCCATTTGCAGGCGAAGAGAAGACTATTTTTGAAAATTTACTACTGGAATGACTGGCTCGATAACCGAGCCAGTCATTACAGTTGTAAATTTAAAAAAACAGTCTTCTCTTGGTCTGCAAATGGACATTTCTCAAAACGAGTGCAGAAGCGATTTTTGGCTGATATGAGTATTAAAGGGTTAATGATCAACATTTATCAAGAGAAAATTTTAATTGTCAACGTCTATTTGCCATTTTGTTTGCAGGCTGAGAACACACTTTTTTTTAATTTACCACTGGAATGAGTGGCTCAGTTATCGAGCCAGTCATGGCAGTCGTAAATTTTCAAATATAGTTTCTCTTGGACTGTAAATGGACATTTCTCAATGAACACTGAAACGGTTGCCTTGATAATTAATGGATCAATATGGTCGTGTCTAGCATCACTTAGTTTAGAAATGTTTCACACCAACTTTAGCACAGGGCAGCTATAACTCATTCTTACTAGGACCATCACTAATACATGTATTGTAAGTGTAAAAGAAGAGAGTTACATGTGGATAAATTGAGCTTTGGTTAACCCTTTAACCCTTGAATTTATTCAAGAAAATGTAAATTTTCTCATAGAAAATGTCTATTTGCAAACCAAGAGAAGAAGACTATTTTTTTTAATTTACCACTGGAATGACTGGTTCGGTTATCGAGCCAGTCATTCCAGTGGTAAATTTTCAAAAATAGTCTTCTCTTGGTCTGAAAATGGACATTTCTCAAGACCACTGCAAAAGCCGTTTTTGGCTGACATGAGTGTTAAAGGGTTAATCCATGCAAAGCAGTATCAGGCCCTGCTGACATGTAACTAATATACCGCCATGGTTTATAGATTTGCAAATTTAATAAACATGTTGAATATTCAGAAACTAATTTGACTTGGAGACAACAGCTTCCATGCAAATTAGTTTCAAAATATTCAACAGCTTACCTCCATTTATATAATTATCTTGATATTGGATTGTGGGAATTCATGGTTCAGTGTATAAATTGATTCAAATACACATACATAGTTGGTGGTGGGTGGGGCATAGCTAGAAATGAATCCCTCAATGGGAGCGCATGCTAAAAATCTAGCCGGTAGTGGGAGCGCAGGAAAAGCCGGTCCCGGCTAGTTATCTCCCCTTATCGGCAATGATATTTGTACATTGTTTGTTGTGCTCCGCTGAACAACAATGCCGTCGTCATTGTGTTGTGTTCCTTTGTGTAATGCCTGAGGCGGCCATTCATTCCCAAAACATCACACATTGAAAACGAAATGGATAATTGCGATATGTAGAGATAAATGGATACCAGGTCGTTATAGTTTTGTTTGCAAAAAGCAGTTCGCGCAGGCTGACTATATCATGGAAACTGTACACGGTGAGTGTTCATAGTCTATGTATCTACGTTTTTTTGCAGGCAAAAAAGATGTCAGATTGACAGGTAACAGGGATGAATGTCTGATAAATAAAACCAGAGACTGCGTCTACTTAGAATATAAGCTCACGGGAAATAATTTGGCAAAGAAATATAATGCCAGTGAATGCTATTCCCGTGACAAACTATTTCTGTCATAATTTGATTTCATGTAAAGTTACATGTGTAGTGAGATTGAATCGCATCACAGGTGAGGGTTTGTATGATGAAATAAAATGTACCACACCACCTAATAATATTACATACTCCCCACTCCAATATTGCCACACTATCTACTCCCAACTCTATGAGGGGGTGGGGGGGGGGGATGTCCTCGCATAATATCTGTCCATACTGCAGGTACATGAAACTAGAGGGAGAACTTCACAGGGACAGATTTCAGTGGCAGCATTGATGTCGGCTAAACCAACACTTGGACAGAGTATCCATCTGTTACAGCAAGCAATATAGAAATTTATTTTTTAAGATGCATCACTGGAATGACCGGCTCGGTGATTAAGCCAGTCATTCCAGTGATAAATTTTCAAATATATATTTCTCTTGGTCGGCAAATGGACATTTCTCAAGACCACTACAGAGTCAGTTTGGCTGCTAAGAGTGTTAAAGGGTTAATGGCCAGAACACATGAAACGTCATATGGTGTTCGTTTTAGAATAGTGTTGCTGAAGGCTGATATAAGCTCTGATACAGCAACAATTTTAGCAACAGTATTCATTGTTAACCCTTTCACCGATGATATATAAGAAATATTGTGCAGAATATTTTGAAAACCATTTGACTGAAACTTGTTGCTACTTGAATATTAAAATATTACATAGCGGTCGTTTATCTGTACACAGTTGTTTTGAAATAGCGATACTGGTGTTTCATGGGTTAAAATGGTTAGATAAACTATAAGCATGCGACAACACAAATATATGATATAAACTTGAGTTTATTTCAATACTTAAACAAGTGTAGACAGAGCTACTTGAGATGATTCTGTTTAATATAGACAAAACCCTTTACCATCATCATCATCATACATGTTTTGTTATCATGGTTCATTTAGTACAATCTTACATGTCCTGTAACATGTAGTAAGTTACACTGATGAAATATACTGACTGCCGATTGATTTCCTTTGAACTAACTTGGATCTCCTTGCTCCAAGGATGCTTTCGGCCAAATATAATTGAAATCAACCCAGTGGTTCTTGAGACGTCGTTTGGAGAAAAGGTTGAGGGACAGATGATGGACAGCCACCACAGCATAAACTCACTTGGCCTTTCAGCTGTGACTGAATGAGTATTTTAAGTCAAATTTTGTCCAAAAAATTTAAATTATCTCAATTTAAATGCCCATTTCCAGGCAAAGAGAATATTAATTTATTCATATTATTTTTGAAAACTTAACCACTAGAATGACACTGTTACAGAGCCACACTAAGTCAGCATAGTTGTAAATTTTCAAAAATAGACTTCTTGGTCTGCAAATGGACATTTCTCAAGACTACTGCAGAAACCATTTTTGGCTGATATGAGTTTAAAGGGTTAATGTCGGTGAATGTTAATAATGTTATAGAATATTGTACCAATTGTGTTTACAGCAACAACCAAACAGAATATGGAATTTATAATGACGTTTGTATATAAAGTGAATCTGCCATATTCACATTGTATGAATTATTCTGTTGCATATTTTCTAATTAATCTGAAAAAGCTGTTGCTGTCTCAGTAACTGTTTCAAATCAAATTAGTTTCAAGTGGTGGGCGATCAACGATAAACTTATGAAGAATATACAGCAGCAGTAGGAGTAGTACAACAGTAGCTGTATACATGTAATTGTCATGAAATTGTTGAAACATGAACACGATAGCAGTCAGTATTATGCACATGCATATCTGGAAATTACAGAATATGAGAGAAAACCTATAGTTCCATCTGCTAAACATATAATGGACTAACATATTAGATGTGCTAAGCTCATGTGGCACTGACTTCCCTATTGATGTACCAGTTGACAATCATATTGTTGGTTTGATTGTTACAGAGGAATGGGATGTACCTCGATAAACTGAGTGATGGACGAATGAATGAATACTAATGGCCAAAGTATTATCCATCATCCAGAGTTATCTGTCCCATATTCACCTATCAGTCCAGCACACAGTTTATCTTGATCCAGCCCATCTTTCCACATCAATCAAACCAACATGTGACTGTCAACTGGTACATCAATATCGAAGTGAGCTTCTCAGCAAAGCAAATGTCCATTTGCAGAATATTTTTGAAAATATGCCACTGGGCTGATTGACTCAAATATTCCTTTTCTTGGTTTACAAATGATATTTCCCATGACCACATAGGAACTGATTTTGGAGTCCGCCTCAGTCATTAACCTTTTAATGGCCAAAATAACAAAATGAATTTTCTAAAAAATGTCGAGAACAATTATTTTAGAATCCTTGACACTGGAGTATGTAACTCCAGTGCCAAGTTTTCTAAAATATTCTCTTGTCCTTCCAATGATTATTTCGCAAGGAATGTTCTGGAATTGTTGAATAATAATATTGCCCGAGTACAGTCATACATGATGAAATGGTTTAACCCTTTAGTAACTAAATTTGTTACTGAAAATTAAAATATTTCCTTTTTGAATGTCCATTTGCAGCTGAAGAGAAAACTATTGAAAATTTACGACTGGAATGACTGGCCCGGTTATCGGACCAGTAATTCCAGTTGTAAATTTTCAAAATTAATCTTCTCTTGGTCTGCAAATGGGCATTCCTGTAGCCCACTAAGGAGGCCGGTATCGTCACTAAAGGATTAAAAATAAGTATAATACCACCTGTAGAACATATGGTCTAGCATCTGATCTTTGAAATAGTCATCATAAAAGCTTTGCAGTAGTCCTGTCCTTATGTCAATAAAGCTATCATTACGTTGAATAGAAATATGTTTTAGTTCATTAAATGTGTACACAATGAAATTACACTGTTGTCGACCAGTACACAGTAACTGTTCCTGAACCTGATAATAATAGTCATGAGTTTCTCGAAGGCAAATCAAATTGTCAGTGTCTAGCAACAGGTATGGAACCGCAACTGGAGTAATGTTACGATTACGCGCACTATACGGGCATTTAACCTCAACCGTTTCCTGCTCTCCTATAAGACCATCAGGGGAAGCTGCAATAAATGGATGCGATTCACAGATCACTAAACCACACTTTTCTACAGAAACACCTGTAATTGAGTCAAATTGCTTGACAGCTACACTTTCATATTTCCTTCCATGGTTGATAGGTGCACATGATATATTCCTATTTATTAGTAATGATGAAGCGAGCTTACGCTTCTGTTCATCGCTGTTCGCTTTACATATTTTTCCAAACATTCATGAAGGAAGACGCATACTTCTATAATGAAACCAGTTGTTACACAAATGCTGGCTTCTTGTTTCCAACTCTATGGCAGCTACCCGTTGCGTTGCTTTGTAATTGATGTTAATGACATGCTATTTAAAAAATTCTTTGCTGGATGCTCCTTCAAGTAGGCATGATCACTATACATGGCATATGAATTTGCTGGTCGGAACAGCCGAGACACCGGCATTTCCCCACATTTAAATACTGTAAGTAGGTATTCCGAAAGAAACTAGGATATCCAACATCATTCTGATACTTTGCCCGTCTTGGGTCAAAATGCAAGCTGCGCTTGTTATCTTCCCTACCAGGTAAGCGTAAATCTGCTGCCTTAACAGGTGAACCACTGTGCTTCTCACTTTATGAAAAGTTTGAAGCCTTTCTGTGCAGGTTTCCAGTCATTACTTTCCCTTTATTACTAAAAATAAATAATGCATAAAGCACAGAATTTACATGTTTACAGTGGGCTTCTGGGCCCATTCCAGCACCACAATCACATTGGCATTCCAGGACAATTCCATTCTAAAGTAATGTCTATGTTATAAACAACAGCTTTCTTCATCTCTGCACGGCATTGACTTTTCACATATGTATTTCCATCTACACTAGTTCTTAAAGACTGTAGAAATTTCTCATTGACCATATTGATACTCTCCTTACCCAAGGTCTTGCTAAGTGGATGCAAATAAATGTCCATTGTTGTCTCCATTGATATGTCAGGCATATACATGTCAGTAAGTCCTTATTTCTATCATAGCTGTCCAGTCTGCAATAAAAGAGAAAAATACACAAAATTCATTTATAGAGTAGCTTGATTTGCCATTTATCCCTTTCAACGACAAGTCCCTTAAAAGTAAGACTGGAATGAAAGACTGCAGTGTACAGCAATTTAGCTTCTAGTCTACTTTATTTCAAAATATCCACATCCTCACTGTTGATAATCAAACCAACATTTTGGTCATGTGACTGATGTCAACTGACATATAGAGAATTTTAACAGGGTTAATGGACCTTTCCAGTTTCTCCATCCATTCTAACATGTAATAATCAACTACATGACGTGTAAGAGTCACGTAGATACGGTCGTTTACTACTTAATAATCATGCTGTTGAATATTTTGAAACTAATTTGACTGGGTGCAGTTGCTGCCATAATTTTCTAACCACTCATAATAGCAAAATATTTGCTAAATTTGACGATTCTATCCCACAGGATTGCCAAGATATGCCTCGGCATCAACCGCAACACTCACACCAGCCTTCGGCATCGTGAATATCTAGTTACTTCATGTCATGCAAACTTCATATAAGTATGAATAGAAAATGCTCTTTTTTTGCGGCCAGATCGAGACCGTTGAGCATTTAATCTTCAAATGTTAGATTTGCAAAGATTTTTGGGCAGCGATCTTGGTACGGATACAAAGGGATGTCTCACGGTTCAGTTAAGTTAAATTCTAGTCTGGTACATTTCAGAAACTTCCAACCAATGGATGAATCCCAGTCTATTGATCAATCATATGACATCATAATCAACATCACAGGTAGGCTGATGTCATAATTAATACATTAAATTGTCAAGTTGTACAAATTGTATGTCATTACTATTTGATAAACATTCTGTTGAGTATTTTGAAACTAATTTGTCTGTGCACTGTACCTGCCATAGGCAGCAACAGCACCCAGTCAAATTAGGTTCAAAATATTCTACAGCTTACCAGTATATTTTTTTGTAAATTGATAGTCAGTGAGTTCAGGGATCGATCAATCACAAGATGGGCGAAGCGTGGGTAGAGCTTATGTAGGAATCGATGGGCGGGGTATGGCTAAAATTTGATATGTCTATTGTGTGATCAACTCTTTCAACATCACTGACCTGATATTATATTACCTTACTTTATACATTTGACTCAGAATATGAATTTAGAGAGCTATTGAATATGTTGAAATAAATATGATGAACCAGTAGGCGGAAGCAGCAGCACCTCCCAGTCAAATTAGTCTCAAAATATTCAACAGTATATTTATAAAACTGTATATGGCTTTTGGTATTTGGCCTCTGGTCCAAATGGTTATAAGTAGCTAGTGAATGTTTTGAGATTAATGTAACTGACTGCCTACAGCTCCATACAAATTTGTTTCAAAATATGTAATGTCTTAACTCTTATCTGTATTGACTGTCTTTAAATTCAGTGTGCAGACATATATTTGTGTTAACTCATATTTTCCCGGAAATTTAAAAGTTCCTGTGTCAACTAAA
The DNA here is from genome assembly GCA_034401795.1 of Chaetoderma sp. LZ-2023a. Lineage (NCBI taxonomy): Eukaryota > Metazoa > Mollusca > Caudofoveata > Chaetodermatida > Chaetodermatidae > Chaetoderma > Chaetoderma sp. LZ-2023a. The sequence continues at coordinate 69,548,797 of CM067372.1, forward strand.
TTCTAGTAATATATTGTGATGAGTCAAAATAGTGGCCTAGTAGACATTGTCTATGACGTCCAGTTTTATCTATCACAGTAATTAGTGTTTTACAATTTAATATCACGAAAATTTAATGCCAACATACCTGTCAATAAGATCGGCTTTTCGCCCAGTCTTCTTCGCTCCCCGCTTCCCGGGCTCTTCTCACAGTTGTGGCACAGTCCACGAAGCATATTTAGTAGGTTTCTCAAATAAGTCTGACATAATTCTCACTATATTAAAATCATAATAATGTTAAGTTAAATTGCGAAAAGAACATTGTTTACTATCTTTTTTTTCTTCTGGGACCGCATTGTAAGTAGCACTCTCTAGCGAGTTACGTCCCCTCGCTAGAGCGATGTCTCCCACTACAATTGAATGTTTGGCCCTCCCATGATGCCCTTAACCCTTAGCACTCTGATGTCAATATTCTATCTTTTACTGCGTCAATAGCAAAGAAACTGGTGCACATTTCCCAAAAATTTTGGTGGATGATGTTGCTGTCTGTGACAGCACGATCTTCCACCAAATCTGTTGAAAAAATTAACACCAGTTCATCTTTTAATTTAATTTAAAATTTTTTAATTTTGACATCAGAGTGGTAAGGGTTACGGCGTGCCCATAATTACCTCTGGATTATCATCTCGGAGCAGCTTATAGAGCTTCTCATGGGCAGTATCACGCACACCACACCAACGAGCCGCATCAAATGACAGCCACATCTGTTAAGCGGGATGAAATTCATAGTAAACAAATAGACTGTTTTTTAAATTAAAGTTTTAAGAGTATTCAAAGGCAATTAACTTGTGCAAGCCTAACTTTCTTGTTTTCTGACAAGCTTTCACACATAAACATGATACATATGCATCATCGTTTACCTGCAAAGGCTAGTTGAACATCAAAACAGTTAGGCTTACATATTTGAATACTCATGTTATTATTACCATCAGATTAGCCCTTTAACACTTTATTGACTAAATTAAAAATATATATATACTTACTAAATGTCCATTTTCAGGCCAAGAGAAGACTACTTTTGGAAATTTACCACTGGAATGACTGGCTCAATAACTGAGCCAGCCATTCCAGTGGTAAATTTCCAAAAGTAGTCTTCTCTTGACCTGCAAATGGCCATTCCTCAAGACCACTACAGAGGCCGGTTCTGGCTGGCTTCGTCGTGAAAGGGTTAACCATTAGAGAAAGGAAATGACAAATCCTTTATGATGAAACTAATTTGACTGGGAGCTGTTGCAGTGGTCTTGAGAAATATCAATCTGCAGATGACTATTTCGGATAAATTAACATTAGGGCTTCACGATATACCGATATTATATCGAATACCGGTATCATAGTTATACTGTTAGTCATACAGATATGATTTTGCTGATACAGAAATATCGAGATATAAGATAAAACCGGCATAACATTTTGTTAGGCAGATAATCTGCTTCCCATTAGTAATATTTCAATAGTATATAGCTGTCTAGTGATATACGTTACTGCCCCTCATACGGGAAAATGATATTTTACCTGTATTTAACGATCATGCTTTTCTTATTTATCCAGAGCTGTCAAATTGTTGTTTTGAGGCTAGTGTTAGTAAGAGTAGTTGATAAATTAATGACTACGGCTACGAAAGTTGCCTACTTATAAAGTTGTAAGAGCACTTCTCGCAAAAAAAATTGAATCAAAGTAAACTTATTTTAATTACCATCATAGGACATCAGATGGTTAAAAATGTCTAAAACCTATCTTTTCCTGCGCTAATATTATATAATTTCGACCCATTGTTTGCTAGAAAAATCATAATATGAAATGAATATTTTGAGTGATATCTTATATCAATTAATACAGCCTGGTTAGTCAGCGATTTCATGGAATTGTGCGCCTTTGTAGTGATCGCCCAATAGCCCAAGTAAAGAGGAACCTGACCATATGAGAAAAACTTCTCTCAATTCCCATGAGCTTTATTCACTTCTTATGTTGGCGGGTATCATTAGATATCGTTCAATACAAGCTACTCTAATGAGAGCGAGCTTAGGCCTATGTATTCGCAGCATATGGTAGTCTATTTAATATGTATTATAATGGCTAAGTTGTACCCCTGCGCAGAGATTTCCACATTTCCTGGCGGTTTCGTCCCATTGCAAATTCATCCTATAAAGCACAGGCCATCGTCGTAAGTTCATTCATTTATTATTCTAACATATACATCAATGCAGATAACCAGGAAATTAGTAAAACGTATGTTTACTTTCATATCCAACGTGTTTGACTCATAACATTGATATTTGTCAGTCAAATATCAACAGCTTTAGCCGTTCGCAGTTTCACTGGGCGAGTTTATACGGGACGAGATTCTCACTGGTTACCGGTATCTGGCGATCTCCATGCGGAAATAGTTGTAACTTTGTGGCAAATTCAAATCATTTGTAGGGACGATATGGGGGGAGTTTCAGCCGTTTTATTGTGGAAATTTGCGGTGACTATTTACGCAGCGCGGATATACATTGAATATGGAATCATACTACTCAAGCCTCACGGCATTTTTCCCATTGGAATAATACCATTATTAAAGGTATACCGGTATGAAAATTGATATCGATACCAATATTAATTTTTCTAATACCATGAAGCCCTAATTAACACTGGAGTGAGTGGCTCGGTGATCGATCAGTCATTCAAATTATAACACATTACACTTGGTTTTTAGTACATGGCTCAGATCGTTGACTTTTCGACTGAGAAACATAACCTACGCGAAATTTCAGTGATAGCAATGATCTTTGACATTAAAAGACAATCAGATCACAGAACTCTCCACAATCATGATGATGGTAATGACTACAGAAATAGATGACAGAGAACAGGGTTACCTGCCTTCATGAGAAGAAAATATAACTGGAAAAAAAACCACCTGCTAAATATGTCACCTATCTTAAGATCCACTTGTATTATATCCTTTTTACTGTACACTATTTAGAGTTGTGTTCCTATTTTAAGTCATCAACAGTGATTTATGGCATGTGCGTGTGTGCGTGCATGCATGTATGCGTGCGTGCCGAGTCAGTATGTTTTATACTTGACATTTTCTCCATCCTAGACAATAGATTCTAAAAAAAATTGTGCCTTTATTTTTTAAACCTTTACCCCTTACAGAAACAACAAATTGTTTATGATCTAGAACATGACATGTTGAATATTTTGAAACTAATTTGACTCGGAGCTGGTGGCAGCAACAGCTTCCAGTCAAATTAGTTTCAAAATATTTAACATCTTTTCTGAACAGCTGTCTTGAAATTGACACAATGGAATTTCAAGGTTAAAATGGTTATATAACATGTTTTAAAGGATAGAATTTCAAATTTTGACAAGACCATATTACATATAGCTATTGCTTCAGGCTGCCTATAACTGTCCAACTGCTGCAAGATACACAACAATAATTTCGATGGGCAATAGCTCTGGAGCTGTTGAATTTTTTAAAAAGTAATTTGACTGAAAGTGGTTGATGACTAACACACCAACAGCTTTCAGTCAAGTTAGCAGAACCAGAGTTATATCCCTTGCAAAATGTTATCTGCAAAAATTCAGCACGCAGTTGGTTAAGAGACAAGCTTATGGTAAGTAAATGTTGGTGCGCCATATAGTGGTCGCATGAAGCAGGGTTTATCATATTTCATGTCACCTATGTCTAGATGTGTGAGAGATTTTATAATCATTATTTACCTTGCCAAGGCATAGAGCGAGCCACTGGCGCAGATTCTCGTTAGCATCTGTAAGTTGATCCAAGCATATAGCAATCAGATTTCCTTGTAAAGCAGCCTCCTGTTAAAGGAGAACACAAATGGAGACAGGTTCAAGCACGCAGAATTAAGCTTTTGTATAATTTAAATAAAATAAAATATATTGTTTTGCATATTTTCTAATTCCTTAATAGTAAATTACAACACGAAAGATCAATTCCTTCAATTTGTCATGAGAATCACGGAGTGTGAATGATTTTTGTGGTATGACGTCGTCGCAAGAATATTTTATTATTGACGATTTATAGCTCACAATATTACATTCAAACACCGCCATATTAAGGAGATACAAGAGATAAGCGGGACTCAGTACAGTCAAATCAAGAATGGACCTGAGGAGGCTAGAGGTTTGGCTGAGGACAAGACACAGTCTGAGCTGATGTTCCAGTTTGTAACTGTGTTACACACCAGTTTCTTCTAATCTGAAAACATGTGTGGCGTAATCTGAATCTGTGTGGTTGACAATTCACGCGATGACATCATACTGTGAATTTTATGGCCTGTCAAAATTCATCACTTTAACCAAAATTTTAACTGTGGTAGAGTTTGTGAAAATCTGTCAACTTTTTAATTTATAAAATATGACACAAAACCTTTATTTTTGACGTTTTTTATTGAAATATAATCCTCGTTTGTGATCTGATTTAAGCAACTAGAAAACATTTTAGTCTAAATGTATTTTGTCCACCCACAAATATAAACCATATATTGGTAACATGAACAAATTGAGTGTGCGTGCGTGGGTGGGTGGGTGAGTGGGTGGGTGAGTGAGTGAGTGAGTGAGTGAGTGAGTGAGTGAGTGAGACATAATGATTTGTGGTTTTTTATCGCATAACAACATTCTGGAATGATTCAAGATAGATTTGTTTGTACTTTTATGTTTCTGTGTTGAAAATAACCATAACTAATCTGTCTTTAATCTCTAGACATTAAATGGTTAAAAAAAATAATTGAATGTATCTAATCACAATCGGTGCTGCTTACCTGACCCTGTGTATAGTCATTAACAATCATCGTCAAAACAAATGCTGCCATAGTGCGATGATCGGACTGAAGGAGGAAATAAACATAGAAAACATGATAGAGTTAACTGTCTGTCTGCTGAATTTCTGCAGACTACATTTTCCATTGGGTTTAATTCCTGGATATGCTGAATATTTTGCAAACAATTTGACTGAAAGTTGTTGGTGGCTCAGCCACCAACAAACTTTCAGTCAAATTATTTGTAAAATATTCAGCATGTCCAGAGTTATTGCACACTAAAATTATTGTCTTGTGGCTTGCAGCAGTCAGACATCTAACCTGTATTAGAGACAACAAGCATGTAGGGGGAAAAGATAAGACAGCACTTAATGTCTCTCCCGTTCAAATAATTCTTATTATCTAAAGATAACCAACTAACGATATGGGTTTTTAAAAATGTTTCATCATAGATTTAGAATCTCAAACGAGTTTGAATTTAATATTAAAATTATCAACCAAGTTTAGGAAATATCTAAGGCAGCAATGTCTTCTAATCCAAGTATGCATGCATGAATGAATGAATGAATGAATGAATGAATGAATGAATGAATGAATGAATGAATGAATGAATGAATGAATGAATGAGGCATAATCCTATATATTCAGTTCTGAGACGTAATAAATGAATTTTAATTTGACTCACTGGCATATAAGGATCTGAGAGAACAGACAAGAAGTACTTATGACCATTGTCCTTGACGAGGTCCACTTGGCACGACTGAAAAAAAGCCATTGCAACAATAGTTATCTACAGCTGCTATGCAAGCGATTGCTAAGCAAGAATGGAGGAATTCAGTTTTAGATATTCCCCGCTCATCTTTAGCTAAGCTCCACCTACGCTTTTCCGGTGTTGGGATCGGTCGATCCTGGAACTCCCTGACTATCAATTCCCAGAAAAAATTATACAGGTAAGTTATTGAATATTTTGAAATTAATTTGACTGGGTGCAGTTGCTCCCTATGGCATGTTTATTAAATAATAAAGACATACAATATATTTGCAGACATGTAATACTTTATATCAGCAAAAGCTAAGAAGCAGTATTCAGGACTGCCTCTTATCAAATTCTGTCAGCTAGCACATCCAAACTTACAGGCTAAATTTTGTCTACAAATTTTGTCTGAAATGCCACTGAATTTGAAGATGACTATTGTCAGACTATAAGAAAAATTAAGAATTGAAAATATCTAAGACTGGAATCTTGGCTCATGAATACTAGTTGCAAGGTCTGTCACAAATCAGACTATAAGGACCATGATTTTATGTCTGAATCGCCATTGCTACATTTTCCAAAACAATGATTTTGGCGTAACCATTTAATGGTCAGGATGTTAAAAATTACTTCTGCAGTGGACTTGGACTTGAGAAATATCCGTTTGCAAACCATAAGACTATTTTTGCAAACATACCGTACTAATGATATTGTCGCTCAAGAATCGAGCAAGGCATTTCAGTCGTGTCTCTTAATCCTTTAACCATCGAATTTGTTCAAAAACATTTCATTTGCAGACCAAGAGAAGGCTATTTTTGAAAATTTACCACTGGAATGACTGACTCAGTTATCGAGCCAGTCATTTCAGTGGTGAAATGTTCAAAATGGTCTTTTCTTGATCTGTAAATGGACACATCTCAAAACACTGCAAAAGCCATTTTTGGCTGATGAGTGATAGAGTGTTAAAATATTCTTCTCTTGGCTTTCAAATGGCCAGATCATATGAGAAAACCTCTATGACTGTGGCCAGTTTTACTATTAACCTCTCTAATTACTTACTGTATCGACGGCGAGAATCTTGGCCCAGATGAACACTAATAGAGGACGCAAATCCCTGGCAGAACTCTGAAGCAATTTTAGCACATATGGGAAAATTCCAACCGATAAAGCCTGCAACATATTATACAAATAAACACAATTTACTTTGAAACAATGCTGATGGAGTTTTTGTGGTTACTCCTGTAGTGACCTCAGTTAACCCTTTCATGGGGAAGCTAGCCAAAACCGGCCTCTGAGAGGGGGGGGGGGGTCTGGGCTTGAGGAATGTTCATATGCAGAACAAGATAATGGTGCTGTAGACATTATTTGATGCATCATGTGCATATCAGTTTATCACATTTTTACATTTCAGTAAATTTAATGTAACATGTGACTTACTCAACTAACACTGCCTCAGGTCAGGCTTGAGTCAGATACCTACTCAAGTATGAACTATGGCTGCTTAGGGACTACTCGACTTTCTACGAGTCACCACCTAAATGCAGTCGCTAAAAAGCTCACAGCATGAGTTAAACTAATGGCATATTAATCTTGATGATTATTGTCACAGAATATTTGAATGATTACTCACCAGACTCACTGCCCATGGACCGAGATCCAGGAAGCTCCCCAGTAGATCTAATGCTCTTAATCTGTGAACTTGACTTAGAAGCACCTGTGAAAATAACGGACACAAAAATATGTAAGATATTTAGTCTCAGTCATGAAATTATTTTGCCATGTCTCATGCCAACTCACGCTCTACAGGAGGGATCTTCAACAAACTAAATTTTTTTTGTGAGATATCCTTCAGGTCATGAAGAAGCCTATCTATGTGGGGTGGGGTGTTAAAATGACCAAAGTAATAACATCCAAATAAGACTAGAGGCCTGGGCCCGCATGTTGAGTCTTCCGGACATTCTTTTAACCCTTGAATTTATTCAAGAAAATTTCAAATTTTCTCATAGAATATGTCCAGTTGCAAACCAAGACAAGACCATATTTGAAAATTCCCCACTGCAATGACTGGCTCGGGTATTGAGCCAGTCATTTCAGTGGTAAATTTCCAAAAATATTCTTCTCTTCATCTGCAAATGGACATTTCTCAAGACCACTGCAGAAGCCATTTTTGTCATGAATGACTCAGCTAAGGTCGTCACGAACGCATAATTGATGACTGACGAAGTCTTGTTGTACGAATTGTAGGTCTATTTAATAAACATGCTGTTGAATATTTTCCCTAGGCAGCAACACCACCCAGTAAAATTAGTTCAAAATATTCGACTGCTTACCTGTATAGTTTTCTGGAAATTAATAGTCTGGAAGTTCAGGGATCAATTTATCACAACACAGGCAAAGCGTAGGTCGAGCTAAGCTAAAAATAGGAGGGCCATAGCTAAAACCGAATTCCTCCATTCTTTGTGCAAGCTTTACGCAAGGCTCAACAAAACTTATGTGTACATGTCCCCCTCATTAATTCCAGTTCTCATTTATTCATCTTCAGTAAACTTTGGTGGGCATTTGCCCTTGGGGTCCTCAAGAACAGATTCATTTGGGGTTCAAAGGTCAAGACTGTCTAAAAGGGTAGACAGGGAAGACCAGAAATTCTCTGAAAACATGTTTGATTATGCAATAGACCGGTCTTGAAACAAAGGCATCACTGATGACGAGTACAGAATTGACAGAGATAGTAACATCGGTTCATTCCATGGACTACTTTAAATAGGCGAACACTCATTTGCTAGCAGAATTGTAGCTAAGAGAATGAGATCTATGCGGTTGTAAAACAAATACTGATTGATTTCACCAGCGGATGTACATGATTTAGCTCCCTGTGAAAAGAAATTTTGGGAAATCAGACTGACGTTAAAAGATAAAAGAATGACACATCCAAAGTTTAGTTGATGATTGTGATATTAATCCTACAACAGTCAAGAAAATCTTAATTTTTGCTTCTTCTAAATGTCCATTTGCAGGCAGTGACAATGTTTGAAAATGTAACTTTGGAGCGGTGGCTTGATTATCAAGGCAGCCATTCCACATGGTAACCATTCAAAAATAGTCTCCTCTGGGCCCGCAAATGGACATTTTTAAAAATCACTAAATAAACCACTTGTGCCGGCTTAACCATCAAAGGGCTATATATGTGAACTCAGTTGAGATCTTCTATTTGTGATCTAAACCATACATAGATACATATTCATGAGGCATGTACCTGCAGTACAATTGGCAGTTGCTCTGGAGGACTCCGATTCTCTGATCCATTCGTCAACCACACTTGAAAGGCTGTTAGCTGCTCAGCAAAGAAAGGGCTGTGCTCAAATGTGGTGCTGGAGTTACTCTTCAAGGCAGGAAGCTGGCAAAGGCACTGGTCAAGTGCTAAATCCCATGCTTGCCTAGAAAATAGAGACAAATATAAACACGTTCAGAAACGAATTCGGAAATTACACATCAATCCAACATATGCGACATAACAAATATGTTCTGATTTAAAATATATTGAAATTAATTTGACTTGCAGCCAACAGAAATGGCTTCCAGTCAACGTATTTTCAAAATATTCAACAGCTTCGTTGCAGAGTTCCGTTGAAATGTAGATACATGTCTAACAACATATTCATAGAATGACTTAGTAAGTCATTTCCAATGAGATTTACTAAATAATAATTCTGATATCAAATGAAACTAAAGACAAGTGCATGCCTTTCAGTTACCTAGCACAAACCAGATATATAGGTCAATAACACATACATCGCATTTTCAGCTCCACATCTTATGCTACATGACATTTGGATAGCTGTGCATTTCTATCACACATACAACTCACCACATGGGATGTTGATAGGTAGGTGGTAATTTTGGACTCGACAATGGGCTGCAATTATATGCTCGCATTATTCTCTCTGCCAGCAGAAAGTTGCGAAATAATGATGCCACCAACAAATCCTGGCGAAATAACTGCTGGAATAGTTCTGAAATAAATCAGGAGATACCAGAAGTTATCAAAACACTTAATTTAACAAGAGGCCCAAGGGCCTGTGGCACTCACCTGGACCATTAGCATTTGAACCGTTTGCATATAAATAGACATGATGGCTAATTTTCGGAAAATCCAAAATGGCCACTAAGAAAACTGACCAATTAGAATTCTTATTTCATTTCTTGAAGCCTATCATCATAGGATCGATCCACCCAAATGTGTTTGATATGGAGCCGTAGTAGTAGTCGTAGCGATTTAAAGGCTTCGGAAAATTTTGGAAATCCAAGGTGGTTGCTGGAAAAAAAAATTACCAATCAAAACACTCATTAGAAGTCTTTAAGCCGATCACCATAGGATCATCCTACCCACGTTTCGTTGAAATCTGGCCATTGATTAGCATTGTAAAGTATTTCTGGAAAATCCAAAATGGCTGCCAGAAGAACTGACCAATCAAAATTCTGTATATACGTTCTGAAGCCTACCCACCAAGGGTCCTTCCAACAGATTTCACACATTTTTTGGAAAAGGCAAGATGGCCGCCGAGAAAATTTAGCAATTAAAATTCTGAGTACAACTTCTGAAGCTTGCCACCATTGGGTTCTCCCATCCAAGTCTGGTTGAAATTAGAGCTGTGCTCAAAATGATCAAGCTGCTTATGATATCGTTTTGCAAATGAATACGATATCACAATATCGTCAGACCTGCCCATATTTCGAGAAAAGTTGAAATCATTTCTCTAAAATTGCTAAAAAAAATAGACAATGGCACGAAAATTAACACCCAATTTCCCGTTGTAGATTCTTTCTGCCTTATGATTATACTTAATGCACACCTCATAACTATCATTGTGGGAGTGAAATTATTAAATGGGGCCGCCTAGATATGGCGTATGCTTTAATAAACATCGTTTATTACATCAAAATTAGAGCAAGATTTGGCACAAAATGTCGTCACAAAAAGATATAAATCATATGATGATCCACTAAGGACAAGTTTAGGTTGTCACTCTCACGTTACTTGAGTAGTGCGAAAATGTAAATATTAGTACCTGGTAGGTACTTTCGCTGACACATTTAAATAGGAGGGTAGAAACGAGTATCTACCCGGGTAGCTATGAGAGTGATAGCTTAAACTCATCTTATGCAAACAAAATTTCTGTTATGAAGAGAAAACTAGGTTTGCATTGACTAACTTCACGTACTAGTCAATGAACATGTAGAAAGACGAGTTATAAAGTTTTCTAAAAGAAAACTGTGAACATGTTCACGATCATGCGCAGTCGTGCCAGTGTGTTCTTTTTTTTGATAATTTTCATTCCCGTTAGAAGATTTTACCGTACTTTGTGATCAATCGCATCATACTAACCAATCAAATGTAAGAGAAGCATACCTAAAAGCGAAAATCTAGAACATTGTGCAAAAATAAATATCTTGCAACATTGAATGCTAGCAAATTGCTAGCAATCTTTTTGTTATATATGACTTGCTAAAATTGAGGTGCTTTAGATGAATAACACTGACTTTGGGTGGAATTAACTACCAGTAAATTAATTTAATATCAGTTAACCCAGCGAAGAGGAAATAAATACTGTTGGTGCATTTGAAATTTGCTAGTCAACGAAATATGGTATCTTTGAATTTTTCACAATCACCAAATAAATTATCGGTATGGTATCATATGTTAAAAAATCGATAAAATCGGAAATCGCGAGCAACGAGCACACCCCTAGTTGAAATTGCTCAAGCAGTTAATGAAGTGTAGTGTCTAAATCGATTTCCGGTAAATCTTTCATAAAATTCAAGATTTTCACCAAAAAATTTACCAATTAAAATTCTTTATACAAGTTCAGAAGCTCACACTCATAGTGTCCTTTCAGCCAAATTAGGTTGAAATCTGCCAAGGAGTTAATGAGGAGATATGTTTTGAAATTTTCAGGTAATTTTTTTTTACTCTTCTTCTTTTCGTTCGCTGATCATACCGCCAGTCCTGTAAGTGACTATCGACATGATCATAAGCGTATGATTTTTTTGGATAAAACCTAAGATTTTCACCCAAAAAAATTGACCAATCAAAAATCTGAATATAAGTTCTAGACCCTACCTCAATAGGATCGTTCTGGCCAAATTTGGGTGAAATCTGTCAAGAAGCTAAGGAGATACGTTTTGACACTTTCCGGTAACTTTTTCTATAAAATCAGATTTTCACCACAAAAATTGACCAATCAAAAATCTGAATAGATATTCTACAGCCTACCACTATATGATCCTTCCGGAAAATTTAGTTGAAATCCGCTAAGGACGAGATGCATTTTGACACTTTCGGGTGAATTTTCTACAAAATCTAAGATTTTAACCCAAAAAAATTGACCAATCAAAAATTTGAATAGAACATCTAGAATCCAAGTCCACAGAATGCTTCAAGCCAAATTTGGTTGAAATCTCTCAAGAAGCTAAGGAAGAGATGCATTTTGACACTTTCCGGTAAATTTTTTTTAAATCTTATTTTTGACCCAAAAAATTCATCAATCAAAAATTTTAATATTCTAGGGCCTACCACTATATGATCCTTCCAGGTCAATTTAGTTGAAATCTGTCAAGAAGCTAAGGAAGCGATGCATTTTGACACTTTCCGGTACATTTTTCCCAAGATCTAAGATTTTCACCCAAAAAATTGACCACTTAAAAATTTGAATAGAAGATCTAGAACGTACATCCATAGAATGCTTCAAGCCAAATTTGGCTGAAATCTCTCAAGAAGCTAAGGAGGAGATGCGTTTTGACACTTTCCGGTAGATTTTTTAGAAAATCTAAGATTTTCATCCAAAAAATTGATCAATCAAAAATTTGAAGACAAAATCTAGAGCCTACCATGATAGGATCCTTCAAACCAAATTTGGCTAAAATTTGTAAAGAAGCTAAGGAGGAGATGCGTTTTCACACTTTCCGGTAAATTTATTATAAAATCTAAGATTTTTGACCCAAAAAATTGATCATTCAAAAATTTGAATGGAAGTTCTAGAGCCTACCACTCTATGATCCTTCCAAGTAAATTTAGTTGAAATCTGTCCAGAAGCTAAGGAAGAGATGCATTTTGACACTTTCCGGTACATTTTCCCCAAGATCTAAGATTTTCACCCAAAAAATTGACCAATTAAAAATTTGAATAGAAGATCTACTTTCCGGTAGTTTTTATACAAAATCGAAGATTTTCACCCAAAAAATTTATCAATCAAAAATTTGAATAGGTCTAGAGCCTACCTCCATAGGATCCTTCAAACCAAATTTGGCTGAAATTCGTCAAGAAGCTAAGGAGGAGATGCGTTTTGACACTTTCCGTTAACTTTTTTTTATAAAACCTATGATTTTTTACCTAAAAATTGAAAATTAAAAAATCTGAATAAAGGTTCTAGAGTCTACCTCCATAGGATGCTTCTAGCCAAATTTGATTAAAATCTGACAAGCAGTTTAGGAGATACATTTTAAATCAAAAGTTGACGAACGGACAGACGGATAGATGGTCACGGATGGTCGCCACAGCATAAGCTCACTTGGCCATTCTGGCCAGGTGAGCTAATAATATATAGCAAAAAAATCCCAATACAGATTCCATTTCCAGACAAAAAGAATATTGACAGTAGCGGCAGAGGGAGTATCAAAGTATACAATTGACCAAGATGTAGACTCTTTAGCAATGTGTTGGCTGCTATTAATATAGTACCATACAAATTAATCGACCGTTCCAGAGTAATGACATCATAATCAGTTAAGAGGCATGTAGGATGATGTCATAATCATTACGCCATAAATGATTCTATATGGCTCGTCTTTAACTCTTAATAGTTTGACACGTTGTACGAATTGTATGTCTCTACTATTTAATAAACCTGCTATTGAATATTGAGAAACCAATTTAACGGGATGCTGTTGCTGGCCCCGGTCAAATTAGTTTCAAAATATTAAACAGCTTACCTGTATAGTTTTCTGGAAATTGATAGTCACGAAGTTCAGAGATCGATTGATCCCAACATGAGTAGGTGTGAACCCCTTGACGAACCTCTCCCAATAGCTGCAAGCAAACTAAAAATTGAGAATCTCTATGAATGAATCCAAGACAGTTCACCCACATACACCTATCGCCAAAGCATGAAACTATAGAAAATGATGACCCACTTCGTGGCGGCGAACCATGGAGGAAAAGTAGAATCCTGGGCACACTGCATTTCAGTACCGCTGACATTTCTGCACGCTGCGTCATGGGGAACATAGCTTTCCAGTCCTTCTGGAAGATATGGATTCGTAGATCAAAGATGCCCTTGATTAAGAGGCTACATTTATACAATGCAACCTGCGCATCCTGCTGTATAACTGTAACTAACAGCTCTAGACAAACTCGATGCCTGCCACCGCAAACAACTACGCATCATCACTGGACACCGATGGCCAGACAGCATAATTTCCAACGATGCACTATACAAGATGTGTAATACATCGCCGCTGTCCGTAAAAGTCGCCCAGCAAAGATGGTCCATGTTTGGACATGTGCTAAGGATGCCAGAAGAGACACCAGCACAGAGAGCCTTGGAATTTGCCCTACTCGGAGCCAGCAAATACAAAGCCAGGAGAGGACGCCATTGCATAAATCTGCTAAGCGTGCTACAAGGTGACCTCAACAAAGCAGGACTCGGTACACTCAAGTCAAGAATGGATCTGAGGAAGCTAAGGATTTCGGCTGAGGACACGACACAGTGGGAAAAAGCGAAGAAGGACTGATTGCAGCTGTAGGATGTTTCTACTACTACAGTCGCAGAATACAGTAATCATACATAGAGGGATCCGATCTAACTCCGACGTATCTGATGTCATAATCAAATACATCACATGTTAGCTGATGTCACAATCAAATACATCACATGTTAGCTGATGTCACAATCAGAATGACATCACAAAGGTGGCAATAGTCTGCCATGAAGCTGCAGGAATTGTATATCTTTGATTAAGCTATAATTTAATAAACATTCTGTTGAATATTTTGAAACTAATTTGACTGGGAACTGTTGCTGCCATATGCAGCACCAGCCCTCAGTCAAAATAGTTTCAAAATAGTTAACAGCTTACCTTGAAATTTAGAATCTGGGAATTCAGTTTTCAAAGCTTCAAATCAATTCTAGCATGTTTAAACAGTGGGTAAGCTTAACTAGAAATAAGCATGACATAGCTAAAAATTGATTCCTCCATTGAGCGCTTCAATCATAAAATGTAGACATGAAAGACAAGTTGGATGGATGAATTACCTCTGGGTAAGGTATTCCAGGCTATTGTGTCAGTTATTGCTGTAAAAATCCAGTTCAACTCTCCTAGCATGGTTCTGCGATCATTCAGCTGGCCAGGGATACTGTAAACAAGAATTCAGCGGAATTAAATGTCTCGTCTGTCTCCTGTTTGTCACAGTGGCATTGACATTTGACCTTGTGACCTCCGTGTTATTATGCTGCTTCCAAACATTATAGGTAACCATGTATTCAATTTAGTTCCACTAGGAGTAACCAATCCTGAAATATAATTGATTTGCTTAAGAGTTAAATAGCAATATTAGAATGGCCTTGACCTTTGACCTGGTGACATGCTTGTCACCATCCTGTATCCTCTGGGCATAAGCAACCATGTACCAAAGTTGTGTTCCATTAGGGTTAAGCAATCCCGAAATATAACATGATAAGATTTGCCAAGCCTAAAAACTTAACATTGAAAAACAACAAAGTTTTGTACAGGTCAGAATGACCTTGATCTTCGATGTTGTGACTTCAGTGTCAACATGCTGATTCCTAACAATATATGTAACAATGTATCTAAGGTTAGTTTCAATAAGATTAACCAATCCTGAAAGACAAGCCGAGAAGTTTTGCTAAACGCAAAAACTTAACATTGAAGACAGTTTTGTATCAAGGTCAGAGTGACCTTGACCTTTGACCTTGAGACCTCAGTATCAAAATGCTGCTTCCTAACATTATAGGTAACAATGTATTCAGTTCCAATAGGATTAACCAATCCTGAAATATAAGGTGGTAAGTTTTGTTAAACGCAAAAACTTAACATTGTTGACGTCGTCGTCGGAAAAGTTACACATATGTCTCGCTTTCTGCTTCGCAGACGAGACGATAAAACAATAAACGATGTGGTCAAAAGGTTGGTAACGAATATCAAGCTTTCTGTTTAACTGATGTACATATACAGGTCAATTTATGATTTTGAACTTATGTACATATACAGGTCAATTTATGATTTTGAACGTATGTACATATACAGGTCAATTTATGATTTTGAATGACTGACTTGATTATCTTGACCATTAAAGAGTAAAAAGCACAGTCATGATCAGATCCTGCTTAAAGGTAATAAGTGTCACAAAAATATATAGGTTTTCACAGATTTGTAAAAAAATTTAAGGAAA
The DNA here is from genome assembly GCA_034401795.1 of Chaetoderma sp. LZ-2023a. Classification (NCBI taxonomy): domain Eukaryota; kingdom Metazoa; phylum Mollusca; class Caudofoveata; order Chaetodermatida; family Chaetodermatidae; genus Chaetoderma; species Chaetoderma sp. LZ-2023a. Next base: position 69,564,824 of record CM067372.1, read on the forward strand.
TTCTGGCCCTCAAGCACCATGAACCCGGTTAGTGACATCATTATAATTAAACAAACATGCCATTACATCATAGTAATAGTGTGACAGTATATCTGTCAGCTTTTTAGATTAACCCTCCTAAACGTTACAAGCCAAAAACTCATTCTATTTGATGTAAGGAATATTCTGTTGAATATTTTCATATTCTGTTGAATATTTTCAACCAATAGCAATAACAATAACAATGGCAGCAGTCAAATTGCCTTCAAAATATTCAACTATTATTTTATGCATAGTTATCTTGTAACTGAGACACTGGAATTTCAACGGTCAAATGGGTGCCTGGATGATATTGAAGTCTTTACGACTTGTTTAGAGATAAACTGGTTGCATAGCAGATGTTGAGCTGTTAACATTCGAAATTATTACATCACAAATGATAATTGATTGAATAGTGCTGTGATAGTGCTGATCATGAGTTTCATGACAACAAAATACAATGCGCTTCGTGAAGCTTTTTTCCAGCATATTGGAAACCAGATCCAAGCCAAATTGAATGTATTTATTCAACTACAGCACAATGCAATCCTCTCCATTCTGCAAAGATTTTATTTAAATCATACTTTTTAATTCACAAATATATCCAGATAGCTGTAAACTAGTGCAATGTCTTACTTGTCTACAAGTTCTTGTGTGAGGCCTGGTACAAGCCGGCTTGTGTTCTGTAAAACATACCTGTAAATAAGTGGACCACACTATTGTAGAAACATAGGCAACTTTTTCTTGATAAAGAAATTTGACTGACCAACATTCAGATTGACTTATACTAGTTGCTAGTCAGGAGTAAAAAACAGTCCTATCCTACAATGATAATGCAAAAGGAAACTAAGATTCAGGGAATTCTGAGTCTCGTCTACCGCCCTTTCAATGACGTTGCACCTTTTCACCAAAAATTAAGACCTCTCTGGGACCCTAAGTGCAACCACTCACCCTAGTTGCTTGAAGATCCCTCCAGTAGAATGTGAATTATTGTGAGTGACAGACAGACATAGAAATGATGATAATGGATTACAAGTTGACGGGTAAATTCAAATTTCCCAATAATTTCTGCAATATTGACATTACGTATGCTTTACAGGTGTAAAATATGAAAGGTGCTATTGCTTGAAAATAGATGATAGCAATTGATCAAACACATTAGCTTTAGATAAGTACAAGTCATTAATGCATGCTGTTGTAATGACTTTAAAGAAATACATGTACATTTAATTTTTTTAAATCAAACAATCCAATGAATATCAGTAATTGGATTTCCACAATGAATCTCATACAAATACTAGTATTTTCCAGGAACTTCATAACACGCAATGAAACACGACCAACCAGAATTTGCAAACACTTGCCTTCTCAGTTTTGTCACATAGAATTTCTTCTGAAATTTCTGGATTTTTCCCAGATTTTCCAGATCATGTTCAAAGTTGTGCAATTCTTAGTCTAATGTACAGTTACTTTGTCAAATCAGACCAGCAGTTTCCGCAATATCCATAGATCCAGAATTTTATCTAATCCAGACCCAGGCTGTTTGTAACCAGATCAAGGCACATCCTCTTTCACACTAATTAAGTGCCTTTGTTGTGTTAAAATTTGAGTCAAATCAGGTCAGTAGTATTTAACACAAATGCGCGTATGTGCATGCACACATACGAATGAAATACCATCTTCGACTTACTGGGACATGGTATTCATAGCCAGGATAAACACAGTTAATTTCTATATCTAAACATATTTATTGTACACATACCATTTTAGAGCAATTTTGATTGGTGTAGTAAGACATGCGGTGAAGAGATCAGCTGGTAGCTCAGGATTCATTGGCAATAGTTCATTGACGCCACAAGCGGCTAAATGTATACAATGCTTAGTGGAGAACTGAGATGATGATGACGACGATGAGCCCTTGTTAAGGGGAGGAGTGCAATTTGCAGACTGAAGAAGAAAGCATATTTAACCCTTTAACACTCACAACAGCCAAAAATGGCTTCTGCAGTGGTCTTGAGAAATGTCCATTGGCAGACCAAGAGAAAACAATTTTTGAAAATTTACCACTGGAATGACTGGCTCGATAACTGAGCCAGTCATTCCAGTGGTAAATTTTCAAAAATACTCTTCTCTTAGTTTGCTAATGGGTATTTTTTATGAGAAAATTTAAATTTTCTTGAACAAATTTAAGGGTTAAAGGGTTAATGACTATATATGTTTTCCACCGATAGAGGGATCCATTTCTAGCTAAGCCCCGCCCATGTCTAGCCAACTCTGTCCACTTTATCTGTGTTAGAATCGATTTGAAACATTGAAACCTGAACTCCAAGAATAGAAATTTCAAAATAGCTATAGAGGTAAGCTGATAGATATTTTGAAACTAGTTTGTCTGGGGGTGGGGGTGGGTGGGTTGCTGCCACATCTCCTAGTCAAATTAGTTTCAAAATATTTGCCAGAACTTATTAACTTATATATTCATCAAACACATACAATGTGTACAATATCGTGACAGACTTGAGACATCATCATTTTAATTGTAACATCAGTTAACATGTGACATATATGATAATGACGTCAGTTACATGAGCGACAGATCAGATTCCACTATTGGATGTAATGACTAATGGCTTTCAGAAACTATTCACCTTTCCAGAGTGTGCATCCATGATGTGATGTCATATGACATCATAATCAGCTACGCGGTGTGCATGATGACGTCATAATAATTACGTCATAATCATTCTATTAGGCCCGTCTTTAACTCTTAATAGTCCGACACGTACAAATTGTATGTCTCTACTATTTAATAAACATGATGTTGAATATTTTGAAACTAATTTGACTTGGCGGTGTTGCCATAGGCAGCAACAGCACCCAGTCAAATTTAGTTTTAACATATTCAACAACTTACTTGTACAGTTTTCTGAAAATTGATAGTCAGGGAGTTCAGAGATCGATCGATCGATCCCAACACAAGAGAGCTGTGGGTGGAGCATAGCTAGAGATAGGCGGGGCATAGCTAAAAATGGAAAGGTCCATTCCAGAATTAGAAACAAGGTTAGGCAAACTACGATTGAAATAAGTAGATAAATGAAGCCTTTAATGATCAAGCCGGTTACAATTCTTCTCCAGTAGCACTGACTCATGTCCAAAATGTGCACACCATAAGACTATTTTTCAAGATTTACTATTGGAATGGCTGGTCATTTATCAACCCAGTCATTCCAGTGGTAAACTTCAGAAACAGTCCGCTCTGCAAATTGACACCTCAAGACCGATGCAGAGGCTGTTTTAGCCAGCTTGACCATTAAAGTGTCAATCAAATTATTTTCAAAAGCTTCAGTATCATATTTATTTGTACCTCTGCTCCCTCCGTTTCTCTTTGAATTGAAAACTGCCGAAAGGAATCGATAACGATGGCAGCATTTGAGCAATCATAAACATAGATTGACGGACTTCCCATCCAAGATTGCAGGTCGTATACGGACAATGGGATGTACTGAGTGTATGTCTGAAAAAACAAGAAGTAATTATACACTTAATCATGAATTGTTTAGAACACAAGTACAACAGACATTTATAAACTTGTGTATATTTAATTTATCCATAGATAATCATTTGATGCACTATGTCATCGCAAGCAATATATGCAAGATGATTCTAAGTGAGTAGCTTCTCCAGCTGGAAGGAGTAGAAACTTCTGGTCCTTGGTGAGCATCCTTAGTTCCTTTAAGGTTTTCTTCACATTTAGTGGATTTAGATTACGTTTCTTAACCCTTTAATGTTCATACCGGCCAAAACCGGCCTCTGTAATGTCCATTTATAAGTGAAGAGAATACGATTTTTTTAAATTTAACACTGGGATGACTGGCTCGATAACCGAGTCAGTCATTCCAGGGATAAATTTCCAAAGATTGTATTCTCTTGGCCTGTAAATAGACATTCAATAGGCACATATTTAGATTTTTTTGACCAAATTTAACCATGAAGGGCTAAGGTTTGATAGCAAAACAGCAAGTCGGTGATATCGCGTCCTGTGCATGCCTTATATTTGTTGGTATGCAGTACTGAAAACTCCTATGCCTTCTGAGTGGGTGTATTATCTGCAAAAATTGGCCATTGCTGCTACGCTACACTCATGTAACTATAACAAGGGCCACAACTCTGCTATTTGTGGGCCTGGCCACTTCGTATTCATGGCACAAATAGATATTGCCCCTCGCATATCTAGCCAAGCTCCACCCACACTTCGCCCGTGTTGGGATCGATCGATCCCTCACTATCACTTTCCAGAAAATTGGGAAATCTGTTGAATATTTTGAAACTAATTCAACAGCATGTTTATTAAATAATAGACATACAATTCGTACAACGCTTAGTTCGTCATCAATTAAGTATTCGTGACAACCTTATCTATGCCATTCATCACGCCATCCAACAGGTCATGTAGCTGACAATGACGTCATATGATTGATGGATAAACTGAAAAGGTCCATTGGACAATTAGCGCACTATAATGCCACATCACAAGTGAAGCATGATATAAACATATACATGTAGACAGAATACAAATTACCTTATTGAAAACCCATATTTCTCCATTAACTGTAGGCCGTGGTACACCATGTCCATTATAATGAAACAACACACGTTCTTCCTAGTGAGAAAACATTCAATTAATTACCTCATTAGGTCTCAAATAGCTGCTGAGACTAAATATTGTAGGCAAATATATTTTGGGAAAGGATATGGTATGGATAATTGCACTTTTAGCTAGGACACACCCATCTTTAGCTAAGCTCCGCCCATGCTTTGTGCATGTTAGGATCGATCTATATACTTTGAATCCTGAATTCCCAGAATCCCAATTTCATGGTAACAACATATAGCTAATCTGTTGAATATTTTGAAACTATTTTTACTGGGGATATGGCAGCGGCAGCAACAGCGCACAGTCAAATTAGTTTCAAAATATTCAACAAAGGTTTTATTAAATGGTAAAGACATAGAATTCATACAACTGACAGACTATTCCAGGTTTATAACCGAGTATTTCTGTCAATTATAATTGTGATGTCAGCCTACATGTGACGCAATTCACTGACGTTATATACTTGAGAGGCAATTCACCTTTCCAGAGTATCTATCTATCATTTGACGTCATAATCATCTAAGCAGCGTGCAGAATTATGTCATAATCATTACGTCATAAACGATTCTATTTGGCCCATCTTTAACTCTTAATAGTCTGACATGTACGAAATGTATGTCTCTACTATTTAATAAACATGGTATTGAATATTTTGACACTAATTTGACTGGACTCTGTTGCTGCCACAGCGCCCTATCAAATTAGTTCCAAAATATGCAATAGCTTACCTGTCTAGTTTTCTGGAAACTGAAAGTCAGGGAGTTCAGAGATTGATCGATCCCAACAGGAGCGAGGTGTGGGTGGAGCTTAGCTACAGATGGGCGGGGCATAGCTAAATCTGGAAAGGCCCATTGGATTCATCTATTATGGTATTGTAATTAATAAACTATTTGCACACAATGAGACTCATCCTGTCCAGAATGAGTCTCATGGTGTGTGAATAAGTCCTCAATTGTAGGCATGTATATTTTACAATTTTCTATAAATGATACCGGGTAAGACAGGTTCATTCCAAAAAGCCAGTCAACTGTTAGAAAAATACAGTTCTATCTTCCTGTATAGGTCTGAATGGTTCATAATCTTAACAGTTATCTTCTATTAGCTTGTTTTCAGCCTACCTACATGTAAAAGCAACATTATTCATCCTACTTAGGGATTCTGATCATTGAGAATTAATTCAACCATTTGCACGAAAATAAATTAGTTATGCCATTTGGCATCATCTGGCATGAGTGCTCATAGTTCTGCTATGGGGAACCTTGCCCAATTTAGCACCAAACAATTCACAATGACCTAACAACAATGTCACACATTCAATGGGACCACCGCAGCATGGCTAAAGTCAGCTCTTATAGTCATTTGACTCACAAATTTAAGAAATGTCCTCGCTTTTTCTGAGAAGATATATTGTTAGTATTCCCCAGATATGAGATGCGTCGAAACTGCAAAACATGTTGCTGACCAATGCTTGGCCATGCACACTTTTCAACCAGGGCTCGCAAAATAGCTAGCCCGACGTCCCGGGACAACTAAAATTTCTTGTCGGGCAACAATGATTTGGGCTATACTCGCCCGATGGGCGAGTGCAAAATTTGTGTAGTATAAAAAAATTGCGAGCCAAATTATTTCCGAAAAGTGTATTTTATGACTAAATATTATGAAAATTTCCGATCTGTCAAATTCTATAACATAACTGTAGGCGCATGCGTTGCCAGACATTAACTTCCTGTCGATCATTTGTTCCTAGAGGAGTATGAGCAATGATTCAATTGCCCGGTATCGGGTAAATCTGACAATTATCAAGGCATTTTTGCCGATATAGCGCAGAACTCAATTGCTAATCGCGTTATGTATTTACAGAAAACCGGCTAAACAAACTAATGAAACTGTCCATTATTTACGGCTTGGAAACGATCTAGTTGCTGAAAAATGTTATCTAGAATATTTCAGTGACTAGTTCCCGGTACATAATTATGTATGCGCGCATGTACAGACTGGTTCCAAGCCCACAATCTTAGCAAGTTCTGTCGTCGCCTTCTATTCAGAAGATAATATATCTCTCGGAATCTCATTGGCTATTCACCAAACATTATCTACGTATTAAACTTCCTCTAAGTTAGAATCGAATGCGTAGCTATTGCGTCATTGTGTTTACAATACGTTTAAACACTGTCAAACTGATCGCAGACGATGTCTCTCTGATTGGAATAATACTTTAGTCAATTTGCAGTGCTGGCAGTGAAGACATTATAATGGATTTGCAGAAATATTTTATTTGTTCTACACCTTCTACTTCTAATTCTTCTATACCTACAATTCTAATAAGGATACTAAGTGTGAGAAAAAAATGGCCAAAAGATGATGACGTTACTGATACTGATAGGAAACGTGAATATGAGAAAAAGTGAAAACATAGTTATCTGATTTCATGGTCAAAAGAATATTTATGGCTGAAATATGATTCAGAAAAAATGAAATGTTTTGTTCGGTGTGTAGAGAATTTAGTGATCAAGCAGAATCTGATAATCCATTTTTGTGTGGAAGTAATAACTTTCGCAAAGACCCTATAAAAACTCATGATAGCTCAAAATATCACAAGATATGTGTTCAAGCTAAACTGACTAAAGAAAATCCAGAAAAAACAGCCATTTCTGGCTAGCCAGCCAGTCTGAGGACTGTGAGCCAGACAAGTATTATGATGTCATAGAGTGCAATAAAAAATGCCACCATCCAAGGGCAGGTAACTCTTATACTAGATGCAAATAGGTACAGTTACTTCTGAATACTTCGTCTACTTGCCCTTGGATGGTGGCATTTTTTTATTGCACTATGACATAATACCAGGCTGGATATGTTGATTGATGACTTGGTCTCAGGGGAATAGTAGCTATTGCGCCAGATTCTGGAATGAACATGGCACAGGAAGCATAGCTAATGCTAGATATTACAACTACCAAGTTACAAGCAACACAAAGCAAATAAAGATTTATTTATATCATTTTCAAATTATGATATTTATGCTTTAAAATTACTAATAGTCCCAGTGGTGTACTAAAAGAGTTATTATATGCATGGTATTTAAGGTGTTAAAATAGTACAATACATTCGTGAATTGACGGGCAAGCTAAAACCCTATTCGGGCAAGTAAGTTTGGGCAAGCAACTGCCCGAAGGGCAACCTGATTTTTCAGAATTCTGCGAGGCCTGTTTTAAACAGTAACCAATGGTCAATACTAAAAACAAATTGAAGAACTACATGAAATTTTAAACCACTTTTCTAAGTACTATTATATTTTACAATCTTCATCAAACCTTTAACCTTTAAATTTATTTTTGAAAATTCATCACTGGAATGATTGGCTCGGTTATTAAGCTAGTCATTCCACTGGTAGATTTGCAGAAATAGTTTTCTCTTTGTCTGCAAATGGACATCTCTCAAGACCAGTGCAGAATCCGTTTTAGCCAGCTTGAGTCCTAAAGGGTTAACTTGTCAAACGAGAGTTTACACTGTATTGATGAAACATAACTGACAATACAACTCTAGCAACCGAACATGGCCACATGCATTTTCAACCCTCTAATACTGCAATAGTAATTTTTTGTCAATAAAATTAAAAAAATTTCATATAGAACATCAATTTGCAGACCAAGATAAGGCTAAAATACTAGAAGAGTGACATGACTGACTCACTTTTCAGGCCAGTTATTTCACCAGTAAGTTTACAAGTTGTCTTTTGGTCTGCAAATGGACATTTCTCAAGACCACTGTGAAAGCAATTTTTGTGAGGCCTTGACCTAACAGGTTAACTCTTTCACGGGTGAATTCCCCATATTTCATTATTAAGGCCACCATACAGGAAAACTAAATATTTTGAAATTAATCTGACTAGAAACCGTTGCTGCCATAGGCATCAACGACGTCCAGTTAAATTATTTTCTAAATATTCAACAAAATTAAGCTTTGTATTGTAAAGAATATAAATGTTTTCACGGATTTGTCAGTGAAATGGTTAATATTACCTTAGCATTTCTTCGGAGTGAGGTACATAGCTTCTTGAGCTCATCCACAGTTGGATCCAGACTTTGTTTGTAACGTGCCCGAGGCTGCCATCGCTCATACTGCTTTTGAAGGTTAGAGCCAATCGTCTCCAGCGCCTTCTGTGGACTCAGTGCAACGGGATCTGGCAATGAGGAAATCAAGCGCTCAATACAAAGTATTTGACAATCAGTATGTACGCTGAACAAGAAATTGATTTAAAATTGTGTTAAACATCTTACCTTTGACTGACTGTCTGTCTGACTGCTGCTGCGGACAATAATTTCAATGGGTAGACCAGGGTAGTAGCGACCAACAACCTTCTGTCAAATTGTTTTCAAAATATTCAGCATATCAAGAGTAATACTATGGAAAATATAGTCCACAGAAATTCAGCAGGCAGACAGCAAAACAATGGTGCAAAATTAGTGTGCTGCCTAATAACATGGGAAATTTAATATATATCTTGGACTACTGAAAAGGGGCTAATGGGACATATGACATTGTATCAATAAGTTGGAGTACATGATTTTTATTGGTTGTACCATGATCCAATAAAACACATGTGACATACTATAGTTACAAGGGACTTACAATGCAGCTGTCACAGAATGTATATATACAAGGACAAATTTGTTCAATACCCGTGTGACCGTGTTATTGATATATTTTTCAGTTGGAAAAAATGTTGCTGAAAGCTGATGCTGTTGCAGTTTTTTACTGTAAAATTGGCATATGTCTTCGCGACCACGCAGACACACATCAACCCAAGTTCGGAAAAGATCGATCCATTAGAGATATTGAAAAAAGCTTTAAAACTGTCTATTTTGAAAACAATGTTGCTGAATCAAAAAAGCATCCGCTTTTGTTTCTACGAGAATTCTTAATACTTACCAGATGTACTATTATGATAATGTCTATTATCTAGTCTAGCTCAAAATAAACAATTAAAACTCCGCACTCTCCTGGTCCTGCCCATACTGTGTCCGGGAATACCATAGCCGCAGGTACCGAGTCAATTCCCAATCACAGTCAGATTCGTCTTATATTTGCCTTGGCAAACTGCGAAAGCAGCTCAGCCTCACCTCAGCGGGGCGGCTGAGGCAGGGCCATAGTACATCTGGTAAGTATTAAGAATTCTCGTAGAAACAAAAGCGGATGCTTTTTTGATTCTACTTCGAATAATACTTACCAGATGTACTATTATGATAAACTCCGGATTTCGACAGCCAGGAAATGCCGGTGGGAGGAGGTGAGGCTCGAACCAGCACTCATCAACCATCCAACAGAGAAGGTTGTGAAGAGACTAAAACCCTGGCATACGCTTGGGTTCTGCTATCTGACTCATAGAGTGCTAAACTTCCATGGTCTAGACCGCGCTCCCCCCCCTCTTTTGTCCGCACAAAACCAGAGGGATGTCCATGGGGATGCAACACCCACCAGACCCGTGTCAGCCCCAAGTCTCAGCTAGAGCAGTCCAGTAGAGTGCAAAGAAGCTACTACAACTTCAAATCTTTGAAAAAACTATCAGTATATCGATTAGATTTTCAAATTGGAATGAGTCTCATGTCTGTATGAGAGGATAAATATACTCTTGTACCAGACTATTCACTTACTCAGTCTGGTATTTCGACTGGAAGTAAATATATTTATAGTCACTTAATTAATGTAAACACTCACCCTTTTTGAGTGGTCGATCTGTTATTGATCATCACAGGAGCAAGGCCCAATCCACGGTCGTACTTAGTCATGTGCATAGCGCTTGGTCAGTGTAGGCGGAAGGCTTTTGTGATGTGTGCGAAGTAGTGGTCGGACGTGGCTTAGTTTAGGTTCGACAGATTGGCGACGGCTACTGGATTAAGTGTGCTGGAGATGTCTCGAAGGTAGAAATCAGTGAATGACGACTCGGCATGCCATTGTGCTACAGACATCACCTGCTCTAAAGAGACACCCTTATAAAGGGCCGATGATGCTGCTAGTGCTCGGACCTCATGGGCATTCGCACGATCAATCTGCTTTCCTGTAGCGATCTTGTGCGACATCTGAATAGCGTCAACTATCCAACGAGAAATAGTATCTTTCGAAGCACGTAAATGGGGAGCTTTGAGACATAACCACAGAGATTTCGGGTCGTCTCTCCACTCAGAAGTACGTTTCTTATACATCTTTAGACATCTGACAGGACACCAAGCACAAGAATTTGGGTCATGTCTAGTTAAACTTGGCAAATTGATCGGCTGTCCTGGATATTTAAGTGACTGATTCTTTGCCAGGAAACAAAGACGTGGAAGTAATCTTAAACCTTCACCCGTGACGACAAAACGGTCTTGTTCGGCAGAAAGCGCATGAATCTCGCTTCTCCTTCTCGCCGACGCTGCTGCAACCAAGAAAACTGATTTAATAGTTAACAGTTTAATGTCAATAGATCTAATCGGTTCAAAGGGAGCATGCCCTAAAACCTGTAGAACAAGAGATAGATTCCATGATGGGATAGGAATTGGCTGTCTAGGTCGCAGATTGCTCATTCCTTTGATAACTTCATTCAAGGTGTCATTCTCCGCTCCCCCAATGGTGAGGCTAGGAATGACAGAAGCTAATGCAGACTTATATGCTGCTAGGGTAGAAGGTACAAGTTTGTCAACTTCGTATAAATGACAGATAAAATCTGCTACGTGTTGAACAGATGCAGAAAAGGGATCAATATCTCTTCTCTCACACCACTGTGCAAATTTGTTGATTCTATAATTATATGTTTTTGTGGTTGAAACTCTTCTGGCCGAAGCAACAAACTTCGCTGCTTGCTCAGAAAAGCCACCCTCAATTGCACGCTGCTTGACAACATCCATGCAGTCAATTTGAACATTTCTGGTCTGTCGTGAAGGTACAGACCCTTGTTCTGAGAGATTACATCTCTTGTGTCTGGAAGAGGGATTGGACTGCAGACCAGAAGGTCCAGCAGATCCGTAAACCATGATCGGCCTGGCCAATAAGGAGCGATCAGTAGTACTTGGCACATCCCCTCTCTTATCTTTGCCAGAACTTTCGGGATGAGAATTGTTGGAGGATACGCATACGCGTACATTCCCTTCCAACTTATCGCCAGTGCGTCTACTGCTAGAGCTAACGGGTCCGGGATCGGTGACACGTACGTGACCATCTTTGCGTTTTTCTTCATTGCAAATAGGTCGACATTTGGCTTGCCCCATTGTTTGAATAGAACCTCCGCTACCACTTGGTTGAGCTGCCATTCCGTCGGACGACAAACCGTCCTTCGACTGAGAGCATCCGCTAAGATGTTCAATCTTCCTGGAATGTGTGCTGCCCGAAGAATAATATTCCTCTCTTGGCACCACAGCAGAAGGTTCCAAACCATCATACACAACTCCGGTGATCTTGTCCCGCCCTGGCGGTTCAAATAAGACACCACTGTTGAGTTGTCTGTCCTTACTAGGACAATTTTGTCTTGAACTAGACTCTCGAACTTCTGCAGTGCTAATACCACCGCTAATAGCTCGAGCACATTGATATGTTTCTGCGCATTGGTCCGATCCCATTCCCCTGACACTGACTGATTGTCCAATACCGCTCCCCAACCTGTCAATGATGCATCCGTGAATATGGACATCTGAGGTTGAGGAGGTTGTAGAGGAACACCTCGCAGGAGATTCTGTTCTGACAACCACCACTGAAGGTGGAATATCAATGGTTCTTTTACTGGTATTCTCAGAGATAACGGATCTGTTCTCTGTGACCAGAACGACATCAAATACATCTGAATCGGCCTGCGCCTGAGCGCCGCATATGGCACCACCTTCTCCAGAGATACTAGTAAACCGAGTATTCTGAGAAATTGACGCGCCGTCAGATAGGCTCCTAGAGAAACTGACTCCAGTACTGCAATCAGGCTTCTGACTCTGCTCTCCGCCGGAAAAGCTACGCCGTCCCTGAGATTGAAAAAAATTCCCAGATAAACAGACTCCTGGGATGGAGTCAGTTCTGATTTCTCTAGATTCACAATCCATCCTAGCTTCTTCAATAAGTCTAGGACTACCTTCAGATTGCTGCGCAGAGTGACTGGATTCCCCGCCTTTAGCAGCCAGTCGTCTATGTAAGTGTGAACAGCTATGTTTCTCCTGCGAAGTAAAGAAGTCATGGCGAGAACCACCTTGGTGAAGACCCTCGGAGCCGTGGTCAGGCCGAATGGAAGAGCATTGAATTCCCAAACACTGTCTTGGAATGCAAACCGCAGGTACTTCTGAAAGGGAATTGACATTGGAATATGAAAATAAGCATCCTTCAGATCTATTGATACCGCCCACATGCCTTTCCTGAGCCCTGTCATCACCGCTGCTACCGTCTCCATCTGAAACCTGGGAGAAAGAATAAATTTGTTCAACGGTTTGAGATTGAGAATTGGTCTCCACCCTCCGGTACGCTTCGGAACTAGGAACATAATCGAATAGAAGCCCAGTGATGACTGATCGGCGACCAGGTGAATCGCCTTCTTCTGACGAAGCGATTCTATCTCTGACTGAATGGCAACTAGACGGTCTAATTCCCTTGGAATAGGAGTCCATATTGGAGTCGAGGTTAACGGAACTAACGATTGATGGATGAGCCAGTCCGGATCGTAGCCGTTTCTTATCCACTGACAGACTAAATAGTCGCGCACGACCTGTTCCCATTGGCTTAGGAATAGCTGAAGTCTGCCTCCGACGGAAGGAATCTGCACACAGTTGTCGGTCGAGATTAGCCGACAAGACGCTAAATCGCTTGGGTGAAGATTCTCGACTCCATTTGTTTCCAAAACCGCCGGTATTGATTCCGCCGGAAACCCGTCAGGAACGAGCCCCACGGCCGCCCCGCGGCTTCTTGTGGTATGACGGTCCGGAACCGCCGCCACGACTATCCTTACGGTAGCCGCCACGGCCCGAACCGCCACCCTTCCTGTCGTCCTCATACGGCCTCTTACTAGAGGGCTTGTATGTGGACGAACGGCCAGGCCCTTGTGCTCCGGATGACCCATGGGCATCACGGGCAGAAGGACGGAAGGGCGATCTAGGACGCTGCCTCTGCTGCTCCTGTCGGTGTTGACGGTAGGACTGTTGCGGCTGAGTCCTCTTGGTCGACTTCCACGACTTGCCGACCACCTCTTGCTCCGCCACCATCGATGCAACTTTAGAAAGCGCTTGTCGTGCCGAGCCGCCGAACAAGCCTGGACCTATGAAAGGTGCGGAAGATAACGCTGCCCTCATTTCCGGTCCTGGTTCCACACAATCGAGAACCATTCTCCGTCGCTCTGCTAAAGTTCTTGTGATCACCCTGGCCAGGCAATCCTGAGACAGGCGCATGGTGTCCCGAACAACTCCGGGAGCAGCCTCTGGCACCTGTCCGCCTTCCGCCGTGCAGTCCAGCATACCCTGCAAGACGGTACACCCGTGCGACAGCGCAGCCATGGCTGCCCTAGCCGCATCCTCAATGAGCGTGAGCTCATTAAACGGGTCTTTGTTGGTCTGGGAAACCAACGGACGTGACCGCCCCTTGGCCTTCCCAGCCAACGGCCTATTCAGCGCCTCACGTTCCGCAACGGAAAGCCGTGGAACTCTGGCATACTGATGATAGGCCTGCTCCGGAAAACGGACCCTACTCCTAATCCCCTTCGGGGCCTTGGGCAACGCATAGTCTGGCTGAACCAGACGATATGCCGCAACTTCCAACATGTCAGAAGTCTGCGTGTCCAAGGGGAGTGTAGGCATGGCCGAAGAGCCACTGGACAAAGCGCTAGCCGCACGCTCTGACATCCGCTCCATCGCCGGATCGCGCTGAGATCCTAGATCCGATGCCAACCCGAGACGATTGGTCATCCATCCAAGGACCTGCACCCATTCAGCCTCGGCGCAGAAAGCGGAATCGTCCATTAAAGAACTCCCGTTTTCATCATCCCTCTCTCCCTTAGATGAGAGGGCCACCGACGATCCCTGCTGAACGCTACGATAAACGTCTCTGCCAGGACAGAGCGCATCCATAGCGCGACTACCAGCGGCACCAGTATCCAACGAACCGCCGGATACGGATTCTCCGCAGTCCATCGGCTCCAACACGGGATCCGGGACTACGACCGCCTCAATCACGGCTGGCACTGTCACTCCGATAGGAGCCGCGCCTAACGCCGTCGGAATAGCCTTTGGAACCGCAAACCACGGCTCCGCCGGCATATCCGGTTGCACAAATGACGGATGAAAAATGCCCGACGGAACGTCGACATCACCATCCGCCTGGCAAACCCGTACAAATCCCGAGGGAGACCCCTGGGACGTACTAGGCATTGCCGACATTGACAGATCCGGCATGCCGGAATCTTCCATCAACAGGAACTCTTCCTCCTCTACCGACGGCTCTTGAGCCGAGGACAGAGAAGGGTCAGGTGCATGACCCTCAGCAGAACGAGCCGGACCACCTAATGGTTGCCCTGCACCAGCTTGCTTCACCGGGCCCGTGGACTGTAATGAATCAAACATGGCCTTGAACTGGGCCGCCCATACGCCCAGCGCTGAATCCATCCTCTCATTCAGCCGACCTTCCAGTCCAACCAACGACGCTTGCTGCCGCTTCACTGCCTTATCCTTCTCTATACGCTCCAGCCTCGCCCGTCGATCCCTGTCAAACTCAGCCACCATTGCCGACGACCACTTGGCGCACACATCACACGGGCTTCCGACCTTACACCTCGCACACGCCACACAGTGATGACCCAGATACTTCCGTTTCATGAACCTGTTGCACTTCTGGCACAACGTATCTGGGTTCTTCGGTTTCTGCGAACACAGAGAAGAATTAAAACGCTGCACATGACAAGTGATGACGAGCAATACGCACAATAGACTTGATAGTTAAGATTTCTTAAACACATTAACCTCTCTTAAATTAATGATAACAAGTCTTAGGCAGGAAATATTTGAAAACTTTTTTGAGTGAAATTTTTTTTTAAAAACACAACTTAGCCTTTAACTAACGTTAAATAACCAAGAATAAATCGCCGATCACTACAAACACCCTCGACAACTAAGCGAGAGCTAATATCGGCGACAACAGAGTGCCTGGACACACCAAGGCAAGAACGACATAATTCATGGGCGCCGCCATCTTGGCCAAGGACGCATCCATCTTAGAGGAACCGAGTCGCAAGAGAAATTTAACCGAGTACCCGAATTAAAACTAAAAGTCAACGGGTACAGAAGCGACTCCAACAATGGCTAACATTATAAAAAATGTGCCAATTTAAGGAAATTTCAAACAGTCATTATGGCACGAATGTATAAATTCTAGATTGATACAACCTGCCCCTGTGATGACTTTCCGAGTTCCTCCATAATTCCAGCGATGTAACCGTCCAACACAACTGAATAACTGCTTAAATTGCAAAATTTGAGCACTCTAAAAAACACGACTTTGAAAAAGCGCAAAATAGACGAATCTGACTGTGATTGGGAATTGACTCGGTACCTGCGGCTATGGTATTCCCGGACACAGTATGGGCAGGACCAGGAGAGTGCGGAGTTTTAATTGTTTATTTTGAGCTAGACTAGATAATAGACATTATCATAATAGTACATCTGGTAAGTATTATTCGAAGTAGAAAGTTGTTGCACTTGAGCCGTTGATCACAAAAATGGTATACTTGTTCGGGACCACATGGGCAAGCGTCCACCGATGTTTGGAGAAGATTGCGCCAGTAGAACCAGTTGTTGAAGAATGCACAAAATGTCTATTTTGTAAACTGCTGCTAAAAGCTGTTGCTGTTGCAATTTAGACCCCCAAATTGGCATACCTGCTAGGGATCCCACGTGCATACTTCCCTCCAAATTTGGAGAAAATCCTTCCAGTAGAACCAGAGTTATTAACCAGAAATGCGGTTACAATAAAACCATGAAGCTCGACTTTACAATGATCTATGAAGCTGGATTTCAAACATATGTGTCCAGTTATGCTTGTTGTCGGTTTCCCAAAACAGATTTTCTGTTCGACATTCAACATATTATGTGTGAGTTTGTAGCCTTCCCCTCGAGTCTGGCAATACTTTAGAGAAAACAAGTTGAGCTCCCGGAGTCTATCTTCATAGCAGGTAATCTGCTACTAGCTTGTCTTTACAAGTACATTCTCTATTGCCTTTTAATGTCTTACCAGATGTGGTGACCAGCTCAAGTTCTAATACTCCAGGATGGGTGTAACTAAGGTTTTGTCCAGCAACAGGAAAGTAGTTACATGTATGTCCATGTGACTAAATGTTCTTTTTATGATGTCCAGTACGCTATTGGATTAGTTTCCGATGGTGTTGATATGCCTATTGAAGGTTAATTTCTCATCAATATGTATGATTACTGTATTCTGCGGCTGTAGTAGCAGAAACATCCTACAGATGCAATCAGTTCACTTTTGCCCGCTGTGTCTCGGTCCTCAGCCAAAATCCTTAGCTTCCTCAGTTCCATTCTTGACTTAAGTGTACCGAGTCCTGCTTTCGTGAGGTCACCTCATGGCACACTTAGCAGAACAATCTTTTAATTAAGATGCATCTGCACACAAGATTCCAGATTTAAAAATACAGGATACAAAATTGTTGAGTTGCTAATGTAGAATACATGTGTTAAATATGTTGCTTTCAAACTTAACCCTTTCACCGATAAATTACTTGCATCTCAATTTCATGGCAAGCAAACAGAAAACCTGTTGAATATTTTGAAATTAATATAATTGGAGGCAGCAATGGTTAGGCAGCAATGGCTTCCAGTCAATTTAATTTCAAAATATTCAACAGAATATGTTATACATTGTAAAAAATGTACTTTTTAAGGATTGAAAGGGTGAATGAAACTGGTTCAACCCGCAATAGAGTTGTCAGATATACATGTATAAAATGATTTTCTGTTCACAAGCTTATGAATGGAAAAATTTAGGTCACCACCTGGGCTAGTGAGTTTGAAATTTTGGTAGCCCAGCCTAAAATCTAATAGCCATGGGCTACCGGGACTGTTGAGCTAATGACTGGCTCAGTTATATGGTCACTCATAACACTGGGGAAATTTCCCAAACCATCTTTTCTTTTTCTGCAAACTGACATTTCTCTGTTTACGGATCTGACTCGTGTGTTAAACGGATAATTTCAAGGCATGGATTAGAAATCCATATATCATGATATCAGACATACACATAGGTACATTTAAGTTACTTACCAATCCAACATTCCAATTTAGCACATGGTGAAGTTTTCAAAACATCTGGTGGATCCACACCAACATTCAGGCACAGCACCAGTGCTACACTGACAGTTTTCATCTGAAATGCAGTAAAAATCATCTTTTCAATATTCAGTGTCGCTATCCACACCAAATTCCAAGAAAGCGGGTTTCAGAGTATATGAAACCTGTGCTGAGTATTTATGATTACTGTGTTCTGTGGCTGTAGTAGTAGAAACATCCTACAGAGCTCTGCAATCATTCATTCTTCGCTTTTGACAACTGTGTCTTGTCCTCAGCTAAAATCTTTAGATTCCGCAGGTCTATTCTTGATCTAAGTGTACCAAGTCCTGCTTTCCCGAGGTCACCTCGTAGCACGTTTAGTAGATTAATGCAATGATGTCCTCTGCTGGGCACCCTGACCGTATATTTGATGGCTCACAGTAGGGCAAATTCCATGGCTCTCTGGGCTGGTGTGTCTTCTCGCATTCTTGTGTAATAACAATGTACTGGGCATGTCCGCCTATAGTAGGCGTGTTGGTCCAGGTAAAGGGTGTTCCCTAACCTGCTAGATTGATGCCTATAGGTTCCATCGTGTGGAGCTGGTGTATCCAATGGCATTCCTTTTGTCTCCTCCATGGTGTGGAGTTTTCATCATCGGGGTCTGATGAGAGAACCTGTATGATTCTGAACTGCACGTCTGTTCGTGAGTGTCCAGGTTTGTTGAAATGCCTGGCGACTGGGGTGTCGTATCTCTCACTTTTGTGGAGGTTTGATATAGATCTCAGGTGTTCCTGAATTCGGATCTTAAAGGTGCGCAGGGATTCTCCCACGTATTGTTTGTTGCATTTGCTACAAGTTAGGAGGTAGACGATGTTTCTAGTTTGGCAGTTACGTATGATTTTGGTCTTGTAGGTTAGGCCCGTGTGGGAGCTTGTGAAGAATCTGTTTTTCTCCATCCTGTGGCAGATGATACAGTTTTTTGTTTTGTATGCGATAGATGGGTTTCTGTGCATTACAGGGGCGTGCTCTGTTGGGAGTTTGGCCCTGACAATCATGTCTTTGATTGTTTTGTTCTTCCTGTATCCAAACAGCGGTGGTTCTGGAAATGCTAACCTGCATTTGTTGCTGGCTTCCAGAATTGGCCAGTACTTTTTTATGGTTTTCTTCAGAAAAACGCCTGTCCTGGTGAACTCACATACAAAGATTAGTCTTTGTATTTGAGTTTTGGCGGTTGTTTCTGGTGGTGGGTGGAGGATTTGTTGTCTGTCTTGTGATCTGGCTTTGGTCCAGGATTTGTTCAGGATGCCTGTGGGGTAGCCTCGTGCTTCAAAGTGTCCTTGTAGGAGGATACTGTTTTTGTCATAGTCCTCTATGAGCGTGCAGATACGTCTCAACCTGAGGAATTGTCCGTATGGGGACGAGTCCTTACAATTTGAGGGATAGGCTGAGTCATAATGCAGGTAGCCGTGGGTGTCTGTCGGTTTTGTATAGAGATCAAAGATGATAGAATGATCCTGTGTCTGTTTGACCAGTGTGTCTAAAAAAGAAACCTGTGTTTCTCGCATTCTTAGCACATGGCCAAACATAGACCATCTATGCTGGCCAACTTTTACAGAGAACGGCGATGTATTACACATCTTGTATAGTGCATCTTTGGAAATTATGCTCATCGGTGTCTAGTGATGGTGCGTAGGTGTTTGCGCTGGCAGACATCAGGCCTTTGGACTTGCTCAGCTGTTACAGTTAGACAGCAGCAAAGATAAGCAGGTTGCATTATATAAACACTTTTTGTCAAGGGCATCTTTGATCTATGAATCCATAGCTCCAGAAGGACTGGAAAGCTATGTTCCCCATGACGCATTATACAGCTATATCAGCTGTACTGCAGAGCAGTGAACACAGGATTCTATTTTTCCTCCATGATTCACCACCCCCAATTCGATTGTCATTTTCTTTAGTGTCATGCTTTGTCGATAGGTATGTGGGTGAACTCTGTTTTGGAGTCATTCAAAAAGAGATTCTCAAGTTGTAGCTTCATGTTGCTTGCAGCTATTGGGAGTAGTTCGTCAAAGGGTTTCTTCTCCTCCTCTATGAAGTCCACATCATCAGCATATTACATCGCAAGCGGCATGCCCAGTATGGATATTGGGAGGGGGGAGGGGTTGGTCTAGTGGAACCTTTCCGCATAGATTTCAATGCAGCAAGGTAACAGGTGAAAGGCACAGGGAATAGACCATCTCCCTATGGGGAGCCGATTGATGTCTCAAACTCTGCAGACTTCACTGACTTGACTTGTTTTGTCAGCAAGTAGTAGTCTCACTAGTCATAGCTCATCTCCATTGCAACTGGTCTGGCATAGTGCAACTAGGAACTTTGAATGTTTAATTGTGTCGAAAGCTTGTGACATGTCAATTCCAACTTTGTGCAAATCCCAGTGTTTGGACATGACTACTGACACAAGCATGCGTTGAGCCCATACAATGTCTGCGCAGCTGTGTCCACGTTTAAAGCCATGTCGACATGATCCTGGGGACGGCTTAGTTTTATATCCCAGAAGGGATTTTTTTATCTAAGATTCAGTCTAACCGTTTCCCAGCCAGGCCGATTATTTTTAAATCTTTATCGTCTTTTTCGCCGTCTGATAAGTTCTGGTGTCCTATCAGGGCCTTAAAGGTCTATAAACGTCGAACCGATTTTAAAAGATCCGATCCTTCCCATTTATGGGTTCCGTTACATGGCTGGGGTACTGTAACTTGTAACTGACTGTAACTTAGTTACATTTTTCATGTAACTGAAATAACTTGTAATTGAAGATTCTTTTGTTACAGTAACTGAAATGTAACCAGTTACACTGCAAAAGTAACTGAAATTTCAGTTACTTTTCAGTTACATTTCAAACGTTTTTACCAAATTTATTACAATTTTCTTAATTTGCGGCATAGTTACTCTTATACACGTGACACTGTTGAATATATTGAAGCTAGTTTTACTGGAAGATGTCGATGCCATGGACAACAACTTTATTTCCAAGCGTGAGTGATATTTATTTTAGAAATTTGCCACTGGAATGACTGGCTTGATTATTGGGGCAATTCAAGTGGTAAATTTTCAAATATAAATCTTGTAGCCTACAAAATAGACATTTCTTGGCCAATCTTGACCATTAAATGGTTATTTTGGCAATGATAATCTGAATGTTATTGCTACATCAGACAACAACTACCTTTAATCAAAATCTTATAACAGCTTTTACATTAATCTACAATGTTGTTTAGAAACAGGTTGTTTACTTATCATAGAATTAACCGTTACCTTTTAGAAATGAAATTTGTTGAAGAAAACTAGTTTTCTCATAGAAAACGTCCATTTGCAGACCATGAGATTATTTTAGAAAGTTTGCCATGGAAATGACTGGCTTGGTTATTGAGCCAGTTATTCCAGTGGTAAATTTTCTTATATTTGTCTCAAAATAGACACTTCTCAAAACCACTGCAAAAGCTGTTTTGTCCAGCTTTAGTGTTAAATGATAAAAAGGATTAAAAACACCAAATGTTGAATTGTAAAGAAAATTAAAATCTGCCTCAGTATGTGTTAACAAGCAGCATGTCCTGTTCTTTTCTTTATATTCCATTGATTAGGCCAGCTTAGGACATCATTGCTCAGCAATTATACTCAAGCTAAATTCAACTCAGATAGGTGTGGTGATAAAGATCAAAGGACAATGCCATTGATAAAAGTCAAGCATCAACCATTTTGGTATAGCAGACCAAATTTTTAAAGGCTCTGAAATTAAACTAGTGTACTGGAAAGCTGTTGAACATTTTGAAACTAATCTAACCTGAAAAACCCTGTTGCTGCCTTATGAAGCAACAGCTTTTGAAAATAAAATTACAAATGTAGTAAGTATAAAGTACTCCGCAGATTATCTCATCGGAATGAATTTGCCATTGCAACTAATGAAAGTAACAAATTATTTTCAAAATATTTAAATTGCTATTTGAAATTAAGCAATCATCATAGCTGCTGGACATTTTGAAGCTAATTTCACTGGAGACTGTTATATTGCCCCATGGTAGATGGCAGATTATCTTATCAATGCTCTAAGGAAATCTGTTGAACACCTTGAAACTCATTTCACTGAAAAATGTAGCATTTGCTTTCAGTTAAATTATTTTCAAATCATTCAACCAATTATTTCTTACAATAAGGTTAATGTTTGTTATATGGCATGCCTGGGTTGAAATGGTTAGAGGAAGAAATATATATGTACATCTATGAAGCCTGTGGAGTTAAACTACAATTATTGTCTTATTATTTTGGAAACAAGTTGATTGAAATTTGTTAATTGCATATGGCAGCAACAAAATTCAGTCGAATTTATTGAAGAATTGTCAACAGGTTTTATATTCTATATCTGATTCAGTTCTGTCAGTGTATTATATCAGTGGTTATAGTGGTATTTTGTTTCTAATATATATCTCAATTTGGTTGACTAAATTACAGTTTTTATGATGACATTGATGTTCACATAGTCCTTCATAATAATTATCAATCAAAGTAACAAATGTAACTGAAATGTAACTTTAGTTACATTATGCAAAGTAACTGAAATGTAACAAGAAGATCAGTACTGATCACATGTCCCCCGATGGGTGTTGTTAGTAAAACTAATTTTTGAGATTCCTGCCTTTACAAAATTGTGTGTGTGTATATGCATGTGAATCTATGGTGGCTACAACACCACATACATAATGAGATGAGGCAGTCCAATCACAATCCATTATAGAACACAATGCTAACATCTACTAAACTAATAGCACATGCATATAAAGCAGACAAGTAGTTTGTGTCAGCATTTATGAAATAGCAAAATTATGCAATATATGAAGCAGTAATACATGCATGCAAAGCAGACCTGTTTATGGTAAAGCTATGCATTATTATATAAGCTAGCTATTAAAGAAACACAGAAAATATGCAATAAGTGCAGGCATAAATCAATTATAGTCAAGCCACATTTAGAATATTTTCCTTGAATTCTATGTCATTCAAGGGGGATAAGTCCATCTAATCTAGACGCACATCGCTGAAACGCAATCCCCCACCGAGGCCTCGTCATAAGGAATCACTATACCAAATTTGAAATAAATCCATGCAGACTAGCTAAAGGTATTGAACGGAAACCAAATATTCCTTGAATTCTATATCATTCAAGGGGGATAACTCCATCACATCTGGACGCCCGTCGCTGAAACGCAATCCCCACCGAGGCAGCATTATAAGGAATCACTATACCAAATTTGAAATAAATCCATGGAGGCTAGCTAAAGGTATTGAACGGAAACCAAATTTTCCTTGAATTCTATGTCATTCAAAAGGGATAACGCCATCATATCTGGACGCGCGTCGCTGAAACGCACTCCCCACAGAGGCCTCATCATAAGGAATCACTATACCAAATTTGAAATTAATCCATGCAGACTATGTAAAGTTATTGATTGGAAACCAAATTTTCCTTGAATTCTATGTCATTCAAGGGGGATAACTCCATCACATCTGGATGCGCGTCGCTGAAACGCAATTCCCATCGAGGCCTCGTTATAAGGAATCACTATACCAAATTTGAAATAAATCCATGCAGGCTAGCTAAAGGTATTAAACGGAAACCAAATTTTCCTTGAATTCTATTTGATTCAAGGGGGATAACTCCATCACATCTGGACGCGCATCGCCGAAACGCAATCACCACTGAGGCCTCGTCATAAGGAATCACTATACCAAATTTGAAATAAATCCATGCAGGCTAGCTAAAGGTATTGAACTGAAACCAAATTTTCCTTGAATTCTATGTCACTCAAGGGGGATAACTCCATCACATCTGGACGTGCGTCAATGAAACGCAATCCCCACTGAGGCCTCGTCATAAGGAATCACTATACCCAATTTGAAATAAATCCATGCAGGCTAACTAAAGTTATCGAGTGGAAACCTAAAGTGTGACGGACAAACGGACACACACGGCCGCCGCCTATTACTAGTGTCCCCGTCGACAGCCATCAGGGGACAACTAGTAACATTGCTCAACCAATGTAACTGTAACTTACATAGTGCAATGTAACTAACTGTAACTAGTTACATTTAAATGTAACTGACCCCAGGCCTGGCCGCCTGGTTCCATACGCAGAGGAGGTAGCCAGACCAGTCTCTAAGGCCACTGCTGCCAGATGGATCTGTGATACCATTAAAATCTGTTATGAGATTGCCTCTCCTGGCGAAATTAATTTAGCCTATGTCAAGGCTCACGTTGTCCGTGGAATGGCTACCTCTTTTGCTCTTTTCGCTGGCTCATCCTTGGACGACGTCATGCAAGTCGCAGGTTGGAGATCTGAATCGACCTTTACTTCTTTTTACTTAAAGGATCAGAGTCCAGCAGCCTCCTTTTTTAGAAATATAACTATTTTAACAAAACAAGTTGAAGACCTTTACCGAGCACATCCCGCCATTTTCGCTAGACTGTATGTCTGTCAGAAATGGTGAGAATTTCTTATATTTTGTTTATTTCTTTGAGTTTGCATTTTTCCTTGTTTGATAATCACTGTGTGATTGATATGGATGCACTATTATGTTATTTTATTTAACATCTGGCTATGATTTGTTTAATTTTTATCCTTGTTTAATGATTCTCAAATCTCCACCCACCATGGGTTTTATGTGGGGCACCGACCAATTCTACGGGTTTAGCAAGTAGTGATTAATGGTATAGATGTTTGTGGTACAATAACAACCCTGAACAGATCCCCCTTATTGGATGGGCTGTAGTTTTGTTAACCACTATAAACATGTTTAACATACTTACCGTTCAATCACTATGACCCAGCCTCAGCCAACCCACGCGGGAATGATTTGAGATTTGTTTATTGTGTATTGCATATATTTGGAAAAGTGAATCTATTTCCTATTTGGGCTCCTTTGCGCATGCGCAGTGACAGGTGTCACAAAGGATTGAGTAAAGACTAGTGCCAGTCTCTAATAGGCCATATGCTGGGAGTGTACTCTACCAGTAGCCTGGCTGAGGGTGTGATGAAGTGGAATAGGCATATGGCTTATTCTGGTGGCTAAGTGCAGAGTAGTTGATTTAGCAAATAGTGATTGAACGGTATAGATGTTTGTGGCGCAATAACAACAAGTGTTTTTATTTCTAAGAAAATGTGTCAGTGCGTTGCTGAATATTGCTAAATTAATCTGACCGGAAATCGATGCTTCACTAGACAGCAATAACTCTCAGTAAAATCACCTCCAAACATTCAACATTTAAACACATGGATTGGCACAGGTAGACATGTAGTTTGCGGTTTATTGAACATAATGACATATTATGCTGTGACATTTGTTAGTGGTGGACCCGTGCTTATAACATCATTGGACTGGTACCCTCTGAAAAAACATGCAACAATTCCAGTTAGTATCACTCACAACAGGCTTATACACTGTTGATAAATATTGTGAATTGGATTACCCAAGAATAGATGCGCTTCAAGCGTGCTGAAAAATTAGTTTCAGGTCTAATATAGGCTGACAAGTGACAATGTATTTAGGACATTTCGACCATATACAAATTTGTCCTATTTATTTAAACAATAAATGATGTCTGTGATCGCTCATAGGCAACACCTATTTTCATATTAGAAATGTCTGGTAAAACAGTGTTTGTGATATTGGGGATATTATCTGGCATCAAATTTAGATTGTTTTCTATAAATAGTTGTATGCTTGCAAAATACGTGTTCCAAAAGGACTTAAATGAAACTGGAAAGACAATGATGAATCTAGATCACGTCGGTTGTTGTTGATTAGATAAGACATTACATTTTTTCTGCTGCATTCATTAATCTCATTTTACATCCGTGGGCGGTTGGGTGTGTGAGCCCTGGTGACTCGGTGGGAGTGGTTAGGGTGGGTAGTAGGGAGGGTGCATGGGTGGGTGCGTGATTCAGTGACTGACTGACTTGGTGAATAAGAGTCTGTGGGTCGGTCTACGCCGAATGGCACAGCTCTGTCTTCTGTTGAAGAATTCCACTGAAGGTGCAGAAACAATTTCTTCTGGCAACCTATTCCAATCGTCTATTACTCTAGATGGGAAGGATTGTATGGCCAGTTCTGTGTTACGTCTGTTTGTAATCAGACATGCACTCGACTAGTTGAGTTACACAGGAGCATTTCGTCTGAAAACCATGCTGGTCGCAGGATATCAATTTGTTATCATCTATATGGCTCTACAGTTCATTCAGGAATAAATGCACCACTAATTTACAGACTTGGCTAGACAGGGCCACTGGATGGTAGTTATTGGAAGAGACATATCTTTCTTAAAGAGAGGTGTGATATTTGCATCTCTCCAATTTTGGGGAATTGTTCCAGTTTGTAGCGACAGATTAAAAATGAAAGTAAGAGGAATGGCCATCTCCTGGACTTCTCTGACCACATTAACTTGAATATTGTCCGGTCCTGCTGCTTTGTTTCTTTTTAGTTTACTTAGTTTGTGTCTGATTATCTGATATTATCCGTTGAAATTTCAAAGTTGAACAAATTACTACTGACGTGACTTTTTATTGAGGGGAGGGCATTCGGTCCATCTGATTCAAGGCTGAGTACTGAGATGAAGAAATCATTTAGAACTAGAAGATTGGCTTTCGCCTGAGTTTGTGTCAAATATTGTAACTTAAGTTCAATTAACTGTACCGTATGTTGATACAGGATGAAAGGTTAAATCCTATGAGTCCGGATCTTCTTCCTCTTCATCGTTCGTTACATTAACTGACACATTGTGTCTTGCAGCAGGGATCTTTAGAACCGCATCAAACCGATATTTCATCGCCTGTCCTGCCCAGTGTTTGCCAAGTCTTGCTTCAAAGGCCTTTACAGTAGGCGCACTCACAACTTCTGGCAGACTATTCCATGGATCGGCTATTCTGATACAAAAGCTGTGTTGCCGTAGCTGACTGTTTGCCCTCATCTTGTAAATTTTCAGATGGTGTCCTCGGGTTGCGGAATAGTTGGGCAAACCTCATGGTCATATATGCCTCTCATCATCTTGAACTCCTCAATCATATCTCCTCGCAGTCTTCGGTAGGTCAGCATGGGTAGCTTCAACTTCTGCAGCCAGTCTTCGTAGCCCAGGTCTAGGAGCTCAGGAATAAGTTTTGTAGCCCTTCTCTGGAGTCTAGCACTTTTAGCAGTTGCAGTGTGGTAGATTTTCCTGTTATAAATCCGAACTGCTTGTCACTGAAGAGTGAGTTCCTCTTCGTATGGTCTATAACATAGTCTCTGATAATTGTCTCAAGAACTTTGCATAATATACAGGTGAGGCTGATCTTTAATTGCTTGCTGCCTTTCTGCTTCCTTTTTTTAATATAGCTGTGATATTGGACGCTTTTCAGTCTGTTGGTACTCTGCCACTGCCAAGGGAGGTCTTACAAATTTAAAAGATTAAGAGGCTTTGTTTTAAACATAATTTTATTGTCAATTAATAACGAACGCAGTGAGTGTATATAGATAACATGTACGTACATGTAATGAGGACAAATCAACAGAAAATGAGACAGGGAACCAGGCTAAAATATATATACCATGCGACTGAGAAAGCTTCGTTTCCGGTCATGAGCTTTTTTTGGGTTCCGGTTTCGGCTTATGATATAGCTTTTGTGGTTTCTTCATGGGCCCCCATTGCATTATGGGATATGGTTCTTCATTATGCGTATGTTCCTCTCGTTGTTTTAGAGCGACCTACTGCGCATTGTCAATGTCCAAAATTTGTGTGATATTGTTATCACGAGCGTACATTTACTTTAGAATGTAAAGCGATTAAATGGTATGAAGCAGACCTGATAAAAACTGTATTTATTCCTATTTATGCGCCTGTCAATGCAATTTGAGGTTTGGTTGACTGTCTCGTATTATGTTTAACACTCATGGCCGTGGAAAGTTGTTGCTGTCATTCGCACCCGGATGGACTGTACATTCATGTATTTACTCGCAGACATGCATTAACTCCCGTTTTTTGTAGCTTATGACTAGATAAACACGATTTACAAATTCTAGCGGAGGATATTTCATTATGACATCCTAGTTACTATGAACTTGTTTGTATTTCCCCCAAATAGCGAGGAGCACCACGATATGTCAGTACAAATTTTATAATGTCATTGGACTGGTGCAACTATTTTAATGGTGTAGGCCACGGTAAAAGACGCAACAATGCTGGCTGATATCACTGACAATGGGCAGACGCATTGTTGTGAATATCGTGGACTGGATTTACCAGAATGCCCTCCACACATGACGAAAAATTAGCTTCAAAATACTATAGAGGGGCATATGTATTTAGGACATTTCGACCCTATACAAATTCATCCTGTTTATTTAAGCAATAAAAGGTGTCTACGTTCGCTTATAGGCAACGCGTATTTTCATATTAACTTAGATTCAACTCTTTCCCTATGCACAATAACGCTTATTAAGAGGCATGCTACCAAGCATTGGCGGAGTTCTCCAACTTTTGAACATTATAAATTGCACTGACTCTCCTCACCCCATCAGTCTGTACAAATATCTGTCACGGGGGAGGGTGTGTTCCGGGATGGTTCGTACCAGGGACGATTTGTCCCATTTTTCATATGGGTCAATTCGTTCCCTTTTCACGGGACAGTTCGTCCTTCCCAAGGATGTTTCGTACCAGGGTTGTTTCGCCCCGGGATGATTCGTCCTATTTATAGTCTCGTAATCATTTCATAACTTATTTGTTGATTGATCGTATATAAAATCGATTTCCATTCATTGTTCTTGTACAGACTGTAAAGACGCAATGAATAAATATATATAGGCCAAGAAAATATAGGCAAATATTTCAAAGATCGCCGTGAAAATGAGAGGCCAACACATGGGTAATAGAGGCCTATGTTCGCAGCCTTGTACACATATTAAAGGCGATAATATGCATATTTGCAGCCTAAAGTCCTTACACACATCAATTTATATACTTTGACCCTCAGGATAAATGTACAGAGGAAAGCTGTTGTGCATTATGAAACCAATCTGGCAAAACGGCTATTGCCACCTATGGCATCAACAGTCGCCAGCCGAACTAGCCCCAAAATACCCAACAGAATATATAATATTAAAGCGTCACCATAACAGTTTGAAAAGAAATTAACATAATAATGTTACATAATTAGGCAACAACGGTTTCCAGTTAAATTAATTTCAAAATATTCAACACAATAACTTTTATATTCGTAAAGAATGTACTTTTTCAAGGATTTTTCAGTGAATGTATTCGTGGAATATATAGGCAAACATACAGGGAAACTGTGGAATATTTTGAACTTATGTAAGTTCTTTACGAACATAAAAGTTATTGTGGTGAATATTTTGAAATTAATTCGACTGGGAGCCGTTGCTGCCTTAGGCAACAACGGTTTCCAGTTAAATTAATTTCAAAATATTCAACACAATAACTTTTATATTCGCAAAGAATGTACTTTTTCAAGGATTTTTCGGTGAAAGGATTCGTGGAATATATAGGCAAACGTACAAGAAAATTGTACAGGCAAAGTTCGTTTAATAATATAAAAGTTATTCTGTTGAATATTTTGAAATTAATTTGACTGAGAGCCGTTGTTTCCTAAAGCAGAAACTGCTCCCAGTCGAATTAATTTCAAACTATTCAACAGAATAACTTTATATTTGTAATTTTTTTACTTTTTCTGGGATTTTTCGGTGAAAGGGTTTGTGATTATGCGATAATGTGTAATAGATAGATTGCATTTTAATTTTAGTATGCAGACACAACAGCCATCTCTGAACACAACAATATGTTGTGGATGTCAGTAGATTTGATGAGTCTGGCGACGATAGCGATCTATAAAATGGAAGAATCGATCTCACGAAAAGATCTTATAATGTCACTGCAGAAGTAGTAACTGACTCAGTGCCAGATGAATCCAGGTCAGACTCCATTTTGCACGAACACGAGGAGATATTTGAAATAGTTGAGTCAGGAACCAAGCGGGGAAGTCGGAAGCTGATTAGCTTGTGTGTATTTTCCTACACAGTGAATGTGTGTTATCCTAGGGTTGATTGTCAAAAAATGGCATACAGGAATGTATGAATAGATGGACCGACAGAGGGTGACAGACAGACAGATGCACGGACTGATAATTCATGAATCCATTTCCTCAGGCATGTGGCATCATAATCAGCTATGTGACGTGTAGGCTGAAATGCTTAATAGTCCGTCCAGTTGTACGAATTGTATGTCTTTACTATCTAATAAACATGCTGTTATAATGCTGAATATTTTAAAACTAATCTAACTGGGTGCTGTTGCTGCTATAGGTTGCTTTTTCCAGCGCTCATTATCTAAACTGGTCTATTGGACGTGTAACGTTAGAAATAAAAATGTCAGATGTCCTGCATCCGTGAGCCAGTGGGGTGAGGCATTTGTTTCTTCAAACAAACATGTTCATGCAAGCGACCCAGGTATCCTGACAATGACGAAATTGTGCAGCAAGCTTTGTCTTCACGAAGCGCCAACCCACACACACCCCTCTCCAATGCCCCCCCCCCCCCCGGTTTTTCTTCACGAAGTACACCCCCACCCACCCCCCTCCCTGACATGCTCGCATACACACACCGTATGGAAGATTTAACAATTTTGACACCAGGGTGGCAAGGGTTAAATTGTGTACCCAAATTCCCAATGTAATGCAAATAAATAAATCTTAACATTTGTTGGTTTCATTCTACATAAATTAAATCATTATGGTGTGAATATACACCCGTAACATGTTCTTCACAATTACCTTTAATGGTTCTCTAAATTAAGAAGGCCTATGTATGAGTTGCCGTCTGGCAGCCTTGTTAAAGTTTCTGTTTACTTTTTACGTAATTGTTGCCAATTCTTCTTGATTTTTTGATT
This sequence comes from Chaetoderma sp. LZ-2023a, assembly GCA_034401795.1. NCBI lineage: Eukaryota > Metazoa > Mollusca > Caudofoveata > Chaetodermatida > Chaetodermatidae > Chaetoderma > Chaetoderma sp. LZ-2023a. The sequence continues at coordinate 69,595,737 of CM067372.1, forward strand.
GAAATATTTAACCCGTGATTGAAATGAGTAGTAATTTAAGACAACAGCAAATAGTTTCCATAATTTACACACTTAACTCTTTTAAGCCTGACATATCAGCCAAGAATTGGCTCCTGTAGTGGTCATGAGAAATGACCATTTACAGACCAAAGAAAAAGTTTTTTTGACAATTTACCACGGAAATGACTGGCTCGATAAATGAACCAGTCATTCCAGTGGTAAATTTTCAAAATGTCTTCTGGACCGCTGTTGCTTAAAATTTATAAAACTTATCCAATGAAGAGACCAGATCTGTCACTCAAGTATATAACATCATAAACAATTACGTCACTAGTTTACTGATACCACAATATTCATGTTGATCGCGTATAGTCCAATCATAGAAATGAAAAAGTCTGTCACTAGTGTACGAATTGGATATCTTTGATGAATTTATGATTTAATCAACATTCTGTTGAATATATATGCCCGCCCATCTCTAGCTATGCTCCACCCACTCTTTGTCCGTGATGGGATCAATCGATTCCTGCAATCTCTGAATCCCATTTCCAGAAAACTATACAGGCAAGATGTTGATTATTTTGATACTAATTTGACAGGACCAGCGGCCAGTCAAATTAGTTTCAAAATATTCAACAGCGTGTCTATTAAATAGTGCAGACACTGACTAGCTATTAAGCCTTGAAGACGGCCTAAATCGAGCTAAACCAGGAAATACACGTAGGCCTAGTGTGTATAAATATATATATATATATATATTTAGTAACTGGGACGAACTGTCCCTCTATATAGGGACCAACCGCTACGTAATGGCACAAATCAACCTGTTTAGAAAATAGGACGAACTGACCAGGACGAATCATCTCTGGCACGAAACGTCTCGGGGACGAATCGTCCTAGATACGAAACGTCCCGATACCTCCAGCCCAGGGTGGGTGGGTTGAGTTAGAGCAGACTCGGACTAGGGGTTTTGTTGCTTTCTGTCCCTGTTTAAACTTTAAAGATTTCACTCACCCTCTCCTTCATTCTCCAAGACTGAGTGACCATTTCTGACCCCTCCACTTTTTCCGTATGGCGAGCATGACAAAACGCAAGTGGAACATTTGGATCGAAATGATAGTCACCTTCCACGTGTGAAATGACATCGCCTGTCATCATTGTGTACGTTTTCAAAAAGTTGTTTACAAATAATGTAGCTGATAGATAATGTATACAAGTTTGAAGTAGTAGAGTAAAGTAAAGCGCTTGTCTATTTTTGACATGAAAAATAAGTTATGGAAGCGGCCATTTCTTCTTGTTATTGTTATGGAAATTCCGCCTATTGTAGTTTCCCTAAAGGCGAACCTTCAAATTATTACTATTACTATGTTGGGATCCCATGTTTGTCAGGGTAATGCTAAACTGGTTAGCCACACCGTTACAGATTAATATTTTTTCAGGTTATGCACAGTTCATCGCAGCATTAGTCAGGAGAATAGAAGACTCTGTCACACAATATCGGTCACTATTGTTACTACTGTCTCAACCCATTGTCATTACCGTCACAAACCAGAGAGTCAGTGTAGATTACTCTACTTAGCAAGTGCAACAATTAAGTATTGATACAAAGCTGCCAGTCGTTATTGTCAAAACCCTTAGAGTCAGTGGAGATTGCTCTACTTCCACCAATTAAATAGTGATTATTATTGTAAATATTTTCACAAGTTATAGAGGCAGTGGAGATTACTCTACTTATCAATTCTACCAATTAAATACAATTGGCCAATATTGTGAATATTCTCACAAGCTATAAAGGCAGTAGAGATTACTCTACTTAGCAATTATATTAAGTGAAAATTGTCGTAAGCTGCACAGGTACCACCAATATGTCTGGCAAAGGTTCACCGTCGAAAGGAAGAAAGCCCTCATTAAGAGGTAAAGAAGGAGACGATCAAGAAAAACACAAAGAGGGCTGGACATGTGAAATGTGCAAAACAAAATTCACAGATGAGAAGTCAGAGATGCTAGAGTGCGAGTACTGCTGCAAGCATTTTTGTAAGAAATGCTAGAATTTGTCCAGTGCAGAATACAAACTGCTAACAAAAAGGTAAGCTCTGCACTGGTACTGTCCACCATCCGATGAAAAGTCACTAAGAAATCTAAGAATAGAAAAAAGAGGTTGAAGAAAGATGTGATGCCTTTTATAAATAAAATGGAAGAGTGGGTACAGAAATTAGAAAGGGATATGGTGCAGAAAACAGACATAGAACAGGTGACGGCACTTATTGAAGAGGGCAAAAAGCAGGAGGGTGCAACTAGTGACCCAGTTTGCCTGAAGGAGGTGGAAGAGGAGATTGCAGACCTCAGAGAAAGTGAAGAGAGAAAGTGTAACATAATTATTCACAGATGTGAAGAGTCATTAAGTGAAAGAGAAGAAATTAGAAAAGAGGAGGATGCGGTCTATGCAAGAATTATGCAAAGTACTGAACACCCCCAGTGATAAAGTAACAAGGATTACTAGATTAGGCAAGAGAGACAGTAATAAAATAGAAACAAATCCTAGGTTAATGAGAATCACATTTGAAAATGAGAAAACCAAAGGGAACTTTATGAGCCACCTTAAAAACCTAGCAAAAGCTGAGGAGAAGTTAAAAAAAGTTGGCATTGCACATGATATGACCTTCAAGGAAAGGACAGTAAATAAGGAGAAGTTTGAAGAAATGAGGAAATTAAATCAAGAAAATGAACGGGGGGAATTCAAGTACATTGTACGCGGCCCACCATGGGAAAGAAAGGTGTCAAAGTGAAGCAAAAGGCAGCGAGAGATTAATGGGGAAAGAGAGTTATGAAGTTATAAATACAATTGTAAATATGTTTAGAAGCAAAACTGTACATTTAAATGCTCGCAACAAAGAACGAATAGATAATGGGAATTGGGATTAAAGCATAAACATAGAAGACAAACAGGAGAGGCGGCGGGACTTACCCTGCCTGTCCAATGCTAACAATATGAAATGTCTTTACACAAATGGTGACTGCCTGGCGAATAAAATGGAAGAACTTAAAAAGGGATTCAGAACCATTAAACCCATTCAGTATCATTAGAATAACAGAGGTGTATCCAATTCTTTTTAGATATGCTCCATTTTTGTTGGTAGGATGTATATATAAAAGTCTGTTCAGCACTACAGAAAATTTTAATGAATTGAGAGATCTCATTCATGCAACATGCAATTTACATGAGGAATTTACGCACCTACTGATTATGGGTGACGTGAACTTTCCAGACATAAATTGGGATACATGGATGGCACCAACAAAATTTGGATGCAGAGTTATTCATAGAGTGCATAAGAGATGGCTATTTATATCAAATTGTGAGGGAACCCACATGCACAAGGCTGAACAATATTCCAAGTACAATAGACCTGATTTTGACAAATGAAGAATTGATAACAGACAGGAACATTTCAGTCCTATTGGAACTAGTGATCACAGTGTTTTAACATATGTATATCACCAGCATATAGAAGGTACACATAGTACAGAAATAAGAAGACACTTTTTAAAGGAGGTTATGAGATGATGAGAAAGGATCTGGATATTGACTGGGAAACAGAGCTGATTTGATTAAATGCTACTAATGTACTGGATATTATTATGTTGAAGTACAACCAAGCACAAGAGAAATACATCCCAAAATCGAATAATAACAGTAAAAACAAAGAGCAAACGTTGACCTGTTTAAATGAGACATTAATGAAAAAGATCAGAAAGAAACACCACAGTTGGCAGTGTTTTATGGAGACAAGAGGAGAAAATAAACACAAAGAATATGCTAAAATTAGAAACCAAGTCAAAGAGTAGTAGTGTTGGAATTAAAATGATACCACCTCCCTCAACTGGCTGCCGTTCAGCGATCCATGGCCATGGAAGGCTGTGGCGAATATAAAACTCCCATGCAGATCCCACTGTCCGGTAGAACCTCCTCAGGATACCAGCCAGTGGCCGGCCTCTCTCTCTCTCTCTCTCTATACTGACCGGTATCCTGAAGAGGGTTTTCTCTCTGTGGGACACTTTTCTACCTATACTACCTATGTACCCATCCTACCTATCCTACCCCACCTATTTCCTACCCCACCATGCTGATATTCCAGCTGGCTGGTGTGTGTGTGTGTGTGTGTGTGTGTGTGTGTGTGTGTGTGTGTGTGTGTGTGTGTGTGTGTGCGTCTGTGGTGCTTTGACCCCACACTGGGGAGTGTCGCGGTGGGTCTTTATCTAACCTGGTCATATTACACCGGGCCTAGTGTCTTAACTAGTTTCGAAATTTCAGGTAAGTTCTAGCGAGGTCTTTTGAGCAGATTTGAACCCCAGTCTGCAGCCTGGGAATCCTATGCAATTCAATACTTTATTGATTGACCCACCGCAACACCATTAAAATCTCGCCTCTTAGCAATCTTATCTCTGAGTGTGAGTTGTAAAATGGCCGTTACTGCGCTATCTCGAAGTGACATCAATATCTACAGGGACTGATAAGTGCAGCAATACAGCAATGAGGACACAACACTTATCAGCTATAATTACTATTCCTTGTTTTGTGTTTATTAGCAAACTTAAAATCACAGGTTCAAATCTCACTATTAGCATTTGTGGCTAACTCGGCCATTTCTGGTCCGATTTTAAAATGGTAAACAGTTTTGATATTCTTGCTTCATTCCAGTCATAATCGGTGCCAAGAACGACGCGAATGAAGTAACTTCTCAGTACAATATAAGCATACACTCTCTCACAATACTGACACATGGATCTGACTTAGCCATATCTCTCTCATAGGGCTTTATACACGTGTGCATACTATCCTATCCAGGGGGCATGCATGCGCACTGCCCATTTAGAGACAGGCACCCACAGGGATATACACCCCCAGTACTGATCGCCAGCACCACACATAATAGGGTCTGAACGGCCATTTAGAGACAGGCATCCACATGGATATACACCACCTACAGGTACTGATCACCACACATAATAGGGTCTGAACAGCCAGACAGGCATCCACAGGGTTATACACCACCCACAGTACTGATTGCCACACATAATAGGGTCTGAACACAGGGATATACACCACCCATAATAGGGTCTAAATGCCGAGACAGGCATCCACCCACAGGTACTGATTGCCACACCTAATAGGGTCTGAATGCCCATTTAGAGACAGGCATCCACCCACAAGTACTGATCGCCAGCACCACACATAATAGGTCTGAACGCCCAGACAGGCATCCACAGGTACTGATCGCCACACATAATAGGGTCAGAACGCCCATTTAGAGGCAGGGATATACACCATGAGTACTGTTGCACAGATTCGCACTATTGCAAAGCAATTCGGCCTTAGTGCCTACTCTAAGGCCAAGAAAGCTGACCTGCTCCAAATGATCAACCAGATCCGCGCCGAGGAGTGGAAGAAGCGACTCTCCCGAGCAATGAATACGGGAAGGTTTCCAGCGCTTACCAAAGAGGATCCTTGGAATCCCCACAAGAAAGCGCAGTGGATACGTGAGGTTAGTCAGTTGGACGAGAAGGTGACTGCTAGCTTGCGAGCCAAGGCTGTAGCGAGGCAGATGGAGGCCCATTCACTGGAGCACTTAATTCTCCAACGCAGGGGGCCCCCGCATCCTATGTAGGCATCTACAGGGATATACACCATGAGTACTGTTGCACAGATTCGCACTATTGCAAAGCAATTCGGCCTTAGTGGCTACTCTAAGGCCAAAAAAGCTGACCTGCTCCAGATGATCGGACAGGTCCGTGCCGAGGAGTGGCAGAAGCAACTCTCCCGAGCAATGAATACGGGAAGGTTTCCAGCACTTACCAAAGAGGATCCTTGGAATCCCCACAAGAAAGCACAGAGGATACGTGAGCATCTTCAGTTGGACGAGGAGGTGACTGCTAGCTTGCAAGCCAAGACTGTTGCAAGGCAGATGGAGGCCCATCCACTGGAGCGCTTAACTCTCAAACGCAGGATCGTTAAGCAATGCTGAGGTCTGAGCCCAGCCCGGAGCATAAGGGGGCCAAGGGCTGAACCCTAAGCCCGGAGCATGAGGCGAGAAGGCGAACACATTCAGCGAGCATGGAATGCAAACATTCGCCGACTGGCTGCGATACTACAACAACCTGGACGTCATTCCATTCATCGAAGCCCTAGAGCGGATGTGGGAGTTCTACACAGAACGAGAAATAGACATCCTCAAAGATACAGTGTCTCTCCCAGGTGTGTCACTGCAGTACCTCCTACGTGGAACCGCTCAGCACATGCCAGATGTTAGCCTCTATTCACCGGACAAGGAAGCCCACGAGATGCTGAAGGGGGCTGTTGTTGGCGGTCCCAGCATCGTGTTCACAAGATACCATGAGGCCGGTGTGACTCGAATCCACCAGAGTCAGCGTGTCTGCCAACGTCTACTCGGCTACGACGCAAATGCTCTGTACCTGTCAATGATGGCCAAAGAGATGCCATGTGGTAAGGAGAAAGTGTGCCATTGGTCCGGTGCCAGTGGGGTAGCTAGCTTTAAGGAGCCTCTCCTAGCAGACAGCTGGTTTGGGTTTGCTGGCGGGGGGGGGGGGGGGGATATAGAGGTCCCCAAGTCTCTGTGGGCAAAGTTCGAGGAAGTGCCTCCTCTCTTCTATAACCACATAGAATAATATAATATAATCTCGTCTGAGATGCTGGTATATCTAGGGCAAACAGGGATGAAGCGACCCACCACCCAGAAGCTGGTCGGTGCCCTCTCTTGCAACAAGCGGCTGCTGTATGCCCTGACCCTCAAGTGGTATATAACCCATGGCCTGGAGAACACTGCTATATACCGCACCATAGACTATGAGGCCAAGCACCCATTCGAGTGGTTCGTGGAGAATGTTACGGAGGCCCGCCGCTCGGCAGATGCGCTCTTGGCAGATCTCTTCAAACTCCTCAGCAACAGTGCCTACGGGAAGCTCATCGAGGCCCTAGAACGTCATAGCAACACCAGCTTCACGAAGGATCAACACGTGTTAGACAAGACCCTGCGTAGTGCATGGTTCGAAGATCTCTAGGAGTTCGGAGAGTCATATGAGCTCCAGAGTCGCAAGCCAAGAATCACAATTCAAAGGCCCTTCCAGGTGGGGATAGCTGTTTATGAACTCGCGAAGCTGCGAATGCTGGAGTTCTATTATGACTTCCTCGATCGCTACGTAGCTCGTGACAGCTTTGAGTACCTGCAGATGGACACTGACTCCACGTATATCGCTATAACATGCTCCAACCTCGCCGACGTCATTCGCTTTGAGATGCGAGCAGAGTACCAGGCTCATAAACGGGACTGGCTAGCTTGGGACATATGGTCGTGGACGGACTCCGGGACTGTTCAAGCTCGAGTTCAAAGGCTCTCATGGCATCGCTCTCTGCTCCAAATGCTACTACGTGGAGAGCGCAGCCGCACATAAGTGCTCAGCTAAGGGAATGTCAAAGTGGCAGAATGAGGTCTCTTGGCAGAGGTTCTACAGCGCCCTTGATGGCAAGGTGGACAGAGCTAAAAACCGAGGCCTACGCATGCGCAACCAGGGTATGGTGACGTATGCGCAGGAAAAACTCGGACTCTCCGCTTACTATGATAAGCGCTATGTGCTGCCAGATGGGGTCCATAGCGAGCATGTTAGCACCCTAGCGGGTGGTAGCTGTGTGTCTTCAGGGACTAGCTGAAGCTCTTCTATGACAAATGGTCGCCTAGGCACTCCGTGCTGGTGTGCCAGGTAGTGCAGTATAGGCCGCCCCTCCGCCTCCACATACCTGTCAAGCCTGTGAACATCTATCGACCAGTTAGGATCTGTTGCACGCTGTCGACCACCTTCCAGCTCACCAAGCTCATACAGGTACCAAACCAGAGCATCAGGTGGTAGGCACTCCTCTCCCTTGTTCGCTCCTCTAGAGCTGTGACCAACAGAGTGTCTGATAGCCTCTACCGGCCTCTTCCTGATTAGCCTAGTAACCCCGGCATTGGATCTCTCCCCCACAGCAGGCAGCCCGCTCACCCATACTCTAGAACATTCATTCGGCGCAGCCATTCCCTGGGAGTATTGGTGTGGGAACAGTCTTTCTGCCAGTGTCCAATTCCACCGCTCAATGATAGCCTGGGCACGGTGATGCCCTACCTCGCCTCGCCTAACTGCCACAACGTGTTTCCGCATGAGGGCTGCAGTCTCCCTCTGAACTCCTTACCCTCATCCACCTGCAATCAATTTTGGCCACTGGAGTCGATTTTCCGAAGCCTCGTAGACACCCTGGAATGCCTGGGAAACCTGGCCAGCTGACTTGTCTGTGAGCGGTACTGCCGCCTTGTACCTGCTGGCGACATCGACGATGGTGAGGGCATACTTGTAGGTCGTACAACCAACCGAGTGATGTGGAAGGAATAGAACATCTGTCTGGTGAACTCTGTTCGGGACAGGTTCCTCGAAATGGGCAGGATTTCTCCGCTACATCGTAGTCGTATGCATCATAATCATCCTCCTCATCATAGTCCTCCTCATAGTCCTCGTCATCTATATCCTGGACTGGATCACCCTCAGGTTCATACATCACTCTGGGTATCCGTCGCTGGGGCATAGCCTCCGCAATCTTGAATGTGGGCGTGTTTGCCTTAGCGAACTGGGGACTCAGCTTCGCCGACAAGAAGGTGGCAGAGGTCAAACGTGAGTGTCATAACCAGGCGATGGAGAAGCTGTCTAAGGAGAAGTTTGAGTACAGCAAAGCACTCGAGAATTACCACCAGAGGGAGGCACGCCGACGACAACTCCGAGCTCAAGCCAACCAGAGCCTCAAAGAGGCAGATAAGAGTCTTGATGAGTACTCCGAGGTTGTGAAGATATCTGAGCCAACGCTCGACTATGAAGCATCGACAGGTCAAAAGACAGCAGAGCTTATAGTAGGGGTGGCAGCTGCAGCTGTGATGACTGGAGTCGTGCTCTATGCATGCTCAAGCTGAATACTGGATGTGTTCGACACGCATACCTTAGCATAGCCAAAGTAAAGTACCATCACACCTAATGAGCGAGTCCCAGCTATGAGGTTTCCGATGTTGAAGCAGAGTCGGTTGCCCTGATTAGGTGGGATGTTGTCGTTTCCACTGGTTAGGCGCAGAAGTGCATATGACTTAGTTTTCTGTCTGTAGAGTTGGCAATCAGCCAGCTCGCGTACCTCACCAAGAACATTGGTCCCAGCAAGCACAAGCTTGAAGTCGTCTAGCTTATCCACCTGCTGGATGGCTCCTCCATTCTGAACCAGGACCGCAACAGCGACACAGTCCGATGCACCACGATGCAATGGCAGCTCTACCCATTGGTTAGCTGTGGCTTGGACCTGCTGGTGTTCTCGCTCCACATGCACGATCTGCTGTTTGGAACCCATTTGCTTCAGCTCCTGGTCATTCTCATCATGCCAGACAAGAAGTCTTGGAGCATTCATCGTCGCATCTGCGAGCTGCTCAGTGTACACCCGGAGGAACAGCCTATCCTGAGTGGCAGCCGGATTCATGTGTGTGTTCTCGAGATGGGTTAAGAGTGGAACTGCCACGGGCTTCTCGACACCTGCCCGTAGTTCGAATTCCGTGATCCCCACATTGCACCCCAAAGCGTAGTACCCCTTTCCCTTCGCATGGAAGGTTGGGCGACGAGCCAGCAGACTTAAGACTTGGTACTCACCGTTCACATAGGTGGTGTCCACACAGTGCTGTTGATCTGCATGATCTCCTACCTGTTCAGAACCTGTGGGAGCTCTACCATCTGTTCTATTGTGCTCTGAAGCTTGAACTCGAGTGTCATGCTCTTGATCTCGTGGATCTGTGCTGAGATTGCAAAGTCAATGTACTTCCCAGCAGCGGACAACGGGCTCTCATCGTGTATACTGGGTCGAATGACCATCAGGCAGTCCTTCCGAGGATCAGTGCGGTGCGATGTCGCAGGTTCAATGGCCCCATCTGGATGTTGCACATACTGCAGCATGTTTAAGGTCTGGGTATATAGAGGGATTAAACGGCTGCCATGTTTGGTAAAGTTCTCCAGCAGATTGTCTATAGGCAGCAGGACAAGTCGGCATGACAGTCAGCATGACAGCCACTGTGACAGGGTCCGATGACTGCTTCGTGACATCAACATTATCCATGAGTGAGCCAAGGTCACACTTCCATCTGATGCAGAGATACTGGCCACCATAGAGGAAGGAGCGCCAGCTCGTAGTACAAAAGAACTCATGACTCGGATACACTACCGGAAGTTTGACAGCACCCAAGGCAGGACACATGACTTACTTCCTGTGGCCTAAACCAACAGTCCTGTTATTCTAGCTCTCCAAAGGGCGAGGGTCGACCCCAAAGATTTATTAATGGTCGGGAAGTGGGCTGATGTATTTAGCCTCCATAGCCAGGAAGAGTGAGGTATGCTGGATAGCCTCCAGTCTGGAGCAAATAACTACTTCAGGGAGGGGGTCAGTGCCGCTGTAGTGGAGAGACATGACTCCGGTCATGCAGAAGATACTCTTTGGGGGTTCACTGTTGGCCGCAAGGAGGCTGTTGAGCACATCTTCAACGAAAGAGGGCGCAGCAGATTGGCCAGTAATCTGCCAGCATTTCTGAAATTCCCAGATAACTACCAGGACTACCCCATCAAATCCGCTCACAAATCAGATGCTCATCGCGCATGGACAAAGTGGATTTTCCATGAGAATTTCCATAAGAAGAGAACCCCAGACACGGACCAGTGGGTAGAGTTTCGGCGACAGTACGGACTTGACGAAACTGCCGAAGTAGCAGCGGAGAACGCTGACGAAGGTCCTCAAGCAGTGGAGACCGTGGACGAAGTAGCCGAGACCGTGGACGAAATAGCGGAGGCAGTGCAGCTTTCTGATGAATGAAAAAAGGTTGCAGCGGAGACCGCCACGGTCTCCGCTCAGTCTGTCAGCGATGACGCGTAGGGCAGGCTAGTTTCCTGGCTGGATTCAGCTTGTAGGTGAAGTTCTGCACCTTTTCCAGAGATGGCTTGAAGTGTGACAGCTCACCTGTCTCCTTGTTGCTGAGGATGAAGCGGTACAGCTCAGCTGCCCTCTGTACACCTGCGATAGATTCGCCTTTGGGCCCCTTGAGGGTTAGGCTGTCGTATATGGTCTCGAGCAGGCCACGTCCACACTTGGAGCTGAAGTATAGCAATCGGGTATTGTGGCAGATGTCCGGTGAGATCTTGCGTGTACTTCTGAAAGAAGATGAAGACAGTTATCTTTTTGTGCCAGATGCGCCTGGTGATGTTGCTGGGGTAGGTGACTGTCTTCTGGTCCATTGCAGGGTCATCGATAACTAGAACAAGTGGTTCTGTCAGTCGGGCTGCCAGCAGCTTCTCCATCAGTGCTTGCAGGTTCTGCGTCTTGGTGATTGGGCCATTGTACCATTGATCATTCATGTCAATCACCTCAGTGGTGGAGTCAGACACCAGAAAGATGTATTGAGAGTGTAGATGTTCGGCCAGGAGAGCCCGCAGCAAGATGTTTTTCCCGTGGCCTGACAGGGCAATGATCAGCACCACCTGGCCAGCATCGGCGGGCCTACTGTTGAATGGTACAGACATGCATGCGGAGGATGGTTAGCACTTGGTCTGCGGTAGCCTCGTCTATATCTGGGAGACTAAACGGCAGTACTTCCTGCACCAGCTCTTTCGCCTGCAGAGCGGGGAATCCTGCACCTCCGGCGGATATGAAGGATGCGATGGAGGCATCAAGCATGAAATCCCATCAGCAGCTGAGAAGATAGCATAGAGGGCCTGTGTCAGCACCTACAGTGTCTAGTACCTCCAGTATCTGTATGATACATGCACGGGAAGCCATGACTATCCTGTGGTCTTAAACGGCAAACCAAAGAACCCTGACTTCTTCACCTCTGGTAGCTGGAGGCTGGCGGTAGCACCTTTTTTTGCCATCGATAGTGATGCTGCTCAGGCTGAGGGTGAATATCTTGAGATTCTCTCCATCCTGTCGGAATGAGCTCCATGGTTTCAGGAGATCCTTAACCAGGTCCTGTGCATAGGACTCAGCCATAACATTGAGGGCTCCAGCCTCATCGACTCTGAGCATACCTCGCATTGTCGCCCTCTCCTTGATGCCCATCCCCTTGTATACAGTCTTGGCCTTGTTAATGGCCGATTGTCCTACCGTATCAGTGATCCTGATGAGATCTCGGGCTGGGATGGTACCTCGGATCTCCCATGGGTCTCCCTTCTCATCGAAGTCTAGGAAGGAGATAGGTGCAACAGTGTCCTTTGAACCGAGGCGTGCCTCATCCAAGTGAGCAAGATCACCTCGCTCTTTGCTTTCTAGGTCTGTGAGTGACAGAGTCATAGTCATATACAGACGGCTTAAATCTACTAGTCATACCACCAGTGAAATAGTTGGGCATAGGAGGACCACGCAGTCGGCCAAGGGAATAGGTAGCAGTGCTCAGTGTACTGGCCCTCTCTGCAGGGGCACGCCTTGTGGGAGGTCCACCATTTCTGGGATTTGGCGATCCACTGTCGGCGTTCTCGACTATGGGCTACACACCACCCTCTGGCACGCCATGCCTCATATGCTGCAGGGGTCTCGTGATCCATCTCTCACTATTCAGATGGGTTAAACGTAGGTGACGATGATCTCAGCCATTGCACTCGTTGCTAGCCCTAGAACTGCGGCCTCCATTAGTGTAATACGTTCACCCATGATCTTGGTGGCAACAGTGTAGGAGGCACCACTGAGGGCGATCTTTGGGATGGGGTGAGTTATTCCGAGACAGTGCCCGGCCACCCCACTCACCACTTTAGCAAGGACAGCCACGTGGCAGCAGGAAGAACCTCATTTCCCCCTGTCATCTTCACTACGGCCACATTTGCCACCACGTTTGCTGGCGACATGGACTGCCAGAGGTTTTGCTTTGGTCAGTAAGTTCTGGTTCGCAGCAGGTTCTCCACCTTCTGAAGACTCGCCTGGCTCTCGGGTAGTTGCTTCACAATCTGTACCATTGACGTCATTGTTTAAGCACTGAGTATGCAACATGGTTAAACGTCTGCATCCCCTGTTGAGAGAGTTAATAACATCTTCCCAGTCTGCGTCTGCCAGGTGGCCGGGTTGGTACTCAGGAATAGTCATCTCTCTATTGAGACATCTTAAACATGTCCGGGCTCACGCTATGCGAGAAGTACTATGATGTCTTCCGGAGGGAGTTGAAGGACTACAAGAAGAAGACACCAGATGAGCTCGCTCAGCTCTCCGGTGCTGAGCTGACAGAGGAGCTGACAGCTGTGAAGCTCTATCTAGGATTTGGCAAGGGACAGATCTGCTTCCCCGAATACCTTATCATGGGCGGGAGTATCATCGAGCAGCTCCTGCGAGCTAAAGGTTTCTACAAGGATTGGGAGTATCTATCAGATGTGTTCCAGCAGTTGCAGATCACCATGGCCTCACCGGACTCAGAGCTGAACAAGGCTCTGCGATACTACAAGCTGGAAAAAGGATGCGCTGCCGAACCCTCCACCCCTTGGATGTGCATGTTGGCAGCGAGTATAGGGGCTGTAGGGCATGCCAAGCTGGTTCAGTGTCTCACTGTGGTCCACACTGCTACTGAATAGAGTCAGGATAGTCTTATAGCTGATTTGCTAGCAGCGGAGTAGGCTGATCCCGAGCACCACAATAGTTAGGCCTGACACCACACATAGAGCTACCATGGGAAGTGGTGTCGAGTCGACTGGCTGCAGTGTCGGGGCACCTGGAGCTGCCGTGTCGACTGGCTGCAGTGTCAGGTTCTGAACGACTGTATGGCTCATACTACGCGTAGGTGCGTTGATGGCAGTGTTGAAGCCGAAGTGGATACCGGTGGAACTCCCCTCTACTATCATGTTGTTATAGCCCCTGACTTGGCGGTCTTCGATGTTCACGATCATGTTGCTTGGAATCAACCATAGGTGTGGCGAAATAGCAAAGTCAAGTTTGCGATGGGCCTTCTGCAAACCCTGCTGGAACTTAGCAATAAGACTACCGGGGTCTGCCACGATGATCATATCCTCAACGAGACTGATGAACATGGCCTGGACCTCTCCTCCGCTGACACCATCTATGGAATGCCGCAGCTGAGTCTGTGCCATAATGAGGCAGTACCACAGTGCTTCCAGGGACTGGTTGATCAGAACGATCCCTGCTGGTGTGAAGCCTGAGGTGGTGTGTGGGACAAAGTACTTCCACACATCTGGATAGTCCTGCCGCAAGCCAGTGATGTGCATATTTTGCACCAGCGCTCCAGGGTAGGAGTCTGGATCGAACGAGAATGCCGCTGTCTTCAGACGGCCTACTCATCGGGTGTGGGGGTGGGGTTCGATAGGGGAACCCTGAGTACTGAGTAGTCACGTCTTGGGTCACCATACATAACCCCTAGACCGCTGTTGTCGCCACCATGCCACCAATAGTCTGGGTGAGCACTGAACTCTCTCTGTAGTATGCTGGCCGCTGAGACGCTATGACTGTTGAGCTGTGGGTCGAAGGCATTTGTCTCAGGGAGGCTTGCACCCAGCTCATGGAGGATTCGTCGCACCGTGAAGTACACGTGGAAACTGAGACAGTTGGCGATGAGCACAGCTTCAGGAGTACCAGAATAGGAGTGAGGCATCCTGCCATGGCACACCACACGGCAAAGTTCAGCTGCTGATTCCAGTATGAGAGGCTTGGAGCAGCCATCCAAGTATGAGCTTGCTTCGCATCATTGATGGTGATGGGGCAGTTGGTCAGCGGTCGTGGGTTGATGGAGAAGCTGGTTCGGGACCGTCCATCACTGTGATGGAGAACGGTGTTAGCTCTGGTATTTCATCCAGTAGGCCTCTCAGACCAGTCAAGGGAGGTGCAGTTGGCTCCGGATGACTGTCGTGAGGTTCAGTGGGAAGGCCATCTATACTGGTGTTCTTAAAGCTACCGTACAGGCAGCACAATATTTGTAGTCGTCTCGACTCCAGAGAGCAGCGAGGCGACTTCGCCGTAACATCTCGTTTTTGACTCCTCCATATCAACCCGCCTGCTGGAGCCTTTGAGGTATTGCTGTCGCACTTTAGGTTTCTCTGTGCGGTACAAGGCTTGGACCTTCAATATATCGTGGTACTCTTCATCGGTGACCTGGCCATCCTCAAGAGCTTTGCTGACAGACTCGTCAATAGTCCGTAGCATACTCTGTGCCAGTGCCACATACCTAGGATGCTTCTCCAGCCTCCTTGTGATCTGCTGCTGCCCCACCCCCAAGCCAGTGGCCAAGACAGTGACGGCTAGTGCCATGCTACCCAGCTGGATGGCGACGATGGCCCCCACCCCTGTAGCGAGAGTGGCCACAGCTGCCACCCCAGCACTGACTCCAATCACACCCGCAGCAGTGGTTGTACGCGCGAGGATGTTGTAGGCTGTCTTATATCGCCTGCGTGTTCTGCTGTACTTTTCTGCCTCATGGCCGAGATTCTGTCTGATGGAATCTATCTGCTGGAGTCACCAGCCGTGGATGGTACCGCCCTCGCCAGCCATCAGGGAGGGGCATATTTCTGGTTGCTTCTACCACTGTGATTTTGCCATAGTATAAGTGGCGATTAAACCGGCATCACCTTCAGAATCTGCTCATGAGTCCTAGAAGGGTGCATTTTGGAGAGCCTGGTGAACCATGCCAGCTTGCTGGTGTCGAGACAGACGTCTCTTAGACAGAGCTCATCCAGCACTATGTTGGGTGCCAGTAGCTTTCTGAGAAGTGACATCTGGAACTTCATCTTATGACCAAGATAGTAGGTCCGCCGCTGGATGGCTTTCTTGGTCTTACGCTTCTGCGCCATCTCCTCTTCCCACTGTATGCCATCTGACTCATCCTCGTCTGTGAAGACACCTGGCTCATCGTCGTATGTGAAGACATCTGGCTCATCGTTAGATGTGAAGACATTGTCCCACTGGCTCTCTGACTCATCCTCGTCCACGGTCTCCCCTGCATCGTCTGCGTCTCCGCTACATCTGGCTCATCGTCGTATGTGAGGACATCGTCCCGCTTACTCTCTGGCTCATCCACATCCGCAGTCTCCGCTACACCTGGCTCATCATCCCGCTTACTCTCCTCCGTGAGGGTCTGCCAGTATCGAGAACAGTCACTGTTCCTTCGCCTCATTGCGTTCCGTTGATACCAGCTCTCCCACTGTAGTCATTCCTCTTCTTGTTGCAGTGCGAGCCTCTGTTCGTTTAAGGCCTTTATCTGTGCAGGGGTCATGAAGGGGCAACCCTGTAGCTGGCTCTTCATCATCTCGGCAAAGGTCAGATATTCCTGGTGTGATATCATGTTGTCGTCAGGTCAATGAGTAATAAGAGTGTAAACTCTAAATTGGTGTCTGATATCCCATCCATGCTGGCATATATGTTAAATAGGTGATTTACAGGTGTGAACAGGCTAGGACTGATAACTTTCCATAGGTTGTTGTTGGCACCTTGGAGACACTCTATCACGTCCCAGCCGACTTCTACCAGTGAGCTGCTGTGTGCACTGCCCGGCAGTTGATGTAGCACATCGGCGTGTATGTATGCTGTGGCACCTCGAAGAGGACCCATTCTACATGGTACTGTACCACCTGTCTCCCCTCTAGAGAGGGTGAGATTACATTCTTACGACCGGAGAGCAACAGTCGGACAATCGACATGGTTATATTTTCTGTTTAAACCCCTCCTATAGCATGCTATGGAACCCATATTTGCTCACTCGACTGGTCTTGCTGACCTCGCAGATGTGTACGCAGTTGATGCTGCCAAGGTAGAAGAGAGCGATGGCAAATCATTCGCCCTACAGTTCAAAGCAAACTCAAAGGCATTCTCCCTCCACCCCATTGGTGGTGATGGGGTGGAGCTGCTCACAGACCTCAAGGATATGTCGAAGGAGCGCCTGGGTCACAACATAGATGGCCACAAGATCGTGTTTCGGTACGATTTCCTGAAGAGGAAGTACATCATCGAGCCGCTGATTGAGCTCTTGGATACAGAGGTGGCAGACATCAACACCCTAAATAACGACCTCAGCTTTCATCTGGTCAAACCCTATTCGAGCGCTGCCCCGCCGATGGCCCATGATGGCCTGCTATTGACCCTGGCAAAAAACCTGCAGTTCATATTTGAGAAGAATGAAGTGTGGTACCGTGCTGGACCTGGGGGTGACTGGCAAACATTGTTGCCCCTATATAGCCCTCCCGCAGTCATTGACATAGAGGTTACTCCCCACTCCACTGTTGGGAAAAGGATGGGACAGTTCGAAAGCTCTACAATCGGGGATCATCCTTCCTCACCTACATGTGTGACGGTGTCTCCCTGACGAGGGTGGGTCACCGGATTGGGGTTACAGGTGGAAAGCTCCTGCTGCCTCGTCCATTCGATGGGCCAGAAGAAGCTGTTAACCTCCAGGAGGGCACCATATGGGTAGATGGTGTGCCACATGTCTCCAAAGTCAAGGGTGCTGTTAAACTGCTTCAGCGAGTCAGACTCACTAGCCCGCAAATGACTCATATAGTCCTAGAGCTACGTTTCTTAGCCGGTGGCAAAGTGAAGCAGCTATCCCCTGCTCCTGAGGGGATGATGATCACTATCGATCCTGATGGAACAGGGCTCGATCTTGGACAGATATTTCTCGAGGGGTTCGCTCTGTTCAGTTTAACTCTTCATATATAGCCATGATTCTCATCATACTGCTCGTGCTGGCATCTACAGCAGTGGCACAGGGCACTGAGACTGCCATGATATTGGATGACCCCAAGTACAATCCTAGGGTTGACCCCTTGCGGAGAAACATTTACGACCGCTTTCACCCACGTGAAGAGATCAAGTCTGTCTGCCACTTCTATGGTGTGGAGAGGGTAGGCCATGGTTGTCTGCTGGCGACCCCTGCTCAGCACCAGATTCTCTGTGTAACATGTGAACATGCCAGAGTCTGCCGTGGTTCACATGCTAATCACGTTAGCCTCCTCCCAGGTGAGCATTGTCAAGGTCGATGGAAGCCCCTATGGGTGGCCCCATCATGCCGATGCGACTCTGGCAGAGACTACGTCTTTGTCTGAGCCTACACAGAATAGAGAGAGAGGCAGAGAGAGAGAGAGAGAGAGAGAGAGAGAGAGAGAGAGAGAGAGAGAGAGAGAGAGATAGAGGCCGGAACCGTGGTTGATGGAGATCAGTGGTGTATATCACTGTGGAGGCTTGTCTCTAAATGGACGTTCAGATCTTCGTAGTAGTAGTGTGATACTATCTCCCTGACAGCCGTTCGGCAATCTGTGGTGGCCCCCACAACCTATGCACCAGGGATTGAGAGGGCGGTGGTATCATTTGCCTAGTAGTAGTGTCGGAATTAAAATGATACAACCTCCCTCAACTGGTCGCCATTCGGCGATCCGTGGCCCCCACCGCCCTCTCAATCCCTGGAGCCTCCATCTAGAGGCATACCAACCACCTGTCTCAATAACCCTGGGCCTCCATCTAGAGGCATACACCAACCACATGTCTCACCAACCTATGCCCCATGGATTGAGAGGGTGGTGGGGACCACGGATCACCAGACGGCGGCCAGTTGAGGGAGGTGGTATCATTTTAATTCCCACAATACTACTCAAAGGATTATTGAGAAAAGCCAAAGAAATCAGGAAAAAGATAGCTAAGAATGCAAATAGGAGCCCTAAGATATTTTGGAAATATATCAATTCCAAAAGGCTAGTTAAAACAGGAATTGCAAAACTAAGGGTAGCTGGAAATGAGTGAATAAGGACTGCTCGCACATATAGAGAGAACGCAAATATCCTGGCCAACTTTTTCACAAGTATTTTACGAAAGAGCCAGATACTGAAATACCTGAACTCGAAATTAAGCAGTTGGGTTAAGATTTCCACGATGCAAGATTTGCAATGGAGGAAGTGATGAAAATATTGAAAGAGGTTGTGAAGAACAAAGCACCAGGCCAAGATGGAGTCCATCCAAATGCAATCAAGGGGCTGAGAGAGGTGCTCTGAATACCTCTGACACTGATCTTCAACAAATCACTGGTAGAGGGAGTAGAACCAGAAACATGGAAAACAGCTAATGTAACAGCACTTTTCAAAAGGGGAAATAAATCAGAACCTGGGAATTACAACCTGGTTAGCTTGACTAGTGTTTTATGTAAGCTGATGGAGAAGTTAGTTAGAGCGAAGATTATGGACCACATGACCACATGACCACATGACCAGAAATGATCTGTTTAGTAAATCCCAATTTGGATTCCTGCCTGGGAGATCTACTACCTTAAAATTATTGAAGGTCATGGAGGATTGGTCCTGTATTATGGATAAAATTGGAAAGATAGATACAGTGTACATGGACTTCATGAAAGCCTTTGACACCGTTCCACACCAACGTTTACTAGGAAAGCTAGGAAGTTATGGTATAAGTCAAGAGCTACTCTCGTAGATTGAAAACTTCTTTTCACACAGACAACAAAAAGATGTTGTCAATGGAGTTTCATCGGAAAGCAGGCTTATAACAAGTGGCATTCCCCAGGGTAGTGTATTGGGCCCGGTATTGTTCATCCTTTACATGAATGATTTACCACATATAGTGAAGGCAGCAACACATCTCTTAACAGACAATACCAAGATATACAAAGAAACAAAGGGTGCGGATGATGAGAAGGAGATGCAAAAAGATTTAGATGCTCTTCAGAACTGGACAGATAAATGGCTACTGAGGTTTCGTCCAGGCAAATGTAAAGTAATGATAATACAGAGCCAAAACAATATAAAGAGAGATTATCATTTATATAAACAAAATGGAGAGCATGTGACACTTGAGTTTGTGGATAAAGAAAAAGATATTGGTGTGATCATCGACAACAACCTATCATTTAAGGCACACAGTGAAGATTTTCCGTCTTCGGGTCTACTCAGAACTGTCTACTACTCCTCTGGTAAGATTATGATGTGACGGTTGCTGTGACAACCTCTCACCACAGGTGCAGTAGCATGACTATCAGCTCGCCTCGTCACCGATGATGGTGACGATATTTATATTCGATAATCTGGGCCTGTCCTGACTACAGAAGATGTTGACGATTCGGGACGGTGGTCTTCCGTCGGTTCCAGAGTGAACTACAAGCACTACTCAAACTTTTGCCGTGAGGTATATTTTCACGGTGATGTTTTATTATGCTTTTAACTATACATCTAAACTCTAGCTGTACAATGACTTTAATAACGATGGATAGTTAGATTTACGAATACTGGTATCTTTTACTAATACCTTGCACACTTGACTACCGTATTTTACTTATCCTAACTTATCGTTACTTAACTCTAAGCAAGTTGGATGACCTGTCTGTCTCCCTTGACTAAAATACTGATATTTTCAAATACAATATTTTTCAGACTCTAATTGTTCCCCCCCTACTCCAATGTATTCGGAGAGAACTTTTTGATACCAAAATGGCGGACCGGACTCCCGATTAAAGTTAAAGTCCCCCTTATGTACTATTTTTATTGTGTTCTCCCTCCATCTTGGTTTCGTACCGCCGGAGGTTGCTCTTGGTTCCCATTGGATTATGACATCATTTCGACCAATCACGACCCCGACTTTTCTTCCTAGCATCTGCGGTTTGGCCGATTCCTGAGTCATGGAATCTGTCGGATAACGCCCCATAAACTGACAGTGATGGATATTGCTTCGACAATCATTGTTAATCTTTTCTCAATATCTTATTCTGACGGACGTCTTCTGTCAACTTTTCGTCTGGTTTTCTAATCTTCTTGGCGCCAGACGCTACTACATCCTCGTCCGGCCCCTTGCTTATTAGGCTTGCGCCTGCATTTTACAAGGGTGCCATGACGTAGTGACCATGTGGCCCATCTGATTCACCAACATCTGGTCTCGTATCTGGTGTCGTGGGTCGCCTCTATAGAAATATAGAAACTCGGTCACATTATCACGGTCCTATGGTAAGTCGGTCGTCGCCACGTTACTACGTCATTCTATGAGTCATTCAGTCTGTGCTATGTACACTCTGTCCGTAGCACCCTACCGATGCTCTCGCTTGAATATTTAGAATACTATTGGTCGTAACTTCTGCTGAATACTATAAAAGGTTATGCCACGACTGCAGCAACAACTTTCGTCTTTTAACCACCGACAGACTCCATCAGCTTACTGCCCTAAGTCTTAGTCTATTCTATTCCAATTTCACTTATTGTTTCAGCTACATTTTCGCGTCAGTTTTGCATCGACTTGATGCACACACTAGATCGCACTATTACATCCCTGCCCAATGTGTTATCCGTTCCTTAGCTCGCCTGGTATTCAAATATAGTAATTCACTGAGGTCTTAGACTGCAAATATAAGATGTCCCCGGGGTCATGACCCCCCAGAAGACAATCCGATATCTACAACAGGCAAGCGCAAGTGAACAAAGCAAACAGCATTATGGGGATAATAAGAAGAACGTTTGCATATCTTGATGAGGAAATATTCACTTACCTATTCAAAGCATCGGTGAGGCCTCATCTTGAACATGCAGTCAATGTGTGTGGACCACAGAGTAAGACGGAAACCCTGGTGGTTGAAAATGTATAGAAGCGGGCAACAAATCTTGTTGCCACGCTGAAAGAGTTAGATTACACAGCCAGACTAAGGAAGCATGGCCTGCCAATGCTCAAATCTTGACGATTGAGAGGGGACATTATTGAAGTTTACAAAATCTTGAATGGAATGTATGACACGGAGGTGACAGATAACATGTGTGAGGTAATAGAAAGCAGCTACACAGGAGGCCATAGCCTGAGAGTAAGAAAGGAAAGGGCCAAACTAGATTTAAGGAAAAATCCATTTACAAGCCGAGTCAACAATGTATGGAACAGCCTACCCTATGCATTAGTAAACATCGATTCAGTGTTTAAATTTGAGGTAGGACTGGATCGATTCTGGCAAGATCAAGAAATTAAGTATGACTTTACTGCGGACTACCAAATGCCTGGAAGTCATGTGCATCCATCGTATAAGTCAAAGGAAAATGAAGAGGCAGACATACGGGCTGAGCAAGCCTAAGTCCATAACAACATCCTAAGACATCCTAAGACCTAAAACCGATATCGAATAAAATAATAAAAGTGTATGTACATTTACTAAGAAGGGTGTACGTACAGTGTATCAGTGTTCATGTAGCACACCTTTATGGTTCAGACTGGTCCACATTTTCCTTTCTTCCTGATTGCTTTGAAAAGATAGTTCAGTTCTCTTGCTCTAAAATGGTGTACCCTATAGCACAGCCATCATGATCATAGGCGCCGGCAGGGGGGGGGGGGAAGGGGAGGTCGTTCGGTGCGAATAACACACACACCCCTCCCGCCCCCTCCCCTCCAAAAAAATAGGCTTACTCCGATAGGTAATGCTGGTATTTTAATGACACCCGACCCAATGTACACCACCACACCAAAAAATACTAATCATTATTAATTGGGATCTGAGAATATTTTAGCCCTTCTAATTTTGATCAAATTTTTGTATTTTAACCGTGAGAAACCCCCTTTTTAGAATTACTGGCAGCGCCCATGATGAAGCAGAGTCACTGGTTTCAAGTAGAGAAAGATCACACACACTTCTTAAGCTAGTTAAGTTAAGTTACAGAACGCATGCAATTGTGCCACAAATAGATTGCGTGTGAAATCACACCAACCTGTATTGTTAATAGTTAGAGACTGTGTGTGAAACCACACCAGTTTATGTTAAGTATAGACTGGGTGTGAAACCACACCAGCCTACATGTTTTGATCATACTAGTGTGTGGTATAGCACGGATCAACCAGACGTATATAAATCCTATGAGAGAGGTTCCCTGACAACACGTCCCGGAATTGGAAGCGAGTGCATGCTTATAGTGTACCGAGTAGGTACTCGTAAATGACTTTACTTATATCGTCCTTGTTATTCCTGGTACTGATCAGGACCAGAATGAAACGAAAATTTCAGAACCGTTTAAATTATTAAAATCGACCCAGAAATGGTCGAGTTATCGTCGAAAATCCCGTTAAATTATTGTCAAAATATTTCTCTTGACGTCGTAATCACGTGTATGTATAAATAAATACGGAATGTGGTGTGCACGTGATAGCCCCGTCACCACTTCTGGATGCACGCTGATTGGCCACTGATTGGCTAAGGCCCCTGGCTCTGACGTCATGAGTAGTATAAAAGTGGTGACAAATTGAGAATCAGGAGCATCACTGGTGTGGAAGCCGGCCCGCGCAGGACGACTGGACCATCGGGATAGACGTGTGTAACTGCTAACCTACGGTGATACCTACATCATCTGGTGCCATTCGGATTTCAGCTCATCCGCGGTGGTAAGGAGTCCTCGGCCTCCACAGTTTTTTTGCACCCCTGGACGGCCATCCGGGGGTAATAAACTAACTTAAAGTAATAATCTCCCGCATCCAGACCTTTCTAAGGGAGTCTTTCCACCGGAGGGCCGTGCGGGCCCAGATGTAATTCTACGGAATGTAGAGCTGATGGTGATTCTTGGTGGATGACTCGCCGGATCTTCCCACCATGCTGAAAAGTGGACTTGAACTTCCGCACTGCATGTCGTGTGTGTATTAATTAACTTTTCGACCAGTCTGGGTGAACTTTGTCCTGTGCGCCGCAAGAGCTATGTGACGTACCCCGCACAGTGTGCCAGTTATTGTACATGCATAATATTATATAAGCAGCCCTCTCTGTTAATGGGTTGTGTTCAACTTTCATATTACCATCGCCGGACGGCACCATTACAACAAACTGTTTAGATTTTCTATGAGTGAAATGACTATCTAATGGACATCTCCTGAACTGTTCCGTTATCTGTCCAGAGAATGTGTCATATCCGACCTGCCTGAAGAAGTCAGCTTGCAGAGACCTGCTTGCGGAAACCTGCCTGTGGATGCCTGCCTGCAGATGTCTTCCTGCAAAAATCTTTCCAGCCCTAGAGATTGTGCCATCACTTCAGCGAGATTGCATCACCCCTATACAGGATCACCGAAAAGGATCGACCATTCGAGTAGGCGAGTGAGTGTGAAGGTTTCTTCAGGGCGCTGAAGGAACTCTTGATGACTGCTCCAATTCTCGCTCATCCCAACCCCAACCTCGATTTCATCTTGGACACTAATGCATCGGCTTACGCCATCAGCGCAGTTCTATCTCAGGTAACAGAAGATGGAATGGAGCAGGTACTGGGTTATGGTTCGCGTTCTCTTAATAAAACCAAGAAACGTTACGCGACCACCAAGCGAGAATTACTTGCACACACTTCGTCAAGTATTACAAACACTTTCTGTAGGACGCCCATTTACCCTCCGTACAGACCACGCTTCACTACGCTGGCTCAGAAACCTAAAAAATCTGGAGGGCAAGGTAGCGAGGTGGCAAGAATCCCTGCAGGCCTTCAACTTCAACGTTGTTCATAGACCTGGCAAACTGCATGGAAATGCCGATGCCTTGAGCAGAATTGAGCTCGAGGATGAACAGGAAGTGGCCACCACCATGACACATACTACACAGCCATCTCCGGTGTTCCCCGAATTGCAGTGCACAGAGTGGAACATGGAGACAGTCGCTCACGAACAAGCAACAGATGCGCAAACACGAAATATATACGCATGGATCCAGGAGGCGGGGGGAGGGTATGTCCTCACAGCGAATCTGTTACACCATTATCCGCAACAGCAAAATACTACTAGCAGTGGTTTGAAGAATGCCACATACATCAGGGCATTCTCTACATCAACAACCGCATGGTGATTCCAGAGTGTTATCGAAATACAATACTACAACAACTGCACGATAACGCTGGACACCTGACCATTGAGCGGACATTAACACGGATAAAGCAGAGATTCCACTGGATTGGGATTCGCGATAATGCAAAGGCATGGGTAGCCAAATGCGTCCCATATCAAAGACGCACTGTTGGCCAGCACCATTCCATACCTTTTCAAATTAAGATTGTTGGTGCGCCATGGGAGTGAGCGGCTATTGATATGCTCGGACCCTTGAATACGAGGGATGAAGGAAACAAGTACATCCTCGTATTGCAAGATTATTTTATGAAGTGGGTAGAAGTGTTTGCTTTGCTGGACCAAGAGGCATCCACAGTAGTGGAGGTCTTGGCAAGCAATGTGTTCTGCCGGTTTGGAATGCCATATGAGCTCCACTCCAATTAAGGGAGTAATTTTGAGAGCCGGCGGATCTCCAAGCTCTGCAAACTGTTTCGCATCGTCAAATCCTGCACCACCCCATATCAGCCAAGAAGTGATGGTATGGTAGAGATTTAATCATACTCTAGCAGAGATGTTGACAAAGGAAACACGCCTTGATTGTCGAGATTGGGATTGATATGTGCTCATGGCATACCGCACTTCAATACATTCCAGCATGGGTTATACCCCTGCATGGTTAATGTTACACCATGAATTAGCCTTACCCCTGGATCTGGCCATGCCAAGGATTCCGGGAGAAAAGAATTCACCATCTCTCTACGTAGAGCTCATGCAGCAGCAGATAGAACAGACCCATGAGCTAGTGAGAGCTACTTTATCCACTGCACACTGGCGTCAGAAAACATGGCACGACCGGCGGGTGCATGGAGACCCGTATGAGGCAGGAAAGCTGGTTTGGGTTCACGATTCACAACATTCTGCAAATATGCCAAGTAAACTGAGTTACCAGTGGAAAGGCCCCTATGTGGTAGTAGGTAAGAAGTTGGATGGGGTCCACCATATTCCTGCACTTTGGATGGCGTGACCTCAGTCATCCACTTCGATCGACTTAAACCTTGTGTCAGTGATGGCCCAGTACCAGAGCTCGTGCTGGACATTCCACATGACACCAATACCCAAACAGATGTCTCTACAGAAACAAGTACTCCTGACGTTAGTCCAGAGCACCACGGTGCCAGTTCGACCCCTCTCCTACCAAGCCATGAGTCCGGTGAATGATCGACTAATGCTGAGGACGATGACGAGATACGTACTCGCCCTCTCCCTCCTCAGTGCGTGTCTACATGATCTGGGAAGTCCTATCTGAAAACTTTCCCATTTGTTTTGTCCAAGGGGAAGGACGGAAAAGTTTTTCTGCCGACCTCTTTCAATTCCCACCCACTTCATGCTATGACACCCATTATAAAGTTCCCACAAGCGGAAGCCGAGGCTGCCCCAGGCCATGCTTCTTGTCGGGTGGAACATGTAATAAATAGCATGGAAGTGAAGAGATCAAATGGGGCCTTGGCTTGTTTTGAAGAACGGCAAAACCACACAACTTGGTGTACCTCTCCATACCCCCGAAGGGCCACCACCACCCCATCTCCAACGTGCATCGCTAGTCTATGCACCAATTTCTGACATCATTCATCTTGTCCATTTCACACTCCACTCATCGTCTGTTGATCATCACTCTTCAGCCATGAGAGAGTCCGCTCTTACAGAGGGTAGATGGCAGTGGGCAGGGAAGCAGCCTGTTCAGCAGACTCTTGGCTCGAATATTCCTGGTACTTAAAAATTATGACAGAGTACCAACCATCGTGTAGCGGGAGATGACCATACTCTGTATCCAAAGGGTAACCTCCCCCCCCCCCCGACCACCGATGCCCTACCACACCGTCCCTACCCCGCACCCCTCCCCCACGCCCCACCCCCACCCCCGTGAGCAGTCAGAAAATCATACCGGACACAGAAAGCCAGAAGCATACAGAACACACTTGCCCACAAGGCTGGATACGTCAATTCATCATTGCGCGAACATTGCATACATACCTAGATTTAATAGTGTAACTCGGACATCCAACATCAGCAACAACAAGTGTAGCAATCACCAAGCATTTTTAATTGAAAAAGTTAGAGACACCTTTTTCCGCAACAATACCTCCCGAAAAGATATGGAAAGTTCGTCACTTTTCGTAGACCTGACTTTTCCGCAACCGCAACAGACTCGGCATTCACCAGCCTGGAAACCTGGATATTCCCAAACTGCATTACGCAAGCGTCACACCGCAACACCGACTTCCCTACAACAAATCACTACCGCCATCAACATGAGTCAACATTTTCCGCAACCACCTTCTTATCCAGTTTATGGAAAACTGATCATATGGAAAGGAGGAACAACACTGCAGCCACCTACAGTATGTACCATGGGGGATTCCCCACTCCCCAGTTCACCCACCCGGGAAACACAGTCCGGCCTCGCGGGATTAGTACACTTAATTTCTGCAGGACCAGGAGCTGTTTAAACCAGACAATAATTAGAGACAGCTATATTGTCTTAATTCTGATTAAGAACATGACTGTTCTACCACGTATACAAATCATTACCGCACGGGCTGGTAAAGCAGCATCAAAACTTCGACAGCATAATCTCATGGAGAATTTCAAATATTATCTTACCTACATATTCTAGTCACACAATCAACACGGGCCGGAATACACCTATTACAGACGACAAGCGACACATGTAAACGATCACGCGCATACAGGGACGCTGTTCTGAGGAACAGAATTGAAAACATATATTTCCGTTTTTCACATCCACTACGAATAATCAGCAGCATCAATACTCCACCATTACATAAATATAATACATAATATGTTTCCGATCAACCACGTGCTTTCACAACAAGAAACCACGTGATCTTCACCTCTATTTCCAGTAAATTGGATCAAAATGTTACAAACAAAAGAACCACTCAAATGCGCATCTACCACAGCATGATGGAGTAGGTGAGAAGGGGTGAGTCTGGATAATTGCCGCTGATGTTATCACGCTCTCCCACGCCCCATCGAGCGCTCCAGCCTGAAATCTGAACAGGCGAGTTTATAAGCATCCAATCTGAAAAACCACATCACACTAATTAAAAGATGAGCTTCCACGGGAATAAGTAGTTCTGGATTTTAACGTTGATTGGAGACTTGTTTTTCCTTTGAATGAAGACAAAAGCAACAATCCTTCCTTGTTATATTTATATTTACTTCCGTTACACGGACGGAATATATCATCGGACAGCAAGAACATTAAAATCAAAACTTTCCTTATATGGTGTGACCGACTCACCCTAAAACTTTCGGGTGTGGTCATCCGCCCTCCTGTGACGTCACCGAAAGGTATAAAAGGAAGAGAGCATGCACTGAAACTTCGTCTTCCCATCAAAACTCGACTCAAGGGAAGAACAAGCATTAGGCTACTTTCATATTGCAAACCAAATTCTGCTGTTTTAATTATTATTTCATTACTATTATTATATTTGGCTAGGAAAGTTATGAAGAGGCAGGACAATTATAATATGTTAGGCAGTTCTGCGCAATCATTATCATGCGGAAATAAGATGTCACTTGCAGAAGATCTCGCCCTGTTTGACAGCTCGGAGGATTCGGCACCAGCTCATCCCAGGAAGAAGTATCTGTTTACAGCTTTACAGCATAACGTACAGCCGTGCAAGCATGCGTTCTCCCGCAATTCAGACTTGACGCTTCATGTCAATCGTGATCATCTTTTCCAACGCGCATTCTGCTCAGACTGCATATACCTATATACAGCTACTCATTACGGAGTGACACACGCATCAACGGAAAAGCATTGTGTGTTAGTTGTAACATTACAGCCTGGTGAACAAAGCGAGGACATAGAAGTTCTAGCTATCCACTGTGAAACTAGACTTCCAATTAATGTACTTCCTACGAGGAAGATGGCTAAAACTAAATGTACCAAACAGTGACAACCTGACTTTCTGCATTACATAAGACCAACCGCACCAGCCTCCGCCACACAGCCAGCACGCAGTCATCACGTTGCACCAGTTACCACCACAACGGCAGCACCAGCACGAACGACAACACCTGCAGTATTGATACCTACATCGCCTGCAGTTTCCACTCCGGCAGCAACCGCGATAACACCACCGTCCGCATCACCGCAGCATCAGCATCCATAATCAGCCGGCCAATACCTGTTGTGATTTCCACACCAGTGACCATATCGGAACAAGGGTTACAGGACATTTCCGATAGATCTATATCTCCGTGCAGTTTAATAATAGATGAGGAGATCCTCCTTACGGAAGCAGTCGCCATCATCACCTCATCACAGAGCACCACATCCACACATCCGCGCAGCAGCACTCCTGCAGATCATGCAGTTCGCAAGGTGACTACGCCGGATCATCCCTATGCCAGAAAGAAGAGGGTTGCGCATCCAGACATCCGTGCAGTTCCAAGGACGACCGCCAGCAAGTTACTGAAAGCAACTAAAATCTGCAAGCTATCTGCCAGCACTGCATCATCATTTGCCACAACGCACTGACCACACATCAGTTTCACCACACTCAGCCCACCTACAGCACAACAACCACCACCTCCACGACAACAGTGATGTCAGCAGTTTCCACGCCACCACCAGTTCGCACTTCACCCGTCATCATCTCCACCACCACCAGCACTTCAATGGACACATCCGTACCTTCCTCCAGTATCACAGTATACCCGACCTGGCCATAATTAGTAGTGACACATTAGTAGTCCGTCCCGTACAAGTCGGGGTACCCAGACTCACTGGGGAAACTTTGCAGTGGATGTTTGTGGATAC
This sequence comes from Chaetoderma sp. LZ-2023a, assembly GCA_034401795.1. Taxonomy (NCBI): domain Eukaryota; kingdom Metazoa; phylum Mollusca; class Caudofoveata; order Chaetodermatida; family Chaetodermatidae; genus Chaetoderma; species Chaetoderma sp. LZ-2023a. The sequence goes on from CM067372.1 coordinate 69,625,421, forward strand.
TACTGCTGAGGTTGCAGCAGGATTTATAAATAGGTGTGCGGAAAACGGAATTTTTATCATTATTATGTTTATTTTTTAAATCTTATTCTTCTTGTTATATATATATTTTTATAATTGACACCCAGTCCCTAGGCTGACCATGGCCATCCTACACAGCTGCACAATATTCTTGTGTAGCTGTGTCTCACATAAATACTCGCTGCGGATCCCTACATTGTAAACATGTCATGTGCGACGTAAGTACACGATGCACCATAACGAATATGTCCTATTACCATCATGCAGTCTCAGCTACGCTGGGGCTCTGATGAATTAGTCTTTTTCACTTATTATTATTGATATTTTTCTTATTATTTTTCTTCCCTCGTCAGTACGACGGGATGGATTGTGGGTTAGCGGAAGCTATCAGTGCGGATCCACAATAACGGGCCGCATTATAATCAATATACATACCTGTATGTGCATCCCTTTATTTACCCGGGGTGCACATGTAATTTACCTGTTCATCTGTGATATACTGTGATCATATATCATAATATATTATATATTTTATATCTGTGTAATTATGGTACATTGGAGCTTGGGTGTTCTCTGCGGAAATGTAATTATCCGCATCCAAGAGAACACCCATGCGAGCTTTTGTTTAGGTTAATCATGAAACCAAATAAAATTATGCATGCACCGGGTCAATAAAACAAAACAAAAAAAAGGAAAGACATGGAAAAATAATTCCAGTTCAAAAATCAAAACTAAAAGTATGCTTCCTTCCAAACTCCTTTGCACCCTATGTGCTCTTTCTTATAAACACGCATCTCTCACGTCACTCTCCTCTTGGCTACGCGCCTACTCAGGAGGTCTATAATTCCTGCCTAGCATGCTCCCATGCGTTCGTCTGCAATGCATTGCTCATTTGTCATGGGTGTCAAACTAGGAGGGGGTGGTGTAGCACGGATTGACAGGACGGGTACCGGCCATCCCAGCCAAGCTGGGTACGGAACGGCCATTCCGGATCGCTCCAAGCACCCCCCCACCCCTGGGTAGGATAGTATGCGTATATAAGCCCTATGAGAGAGGGGTTCATTGAAAATGGCTAAGTCCATTAAATCATGTGGTGCTGGAGCTCATGGCGTTCCATCAGGTCTTTCCGGCATGAATTGCTCGGCCGTCGCGCCACACGTGCACGACGAATGAGGAGGCTGGCTAGCTCTGAGTCTCGTGGTTCCAGATCCCGCATGACGTTGCTCCGCGAAGTACAAAGACCAGCTCCTAAGGCTGGTGGAACTCAATCGTTCCAGTGGGGCCGTGCGGACATTGCCGCTGAGATTGAACTGCACGGTATCATCAAAGCTATTGATGTCACCGGTATGTCTTTCCATATTAATTTAAGACCATGGAGAATAAATTATATAGAAAAAGAGGTAACTATTTGTTAAACAAGGTGGAATAGCTAAATATACAATGATTTGTGTACACGTGACTTGCTACGTCACTTCACATATCTATACATATATATATACGCGATTACGATGTTATAGCAATATTTTAATGTATATTTTAACCGGGAGTTTCGATGATAACTCGGCCATTTCTTGACCGATTTTAAAATGCTTTTCAGTTTTGAAAAGCTCGTCAAATTCTGGTTTTGATCGATACCAAGAACGACGAGAATGAATGATTTATAATCATTTACGCGTACCATCTCTGTACACTATAGGTACACACTCGCTCCCGATCTTGACACACGTGCGCACCATGCGTTCTAACGAACTTAGTCGTTTTCTTGACGAAATGCCTCTCATATAGGCTTATGCATGCTTACTGCTCCACCCAAAGATGCTGGAGACGGTGGCAGTGGTGACTAACTGATCCGCGCGGCGGAACTCCTCATCAATTACAAGACCACTAGGTGATGGAGATCGTGAAATGTTCTGTATACCAATGTTTGGGGGAGACATGATTACCACTGCTATTGGCCGGCCGATCACGGGTGTCGATGTTGCTGCGGGTGCAGATGCGGTGGATGATGCTTGTGACTTGTGGGTGGCAGATGGCGTGGTGATGGCGGGTGCTGCCAGACTGGAAACTGCAGGTGACGTATGGGTTCTTCCTGCACGGGTTACCGGAGTGGATGGAGCGGATGATTGTGGCGTGGCGGTGGCTGTTGTGACATGATGACTGAACACGTGACGTGTTGCTGCTATGGTGGCAGGAGTTACTGAACAGCGGCACGTGCCTTCTGACTGTCGCCGTGTTGTATGCTTGGTTCTGGCCATCTTCGAGCTGGGAAGTACTACAAGCAGAAGTCTGGTCTCAAACCGAGTGGCCAGTACTTCAACATCCTCACTTTCTTCTCCTGGTGTTATCGTCACTACCAGAACACGGTGCTTATATCGCAACGTGTGAGTTACCCTGTAGTGGGTTGCGGTGTAAAGATACCGACAGTCTACACAAAAAGCACGCTGGAAAAGATGATCCCGGTTTACGTGTAATGTCAAATTGGAATTACGGGTGATGGTGCGGGTACACTGCCATCCGTTTGGATCAAGCGCAACACATGGATACTTCTTCGTGGATGAAGATGGCACCGATTCTTCCGATGTATTGGACAAAACCAAGTCCTCGTGGAGAGACATCTTATTCCCGCATGATGATTGCGGTGCGGGTAGCCTACGCTATTTCTAACTCCCTATCTCTTCATAAAAACTTTCCAGGCCTAGTAATATAGTAATGAAATAATAATAAGAATATTTTAAAACAGCAGAATTTAGTTTTCGACACGAAAGAAGCCTAGTGCTCAGTGTTCTTCCCTGGTGTCGAGTTTTGATGGGAAGACAAAGTTGCAGTGCACGATTCTCCTTTTTATACGATTTGGTGACGTCACAGGTGGACGGATGACCACACCCGAAAGTCTGAGGGTGAATCGACCATGCCCTATATAGAAAAGTTTTAACGTATGTATTCCTGGAGTCGGATGAATTATTCTTCCCATGTAAAGGGAGTACTTTTAAATATAGAAAGAATTGTATATTGATTTCGTCTTTATTCTACGGGAAAACAATTCTCTGATCAACGTAAAGACTTGGAACTACTTATTCCCATGGAAGATCACCTTTTAATTAGGTTGATGTGGTTTTACAGATTGGATGCTTATAAACTCGCCTCTCTGAATTTTAGGCTGGAGCACTCGATGGGGTGTGGGAGAGCATGGTGACGTCAGCGGCACTTGGCCCGACTCACCCCTTTCACATCTTCCATCACGCTGTGGCAGTCGTGTATTTGGGCGGCTCTTTTGTTTAAAGACTTAGATCCAATTTACTGGAAATAGAAGTAAGAGCCACGCGTTTCTTGAAAACACGTGGTTGATCAGAAACTTTGAGATTGTTTATGTTAATGGCGGGGGGGGGGGCCTTGATGCTGATAATATTCGTTGTTGGTGCGACAGATGGAAATATATGTTTTAATCTCTGTTCCTTAAAACAGCGTCCCTATATTGCGCGAGTTTTTATACATGCATCTTGCTTGTCTGTAGATAGGTAATTCTCAGCCTGTGTTGATTTGTGGCTGGAATACATGTAAGAGAATTTTAAAAATTCTCCCTGATATTATACTGTCAAAGTTTTGATGCCGCTTTATCGGCCCGTGCGCTAATGATTTGTATACACGTTAGAGCGATGGTGCTCTAAATCAAAACCATGACAATAAAACTGTATGTAATCTAGTGTGTGGTTTAAACAGTCCCATGTCTTGCGGAAAAATCAAGTTACTGATTCCACCAAGCTGGGCCGTGTTTTCCGAGCGGGTGGGCTGGCAAGCATCCTCCTCTATGGGTAGGACTAGCCTCACCCGTATCCTGACCAGACACATTTATAATTACGCTACAGCTGGGAAATAATGTGTGCCACAGTTTACAATTTACAATACCGTCGTATGGAGATTGTGAATACAGTCAACCTGAGGGTCTGTGTTTCTGTCGTGATGGTGAATTTGATTGATACGCATGGCTGGTTATCTGTGGATGAGTCTTGCGCTGTGGTGAAAATGCGACATTTTTATTGCAGCAAGTGGGGGGGGGGGGGCTGGGGTGGGGTGGAGGGGCTCTGCGGTGCGGTGCGGTGTCAACTTTATTGGACCTAATGGTATTTCGCTCTGTAATGGCCGAGCCCGTAGGCGGGACAGAGTTACTTTAGAGCGTGGATGATGATGACGGGTGCTGTCGTAACTTTGATCAATCCATTATCGAATTCAACTTTTCGGTAGTAAAATTCTACTCATGACTGATGACAGACTGCGGACTGTTATTATGTGTGAATGATGTATAGTATCTTTAGCTGTTTCCATACAACATTTCCGGGGGGGGATGGGGGGGGGGGGGGAGGGTTGGAGAGGTTTTCCACCATAGCGCGTACTGCAGATGGCTGTGGTGTATTCCTTCTATCCGTATGATCAGTTTCTCTGTAACTGGACAAAAGGTGTTTGCGGGAGAATGTTAACTGGTGTTGATGGTGATCGTATCTTGTTGCTGGAAGATCCGTGCTGCTGTATGATGCTGATGTAGTGCAAGGTGGGCGTATCCCAGGATTCCACGCAGGTGAATGCAGAGTCTTGTTGTTGCAGGAGATCAGGTTTGCGGGAGGTGAATAACTTTCCGCATCTGTTCGCATGGGAATGGTGCGGAAATTTATGTCTCTAACTTTTTCTAATTAAAAAGGCTCGGTGCTGTTAAACGATGTTGTTTCCAATGATGACGGTCTCTGTTACTCTTAGCATAACAGAGCATGTATGTGATGTGCGCGCAACGATGAGTTGACGTATCCAGTCCTGAGGGCCAGTGAACTTTGTATGTGATTGGCGTTCCATCTGTGGTGTGATGTTCTGACTGCTCACAGGGGAATGGGTGGACCGTATGGATGGGGTGGTCCTTGGAAATGGGAGAGTGGTCATCTCCCATTACACGGCAGTTGGTACCGTGTCGTAATTTTTAGGTACCAGGAAAATTTGAGCCGAGAGTGCTTAACAGGCTGCTTCCCTGCCCACCGCGGAAGGGGTTGGGGGTGGGGGGAATGCCACCTCCTCTGTAACAGCAGTCTCTCTCATATCTGAAGATTGATGGTCAACAGACGACGAGTGGAGTGTGAAGTAGACTGGGCCGGTGCTGTCCGAACTTGGTGTATAGATGAGTGAAGCCAGTTGGAGCTGGGGTGATGGTGCAACTCGTGGATGCGGCGTTGCTTGGTAGAGGATTGGCCTGGTGGTTTTGGGGCGTGGTCGGGTACACCAAGTTGTGCGGTTCTGCTGTTCTACACATGCCAAGGCCTCATCTAGCCTCTTCACTGCCATGCTAGGCATTACATGTTCCACCCAACAGGAAGCATGGCTTGGGTCTGCCTCAGCCTCCGCTTGTGGTAACTCTATAATGGGGGGTATAACATAAAGTGGGTGGAAATGGGGGGGAGGTCGGTGGAACAACTTTTCCATCCATCCCCTTGGACAAAACAAACGAGAAAGTCTTCAGATACGACTTCCCAGATCAAGTAGACCCGTGCTGAGGAGGGAGAGGGCGAGTATGTATCTCATCATCCTCCTCAGCATTAGCCACCTGTTCACCCGACTTCTGGCTTGGTAGAAGAAGGGTCAAACTGGCACCGCGGTGCTCTGCGCTAACATTGGGAATGCTGGTTTCCGTAGAAACTTTTGTCTGGGTACCTGTGTCACGGGGAATGCCCAGCCCAAGCTCTGGTGCAGCATCGTCACTGACACAGGGTTTTAGCCGATCGAAGTGGATGACAGGTCAGGCCATCTGCAGCATGGATATGGTAGGTCACGTCCGACATCTTACCTACTACCACATGGGGGGCCTTTCCACTGGTAACTCACTTTACTTGGCACGTTTGCAGATCATCGCGAATCGTGAACACATACCATCCTTCCTGCTTCATATGGATCTCCATGCACTCTCCGGTCATGCCACGTCTGGTGTGCAGTGGATAATGTTGCTCTCACTAACTCATGGGTCTGTTCTATTCTCTGCCACATGAATTTGACGTAGTGAGAAGGTGAATTTTTCTCACCTGGAATCTGGGGCATGGCCAGGTTCAGGGGAAAGGCTAATTCACAGGCCAACATTAACCGAGCCGGGGTATAACCCATGCTGGAATGTACCGAAGTGCGGTAAGCCATGAGCACATATAGGAGTTGAAGACCCCAATCTCTACAATCAAGGCGTGCTTCCTTCGTCAACATCTCCGCCAGCGTACGGTTGAATCGTTCGACCATACTGTTGCCTCAGGGGTGATATGGCATCGTTCTTGTTTTGATGATATGAAACAATTTGCAGAGCTCAGCAATCAGCCGGCTCTTAAAGTTACTTCCTTGATCCGAGTGTAGCTCATAGAGCATCCCGAAATGGTAGAATACATTGCTTACCAGGACCTCTGCTACGCTAGCTGCCTCTTGGCCCAGTAAAGCAAATGTTTCCACCCACTTCGTAAAGTAATCTTGTAATACGAGGATGTACTTATTTCCTTCATCCGTCGTATTCAAGGGTCTGAGCACGTCAATAGCCACTCGCTCCAACGATGCACCAACTATCTTAATTTGAAGTGGTGCTAAATGGTGGTGGCCAACAGTGCGTCTTTGGCATGTGATACATTTGGCAACCCATGCCTTCACCCTATCGTGAATCTCGATCCAGTGGAATCTCTGTTTTATCCATATGAGAGTTCTTTCAACGGCTAGATGTTCGGCTTTATCATGGAGCTGTTTCAAGATAATTTCTCAATAACATTCCGGAATTACCAGTCGGTTGTTGATGTAGAGAACGTTATTATTCATATGGCATTCTCCAAACCACTGGTAATAGTATTTTGCCATTGCGGATAGTGGCATAGCAGATTCCCGGGGAGGATGTACCTCTCCTGGATCCACGCGTATATGTGTCGCCTTTGCGTGTCTGTTGCTTGTTCATGAGCGACTTTCTCCGTGCTCCACTCTGCGCACCACAATTCTGGGAACTCCGAAGATGGCTCTGTAGACTGTGTCACGGTGGCGGCCTCTTCGTGTTCACCCTCGAGCCTGATTCTGCTCAAGGCATCAGCATTTCCATGTAACTTGCCGGGACGGTGAACAACATTAAAGTTATAGGCTTCTAAGCCAGCGTAGTGAGGCATGGTCTGTATGGAGAGTAAATGGACGTCTGTACAGAAAGTGTTTATAACATTTGACGAGGTGCCACAAGTAGTTCTCGCTTCGTGGTCGCGTAACATCTCTCGGTCTTGTTGAGAGTCCATGAACCATAACCCAGTACCTGCTCCGTTCCATCCTCCGTGACCTGAGATAGAACCATGCCAATGGCATAGGCTGATGCGTCAGTGCCCAACATAAAATCGAGGTTAGGATTAGGTTGAGCGAGAATCAGGGCGGTCGTCAAGAGTTCCTTCAACGCCCTGATGGAACCTTCACACTCACTCGGCCACTCGAACGGTCGATCTTTTTCAGTGATCTGATAAAGGGGAGATGCAATCTCACTGAAATGATGGATGTATCTGTGATAGTACTGGCAGAGACCGAGAAAACTCTGTGTTTCTATTACCGAAGAGGGTGTCTGCCACTCTGCTACTGCCTTGTCTTTGACGGTTGAGTAGCCACTCCATCACCGGATGTGACGTGTCCCGGGAACTCGACGCTCTGTCTGAAAAGATGACATTTCTTTGGTTTGAGCTTCAAATTGGCCGTGCAGAAATGGGAAAGCACGGTGTCCAAATTCGTAAGTGTTTGCTCAAATGAAGAACCGAAGAAGCAGAATTGGAAAAGACCATCCCTACCTGCGGTCTTTTCCATGTCAGCTTCATCCATGGCCACTTGTCAGTACCCACTAGCTAAATCAAGGGTACAAAACCACTTGGCTCCAGACAAGGAATCCAAGGCCTGATCTATTCGTGGTAACGGATACGTGTCTTTGACGCTAAGATAATTAAGGCAGCGGTAGTCTATATAAAACCACAAAGATCCGTCCTTCTTGCCTGCTAGTATAATGGGACTGGCAGATGGGGATGCTGATGGGTCTATAATACTGGTCCGCAACATGTCACTTACTTGTTGATGAGCTTCCGCTTCCTTGTGAATGGGAAGACGTCATACCGGTTGTCGCACTGGGTGATTATTTCCTGTATCGATGGAGTGTCACACTAGATGAGTTTCTCTGAGGACCATGTTTCCTGATGAGAAAATATCACAGTATTTATGAAGTAGTGCCCGTATATGGAGTTTTTGAGACTGCATCAAACCTACTGTGGCATGTAAGTATAAATCGTGTAGATGTTCCAGTCGGTCATCGGTAGTTGCTGTAAGTGTTGTTGTGGGGGTGGGTGTCTCCAGTGATATCACATCTACCAAGTGGCCACAACGGACTCCTGGTTCAAGGGTGATTGGGTCCACTGTGCCATTGAACACTCTAAAGGGTATGTGCTCTTTGTTGGTGGTATCCACGATCATACAGGGACTAGCGCATTGTGAGGCTATCATATTGTCACAGTCTGGTTCCAGCATGGAAGTATGAGTGTTGCTTCCTAATTGTGGTGCGGTGGCCCACACGATCCGTTCTTGTCCCAGGTCAACTGTGGCAGTACTGGTTAATATTACTGCACACGTATCATATAATGATTATTCCGGTCCAAGGGGGATCCATCGACCGTGTATGTCGAGTTCTTGTTGTCTGCAATGTATAACGGCTTCACTGGCACTGAGGAAATCAGAGCCAAGGAGGGCATCGTTTTGGATAGAGGCGGTGACAACTCGCTGAATGATTTGCATCTCCTCTATCTGTATCACAAGGTTTACTACACCAGCCACGGGTACATCGGCTCCCGTAGCTGTTTGCAAAAAGATGTTTGTAGACCTAAGGGGTGGCTTCTTATAAGGTGGGATGCTCTCATATAAGCGCTTGTTGAAAATGTTGATGGAAGCTCCAGTTTCAAAGCTGGTACTGGTGGAAATGCCACTGAACAGACAGGCACACTTATAAATTACCTTTCTGTGAACCTGTGGAAGTGTTTCTATTGATGCCGTCTGTGAAAGGGGTTTAGGAGCGGCATCATTCTGTATGTAGTTGGCCTGTTTCCGAATAGCTTCCTGTAGTGCGGTTGGTGACTGAGTGAGGAAAGGGCCAGCCCATCATTGCTGCTGCTGTGAGTGCTTTGGTGACGATGGAGCTGGTGGTGACAATGGTGGTGGAGATGTTGCCGATTCTGTATATGCGGTGTTGGTGTATACAGCGGTGCGGATAGGATTTTCTTGTTCTTGGATAATGGCTAGCTGTGTCAGCCACTTTTTACATCGCACCATGGATGTTTAGGTGAAGCGCAGAAGAAACAACGTCATTGTGTTTCCTCGCATGTCCCCATGATGTTGGACGAATGCCGTCTGCCGAATAGTGTGTGTCGGTGATGTAACAGTAAGGGGTTGTGAATTGCAAACCACCAAGGGACACTGGGTGTTAGGTGCCTTGGTGGTGGGTCATGCTGCTTGCAAAAACGTTGTTTCAGCGGAGGTGCTAGAAAGAAGGTCGAATAGATGCGGATAAAGCGGGGGTCACTGTTTCCACTAGAAGGGTGTGCGGTGCTGCGGATGTGGGAAGCATCGTAGGCACCGACATATGTGAAGCCGTGCATGCGTATGTATGTGGGACTGTGGATGATTGATGATTAGTGTAGGCCATGCATTGTTGCATGGAGGCCACAGTTGAGCCGGGTCGTGAGAACGGGCACCGAGGTGACTCTTCAATCGGTGCCCTTATGGTTTTAACGGTTTATCCGGCTGCGGGGTTTGGCAGTCAGCAGTTGGAGTTGTTGACGGAGGTCGGTTAGGACACTGTAGTTCAGATCGACTGGTCGGGTACCGGCCGTACCAGCTAAGCTGGGTACGCGCTGCCCATCCTGGATTCGTTCCCTGAACACGCCCCCCCCCTGGGTAGAGCTATAAGCGTATATGAGCCTATGAGAGAGATCGCGTTATAAAAACGACTAAGTTCGTTAAAGCGCATGGTGCGCATGTGCATGCGCATGCTTAATACTATTTTTGACTGAGTGCGTAATTTACGACCAAGATAGGATGATGCTTTTAGTGTACCATCTTGGAACTTTTTGGATATTGTTCACGAATATATCAAGAACTAACTCGGAACACAAACTTGCGGTGAGGCCTTTCCTGGCCTGAAAATGTGATTCTACAGATGTAGAGGCAGCGATGTTCTTTGGTGGATGACTCGCCGGATCTGCCGGCCATGCCAAAAAGTGGTTATTCAACCGTCCCCGCACTGATGTCGTGCAGGTTTATCTAAACCTTTTGACCGAAGCAAAGTAAACTTTGCCCGGTACGGCTTCAGAGCTGGCTGACGTACCCCATACCGTTAAGCTTAGTTATGTATCTTCATCTGCATTTAACAACCCCGCTTATGATCGGGTTGTTGGCAACTTCCATCCATACCATCGGTGTACGGGAACTTTCGTCATAGCAGTAATGTTATTGTATCTCTTGCTGACTACTCGTTAGACATTCTATATTGTGATTACAGTCCTGAGTTCGATCTGCTCCCGTCATGAGCTGCATGTGGGAATCCTGTTTGCAAAAACCAGCCTGCGGGAACTTTCCAGCTTCCAGGGAATGCATCAACTCATGCCAAACTAAGAGTGACGTGTCAATTTCAGCAACACGATAGCCCAGGCTTAAGAATGGCTACCGATTATTCAAGTAACTATACTTGACATTTTAATTATCCCGTTAATTACATCTTTGATAATTATATCGTATCTGTATAAACGGTCCCGATGACTAAAAGGCACCGTAACGGTCTTAGGACTGCTAGTTATAATTTCTGTATCTGTTTATAGTTATTCTTATTTTCTGTAAGTTTTTTTTGCTAACCGCACCGTAGTAGGTTCCTCAACCTGTACTATATATATTATTCTGATCATTTCACATTGTATTGATTGTTCTGGTTAGTTTATATATGGCAAGTGGCCATCAGTTTATGTTTTGTTTATTTGTAGAAAAATATAGGACTGCAGTGCACGTGGGAAACACTATACAGCAACATTTATATATGCAGTACTTTCTCCCGCCACCAACAATTTTTCACTGAGGTCGCTGTCCGTGCTATAACTCTGTTTAGCCCAGCATGCTACTGACTAAAAACCTTGTCTATTCAGCTCGATAGGATAGGTTTAATATGATTAGAGACAATCGCTTCATTAGGAGACACGTAGTGTACGCCTCTTTTCTGGTAGTAGCGATAATTTAGCCCCGCACTCTGGCAAGGTTGTGTAAGATTGGCCAACATAGCTGAAGGGCCTCATATTTCTAAGTTATTGTCTCTCTTCATGTTCCACTAAGCATTATGGCTTCTTAATTGTTTGGATGTCCCTATCCGCACCATGGGCTGATCCGACCCTGGGAAACTATTGGGGTTTCCGAGTGGTGATGGCCAGGGTGTGGTGTCACACACATTCCCCACGTATCTTCAGATACTCAGTAGTTAGTTACCTTTGCCAATGTAGCAAAGCACTGCGAAAACATATCTTAATTATTATTTTCTTTAATCTGCTGAACAATCACCCCGCACCAAAGTGCATAACTGGGCAACTTATGTTAAAACCTAACGCCAGGTTAAAAAGATAGTTCCATAGGACCTGGTGACAGGCGAGATGCACATCCCTACTGAATTCTGAAAGAATGTCTATGCATGATATTCAGATCTGCCACGCCCTCACAGACATTTACGGTGGGTATTCGTCTCTCTTACCCCCACCATAACGATAGGCCAGTTGCTTAAAAAATGCTTTTGTGAAAAGTGACCAATGTCCTGTGACGTTTTATGTGGTTACGGAGCGAGATGTCCGGATACTTATCCAGTTCGGAGATCTTGCGAAGTAACATGTATGCACGCTGTCTTCAGTATTGATGTCTTAGGGCATCCGTTCTCAATGACAGCCATATCTAAAAGCTAGATAGACGCCAGCCATTTGCCGCCTAATATAATTCTTGTCTCTTGAGGTTAGGCATAGAAGAAGACCCGCATAAATAAAAGCGGCAACTACTAATTCAGCATACTGAGAATTACATAAGATGGTGACATGGCAATCCTTCGGGAATTGCTCGCCCCGTCTTCACGTAAAACACCACGCAACCGTATAGTCATAACCTCACTAGGTATGGTCTTTTCTTTACATCATTTTGGTAAAATATTAGAGTGGGCCCCTTTCGACCATTACTCTTCTCCCGCTTTAAGCAATGGCGACGTTTTCCTGTGATGGAGGCCAGCGTGAGGCACTTGCCTCTCGCAAGGATTCAGTGACGACGGGCCACGCAAGGATAATACTCCTCACCCAAACTAGCACTAGGAGTAGTGCCCGCGTGAGGCACATGATTTTCCGACACCACAAAGATAGTTTTCTTTCCTTTCAGCTTAGAGGTATAATAGCTTATATTAAGTTAATTAGTTAAATCTCGTGTATGGGAGCCTCCCTTGCGGGGATACCTCTGTGGACCTACGAGTCTGTGTGGTACCTCCAGGAGCCTCACGTTTAAAAGTTCATCAGGCTGTCTCTATGTTTGTATTTTCGTATGCTCATTATTTTTATCGATCATACTTGACGGTCTGTTTAGGTAAAACTATTGTGTAGACTTATTTTAATCAAATCTTGTAAGTCCATAGATCACGAAATTGCTATGGACAGGCATACTGGTGACACAAACTCTTGGGATGAGACTGTCGTGTTTAATGTTCGCGACGATGGTCGCACGGCCCCACCGGAATGATTGAGTTCCACCGACCTTAGGAGCCGGTCTTTGTTGCCCGTAGGGCAGTATTGTACAGGATCCGTCACCCCGAGACTGGAAGCTAACCAGCGTCATCATTCGCCGTGCACTTGTGGCGCGGCGAGTCAACACCAGACACCAGAATGGCCAGACACTACCCCCATGAGCTACAACACCATTCCCTCCAGTGGCCCGGCTGGCCACATCCGAAACATGTGTTCGATGGTGGCATGGTGTTGGTAGTGGGTGCGGTCCTGGTGTTTGAAGTGGTGATTGTGGTGCTTTGTCTGGTGACTAAATTAGTGAGTGCAGAAATTTGTTTGTTGATATCATCTATCCTCTCATGAACATTGGGATGATTACGATTGCTGTTATTGTTCTGGATGCCGTGTCCTGGGGCACCGTTGTGGCCTCCCTGTTGGCCATGCACCCTTCCTCTAGGCGCATGATTCTGGTGATTGTTGTGCTGTGGTTGTGATGCGGCTTGTTTGTGGGGTGCGGTTGTTGATGCTGTGCTAGAGTCAGTCGTGTTGGCTAAATTAGTGTCACTCATTTCGTTTATTGGATGGAGCTGGCGGCGATTGTTCTTCTCCCGCTCTAAGAAGTTCTCGATCCATACTGCAGTAGCCATAATCTGTTATAAGCTACCGTGGTCTGCGAGGAATAGTTTTTCCTTCAGTGCGGGCTCACCACTCAATGCGTTGATCAATGTGTCCAAATGTAAATGGGTGACGCCCTCGAGGTTTGTGCTGGGATATGTGCGGGTGACAAGTCTCCGAATACGACTGACCAATTCCGGCAAGGTTTCTCCCGCATGTCATCATAGATTCTTTAGTAGAAGATGACTCATTTCCCAGAGAGCTGTGTCGCCGAACTATTCTGATAGCACGCTCTCCAGTTCTGTGTAGGTAGGTGTGTAGTCAGCCCCAAGATCCGCAAGAACCTGTAGGGCTTTCCCTGAAAGTTTCGCGGCTAGATATTCCCCCATCTGTTAATTAGTCCACCGATTAGTTCTACTAATTATTTCGAACTGGACCTTGTAATTAGCCCAGTCATCTTCCCCACTGAATTATGGGGGGAGGGGGGAGAATGACCTGGCATGGTCCACGGGGCGAGATGATGGGTAAAAATCCGGGAGGTGGTGGTATGCAGGAGACTGATGAAAATGCAGAAACTGGACGGCAGGTTGGTGGTGGTGGTGGTGATGGCGATGTTTCCCATTGGCGTGACTGATGATGCTGAGGTTGCCATGCCTGAGAGTGTGATTCGCGTTGATGAAACTGCACATGTCGTGTCGAGTCCATCGGGTTACACCCTGATGCTGGTCCATAGACAAGTGTGGGTCTATAGATGGGTGGAGGCATATTATGAAAATGATGTGGACGTTCTTCGGGCTGTGGTGGTGGGTGTTCCTTGTAAGGTGGCGGTGCAGGTGGCTGGTGGGTGTGATGTGTATGATGTGTTGATTGACCGATGTAGCATTGGAATGGAGGTAATGACTCCGCCGCTTCTCATTGTCCCGCATTCTGAAAATAGGATGGTCTATTTATATGGGGAGACAAGGAATATGGTACATGCTCTTCTGGCCATGAGCCATCTACTGATGACGCTGGTGAATGATATGATTGTAAAGGATATTGGTATTGCCCCTGTTGATATTGACCTATCGCAGATGTCCGATAAGGTTAGGAAGTCAGTTCCCACTTGTGAGGCATCGCGGAAAGTCCCCTCACTTATGGGCGAGAACTGCTGTAAAAGAGGTGCGGGTTGTCCCGCATCTGTCGTATGAAGCTATCTCTAGATCGGGGGATCGCTAACTGACTGCGGATGGTGAATTAACTCGCTGATGGGTGTTGGTGTGAGTTCGCTTCTCGTTCTTCGAGCCCAGCTAGACTAGCTCCTAAGGCCGGTGGAACTCAATCATTCCAGTGGGGCCGTGTGACCATTGCCGCCAAGATTGAACCTCATGGTCTCATCCCAACTATTGGTGTCACCAGTATGATGGTCCATAGCTTAATTTAGTAATCTGGACATGATAATTAATCAAAAATATATCACTACACAAACAATGGTACTCGTTTGCTAGTAGACGAGAGAAAGTATACAGTACATAGAACCAAGTTGGTGTCTTGTTTACATGGGCTCATCAGAGGTACCTCACAGATCCGTATATATCCCAGAGCTATCCCTGCAAGGGAGCGTCCTAACGAGGCTACTTAAATAGTTTAATATAAACCATTATACCCCTAACAAAAATAATATTGTTGTGAGAGGAATGTGCCTCGCACGGGCCTCCATCACAGGAAAATGCCTTCAATGCCGAAGCGGAGGAAGAGAGCTGGCAAAAAGGGCCACTCTCTTGTTCAAACAAAAAGCTATGTGTAGTGTGTGTCAACCTATTGAAGTTATAATTAATTGTGATGCACGCTGGGTTACATGAAGATGGGGCGGATGATTTCCGAAGAATTCAAAGGCCACCATCTTATATAAGTCCAAAGATACTGCATTGGTGGTTGCTGCTTTATTTATGCGAGCCTTCTGCTAAATTGTAACCTACCATTTAGTTGTTAGATTCGCTTCCAAGCTTTGGCCGCAAGTGGCAGTGATTCCTACCTACCCGTTGACACATGAGTCTAACTGGCGAAGATGCCTGGTTTCCCGAAGGTCACCCAACATAGCATCTCCCTCAGAAAGGCAGCTCAGACATGTTACGGAGTGACAGTTTCAGAATCATATAATGATCCGGTTACATATCACCCCGCAACCACATATAACATCACTAGGACAAGTTACCATTCACATAAGGAATTTAGAAAGCGCTTAAGTATTTTATGGCGGGGAATAAGAGGCAGATATCCATCCTTAGTGACCTTCCCGTGAGGGTGTGGTGGGTTCTAAGACCGCACCCAGTCAATGCACAGAGTTGGATGGAGATCTGCGTACCGTCCGTCACCCATGTGTCGAGGAACTAACGTTTGCCTGTCATTAGGCTTAAGTTTCAGAATTCCCAGAGATGCACTGCAGGCCGGTTTTACATAATATTTATATCTTTTCACAGTGCTTCCTTCTTTGGCGGGGTCATCTACACTAACAGGTATCCGAAGATACAGAGGGGGATGTTTGTGAAAACGACACTTTGGTCTTCACCGCTCAGAAACCCCAATAGTTTCTCAGAGTCGGAACATGCCAATGTGTCGATGGGAAGTCCAGACAATTATTGAGCCTTGCGACTGGATGTGCGCAGAGAAAGCCCTAACACTTTTTGCCAATCTTACACAACCTGGCCGGTGTGTGGTGCTACATATCCGCTACAGCCGGGAAAGATGCATGCACAAATGTCTCTTATGGAGAGATTGTCTCCAACTACTTTAAACCTATCCTATCGAGCTAAAATAACCAGGTTTAATCGATCACATGCCAGGCTCGAGCAATGTGAGCATGAACAGTGACCTCGGTGTAAAATTGCTGCTGGGGGAATAGTGATGCGGATATAATGTTGCTGTATAATATAGCCTAGCATACTGCGTCCTGGAGATTTTATATAAACAAAACAAGATAACTAGGATGGCTACTTGCCATATACGTAACTAACTATCAAAATGCTAACAGTATATCAGGTCATAGGACCTTGTGGTGCTTGTTAGTTTTAAGCACAAAAATAAGGATAATAAATACAGTAAATAAAATGGAAACTATAAAATGCGGTCTCAGACGACAGGGAGGTACCTATTAGTCATCAGTACCTATTACGTAATGAATGAATATATTAGTACAATAGTATAGTTACTTGAGTACCTATTGGTCATCAGTACAGAAAGAGTTCATAAATCACTGTAGGTGCTGCATTACATGTGGGGAACGCAAGGTGGCACGATACTGAAGTTGCTGGGAAATTTCGGCAGGCGAACTACTGATGCGGCTCACTCTCAAGACGGTGAAGAAAAATGACTGCAGAGAGATGTCCATTAGATAGTCATAATAACTAATATGTTAATTTAAACAGTAAGTTAGAAAGTGTCCGTCTGGTGATGATAGTCTGAAAGTTGCCCATTACAGAGAGGGCTACAGTTGTAATTAAATATTGCATGTACATAACTGGGTACACCATACATGATACATCGCATAGATCTTGCGGTGTACCAGGCAGAGTCCCACAAGTCTGGCCCAAATGTTAATTAATCACACAACATGCTGTGCGGAAGTTTGATACCACTTTCCAGAGGGGTCCAGAAGATCTGACGAGTTATCCACCAAGAATCACCACTTGTTCTACATGCTGTAGAGATTACATCTGGGCCACGAGGCCCATCCGCAGGAAGGCTCCTCTTGAAGTGTTGTAGTGAGGAAGTCTCTTCTATTTATTTACTTGCCCCCGGATGGCCGTCCGAGGGCTTACACAAACTTAGTGATTGCGGATGTCGGTTGCTGACCAGCATAGGAGAACTGAATTCCGAAAGGCACTGCTGCGGTGTAGGGTACCACAGTCAGTAAGCTGTTGCCCATGTCTAGCACTGCACTGGTCCAACAACCTACCACTGGCTGTCTCTCGCCGAAGTGTGGTCTCGATTCTTGATTTTTCTCTCATTTTATACTACTCGTGACGTCAGAGGCCGGACGCCTAGCCAATCAGCTGGCGATCTGTAGCCAATAAGCGGTCAGCCAGAAAGGGTGGCGATGCTATCACATGATAAGCGCATTCCCCATTCATTTAATACATACACGCGATTACGACGTCCCGGTAATATTTTGAAAATAATTTCAATGAGCCATTTAAGGATAACTCGGCCATTTCTGGTGCGATTTTAAAAAGGTAAACAGTTTTTGAATCCTCGTTTTCCGGAACAGATGCCACACAGTGCTTGCATATTCTAGATACTAACACTTTATAAAGCCATTTGAAAGTTTCATGGTCAGTATATATAAGTTTGGTCTGTTGTATTAAAACTATAAGTCCATTTATAACCAAATTTGCAGGCATGTTTCGTCAATGTAATGTCTCGCTGATCATGAAGAAATGCATATCATTTCATGCATTTCGTGGCCGCACGCTTACTGCATGTGAAAATGCATTTTTCATGCACTAGCCCACATTGGCGGGTAGCGAAGGCAAAAATTCACCATATTGCAAAAGCAGATAACGAACGTTAACAGAAAATGCTTAAAAGTTTACCCTACCGAACATTGGCCACCGCCCATGGCTACACGAAAATCGGCGCCATGAAGCAATGGGAAGACTCGCTGCTGGGCAGAGCGTTCGCGCTGTTGCTCAACATTTTAATGTTCATGCCTCAAACATTTCCCATCTTCACCGACGTGAGCAGGAAACTGGACATGTTAATGACCGACCATGATCTGGCAGACCGAGAGCAACAACACCACGAGCAGACCTCTACTTAGTGACGTCATCACGACGTCACAGGTTTGAGACTGCGCCACGGCTGTCCCGTAATTTGCACATCGCTATGCAATGGGTTTGGCGACGTTTAGGAGAACGGTATGATGCAGGCAACATCATTCAGCACGACAGATTCGGTGGCGGCAGTGTCATGGTGTGGGCTGGAATCCATGAAAATGGCAAAACAGATCTTATTGTGATTTGCGGAAATTTAACGGCTCAACGTTCCTGTGAAGAAGTTGTCGCCCCTGTTGTCATCCCTTTTATGCTGCATCATGCAGACTTTATGTCCCAGCAAGACAACGCCCGTCCTCATTCAGCTAGGGTCAACAGTGATTTCCTTGAGATTAACAACGTTTCTGGTGTTGGACTGGCCAGCGCGATCACCGGACCTGTCTCCTATTGAACACGTGTGGGACATTCTTGGCCACATGGTGCGTGGGAACCATCCACATCTTCACAACGTGCGGGAGCTGGAAGCTGCACTGCTAAAGGAATGGGATGCGATTCCTCTTCGTGACATCAGGTGCTTAATTCGAAGCATGAGAAAGCGATGTACGGCGGTGGTTAATGCGCGCGGAGGTCACAACCGGTATTGACAGCTCAGTGTCATTATTTAAATTGGACCCTTCTTTTGAATGATGCCGTGTTAAAGGCGCGATGCTAGCATTACAGTAACAAGAGACTGTTGTTCAAATTGGAAAATGACCTATCAATTAAATAATATATTTGAATCAATTAAATTGTTTTTGTTAAATAACATTTATACAGTAATATTCTCAGTGTTGCTAAACTTTTTTGGCTCAGTGTGTGTGTGTGCGTGTGCGTGTGCGCGTGCGCGTGCGCGTGTGCGCGTGTGTGTGTGTGCTGTGGCTCTTCAGCCGCCTGTCCCCTCATAAAGTAGTGCCTCTCGTACTCCGATTGTCTGCCCACAGTCATCAGTTTACATTTATCAGGGTAGAATCTCGGTAGCCAGTCATCTGACCAATCGTGAAGTCTAAAAAGATCCTCCTGCATATTTACTTGATTTGCCTCACCACTTATCTGGCGGAAGTCTTTGGCGTTGTCTGCATACATGAATGCATCTCTACACAATCTCTCTGGCAGGTCATTTATGTACACCACGAACAGCATTGGGCCAAGGATACTTTACCTGTGGGATACCGGTTAGAACGTCTGACCACGATAGCGCCTATAATTTTATTTTTACCTTTTTCTTTTGGGGTTTCTATAAACAATGATTCAAAATGTGGGTCCATAAAGGAAAACAACTCACACTCAGGATACTGACTATTATATCTTGATGTGCATGCCTACTCCACCACGCTGTTTAATTTTTCTATGCTTTGAATAAACGTGTAATTTTTTTTTATATCTACAAGGTTAGTAGGTGAAGTTGCTTTTAGCCATGCACTTCAGGAGTATGTTGACATGTAAGACTGAAAATGTGGCATGTTCCGTGGATGCTATTATATAATCATTGAATGTTTTTTTGAAGAATGTAGCCAGAACCATAGAGGTACTATAGCCATAGAGTGATTATGTACATACTCTCACTATAGGGCTACTTGTCGCAACCGACAATGACAGTTCAGTAAATCACCAGTATGCCTGACAGGGTATTTTAAGATTTTGATGAGTCGAAGCAAGTTGCCACTGACAGCTGTTCAGCATGTGTGTTCATTTCATTTTGGCAATTTGTCAACAGCCATCAACCAATCGTGAAGTTTCTCAGAGCTCTTCTCATTCTTCTGACTATATTGCCCGGTTCAATCACCATGGTCTATAATACTGTGCCAGCATACTGTTTCTCTAACTTTTTTCAGCAATCAGGTGAGACCAAACTCAAATGTTTCTAAGACTTGCTGCACACTCTCTACAATGGCTACTAATTTGCAAGCAGAAGCAGGCACGCATGACCTGAATTTATAATTTTATAAATTTGGTTTGATAAACATGAACGACATGATCAAATTGAAGGCATATGGATTTAGTGCTAAAATGTGCCAATGGATAAGGGAATTCTTAAAAGATCGTAAACACAGAATCCGGATTAATAACAAAATTTCTGTCTGGCAAGATATATCCAGTTGGGTACCACAAGGTAGTGTTGTTTATATAAATGACCTGCCAGATAATGTCAGTTCTGAAATCTATACTTATTCGCAGATGACACAAAGATTTATAAAGAAATTCAAGACAGGATAAACAGTAAAATAATACAGGATGATCTTGACTCCATGAACAACTGGGCTTCTACATGGCTACTAAAATTCCATCCAAACAAATGTAGAGTAGCAAAAGTAGAGCCGAAGCACTTAACAGCCAATTTACTAGCGTTTGAAAACATCAAAGGCCATGGGGCCAGACGAAATACATCCACGAATGCTCAAAGAACTGTCAACAGAACTGTCAGACATAATATCATATTTTTTCCAACAGTCCTTGGACAAAGGAGTTATCCCAACTGAACGAAAATCGGCAAACATTTGTCCTTTATGTAAAAAAGCGACCGATCCTTACCAAGTAACTATAGACCGGTTTCCCTCACATGCATCTGCTGTAAGATGCTGGAACACACCATCTGTTTTAATTTAATGAGCCATTTCGAACAAAATAACATCCTAACTCACAAACACGCCTTCCGAAAATTTCAGTTTTGAAACTCAACTAATTAATGTCATCAGTGATTGGGCTTCATCCATTGATAATCGGAAAGAAGTGGACTTATTTATTCTCAACTTTGAAAAGGGTTTTGATACTGTTCTACGTGAACTTTTGAAATCTAAATTGCACAAATATGGTGTGTCGTAAAACCTACTAAATTGGATTGACTCATTCTTAAGAAATCAAACATTGCTGACATTCTGTCTGGAGTACCTCAAGAAACCATTCTAGGCTGGTTACTATTTTCAGTCTACATGAACGGTATAGTCTGGGAGATTTCCTCAGAGATCAGGCTATTCGCTGATGGTTGTGTATGCTACCGGGAAATTGATGACCCCAAGACCTGTGAGGCACTCCTACAAGACATAAACATGTTAGGTAACTGGGCTATCACTTGGGGAATGCGCTTCCAAACAGGAAAATGCAACATGATGAGCCTAAGCAGAAAAAAACAAACCGTCAAATTCGACTACACACTAAAAGGAACCAGTCTAAGTTTTGTTGCATCAGTAAAGTACTAGGGCGTCAACATCACCAATGACCTAAGCTGGAACAAACACATCACTGAGATCTGAAGCAAATCATACAGAACCTTAGGACTATTGCGGAGAAATTTATCATTATGTTCCCAAGAAATCAGACTTCAAACATACATGAGACTGATTAGACCAGTTCTGGAACATGCAAGTACGGTTTGGGACTCTTCAGGACAAACTATTGCTATGAACCAGGCAGTATGACAAATTTAATGGAAACCCTAAAAATCCCACCGTTGTCAGACAGAAGGAAACAAAACCGCTTTATTTTGTTCTACAAAGTTCTACAGCAACACACAAAGATATCATTAGACAGTCTACAGACTCCAATTCGGAAAAGCAAAAACATGCGCAACAGCCACTTCAACCAAATTTACGCAAGAACTGACGTCTTTAAATTCAGCTTTATTCCCAGTACGATAAGGGATTGGAACAAACTATCACAGGATCTTCTAAGCAGTTCAGAAAACTCTGCAAATCCTACAAATAAATTTCCCGAATTAATCAGAGGAAAAAAACATGTCTGAACTAGCTACTTGATGAATGTGCAGCGCAAATAATGTCCTTTGGATGTTTCGTCATAACTAATCAAGATCAAGAGTTCTGAAAATAAAAAGCAAACAAAATGTTGAAAACAGATCCTATCACTTATGTGGAGAGGATGGTCTCCCAATACCACTTGAATGTTGAGTTTGAAAAAGATCTAGGCATATTTACAGACAGACAACTTAAGTTTCGACAACATATACAAGAACAGGTAAATAAAGCCAACAGGATAATGGAAATAATTCGCCGAACCTAACCATACCTAAATAATGACTGCTGTACAAAACATTGAATACGCTAACAGTGTCTGCTACCCATACAAAAAAAGGATATCAATACTATCGAAAATATTCAAAGAATGGCAATCAGATAGCTTCCATCATTGAAGGGTCTGAGCTCCAAAAGCCTAAAAAGACTAAATCTCCCAACTCTAAAACATAGATGACACTGGGGAGATATGATTGAAATATATGAAATCATACATGGTTATTATGACACGCAACTAACAAAACATCTTTTCAAATTTAGCAATTCAGTAGCAAGAGGGCACACATATAAACTGAAGAAGCATCACTTTTCACATGATTTCAGAAAACATTAATTACTTTACCATAGACAAAGTATGTAAGTGGTCTCAGATATGGCAGCTATCTTTCAACACAGACAAAACGCATGTGCTCCATTTCGGCAGGAATAACCCACAAACTATATATTAAATGACAGATACACCAGATATGCATCCTGTATCAACATCAGAGGTAGAAAAAGACCCGGGAGTCCATATTGATAGAAACATCTCTTTTGACATACATATAAGTAATATTATATCAAGGGCAAACAACACAATAGGACTAATCAAAAGAACCTTTACCAACAGACCCATCTACATTCACGCTCTTGTACATGTCTCTAGTGAGACCTATCCTCGAATACTCCAACTCGGCATGGTCACCAAGATTGAAAAGGCAATCAAAGCTAGTAGAAAGAGTTCAATGCTGAGCAACAAAACTTGTCCTACAAATCAGAGAGTATAGCTACCTGGAAAAACTTGAAACTCTAAATCTAATGCCACTGAAATATAGACGGTTTCAAGGAGATTTAATTGAAACATTCAAACTCATCAGAGATCTATATAATAGTGCTAGGGCCTACTTTTTTTTAACAATCCAGTATTACATGGACCAGAGGTCATAGGTTCAAGCTCAACATAAAACGCAGCATCAAAGATATTCGCAAGCACTTTTTCACCAAGAGTGGTACTACAGTGGAATTCACTGCCAGCTACGATAGCCGAAACAACAATAGTCGAATCATTCAAGAACAAACTAGATACCTACTTCAAAGAAAGAACATCTGAATTTGACTGAACAGGCCATACATATACCAGCCCATCACAAAGTCATACTGAAATTCGGCAAATACAGTGGACTGATCTAGGAGTAGCCTGTGTATAGACAGGAGCATGCTCGGTAGCAATTCCAATTACCCATAGATTCATCTCAACTTACATGTCCGCACTTTTGTGGTTGCATGAAGAGACACTGACGTAGAGGCGGAGGAGGAGGAGGAGGAAGAGGAGGAGGAGGAGGAGGAGGAGGAGGAGGAGCAGACTCTGATAGCGATGAACAAAGAAAATGAAAACAACAGCAATAAGACAAACCACGGCCTCAACAAGTCAGCATGAGTGTAGTTGGCACACCGCAGCTAACGTGGGGAACACCTATCTGCACCACAATATTTCCACAAATCAATGTTAACCCTTGCCACTCTGATGTCAGAAAAACTTCAAGTTCAATTAAAAGATGAACTGTGTTCATTTTTCGGCAAATTTGGTGGATGAGATGACAACAACATCATCAACCGAATTGTTGGAAAGTGTACACCAGTTTCTTTGTTATTGACACAGCAAAAGATAGAATATTGACATCAGAGTGATATGGGTCAAAGTCTAAAATCTGATGGTTTCGAGGAGACTTAATTAAGCAACACCAGTCAAATCATTCAAGAACAAACTAGAAATCGACTTCAAGGAAAGAACTTTTGAATTGGACTGAACAAACCATATAAAGCTCAAATAACTCTGAGGCAATAACAAGCCAATGGCTTATGCCTCGTAAAATGGGTGATGACGGTGATGATTTACCAATAGAATAATCGACGCCTGGAATTCACTATCTGATCACATTGTATACATCTGAAAATTTAAACATGTTCAAGAACAGATTGAACAGATACGTGGCAAACAAGGAAATACAATTTAACTATCAAAGCAGCCTAACTCTATAACAGCCTAGCACAAAATGGAACATGACGTAATTCTTTATCTTTTTGCTTTTGGTTTCGAGGAGACTTAATTAAGCAACACCAGTCAAATCATTCAAGAACAAACTAGAAATCTACTTCAAGGAAAGAACTTTTGAATTAGACTGAACAAACCATATAAAGCTCAAATAATTCTGAGGCAATAACAAGCCAATGGCTTATACCTCGTAAAATTGGTGATGACGGTGATGATTTACCAATAGAATAATCGATGCCTGGAATTCACTATCTGATCACATTGTAACATCTGAAAATTCAACATGTTCAAGAACAGATTGAACAGATACGTGGCAAACCAGGAAATAAAATTTAACTATCAAAGCAGCCTAACTCTATAACAGCCTAGCACAAAATGGAACATGACGTAATTCTTTATTGCTTTTTATACCATTACGCTAATCAGCACAGTACAGTTTACAGAACTTTATGAAAGGAACGAACATATTAAAGAAATACATATAGAGGCTTTCTAGCCTGTGTTCTGCAAATCAATAATATCTTATGTATTAATCTGATATTTTACTCGACCAGGAAATGGAATTTGCAACAAAAATACGATTTTGTTAGTAATATGATATTCTTATATAAACGAGATTGGCGAGAAAATACTGAACTCCGAAATGCCGCCTTTCAGATGGTAATGGGCAATCTACGCTTTTTAGATCTTTTAGACCATTGCCAGTCTGACGCCAATATACTATTTTTACTGTGTCAACAGCAAACCAGAGAAATAAATTAATGTCAAGGTCAAGAAACTTCCATTTATCCTCATGTCCACTTGCTTCTTTCTCCACTTACAACCCCATCCATTCCAGTCCCAGCCTACCTACCCATCCACATTCCTACCGTTCCCAACCTGTACCCCTATGCCCATCAAATACCCCTGCTCATCTTGTAACAAGCCAGTAAAGAAAAATCAGCAAGCATTATTATGTGATTGTTGTGGTGAATGGGTGCACCGAACCTGTTCCGAATTAACAACCACGGACTATGAAACTTTAGAAAACAATACAGGGCCATGGTGGTGCATTACCTGCAACAAAACAAGCATACTTATAAATCCATTTAACCTAAACTCATCACAGGAATTCATGCTCTCTGAGACCTATACTGATGATCAAGAAATTACTCTCCCACAACCTAAATGTAACTATATGCTACAAAGTGAATTTAACACAAACCTGATCCAAAACAAAGATACCATCTCCTTTTCGACTATGCACATCAATATAAGATCATTACCAACATTTTTTGACAAATTAAGCAACTTTTTAGACACTAGCGCAATTGAATTTAACATTATTGGAATCACTGAGACGTGGATTAAAACTAACTCGGCACTTAGCTTAATTGATATGCAAAACTACGAATTCCTGGAAAACCACAGGGCTAGTAAACCAGGAGGTGGGGGTAGGCATCTACATAAAAGAAAATATACAGTGTTATAAGAGAGAAGAACTGACAATAATGGAAGACTTTTTTGAATCTATCTTTATTGAAATACCTATGGAAAAATCTAAGAACAAAATTGTCGGTGTCATTTACAGTTCTCCAGAAAGTGATAAAGAAAAATTCATAGAAACATTAGAAAAATGCTTTAAAACCATAAAAAAGGAGAATAAAACAGTTTATTTATTGGGTGATTACAACATTGAGTTACTTAGAGAAAATGAAACCACTACTCAAGATTTTGTAAATTTATTAACAACATTTGGATACTATCCATTCATCACAAAACCAACACGAATAACTGAAAAGAGGGCCTCTGTCATTGACAATATTCTCTCAAATAACACTTCAAATCCCAAAACCCAATGTGGTATCTTTGTTGAAGACATGAATTCAGACCACCTACCAGTCTACTACATGGAAAATGGACAAGTTAGAAAACAGTTATTCGAAAAATAGGAAACAAAATGTAGAGATTTTAGGAATGAGAACATTGCAAAGTTTAGAAACAGTTTGGTGAACATAAATTGGAATCAGGTGACCAACTGCAACTCATGTGAAGATGCCTACAACACATTTAACTATATATGTACTAATGCCTATGAAGCTGCATTTCCACTAAAACAATTAACAAATTTAAGCAAAATCCGACTAAACCTTGGCTAACAAGAGGATTGCTAGCTGCCTGCCATAAGAAGAACAAGCTGTATTTAATCTTCATTAAGCACCCGACTGTATACAATGAAACTCAGTTTAAGAAATATAGAAATAAACTGAAACAAATTATTAGGACAGCAAAAATAAACTACTACCATTATAAATTTGATGAGCAAAAAGATAATATAAAAGAAACATGGAAATTAATTAAATCACTATTGAATAAACAAAAAACAGCTTGGAAACAGCGCGGTTCATTAGTAATAACACA
This sequence comes from Chaetoderma sp. LZ-2023a, assembly GCA_034401795.1. NCBI lineage: Eukaryota > Metazoa > Mollusca > Caudofoveata > Chaetodermatida > Chaetodermatidae > Chaetoderma > Chaetoderma sp. LZ-2023a. The sequence continues at coordinate 69,652,074 of CM067372.1, forward strand.
ATTATTACCGATAAAAATGAGATAGTAGACAAATTCAATGAATACTTTATTAATATTGGACCTAACCTATCACAAAAAATTCAATCCAATTTGGCCAAAAATAAAAACTACTATTTGTCAGGCAGCTACCAACACTCAATGTTCCTAACACCAACAGATGAAGAAGAAATCTATAAAATCTTGATGCAAATTAACCCGACTAAAAGTGCAGGTATTGACAACTTTAAACGGAAAATCTTTAAACACTGTATAACAGAAATACTCACCCCACTGAATCACATCTGCAATCTCTCACTCTCACAAGGTATATTCCCATCACGACTAAAAATAGCACGAGTAACACCAATTTATAAAGCTAAAGATCCATCTGATTTTACTAACTACAGACCAGTCTCAGTGCGTCCACTTTTTTCGAAACTCCTGGTGCGATTATATTACAACAGAATTGTTAATTATCTAAATAGATATTCAATTATCTACAAATCTCAGTATGGTTTCAGAGAAAAACACTCTACTATGCTTGCCATTGTGGATATGATAGAAAAAATAGCCGAGTCCTTGGAAAATAAAGAACATACTCTCGGGGTGTTCCTGGATCTTTCTAAAGCATTCGACACTATTGACTATGAAATCTTATTGAAAGAATTATCACATTACGGTATAAGAGGCATCGCTTTGGATTGGATTCAAAATTATTTGACTGACAGGATTCAATGTGTTCCATTTAATGGTGCTATTTCAGGAAACAAAAAATCAGTCTGCGGTGTACCTCAGGGTTAAATCCTTGGACCCCTGCTGTTCTTACTATACATGAATGATTTACCGAATGCCACTAACCAACTTTCATTAATACTATTTGCAGATGATACCAATGTCTTTGGTAGACATAAGGATAAAAATACTCTATACAAAAATGTAAATAATGAAATGGAAAAAATTATAAATTGGTTCAAAATTAATAAATTACCTCTAAATGTTAACAAAACTAACTTTATACTATTTACAAGGTCTAGACAACCTGAAGAAGCTGCTCTCCCAAAACTTTACATAGACAATCAAGAAATAGAGGAGGCCGAGTATGCTAAATTCCTAGGAGTCTCTTTGGACAAACATTTAATCTGGGAGAAGCACATAGAGATAATCACATCCAAGGTAGCAAGGAATATTGGGATCATGCGCAGACTCAAGTCATATCTTCCATCTCATATCTTAAAAACTCTGTATAACACATTGATACTTCCACACATAACCTACTGCAATGCTATCTGGAGCAATACATAGCAAAATAAACTTTAAAAAAATTAAATCACTACAAAAGCAATCTATCAAACTATTTTCGCAAACAGCAGGGGGACAAGACCCCTTCAAAAGTAACAAAATCCTAAAACTCGAAGACATTGGAAGGGTTCAATTATATGCTATTCTAAAGGACTCTCACAATGGCAACCTACACTCATCTCTATCTAATCTTTTTTCAATAAATACATATATACATACATACATACGCACACCACAAGAACAAGTTCCAACCTACATGTCACATACCACCGAACAGAGGCAGCTACACGAACGCCATCCTACCAAGCAATACAACTACGGAATAATACAGATACAGATATACGCACACAAATTCTCACGTTAAAATCATCCAAAAAATTCATCAAAAACAGAATTATTGACAACTACTAGAAACCGCACCACTAACCACCACCACCATGGCCGTTACACAGCACAGCTCTGGAACGACTTGGCATGCTTCCGGAGTGAGCTGAGGTGTCCTGTTGGGCATTCTGGGCACGGTGATGGAAGACATTGCTTCCCAAAGAGGCGGTGCCTTCCAATCCGATTGTGCTCGGAGTGCTCAGCGGAGCACTTCTCGCTAATTAACTTACTGTCTTGACCTGGAGGCATGCCAACTTCTTTTAGCATTATTAATCCCATTATGAGCTGTGCTGCAGTCTAACTATTCAGGGCACCTGCTCACCGGTAATTATAATAATAATATGGTAATATATAATAGATGCGCTCCCCCTTCCCTCCCTCTCCTACCCTCCATTCCTTTATGTTCATGAATGTAATTGTCCAGTTTTACTTTTGTATCCTACTGTTCATATAGTATCACGTAATATATGTTTCATTGTTTGTTTATGTTACATCCTATTATATATGTCATAATATATTGTGCTATTAATGTTAATAATGTTAGGGGTCCACCACTTCATAGGCTTGCCTTTGGTGGACTGCCTGTTGTAATCTCTAATACTGACGACTAAATACGAAAATAAATAATCTTGAATCTTGAATCTATGTCCAGAACACGTATAAAATAATTCACGATCTGGCAATCCAGTTAACAGCCACTTTCGGTTTACGTAGCAGACGAATTCTCCTGACTGGCAACGATGGCGGGCTTTGGTACCGACTTTAATCGCTCCCTGTCAGATTCCTCAGCGTATGCTTTGGAAAAGGGTTCTGCGAGCAACAATCGAGAAGGATTATTTTATCCAGGACTTGAAGCAATCGATAAAGTATGCTCTGATCTATACCCGGACCAAGAAAACCCGTTACAAGCAACGGCCCTTGTCAAGTATTGGTGAGTAAAGAAAGGTTGAATAATATATTCTAGACTACAGAGTGAGAGACAAAGTTAGCTAGGTTAGCGGTTTCAACTATATATCCTTGGCTAAAAGTTGCATTTATGTAGAGAGAATGTTCTCTGTATAAAGTCTAAGTAGGGTAAGAGGTGATCTAGTGAACTGTGTCTATATATTAAAGAGGGTGGTCTTTATATAGAGGTGTGTGGGTGAGGGAGGTGGGCCTCTCCACCAATCTTTATGTCAGAAATCGTTATTATGTAATGGCTTGGTCCTCGGTGGATGTACTAGATGGTCCATATCCTTTCCTTTTCACCGATAAATCAATGAAAAAGTAAATCTTTTACAATATTAAAGTTATTCCAGAGTTGAATATTTTGAAATTAATTTTGACTGAAAGCCGTTGCTGCCTTAGGAAGCAATGGCTTCCTATCAATCACTGGCAGCTAAATACTATTTATGTTGAAAATTCTGTTGACCAATAATGTTTTACTAATTTGTAAATATGACTGATGGGTGACTATAAATATGATCTGGAGCATCATACATCTACCCTCAAATTGAGATGCGATACAAGATAAATTATGCCCTGCTTTACAGTCATCCTCACAGCCTCAGGCCATAGGAGGTTAATGGCTAATTTCGAGTTCATATTTTCCTTGAGTATTCAAGTGTGCCGCACAAGGTGACAAGCTAAACCTGTATGCAAAATATCACCTGCCTTTGGTGGCCCATGATGGAGCTCTTTAAAGACACATGATTGAAAGACTAACTGTCTTAACCCTTTAAGCCTCAAATTTATTCAAGAAAATTTTAATTTTCTCATAGAAAATGTTTATTATTTGCAGACCGAGAGAAGACTATTTGTGAAAATTTTACTACTGGAATGACTGGCTCGGTTATAAAATAGTTTTCTTTTTGTTTGCAAATGGACATTTCTCAATACCACTGTAGAAGCCGTTTTTGGCTGATATGAGTGTTAAAGGGTTAAAGATCTACTCTCTTGGGTCACTGACCAGACTATAGATCTCCAATTACACACAACTTTTACCAAAAGACCACATCTTTATTACACCAAGCTTATTGTTCACCAAGGTGCCCATAATAGACAGGTCTTATTACACATCATATTCTCATAAATACTGTAGTTACTGGACATGCTCTAATTATAAAACCCCTACAAACTAGGGTGCTCTTTCTTTTGCGGCATGCACTATGAAAACTAATCGACCTAAATACTATTTATAACTTTCTAACTGCTGTGGATGTGTAAGATAACATGATTTCATTCTGTATCCTGTTATTGTTGTCACTGTTTTTACCCTTCCAGTTCTAAATTGATGAAGTCCCCCCCCCCCCCCCCCCCGCGCTATATTAGTTTCGAGACAAACCTGCAATAAAGGTGTTTAACCCTTACAGACCCAAAAACAAATTAATGATATAAGGAATATTCTTTTAAATATTTTGAAACAAATTTGACTTTGAACTGTTTCTGCCTCTGCCAGCTTTCCTGTAAAGATGTCTTTAAATTGAGACACTGGGATTTCAAGGGTGAAAGGATTAATATTATGAAAAAAACATGATTAATTTATGCCATCTTCCAAAGTAATCAACATAATGTAAATAGATTGTTGTACATGGTTTATATACTTTTATAAGGATTAAAACACTTTAACCCTAAAATTTAACATTTGTTCAATAAAATTTCAATATTCTCAAAGAAAATGTGCATTTGCAGACCGCGAGAAGAGTTTCTTGCAAATTTAAGACTTGAATGAAATTATCGAGCCAGGCATTCCAGTGGTAAATTTACAAAAATATTCTCTTTGTCTGCAAGTGCACATTTCTCAAAAACACTGTAGAAGCTGTTTTTGCCCATCTTGAGTGTTAAGGGGTTAATAACTGTTAATAACTGTACAGTTGAAATCTGTATATAACAGACAGTGTACAGACAATCAAAAAGTGGTCCCTACTTCCTATGATAAACTCCTTTTCCTATGGCAAAGATCCTTTAAAGCCAAACGATGATGGTTAGTTAACTTAAGAAAGGTGGTCTTATTACCAAAGTCGACAAAAGGAAAATATCCATTTGCAGACCAAGAGAAGACTATCTTTTAAAATTTACCCCTTGGATGACTGGCTGGATAACCAAGCCAGTCATTCCAGTAGTAAATTTTCAAATGGCCATTTTCTATGAATGCTCGTTATAGTTATAGACACATTTGACTGTAATAACTTATTATGAGGAAGTTCGAGAGGCTTGAGCAAATTTGATCAGGATATTGTTGCATACATTATTAACCCATTTAATTCCAAATGCCAGACTTATGTTAACCCTTTAGCCCTCAAATTTGTTGATCAAATTTTTAATTTTCTCATAGAATATATATATTGTTAGGTAATTTTCAAAAGATTACGAGCTGTGGCTAATATGAGAAAGAGAGAGCGCTTGTGAGTACATTATAACTTGTCTATAAAGGACAGCATGTGAACCAACTAAAACTGCCCTTTATAAACAGGTGACTTTTAGAGGGTGTTTGAATGTAGTTATCTGGCCTGTGCTTGCTAAGTGAATGGACATCAGTGAGGCAGGATCTCACTGCAGTGCCAGGAGGAGTGAGTGAGCCTGCCAACCAGCTGACCAGTCAGCCATGCATACAATTCACTGCTGATGCTCTTTGGGGACAATTTGTTAGGAATGGTCATATTACAGAGGTCACCACTCTGAGTTTCAGATCTCTACACAAAGTTTGAGCTCACAGAGTTTGAGTTTAGAGAGTTCGAGTGTGAGTGCGCACTCAAAACTAATTAAACTCAACAACTGGAGTTTGAGCTCAAAACTAATTAAACTCGAGCTCGAGTTCGAGCTCCACACTCAAAACTCATAAAACTCTGTGGGTGCCCTCAACCCTCACAAACCCAGGCATATATAAGGACCAAGGAATGAGAGAGACGGGAGTTGAGTTGAGATAGTTTTATTTTGAAGGGAGTTGAGATGGTTTTATTTTGAAGAGAGTTGGAATGATTTTATTTTGAATGGAGATGTGAGATGTCAACTGTCTGACTTACATTGTAATCATGTATATAGCTGTATAAAGTAAACACTACCAAATTTAGTTTAGTAAAAGAAATAGAATTAGGAATTCTGTGTTTTTGTTCTCCATTTGGGTAATCTTGAGAGAGACGGAAACAACGAGAGAAAGAAACCCCAACAATATATATATATATATCTTTCGAGAAATCAGCATTCTCCGTTGAAGAAAACTTAGTGTCCACTTGATGTTAGTTGGTCATTTTGCTATCTTTCAGGATGGGAGGGACAAATCCACTGGATTACATCAGCATGTATTCAAATCCTGGTGACACGCACAATGGTATTTCGGAACATTGGCACTATATCACCTATGGTTTCAGTGATCTTTATCATGATGGCCGTGTCCACAGGTATGATAATAAATAATAGCAATAAATTATATATTTATAGAAACTACTTAACCCTTTCACCAATGAATTCCCCATACCTCATTTTCAAGGTGATCATACAGGAAAACTGTTGACTTTTTTTAAAGTAATCTGCCATTAAATTAATTTCAAAATATTCAAATCTTATATTGTAAAGAATATACTTTTTTCGAGATTTGTTGTGAAAGGGGTAATCGTTAAACCAACAGATACACATGGCTACCTACACTATCAGTCAGCACACCCCAGGGCCTGCAAAAATGCAAGTCCCTTGGGCCAGATGCTGAGACTACGCAGAATCTGTTCTTCAAAAACGGATTTCCTTCTCCAAAGTAACCTCCTTGTGGAACACTACAGAGCGCGCGGCTATCCCACCAGCATCCTTCTACAAGCACAAAACACTGCGGCAAACAAGGACAGGAAATCTCTCCTGTCTCCTAGCCCTCCAAAAAAGTCCAAACCTCGACCAATGTGTCCTCATCACGGACTTCAACCCAACGTCTGTTCACGTTAAGACTATCATCAACCAATATTGGCCTGTCTTAACAAACAGCCCAAAAGGCAGAAACATTTTTGCAACCAAACCCCTCTTTAGCTACAGAAAACCCCGAACCATAGGGAATCAACTAATTAGAGCGAAACTCCCGCCTATCTCCCCCCCCCCCCCCCCCTAATTCACCTAAACCCGCTCATAGCCAAAATTATAGGCAATTGCAGGACACGCAACGTGATATATCTCATCACCTGCCTGCACTGTTCCAAACAATATGTACTGTAGGTGAAACTAAAAGAACCTTTAAAATCAGGATCCAAGAACCCCTGTTTAAGACTATATGCTCGGCCTCAACGTGGCGGAGGGGTGTAACCCACTGGGTGTCAATCCAGACATTTTGAGGGGCTAACCAGAGCATTATGCACAAGGCTAATGAAATAACACTTGGAGATCGAATCAACCGAAATGCCACGCCTCGAAGGAGCCCACCCTCAGCTACTGGAGGTCCCATCAACTCGTCTTGTGGAGCCAGGGGACGAGGATGAAGAGCTATTGGCCAACTGAAAGAGAAGACCAAACCCAAAGAGAACCCCTGTATCAACATATGCACTGGAACGCAGAAGGGGTTACCAACAAGAAATCAGAGCTCGAACAGTTCCTGTACGAAAACAACATTGATATCTGCTGCATCGAAGAGACACACCTGCAAGAAGGAAAACCATTTAAGATGAGAGGTTACCAGATTTTCTGGTGTGATCGAAGAGGAAGAAAGAAAGGCGGGGTGATCACCTTGGTCCGAAACAGCGTGAACGCCAGCCAGATCAAAACCTTTATGGAGGAGGCAGAATATATCAAGATCAAGGTAACAACCAGCAACTCTGTGATTGACATTGTCAATTATTACTGCCCTAATGACAAGAATCTCTCACTTGACACAATCCAGGTCCCAGACTGCCACTTCCTCATTGCGGGAGATTTTAATAGCCAGTCCCAGAGCTGGGGATACAGAACACTTGATAAACGAGGAGAAGACATTGAAGCATGGCAAGATGAAAAGCACCTTTTACTTGTCAACGATCCCACAGATCAGCCTACCTTCTACTCGCGCCGGTGGCACTCGACCACAACGCCGGACTTGGCATTTTGTACAGAAGACATTCACAGAAACCTCAGTAGAGTGGTCGGATCGCAGTTAGGAGGAAGCGACCACCGCCCAGTCCTCCTCTCTCTTTCTGGAAGTATCTCGACAAGTTCACCTCAACATCCAAGGTGGAACTACAGAAAGGCAAATTGGAGTCTGTTCGGCATCCGTTCCAATGAGCTTACCCAAAATATAGCAGTAGAAGGGAGAAACATCAACAATGTGGTCAAGGAATTTAATTCAAGTATCCTCAAGGCTGCCAACGAAGCGATTCCTCGAGGGTTCAGGAAAAAGCTACCGCCCCCCCCCCCCCCCTACTAGACAACAGAACTGCAAGCAGCACATGATAAACTAGACAAGGCCAGAGAAGATGGAGAGTAATCCCTGTCATGAAAACCACTTCACGCTACAACAAACTAAAGCCAGGTATCTAAAGACCAAGCTGGGGGCCAAAAGAAGAAGCTGGAGGGAAAAGATGGCAGGGTTTAATTTAGAGAGAGACACCACAAAGCTATGGAGACTGACTAAAGCACTGAATGGTGAGGGTGTCGGGGGAGAGAAGATTACTCTTGAAGAAGATGGACAAACACTGACAGGAAAGATGGCTGCAGATGCCTTTGCGAAGGCATATGCAAAAGAAAGCAACATTTCTCTACCACGAATGCGTCAAAAAGAGGTTAGAAAAGAGCAAAAGGAAAGAACAGACACCAACACTCACGATGCAATGAAAGTTGACATTAGTTTAGCAGAACTGAAGAAGGCTATCCGCCATTTGAAGAAGAAGAAATCTCCTGGGCCAGATGGCATTACGAATGAAATGACCCAACACCTTGGTAATGCATCTCTCCGCAAGTTGCTAGACATCTTTAATCTCAGTTGGACCAATGGAGAGGTTCCTCAGTGCTGGAAGGAAGCCAGAATGACTCCTATTCTGAAAAAGGGAAGAACAAGACGAAAGTGCTGAGCTACCATCCTATCAGTCTTACAAGCTGCATATGCAAGACTATGGAGCGCATCGTCAACCAGTGGTTGCAGTGGTACCTTGAGTCGGAGAACATTATAGTTTCAGAGCAGGCCGACTTCAGAAGATACAGGAGCATAGAAGATCAAACAACACATCTTGCACAGGTCATAGAGGACACTTTTCAAGCCAAGAAGGTGATGCTAGCTGCCTTTATCGATCTGCAGAAGGCATTTGACAAGGTATGGAAGGATAGCCTCCTCGTGAAGCTCCGGCGCACAGGCATCGGTGGCAACATGTTCCGATGGACCAATTCATACCTACACAATCGCAGAGCTAGGGTGCTGGTGGATGGACAATCTGGACAGAATGTATTGCTGAGACAAGGGGTGCCACAAGGCGCAGTATTATCACCAACTCTGTTCATACTCTTCATTAATGGCATTCTAGCAGAGCTGACCAATGGGATCCAAGCAGCCCTCTATGCAGATGACCTCGTACTCTGGTGCACCGAGGAGTACACAATGACTGCCACATACTGAAAGCAGCTCGCCTTGGACAGAATTACAGCTTTGGCCAATCGCTGGTGTATTACCATCAACAAAGAAAAATCATCAGCCATGCTATTCTCACTGTCCATCAAAACCAAGGTTGGCAATTTGACACTGGGCGGTACTCCACTCGAGTACGAGGACCAGCAGACATAACTGGGAGTCACCTATGACAGAAGATTAGCATGGAAGGAGCACATCCAGAATGCAGAGGCAAAGGCCAGAAGAAAGCTAAACATCATGAGGAAGCTGGCAGGAACAAAGTGGGGTGCCAATGAAAGGATCCTCAAGACCACCTACCTAGGTGCTGAACGACCACACCTTGAGTATGGATCCAGCTCATGGATGTCAGCAGCTAAATCTCATCAACAGAACCGCGACAGAGTACAAAACCAGGCACTGCGCATCATCACTGGTGGAATGAGATCAACACCAATAGAAAAAATGGAGCAGACAGCAGGCATCCCCCTACTTAGCAAAGGAAGGGAATGCAAAGCAGTGATCCAAGCTGCAAAGTTCAAATCATTCAACAACCACCCGATGAAGATCAGGCAAGCACAGCTGTCATCAGGAAGACTTAAAAGATCAAGTTTTGTGAAAGAGACAAAAGCACATCAAAGGAAACACCAAGAAATGTTGCCAGCACAAATAGAAGACCCAAACCACACCCTTGATCCGCCACCTTGGGAAAACAAACTAGAGAGCATAGCTATTCACACCACAGTACCTCATCTCACAACCAAAGATGAACACAGTGATGTGAGCAAGAAGGCCCTGACCCTAGCCATGCTGGAAGAAATGTACCCTCAGGACACCTGGATAAGGATCTACACAGATGGATCAGCCAAAGATGCAATTAGGAGCGGAGGTGCCGGACTGCACATACAGTATCCAAACGGACAACATGACTCAGCTGCAATACCGACAGGCAAACACTGCACAAACTACAGAGCTGAAGTCGAAGCACTGGTTCATGGAGCTAATACCATCAGCAGAACAGCAGACCCTATTGCACAGATTGTCTTTTTATTTGATGCCCGCTCCATCCTCGAGGCTATCACCAAAGGTAAGCTGCCACAACTTGAAGAAGCACTACAAACCATCAAATACTTTCGGATAGCATTGCAGTGGATCCCCTCACTGTGGAGTCCAAGGAAATGAGGAAGCAGACAAGATGGCAAAGGTGGGTGCAGAAGAGAATCAGACAGAAAACATGGTTACCCATACAGAGATGAAGCCTATCATCAAGTCACTCTATAGAACACCTCAATCAGAAGATGCCTACCATCAGCTCTCGAGGCCAGAGCAAGTGACCATTTTTCATCTCAGAACTGGACACAACAGACTAAACCAACACATGTACAGGCGGTTCCACCTTACGACATCGCCCGCTTGTCCTTGTGGAGAAGCAGAACAGACCACAGAGCACATACTTCAATGTTGCAGTACGTATCAGCTGCTGAGAGAAGAGATCTGACCTTTGTCAACCTCTTTTCTTGAAAAGCTGTATGGGCCTGTGGAAAAACTGCAGAAAACCACAGATTTTTATCTTGAGAACGGCTCTCCAAGTGTGATACCAACGATCGAAAAGAAGAAGCATCCAAGAACACTACAGGGACATCTCACACAATAGAGACTCTCCTGTAGCACGCCACTTCAATTCTCCAACCCATGGAAAAGAACATCTCCTTCCGCATCATTCAGGTCTTGAGAGGAGACCCAGATGTGGACACCAACACCCCAATCAGGAGGAAAAAGGAAGCATACTGGATACACGAACTCCACACCATGGAACCTTTAGGTATGAACCATATTGGATAGGAGCTGTCCTTCTAATCCCCCTCTTCCCCTCCCCCCCATCCCTCCATGTTTTTTACGTCTTGTACTACAGCTCCTCTCCTTGCTAAAAAATCTCCACATATTTTGATGGCCTATCTGCACTATTCAATGACATCAGAACCGATGACGCCATAATGATGGACTATGTAGTCCACACGTTCTGATGACGCCACCCGTTTATGATGTCACGGCTAGATACGGCACTAGCTTGATAAAATTAACCGTTAAAAGTTCTTAAATCCTTCTCAAAGTAATCAAACATGTTTAAAGCAGTACCTTTTTACTGCTCCATCCATAGAAAAGGTTTCAGTTCACTTAGACATTATAAGAGACGTATCAAAGATCTGCACAGCGATCCGATGAAACAGCTGAAGTGGTCTTGCTCCTGCTGTGCCAAGACTTTTCTCAGAAAGGATGGTGCCGTGGCCCATCTAACAGGGCCACACGGGTTCCCAACAACACCAGCCCATAAGATCATAGACAAGGGCAATAAATATGGCACTAACATCATTTTTGGAAAAGATCTGCCCGCCATCCCTGACAAACAGAAAGCAGTCAGAAGCAGCCCTAGCTCCACCAATTGCAGGGCGATTCTACTTAAAGCATACCATACAGCTCTGAAGGCTCTGAACAGATCAGAACTATTCCTGAAGGAGGACTTCAGCATTGCGAAAGCTAGCATGAAGAAATCTAACTTCATTCCTGTGGGCGGCAAGAAGGCACCAGTTCCCGCCCTCGCTACAGCGCCTCCCACAACAGTTGAAATCGATAAGCCCTCCACAAGCGGCATCAATGATAAAATACGCGCAATCATGGTAGAGGAAATGTTGAACTCGCTCTCAAATGGCGGCATTGAATCGTTCAACACGAACACCACAGAAACTACTACCGACCTTCCAGACACCTGAGCCTGAGCAGTCTCTTTGGCTCGATATCACCGAGCCCACTGAGTTTGGAGGTAAGTGGGATCTTGTCCCCCCTTCATACCACCCCCACCCCTAGTGGGATTTTTAGTACACCCTGCGCGACGCCCCCTCTCGACGCCACCAGCATAAGAAATGTCCCGATGGCGGGAAAGGGGTCCCTGCGCAGTGGGCCCCTTGATACGCCCACCTTGGTACAGATAGGGACAAAATTTCACTCCACCCCGCCATCATCATTCACCAGGATACTAGCCAGACGGCCCAGACCGCCAAGCTTGGAAACATCCTGCTCAGAAGACACACCTTGTTCTAAAACTTTCAAGAAAAGTGCTCCTAGCAGTTCTGTATGGTACGAACTGGCGAAACTTGCCAAAACATTACAGGAGACATCCACTCAAATTCTGGACATCTGTGAAAAACACACATTCACTAATACACCAACCAGGTGTATCTTAAAAAACTTTTTTTAAAATAACTTTTTCATCAATCCATCACACAGTGCTTCCATTATCATCTCTCATCTCACCTATTCAAAACGTTAGTCTCAACCCTCTAAGACTACCTAACATTAATAAACTTAACATAAAGAACTTCATAAAACTCCCGTCCTGTTGTTGTTTACTCCATTCACAACACGGTTATAAAACCTCTGATGAGCTTCCACTATGGAGCGAAACGCCATAAAGCCAGATCTCGGAAAGGGCCAGGCATCCCCTCGCCCACTGCTTCCCAAAGTCCATTTTTTCTATATGCCTTTGTCCCCTCACCCAACCCACCTATCACCAGTGTCACTATTCTAAAAAACATCACCAATACTAATACAAGCATGCTTGTATACCTACATGGCAAACAGCCTTGTTAAGTACCCTTGAAACAATTTTTTCAAGGTTTTTTTTTTTTTCCCCACTGCGCATGCGCCCATGCATGCGCTCTGAATGGTACCCTTGAAATTGTACCCTTGACCACAAGGGTCCCTCTCAAGCAAGGGTCTGACACATTGCGCATGCGCACAAGCATACAAGCGTGCACATTGCTTGGTACCCTTGCTAATGGTACCCCGATTCAGGGATCAAACAGGGAGCATGCACGCGCGCATGTGCAGTTGAGGGGACCCTTGCCGGTGTCCCAAGGCATATAAATAGCAAACGCAGAACCAGTGCTAAGCATCCGACTTTCATCCTCCAATCGAGGACAAGCGTCAGGTATACCAACAAATATTGTGGCTTTCCACGTTATAGTTAATCAGCTTCTGTAGTGGCCTCAAGGAATGTCTATTTATTTGTATGGCAAGAGATTATTTTTGAAAATTTATTATTGGATAAACGAGTCAGTCATTCTAGTGAAAAAATTAAAAAATCGCCATCTCTTGTCGTGCAAATGGACATTCACTAAACAAAAATTGTGACATCCTTGACCATTGTTGACAATTAAATGTTTAAATTCCTGAATTTTCCATTTCATTTCCTCGGCAATTAGTTCTTTATGATGAAATATTTTTGAATATTGAGAAATTAATTTTACTGTAAAGGTTGCTTTGTTGTTGTTGGTGTTGTGGACATTTTGTTTCTTTTTACTACTTGTCATTCAGTTTTCATCCAATCTCACCGAAATTTGACATACCTATTCTCGAGATAACAGTGATAAAGATTTAGCATTTTAACCATGTAGCCACCTGGGTCCCTAAACGCAAAATATAAGGGGCCCAGTCAATTTTTTAAGGGCCCAATCTTTTAATTAAGATGCTTCGGCATGCAAGATCCCAGATTTAAAAACACAGGATATAATAATTTACGAGTTACTAATGTAGAATGTGTTAAATACGTTGCTTTCAAACTTAACCCTTTCACTGATAAATTACATTCATCTCAATTTCATGGCAAACAAACAGAAAATCTGTTGCATATTTTGAAATTAATATAACTGGAAGCCATTGCTGCTTTCCAGTCACATTAATTTCAAAATATTCATCAGAATATGCTATGATTTTCTGTTAAAAATCTTAAAATATGAATGGAAAAATATAGGTCGCCATCTGGGCTAGTGAGTTTGAAATTTTTGGTAGCCCAGCGTAAAATCTGCCCCCTGCTAATCTTCATTACTGGGATAAGTATCGACATCTGTATGGAGCCCAATTTCCGATTCACTGCACTGATGGGTTTTAGTAAGGCTCACAACACTTAAATTTTAAAATCGCTACTCCTCCGTTATTGATGAACGGCTCTCTATAAATCATGTGCGGGATATTCTAGGATTAACTATGGACATCACTATGAATCCAGCTTTTCGATTCGCTGCCCTGCTGGGTGTTAGTTGGAAACCCCCACCCAAAAATTTTAAAATCCATGCTCCTGTTATTAATGAATGGATCTCGATAAAACTTTAGAGGGGTATTCAACAGGTAACTCTTGACATAATTACAGAGCCAGATTTTCGATCCACTGCCTTGGTGGGCTTTAGTATGGTGACCCACTAGCCCAACTAGCCAATCATTATCACCATTGAAATCACTGCTGAGCTGCAAGAGTAATGGATAAGATCTAGCTTTCATTGCATTACACTGCGCCATCTGTAAAAAAATATTTGTTTGACCTCACTCGAGTCAGTGGTTGGAGTAGGGTAGGTAGATGGGAAATAATTTTTTTTACCTGTTGAATAATACAATTATAATGTTACAAAATTTAATATTTAAACTTGAAGTTCTTTATTTGAACTTGAAACAGAAAATATAAAGCAAAATGTTTCTAAGGTTATTTGAGCCCATTTTGCAAAAGGAGATGATTACGTCAGAAAATAAAAAACAAGTTTTCATGAGAAACTACACAATAAGAACATTTTAGTCAGGGATGTTTTTAGTGTCAAAAAAACAACTCAGATTTTGGTATTTTTAGTGTCCTTTGGGAGAGGACAACAAAACTATTATTTTAATGATCTGTTTATTTTGAACTGCAGTAATAGCTCTGGTGGAGATCAGCTGAGTGGATTTGGATTTGAGTTGACATTTCGTCTGCAGAAGCAAGCGAATGAATCTGATCCACCGATGTGGCCTGCCTCACTGCTCAACAATCTTGCCAAATATGTCTTCCAAACAGGTTATTTTTTATTCGCCCAACTGATTTAATGTTAGCAATAGTATAAATAGCAAGAATAAGCTTTAATTTCATGTGTTATACATAGGGCTAGAAATCAACCACTGATCCTGTGATCCACTTTGAAACATTGTTGGATCAGTTGAGGTTCACTAGAAATAATTAACCCTTTCACTGAGAAATCCCTGAAAAGGTAGGTTCTTTACGATATAAAACTTATTCTGTTAAATATTTTGAAATTAATTTGACTGAAAGACATTGCTGCAGGATGCAGCAATGGCTTCCAGTCAAATAAATTTCAAAAAGTTCAACAGTTATCCTGTATGGGTGCCTTGATAATGAGATATGGGGAATTCATCAGTGAAAGGGTTAAGACAAAACCCAACAAGTGCGCATAATACCCCACCATGATGACAAACTAATGGATGAGAGCTATCAGAAAATATTTATTTCTTCTAGATGGCCGCCAGTGACTGGCGGCCATAACTGGAATTCGGATTATCGTAAATTTCGAAGTTTCTTCACCAGACGTAGTCCAACCACCATATAAAGTGATCCGATAATAAGTAACTGAGATATCATCCAGAAACCAATTTTCAAGATGGCAGCCTGCGACTGGTGGCCATCTTGGAGTTCGGATCACCGTCAATTTCGCACGGTTTCTTCCCCAGACCTAGTCCAACAACCCAATGAAGCTTCAAAGCGATCCGATAAACGGTTAAGAAGTTACCATCCGGAACTAATTTTCAAGATGGCTGCCGCTGGCTGGTGGCCATCTTGGATTTCGGATCATCAATGATTTCAATAGGTTTCTTCCTCAGAACTAGTCCAACCACTCTATCAAGTTTCAAAGTGATCCGATAAATGGTAAACGGTAACAGAGTTATAATCCGGAAACCAATTTTCAAAATGGCTGCCGGTGGATGGCGGCCATCTTGGATTTTGGATTATCATCGATTTCAATAGGTTTCTTCCCCAGACCGAGTCCAACCACCCTGTAAAGTTTCAAATCGATCCGACACATGGTAACGTAGTTATTATCCTGAAACCAATTTTCAAGATGGCAGTCAGTGGCTGGCGGTCAGCTTGGATTTCGGATCATCATCGATTTCGATAGGTTTCTTCCTCAGACCTAGTCCAATCAACCTATGAAGTTTCAAACCAATCTGACAAATATGAGTCGAGTTATTGTCCGGAAACCACTCTTCCACCCACCCGCACGCCCAACCGCCCACCCGCCTGGACAGACGGCGCCATTAAACAATACACTGGCAAATTTTTTGGTGGTGTATAAAAAGGATTTATTTCTTACTTCATCAACAAGTTGGTGTAATCGTTTTGAAGAGATTGTTGAAACTATTATTTTAATCCTTTGATGGCCAGGTAAACCAAACCAGCTTCTGCAGTGGTCTTGAGAAATGTCCATTGGCAAACCAAGAGAATATTTTTGAAAACTTTACACTGGAATGACCGGCTCGATAAATGAGACGGCCATTCAATTGGTAAATTCTAAAAAATGTTAGCCTGCAAATGAACATTGACTAATCGAATGTGTAGGTTTTCTTGACAAATCTCCCCATTAACAGATTAATTATCCTAATAATGTAGTACTAAATGATGGAATCACAATATTTGACTGCTGTTATTTGCTGTTGTGTACTGTACGGATCAATACAAAATGTCGGATCTGTGAATTTTCTGATGTACTGATTCATGTAGATGACTTTCAAAAAAGGTAATTTCTAGTCCTACATAACTTCATCGGTGTCTGTAAACTATATTTATGTCTTTAAATAACTCATAAAAAGCTTTATCAGATTTACTGTATCCTTGCAACAGGTATTCATTTGTTTGAATTATATTTATGATGTACCAGGTATATAAGTATTGTTAGCCATTTAACTCTTGAAATGCCTGTGTATCAATTTCAAGATGACTATACATACAGGAAAGCTGCTTTGCATTCCATACGGAAAATGTTTCAAAACGTTTTGCTAATCTGCAGACTATTGACAATCTGCTGTTTTCACATTAATTACATCATATAATATAAACGAGAATTCTTCAGAATTAAATGTCTCGCCTGTCTCCTGTTGTCAGTGGCTTTGACCTTGTGACCTCCATGTTATCATGCTGCTTCCGAACGTTGCAGGTAACCATGTATTCAAGTTTAGTTTTGGAGTAGGATTAACCAATCCTCAAATATAAATGATTTGCTGAATAGAAAAACTTAAGGTTGAAAAAGCAGAGGTCAAATAGCAACATTAGAATGACCTTGACCTTTGACCGTGTGACCTCCATTTCACTGTTCTGTATCCTCTTGGTATAAGCAACCATGACATACCCAAGTTGTTTTCCATTAGGGTTAACCAATCCCGAAATACAACATGATAGCTTAAAAACCTAACATTAAAACATAACAAAGTTTTGTAGAGGTCAGAATGACCTTGCCCTTCGACGTTGTGACTTCAGTGTCAGCATGCTGTTTCCTAACATTATAGGTAACCATGTATTCAAGTTTAGTTCCAATAGGATTAACCAATCCTGATTAGATAAGTCAAGAAGTTTTGCTAAACGTAAAACCCTAACATTGAAAAAGTTTTGTATCAATGTCACAGTGACCTTGACCTTTGGTCATGTGACCTCAGTATCATCATGCTGCTTCCTAACAGTATAATCAACCACATAGCCAAGTTTAGTTGCAATAGGATTAACTGATCCTGAAATATATGAGAAGTTTTGCTAAACACAAAAACTTAACA
This sequence comes from Chaetoderma sp. LZ-2023a, assembly GCA_034401795.1. Classification (NCBI taxonomy): domain Eukaryota; kingdom Metazoa; phylum Mollusca; class Caudofoveata; order Chaetodermatida; family Chaetodermatidae; genus Chaetoderma; species Chaetoderma sp. LZ-2023a. The sequence continues at coordinate 69,669,886 of CM067372.1, forward strand.
TTGACAAAAACAGAGTTGTATCAAGGTCACAGTGACCATGACCTTTGACCTTGTGACCTCAGTATCATCGGAAAAGTGACACATATGTCTTGCTTTCTGCTTCGCAGGTGAGACAAAAACGAGAAAATACGATTTTGTACGTGCATAGTGCTCTGGAATGTTTTCCCTGCGAAAGGCAAGGCAGGTGAAAGTTTTGGAACTAATAATAATTCAACTGGAAATTGTTGCTGCCATAGGCAATAACAGCTCCCAGTCAAATTAGTTTCAAAAATATTCAACAGGATATTCCTTAGACCATAAAGAATTGGCCATATTTGGCAATTAAGAATTCAAGGATTAAATGTTGTACATGAATGCTACAATCTTTCAGTAGTTTTAACCATTTAAGCGTCAAATTTGTTCAAGAAAATGTCTGCAGACCAAGAGAAGACTATTTTTTAGAATGTACCACTGAAATGAAATTTTCCAAAATAGTCTTTTCATGGTCTGCAAATAGACATTTCTCAAGACCCCAGTGGAAGCCATTTTTGGCCAGTTTGAGTGTTAAAGGGTTAAACATTCTCAGTTTTGTGCTAGAACCTGCAGGTATTCTGAATTTATAGCCTATTTATCATATAACCTTTATGTCCTTAGGTAATGTATTACAATTAGGTGATCACATTCCCTGGCATAATCCACTAGACAGCAGTCTGCATTCCAAGATAAGACACATGCTAGTTACAGCCGACCCACAGCTCTTAGATATCAAAACACCAAGTGGAAAACTGGAATTCAGACAGGTAAGTAGAACTATCTTAGTTTATAATGTCTAATATTACACTTTTCCAGTGTTCTTCCACACAGTAGCATTGCACTATTGAGCACTAATGAACTGACAATGACCCGATCAACATTTTGAAATCCTAGTGTATGGTCACAACATTTCTTATGTTAAAATTTGAGCGAAATCAGAGATATATAATAATAATAATAGTACATTTTTAGAGCGCTTAATCCATGCAACTGCATGCTCTAAGCGCTAACGCGCGTAAGTATTCTATGGATATGCTATTTGAAATAAATAGAATTTAAGATTGGATTTAAAGATTTCTAAAGTTGATGAGTTTCTAATTTCATTTGGTAAGTTATTCCATTCGGTAGCTGCAGTGAAAGAGAAAGTTTTATGGCCATATGTTTTAGAGTTGACCTTAGGTACTTTTAGTAGATTTAGATTTGCAGATCTGAGAGAGCGACCAGGAATGTAAGGTTGTACAAGGTCAGAGAGATAGGCTGGTGCTGTGCCAGATACACATTGGTATGTCAGACATAGTGTCTTAAAAGTTATTCTTTGCACAATGGGGAGCCAGTGCAAATCATGTAGGACCGGAGTAATGTGTTCTCGCTTGGCACACAGGGATATGATTCTCGCTGCAGTGTTCTGGACCACCTGAAGTCGCTGAATAAGTTCTTTTGAGGCGCCAATCAGGAGGCTATTACAATAATCCAGGCGCGACGTTATCAATGCTCGTACTAGCATGATCGCGGCCTCTTTTGTGATATAGCGCCTGATGCTGCCGATATTGCGCAATTGAAAATAGCAGACTTTGCAGATGTAACTAACATGTTTATCCATAGTCAGTTCATTGTCTAAGTATACACCAAGATCCTTTACGACAGTTGACAGCTTTATTTGACTATTTCCAGCTGTGATGTCACATAGGTCAGTCTTAGCACGTCGGTTTGCTGGCCCGACTAACAGAGCTTCAGTCTTTTCATCGTTAAGTTTCAGCATGTTTGTAGTCATCCACTCTTTAATGTCTATATAACACATATTGAGCTGACTTGTTGCTAAGCGTGCAGTACATGTTGAAGGTTCAAAACTAATGACAAGCTGTGTGTCATCAGCATAGAAGTGACGCATAATGTTGTGCTGATCAATAACCGATCCAAGTGGTTGTGTGTAGAGTGTAAATAACACCGGACCTAGAATAGACCCCTGAGGCACACCACACACGAGGTTGACTGGTTCTGAAAGTGTGCCGTTAATATATACAGACTGGTGTCTATCGGATAAATATGAGTGAAACCAGTTCCAGACAGTGCCTTGTAAACCAAATACACTACTCAATTGTGACATAAGTAAATGATGGTCTATCGTATCAAATGCGGCACTGAGGTCAAGGAGTAGCAACAATGACACATTACCTCTGTCTACCGCCTCTCGAATATTATTGAGGACGCATAATAGAGCAGTCTCCGTGCTATGACGCTGACGGTACGCTGACTGAAACGGTTCATATAACGCATTGTCACTTACATGAGCTGATAATCTTTTGAACACCGCCTTCTCGATTAGCTTAGACATAAAAGGCAGGTTCGAGACAGGTCTATAGTTTTTTAGAGTATCTTCGTCTAGGCCAGACTACTTCAACAGTGGTTTGACAACTGCCCGCTTAAATGTCATTGGCATGAGGCCAGATTCTAAGCTGGAATTAACCAGCATAGTTATTGTTGGGAGCAAGATGTCAATGTTTTCAAGCACGATTTTCGTAGGAATGGGATCGAGAGTACAAAATGTTGGTTTTAATTCCTTTAAAAGAGCCATTATATCGCTTTCAGAAAATGAAGTGAAATTGTCAAAAGTTTTATGAGTGAACATGGTTTGATTGGAGAGAAACGCAGCTGAATCATTTGACTGTTGCAATTGTGTACGGATATCCTCGATCTTGTCATGAAAGAAGTCAGAAAATGAGCGGGCGATCATTGTAGGATCATCACCATGTGGTAGAGAACAATCTCTTTTCTTACCCAATAAGGCAAACATTGTATTGTACAATTCCTTAGGGTTAGACTTGCTTTCTAGAATCTTATCATTAAAAAAGGATTGTTTAGCACTCGCAACAGTCTTAGTGACGATGTTTCTCGCATCAACATAAATCTGACGATGTACTTCTAGATTTGATTTCCTCCATCGTCTCTCCGCCTTTCGTCTGTTTGATTTGGCTATTGCAACCTCGGGTGTAAAAAGCCAATGCGACTGTTGTCTCTGAGGAATTGTTTTTAACTTCTCAGGAGCATGCACGTCTAGAAGACGTACTAGTTCTGTGTTATAAAGGTTAGCAAGACGTTCACAGTCAGGTGGTGGCGATGTTATCAATACAGAGCACTCAAGGTCGTGACGGAAAGCAGACATGTCAATTTTCTTGAGGTTTCTACAGGGTATGGATACGACAGGTAGAGATGCCTTAATAGTACTGAGATTAACGATTACTAACTGATGATCGGACATTTGGAGGTCCTTCACTAATGCATTCTGTACACCATTATCAGATTCTCGGCTTACTACCCAGTCAATAATGTGCCCATTCTTATGAGTGGGCTCGTTGACGTGTTGCCGACAGCCATGAATTGACAATAGCTTAAGCATCTTTTTAGTTTCAAAATGGTCCTTGTCATCAAAATGAACATTTATATCACCAAGGATAACTAGATTACCATTTTTGACACAGACGATGTCCATCAGAGTGGATATTTCGCTCTGGAATAGTGTACTAGTGAGTTTGTTCCTTTTCGAAGAAGGTGGCCGATACAAACATAGGAAGCGGGTTGATAACTGACCGTGTGTAAGTATGTATTCAAATGACTCAAATGACTGATACTCTGCCACCGTGTCACTGCAGATTTTGATCTTTAGATTGTCTTTATAGATAATGGCTATGCCACCTCCGCGTGATGATCGAGGGCGCTGCTTGAGAACATAACCGTCTGGAGTGATTGACGCGATCTTTGATTCGTCACCAGATTTCTGTAGCCACGACTCTGTTAAAACCAATATGTCAAGTTTTTCATCGACAATCATTTCAAGAGTCGCGATACATTTATTTCTACACGACTGGGCGTTCCAAAGTCCCACTTTTACACATGGTGAGAATTGTCGAGATGGAGCAGTCACATGATTTGTTTTCGTTGTAGCATGTGTAGTGCGCGTTTTTACCCTCCTGCCAGATCTACACCCACGCCTGGTGGGGCGAGCAACAGCTATTCCACCGTTACGAAGTAGATTATATGAGTTATTGTCCAACCGACGAAGTGAGCCTTTGTTCCGCACTGAGTGGTGAATGGACTTCAATTCGTCAGAGGTATAGCTAATCATTGCTGAGTGGTCTATACAATTGCACAATACACTTGAGTTGTACTCAGCCTGCCAACTTTCTAGTAATGGCGGTCTATATCTAAAGTCATGTCTAGCAGTACTAAAACTTTTCACGTTAACTACCAGTAATCCGAATATCATAACACACCGAAGATATGAAAAATGGAATGTTGAGTCACTTAGACACATGATATACTTAAATTAATCTACACGACTAGAGTTAAAACTGTAAAATTTTGCACAATTTTGACAGAGAAATAACTTATGCTGCCTATACTGGCGCATGCGCAAAACCATCCGTATGCTATATCCATAGTTCTGGAATTTGATTTGATCGGGAATCCTTTTTTTTCAGTCAGGACTTCACATTTGATGGTAACTTCCCTTGGCCTTGTTTTAAAATTTGAACCAAATTCGATCATCAGTTTTTGAGATACGTCTGAACATACAGGCACAGGCATGCACATACACACGCATGCACACATGAACACAGGGTAGTTACAATATTCTTGCAACATCTTTTGTTTTCACACATACATATTTGTCAAATCTCAATAAATGTCATTTGAAAAACTATCACCTTTTACTCTTGGAAGATTGCACAATGACCCCGTTTTCTGCTGTTTGAACGTTGATCCTAAACGTGCTACCTTTTGATTCTGTCCTACTTTTGATCAAAATAGACAAACTTAAAGGGGCTAATACCTGATAGAGCTATAGATTTAATGTATGGAACCATGTTAAAAAAATGCTTCCAGTGGGTCAATACGCTTATTTTAACATCAATTCTTACATACACGACTACTCAATATTCAAGATGCAAATTATGAATTTCACAAATAGTAAAAATATAAGCACAAATCTGACTGTCACCTGCATCTCCGTTTCACAGAGAAACCAATGTATTTGCTACTTAGCAGTAGCTTGAGATTTGTCGATGGTCTTGTATAAACAAAAAATATTATTATGCAACTTATTTGTTAGCTCACCTGACTGTCCGTCGTCTGTCCGTCGTCTGTCTGTATGTCGTCTTTTGCTTTAAAACACGACTCCTCATTAACCCGTAATGGGGGTAAACTTCAGAACAAGTATAGAGGATTTTGATTGGTCAATTTTTTTTGGTGAAAATCTTAAATTTTATGAAAAATTTACCTGAAATTGTCAAAATGCTAATCCTTATTAACCGATTGGTGAATTTCAACATAATTTGGCTGGTACGAGTCTATGGATGTAGACTTCAGAACTTGTATACAGAATTTTGATTGGTCAGTTTTTTGGGTGAAAATATTAGATTTTATGAGAAGATTTACCGGAAAAACGTTACTTCTCATTAACTGCTTTGTTGATTTGAACTTTTATTAGCGGCCATATTGATTTTTCCGAAAAATGGCGGGAAATCATTTAAAATGCTACTCATTAACTGCTTGGGTGATTTAAATAATGTTGATTGGTAAATTTTTCTGGTGGCCATCTTGGATTTTTCAGAAATCCTTTAAAACGCTACTCTTCCTTAATCAATGACCCGATTTCAATGAAACTTGGGTGGAATGATGATGGTGATCGACTTCAAGTTCTAATGAAAATTCTGATTGGTTAATTTGTTTGTTGGGACTATTGGATTTTCTGGTGATTATCCATTATGGCTATTTAAATGCAAATGCTTCAAATGCTAATGGTCCAGGTGAGCGTCACAGGCTCTTGGACCTCTTGTTTGATGTCATGATAGAATTTTTGGCAGTTTCAGTCCTCCCGGCGTGTAGGTCTTTGATGTTTGCGATCCCTGTGGCGCTAGTATTTTGTCTGTCGCCGGAGAACTGTCTCGACATATTTAAGATTTTCTGAGTTCTTTCCAATTGGATTGTTTCGTAAATATAATGCTTCCCTAAATTGAAAACTCATACGCGCACACGAGTTTCCAGAAAAAACAACAAATAACAAATATGTGTGATGCCACAGTGACGGGGTCTGAATTTATGTATCAAAATTAGTATGTACTAAAAATACACCAGGACCATTATATTACAGAAAAATACAGAAAATTCCCAGATTTATTTATATTTCGGAGGTAATGCATCTTTAATTCATAGGGAAGTAGAATTGAATGTATTTCTGATGTTTAACTTAACGATCCTTTGTTATTGACCCTGCAGATCCCGCAATCCTAGAATATCAATTTTATGGAACTCATACAGAAATGATGTTGAATATTTTTAGAAATTTATATTAATGGAAGCCATTGCTGGAAAAGCCATTGCGGCAAACGCTTCCAGTCAATTATTTTCAAAATACCCTGCAGAATATTTTTACAGTGTAACTAAATCTAAAATTTGACTCAATTTTCCTGATAAATAATATTCCTACTCTATTCTAATAAGGTCCCATCTTTTTAGCTCACCTGGCCTGAAAGACCAAGTGAGCTTATGCCATGGCGACCGTCTGTCGTGTGTCCGTCCGTCGCCTGTCATCCGTCCGTCAATTTTTCCTTTAAACAACTTCTTCTCAAGAACTTCTGGGCCGATTTCGATTATATCTGGCAGGAAGCATCCTTAGAGCATAGGGATCCAATTTTTTCAAACGAAGCCGATCGACCAATTTGGCCGACAGCCATCTTGGATTTTGGCCGATTTTAGGAAATGTTTTTAAAATCTTCTCCGAAACTGGGGATTGATGCAAAACTCATGAAATATGATCTAGGGCCAGAGCTGAACCAAGTTTGTTCAAGAGAACTTGATTGGTCAAATGGTTCGTCGGCCATCTTGGCTGACCTAGTTTTAGCGAAAATGACTTCTCCAGAACCGCTGAATGGGTCAGGTCGAAATTTGGCAGATATGATTAGGGACTAAGGGCCAATAAAGTTTGTTCAAGGGAAGTTGAACCATAAAGAAACATGGCCGCCGTGCGCCAATCAAAATATAGCATGTTTGGTGGCCATATTGGATTTTTTTATTTGATAGATTTTGAGGCCAAAATTGGTTTGCAATTTTCAAAATGGTCAGATAAACGGTTTGGTGGCCATCTTGGATTATTTTCCCGCCAAAGGCGCACATACTTCTGTGAGAACTGCTAGGCCGATTTGAATTATATTTGGCAGGAAGCATCCTTACGGCATAGGGATCCAGGTTTGTTCAGATGAAGCCGATCGGCAAATTTGGCTGGTGGCCATCTTGGATTTTGGCCGATTTTTAGAAATGTCTAAAAATCTTCTTCGAAACCTTTTGAGGGATCGATTCATAACCCATGAAATATCATCTAGGGCAAGAGCTGACCTATTTTTTCTGAAAACAACTCCGAGATCTGCTGAAGGGATCGGGCTGAAGTTTGGGACATATGATTATGGAATAAGGGTCATTGAAGTTTGTTCAAGGGAAGTTGATCTGTAAAAAAACATGTCCGCCATGGGTCAATCAAAATATAGCGTGTTTGGCGGCCATATTGGATTTTTTTATTGATGGATTTGAGGCCAAAATTGGTTTTATATGTGTTTTTGGATATTCTGATGTCGATATATGGCCTGGTTTTCACGAAAGCAACTTCGTCTCCAGAGCCACTGACTGGATTGGGGCGAAATTTGGGAGATATGCTATTGATGACTAAGGGCCATTAAAGTTCGTTCAAGAGAAGTTGATACATAAAGAAACATGGCCTCTGTTTTCTTGTTACAAGTCTGCTCAACTCATTAGAGTTCTACTTATTGTTAATGACCATTCTAGTTGAAATGCCTATGGGCCAGGTGAGTGATACAGGCCCCTTGGACCTCTTGTTACAAAAACCATTTCCTATTGAATTTGTTTCAGATTGTGGGTGTGATGGATGATGAAGTGCGTGTTGCACAGCAGTGGAAAGGAACAGGCATGCTACAGCTCATGACATTCTTACCGCAGTAAGACCTTAACAACAGTCTATTGTTTTCATGTAGTTATTGGGCCTGGGATATATGGGAGTATTTATAATAGCTGACCAACAATGTATCCAATAAACTTGATTTCTAGCTCCCCTTGGTTGTCTGATCTAGCTATTGTTTTGCCTTAGCAAGGGAAGCAATTATGTTTATTATAATTTAGTGATACATGAACATACACCGATTAACTCTCTTGATGTGCTAGAATATGTACCGTGTTCATTTTCAGATCAACCCAGAACCACAATATGGATTTCGACAAAATGTAGCAGGAAGCATTATTAGCGCATAGAGATGTATTCTTCAAATGAAGCCGATTATTCAATTTGGCTGATGGCGATCTTGGATTATTTCCCTGCCCAAATTCCTATATGAAAAGAATTGGAAGCTTCAAAGGATTTGTTAAGAACCACTGGGACAATTTCAAACAAATTTGTAAGGAAGCATCCCTGGGTAATAGCGATTCAAGATTCTTCAACCAAAGCTGATTGGTCGATTTGGGTGGTGGCCATCTTGGATTTTGCGCTTTTTTTTTAAACACGTCTAACCATCTCCGAAACTGCTTAGCAGGGATGGTGTCAATTCCATTTTATCAATTCCAATTCCACCTCAATTCATTTGATCAATTCCAATTCCGTTTCCACATCAATTCATTTTACCAATTCCAATTCCACCCAGAAAAGTTCAATTCCAATTCCATTTGATCAATTCCAATTCCATACCAATATTTACTTGAGATCAACATTGTTATATTCTAACCACTTAATGCCCAAGATTGGCCAAGAAAAACTAGATTCATCATTAGCAATTGTCCATTTGCAGGATAAGAGACTATTTTTTTTTAATTTAACAATGCAATAACTGGCTCAGTTATGGAATAAGTCATTCCACTGGTAAATTTTCAAAAATATTCTCTTAGCATACATATGATCCTTCCTCAAGACCAGCGCAAGATACATTTTTGGCTGGCTTCTCCGTTAATATTTAAAACAATTAGAATAAAAATTGTTGTTGCCAATAGGTAGTTATATTTTTAAGTCAAATTATTGTCCAAAAAGTCAACATTCAGCAGATCTTATTTTTAGTTTATTTGACTTAATTATAGCTTAATGCCAAGTTTTTCCTGATGAATATGACTAAACGTTAATGCCATGTCTAATTATTAAATGTTTGCATTAAAAAGCATTAGAATACAATGCATATAGTACAGTAGTGAGTGAGTGTACTGAGCACATGTGTATGTAGAGTTTGAATAACACCTCTAGTCCAGGTGTCTGTGTTTTAAACACTGAGGCATTTCACAGAGGGGGTTGTTCTATGATTCCTTTGTTATGTAGGAGGGTATAATTACAGGGCAATTATCTTGTAATGTACTGCTTTCTTCACCCATTTCATTCCATGCAGATGATAGTTATTACTTTACTGAACACTATTGCTAACATCTTGATGAATAATTTTAACACAATTTGGTTATCTTGGTTCTAGCTTATATATTTGAAATCATTTTAACTAATTTGTGTGGTTTTAAAGATGGCATAATTTCATAGAGATGAAAACCTGTTTCTAGGGAATGCAGAATGAAATAAGTTCAAGATCAGAAGCTTTGATTGAATAAAGGAGGTACAAAGCTCACATAGGATAAAAGGCTTAATTGGTCACTGGTCAGGGAGAATTGAGTTAACTCAATAATGTATTAAAGTTTATAGCATTTATCAGATCTTTATTTTGTCAATTCAGAGAGTGAGATTATTTTTAAAAATTTACCACTAGAATTACTGGCTCAGTTATCCAGCTAGCCACTTCGGTGGCAAATTTTCAAGAATAGTCTTCCATTGGCCTGCCAATGCACATTTCTGAAACTCATTGCAGAAGGTGTTTTGGCGGGCTTAGGTGTTAAAGGGTTAAGGGCTAACTTGCTTATCACTGAATTATCAGTATCTCAAATTCTAGTCTTCATACCAAACATATAACTAAGTTGTTAAAATTGATTTTAATAGAAACTTTTGCAGCCTTAGGAGACAAAAGTATTCAGTCAAATTAATTTTAAAATATCCAATAAAGCATCTAATTACAGCTGGCATAATAAATATCATCAACTTGCATATAGAATGAAATGTGGTAAATGGTATCATATAGATCATTTAGGATGAAATGCATTAAGGGCATATAAAGTGCAGTGTATAATTTACAGATATTACATGTATATTTTATTGCCAACACTGTTCAGTAAATCTATCACAAATGTGACAAATTATGACTGGAATTGATTGGAATTGAATTGGAATTTATCAATTCCGGTCAATTTAAATGATCAATTCCAAATCCAATTCCAATTCAGGAGTCCTCAGATTTATCAATTCCAATTCCTGAACTGAATTGGAATTGACTGATCAATTCCAATCGGAATTGACCCCACCCTGCGGGTTAGCCATTTGATGTGGAACTAAACAAACCTCATCTAGGATAAGACCTAAAACAGATTTATTCAAGGTAACCTGATTGGTAGGTTTGTTTAGTGGGCATCATGGGTGAAAGATGACTTCTCTTCCGGAACCGCTGAAGGGATCAGACTGAAATTTTGGAAATATGATTAGCGACTAAGGGTCATCAGTTTGTATATGGAAATAGTACAAAATCCAAAATAGCCAATGACCAAATAGACCAATCAGCTTTGAACAAACCTGATTGGTCTATTTGGTCAGTGGCCATTTTGGATTTTGTAATATTTCCATCAACACATTTAAAGATCTCTGAAACGGCTTTGCTAACTGGCCTGAAACTCAAGAAACATCATTTAGTTCATGTTCGTGGTTCAAATACTGATGTTGCATGTGAGCGCCTCTTGTTATTACCAGACTAATACTACAGCTACCACAAAGTTTAATCAAAGGAATGGTTGTATACCTGACCTCTCCCATTAGAAATGGTTATATAAAATAAGAGAAAATCTTGTTTTATAGTATTGGCGAACTCTTCATAACAGACATGGAAAGAAGAGAATCAGTGTTTGAGCTGCGACCAGAATTATTGCACATTGTCAGTGAGGGGATGGAGAATGATGGATCTAATCTTGGCCATGTCACGGCTGTCTGCTCCTGGAGTCCCATGGGCACAGACTCGGAGTATGAATCATATTAACCCCCACCTCACACACTGACATCCACCATGAGTACAGACTCACACACTGACAACACACCGACATCCACATTGAGTACAGACTCACACACTGACATCCACACTGATTACAGACACACACCGACATCCACGCTGAGGACAGACTCAGAGTATGAATCATATTAACCCCCACCTCACACACTGACATCCACGCTGAGTACAGACTCAGAGTATGAATCGTATTAACTCACACCTCACACACTGACATCCACGCTGAGTACAGACTCACACACTGACAACACACCGACATCCACATTGAGTACAGACTCACACACTGACATCCACACTGATTACAGACACACACCGACATCCACGCTGAGGACAGACTCAGAGTATGAATCATATTAACCCCCACCTCACACACTGACATCCACGCTGAGTACAGACTGAGAGTATGAATCGCATTAACCCCCACCTCAAACTGACATCCATGCTGAGTACAGACTCACACACCGACATCCATGCTGAGTAAACTCAAGAGTATGAATCTTATTAGCCCCCACCTCACACACTGATATCCACGCTGAGTACAGACTCACACACTGATATCCACACTGAGTACAGACACAGAGTATGAATCGTATTAACCCCCACCTCACACTGACATCCACGCTGAGTACAGATTCACACCGACATCCACGCTGAGTACACTAGAGTATGAATCGTATTAACCCCCACCTCATACACTGACATCCACGCTTAGTACAGACTCACACACTGACATCCACGCTGAGTACAGACTCACACACCGACATCCACGCTGAGTAGACTCACACACCGACATCCATGCTGAGTACAGACTCTGAGTATGTATCGTATTAACCCCCACCTCACACACTGACATCCACGCTGAGTACAAACTCACACACTGCCATCCACGCTGAGTACAGATTCACACACTGACATCCACGCTAAGTAGACTCGGAGTATGAATCGTATTAACCCTCACCTCACACACTGACATCAACGCTGAGTAGACTCACACACTGACATCCACGCTAAGTACAGACTCGGAGTATGAATCGTATTAACCCCCACCTCACACACTGACATCCATGCTGAGTACAGACTCACACACTGACATCCACGCTGAGTAGACCCACACACTGACATCCATGCTGAGTACACTCAGAGTATGAATCTTATTAACCCCCACCTCACACACTGACATCCACGCTGAGTACAGAATCAGAGTATGAATCGTATTAACTCACACCTCACACACTGACATCCACGCTGAGTACAGACTCAGAGTATGAATCATATTAACTCACACCTCACACACTAACATCCACGCTGAGTACACTCGCACACCGACATCCACGCTGAGTACACTCAGAGTATGAATCGTATTAACTCCCACCTCACACACTGACATCCAAGCTTAGTACAGAGACTCACAGTATGAATCGTATTAACCCCCACCTCACACACTGACATCCACGCTGAGTACAGACTCGGAGTATAAATCGTATTAACTCACACCTCACACTGACATCCACGCTGAGTACAGATTCACACCGACATCCATGCTGAGTACACTAGAGTATGAATCGTATTAACCCCCACCTCACACACTGACATCCACGCTTAGTACAGACTCACACACTGACATCCACGCTGAGTACAGACTCACACACCGACATCCACGCTGAGTAGACTCACACACCGACATCCATGCTGAGTACAGACTCGGAGTATGAATCGTATTAACCCCCACCTCACACACTGACATCCACGCTGAGTACAAACTCACACTCTGACATCCACGCTGAGTACAGATTCACACACTGACATCCACGCTAAGTAGACTCGGAGTATGAATCGTATTAACCCTCACCTCACACACTGACATCAACGCTGAGTACAGACTCACACACTGACATCCACGCTAAGTACAGACTCGGAGTATGAATCGTATTAACCCCCACCTCACACACTGACATCCATGCTGAGTACATTCTCACACACTGACATCCATGCTGAGTAGACTCACACACTGACATCCATGCTGAGTACACTCAGAGTATGAATCTTATTAACCCCCACCTCACACACTGACATCCACGCTGGGTACAGAATCAGAGTATGAATCGTATTAACTCCCACCTCACACACTGACATCCACGCTGAGTACAGACTGGGAGTATAAATCGTATTAACTCACACCTCACACAGTGACATCCACGCTGAGTACAGACTCACACACTGGACTAACACACTAACATCTACGCTGAGTACACTCAGAGTATGAATCGTATTAACCCCCACTTCACATACTGACATCCACGCTGCGTACAGACTCGGAGTATGAATCGTATTAACCCCCAACTCACACACTGACATCCATGCTGAGTACAGACTCACACACTGGACTCACACACTAACATCTACACTGAGTACACTCAGAGTATGAATCGTATTAACCCCCACTTCACATACTGACATCCACGCTGCGTACAGACTCGGAGTATGAATCGTATTAACCCCCACTTCACATACTGACATCCACGCTGAGTACAGACACACACTGACATCCACGCTGAGTACAGACTCGGAGTATAAATCGTATTAACTCACACCTCACACAGTGACATCCACGCTGAGTACAGACTCACACACTAACATCTACGCTGAGTACACTCAGAGTATGAATCGTATTAACCCCCACTTCACACACTGACATCCACGCTGAGTACAGACACACACTGACATCCACGCTGAGTACAGACTCAGAGTATGAATCATATTAACTCACACCTCACACACTGACATCCATGCTGCGTACAGACTCGGAGTATGAATCATATTAACCCCCAACTCACACACTGACATTCACGCTGAGTAGACTCACACACTGACATCCACGCTGAGTACACTCAGAGTATGAATCTTATTAACCCCCACCTCACACACTGACATCCATGCTGAGTACAGACTCGGAGTATAAATCGTATTAACTCACACCTCACACAGTGACATCCACGCTGAGTACACTCACACACTGGACTCACACACTAACATCTACGCTGAGTACACTCAGAGTATGAATCGTATTAACCCCCACTTCACATACTGACATCCACGCTGAGTACAGAATCAGAGTATGAATCGTATTAACTCACACCTCACACATTGACATCCACGCTGAGTACAGACTCAGAGTATGAATCATATTAACTCACACCTCACACACTAACATCCACGCTGAGTACAGACTCGCACACCGACATCCACACTGAGTACAGACTCAGAGTATGAATCGTATTAACTCCCACCTCACACACTGACATCCAAGCTTAGTACAGACACTCACAGTATGAATCGTATTAACCCCCACCTCACACAGTGACATCCACGCTGAGTACAGACTCACACACTGGACTCACACACTAACATCTACGCTGAGTACACTCAGAGTATGAATCGTATTAACCCCCACTTCACATACTGACATCCACGCTGAGTACAGACACACACTGACATCCACGCTGAGTACAGACTCAGAGTATGAATCATATTAACTCACACCTCACACAGTGACATCCACGCTGAGTACAGACTCACACACTGGACTCACACACTAACATCTATGCTGAGTACACTCAGACTATGAATCGTTTAATCCCCACTTCACACACTGACATCCATGCTGCGTACAGACTCGGAGTATGAATCGTATTAACCCCCAACTCACACACTGACATCCATGCTGAGTACAGACTCACACACTGGACTCACACACTAACATCCACGCTGTGTACACTCAAGAGTATGAATCTTATTAACGCCCACCTCACACACTGACATCCACGCTGAGTACAGACTAACACACTCACATCCACGCTGAGTACAGACTCAGAGTATGAATCATATTAACTCACACCTCACACACTGACATCCACGCTGAGTACACTCAGAGTATGAATCGTATTAACCCCCACCTCACACACTGACATCCATGCTATAATCATTTTTTATGTGCATATGTGTGTGTGCAACACAATCGTGCCCTGCCAATAGATTATTATCTTATCAAATAATCAACACAGGGTAATTGTCAGACGTTTTATCGGCGGTAATCAGCTAAGTCTATCTTCTTGCCTCGAAAATACATATTGAAATCTATAGCATGTCACTTATATTAACCCGTTCACCGATGAATTCCCCATATCTCATTTTAAAGGCAACCATACAGGAAAACTGTTGAATATGTTGAAATTAATTTAACTGGAAGTCAGGCAGCAATGGCTTCCAGTCAAATTAATTTTAAAATATTCGAAAGGATAACTTTTATATCGTAAAGAATACACAGGGATTTGTCTTGGTGAGGGGGGGGGGGGCCTTGGGTCGTGACTCAAACACACATTAGTAATAGTGTCAATGAAAACCAACCTCAAGTTTTTAATAATCTGAAGTTACTTTGGAATCTGTTGCTGCCTTAGGCAGCAGTGGATTCCAGTCAAGATAATTTCAAAATATTCGACAGGTCGCTGCAGATTGTTAAAAATTTTTTTAACAGATTTCAAATTATCATCTCATCGTAACATATTACGATGTTTTATTTAATCCTCATATATTGAAAAATCATGCACTTCAAAGCAAAGTTTTTGTGCTCCAAAAGTTTCATTTTTTGTTTTGAATCGTGTCATGTTGCAGCTGAAAAGAAACAATTGTCAGTCTCAAATGGCATGGCATGTCTCATCGATTGCCTTTGACAACTGACACTTATTGATTGACAGACTGGATTTGAATCCAGAATAATTCTAAAGGTGACTGCTGTTAAATAACAAACTAGTATGAAAAGGTTAACGCTTTAAGTCATTATAGAAGACAGACTGCTATACATTTTGATAAGAAGTAATACCTTTTAATAATAACGTTATTGTGTCTTTAATTGTCAAGATTGGTCAAGAAAAACTTGAATTTTTGCTCAATGAACATTTTTTTGATAAACATTTTACTGCAATGACGGGCTCAGTGATAAATGATCAAAACTAGTCTTCTCTTGGTCTGCAAATGGACCTTTCTCCAGAACACTGCAGAGGCCGGTTTAGGTTGGCTTGACCATTAAATGGTTAATTAGCCTGGCCTGATGAAGCATATTTAGGAGTTAATTTTAAAATGTTCTTTGATTATGTGATCACTATTACCAAACTAAAATGGCTACTATAACTGGTTACACGTTGGAAACAATGATGCTGAAAGCTTCTCACTCTAGAAGACAGCAACATCCCCTACTCCAATGATCACCAGTAACCATATGAGAGCCTTAGATGATGGAATATAAGATTACGGAGTTGTTGGTCATTGGCCAAATGAAATGACAGAGACTTTTTCTTGAAGGTGTGAATGCCTGGCTGCTGGTGCCACTGCTGGCACCATGCATATAGGACAAGGGGAAGCGCGGGAATCAATGGTTACTAAATCTCAACAAGGCGGCCAGTCCTTGGACTCAGTGCACCTGAAGCTGGATAAAGAGGCTGCTGAACTGCTACCATTGATAATACGGTTCGTTCATGGTTTCAATACTTTAATATTTAAATCACAACTGTTTGAGAGAATACCCGCATTTGTGAATTCTTCACACTTTAATGGATATATTATATATATTATTGAATGTCCATTTGCAGCCCAAGAGAATACTATTTTGGAAATTTACATGTACCACTTGAATGACTGGTTCGGTTAATGATCCAGTCATTTCAGTGGCAAATTTTCAAAGCTAATATTAGGCCTGCACGATTTTGTGATTTAACCGAAAATCGAGATTTTGTAAAAAAAAATCACGATTTTCTACGATGTAATTAAAAAAAAGTTGAAAAATTGTGAAAAAATTGAGCAGACTATAAGACTTTAAAACTCGTCATTCAGCAGTAAAAGAATACAGTTATAATCCATTCGCGCATGTATCCATTGTGTTTTTTCTTGATCGCTTCACGCATGTGTTCACTAAGTCCTAATCAAAACACAAAGCTCTATGGTAAACCAGCTAACAATAGCGAGGTAACACCTTTGTCATTGAGGAAACTAGCTAGTTACTCCGTCGAATCGCCATATAATTTTCTTTCTTTCGCTGCAGACCCCAAGTCTGTCGTGAAATACCAAGTATATATACTTAGTTGCAGAGTGTTAGGCAATAATCACTGAACATAATTCTTTTTAATTCTTTTAGCAATTTCAGGCGGCGTACTAATTTTTCCTTTTTGAATCGGTTGCCATGCCTAATTAAAGAAAATAATGCAACAGCATTCCAGATTGTTGTATTTTGAACTGTACTAATATTAGTGTCTTCGCGCTACTCGGGTAATGACCTAAACTTGTCCTACAAAGGGAGGCTATAAGCGGAAACGGGATTTATATCTTTATTTGACGACATTTTATGTCAAATTTTGATGAAATAAACGATGTTTATTAAACTATACGCAATATTTAGGTGGTCCCAATAAATAATTTCACTCCCGCGATGATGGATATAAGGTATACATTAAGCATAGATGTAGGATGGTAAGAATTTGACGCATGAAATTGTGTTCTAATTTCGTGCTATTTTTGTGTCATTTATTTCGACGTTTTCTAGAAATTCCAAGTCCCAGTTTTGGTGACTTGTCACGTTACCCCGGTTTATGCTTTTGAGAATTTGGACCTACGATTTAATCGAAAATCACAATTTTTTTTATAAAATCGATCGCAATGTTTCAAAGCAAATATCGCGCAACCCTAGCTAGTATTAGTGTTGCTCTGATTAATCGATTTTATCGATGATTGATTGGTTTGCATGTTCAACCAACTGATCGATCATGATTTCAGAAATCGATTTTGGTTGTTTATAAATTGACTTTATTAAATATTTTAACTGGTCAAGCTAGAAAACAAACTTTTTGGAAAAGAATTTAAATTTAATTGTTACAACTAGATAGACATATTACTCCTTAGTCTAAGACATTAATTCTTTCAGCACTAAAATAGTATGTTAATTTCAAAGCAACCATACCAATAACATGGTGAATATTTTGAAACTTATTTGACAGCAATAGCTTCCAGTTAAATTAATTTCAAAATATTCAACAGATTTTTCTTAAATTATTAAGAATCTGTCTTGGTTTGAAGGGGATAATTACCCTTGAGCATGCTATATTTACTGCATTCAAAATGGGTAAAAAATGAGAACCTGTTATGATCAATCATTAATTGATCATGGGTTAGTATGTAAAACCAATCATCGATCACAAAAATAGTACCAATTCCCAACACTAGCTAGTATTCTCTTGGCCTGCTTAATAGACAATGCTCAAGACCACTGCAGAGGCCAGTTTTGGCCATGAAAGGGTTGGAAGGGAATGTTAATCCATCTGACCAATGAAGTTCCACGATTGTAATTTCAAGACAGTCATACAGGGTATATTTTGAAGAAAAAATCCTGACAGGAACCGCTTGCTGCCCTAGCAAATTAGTCGATAAGCAAGCCAGTCAGTTCAGCAGTAAATTTTCAATTCTTTTGGCGTGCAAATGTTCATTTCCCTATGAAAAAATGTATATATTTTACTGACCTATTTTGACCATTAACGGTTGAAGACAGGTATTCCTCTATAATTTGAGTGTGTAACTGATAGAATGAACCGATCTACTAACTATTAATCTTGGATATATTTCAGATCAAGATTACAAAAAGGTAGATTCTTTGTCTTTCATAATGCCTCGGGACAGTCGATTCATCTCGTTCCTTATAAACAACTTGAGATGGAAGGTCATTTTGTGTCAGAACTGGACATGCTTAAAGCTGATGAGAAATACCTACAGGTAAGATACCTGCTCAACAAAATGCCTAGTACTAGTCAGTAGTGGGTGCAAGGGTGGGGAGTGGTGGGGGGGGTGGGTGGGGCCTGTCAAATCTTTTTATATTTCTAACAAAGCTGCATGTATGTTCAAAACATAGCGTTCATTCTTTAATTCATGCAATGATGAATTCCCTATATCTAATTTTTAAGGCAACCATACAGGACAACTGCTGATTTTTTTGAAATTAATTTGACTGGAAGTTGTTGCTGCCTAAGGCAGCAATGCTTTTAGACGGTAACGCTTTCAGTCAAATTAACCTCAAAATATTCAACAGAATAAGTTTTATATCGTAAAGAATTTACTTTTTCAGGGATTTGTTGGTGAAAGGGTTAATAATCAAAATTGATCAAGAAAATAGAAAATTTCCAGATAACGATTGTTTATTTTCAGACCAAGAAAGAATATCATAGAAAGCTTACCACGTCAAGATTCTGAGCCAGTCATTCCATTTCTCTTGGCCTTCATTCAATGGACATTTTCTATAAGAACGTTTAAATTTTCTTGAACAAATTTGATGATTGAAGGGTTGAGCCTCAAATACAATACCATCTTTTCCCTACACAATGATGGTATTTAACACTTTGAACCTGAAATTGAACTCATTTATGTTGAATATCTTAAAACTAATTTGAAAAGAAACTCAAATTAGATAAAAAATATTCAACATCTTACCTGTATAGTTACAATTGTAAAACATGGAAAGCCATGAGACTGGAAGAATTCCTAAAACTATGGAATGCTTCCCGAATTTGCATTACAGACAACCTCCAACAGGAGTAAATCCTACCCACCATACCAAAGCTAACTCTACCTACAGAGGAAGCAGAAAATAAATTCACAGAACCATAGGAAGGAAAATGTCTTTCCTCATTATTCAATTTCTAGGAGGGGACAGAGTCAGATGTGGACTCGAATACACCCCCTCCCCCATAGGTGGAAAAAAGCATACTAGATCCAGCAGGTTCACACTGAAGCCCCTAGCATTTATCTGTGCATCAACCATATTGAATAGAGCGAAGATTTCACCCCACCCCTCTGTATCTGTACTGATGTTATAACCACTACCTGTAGCGTAAAAGATTGCTGTGGCATATATTCCTTTGACAGAAAGACAGACATACAGACACAGACAGGCAGACAGACATATACTGGCTACAGATCACATTCAAATATCTGTGAGTGACTACAGAAATAGACACAACAGCTAACTCTTCACCATACAGGACAGAAAATAGGAATTAATTATCAGATACAAAATGTTCTGTTGTACAATCTGATATTCAATCTTACTTGTTTAAATTTAATCAATATCAATAAACTTATATTAATCTTTTCCTTTAGATATTTTGCTCTGATAGCCTGATTGAACAAATGTCAGTAGAGTTTGAACCATTACAAGACATGGTCAAGGTAAGTGTCATCTAATGTTCTTAACCATTTATTGGTTGACCTGGCCAAAAATGGCTTAGGCAGTGGGTTTAAAAATGCCCATTTGCAGACCAAGAGAAGACAAGTTGTTAGAATTTACCAGGTGTTGGAATGGCTGGGTCAATAACTGAGCCAGTAACTTCAGTGGTAAATTACTGTATTGACACAAGGATAGGCCTATAACGTGTATAGTCCGCACCCCTAAATTTGACCCAAATCGACTTAAAAGATTGTCATTTTCGTATAGAAGCCACTGTGAGATCGAGGTAACAAAACAACCACTTTGCTTGAAAGATTATTTCGTTATATAATCCAGTTTCTGGCGTGTGTTAATCTATGTGTGTACATTTTTAATCACAGGTATAATATTTGCCTATTCTTTTAACACCTATTTCGGATTAAATCTTATTTACCAGCATGAACGTAATAACTGCGCCATAGCTCAAAATCAGCCCTGCTCAATTTGCCAACGTTTCGGCAAAAATATGCTGTTCATAGTTATGCAACAAGCAGGGCTCTCCACGAGAGGCGAGTGATTGCTCTCCTCTCGCCTAAAATTAATTTTAGTCGAGTATCTCATTGCTCGCCTCCATTGCTTAGTAACAATGGCAGCATATAGGCGAGTACTGATACAGCTCACCTCATGGGATTAAATCTAAATTCAGGAGAGCAAGTTATTGCTCCCCTTCAAGATTCTCAGGGAGAGGACTGCAACAAGTAGACAATATTAACACTATCATTGAAATTGTTTGTTAGCACCGCTTAGTAGATGAATATCTGGCTTAATTTATGAAATATTAGCATCTGGTTTCTAAATCTAACGAGAAAATAGATCATATATGACTGGTTAATATGCACAAATCGATAACTGGGATGATATGACTACTCATGTTTTCCTCTTTGACCAATCAGAATGAATGTTATAGTTAGGCATGGACAGTAGCCAATCAATGTGTCTGATATCTGTGTATCGATATATAGCGATATTTTGCCGATCTTATGAAGTTATTTTGATGTCGCTTTGAGCTTATACAAAGCGCCCAGCGATGGCGATGTTTAAAAAAAAAGAAGCCCAGGGGGCCTGTATCACTCACCTGGATCATAGGCATCTCAACTAGAATGGTCATTAACAACAAGAGGCCCAAGGGGCCTGTATCGCTCACCTGCATCATAGGCATTTCAACCAGAAAGGCCATCAACAATAAGTAGAACCATACAGAGTTGAGCAGAATTATAACAAGAAAACAGAAGCCATGTTTCTTTATGTATCAACTACTTTTGAACAAAACTTAACGGTCCTTAGTCCCTTATCATATCTCCCAAATTTCGACCCAATCCGTTCAGCGATTCTGGATACGAAGTTGTTTTCATGAAAACCAGGTCATCCAAGATGACTGCTAAAGCATTAGGCAATCAAGTTCGATTGAACAAACTGGATTCAGCTGTTTCCGTAAATAACCTGTCATGAGTTTTGAATTAATCCCCCATGCGGATTCGGAAAAGATTTTTAAAGGCATTTCAAAAATCCAGGATGGCCGCCAGGCAAATTACAGACCAGCTTCATTTGAACAAACATGTATCTCTATGCCTTAAGTATGTTTTCTGCCAAATACACTTGAAATTTCCTATTGCTTTAGTACATGGGAGTTTCTAGTTGGAAAATGATCCATGATGGCCGCTAAAACGTTTATCCGACAGTTTCGAAAATGGCAAATCTGAAATCAGAATGCCCAAACACATATATATATAAAACCAATTTCGGCTTCTTCGTCAAAATAAAAAAATTCAATATGGCCACCAAGCATGCTACATTTTGATTGGGCCACGGCAGCCATATTTTTTGATGGATCAACTTCCCGTGAACAAATTTTAATGGCCCTTAGGCCCTAATCAAATCTCCCAAATTTCAGCCTGATCCTTCCAGCGGTTCTGGAGAAGTCGCTTTCGAAAAAAATTAGGTCATCCAAGATGGCCACCAAGCCAATGGACTAATCAGGTTCTCTTGAACAAATTGGTGATCCTCCTGCATTAGATGATGTTTCATGAGTTTCGAATCAACCCCCCCCCCCAAGCCGTTTCAGAGATTTTTAGACATTTCTAAAAAATTGGGTGGTTTAGCCAGTGGCCATCTTGGATTTTGGCCGATCGGCTTCGTTTGAACAAACTTAGACCCCTATGCCCTAAGGCTGCTTGCCGCCAAATATAATTCAAATCGGCCCAGTGGTTCTTGAGAAGAAGTCGTTTAAAGAATTCCCCATTGCTTTACTATGGGCCCATTGCTTTACTATGGGAGCCTATGGCAGGAAAACAAACCAAGATGGCAGTCAAACCGTTTATCCAACAGTCTCGAAAGTGGCATATTTGAACTCGCCACCCTGATAAGCATATATACAGCAATTTTCGCCATCAAAATACATCAAATACAAAAAGGCCAATATGACAGACATAAGCTAAATTTTGATTGGTTGATGCCGGCCATGTTTTTTAATGTACAAACTTCCTTTGAACAAATTTGAATGGACCTTGGTCCTTAAGCATATTTACCAAATTTCAGCTCTATCCCTTTAGCCGTTCGGGAGAAGTCGTTTTCACGAAAACTACGTCACCCAAGATGGCCGCCAAGCAAATAGGCCAATCAGGTTGCCTTGAATAAACTTGGGTCTAACATTGCTATAGATGATGTGTTATGAGTTTTGAATCAATTCCTCCAGAAGTTTCGGAGATTTTTTAGTGGTTCTAAAAATCAGCCATTTTGGCAGGTGGCCATCTTGGATTTTGGCCGATCTGCTTCGTTTGAACAAAATTAGATCTCTATGCCCTATGGATGTTTCCTGCCAAATATAATTGAAATCGGCCCAGTGGTTCTTGAGAAGAAGTCGTTTAAAGAAAAAGTTGACGGACGACTGACGACAGACGACACACAGACGACGGACGGTCGCCATCGCATAAGCTCACTTGGCCATTCTGGCCAGGTGAGCTAATAAGTAGAACTCTAATGAGTTTGAGTAGACTTGTAACAAGAAAACAGAGGCCATATTTCTTTATGTATCAACTTCTCTTGAACAAACTTTAATGGCCCTTAGTCATCAATATTATATCTCCCAAAGTTCGGCCCAATCCGTTCAGTGGATCTGGAGACGAAGTTGCTTTCATGAAAACCAGGCCATCCAAGATGGCCGCCTAAACAATTGGCAAATCAAGTTCCCTTGAACAAATTTGGTTCAGCTCGAGCCCTAAATGATATTTTATGAGTTTTGAATCAATCGTTCAAAAAGTTTCGGCAAAGATTTATAAAGACATTTCTAAAAATCAACCAAAATCCATAATGGCCGCCGGCCAAATTAGCCAATCGGCTTCATTCGAACAGACTTAAATCTCTATGCCCTAGGGATGTTTCCTGCCAAATATAATTGAAATCAGCCCAGTAGTTCTCAAGAAGACATTTTAAATTTCCCATTGCTTTAGTCTGGGAGCTTTTTTGCGGGAAAATTATCCAAGATGGCCGGTAACCCGTTTATCCGACAGATTCGAAAATTGCAAATTTGAGATCAGAATACCCCAAAACATATATAAAACCAATTTCGGCCTCAAAATCCATCAATTAAAAAAATCCAATATGACCGCCAAACACGCTATATTTTGATTGACCCACGGCGGCCATGATTTTTGTACAGATCATCTTCCCTTGAACAAACTTTAATGGCCCTTATTCCATAATCATATGTCCCAAACTTTGGCCCGATCCCTTCAGCGGTTCTGGAGTTGTTTTCGGAAAAAATAGGTCATCCAAGATGGCCGCCGAACCATTTGGTCAATCAAGTCTTCTTGAACAAACTTGGCTTACCCCTTTCTCTAGATGTTTCATGAGTTTTGAATCGACTCCCCAAGCGGTTTCGGAGAAATATTTTAAGGACGTTTCCTAAAATCAGCCGAAATCCAAGATGGCCATTGGCCAATCGGCTTCCTTTGAACAAACTTGGATCCCTATGCCCTAAGGATGCTTCCTGCCAAATATAATTGAAATCGGCCCAGTGGTTCTTGAGAAGTCGTTTAAAGGAAAAATTGACGGATGGATGGACACACGACGGATGGTCGCCACGGCATAAACTCACTTGGCCTTTCAGGCCAGGTGAGCTAAAAACCATGATCAAGTTTTATCCTTGTACACTGTAGCACACACACACACACACAGCACCAAGCAATCCTGTTATATCTAAATTTTGTTTGTGCTATCTGCATAGACAAGCAGCATCTGTCAGTCCCACTCAGGTTTCAAAATATTTAACAGAATATTCCTCACACCATAAAGAATTTATCATATCTGGTCTGTAAGGGTTAAAAGGTTAATTATGCAATTAAATGAGTATTGCTGCTATTGCACCCACATTCATAACATATATACCTTTGAATTCATTTTTCATTTCTCACCATTTCCCGTCATATCATCTTTTCATAGGAGCATTATTTAGAAACTTATAGAGTACCATACATTTCTAATATTTCCCAGCTCTTTGCCTGGATGGAGATACTACACTAAATTGATTACTGGAGAAATCAGGTCTTTTCAACTCCTCTCATGGCTGCATTAAGTTAACCAACGTTATGATTCCAATAGACAATAAATTGCATACAAATCTTAACAATTGTCATTAAAATTTAAGTAATCTTTCAAGTAACTTTATAGTAATTTTTTTCTTCAGTTTCAGAGGTCATCTATACACGAGTTTAATTTCAGCACTCCCAGCATCAAGATCAGTGTTCTTCCTCGCAGGAAAATAGATTGACCAACACGAATGCTATCAGACACTCAGCATTAGACACCAGAAGTATCCTGTTATAGTCTGGGTTTACTCCAGAGATGTGTGCTATTACTAGTCTTTTGTTTGGTATGGTCAGTGCCTCAACACATTTGCACTATGACCACCTTGAAATCCAGCATGCCTTACCCCTGAGATAGATGTCTTATAGTGATATTTCCTAATACAGTCAAAGCTGTCTAATGGACACTGAGCCATAAAAATGCTGTCACTAAAGACAGGTGGTTGTTAATACAACTCAGCTATGGTAAATACCGTATGGAGGGTCAAATGATTGTAGTGCCTTAAGAATGGGGTCATATGTAAAAACAAGAGGCCCAATAGCCTGTGGCGCTCACCTGGGCCATTAGCATTTGAACCATTTTCATTTAGATATGATGGAAAATTTTCGGAAAGCCAAGATGGCCAGAGCCTACCACCATAGAATTCATCTAGCCAAATTTGGTTGAAATATGTCAAGCAGCTATGGAGGAATAGCATTTTGACCATTTCCGGTAAATTTTTCATAAAATCTAAGATTTCACCCAAAAAAATTGATCAATCAAAATTCTGAAAAGAAGATCTAGAGCCTACCACCATAGAATCGATCTAGTCAAATTTAGTTGAAATATGTCAAGCAGCTAAGGAGGAGTAGCATTTTGACCATTTCCGGTAGAGTTTTCATAAAATCTAAGATATTCACCCAAAAAATTGATCAATCAAAACTGAAAAGATGATCTAGAGCATACCACCATAGAATGCATCTAGTCAGATTTGGTTGAAATATGTCAAGCAGCTAAGGAGGAGTAGCATTTTAGAATGCATCTAGTCAAATTTGGTTGAAATATATCAAGTAGCTAAGGAGTATCATTTTGACCATTTCCGGTAGATTTTTCATAAAATCTAGATATTCACCCAAAAAATTTATCAATCAAAATTCTGAAGTGTCTGGAGGGCACCAGCTTAGAATCATTCCAGCCCAATTTGGTTGAAATCGGTCAAACCATTAAGAAGACATGATTTGACGGACGGACAGACGACGGATGGACGACAGCCGGCCAGGTGAGCTAAAAACCCATCTTTTGTACCCCTCCCTCACCTCCGTCCCCAAAACAATGAAAACATTTGTCTATGTTAACCTTTAAAGGGAAACACCAGACCCTCTATACTAGTGTGTATAAAATGAATCTACAGACCGTAATGTTTTCAAAACTATAATTGTAAGCTCTGTGCTCAAATTAGAAATATATATCTTCGTTATTTAAATATGTGATACATTAGTTACATTTCTATTCCCAGATGAGCCGTATGACATCATACGTTGAACGTTATTCTCGCTGTCATCCAACGCTATCGTAATAAAATTGCGAATTGCATTTTTATAAGGGGGTTTTGCTTCAGCGGTTTTAGGAATATATAAACTATATTTGCAGAAATGTTGAAGAATATATACTAACAGTCCTTTGTCTGATTTCTCTGATGGTGCCAATTTTGACGTGAAGTTTTGATCTTGAGATAAATGAATGACGCGATAGTATAGGCATATCAATATAATTGCCACTATTGAATCAACACTCTCACTGGGGCTACGGCAGATAATGTTATTAAAGTTTCATCTATTAATATGAGAGTTTAACTAGTTTGTACATACATCCAGCCCATCTTTAGGTACTTATGTTTTCATACTAGCGTCAAAACTTCCTGAGATTTTGTAATGTTAATGTAATTGGCAGGTATCTTCATAGAAAATGGCCATCTTAAGGTTCGGCAAGTAATGTATGAAAATAACAAATATATTGCATAAATTTGCGATAGTGTGATAAACGTCTTAATCTCTTCAATCTGTACATATATAAATGATGTCGATAGCATTATCACCGATAGAGATATCACCATCCAAATGCATGCACTCCTGTCTTCGGAGTGGCGTTATCATGGTTCTTGTTGGATGGGATTCAACCTATGACGACGTCATAGGTTTAATTAACTCGCAGAAAATTATAGTAACATAGTGTTTTTTAACACCATTTTACTCAGATTTATATACAAATGTCGGGGGAAAGCTTTACACAGTAGCTTAAATATGGGCTCTACAATAGAACTGCGTGTTTTATGCAAATGATGGCGACCCTTCTTGTGTTCTTTAATGGTCAAGAAAATCGGAATATTTTTTTTTATTGAATGTCGATTTGCAGGCCAAGAGAAGACTATCATTCCAGTGATAAATTTCCAAAACCAGTCTCTTAGCTTGCAAATGAACGTTCAATAAACAAATATTTCAATTTTCTTGCCCATTAAAGGGTTAAATAGGCTTGGCATTAAATTAATGTAGGTCAAGTTCTAAAATTATTATGGTTAAACAACTATCTAGATGACTAGTGACACGTATGTTCTCATAGGCCAGCGATTATACATTATGTACCTAACTTAAATTGTGGGTTTCCAAATGATAATCCATTTTACTGAGGAGATCATCACCATATTTAGCCAGCATTTTGACTTGAGAATCACATCATAGTGACCCATTATCAAAACTGACCATCAGAGAAATGATACTATGGAAATGGGAGGAGGGGTGGGATGGCATAGACAAGCAATCTGTGATCACAATGCTTATATCTGATTAACCCTTTAATGGTTAAGATTTGTCAAGAAAATCAACACTTGCTTTAGTGAATAGTGAGTGTCTACTTGCAGGGCAAGAGAATACTGAAATTTTACCACTCGATAGTCGAGTCAGTCATTCGTGGTAAAATTGAAAAAATAGTCTTCTCTTGCCATACTAATGTGAATTTCTCAAGAAGACTGCAACCGGCGGTTTTGGTCAACTTGAACATTAAATGGTTAACTCACAACAGAACTCATCTCATTAGCTTATGTTCAATGCATCTACAACCTAAAGCTGTTGAATATTTTGAAAATTGTTTGACTGTTGTCAAATTGTTGTCAAAAGATTCAAGTGAATATTTATATATCTGCATCATAAAGTTACCCATTTAATCATCAGGATTTGTCTATTTACTGGCCATGGGGTTATAGAGGCAAACAATCCAATGATAGATTATTCAAAAATTGCATTCTTGGCCGGCAAATGGACATTTCTGAAGACCACTACAGAAGCCATTTTGGTTGGTGTGACCATTAAATATTACGCATGCTGAATATATTAAAAACAGTTTGATTAAAAGTTGTTGCTCTCTAAGGAAGCATACTTTCAAGCAAATTGCTTTTCAAATGATTGACATAGTATTTTACATATTATATATAAATAAGTATCAACTACAGCAGTTGTTATTATTCTCATATTTTTATATATTTGTTATATTTATACAATTGTTACATATAATATTTTGAAATTAAATTAATTCTTCATCAATGTACCTTTCCATTTTTAGCTATGCCCCGCCCATCTCTAGTTAAGTTCCACCCACAACTCTCTC
The DNA here is from genome assembly GCA_034401795.1 of Chaetoderma sp. LZ-2023a. Taxonomy (NCBI): domain Eukaryota; kingdom Metazoa; phylum Mollusca; class Caudofoveata; order Chaetodermatida; family Chaetodermatidae; genus Chaetoderma; species Chaetoderma sp. LZ-2023a. The sequence goes on from CM067372.1 coordinate 69,698,593, forward strand.
AGGTTGGGATCGATCGATCGCTGAACTCCGTAACTCAATTTCCAAAAAACTATACAAGAGTTAAATACGGGCCATATAGAATCATTTATGACGTAACAATTATGATGTCATCCTACACGCTGCGTAGCTGATTATGACATCATATGATGTCAGATTGATAGATGGATACTCTGGAAATGTGAATTAAGACGGGTTAACTTGCCCGGATCTTTTATTTTCAAACTGTTGCAAATTATATTCAGACGGCCAAATCATTTTAGTTAATCCGATATATCGGTCTGTTGAGCCTATCTTGTTTTCCTGTCTATTATTATATGCAGTGCTAATATAAGCATCACAATTTCTAGCTATGCTCCTCCAATTTCAAGCTAAGCTCCGCCCATTTTTTAAAACATGTTTGAAATAATTTGAAACATGAATTCCCAGAATCTAAATTTCAAGGTAACTATAAACTCGGGTAAGTTGAATATTTTGAAAATAATTTTGACTGCCTATGGCACTTAAACAAAAATTGTAAATTCCCAAAACACATCCAATTCTCACAATGGTGACAGACTGATTTTCATGATGAAGTTATATATCATTATGATTATGACGTCAGCTAACTAATGATGTAATGGACCTTTCCATGTTTATATGCCCGCGTAATCACAGTATTATGTGATGGCGCTCGCCATCCATCCGTCTTGCTGTGCATCCATCCATCTGATTTCTTGTCCAGAGCAGATCTGGAGGAGTTTAGAACCTACACTCACAATTTCTTTTTCAGCAGATGTGTTAGGGATAGACGAAGTGCAATGATTTCGTTTCGACAAAATCCACCCATATTTGCCCGAGTTTTCCCCTGAAAAAGCTAAAATTCATCCAAATGTCCTTGTCAGAGCCATATCTCTAAGAGCTTTGAACCTACACTCACAATTCTTTTTAGCAGATGTGTTAGGGATAGACGAAGTGTCATGATTTCGTTTCCACAAAATCCGCCCATATTCACCAGAGTTATCTCCCTTGAAAAGCTAAAATTCATCAAAATTTTCTTGTCTGGAGCAGATCTCGAAGAGTTTAGAACCTACACTTACAATTTTTTTCAACATATCGTTAGGGATAGACGAAGTGTCATGATTTCGTTTCGACAAAATCCGCTCATATTCGCCAGAGTTATCTCCCTTGAAAAGCTAAAACTTGTCAAAATGTTCTTGTCCGTTCCAGATCTAAGAGTTTTGAACCTACACTCACAATTTTTTGTTCAGCAGATTTTTTAGGGATAGATGAAGTGTCATTTATCAAAGACAAAGTGTTCACATTTAGCATTCCTCAAACAAGTATGCCTGCGGGCGTATGTTGAGTTTCACTAAAACTTGTTAGCTATGCCCCGCCCATCTCTAGCTAAGTTCCACATACACCTCACTTTGTGTTGGGATCGATCGATCTCTAAACTCCCTGACTATCAATTTCCGGAAAACTATACAGGTAAGCTATTGAATATTTTAGAACTAATTTAACGCACCAGCGTCCAGTAAAATTAGTTTCAAAATATTCAACAGCATGTTTATTAAATAGTAATCACATACAATTCGTACAAGGTGTCAGACTATTAAGAGTTAAAGACGGGCCAAATAGAATCATTTATGACATAATGATTATGATGTCACCCTACACGCCACTTACCTGATTATGACGTCATATGACATCAGATTGATCGATGGATGTGCTGGAAATATGAATTAATTTTGATGTCAGATATTTGAGTGACAGATCAGAAATACACACCTAAGAAATAAGCAAGCTAGTATCGGTGTGTCATTATATAATATGGAATTTATTACATTCTGCAATAAGTTACATAAAATTCGTATAGTATTAACATGAGAATGGGTGTCTGTTGATAATATATAACTGAATGGTATCTATAGCTGGTATCAACAATTTTCTGTGAGCGCTATATGTAAGAAAGAACTGAAAGTACCCACTTAGACACAGTTACTCGGAGCTTGAATCAATAGAGAATCCATCTCTAGCTATGCCCCTCCCATTTTTAGATAAGTTCCACCCACTTTTTACGTGTCTTGGAATTGATTTAAAACTTTGAAACCTGACTTTTCAACATCTAAATTTCAAGGTAAAACTTGAATATTTTGAAGCAAATTTGACTGGGTGCTGTTAGGCAGCATCAGCTCCCAGTCACATTAGTTTAAAAGTATTCAACAGAATGTTCATTATAGTATAAGTTCATCAAAGACTAACAATTCAGTGAATTCAATTTTCGTTATGGAGTCTACATCATGATTGAAGTCAGTTAACATGTGACATAAACTGATTATGATATCAAATACGTGAGTGACAGAGATCAGATCCCTCTATTATAAACACCAATGATCATTGAGATGAAAGATCAGCAAGTCACAGTGTGCCAATCTTAGACTTGCTTGTGCTGGGTCATCTAATGGGCCTTTTCACATCAAGAGTATACTTACCTCCCTAATACTTTTGATATTGCTAAATATTGGCGTTCACTCAATAAAACACTCAGATTAAAAACAGTTAGGTGCCCCTACTGGGCAGGTAGACAGAGGTAGTCAGGCGGATGCCGGCCCCACCACCGTGCATGCGCCGACTACTACTTCCTCTTTGCTAATTTATTGGCAGAGAGTTCACATGCGTTTGTGCTTGTTAAAAAGTTTTCACTCGTTTACCTGTGTAAAGTAGTCTGAAGATACCTGGAAAGAAAGAGAAAGATGTCAGAAAGGGCGACTTCTCCGGAGGAGGGAGCTGGATCTCTTTATCAGGTGATTTCAACTATATTCTAGCGATTTTTTCCCCGGTGTAATGTGTTTCCGGGACTCGCGCTTACCGTGTTGAGCGCCGGTTTGAGTTGGTTTTTTCAACTCGGTGCTATATAAGTCTAATCTCTCTTTGTGTTTATGTCCACAGGTATGGATTTGCATTATTAGTGGACATCTCAGCACAGGAGGGTTTGTTTCTCCACCACGGTTCCATTTCCTACTAATACTGTTAGGTTATCTAACCAAAGAATCTATGCTCAGTGAGTTGGAGGCTTGATATAAAGGTCTTCTCACTTTGCCCTCTTGATCCAATTCCTTCCCCTTAGGTGGAGAGAGTTAAGAGGTGTAGTCTTGGTGGAGTGCTCCAGTGCATCACGTTGGATGGTTTGTCTATACCAGGTGTCAGGTATCTAATTAATGATATGAGGTGATATGAATTATTTGAAAAAATAATGACTTTTATACCATTGTTATCATTGGGTATCTGATGGTGTGTAGTCTGAATATCCATGTGAGGTTGTTCTAGTTGCGAATACAATTCGTCCTTGCACTTGGATGCTTGTTGCGGACCGATTTAATTTCTGTCAAGGGATTGATGACGTCATAATCAGCCTTGCTCTTTCTTAACATTTAAAGTTTTGTCCAATGCTGGTTTTTTCTTGATTACTGATCTTTATGATCTTGTCCCTCTCTTAGTTTGGTTTTGAGTTCTAATCTTAACTAACTTACTCATTGTCCTCGTCCTTTGTCCTGTTTCAGAGACCTGGTTGTCCGTCCTGTGGCCGGTTTCTGAAGGATCGGTTTGTTCCCCATTTGTGCTTCAGCTGCAGTCCCTGTGGACCGCTGCTTAAGTGCGACGTATGTAAGCAATGGGGGGGGGGGGGGCGAACTGATGTCTGACTTTTTGTCGTTGCAGGCAAAGGAGAAGGGCGTGGAGGAGGAGAGGAAGGCGAAGAGAGAGTGTTTCGAAGAAGGGTAAGAGGAAGGCCTCGTCCGCGGTGGACATGGAGGCCTTCCGGTCCGAAATGTTGGGAGAGATGCAGAGGACAATAAAGGATTTGGTCCTTCCGGTCCGAAATGTTGGGAGAGATGCAGAGGACAATAAAGGATTTGGTCCCAGAGTTGCTTCGCAGCATGCTTCCTGGGCCAGCTCCTTTGTTGTCCTCAGCATCTGCTTCAGAGCAGGTTATCCCCGCCTCTGAATCTAATTTCTGTAGGTCAATTCCGTTGTTTGAGAACGATTCAGAGGTGGCCCCGTTGATGGGGGCGTTCCACGACCCTGGCAGCAGGCTTGGTGCCGCGCCGAGGGGCCGTGGACATCGGTTGTTGCAGGGACCCGCGGTCTGCTCATCAGACCCTGGGTATCCGCGCGCCGCGGGTGCCAATGCCTCCTATGGCACCTTCCCTGGCCAGTCCGGGTTAGCTCTCTTTGCTGACCTGGAGTCTAACCTTTCTGGCCAGGAGGAAGAGGATTTCCTGCTAGGGTCGCCGTCTGGGGACGTGACCATGGACTACGACGTCTGTGCACCCCTCGCGGGGAATGCAGGCGACGTGGTCCATGGTTCTACTCACGCAGGAGTAGAATTCACGGTCCAGAAGGTGATCCTGGGCGATGCTGAAGGCCAGCGTTACCGCATACCTCGGCTTGCCGAGAGTGTCGCTGGTGCTGGTCTGGGCCGTGGTGGGGCGGTGTCCGCCCCGCGCTCTACCATGGCGCCTGCTCTTGGTCAAGCCAGTGAGCTTAGCATGCCTGGTCTTTCGGGGCCGCATGGTTTCCCTGGCTTGCCAGCGGTATCAGCATACCCGCCGTCAAGCTCTGCTGCGTGCGCTCAGGAGGAAGACGAAGGCCCCCGTCTTGTAGAGCGCTCGCAGCTAGCCACGGAGGAGGATTGGTCGGACGCTTGCCAGTGGCTGGTGAGTGTTCGGCCAGACCTGCCCGTGGAGCAGTCGGCTAGCCAGCGAGATCACAGGCCGTGGTTAGCTGGTAAGCCGACTGCAAACGCTATGCCATCTCTGCCGCTGGCTGAGCATGTCATGGACATGTTCGAGGCGGCGGAGACGTCCATTAAGGCGAATGGGCGTTGCCGCATCGTGCCCCTGGACTACCAGCGGTACGGTGTGGTGCCCAAGCCAAGCGTCGATGACCGCGCGGCTTTGGGCGAAGATGCGCGGCCAGGCTCCCGTTCTGACACGGGTGTCCTGTGCTCGAACGCGTTGCATTCGGCAAATGCCGCGCTGCGGGATGCGGAGGAGAGTGGGAGAGCGTCGATTGCTGCTCTGTCCCACGTCTCCCAGCTGTTACAGGGGGTGGTAACGGCATCCGCATCGTGCCAACCAAGCCCGGTCACAGTCCAGAGAGCCATCCAGGATGGTATCAACCTGGCTCTGGACTGCTTGACGCGGGCGGTGACCAGGAGTGTCCGGGCGAGGCGCACGTTTGCCTTGGACAATCTGTGCCCGTCCCAGGACCTGTACAATAGGCTACTGCGTACGCCTATGACAGGTCCTGGTCTCTTTGGAGGTGAGGGATGCAAGCACCTCCAGGAGACGGTGACTCTGGTCAACAACCAGAGGGCGCTGCGCGAGCAATTTGAAGTGCTCCGTCGTGCGAGCGTTCACGCAGCACCCCCTGCGTATCGTCCCCTGCAGGCTCGAGGTGGAGGTGGCCAGGTCAGAGGCCAGCCACCATCGCAGCGACGGCCTAGGCCGCGTGCGATTCGGCCCGCAGCGAGGGGGGCGCAGGCTCCCCAGGCGCAGCCACCCACGCACCGAGGTGCGCGCGGTGCTGGGCGTGGCACGCGGGGATCTGGTCGCGGTAATCGGGCCTGATGGGCCGGTTACCACGGTGGGAACCACTCCGGTGTTTCTGGCCGAGAAGACTGCCACTCTCGCACTCCTTATGTCCACCTCTCTCCCTAGGTGGACCGGTGGGCGGCCGATTGGAAGCGGTTGACTCAGGACCGTTTAGTCTTGCGATGGCTTTCTGTCGGCTATCATCCCGATTGGATGACAGGCCCGCCATCGCGACTGTATCTCGTGCCGATCTGGACTCCGATTCCGAGAGATCCAGATCAAAGGTTGTGTATCGAGGAGATAAATTCCCTCATACAAAAAGGAGCTATTCAGCCGGCGCAGAGGTGCCCGGGCTTCTATTCAACCGTGTTCTTAGTAACAAAAAACACCGGAGGGTGGAGGCCGATTCTCAACCTCAAGCCATTGAACAAGTTCATAGAGACGCCCAGTTTCAAGATGGAGACTGTGCGCTCGGTGTTGGCGGGGTTAGAGCAGGGAATGTGGACAGCTTCAATAGATTTGAAGGATGCTTATTTCCACATTCCCATAGAGAGGAGTTTCCGTCGCTTCCTGAGATTTGCATTCCAGGGCAGACAGTGGGAATTCAGGGTATTACCCTTCGGAATTTCCACGGCTCCTCGGGTCTTCACCCGTGTGGTTCTCGCGATCACGGCATACCTCCGCAGGAGAAGCATAGCAGTCCACACGTACATAGGCGACTGGCTGTTAAAAGCACACACCCAGGAAACGTTATCGGCCAATCTGGAGATTGTTTTGAAAACTCTCACGGACTTGGGCTGGATAGTCAATTTCCAAAAATCAGAGCTAACTCCATCCCAGAAGTTTGTTTACCTGGGCATGTTCTTCGATCGTCTGTTCGACCATTGGGGGAAGCCCAACATCGATTTGTTCGCAACGAAGAAGAATGCGAAGATGACGACGTACGTCTCTCCGATTCCAGACCCAAGCGCTTTCGCAACAGATGCGTTAGCTATCAGCTGGGGGAGAATGTATGCATACGCATTCCCTCCAGCAATCCTGATTCCAAAGGTGCTTCAGAAAATCAGGCAGCAGGAGTGCCAAGTGCTTCTGATCGCCCCGGATTGGCCAAGCCGATCGTGGTATACGGATCTGCTGGACCTTCTGGTCTGCAGTCCGGTTCCTCTACCTCTGATGGACGACCTTATCTTCCAGGGCAAGGCCCTTCACGACAATCCGTCAATGTTCCGATTGACTGCGTGGATGTTGTCAAGGAATCTAGAATTAAGGAGGGCTTTTCTGAGCAAGCGGCCATGTTTATGGCCAAAGCCAGGAGGGGGTCAACCTCCAGAGCATATAACTATAAAATCAACAGATTTGCAGAGTGGTGCTCAAAGAGATGTATTGATCCAATGGATTCATCTATTCAGGTAGTAGCTGATTTCCTCTGTCACCTATATGATGCCTATAGCCTCAAGCCTAACTCTATTGCTGGTTATAAGTCAGCTTTAATAACTGTTATTCCTTGCTTGGCTAACAGGGGGAGTGATGAAGTAAGTACATTAAATGTATTAATTAAAGGCATGGGCAATCTAAGACCAAGGAATCCACCACTGATTCCAGTTTGGAGTTTATCTCTGGTGCTTCAGGTACTAGGAGATAAGCCTTTTGAACCACTTATTTCCATTTCTATGAAATTGTTGACTCTTAAAACTGTGTTTTTAATTGCTGTGGCCTCGGCAAGGCGTAGGAGTGAGATTCACGCCTTATCAGCCGAGGATGACCGTTTTGTGGTTACAGGGGAAGGCCTTAAGCTTCTACCTAGGATTAATTTCTTGGCTAAGAATCAGTCTTTGAAATATCCAGGTCAACCTATTTTTTTGCCATCTTTAACTAGATATGATCCTAATTCTAAAGTATGGTGCCCCGTACGGGCGCTGCTCCGGTACAAACAGCGTACTTCGGAGTGGCGTACCGACCAGTCAGCGTTATGGTTGTCATATATTGAACCCCATGGCAGGGCGTCTAAGGACACCATTTCCAGGTGGATTGTAGAATGTATTCAGTTTTGTCACAAATCCGCCACCGGGAGACAGGTTGATGTGGCCAAGGCTCACAGTGTCCGCGGTGTCGTGGCATCCACTGCCCTGTTTAGTGGGGTCCCTGTGGATGACATTATGTCCGTGGCTCAGTGGCACTGTGAGTCAAGTTTTACAGACCATTACCTCCGTGACACCTCAAATCCTCTCGCCTTGTCGATTTTGAAACAATAATCGCCTGTATGTTTTATGAGGAGCGTTTCCTCGTTGCTTATATACATCACATTTAAGTAATGGTAACAACCACTTGTCGGGACTGCATCAGGCTTCTCTACTGGGAACGTGATGACAGCTTCCAAGTTCAACAAGGTCAGTCTTGTTTATGTGTTGTTCATTGTTAAATGTATTGCCACGTTACCCGTTATTATTAATATGGTTATGGTTTGTGTGGATTGTGGTTCATAGAGAGTATACGAAAATGGAGTACTTTCGTCTCTGTCCTGTAGTACGTGGCACTAGTACGTAGAGAGCGTATAGGACATTGAGGTCATCTAGTCTTCCTCCCAGGAGGGGGAGGGAGCGCATATGACATTCGGTCATCTCTCATGCATCGGTTGTGTTATCCGATGGTTTGTCAAATCCTGACTGTGTTCTCACACAGTTTTCAGACGTTTTTAAGTGCCGTAAACGCGTGAAAGCGTATAGGGAAGAGCTGGTCTTTTGACCTCGCCTCCCTCCCGCCAGATTCACTTTCGAATTCTGGCAATATCAAAAGTATTAGGGAGGTAAGTATACTCTTGATGTGAAATAAACGAAATCTAGGATTTCTTTTTTCACGAGAGAGTTGATACTTACCTCCCTAGATACGGACCCGGCCTCTCCACCCCACAGAGGCTCGGTCTTCAGGCTCTTAGTAGTTGCATGTGTGTCAGCCAATAAATTAGTCAGAGGAAGTAGTAGTCGGCGCATGCGCGGTGGTGGGGCCGGCATCCGCCTGACTACCTCTGTCTACCTGCCCAGTAGGGGCACCTAACTGTTTTTAATCTGAGTGTTTTATTGAGTGAACGCCAATATCAAAAGTATTAGGGAGGTAAGTATCAACTCTCTCGTGAAAAAAGAAATCCTAGATTTCGTTTATTCCACTTTATCCATCCACCATATGATGTCATAATCAACTATGTGACGTGTAGAATGACATCATAATACATTATGACGTCATGAATGATGTAGATAAATACATCATGAACTAGGCTTGCACGATTTTTCGATTTAATCGTGAAGTTCGATTTATTTTTAAAATCACGATTTTTACGATGTAATTGAGGAAATATCTGAAAATCGTCAAAAAAAATCAAAGTAGTACAAAATCTGAAGTGTGTACTTTTCCGTCGCATTATATCAGTACATGAGTACGCTTATAATCCATTCACGCCTGTGTTCATTGTGTGTATATCCCGCCGTGCCATGCATGTGTCAAATAATTACGAATCACAGCACAAAGCGCTACAATAAACAAGCTAACAATAGCGAGGTAACACCTTTGTCATTGAGAAAACCAGCTAGTTACTCCGGCGAATCGCCATATAATTTTTTTCTTTCGCTGCAGACCCTGAGTCTGTTGTGAAATGTCAAGTATATACAGTTTCAGAGTGTTAGGCAATCAGTGAACATAATTCTGTTTAATTCTAGAGTTAGCAATTTCAGACGGTCTAATAATTTTTCCTTTTTGATTCGGTTGTCATGTCAAATTAAAGAAAATAAAGCAACAGCATTCCAGATTGTTTGATTTTGAACTGTGCGTTCTGTTGATTACTCTTAAATGTAAATCGTACGTTCTGAAAGCAACTATAAACTGCACTATAGGACGAGTTTACGCCGTTACACTAGTACCTACTCAAAGCTACCGTCCTATGTATGTGGATTGCGCAGTATCTCCCGCGCTACTAATATTAGCGTCTTCGCGCTACTAATATTAGCGTCTTCGCGTTACTCCGGTTATTACCTAAACTCGTCCTACAAAGGGAGGCTATAAGCGGAAGCATCACGTAATTTATATTTTTTTCTCGGCAACATTTTATCTCAAATTTTGATGAATTAAATAATGTTTATTAAACTATACGCAATATTTAAGTGGTCCCAATTAATAATTTCATGCCCGCGATGATGGATATAAGATATACATTAAGTATAGACGTAAGATGGTAAGAATTCGTCGCATGAACATCATCATGTGTTCTAATTTCGTGCTATTTTTGTATAATTTATTTAAACTTTCTAGAAATGAGTCACGTAAACCCGGTTTATACTTTTGGGAATTTGGACCTACGATTTAATCGAAAATCGCGATATTTTTCATAAAATCGATCGCGATGTTTCAAATAAAAAATCGTGCAAGCCTATCATGAACGCATATTGGAAGACGGACTATGAGTTGTACGAATTGTATGTCTTTACTATTTAATAAATAGTATGTTGAATATTTTGAAACTAATTTGACTGGGCGCTGTTGTAGCAACAGCACCCAGTCAAATTAGGTACAAAATATTCAACAGCTTACCTATATAGGTCTCGGGAAATTGATAGTTAGGGCATTTGGGGATCAATCAATCCCAACACTGAAGTGTGGGTCGAGCTAAGCTATAGGTGGGCGGGGCATAGCTAAAGCTGGAAAGGTCCATTCCTCTGGAAAATGCAGATGCCAAAATGTAAAAAATTTGGGTAACCTTAAAATAAGTTACCTGATTAGCACCTCAGCATCCCCAGGTTCCTTGCATACAGTTTTCAGGGCAATCATATGGGAAAACTGTTGGATATTTTCAAAATTATTTGACTGGAAGTCATTGCTGCATGTCAATCGCAACTTATATCGACAAACGCAATCACTTATTCCTATTAAATCTTTAACAATATTCAATAAGCTATTTACATTAACAAGAAGCCCAAGCTGGTTGGAAGCTAATTTCACTAGGGGATGTCGAGATCTATAGGTTCCCATCAAATTAGCTTTATATATATATATCTCTATTAAAATTAAGATCCTGGGACTTCAATATTCAAAGGTTTACGTACAATATAAGTCTATAGCCTATAGACCATCATTTAGCAGTACTGAAAGTGATCCTTGACCTATGTTCTCAAGAAACAGGTCAGATTTATATAGCTTGTAGGTGGGTGCTAGCTTAATCTTAGTCGGCCATCTAGCAAGTTGGAAGCCAAAAGTTCTAAATATGATAACCGACTACACATGCTAATGAAGTATTCACTTTCTCCATTGTCTCAATACTTTAGAGAATTGTCCATTTATATGTTTATTATTTGGCCGTTCGTGTTCAAAGGGTTACTTAAAGCTGAAGGGCACATTAGGATTCTGTACTGATATTTTGAACAACACCTGGTTGACCTTCTTCAGCGGATATAAATAGACATACTTGGTCTCATTTAGCATGCAGATTGTGGTATTAGTTAAAGACAGACAGTCAGTACATGGTGACATAAATCACGCAGTTAGCCAACATGAATAGCTCAAAACAAATATATTTTATAAATAGACAAACAAATACACAGATATAAAAGCAGTTTGCTCATAAAACACAATTGTATATATTATTAGTAACCATTTAACCCTTTAATGGTCAGAAAACAATATTTGCTTATTCAATGTCCATTTGCAGGCTAAGAGAGGACTATTTTTGAAAATTTACTACTGGAATGACTGGCTCGGTTATCAAGCCAGGCATTCCAGTGGTAAATTTTCAAAAATAGTTTTCTCTTGGCTCGCTCAAGACCACCGCAGAGGCTGGATTTTAACATATGAAATTCCAGTGACTAAATTCAAGACAGCTATATATAGGAAAGATGTTGAATATTTTAAAACTAATTTGCCATAGGCAGAAATTAGTTTCGAAATTTTCAGCAGAATAATCCCTGTCATTTAACGAATTCCTTATTTTTGCCCTGTAAGCGCTAAATGGCTACTATTGCAGGTGCCATTATTTAGTAATTAGTAACACTATTTTATACAGCAAATGATGATAAAAAACTAATTTGTTGGTTCCAAATGCCTGAAAGATAACCTGTTACATCACCTACATCCGGGCTTGAATATCTGTAACAACCTGCCCCTGATATTACTTATTAGCAACACCTTTCCCCTTTGGGTAGTGATATTACCATCTTATGAGTATGCCACATACAATATCTATAGCTCATGGCTTGTTAAATGATGACGTATATCCGGGTTCAGCTCGATTGTTACATACACAAAATAATGTTTTTGTTTAATAACAAATTATGACGTCATAAACACGCACTTATGACGTAATAAAGCAAAATACACACTTTGGGTGTGAGTTGTGAATCACGCGCAGTGACGTCATACTTAATAAGCCCATATTTATAACGGGATTACATTTATGAGAAATAACTTAGAGATGCTGACGTTGCAAACAATAGCAAAAGATCTGGACAATGGTCATTTAAATTAGCTATATGCTTATTCTCATTACTACTGAGCTTCATGGTGCTATTGCTGCTGCTTCTCCAATGACTGACACACTTTCTTACAAACATTGCATTAACCTATTTCACAATCAGCCATGACATTTATTAGGTACATAAGAGGTAAAATGCTGATAGTCATTTTGATACAAACTTAATCCTTTAATGATCAAGCCGGCAAAAAAGACCTAGAGTTAAATTTTCACAAATATTCTTGTTCTTACCCTGGAAATAGATGTTATTTGCGGGAAAGTTTATTCTTTCTTGACCAATTTTGATTTAAAAAGAATTAAAGAAGCAGCGACATGTTAGCAAAATATCTGATTTTCATCTTTCTATAATCTCCAATGTCCGGGAATTCAGGATGAAATGTGTTCAACTTTCTCATCAATACAGAGCAAATAAAATAAATCTATAATGTAAGGAATATTCTGCTAAACATTTTGAAATTAATTTGACTACAAGATGTTGCTGCCTAAGGCAGCAACATCTTCCAATCAAATTAATTTCAAAATATTTGACATCCTACCTGTATATGGATGGCTTAAAATTGAGATTCCGGAATCAAAGAGCTAATGCGTGATAGCGTAATTACACGATGTTAGATATTGTGACAGTAAAACATCCCACGTAGTATCCTTGAGCTGATTGTAACACGATAAACGTCAGTTGATACATCATAATCATCAGGTGTTTGTGAGAGGTGTCTTGACGCGATGGAAGCCGGCTGTACTGGAGAAGTATCGAGCATTCACCTCTTGTAGACGGTTCTCAGCTGCTTGTGGATTAACTATCTCAAGACCCTGAAATTAATGTGACTATTTTGTGAAATACCCATCAGTTACTGACAGTTGAAATAAATCTGGATAAACCACTAGAAAGCAAGCAAGGCCAGCGAAATTATTCATTATATATATATATATATATATATATATATATATATATTCAGTGGTGACACCATAAAATGTTTGTAAAGGGGAGGGAGGGCCAAGTTTGTCCCATTGGGGGAGGGTCAAGGCTGTTGGAGGTGGTCATCTCCCAGGAAAATAAAAAAATTAGATGCTCTGAGAAGCCATTTCCTGCACTGTGAGTGATAAACAACACCCTTATTTTGATTTCGAAATAAAATGATTATATATGAAATATTTCCATGCGATTGTTTCGGGGGGGGGGGGGGGGCAAAGCATTCTTGGAGGGGGCATTTGCCCCCTTGTCACCTCTGTGGTGCAGCTACAATCAATATTCAATAATTGATAATTGCGACTAAAATCAAATAAGTGAAAAACATCCAGCCCCAGAATCGCAATTTCAAGGTAACCATAAAGATAAGCTGTTGAATATTTTGAACATGTTGAACCCAGTCAAGTTAGTTTCAAAATATTAAAAAGAATGTGTATCAAATTGTAAATCTACTAAAAACATGATTTAGACAATTTTGTGACATTTTCCACTTTCGGGATGGACCTACACCATTTTGATTGTGACATCAGCCAACAAGTGACATTTAATTATGATGACACATACTTGAGTGACAGATCTTTCTATTATGCGACTTCAATTATTAACCCTTTCACCAATAAAATTTGACTTCTAAACTTTCTGGGTGGGCAACTTTGGGTGTAAGTCATATTAATTCCAAAATATGCACACAGAATATGTGATACATCGTAAAGAATTTGCTTTCTTAGGGATTTGACGTTGAAAGGGTCAATGAGATTAATTTTGCAAACGAATTGTCTGTCTTTACCATTTAATATACATTCTGTTGAAAATAATTGGACTTGGCCCATAGGCAGCAACACCACCCAGTCTAATTAGTTTCAAAATATTCAAAAACACCCCCATATAGTTTTCTGGAAATTTAGATTCAGAGAGTGCAGGGATCGATCGATCCCAACATGGACAAAGTGTGGGTGGAGCTTAGCTAGAGATGGGCGAGGCATAGATAAAACTGGATTCCTCCATTGATATATGTCGCTTTGCTGATGAGGGATACAAGCCTTACCAGTATGGACAAACTAAGGGGATACATGTAGAACCGCGACCAATGGTGACGCATCACTGCTCAGGATGTGCTTCAGACTCAAGCAAAATAAGCATCCATGCAATGCTTACTATCCCACCAGGGGATGTATTCACAAATTGTGTGTGACTTACATCTGTCGTAAAGTAAACAGCAGCCCAATCCGAATGTAGCATTTGACACTTACGATGAAGTTACGTCTAATTCTGTACTTAATTGGCCTTCATGAATAGAGACCCTGGCATGTCAATTCAGAATTATAAATACTAACCATCATAAATTTTTAGCTTTAGTTTCAACCTCTGTTCCATGACAAAAATATCTATTTTATATATAATAGTCTCACCTGTAACGGTGTAAAAGCGACGCTGGATGCCGTACCAGCGACATGGCGTTTGACGCTTGTGCTTCCACCATATGACTGAGTTTGCTTCGTTATCTTTTGCTGTCATAAAGAATAAAGAAAGAGTTATACGAGGTGTATTTAAGTATATTGTCTTCTCCATATTTGACATTGACATGCAGGTGAAACAAATTTGTTTTAAAACTTGGTTATAAGTTTAGATAATCGACTAAAATATTTCTGTATAGAAAATTAAGCAAAATCTTCTTGAATTATATTGTTGAAAGATTCTATAAGGAGTATAAAATGGTAACCCTTTAACTGTCTGCCTGCTGAATTTCTGCAGATTACATTTTCTATAGGTTTTAATGCTGGAAGGGCTGAATAGTTTTGAAAACAATTAAGCCAGCCACCAACGACTTTCAGTCAAATTGTTTTCAAAATATTCATGTCCAGAGATATTGCCCGTTGAAATTATTGTCTGCTGGCTGGCAGCAGTCAGACAGTTAATGGTCATGAGTAGTCAAGAAAACAAACATTTAAACAACAAGGTAACTAACTATACAGGTAAGCTGTTGAATATTTGAAACTAATTTGACTGGGCACTGTTACTGTCTATAACAGTTCCGAGTTTAAAAATATTCAACAGAATGTTTATTAACTGCTCAATTTTTACAGACTACTTTTTTCAGGTTTAACTGTGGATATGCTGAATATTTTGAAAACAATTTGACCTCGAGTCCAGAGTTACTTCCCACTGAAATTATTGCCTGGTGGCATGCGGCAGTCAGATGGTTAAATAAACGAAATCTAGGATTTCTTTTTTCACGAGAGAGTGGATACTTACCTCCCTAATACTTTTGATATTGCTAAATATTGGCTTTCACTCAATAAAACACTCAGATTAAAAACAGTTAGGTGCCCCTACTGGGCAGGTAGTCAGAGGTAGTCCGGCGGATGCCAGCCCCACCACCGCGCATGCGCCGACTACTACTTCCTCTGACTAATTTATTGGCTAACACATGCAACTACCAAGAGCCTGAAGACCGAGCCTCTGTGGGGTGGAGAGGCCGGGTCCGTATCTAGGGAGGTAAGTATCAACTCTCTCGTGAAAAAAGAAATCCTAGATTTCGTTTATTTCACATCAAGAGTATACTTACCTCCCTAATACTTTTGATATTGCCAGAATTCGAAAGTGAATCTGGCAGGAGGGAGGCAAGGTCAAAAGACCAGCTCTTCCCTATACGCTTTCACGCGTTTAAGGCACTTATGACGTCTGAAATGTGTGAGAACACAGTCAGGATTTGACAAACCATCGGATAACACAACCGATGCATGAGAGATGACCGAATGTCATATGCGCTCCCCCCCCCCCCCCCCCTCCTGGGAGGAAGACTAGATGACCTCAATGTCCTATACGCTCTCTACGTACTAGTGCCAAGTACTATAGGACAGAGACGAAAAGGCTCCATTTTCGTATACTCTCTATGATGAACCACCTCCCACATAAACCATCACCATATTAATAATAATGGGTAACGTGACAATACAAGTAACAATGAACAACACATGAACAAGACTGACCTTGTTGAACTTGGAAGCTATCATGATCCCAGTAGAGAAGCCTGATGCAGTCCCGACAAGTGGTTGTTACCATCGCTAAAGTGCGAAGTATATAAGCAATGCGGAAGCACTCCTCACAAAATTAAAAAAACGATTAATGTTTCAAAATCGACAAGGCGAGAGGGTTATAGGTGTCACGGAGGTAATGGTCTGTAAAACTTGACTCACAGTGCCACTGAGCCACGGACATAATGTCATCCACAGGGACCCCACTAAACAGGGCAGTGGATGCCACGACACCGCGGACACTGTGAGCCTTGGCCACATCAACCTGTCTCCCGGTGGCGGATTTGTGACAAAACTGAATACATTCCACAATCCACCTGGAAATGGTGTCCTTAGACGCCCTGCCATGGGGTTCAATATATGACAACCATAACGCTGACTGGTCGGTGCGCCACTCCGAAGTACGTTGTCTGTACCGGAGCAGCGCCCGTACGGGGCACCATACTTTAGAATTAGGATCATATCTAGTTAAAGATGGCAAAAAAATAGGTTGACCTGGATATTTCAATGACTGATTCTTAGCCAAGAAATTAATCCTAGGTAGAAGCTTAAGGCCTTCCCCTGTAACCACAAAACGGTCATCCTCGGCTGATAAGGCGTGAATCTCACTCCTACGCCTTGCCGAGGCCGCAGCAATTAAAAATACAGTTTTAAGTGTTAACATTTTCATAGAAATGGAACTAAGTGGTTCAAAAGGCTTATCTCTTAGTACCTGAAGCACCAGAGATAAACTCCAGACTGGAATCAGTGGTGGATTCCTTGGTCTTAGATTGCCCATGCCTTTAATTAATACATTTAATGTACTTACTTCATCACTCCCCCTATTAGCCAAGCAAGGAATAACAGTCATTAATGCTGATTTGTAACCAGCAATAGAGTTAGGCTTGAGGCTATAGGCATCATATAGGTGACAGAGGAAATCAGCCACTACCTGAATAGATGAGTCCATTGGATCAATACATCTTTTTGAGCACCACTCTGCAAATCTGTTGATTTTATAATTATATGCTCTGGAGGTTGACCCCCTCCTGGCTTTGGCCATAAATATGGCCGCTTGCTCAGAAAAGCCCTCCTTAATTCTAGATTCCTTGACAACATCCACGCAGTCAATCGGAACATTGATGGATTGTCGTGAAGGACCTTGCCCTGGAAGATAAGGTCGTCCATCAGAGGCAGAGGAACCGGATTGCAGACCAGAAGGTCAAGCAGATCCGTATACCACGATCGGCTTGGCCAATCCGGGGCGATCAGAAGCACTTGGCACTCCTGCTGCCTGATTTTCTGAAGCACCTTTGGAATCAGGATTGCTGGAGGGAATGCGTATGCATACATTCCCGCCCAGCTGATAGCTAACGCATCTGTTGCGAAAGCGCTTGGGTCTGGAATCGGAGAGACGTACGTCGTCATCTTCGCATTCTTCTTCGTTGCGAACAAATCGATGTTGGGTTTCCCCCAATGGTCGAACAGACGATCCGCCACACATTGATTTAGTTGCCATTCCGTGGGTAAAACACTCATCCTTCGGCTCAATGAGTCTGCTAGCAGATTTAGCCTTCCCGGAATATGAACTGCCTTCAAGGTGATCGCATGATCTAGGCACCAACAAAGCAGTTTCCATGTCATCATACAGAGACTGGGCGACTTCGTTCCACCCTGGCGGTTTATGTAAGTCACTACTGTTGAGTTGTCTGAACGAATTAGAACAATCTTGCCCTGAACTTTCTGTAAGAAATGTTCCAGGCCCAGGACTACTGCTCTTAGCTCTAGTAGATTGATATGTTCCTTGGACTGATCCAGATCCCAAAGCCCTGATATTGTGGACTCTTCCAGACAAACTCCCCACTCCTCCATCGATGCATCTGTATACACAGTCACCTGAGGGTGGGGAGGGGTTAGCAAAACCACCGGCAAGAGATTCTCTGTATTCAACCACCATTGCAGGTGGTGAATCAGAGGCGCCAACACTGACATGTTCGAGTCCAGTGAACCTGAACTCTGGGTCCACTGTGTCATGAGAAACAACTGGATCGGGCGCCTGCGCAAGGTGGCCTGCGGAATGACTGGTTCCAATGAAACCATCAACCCCAGCATTCTCAAGTAAACCCGTGCCAGGACATGACGACTGTCGCACACCGACTGTATTACTGAGATGAGTCTTTGAACCCTCTCCTGAGTGGGATAAACATATCCCGTCTCGAGATCGAAGAACATGCCCAGGTAAACAAACTTCTGGGATGGAGTTAGCTCTGATTTTTGGAAATTGACTATCCAGCCCAAGTCCGTGAGAGTTTTCAAAACAATCTCCAGATTGGCCGATAACGATTCCCGGGTGTGCGCTTTCAACAGCCAGTCGTCTATGTACGTGTGGACTGCTATGCTTCTCCTGCGGAGGTATGCAGTGATCGCGAGAACCACACGGGTGAAGACCCGAGGAGCCGTGGAAATTCCGAAGGGTAATACCCACTGTCTGCCCTGGAATGCAAATCTCAGGAAGCGACGGAAACTCCTCTCTATGGGAATGTGGAAATAAGCATCCTTCAAATCTATTGACGCTGTCCACATTCCTCGCTCTAACCCCGCCAACACCGAGCGCACAGTCTCCATCTTGAAACTGGGCGTCTCTATGAACTTGTTCAATGGCTTGAGGTTGAGAATCGGCCTCCACCCTCCGGTGTTTTTCGTTACTAAGAACAGGGTTGAATAGTAGCCCGGGCACCTCTGCGCCGGCTGAATGGCTTCCTTTTGTATGAGGGAATTTATTTCCTCCTCTATACACAACCTTTGATCTGGATCCCTCGGAATCGGAGTCCAGATCGGCACGAGAGACAGTCTCGATGGCGGGCCTGTCATCCAATCGGGACGATACCCGACTGAAAGCCATCGCAAGACTAAACGGTCCTGAGTCAACCGCTTCCACTCTGGCAAGTGGCCGGCCAAACGGCCGCCCACCGGTCCACCTAGGGAGAGAGGTGGACATAAGGAGTGCGAGAGTGGCACTGTCTTCTCGGCCTGAAACACCGGAGTGGTTCCCACCACGGTAACCGGCCCATCAGGCCCGATTACCGCGACCAGATCCCCGCGCGCCCCGCCCAGAACCGCACGCACCACGGTGCGTGGGTGGCTGCCTGGCTGGCTGCGCCTGGGGAGCCTGCGCCCCCCTCGCTGCTGGCCGAATCGCACGCGGCCTAGGCCGGCGCTGCGATGGTGCCTGGCCTGACCTGGCCAGCGCCACCTCGAGCCTGCAGGGGACGATACGCAGGGGGTGCTGCGCGAACGCGCTCCCGCCGGAGCACCTCAAACTGCTCACGCAGCGCCCTCTGGTTGTTGACCAGAGTCACCGTCTCCTGGAGGTGCCTACATCCCTCACCTCCAAAGAGACCAGGACCTGTCATAGGCGTTCGCAGCAGCCTATTATACAGGTCCTGGGATGGGCACAGATTGTCAAGGGCAAACGTGCGCCTCGCCCGGACACTCCTGGTCACCGCCCGCGTCAAACAGTCCAGAGCCAGGTTGATACCATCCTGGATGGCTCTCTGGACTGTGACCGGGCTTGGCTGACGTGAAGCGGATGCTGTTACCACCCCCTGTAACAGCTGGGAGACGTGGGACAGAGCAGCAATCGAAGCTCTCCCACTCTCCTCCGCATCACGTAGCGCGGTATTAGCAGAACGCAACGCGTTCGAGCACAGGACACCCGTGTCAGAACGGGAGCCTGGCCTCGCATCTTCGCCCAAAGCCGCGCGATCATCTACGCTAGGCTTAGGCACCACACCGTACCGCTGGTAATCCAGGGTCACGATGCGGCAACGCCTAGCCACCTCGCGAGGGGCCTTCGCGAGACGCCCACTCGTCTTAATGGACGTCTCTGCCGCCTCGAACATGTCCACGACATGCTCAGCCAGCGGCAGAGATGGCATAGCGGTGGCAGTCGGCCTACCAGCTAACCACGGCCTATGGTCACGCTGGATTGCCGACTGCTCCACGGGCAGATCTGGCCGAACGCTTACCAGCCACTGGCAAGCGTCCGACCAATCCTCCTCCGTGGCTAACTGCGAGCGCTCTACTAGACGAGGGCCTTCGTCTTCCTCCTGAGCGCACGCAGTTGTGCTAGACGGCGGATATGCTGATACCCCTGGCAAGCCAGGGAAAGCATGCGGGCCCGAAAGAACAGGCATGCTAAACTCCCTGGCTTGACCAGGAGCAGGCGCCGTGGTAGAGCGCGGGGCAGACCCCGCCCCACCCCGGCCCTGGCCAGCACCAGCGATACTCTCGGCAAGCCGAGGTATGCGGTAACCGTGGCCATCAGCACCGCCCAGGGTCACCCTCTGGACCGTGGATTCTACTCCTGCGTGAGTAGAACCATGGAACACGTCGCCTGTATTCCCCGCGAGGGGTGCACAGACGTCGTACTCCATCGCCACGTCCCCAGACGGCGACCCTAGCAGGTAATCCTCTTCCTCCTGGCCAGAAAGGTTAGGCTCCGGGTCAGCAAAGAGAGCTAACCCGGACTGGCCAGGGAAGGTGCCATAGGAGGCTTTGACACCCGCGGCGCGCGGATACCCAGGGTCTGATGAGCAGACCGCGGGTCCCAGCAACAACCGTTGTCCACGGCCCCTCGGCGCGGCACCAAGCCTGCTGCCAGGGTCGTGGACCACCCCCATCAACCGGGCCACCTCTGAATCCACCTCGAACAACGGACCGGACCTATGGAACTCGGATTCAGAGGCGGGGATTACCTGCTCCGAAGCAGATGCTGAGGACAACAAAGGACCTGGCCCAGGCAGCATTCTGCGAAGCAACTCTGGGACCAAATCCTTTATTGTCCTCTGCATCTCTCCCAACATTTCGGACCGGAAGGCCTCCATATCCACCGCGGATGAGGCCTTCCTCTTACCTTTCTTAACACCCTCTTTCTTCGCCTTCCTCTCCTCTTCCATCACCTTCTCCCTTGCCTGTAATGATAAAAAATCAGCCATTAGCTCGCCCCCCACTGCTTACAGACATCGCATTTTAGCAACAGTCCACAGGGACTGCAGCCAAAACACAAATGTGGAGCAAACCGGTCTTTTAAAAATCGACCACAGGACGGGCAACCAGGTCTCTGAAACAGGACAAAGGACGAGGACAATGAGCAAGATAGTTACGGTTAGAAAACTCAAAACCAAACTAAAAGAGAGGGACAGGATCATAAAGATCACTAATCAAGAAGAAACCAGCGTTGGACAAAACTTTAAATGTTAATAAAGCGCAAGGCCGATTATGACGTCATCAATCCCTTAACAGAAATTAATCGGTCACCAACAAGCATCCCAGTGCAAGGACGAATTGTATTCATAACTAGAAGATCCTCCAAAGGATATTCAGACTACACATCATCAGATACAGAATGATAACAATGGTAAAAATCAGTCATTATTTTTTCAAATAATTCATATTACCTCATATCATTAATTAGATACCTGACACCTTGTATAGACAAACCATCCACCGTGATGCACTGGAGCACTCCACCAAGACTACGCCTCTTCACCTTTCTCCACCTTGGGGGAAGGAATTGGATCAAGAGGGCAAAGTGAGAAGACCTTTATAGAAAGCCTCCAACTCACTGAACATAGACTTTTTGGTTAGATAACCTAACAGTATTAGTAGGAAATGGAACCGTGGTGGAGAAAAACAAACCCTCCTGTGCTGAGATGTCCACTAATAATGCAAATCCATACCTGTGGACATAAACACAAAGAGAAATTAGTCTTATAAAGCACCATGTTGGAAAAATCCAACTCAAACAGGCGCTAATCACGGTAAGCGCGAGTCCCGGAAACACATTACACCGGGGAATAAACGAAATCAAGGATTTCTTTTTTCACGAGAGAGTTGATACTTACCTCCCTAATACTTTTGATATTGCTAAATATTGGCTTTCACTCAATAAACACTCAGATTAAAACAGTTAGGTGCCCCTACTGGGCAGGGAGTCAGAGCGTAGTCTGGCGGATGCCAGCCCCACCACCGCGCATGCGCAGACTAGCACTTCCTCTGACTAATTTATTGGCTGATACACATGCAACTATAAAGAGCCTGAAGACCGAGCCTCTGTGGGGTGGAGAGGCTGGGTCCGTATCTAGGGAGGTAAGTATCAACTCTCTCGTGAAAAAAGAAATCCTTGATTTCGTTTATTTCACATCAAGAGTATACTTACCTCCCTAATACTTTTGATATTGCCAGAATTCGACAGTGAATTCGGCGGGAGGGAGGCGAGGTCAAAAGACCAGCTCATCCCTATACGCTTTTCTGCGTTTAAGGCACTTAAACTTCTGAAACTGTATGAAAAAACAGTCAGGACTTGACTAACCATCGGATAACACCCCCGATGTATGAGAGATGACCGAATGTCATATGCGCTCCCCCCCCCCCCCCTCCTTCCTGGGAGGAAGAGTCGAATGACCTCAATGTCCTATACGCTCTCTATGTACAAGTGCCATGTACTACAGGACAGAGACGAAAAAACTCCATTTTCGTCTACTCTCAACAATGAACCACATAAATACACAAAACCATCATCATATTAATAACGGGTAACGTGACAAGACAATCAACAATGGACAACACATACACAAGACTGACCTTGTTGAAATGGTTGCTGACATCCTCTTCCCATTGGTGAAGCATGATGCAGTCCCAAATTAGTGGTTGTTTCCATAAATTAATTGTGAAATATATAAGCAATGAGGAAACCCCATCAAAAATATATGCCAAGTTATTTTTTCAAAATCGACAAGGCGAGAGGATTAGAGGTGTCACGGAGATAATGGTCTGTAAAACTTGACTCACAGTGCCACTGAGCCACCGACATAATATCATCCACTGGGACCCCATTAAATAGGGCCGTGGATGTCACTACGCCGCGGACACTGTGAGCCTTGGCCACGTCAACCTGCTTCCCGGTGGCGGATTTATGGCAAAACTGAATGCATTCTACAATCCACCTGGAAATGGTGTCCTTAGAAGCCCTGCCATGGGGTTCAATATAAGACAACCATAATGCCGACTGGTCGGTGCGCCACTCCGCCGTACGTTGTTTGTACCGGCAAAGCGCCCGGACGGGACACCATGCTTTAGAATTAGGATCATATCTAGTCAAAGCAGGCAAAACAATAGGTTGACCTGGATATTTCAACGACTGATTTTTAGCCAAGAAATTAATCCTAGGTAGCAGCTTAAGGCCTTCCCCTGAAACCACAAAACGGTCATCCTCGGCTGATAAGGCATGAATTTCACTCCTACGCCTAGCCGAGGCCGCAGCAATTAAAAACACAGTCTTCAGTGTTAATAGTTTCATAGAAATGGAACTAAGTGGTTCAAACGGCTTATCCCCTAGTACTTGAAGCACTAGCGATAAACTCCAAGACGGAATCACAGGTGGATTCCTTGGTCTTAGATTGCCCATGCCTTTAATTAATACATGTAATGTATTTACTTCATCACTTCCCCTCTTAGCCAAGCAAGGAATAACAGACATTAAAGCTGACTTATAACCAGCAATAGAGTTAGGCTTGAGGCTATAGGCATCATAGAGGTGACAGAGGAAATCAGCTACTACCTGAATAGATGAATCCATTGGATCAATACATCTTTTTGAGCACCATTCTGCAAATCTGTTGATTTTATAATTATATGCTCTGGAGGTTGACCCCCTCCTGGCTTTGGCCATAAACATGGCTGCTTGCTCAGAAAAGCCCTCCTTAATTCTAGATTCCTTGACAACATCCACGCAGTCAATCTGAACATTGACGGATTGTTGTGAAGGGCCTTGCCCTGGAAGATAATATCGTCCATCAGAGGCAGAGGAACCGGATTGCAGACCAGAAGGTCCAGCAGATCCGTATACCATGATCGGCTTGGCCAATCCGGGGCGATCAGAAGCACTTGGCATTCCTCTTGTCTGATTTTCTGAAGAATTTTTGGAATCAGGATTGCTGGAGGGAATGCGTATGCATACATTCTCCCCCAGCTGATAGCTAACGCATCTGTTGCGAAAGCGCTTGGATCCGGAATCGGAGAGACGTACGTCGTCATCTTCGCATTCTTCTTCGTTGCGAACAAATCGATGTTGGGTTTCCCCCAATGGTCGAACAGACGATCCGCCACACATGGATTTAGTTGCCATTCCGTGGGTAAAACACTCATCCTTCGGCTCAATGAGTCTGCTAGCAGATTTAACCTTCCCGGAATATGAACTGCTTTCAAGGTAATCTGGTGATCCAGACACCAACAAAGCAGTCTCCATGTCATCATACAGAGACTGGGCGACTTCGTTCCGCCCTGGCGGTTTATGTAAGTCACAACTGTTGAGTTGTCTGAACGAATAAGAACAATCTTGCCCTGAACCTTCTGTAAGAAATGTTCCAGGCCCAGGACTACTGCTCTTAGCTCCAGTAGATTTATATGTTCCTTTGACTGTTCCAGATTCCAAAGCCCTGATATCGTGGACTCTTCCAGGCAAGCTCCCCAGCCCTCCATCGATGCATCTGTATACACAGTCACCTGAGGGTGGGGAGGGGTTAGCATAACCCCCACCAAGAGATTCTCTGTGTCCAACCACCATTGCAGGTGATGAATCAGAGGCGCCAACACTGGCACATTCGAGTCCAGCGAACCTGTACTCTAGGTCCATTGTGTCATGAGAAATAACTGGATCGGCCGCCTGCGTAAGGCGGCCTGAGGAATGACTGGTTCCAATGAAACCATCAACCCCAGCATTCTCAAGTAAACCCGTGCCAGGACATGACGACTGTCGCACACTGACTGAATTAATGAGATGAGTTTCTGAACTCTCTCCTGAGTAGGATAAACATATCCTGTCTCTAGATCGAAGAACATCCCCAGGTAAACAAACTTCTGGGATGGAATCAGCTCTGATTTTGGGAAATTGATCATCCAGCCTAAGTCTGTGAGAGTTTTCAAAACAATCTCCAGACTGGCCGATAAACTTTCCCGGGTGTGCGCTTTCAACAGCCAGTCGTCTATGTACGTGTGGACTGCTATGCTTCTCCTGCGGAGGTATGCGGTGATCGCAAGAACCACACGGGTGAAAACCCGAGGAGCCGTGGAAATTCCGAAGGGTAGCACCCTGAATTCCCACTGTCTGCCCTGGAATGCAAATCTCAGGAAGCGACGGAAACTCCTGTGTATGGGGATGTGGAAATAAGCGTCCTTCAAATCTATCGACGCTGTCCACATTCCCCTCTCTAACCCCGCCAACACCGAGCGCACAGTCTCCATCTTGAAACTGGGCGTCTCTATGAACTTGTTCAATGGCTTGAGGTTGAGAATTGGTCTCCACCCTCCGGTGTTCTTTGTTACTAAGAACAGGGTTGAATAGAAGCCCGGACACCTCTGTGCCGGCTGAATAGCTCCTTTTTGTATGAGGGAATTTATTTCCTCCTCGATACACCCCCTTTGATCTGGATCTCTCGGATTTGGAGTCCAGATCGGCACTAGAGACAGTCGCGATGGCGGGCCTGTCATCCAATCGGGATGATACCCGACTGAAAGCCATCGCAAGACTAAATGGTCCTGAGTTAACCGTTCCCACTCTTGCATGTGGTCGGCTAGCCGGCCTCCCATCGGTCCACCTAGGGATAGAGGTGGACATAAGGAGTGCAAGAGCGGCACTGTCTCCTCTGCCAGAAACACCGGCGCGGTTCTCACCGCGGTAACCGTCCCATCAGGAACGATTACCCCGCCAAGATCCTCGCGCGCCACGACCAGCACCGCGCGCACCTCGGTGTGCGGGCGGCTGCCTGGCTGACTGCGCCTGAGGAGCCTGCGCCCCCCTCGCTGCTGGCCGAATCGCACGCGGCCGAGGCCGGCGCTGCGATGGTGGTTGGCCTCTGACCTGGCCACTACCACCTCGAGCCTGCAGGGGACGATACGCAGGGGGTGCGGCGCGAACGTTGGCACGACGAAGCACCTCAAACTGCTCACGCAGCGCCCTCTGGTTATTGACCAGAGTAACCGTCTCCTGGAGGTGCCTACACCCCTCACCTCCAAAGAGACCAGGACCTGTCATAGGCGTACGTAGTAGCCTATTGTAGAGGTCCTGGGACGGGCACAGATTATCCAAGGCAAAAGTGCGCCTTGCCCGGACACTCCTGGTCACCGCCCGCGTCATACAGTCCAGAGCCAGGTTAATACCATCCTGGATGGCTCTCTGGACTGTGACCGGACTTGGCTGGCGCGATGCGGATGCTGTTACTACCCCTTGTAACAGCTGGGAGACGTGGGACAGAGCGGCAATTGAAGCCCTCCCACTCTCCTCCGCATCACGCAACGCGGCATTTGCTGAACGCAACGCGTTCGAACACAAGACTCCCGTGTCAGAACGGGAGCCTGGCCGCGCATCCTCACCCAAAGCCGCGCGGTCATCCACGCTCGGCTTCGGTACCACACCGTACCGCTGGTAGTCCAGGGGCACGATGCGGCAACGCCTGGCCACCTCGCGCGGGGCCTTAGCGAGACGTCCACTCGACTTAATGGACGTCTCCGCCTCCTCGAACATGCCAACGACATGCTCTGCGCAGCGGCAGAGAAGGCATAGCGTTAGCAGTAGGCTTACCAGCTAACCACGGCCTGTGCTCACGCTGGCTAGCCGACTGCTCCACGGGCAGATCTGGTCTAACACTCACCAACCACTGGCAAGCGTCAGACCAATCCTCCTCCGTGGCTAGCTGCGAGCGCTCTACAAGACGGGGGCGTTCGTCTTCCTCCAGAGCGCAAGCAACAGAGCTTGACGGCGGGTACGCTGATATCCCTGGCAAGCCAGGGAGAACATGCGGGCCTGACAATACCGGCATGCTAATATCACTGGTTTGACCAGGAGCAGGCGCCGTGGTAGAGCGCGGGGCATATACCGCCCCACCACGGCCCCGGCCAGCACCAGCGACACTCTCGGCAAGCCGAGGTATGCGGTACCGCTGGCCTTCAGCGCCCAGGGCCACAGTCTGAACCGTGGATTCTACCCCTGGGAGAGTAGAACCGTGGAAAAAGGCGCCTGTATTCCCCGCGAGGGGTGCACAGACGTCATAATCCATGTCCACGTCTTCAGACGGCGACCCCAACAGGTAATCCTCATCCTCCTGGCCAGACAGATTAGACTCCGGGTCAGCAAAGAGAGCTAACCCGGACTGGCCAGGGAAGGTGCCATACGAGGTACTGGCACCCGCGGTGTGCGGATACCCCTGGACTGATAAGCAGCCCGCGGGTTCCAGCGACGACCGTCCACGGTCCCTATCGGGTGCGGCAATAAGCCTGCTGCCAGGGCCGTGGAACGCCCCCTCTAATGGGGCCACCTCTGAATCTTCAAACAACGGAAGCGTACTAAGGAACGTTGATTCAGAGGTGGGGATTACCTGCTCCGAAGCAGATGATGAGGTCAATAAAGGATTTGGTCCAGGAAGCATGCCACGAAGCAACTCTGGAACCAAATCCTTTATTGTCCTCCTCATCTCTCCCAACATCTCGGTCCGGAAGGCCTCCATGTCCACCGCGGACGAGGCCTTCCTCTTACCCTTCTTACTTACACCCTCTTTTTTCAGCTTCTTCTTCTCCTCCTCCACCTTGTCCTTCGCCTGCAAGCACAAGAATTCGGACATTAGCTCGCCCCCCCAGTGCTTACATATCTCGCAATTAAGCAAGGGACCACAGGGGCTACACAGAAAACAGAGATGAGGGCCAAACTTGTCCCTCAAAAATCGTCCACAGGACGCACAACCAGGTCTCTGAAAAAGGCCAAAGGACGAGGAGTATGAGCAATCTAGTTAAGCTTAGAAACTCACCAACTCAAGAGAAGGAAAAATGATCATAAAGATCATAATTTATCAGAAAAACCAGCTTCGGACAACTTTAATTGTTAATAAAGATCAAGGCTGATTATGACGTCATTAATCCTATGACAGGAAAAAATCGATCCCCAACAAACATCCCAGTGCAAGGACGAATTGTATCTCTAACCAGAACATGTGCAGAATGGACATTTCGACTACACAAGCATCAGATATATACTGATAACAATGGCAAATAAAGTTAATTATCTCCCTTTCCTCTAAATAATTAACATCACCTCATATCAATAATTAGATACCTGACACCTTGTCTAGACAAACCATCCAACCTGCTGAACTGGAGCACTCCACCACTGAATGCCTCTTAACTCTCTCCACCTCTAGGGGAAGGAATTGGATCAAGAGGGCAAAGTGAGAAGACCTTTATAATAGGCCTCCAACTCACTGGACATAGAATTTTTGGTTAGATAACCTAACAGTATTAGTAGGAAATGGAACCATGGTGGAGAGACACAAACCCTCTGCTGATGTC
Source organism: Chaetoderma sp. LZ-2023a (assembly GCA_034401795.1). NCBI lineage: Eukaryota > Metazoa > Mollusca > Caudofoveata > Chaetodermatida > Chaetodermatidae > Chaetoderma > Chaetoderma sp. LZ-2023a. The sequence goes on from CM067372.1 coordinate 69,727,051, forward strand.
ATGTCAATAATATTTCTTCACACAGACCTGTGGACATAAACACAAAGAGAGATTAATCTTATATAGCACCTAGTTGAAATAAACCAACTAATCAAGGCGCTTATCACGTTTAGCGCGAGTCCCGGAAACACATTACAACGGGACAAAACTCGCTAATTTTACTAGAAGTCACCTGATTTAAAGGTCCAAGGCCCTCCTGTGGCGAAGTTACTCTCTCTGCCATCTTTCTCAGGTATCAACAGTTCTGAATTTTGCCAAAAACGCTTATAATTGAGCTACAAAAAGCACTATCACAAAAGCTAATAAATTAGCAAAGAGGTAGTGCTAGTCTGCGCATGCGCGGTGGTGGGGCTGGCATCCGCCAGACTACGCTCTGACTCCCTGCCCAGTAGGGGCACCTAACTGTTTTAATCTGAGTGTTTATTGAGTGAAAGCCAATATTTAGCAATATCAAAAGTATTAGGGAGGTAAGTATACTCTTGATGTGAAAAAAACTCGCTAGAATGTCATTGAAATCACCTGATAAAGAGATCCAGTTCCCTCCTCTGGTGAATTTGTCCTCTCAGACATCTCTCTTCACTAGTACTCGAACACAACAGACGTGAAATAGGCTTAAAACGCGTGAAACCTGAAGATAACTGCAAGCACATGTGTTCTCCTTGCCAATAAATTAGCAAAGAGGAAGTAGTAGTCGGCGCATGCGCGGTGGTGGGGCTGGCATCCGCCGGACTACCTCTGACTACCTGCCCAGTAGGGGCACCTAACTGTTTTTAATCTGAGTGTTTTATTGAGTGAAAGCCAATATTTAGCAATATCAAAAGTATTAGGGAGGTAAGTATACTCTTGATGTGAAATGGTAAATTCATCAAATAAATACAATTCGTGCTTGACTCTTCCATTTTCATGACAGAGCTCCGCCATTTTGGTTGTGACATCAGCTAGCATGTGACATTTGGTATGAGGTCAGATAGTTGGGTGACAGATTGGATCCCTCCATTACTATAACAAACTGCTCAAGAGATGTCTTCTTAACCTAGTAAAGTGTTATGAAACCCCACCCCCCATATTTTCAATGCATCTTTTAAAATGTTGCCTAGAGCAACAATAGCTTCGAGTCAACATTAATTTGAAAATATCAAACAGTTTTCCTGCGTCAAATGGCGATATGTACCCCAATTTCAGTAGGGCTGTAACGATTCACCAATATATCGGTGACTCGCGATATGCATGCTCACAATACGCATATCGTATCGTGACCTGTCGTATCGATACACACGCGATACAAGAAAATATGCCTATGGTGTCCTTCATGCATTAACATTGTCAGGTAAGCTATAGCTAAAGTTAGGCACAAGTGCACCATTTTCATTAAATTTCATCTGAATATGTTAATTATTTGTTTATCTGCACGGAGAGATGGAGAGTGGCATAAAATGGACAGATTCAGATGAAACTTAATGAAAAAATAATGTATCATATCGTGACCAGTGTATCATGATACATATCGTATCGTGGCAAAATGTATCGTTACAGCCCTAAATTTCAGGCAGAAAACTGTTAATGTTGTCAGGTATACCTGCAGTGTTTTTGATATCCGTGCTTTAGTTTTCGAATCAACTGTTGCTCCACGGATCCCGCCTGAATTTGATTTGCCGAGCACGCCAAGAGAGAACCCTAGATCCTCCTGGTACGCATCATCCTCAATCTGAAAACAAGCGAAAAAACCCCACTTACATTCGTACATAAACAAGACTACAGGTTACGCCTTAAAACTAAGTATTTAAATTTCAAGATACCTTCAGAAAAGATGTGGAATATTTTGAAACTAATTTGACAGGGCACTGCCATTTTAGTTCATCATTTGTCTTATCTATTGACTTGCCGGATATTCTCATACAGCACACTAGCGTCATCATTCACAAGCAAGATTTTAGGCTGGAACCATGTAAAACAAGAGGAATCAGAGATTGCAGACCATCGTCCTCCTTTTTTTGTCACATTGTACATTTTTATTCTTATTTCCTGGATTTTTCAGATCATGACCATAGTTGATGAATTGTAATGTACAGTCAGACCATTTCTTGTGTTAAAATTTGAGCCAAATGAAACCAGTGGTTTCCAACCATCTGGATAAAATTCTGATTGCATCATACACCACCAAATGATCAGATCTTCAGTTTTGTACAGACGGGTCAATGATACAGAGGTATCCTACTGAAAACTGCTGAATATAGTATTATTGGCTATAACATTTATAAAGAGAAAATTAACCGTAGACCTACATACTTCATGGACTAATAGCAAAATGGGCCAACATTGTATTTAATTCATAGCTTTCAATAGTTTGAAAATCTAACAAGGGCTATGTTCAGTTCATGTTCAGAACTCGAACAGATATTGCCAAAAATAATGGAAGATGGACAACCCAATACTGTATAAGATCACCTAGGTGAGTTAACATCCCAAACTAGTATCACCTGTCTTTAAAGAGAATTTTCATTATACCTCTCCAAAGTTCATCCTGGTTGCTGCTTTTCGAATGTTTGTCAAACCAAGTCGTTCCTTCATCTTCCGTGCCCTGAAACCAAGAGACATCAAAGTTAGGGCTTTAAATTAACCTTATTTGGTCACACCACATATTGCCTCAAGGGGGCATTGTCTGGAAGACTGTAGACACTGGAGATACCTAGATTCAGCTAACAAGATGACCTGCTGAAGCACATGTATATGTATGTGTGAAAGCTTGTCAAAATAAAGCTTGTCTTAGCCCTTTAACACTCATATCAGCCAAAAACGTCTTCTGCAGTGGTCTTGAGAAATGTCCATTTGCAGGCCAAGAGAAGACTATTTTGGAAAATTTACCACCGGAATCACTGGCTCGATAACCGAGCCAGTCATTCCAGTGGTAAATCTTAAAAAAACAGTCTTCTCTTGGTCTGCAAATGGACATTTTCTATGAGAAAATTGGAATTTAGAGGGTTAAAGGGTTAAAAGGAACTCTGATCCTGTTATGATTATTACCACACTAATACAGATACTACAACTGTTAATACATGTGTATCAACAGCAGGAGCAGTTTCTAGCTATGCGCAACCTATTTCTAACTAAGCTCAGCCAACTTTTGTATGTATGTTGGAATCAACTTATATACTTTGAACCCTGAATTACCAGAATCACAATCTCATGGTAAGTTGTTGAATACCTTGAAACTAATTTGAATGGGGGGGGGGGGGGGCGGGGCGGATGCTGCCAATGGCAGCAATACCGTCCAGTCAAATTAGTTTTAAAAATTTCAACAGAATTTGTATTAAATTGCAGTCATCAAAGACATAAAGTTTGTACACTTGAAAGACTTTTCTGGCTTCATGAAGGAGTTATAATAATAATTAGGGCTGAGGTTCGTGACGATTTTCATGAACAGAACCAGTTCACAATACAGATGTCCGAGCCATGAACTGGTTCACGAACCTTTTTATTATGCTAATGTATGTGAGAAATTACTCCTAACAGAAAATAACATTTAAAGGCAGGTGTTTTTGCTGGCTAAATGGTAGAAAAACATAAATGACAGGTTCTGATAACAAACATTAGAAAATAATATAAGATTCATAGCCAGCTAAGTTCCATTCATGGCCATATTCGTAAATCACACTTAGAGGACATTCAGAGATTGCTTGTCTATTAGCCCTTTCACCGCCAAATCCCTGAAAAAGTTAATTCTTCATGATATAAAACCTACTCTGTTGAACATTTTGGAATTAAATTAACTGGAAGCTTCTAGTCAAATTAATTTCAAAATATTCAACAGTTTTCCTGTATGGTTTTCCTAAAATTAGATATGGGAATTCATCGGTGGAATGGTTAGCTTATGTATGGTTCACGAACCACACGAGTCCCATGCAAGTGAACTGAACCATGGTTTGTCTTCCGTTGGTTTGTGATTTTCCGAACCAATGAATGTTCATTACAGCCCTACTAATGATTGTGATGTCAGACTACATGTGACGTAATTGATTATGATGTCATATATTTGAGTGACAGATCAGATCACTCTATTCTGAGTACACATGTATGACTGCTGGAGTGACTGGCTCGATAATCGAGCCAACCATATCATTGGTTAAATAGAAGAAATATTTGCTTGAACTGCAAATGGGCATTCACTGGGCAAGAATTTCAAGTTTCTTGACAAATCTTGACCATTAACCCCTTTTGAGTCAACAGCACGCAAAATGCTAGTTTTATCAATTCAGCTTTTAATTTGTGTAAATTTATCACTGGAAATTAGGAGAATGATTTTAAAGAGGTGGTGTTTGGCCGACTTGACCATTAAATGGTTAATGGTCAAGAAAATCTAAATTGAAAGCCAAGAGAAGACTTTTTAGAAAATTTACCACTGGAATGACTAACTCGGTTACCGAGCCAGTCATTCCATTGGTAAATTTTCAAAAATAGTCTCTTGGCCTGCACATCGACATTCCTGAAGACACAAGTTGCCACAAGACGGGCTAAACAATTGTTAAGCGAGTAGCATAAAACCTGTCTTGACCTTTTTACGGCTCAGAAATGTGAGTGCATTTAATTTTGGCATGACACATACTGTCACAAATGAATGAATTACTATGTGGGTGGGAGACCAATACAATGGTGGTGTATCCTAGCTTTCTTTAGCTTTTCTCTATATTGTGGAGGCTTCGTCATCAGGGTTTGATGATAAACCTTGGATAATCCGGTATTGGATATCACTTCTAGAGTAGTTTTCTGAAGTGAAATGTCTTGATACTGGTGTGTCATACCTAATATGTATGTGGAAGTTGACGATGGAATGTAGATGTTCTTGCATTCTGATCTTAAAGATGCGTTTTGTTTCTCTCATGTATTGCTTTCGCAACGTTTGCAAGTTATTAGATAAAATATGTTTCTTGTCTGGCAGTTTCCTGCGATTTGTCCTCTGTAGGTGAAATTGCTGTGGCTACTTTTGAACCATTTTCTTTGGTCCGTCATTATACAGAAGTCAAATTTACCTTTTGGGCATGGTTTGAATAGATCTTTGTAGACTGGACACACTCGAGGGGTGTAATCTAAAAGCCTAACAGTATGCATTCTATAAATATTGAGTATAATTTAAAGTTCAATTAGTGAGCAACTCTGTTCAACTTTCAATGGCTTTGCTAACCTTCTGCCACCACGGTTCTTCCTCGGTGCATCTATTGGTGCAGGCAGAGGCTTGACAGTTTTCACTGGTGGGGGTTCTTGCAATTTACTCAGCTTGCCCGTAATTTCTGCTAGTAGATCAGTGCCCACCTTTCCATCTACGCTTTCATGTTGACTGTCAACACGTGCTGCAAGAGTGCACTTTGCCGAAACAAGCCGAGTAGCTTTTTTACGCAAATCCTGCCACAAGAAAACACAAAGAAATAGCGCAAATATATGATCAAATGGACTAAATGATCCGAGCTGACAAATTAGCAACGAATATGTCAAATACATTATCAATATCAGCATACAAAAGCATGTACAGTTCATAAATAACTTCACATATTTACAAAATAAATTAAAATTTACTGTTGAATAATTTGACTGAAATCCATTTCTGCCTTAAGCAGCAATGGCTTCCAAATCAAATTAAATCTAAAATAATCAACAGAACATTTCTTACATCGTGTTCACTGTGATGGACATTTTTGGTATAAAGAGAAAGGAATGCGTGTGTAAAAACCTAATGCACTGCTGGTGTCCTAGGGGAGCAGATGCGTTTGTAATAGATTATAGTAACAATTATAGGATTGCAATAGAAATTGCATATAATATTAGGATTTTATATTTCTGCGTGCAATATGGATTTTTATTGCACGAGTTATTGTGTTAAAAATCCATATTAAATTATTTCAAAAATAAGAAAATAGACGATTTAATAAACGAAATCACTGATTTCTTTTTTCACGAGAGAGTTGATACTTACCACCCTGATACTCTATGATATTTCCCAAATATTGACCTAGCTTCAATAAGACTCAGAATTAAAAAAAACCCATCCCCACTGGGCAGGTTACTCAAGTGACAGTCCAGCGGATGTGCAGCCCAAACTCGTGCATGCATGGGGCTGTCTCTTTCTATTCCAAATTATTGGCTGACATAATTGTAACATAAAACGCCGATAGACCGAGCCTCTGAGGGGCGGAGAGGCCGGGATCCTATCATGGTGGTAAGTATCAACTCTCTTGAAAAAAGAAATCCGTGATTTTATTTATTTCACATCAAGAGTATACTTACCACCCTGATACTCTATGACACAGGCAGAATTCGTAAGAGAATTCAGTGGGAGGGAGGCAAAGGTCAGAAGACCGGCTCATCCCTGGAAGAGCATGCTCTTTTGCTTTTGGAGCACAAAAAACATCTGAAATTGCATATGTAAACACAATCAGGAAATGACTTGGACATCGGCTAACACGACCGATGTTGAGAGTAATGACCGTTTAACATGTGCTCCCCCACCCCTCTTTTATAAAAAGAGGGAGTGATGACCTCAATGTCCTATACGCTCTCTATGTGCTCGTGCTAATGTACTATAAGATATCGGACAAAAGCTTCATTTCGTATACTCTGATGGAACCACAAAGAACACAAAGCATCACCATTTTAGTAAGTAATAAAAAATGTGACAAAAAATAACCATCACCAAATATATGACTAACCTCTTTTGACGAGATTTCCGTCAATCATCGCTGGCGATGGTAAGTACAGTACGGAAAAGCGGGAATTCCCCCACTAAATTGCACTGTGTGCGAGTCAACGGCCTTAGGAACAGTATTTACAAATATATAGTTTAACATTTACGTAAAATCGATAAGGCAAGCAGATTTGATGTGCCACGGAGGTAATGATCTGTAAAACGAGACTCAGTGCCATTGTGCTACTGACATAATGTCATCCACCGGCACTCCGTTAAACAGAGCCGTGGATGTCACTACGCCACGGACACTGTGAGCCTTGGCCATGTCAACTTGTTTTCCCGTGGTGGCCTAGTGGCAATGCTGGATGCATTCCACAATTCACCTAGAAATGGTATCCTTAGAAGCTCTCCCATGGGGTTCAATGTAAGATAGCCATAAAGCATTAGGGTCTGTCCGCCATTCCTGTGTACGTTGTTTACAACGTGTTAATGCACGGACAGGACACCAAGCTTTGAATTAGGATCAAACCTAGTCAAAGCGGGTAAAACTATAGGCTGACCAGGATATTTTAAAGAATGGTTTTTCGCCATAAAGTTAACTCTAGGTAGAAGCCTGATGCCTTCCACTGTAACCACAAAATGGTCTGGCTCTGCTGACAAAGCATGTATTTCACTTCTTCGTCTGGCTGAAGATGCAGCAATCATAAAAACTGTTTTAAGTGTCAACATTTTCATGGAAATGGAGCTTAGTGATTCAAAGGGTTTATCCGCTAATACTTGAAGTACTAATGATAAACTCCAAGATGGAATCACTGGAGGATTCCTTGGTCTTAGATTACCCATGCCTTTGATTAAAGTATTTAGATTACATACTTCATCACTTCCCCTATTAGCCAAGCAAGGGATAACTGACATTAAAACTGACTTGTAGCCACCAGTAGAGTTAAGCTTGAGGCTATAGGCATCAAAGGTGACAGAGGAAATCGGCTACTACCCGAATAGATGCTTCCATTGGATTAATACATCTTTTTGAGCACCATTCAGCAAATCTGTTGATTCTATAATTATATGTTCTGGAGGTTGACCTGGGGTTCTGGCTCTTGCCATAAACATGGCTGCTCACTCAGAAAAGCCCTCCTTAACTGCCGATTCCTTGACAACATCCACGCAGTCAATTGGAACATTGATGGGTTGTTGTGCAAGGCCTTGCCCTGGAAGATTATATCATCCATCAGAGGTAGATGAACAGGATTGCAGACCAGAAGGTCCAGCAGATCCATACACCATGTATTGCATGTTTTTGTATGAGTGATTGAATTTCTTCCTCTATACACAACCGCTGATCTGGATCTCATGGATTTTGAGTCCAGATCGGAACTAGAGACAGGCTGGCTGGCTTGATATCCAGTTGGGATGGTAACTGATTGAAAGCCACTGCAAGACTGAGCAGTACTGAGTAACCCGCTCCCACTCTTGCATGTGGAAGGCCAGACGGGCTCCCATGGGAGCACCTAAGGATTGAGGTGAACCCGAGAAGGGCAAGAGTTGCCCTGTCTCTGGTGGCTGTCCTACCAGCACTGGTGTGACCCTTGTGGGTGCCGAACCATCAGGTTCGGCGCCCACAACCAGAACCACGTGCTCCTCTTCCAGCGCCACGTGCACATCGGTATGCGGGCTGCCTAGCGGGTTGCGCTGGAGGAGCCTGCGCTCCCCCCTTAGCTAGCTTATGCTGGTGTTGCCATGGCCGACGGTGCGTAGGTGGTTGGCCTCTGACAGGGCCACCGACCACCTCTAGCCTGCTGAGGGTGGAAGGCAGGGGGCGCTGCTTGAACACGCTCCCTGCAGAGCACTTCAAACTGCTCACCCAGCGCCCTCTGGTTGTTCACCAGGTTTACGGTTTGTTGGAGGCACAGGCATCCTTCACCTCCAAACAACCCTGAACCTGACATCAGCGTCCGAAGAAGCTGAGTGTACAGGTCCCGCAAGGGCAAATGTGCGCCTCGCCCGTAAACTCCTGGTTACGGATCTTGTCATGCAATCCAGAGGCAGGTTAATGCCGTCCTGGATGGCTCTCTGGACTGTAAGAGGAGATGCTTGGCGGGCCACGGATGCTGCTACTACCCCCTGTAGCAGCTGGGAAACATGCGAGATGGCTCCTCTCATACTTTCCTCCATGTCCCTCAGCGCGGAATTTGCATTGCGCTAGCGCACAAGGGTCCCGTGTCCGACCGGGACCCTGGCCGCGTGTCTTCGCCCAAATGCGCACGGTCATCCATGCAAGGCTTTGGGACGGCGCCATACTTCTGATAAAGATCAGAACTGATATGGCAGCGCCGTGCCACCTCGCGAGGGGCCTTCGCAAGGCGTCCATTCGGCTAAATGGACGTCTCTGCCGCAGTGAACATATCCACGATATGCTCCACATACGGGAGATGGCATGGTGCTCGTCACTAGCTTCCCTCCCAACCATGGGCGTTGGTCCCGCTCAGAAGCCGGTGGATCCACCTGGAGTTCCAGCTTGATGCTCACCAGCCATTGGCAAGCATCCAGCCAGTCCTCCTCGGTGACCACCTGTGAATGCTCGACGAGCCTAGGGCCTTCGTCGTCCTCAACCACATTCACTGGTGGGGTAACAGCTGGAGCTGGAGATACTCCTGGATAGTCAGGGAAGGCATACAGACCCGCTAGGGCTGACATCGCTTGCGCCGTGGCTATTCCAGGAGCCAGATCTATGGCATCGTGGGGGGTGGGGGTTCATTCATGACTTTATAGTCCAGACCTTCCTCACGGTAACTCTTGGCAAGCCGAGGGATACAGTATGGATGGCCATCGGCTTCTAGCCGGCATATCCTTTGAGCCGTGAAACATACTTCCGAAGAAGTAGTTCCATGGAAAAGGTTACCCATGGGCCCCCTGGGGGGAGGGGGGGGGGGAATGGTGCCATCAGGCTCATCAGTAGGCCATAACATTGTCCTCTTCTTCCTGCCCAGAAAGATTAAACGCCAAGCTTGAAAAGGGATCAAACTCGGCCTGGGCAGGCGGGGTATCACGTGAGGTGCTGATACCTTTAGTCTTAGGCTGCTCTAGAATGTTCGATAAGCGAACGTCCGAGGCCATGGCTTTCGCTCCCGGGTCCACGGGCGAGGCAAGTCTCAGCGCCAGACCAGCCGGAGCCGTCTCTGGGTCCACCACGAAAACTGGCTTCCCAAGAGAACCAGACCCACAGACGGGAACACTCTGTCCTGGAGCAAATGAGGAAGACAATGATGAACTTGAACTGGGAAGCAAGCTGTGAAGCAACTCTGGGCTAAGATCCGTGATTGTCTTCTTCATTTCTCCCATCATCTCCAGACGGAAAGCCTCCATGTCTGGCATGGATGCCTTCCTCTTCTTACCACAAGACTCTTTGTCAAGACGCCTTTTTTCATCTGCCACCCAGTCCTCTACCTGCTGATTTATAAAATCAGTAAATACTTCCCCCAGCCACAATTTAATAAAGACCCACACGTACTGCACCTAGTGCAGTCATGAGGGAAATATCGGGCCTTCACGAAACGGTGGCAGGAAGGGAATTTGTTTTCAATAACCCTCTGAAATGACACAAACGGAAACAATTAGTTTTTAGATATGACGAACCAGAAAACCAATTTCAGAAGGCTAATAAATTCCTTAAGGAAAACTTAGACCACTAGATAAAAACGATAAGCCAGGCCCATAGAAACAAGAATTCCGCGGAATTAAATGTCTCGCCTGTCTCCTGTTTGTCACAATTACCGTTACCTTTAACCTTCTGCCCTCAATTATGCTGCATCCTATCATTATAGGTAACCAGGTGTCCAAGTTTAGTTGCAATAGGCCTAACCAATCCTGAAATATAAGCTGAAAGGTTTTGCTAAACGCAAAAACTTAATGTTGAAAAAGCAGTTCTGTATCAAGTTCAAAGTGACCTTGATTAACCAATCCTGAAATATAAGCTGAAAAGTTTTGCTAAACGAAAAAACATAATGTTGAAATAACAGAGTTCTGTATCAAGGTCACAGTGACCTTTGACCTTGTGACCCCAACATCATCATGCTGCTTCCTATCATTATAGGTAACCATGTATCTAAGTTTGGTTCCAATTGGATCAGGCATTGCTGAGATATAAGGCAATAACTTTTGTTTAATGCAAAAACGTAACGTAAAATATTACCAAAGGTTATACAGTGACCTTTGACCCCATAACCTTGACCGCATGATGTCTGCATCAGCATGCTGCTTTCTTTTGATGTATATCACCATGTACCCAAGTTTGGTTCCAATTGGATCAGGCATTGCTGAGATATAAGGCAATAACTTTTGTTTAATGCAAAAACTTAACGTAAAATATTAACAAAGATTATACCGTGACCTTTGACTCCCATAAACTTGACCTCATGATGTCTGCATCAGCATGCTGCTTCCGTTAAATGTAAATCACCATGTACCCAAGTTTGGTTCCAATTTGATAAGGCATTGTTGAGATATAACACAATAACCTTTGTTTAACGCAAAAACCTAACATAAAATATTAAAAAGATTATACCGTGAACTTTGACACCATAAACTTGACATCGTGATGCATGCATCAGCGTGCTGCTTCCTTTCGATGTAATATCTACATGTAGCCAAGTTTGGTTCCAATTGGATCAGGCATTGCTGAGATATAAGACAATAACTTGTGTTTAACGGAAAAACTTAACGTAAAATATTAACAAAGATTATACTGTGACCTTTGACCCCATAACCTTGATGTCATGACCGCTTTATAGGTGGGCTGCTTCCATTCAATGTATATCACCATGTACCCAAGTTGGTTTCAATTGGATCAGCAATAACTTTTGTTTAATGCAACGTAAAATATTAACAAAGATTATACTGTAACCTTTGACCCCTGTAACCTTGACCTCATGGCCTTTTTATCAGCGGGCTGCTTCCTTTTGATGTATGTTACCATGCACCCAAGTTTGGTTCCAATTGGTTCAGGCATTGCTGAGATATAAACTTAACTTAAAAGTTTACGCCGGCGCCGGTGGAAAAGTGATACTTATGTCTCGATCCTGCTTCGCAGGCGAGACAAAAACTATGGACCTGACTAAACGTAAACCAATCCTAAAAACTTCTTATTCTTCTATCAAGAAGACAATTAGAATTTGAATTTAAATACTTGAGAGGCGAATGCTAGACTCCACACTTAATACAAAGATTCATTAGTAGTTGAACTTTATAAACACAATGAACCTATGCAAAGCATCAAGCGAGATAAATAACACAACACTCAGTCATAAAATCTCAAAATAATTTTTAGAACCTCAGAAGATAACTCCTGAAGAACGAGTGAAGTCTGCTGAACAACAACAGGAATACCCGATCCTGAATCCAAACCCTGTGGTGGGAGAATGTGGAAAAATTTCTTCTTATGGTACTAATTCCCTCTGCAAACTCATAATAAATTATTTGAACCCAGAAAACCAAGTATAAATTATTGTTCAAATGAAGGATACATGTCAGAAATCAGCTAAATGTATCTTAAAACAAAGCACAACATGCGTTAGCTAATATATAGGCCACAAAAAAAGAACTAGCCTAATATAGACGTATCCACAAGTTAGCGCGAATCCCGGATATACCATCCGAGTCAAAATGCAAATTTTTTATCAATAAATATACTGAAGTACACCTGATGGCTAGGACCGGGAGCATCCGCCGGCGACTTGGCCGCATCAGACATACTAGAACAAGCCAAAATCAAGTTGCGGAACAACGTAAAGCTTCAAAAAGATCAATAGCAAAAGCAAAACTATTAAAGCGTGTTGCAATGGCAGGTCAATAATTTGAGAAGAGAAAGAGACAGCCACGCACATGCACGAGTTTGGGCCACACATCCACTGGCCTGTCAGTTGAGTAACCTGCCCAGTGGGGGCAGTTTCTTTTTAATTCTGAGTCTTATTGCAGCTAGGTCGATATTTGGGAAATATCATAGAGTATCAGGGTGATAGGTACACTCTTAATGTGAAATGTGGCATTGTGTTTATTGCATTTACTAATTGGTGAGAATGAACAAAATGTTCAGTAAAACAATACAGATTAGTAATTTGCCTATGACAATAACCCTAAGAGATACATTAATAATACTATGATTTAGACTTAGAATAATGTAACAAAGCAAGAACGATAATATTCTATATGACGTAATATGACGTAACATTAGACTTGAGTCGATTAATGATATTAGGTGTATAAATTATAATAATACTTCACATGGGACAAGTAAAACAGACTAGCATTTTGAATGGAATTTGATTGAAGATTGTTGCTGCACAATCATAAGTTGTTAAATTACACCTAAAATAGTCAGTTGACAAATACATTTTTTTTGTACAGGTGACACTTGATGGATATTTAACCATTTCATGATGAAACTGACCAAAAACCTGCTTCTGAAACACATGGCCAATCGCAGGACATGAGACCATTTTTGAAAATTTACCACTGCAATGACTGGCTCAAAAATAGCTTTCTTGGCCTGCAAATTGACATTCATATGCAAATATCTTCATTTTCTAGTCCAAATTTAGTTAAATGGTTACCAATCACCATGATTGATCCAGATTGGATCCATGCAGCGAAGTTGGTGGATCCCAAATGTTTCACAATTCTTGTAGGGAGGCATGCCTTCCATGATCCCAAATTGTTCACAATTCTTGTAGGGAGGCGTGCCTTCCGTGCTGTCAGGATCATGGTGTACCTCTATGATCTTGTAGCTGAGGGAGCTGTGGTTTTGAAGATAAAGAGCATAGCGACTGGTGTGTCTTTCTTAGTAAAGCCCTATAGTAATCACTGCGTCCCTCCATCTGTCTGTCTGTTCACAATATCTCGTAAACAGCATATCATACAAAACCGCTTCAGATATTTTAATTAAACTTGGTGTATGTCTCAGTTATGATATGCAGATGTACCATTTGAAGAAGTCACCTTTACAGGTCCAATATTTCGGGTGAAAATTGGCTTTTTAATGACAAAACTGAAGATTTTTGGTCAGTTTCCACGTAAACACCATATCATACAGAATCGCTTAAGATAACTTAATGAAACTGGGCAGGTAACTTCTTTATGATGGGTAGATGTGCCTTTTGAAGGATTCACCATTAGGACCAAGATTTTGGGTGAAAAATTGTTTTTTTTAATGCAAAAACAAGATTTTTGTCAATTTTCTCGTAAACATCATATCATACAGAATTGCTTAAAATAATTTAATGAAACTTGGTATATGTCTCAGTTATGATACGCAGATGTGCCTTTTCACTGATTCACCTTTATAGGTCCATGATTTTGGGAGAAAATAGACTTTAATGCAAAAACTCATGATTTTTATCAATTTTCTCATGAACACCATATTATACCGAATTGTTAAAAATAATTTAATGAAACCTGGTGAAAATGGACTTTTTAATATGTCAATATTCTCGTAAACAGCATCACGTAAAATAATATAATGAAACTTTGCATGTGGCTTCTTTATGATGGGTAAATGCTAATTTTGAAGGATTCACCTTCAAAGGCCCAAATCTTTGGTTGAAAATTGGCTTTTTAATGCCAAAAAATATGCAAATTTCCTCTTTTTAAAAAAATGTGTTTTTTATTTTTGATAATATGAAGCCTTTGAATAAAATTGCTACCTACTACATAGAGAAACTTGAAAGGTATTTTCAGTGATTACGGGGCCTTCTGAGTCAAACAACATTTTCTAGTTGTTGACAATATAATCTAGTTTTTATGTGATATTTAAGCCCTGTGTGAACTTCTAAATGTGCGTGATTGATCCATGTCTTGAAAGTATTTGCATCTACATTCTGTGCCCGGTTCTATATGGTTTAAGATGGTTGTTCCCTGTGTTCACGTCTGTGTATTTTGAATTGACTCGTGTGACTTTAAGTGATTGTGTCTATAGCGAGAGGTTTTTCAGTGAAAGTAGTAATATATTTAAGTCTGCTTTATAGTCGTTCACAGTGCCTTAGGATGGCTTTGTTAACTAGTTTGCTATGTGTGTGAAAGTCAAGAATACATGGTATTCTTTTATTTGAATTTTTTGGCTTGAGTTTGAGATCTACACGTATTTCTTTAGATGCAATGATTAAGCTATCTTCTAGCTCGTTTGCTGGACAGCCTCTGTTGGACCATATCATGCACATGTTTAGTTAGTTTTTTCATTATCACACATACATTTTAATTTCCGTAATGGGCCTTTCCGGTTTTGGCTATGCCCCTCCCATCTCTAGCTAAGCTCCACCCACACCTCGCTCATGTTGGGATCGATCGATCTCTGACTATCAAGATCCAAAACACTACACAGGTAAGCAGTTGAATATTTTGAAACTAATTTCACTTGCCTAAGGCAGCAACAGCGCCCAGTCAAATTAGTTTCAAAAGATTCAACACCATGTTTATTAAATAGCAAAGAATTACAAAGACATACAATTCATACTATGTGTCAGACTATTTGAGCCTTGATGACGGATAATATGGAACCCTTTGTGACGTAATGATTCTGATGTCATCATACACGTGCTGAGCTGATTATGATGTCATACGAGGTCAGATGATGGATGGATACACTGGAAAGGTGAATTGTCCATATGGCTTTGCGTTTTTGCTGGGATTTGGATAGCTTGATGAATACTGTAGATATCCGTGTGTATCTGTGTGTTTTGTGAACAGTTGTAGCTGACTAAGTTACTCACCACTGGCGTGCTCTGTACAATATCACACTGGTAGATAAAACCTGTATTGTGTAAAATAGCTGCGGATGAAAACCCAGACAGTGTTTTCTTCTGTGAGCCAATAATGTGTATATTACAGGAAGGCATTGTTGAGAGTTTGGTCAATCCTCCAGCGACACCTAAATGGGAAAGAAACAATCTTAACCATTACAGCCACTACAATGGAGAGATCTGATATGTTAGTCAAGTATCTGATGTTATAATCAAATACACGCTATAATCAAATACATCACCTGTTGGCTGATGTAGCAATCAAACTGATGTAGATCCTTTATGAAAGTGGAAACGGTTTGTTATGAAATTGTCTAAATTATGTCTTGATTTGAAAATTGAAACAGCTTTGCCAATGACAATTTTCACTCAGGCACAAGTGATAGTTATAGGCAACATTCAGATCAATCAGAAGTCACCTTTCCAGAATATCCATCGATTATTTGACGTATGATGTCATAGTCAGCTAAACGGCGCATAGGATGACGTCATAATCATTATGACATAAATGATTCAATTAGGCCCGTCTTTAACTCTTAATAGTCGGACACATTGTAAGAATTGTATGGCTCTACTAAAAATTTAATAAACATGCTGTTAAATATTTTGAAACTAATTTGACATGCAACAACAGCACCCAGTCAAATTAGTTCCAAAATATTCAGCTTACCCGTATAGTTTTCTGGAAATTGAGAGAGCGTTCAGAGATCGAGTGATCCCAACACGAGTGAGGTGTGGGTGGAGCCTAGCTAGAGATGGGCGGGGCATAGCTAAAAATGGAACTATTGTGCGAATTGGATGTGTTTTAGGAATTTACAATTTTTGTTTAACTGCCATAGGCAGTCAAAATTAGTTTCAAAATATTCAACTTACCCGAGTGTATAGTTACCGTGACATTTAGATTCTGGGAATTCAGATTTCAAATTATTTCAAACACGTAAAAAAATGTTAAAAAAAGAATTGTATGTCTCTACTATTTAATAAACATGCTGTTGAATATTTTGAAACTAATTTGACTGGGCGCTGTTGCTACCATAGGCAGCAACAACACCCAGTCAAATTAGTTTCAAAATATTCAACAGCTTACCTGTATAGTTTTCTGGAAATTGATAGTCAAGGAGTTCAGAGATTGATTGATCCCAACATGAGCAAGGTGTGGGTGGCAAATGATCAGAAGTACAACTTACCATGGAACCAATCTCGTGAATAAATGTTGTAGATAAACCTTGGTGGGCTATGATTGGTTGAAATAGTCAAATAATCCTAAAACATCTAAGAACATTAGACAAACAAACAAATGATGGGACAAGACAATGGCGTTTAAAATGAGGATAATTCCATGGTAGACAACATGATGCGATGAAGTAATGTTTATAGCTGTTTAATCAATGAATTAGCTTTGCATTTCTGGACGTGTCCTTATCTAATGTGTGTGAGTATTGGAGCTTTGTGTCTAGTTCTATTTATCTCTTGGCCATAAATAAAGGTTATAGTCATTCTAGAGGTAAATTGTCAAAATTACTCTTCTCTTGGCCTGGAAATAAACATTCGTCAAGATAACTGAAGACATAGAAGGTTTAAAGGATAATTCCATTAAACTCACCCATAAGTTTTGCTGCAATAGATGAGCCCACAATCATCGACAAGTTTGGTGCAATGAAAGACATTCTAGATTGAACATAGTCAAAGATTTCAAGTTTGGATACATTCAGTTCTATCGCCATATCACATCCTTCCATAATAGTCGCTAGCTCCTCATCACTCAGCAGGTTCCTGGTTTTAACAGAAATAATTAGGCATGCGTTTTTAGATTTATGCTGAAATATAATCAACTTCCTATCAAACTAATTTCAAGATATTGTGATAGATTTTTCCTCTTTGATGTCTGTTGCCCTTGAAGAGTTGAGTACCCTCTCCCCATAAGGGAAAGAGGGCATCGCATTCAGGTCTGTTTGTTTGTGTGAACAAAGACCTATTTCAAAGACTACTGATCCTATTTGGCTCCAATTTTAAGACAATAAAGGATCTTAACGTGAAAGAGGTTTTCCAAATTTTGGCCATGACTGAATACTGATGGGATCAAATCCTGGATCTATGGATCTCTCAGAAATTACAGGTCCGATTTGACTTAAAATTTAACACAAGAAAGGGTGGGACCATCCACTATGATTCCATAGCTTTGGCTGCATATTGTCCTTGCCTGGAGGTTTGCAGCTAATTCAGTGGTCCGATCTGTCACTGAAGTATCTGATATCAAAATCAAAATGATGTAACTTTGTCATGGACATTAAGGTCTGTCACTAAAGTGTACGAATTGTATCTCTTTGATGAATTTACTATTACGAATCATTCGGTTGAATATTTTGAAACTAATTTGAGTGGGAGCCCAGTCAAATTAGCTCCAAAACATTCAACAGTTTACCTGGATAGTTACATTGAACTGTAGATTCTGGGAATTCAGGTGTCAAAGTTCCAAATCGATTCCAGCACACATAAAGTGGGTGGAGCTTCGGTAGAAATGGATTCCTCTATTCTGGTGATCATCATGACTTACTTACCCTTGTGTTGTGGACGCAGTGACACTCACAACCATAATAGTGGCAGGTGTCAATATCTCCTGCAGGACGTCGTTGTGTTTGGAGTTCTCCAGAATATCATTACCAAGCTCCTGCAGACACAGAATGAGCCATTTACTAAGTACTACTGTAACAACTTTGGGTGAAACATGTCAAAACAAGTACAGCAATTCCATACAACACTTTCGATAACCTCACCCATTGACCTTTTGACTATCAAATCAAGAAGGTTCATCGGGACACCAAGCGCCACCTCCCTCACAGGATCGCTACAGTACTTCTTGAATTGTCCTTAAAAATGCAATTTCTTTATTGCATAACTGTGATCATGACCTTTTGCCACCCCCCCCCCCCCCCCCCCCCCAAAAGCAAAAGGGTTCATTCTAGACGATTAGAGCAATGTGACAATGTCAAGCCCAGGTTTGGGGAAGATCCCTCCAGAAGAACTTAAGTTACACACTGCATATACATGTATACGCAGGCACGCACACGCATGCACAGCTATTATAATAGTTTAGTGACATGTCGCGGTGTGACTACATGTAATAATCCAACATAGATGCCACAAGATCATGCAACACACTAAATGCACAGTCTCAGTCTAACTTGATGATAATTTTTGACATGTAGAGATTTGAATAATGCAATAGTTTAAGTCTGACAATTTACAGGCAGGATGTACACTTCACTATCCAAGGGACCAATCAGAAGTCTGAGACTTTGCCTCAATATCCTCTTGACCAACCAGAATTCAGACATTTTGCTATTCAACTGACAAAAGCTTTGTCAAGAGCAAAATGATATACATTGTATCATGATATGCAACTTAGAAACTATTTAATTGCTAAGATTAGTCAGGATAATGACCAAATTTGCTTAGTCAACATAATTGTGCATGCCGCCAAGAGTAAATTATCTTGAAAATTTACCACTGAAATGCCTGGATCATTCCAGTGGTAAATTTTCAAAAATAGTCTTCTGTTGGACTGCAAATGAATATTCAATAAACAAATGTTTTTATTTCCGTGACCAAATTTGACCATTGAAGGGGTAAAACAAACAGTCAGTAAATTAATATCACTTGCCTGTAGTTAATTTCATGATTAAGCTACCACATTTAGTGATGTGACCAGTTAAACACTCACCCTAATAGTGCGCACATACTCCAGAGGAGTAGGTACTAGTGACTCTAACTCTGGAAAACGCTTTGAATACAGATCTCTTACAAACTTGTGAATAACGTCTGTGAACACAAGATAGCAATATATAAACATTTTACCATGTCTGATGGTTATATGTTACCAGGGATTATCACATTTGCCCAAGTCGTTCTTAATGTAAACCTGATACAGATGTAAATTGTAATTGAAATTTTGATTGGTTATTTATGGTGGTTAGTAATCATTCACATTTCAAGATTTGTAGCTGGAGAGCAAGCAGTTAATCTTTGTGGGCAGTGGGAAAAGAGTAGGAGAGAGTGGGGCAGTGCGGCAGGGGGGAAGTGGGAGAAATTGGGGGCAGTGGGAGAGTGTGGGCAATGCAGCTGTCAGTACATTTTAGTTATCTATCTGTGAAGTGCTATGTAAAACAAGAGACCTAAGGCGCCTGTATCGCTCACTGCAACTTCAGTATTTGAAGCTGGAACATGAAATATATGCAAACTCTGGCTGGAAATACAAATATTTCTGTAGGAAAAGTGGAAATCTAAATTTCAAACGTGAGAACTTTGTCTGGAAACAAGAGAATTTAGGCGAGGAATGAAGGAATTTGTGTCCAAATACACAAACTATGGTCTGAAAGAAAAGACTATGATTGCCAATGACCTATTCGACCAATCAGATTGCAAAGTATCAAATTACTAATCAGTATTAATCAAGCCATATATATGGTCAACTTCACTGTCACAATAGAGGAATCCAATCTGTCAGTCAAGTATATGAGGTAACAATCAATTACATCACATGTAGGATGACATCACAATCAACTACATAATGAATGACGTAGCTAAGACCTTCAAGAACTTTTAAAAGGCTGTCAGTTGTATGAATTGTACGTGTTTACTATTTAATAAACATTCTGTTGAATATTTTGAAACTAATTTGACTGGTCAAATTAGTTTCAAAATATTCAACAACTTACCTGTATAGTTACCTTGAAATTGGAATCCTGGGAATCAGGGCTTAACGTACATAAATCGATCCCAACACAGGCAGAGCATGGGTAAAGCTTAGCTAGAGATGGGTGGGGCATACCTGTAGCTAAAAGTGGATTCATCCATTGTTCAACTAACAATATCAATTTTGATTGGTTGATGGTGACCCTGATTTTCACATATCCATTTCCCATGGAGACACGTAAATGATACATAAGCAATAATCAGCTCGATCCCTTTAGTAATTTTTTGTGCTAAAACTAGGTCATCCAAGACAGCCACTAAGAAAATTGACCAATCAGGTTCTCTTGAACAAATTTGGTTCTGTTCTGGTACTAGATGAATTTTCTTTAGTTTCATGTCAATCAACAAAACAGTTTTGGACATTTTAAAGTTTTTCTAAGAATATCACAAAATCTAAGATGGCCACCAGTCAAATCGACCAATAAACTTTATTTGAACAAACTTAAATCTCTATGACCCAATAATGTGGTTCCATCGATGTAGTTGTTTTGGCCAAAACTAGGCCATTCAAGATGGGTACCAGACAAATAAACCAATCTGGTTCTTTCGAACAAACTTGTTTCAACCCTTGGCCTCAAGTTTCTTCAGTTTCAAATCAAATAGCCAAGAGGTTTTGGTGAAGATGTTTAAATGTGTTTCTAAAAACAGTGTAAAATTCAAGATGGCCACTGCCCAAATCAACCAATCAAATTCATTTGAATGATCTTGGAACGCAAGGATGATTTTGTTTGAAATCGGCCCACTGGTTCTGAGATGTTTTAAAAGGAAAGGTTGATGACATGGATGGACGGTCGCCATAGCATAAGCTCACCTAGACTTTCAGGCCAGGTGAGCTAATAAGTATTTGAAATGGACATGTTTAGCTTAGTAATAGTTACCTCTTCAACTCTTGAAACACCAGTGTCACAACTTCAAGGCGACTATACAAGATAGCTGTTGAGTATTTTGAAACTAATTCGACTGGAACCTGTTGCTCCAAATCGAATTAGTTTCAAAATATATAACAGAATATTCCTTACATCATAAAGAACTTGTGATTTCTAATTTGGGATAAAGGGTTAACATTATAATTATCTCGCTGATGCAAGCCACCGGACAATAATGTCACTGAGCAAAAAACTCTTGACGTACTGAATATTTTGAAAACAATTTGATTGAAAGTTGTTGGTGGCTTAGCCACAAACAACTATCAGTCAAATTGTTTTCAAAATATTTAACAGGTACAGGGATATAGCCCCTGGAATGTTGTCTACAAAAGCTCAGAAGTCAGATGGATAAACTTCCAAAATTCAGTTCTACATGTATGAGGTCAAACACGCTAATACTACTTACGTATCTCGTTATCTATTTCCACTGTAATGTTATTGGCTTCGACAATTAGCTGATATTCAGGATCTGCTTCCACTGGGCCGGAAACTGGATAAAAAAGCAATACAGATATTCCTCCTCAAAAGCATTGGACAGGCTACCTAATGGTCAACATAGTACCTCTGCATGGAACTCGGACTAAGCATCATAGACCGGCATAAGAGACCTGTCACCTTACTATATGAAAATATGTTTGTTTGGACAATATCGGGTCCGTGTTGAAATTTGTTATGGTTTGTTCAGGCCATATGTAGATTGATTACACTCACATCATGTGCGTGTGTGCGTACGTGTGCCTGTGTCGTACGTGCATGCCATGTGTGTGCACCGACAGGTGCATGTATGCGTGTCAGTTCAGTGATGTATCTAAAAGAATTGCAACAAAGGCTGCTAAATTGTTGGAGGATTTCCAGAATTTGTCCGTAATCTGGATTAATAAACCAGGTTCCAGATCGGAGCAAATTCCAGATCTATGGATATTTCAGAACCTAGTACACCTAGTATGATTCGGCTCAAATTTTAACCTAAACACGGTTGTCACTGTACATTATGATTCCACAACTTTGGTTCTGATCTGATAATCTAAATTTTGTTCAATATGACACATAATGTAGGGCAATCGTCTGCAATCTCAGATTGCTCTTATCTTATTTTGTACACCATTGTTACCGAAGGCAGTGCTCGAATTTTTTTTTAGTAAAATTGTTTCAATGACTCATAAATTAGCTCCCTGACATAGATGCTATGTGCTCAGAAACAAGGATTTGTCACGTTGACAGTTATTGCATTATAACAACTTTTGTTACTTTATTTTTTTACTAAATAACCCAGGTAGCACTGATTGCAAATGGTTTATAGCAGCAGAATTAGCAGAATTGTAACAAAGGTTGTTAAATTGTACTTAGAAGAAATACTGATGTACATATTTGAAACAATTTTGCTGAAACCTGTTGTTGTCTTAGACAACAACAACTTATATTAACATAGTTTCCATAATGAACACCAGCTGTCATATGAAGCCGGAGAAAAATTTGACAATTCGGTGCTCTAGTTGTTAAGTCATAGATCACTTAATCCTATCATAGGAAATGTCCATTTGCTAATCAAGAGATTAGTTTTGAAAATTTACCACTGGAATGACTGGCTAATAGTATAAAATTGGTGTTTATGTCTTACTTTTATCTCTCTTCTCCAGTTTCTGGTATCTCGCAATTTCTTTCATTATGGCGCTAAGCTGGAAAGTAAAAATGTTCCACATATCAGCTAATGAAGAAACAAAGAATGAACATAAATGAATCATGGCTCAAATACTCATAATATAAAATATTAGCAGTTATTGTTCTTCTACTGACGCTGTAACCCTATTATCACTTAATGGTCAACATTGGTCAGAAAAACTGTTTTATGAATGTCAAGTTGGATGCTACGACTTAATTTTTGAAAATCAACAATTGGAATGACAGGTTATCAAGTAAGCTATTTCTGTGGTAAATAAAAAAGGTTTTCTCTTGCCCTGCAAATGTACATTTCTCCAGACTATGACAGGAGGTAGTTTTGGTTGTCTTGACGACTAAAATTCAATATGGGTTAATGGACGAATCCATTTCTAGCTATGCCCCACCCATTTCTAGCTATGCCCCACCCATTTTTAGCTATGGCACACCCATTTTTAGCTATTGCACACCCATTTTTAGCTATGCCACACCCATTTTTAGCTATGGCACACCCATTTTTAGCTATGGCACACCCATTTCTAGCTAAGCTCCGCCCACGTTTTACGCGAGTTGGAATAAATTTACTTTGAACCCTGAATTACCAGAATTCCAATTTCAAGGTAATTACTCAGGTAAGCTTTTGAATAGCTTGAAACTAATTTGATTGAGGGCTGTTGCTGCCTATGGCAGAAACATCTCCCAGTTAAATTAGTTTCAAAATAATCAATGGAATACTATTAAATTGTAAATTCATCATGATCAAAGACATACAATTTGCAACCGTGGCCATTTCGGGCCTCATGACAGAGATATAACACAACATTATGATTGTGATGTCAGCCTACAAGTGCCATAATTGATTATGATGTCATATACCCGAGTGACAAATCAGATCCCGCTATTACGCCAACTGTATATATAATTCTCACCTCCTCGCTTCCCTTTAGCTTTGCTACACTGCGAACAGTAAATTTCATCTGATCAACACCTGAGGCATCATCGATATCAACCATTTCATCGAGCTGGTCCATAGCCTCATTTTGCTCCAGATCCTCTCCGCCTTCCTCCAAGTCAGCGAGCAGTTCATCAGCCAGAGACATCGTTTACAATTCTAGGGGGGAGGGGAGATAAAATGTTTCATTAGACAGGAGAACCATGCTTAAACAATTTAACCCACAAATTTGTTCAAGGGGAAAACAAACAGATTAGGGTCAAAGCATACCAAATGATGCTTTTGTTATGTATCTAATTTAATAAAAAATAAAATATTTTATTTGCAGATTTTCGAATTCCTAGATAGTAAATTTCGCAATGGAAAGTCATTTTCTTCCTTTTCCCATTTTAATCCCAGAGTGACGTCTTCGTGTGAATAATTGCTGTTTTATGTCATTAGGTGAATAATACATGTCATTTGCTCTTGATCATTGATAGCTCACAACAGCTCATTCATACACCATCATATAAATAAGATGCAAGAGGAACACTAGTGCTAGATAAACTAGAGCTTAAATATGAACTGATTTGCCCAGCTTTGTGATTTTATTAGACGCTAGTTTCGTCTGTTAGTTTCATCTATTCTGAAAACATGTGTAGAGTAATCTGTATCCACATGGGCGATGATTCACATGACGACGTTATATCATCAATTTCATAGGGTGTCAAAATTCATGTCTTTAACCCTTTAACCCTTGAATTTGTTCATGAAAATTTCAATTTTCTCATAGAAAATGTCCATTTGCAGACCAAGAAGATTACTTTTGAAAATTTACCACTGAAATGACTGGCTCGGTTATCGAGTGGTGAGTTTTAAAAAATAGTCTTCTCTTGGTCTGCAATTTGACATTTCTCAAGGCCACTGCAAAAGCCGCTTTTTTGGCTGATATGAATGTTAATGAGTTAATTGAAATTTTAACAGAAGGCAGAGTTTATGAAAATTTGCCAAACTCTTTTTAATTCATATTAAAGAAATATTAGTTAGCTCTTCGGGATATGATAACAACGTTTACTTTTGGCATTTTTATTGAAATCAAATTCTCGTTTGTGATCTTTCAAGAAATTTAAATTTTCTTATTGAAAATGTCGATTTGCAGACCAAGAGATTATTTTTTAAAAGTTTATCACTGGAATGACTGGCTCGGTTTAGCGGTGACAGCAACAGTAGGTTTCATGCACATGAATTTTGTGAATGGAGGAATCCAGTTTTAGCTATGCCCACCAACCCCCCCCCCCCCCCACACACACACACACCTCTAGCTAAGCTCCACCCATGCTTTGCCCTTGTTGGGATCGATCAAGCCCTGCAGTCTCTGAATCTCAATTTCCAGGAAGCTATTCAAGTAAGCTGCTGGATATTGTAAAACTTATTTGACTGGGTGTTGTTGCTGCCTATATGGCAGCAACAGATAGGCAGCAACAGTGCCAAGTCAAATTAGTCTCAAAATATTCAACAGAATGTTTATTAAATAGTAAAGACATACAATTGGTACAACTTGATGGACTATTAAGTATCTATGACAGACTATATCGAGTCAGTCATGGCGTAATTGATTATGACGTCAGCCTACATGTGACGTTGATTATGACATCATATGAGAAACTGGATTTATCAATTATATGGACACAGGAACAACAACCAGAGAATGCTCTACCATGCCCATCATGCAATGGATCAATCTAGCATGAAGATTGCCTAGCAGTGCAGTGTCAAAAGAAATTCACATAGATTATTGTGCATAAACTTATTTATTTATGCAAGTATGTACTGCATTGATGACTTTCACTCTGCCAACAAGAGCTCCGCAAAAGGCACATAATACCCTGCCATGTTGACAAAGCAATGAATGAGAGGTATAAGAAAAAAGCGATTATCTCAGACCAGTCATCCTATGAAGTTTTAAAGCGATCCGCTAAACGCTCATGGAGTTATCGTCCGGAAACCAATTTTATAGATGGCAGCCAGTGGTCATCTTAGATTTAGGATCATTATCAATTTTGATAAGTTTTTTTCTCCAAACCTAGTCCAACCTTCCAATGAGGTTTCAAACTGATCCGATAAATGGTCGCGGAGCTATCACCCGGAAACAAATTTTCAAGATGCCTGCTGGTGGCAGAAAACCATGTATTGGATTTCGGTTCATCATCGATTTCGAGAATTTTCTTCCTCGGACATTCCTGACATTTTATGAAGTTTCAAAGCGATCCAATAAACAGTAATGAGTTATCGTGCAGGAACCAATTTTCAAGATGGACGCACTTGGCTGGTGGCCATCTTGGATTTACGATAATCGTCAATTTCAATAGCTTTTTCTCCAGACCCACTCCAACCACTGAATGAATTTTCAAGGCCATCCGATGAACGGTAACAGAGCTATTCTACGGAAATCAATTTTCAAGATGGCCGCCAGATTTTGAATCATTGTCGATTTCGAGTTTTCTTCTCCAGGCCTAGTCCACCTAACAGTGTTCATTCTAGGTTAACAATATGTGGGGACAAATGGCCCATGCCATCCAAAATGTGGGGAAATTGGCAAAATATGGGGGACACACAATTTCTTTATCATATTTTAACCACGAAAATAATTGTGTCCATTTTTCCTGAAAGATCCGGTCTTTCACAGTAACCACTGCTGTCTGATCTTTATCATTAACCAAAATTGTTGTGTTTTCATCAGCCGAGTTTTCAATCGGTACTGCAATATCAGTATCATCTCCGTTAGCATCGCTGGGATCAACGGCATCTCTGTGGCAGGCTGATTTTCGGCAATAGGCTCTGATTTTTTTTGCAAAAAAGTTCAACAAAGTGATACATTTGGAATCTACACCCATATCAGAGATCGACTTTCGCTAATTGGCCATTTTTTAATTCATAATTTATGTGGCCAAGTCATTTCCCAATTGGTCCAATCAAATTATCGGAATTGACTGTGTTCTCTGCAAACTCTTCCATCTACATTGAATGCTACATAACACACGGTTTCATTGGCCTAGCATTGTACGGGCGAGTTGTCATTGGCTAAACCGCACACATATGACTTTGTGTGAAGAGTTTTCTGATGAAACTGAAATTAAAAAATCTTCTGAGTACTCAGTTTTTGTGCAGATATTTTATATGCCCGTTTCACCCACTAGGTTATTTATTTTGCACCCCAGCCAGAATTTAGGTGACTATGGCGCAATGGTGCATCCTGGAATAAACACTGAACTAACCTATATGTATGAAGTTTCAAACTGATTTAATAATTGGAAACAGAGCTATCATTTGAAAACCAATTTTGGCGGACCATAAAGGATTTCGGATAGTCATCGATTTCGATAAGTTTCTCACTCAGTCCAGTCAGCCTATGAAGTTTCAAAGCGATCCGACAAATGATAATAGAGTTACCATTAGGAAACCAATGTTTAAGATGGCCGCCGGTCACTGGCGGCCATCTTGATTTAGGAAAGTTGTCTATTTCGATAGATTTCTTCTCCACGGCTAGGCTAATGACCCTATAATCATCTGGACACCAATTTTCAAGATTGTCACTGGCGGCGATCTTGAAATTCAGACCATCATAAATTTTGATCAATTTTTTTGCCAATCTGCCCACCCAGGACATTGTCTCACAATCCTCAATCAAACATGCATATGGGTATCTAACGTCAACTTTGACACCCCCGCCCACCCCGGGGGCAGAGCCTACTGAAAATGTCATCTTGCAGTATGCAGTCATATGGGTAACTCTCAATTAGCGAGCCAGTTATCCCTGTGATAAATTTTAATCAGAATTTATGTGGTTGCAATGCAACCATGAATCTTGTCTTTACGATTGCACTGAACTATGAAGCTTGACTTCAAACATAAAATAAATACAGACATACACAGGTTTATCAATACCCTTATCAACAAGAGGCCCAACCGCCTGTAACACCCAGCTGGACCAATACCATTTGAAACATTTGCATAGACAGACATGGATAATCTTAAAAATATCCAAGATGGCCACCAAAGAAATTGACCAATTAATATGCTCATTCGCTATGTTGAAGCATACTGCCAGAGGATCATTCAACCAGTTTCATTGAAATCGGGACACTAATTAAGGAGTAGCATTTTAAATGGTTCTGGAAAATATTACAAAATCCAAATGGCCATCAAAAAATCGACCAACCAAAATTCTGAAAAGTAGCTCTAGAACCTACCATCATAGAATCCTTCCAGCCAAATTTGGATAAAATCCACCAAGCCAGCTATGGAGATGCATTTTGACAATTTCTGGCAAACCGTTCATAAAATGCATGATTTTTACCCAAAAAATCGACCCATTAAAATTATGAATACATGTACATGTTCCGCAGCCTACCGAGATAGAGTCTGTCCAGCCAACTAGGGTTGAAATCTGTCAACCGGCTAAGGATGAGTAGCGTTTTGACAATTTCCACTACATTTTTCGTAAAATCTAAGATTTTCACCTCAAAACATTGACCAATCAAAATTTTGTATACACATAATATAGGGTCATTCCAAACAAAGTAAGTTGAAACCCGCCAAGTGGTTAATGAGGAATAGCATTTTGACAATTTCCGGTAAATTTTTCATAAAATCTAAGCTTTTCACCAATAAACTTGAGCAATCAAAATTCTGTATAAAGGTCTGATGCCTAGCCTGATAGGGTCCTTCCGGCCACAATAGGTTGAAATCAGTCAAGTGGTTATAGAGGAGCATGGTTTTAACAATTTCCCGTAAATTTTTCATAAAATCTGAGATTTTCACCCAAAACATTGATGAATCAAAATGCTGTATACAAATTCTGAAGCCTATCCCCATCCTTCCATCCAAATTAGGTTGTAATCCGCTAACCAGACGCTTTTTTAAACAAGAGTTAACAGATAGACGACAGACGACATGCGTATGAGTGACCTTGACCATTGACCTTTTTGACCAAAACATGATGCCATGTCATTAAAATGAGGCATGTGCCCACCTTTTGGTACAGTATAATTAACTAAACATGAGATATAAACAGAAAAGTTGAGCTAAACAGAAAATGTTATTGTTGAAAAACCCTCAATGTTCTACCAAGGTGACAGTGACCTTGACCACAAGGTCATTATGAGATGCTGTGTCATTATAACGAAGTATGTGCCCAAGTTCGGGTTCAGTAACCTGAGATATAAACAGAACAGTTGAGCTAAACGCAAATTGGATGATGACGACGCCGCCACCGCCGGACGATGTGCAGGGTATCGCAACAGCGTGTTTTACGCGATTTTTACGACGTAATTTTAGAAAATGGCAAAATCGTGGAATCATCAGCAGCATATATTTCGAAACCTCGCATTTTAGCAGTACAAGCATACAATTATAATCCATTCATGCCTGTGTTGATTGTGTTTATATTCGGCCGTGCCAATTAATAACAAGGCATTGTCAAACACAGATTGCTCACCTGTCAAAACTAAATCCACTACTTAGAAAATGTCTATTTGCCGGATAAGAGAAGACTAATTTTGAAAATTTACCACAGAAATGACTCCCTCAATTATCAGTTAAATTTATTAATATTTACATGATGTAATGCTAGATGTTTGATTTCTTACATGTATACACCTGTGCAAAAGTTAAGCACCAGCAAAAACAATAGAACGTAGAAACATGATGGTACAACTAGGCTGCCATACATTTTGTCCCCCGCGTTAGCTGACATAATTCCAAGTACGAAATGCACATGCATGCATGACTTCACGCCGCTTGATGTCCGTGCGTGGCGGGAAACAGCACACGTGTTCAGTTATGTAAAAGTCCAGTTTGAGGTGTAGAACATTACATACAGATTTAGGCGACAAGATTAGGAATTTTGTGTTCATGACCGTGGTTTATTTGTACAGAGAGAATTAGCTCTTGATTGTGAACCGCTATGGCAAGACGAAGGTTAAGTGATCGTGTGAAATGGCAAATCATAGGCATGCATACCACTGGTATGTCATGCAGAGAGATTGGCAGACAGCTGAACATTAACCATACTGTAATCAGTCGTTTGATTGCAAAACATGGGCAAACTAACGAGGTGAAGGACAGGCCTAGATCTGGAAGACCGAAGAAGACTACTGCCCGTGATGATCGAGCCCTAGTACGCCTTGTTAGGAGATCTCCATTTACCAACAGCAGAGTGCTCAGCCAGCAATGGGAAACGCGCAATAGAGTGTCAATGTCTACCGTCAAAAGGAGACTGTATGCTGCTGGCATGAAAGCTAGACCTGTCAGACGTCCTCTCCTCACTGCACACCACAAAGAGGAGCGTCTGAGGTGGTGCAACGAAAGAAGACACTGGAACATGAGATCCTGGAGACGGGTACACTGGTCCGATGAAAGTCGGTTCCTGCTTCATGCCACAGATGGTCGAACTCGTGTATGGAGGTCCAGACGCATGGCGTACGACCAACGTAACATCATGGAAGAAGTTCCATTTGGTGGAGGTTCCGTTATGATATGGGGGTGCATCTCATTTGATTGTAAGCTGGATCTGTTGACTGTACCTGGAACACTAAATGGACAAAGATATCAAGATTCCATACTGGATAGAGTTGTGGTCCCTCATTTTGTAAATCATGCACCTGGAACCCACCCTATATTCATGGATGACAACGCCCGACCGCATCGTGCTAGAGCTGTGCATGAATACCTCCGCCAGAATGCCATCGAAACCCTACCATGGCCAGCAAGGAGCCCTGACATGAACCCTATTGAGCATATCTGGGACATTCTGGAAAACATGGTGAGAAGGAGGGATCCTCCTGTGCAGAACCTACAGGAATTAACAGACACACTCCATCTTGAATGGCAACGAATACCACAATGGCGTATCAGTCGGTTGGTGACCAGCATGAGACGTCGTGTCCAGGCCGTCATCCAGGCACAAGGTGGATATACCCGGTATTAATAATGACAGTCTCAAACTCGTGCACAGATGTTAAACTTCGTTTTCAGACACCATTAATGACAATCTAGCCACGTGTGTCAACTGTAGGGCAATAGTTGTCAGTTGTGTCAATGTAACCATATTCAGGCCTCGTTTTCAAGTTCAAACAAAAACATACAGTGTTTCCCCACCATCATAATCAGCATTCCTCTAGTTGCATTATTACCTCTTGCACTAAGATGGATGGGTACATAAATGTTTATGCTATTGCTTTCTTCATAGCACATGAATATACCCTCGCATGTGCGTAAAAATAGG
This sequence comes from Chaetoderma sp. LZ-2023a, assembly GCA_034401795.1. Classification (NCBI taxonomy): domain Eukaryota; kingdom Metazoa; phylum Mollusca; class Caudofoveata; order Chaetodermatida; family Chaetodermatidae; genus Chaetoderma; species Chaetoderma sp. LZ-2023a. Next base: position 69,758,063 of record CM067372.1, read on the forward strand.
GTGGTGCTTAACTTTTGCACAGGTGTATATATACAGGGTTTGAACACATTTCTGTGTTTGAAATTCCATGACCTTTCATGAGCAAAATTAACAAATTCCATGACTGCCAAGAATTAATATCTAGAAGATTTGTGTTTCTGACGTACATGTAGCTCCTAAAAATAAGAACCGAGTTATTCTGCAAAATGTCTGAATAATGCCTTTTGCAACAACCAAGCCACATACAGCCTTGTTTTGATAAGCTATTGCTGTAATTTTTATTACATAGATGTTATTTATGCCAACAGATTTGTTTTCATTTTACATGATTACCATTTTCCATGACTTTTCCATGACCTATGACAAAAAACACTGATTTTCCATGACCTTCCAGGCCTGGAATTTCAAATTTCAAATTCCATGACTTTCCAGGATTTCCTTGACCAGTACGAACCCTGTATATATCAATAATTTAACTTGTTGTATTGCCATATTAAATTCAAGTATTATATCATTTAACAAACATGTGTTCACATATTTTTGGACAGTTTTAGACGCAGTTTGTACACCTTTCTGTGTTTGAAATTCCATGCGTATTCCATGAGTAGAATTAACAAATTCCATGACCTCCAAGAATTAATATCGATCATATTTGTGTTTATGACATACATGTAGCAACATAAATTATGATCAAAGCTATTCTGCAAAATGTCTGAATATTGCGTCTTGCTACAAGCAAACCAAAGCCTTGTTTGGAAAAGCTTTTTGTCGTAATTCTTATTGCATAGGGGTGATGGTGGAAATTGATACCAACAGCTTTCTTTTGTTTTGCATGATTACCATTTTCCATGACTTTTCCATGACATGATAAAAATTGCTGATTTTCCATGACTTTCCAAACCTGGAATTGAAGTTTCCAAATTCCATGACTTTTCAGGATTTGCTCAAAGTTAGTTTTGGACAGTCTAAAACCCAAAACAAAATCATGACACATCATCTAAGTGTAAGTTCAAAACTTTTGGAGATCTATATGGATCGGACACAGAAATTTGGACAAATCTTACGGTTTTCAGGGGGATTGACAGGCTGTATCAGATCTGTGCTCAGAATTGGCACCATTATTATGACACATTCCACTTGAATTGTCTGATGCATTGTTCCAAGGTGCACACAATGACTGTGACCATGCTGCTGCTACCTTATAAGCACTAGATTGCTCGATGATGAGTTATCACAAATGCTTACATTCATCGCCTTGACCTTTTGATCGAACCCCCACGTGGCCCCTACCCTTGATGGCAGAGCCAAATGTAAATGTCCTCTTGCACTCTCGAAGCATACATATGTAACTCACTTACAAAGTTTGCTTGAATTCTATCAAACTGTTTTGGAGGAATTGCATTACAATCAATTTCTGGCATAATCCCCACTTTTCTTCGAAAAATGTGGGGGGAAAATATACAAACACACATGCATGTACATATAGGCAAAAACACAATCATGTGCATCTTAGGCTTGCATGATATTTGCTTTGAAACATTGTGATTGATTGTGTAAAAAAAATGGTGATTTTAGATTAAATTGTAGGTTTAAATTCCCAGAAGTATAAAACAGAGTAACGTGACAAGTCACGAAAACTGGGACTAGGAATTGTTAGAGGATGTAATGGCCACCGTCGGTCGAGTTTGTTACACAAATATGCAGATACTATTGATTAAACAAGCATTCTATACATGTCCCCTACCTGGTGATATAACGTTTTAGAGATTGACAGTCGAAAAATCCATTAAAAATTGACAGAATCAGCTGAAACTCGAACTTGATCTGTAATTTCTCATAACAAAGCATTATATCAAATTTCAGTTAAATATGTTGATGGAGAATGAAAAACAGTCTGAAAAGCTGATATATTTGTATTTCAAAGTCGAAAGGGGGTATTGGAGAAAAATGAAAAATTTGAAAAATGAAAAATTGACGAAAATGTCCGAAACTCGAACTTGCTCTGTGACGTAACATAACAAAGCAATGTACCAATAGACCTTTCCCTCATTAGCGTATTTTGGGAAAATACCTTCCCGGAATGTATCGTGCATACCACTTCTGGCTGGTAACCGTGATAGCAAACAGCATTACTTTACTATGGGAATCAGATACGGTGCACTTTTAGGCAGTGCATATGAAAAACTATGTTCATAATATTTTTGAAGTCATACAACATTGGAAAGCTAAGCCAATTTTCTATACATTTCTGTATTAGTTTTTACAGTCTTATAAAATGTAATACAGTTGATTGCAATTTTAAAATATCCCCTATTGTCCACTTGATTTAATGAATCTAAGTCGAATGGTGTATTTTATATATGCAAATAACTCGGTGAAAACGTTACAAAAATAAAAAAAATAATGCATTAATGTTTTGGCAATTGAATGCGCTTTCCAATGATATATGATTTAAATAATATAATGATTTTAGTTTATCATAGGAACGGTTTAGATTGCGATGTATTTTAGTGCCAAAGTAACTCAACATGGGTCAGCGGCTTGTTGGCGGCTGTACCAGCCAACAGTTTTGCTCTGAGCGTTGATTTAGGGGAATCAGGCTGTGCCATGAGAGGCGAGCGATCACTCGCGCTCACCTCCACACACGCCTGGGTGATTTCAGATGACCTGTCAGTCGCTCGTCATAAAATCGGTTAATCAATATATAATTTTGTTATATACATTCGCTGATAAACGATGTGAGTGACCACTAACACAGGCATTGGTAGTTAATCCCCAACAGAAATAGATGAAATTAATAAAAATTCTGATTTTAACAACGTATTATGACATAATGGTTTTCATTTTGTCCTAGAGGGGATACGAGAATTGCGATTATTTCGGAACATTGTCGTGTCAAAATTAGTAATGCCTATATCGACCGATCAGCGACAAATGCGATGATAAAATGTATTAAATTATCACAAAGCTACTAGTAGAACATCGTGAGCGAGTTTTCTCGACAATACAACACAATATTTAATCATTTCACGGCTTGAATTGACAAGTTTTTAAGGATAAAATGGCGGCGATAGTCAGAACTGAGAAAAATATATTGTGCTCCAATTCGGTGACCGACAGTGGAAGAGTCTGTTTTAGATAAACTACCACAGCGCGTAACGGGTACACAGCATATAACGCTGTGTAACATGGTTCTCAAATAAATGACCCAGGGAACCAAGCTACCATAACTGGTATGGTGTACCTACAGTTCTGACTACATTAACTTCCCGGTTAGTGCGCTATAAAAATATTTAACCGTGACTGAGCAAATGTATTCATCCGTGTGATTTGCCGATTACTGGAACTACACAGAAAATTACACGTGGTGCCTGGTTCCCCGTACAATACAATATTATAGTGCTAAAAGAATTGATAGCGGCTCCAATCTAATTATGCCATAATATATCAAATCAGTTGACAAGGGTACTAAAAACTTAGGCGGGCCCCGGTGTAATGACGTCAATGTGGGAAAGGTGTATTCTCAGTTGCATACGCATCTTGAAGGATTGCGAAAAAAGTGTGGAAAACTAATATTTTCTGTATTTCATAAGTCCATGAAAAATTGACGAAAATTTCTAAAACTCGAACTTGATGTGTAACTCCTTATAATAAGGCAACACAGCAATTCTCAGTTAATACCTTGAAGGATTGCGAAAGAAAGTACGGAAAACTGATATTTTGCATATTTCATAAGTCAAAAGGGCATAACTCCATGAAAAATTGACCAGAATGTCTGAAACTTGAACTTGCCGGGTAACTCTTTAAATACTAAAGCAATGTACCGATTCTCTGTTGAATATCTTGAAGGAGTGCGAAAAAAGTACGGAAAACTGATATTTTGCATATTTCATAAGTCAAAAGGGCATAACTCCATGAAAAATTGACCAGAATGTCTGAAACTTGAACTTGCCGGGTAACTCTTTAAATACTAAAGCAATGTACCGATTCTCTGTTGAATATCTTGAAGGAGTGCGAAAAAAGTACGGAAAACTTATATTTTTTGTATTTCATGTCGCATAAAAAATGACAAAAATGTTTGAAACTCGAACTTGCTTTGTAACTTCTGATAACAAAGCAATAAACCAAATCTCAGTTGGATATCTTGAAGGACTATGAATAAAAGTGCAGAAAACCAACTGTGACAGACAGACAGAGTGCAAACCTTTATTTCCCTCCCGGTTTTACCAGTAGGGGACTAATAAAGGCATATGTCATTAGAAATACATATTCATATAGTTGCTCTGATGTTGGGGTGGCTAAAATTATGACATTTGAGCTGCAGTTTAAAAGTTTACCTGACGATAGATTCGGTAAAGATGGCTATTACGGAATACAGCAACGTTCAACGTACAAATGACAGTTTACTATAGTTGACTATTATCTGCCGGTCAAATGCACCTACGATTACCTAATCCAAAAATATTGCCCTCGACTTGCAAATGCTTGACTGTTGGCTACTACATACATATACATTTAGCAGATCGAACCTGTGTCAGAAGGTACGTAAATAATTATTGTACGAGCATGCACAGTTTATAGTTGCTTTCAGAATCTAAGAAAAATCAACAGAACCCAGAGTTCAACCAACAGAACCCAGAGTTCGAAATACAACAACTTGGAATGTTGTTGCTTTATTTTCTTTAATTAGGCATGACAATCAAATCAAAAAAGAAAAAATTTTAAACCGCATGACCATGTTATTAATTGAAATTTCTAACTCTACAACTAATAAAAATTATGCTCGCTGATTATTGCCTTCACACTCTACAACTAAGTATATATTTGGTACTTCCGAACAAACTCAGGGTCTACAGCGAATGAAAAAAAATTCTATAGTGATTCGATGGATTAGCTAGCAGGTTTTCTCAATGACAAAGGTGTTACTTCGCTATTGTTAGTGTGTTTATCATAGCGCTTTGTATTGTGATTAGTACTTATTCGACATGTGCATGGCACAGCGGAATATAAATACAATAAACACATGCATGAATCGATTATAATTGTATTCCTGTTCAGCTAAAATGTGAGGTTTCTAAATATTGTATTCTGTTCAGATTTTCCGTGATCTTGCAATTTTTAAAAATTACATAGTAAAAAATCGCTTTAAAAACTAGATTATTGATTATCTGACCAAATCGGAAAATTATGCAAGCCTATTGCATTGTATAAACGTAGTCTTTTTGTCAAGAGTGCTCATCGTTGATCTATGAATCCATAAAAAGCTAAGCTAAGTTCCTCATGACACAGCGTGCAGCAATGTCAGCAGTACTACAAAGCAGCGAGACCAGGATTGTCCTTTTCCTCCATGGATCGCCGCCACGAACTGACCACGAGGTGGATCGTCATTTTCTTTAACTCTGTTTTGGATTCATTCATAGAGATTGAAGGAAATTTCAATTTCCCTTTCTCCGAGATCTAACAATACTCATCATTCTATTACTTCTGATAACAAGCTAACCTGATAGCTGGCTCTAAGAATCTAGACTTAGTAAGCTTTACCGGCTCCTGGAACCGGGTATCCAGGTCCCAACTAGTGGGTACCCGTCTGCCAGTGAGGCTCATATTGTTTGCATAGCAACCAAACAAGAGCATACCTATGGTTTGCCTCCGTGGGGCTGGGAGGCAGGGTCCATAATAGAATAGTGAGTATTGTTAGATCTCGGAGAAAGGGAACGAAGGAAATTTCAATTTCCCTTTCTCCGAGATCTAACAATACTCACCATTCTATTACTTCTGATATACAGCTGGCCCTGACAGCTGGCTCTAGGACTAAAGACTTAGAAAGCTTTACCGACTCCTGGAACCAGGTACTTGGCTCCCAACTGCCGAGTACCTGTCTACCATGAAGCTCATATTGTTTGCATAGCCACCAAACAAGAGATACCCATGGCTTGCCTCCGTGGGGCTGGGTCCGTAATAGAATGGTGAGTATTGTTAGATCTCGGAGAAAGGGAAATTGACGTTTCCTTCATTCTCCTTCGATCAATACCCACCATTCTATTACTTCTGATATCCACCAGATTTGGTCAGTAACCTGGTGGGAAGGGGCAAGCCATAACTGCTACTTTTGCCCCTTGGAGAAAGATTTTAGACTTCAAACTTGACTAACGGAGACCTAAAAGGACCGTCAAGTTCACGGAACCGAATCACATTCGCATCACCCCCCCCCCCCCCCCCCCCATTTTTCCTCCTAAGAAAAGGGAGAGAACTCACGAACATGCATCTCGCCTGAAAACACAAATATGCCAAGATGGTTAACTGCTCGTTGCATATATATATGCCTGGGAATGAGCATGAATATATAAGATGAATGAACATGATATATAGACATAATACAAAAGACTCTCAATCTTGAATTACCTCATGATGTATGGATTCCAGATGTGGCGCCTCCAACCATTCACTTGTCCGGCCATCAGTGACACAATCTGGTTGTCATCCTCTTGCTCGACCATGTCTGCTTCTTAAGTCTTTCTTACAAATGCTAAAAAAGGGAGAAGAGCAGTGTGGTCACATAACTATCGTTTCAAAACAGCTAAAGGGAGTGGATTGGCGGAGTCTGACACATCCCTAATATAGTAATCCGTGAAAGAGGACTCACAGTGCCACTGTGCAACAGCCATGATGTCCTCTAACAGAACACCATTGTAAAGGGCGGTCGAGGAGGCTATTCCTCTAACATCGTGTGCCCTTGCGCATTGCACCTGGTGCCAAGTCGCAATCTCATGGGTAGTTTGAATGCATTCGACTACCCAACGAGAGATAGAATCCATGGATGCAGCGCCATATGGCTTCTTATGACAGATCCACAGACGTCTATCATTCGACCGTAACGAGTCTGTCTGTTTTCTGTACTTAGTCAAAGCACGGACTGGTCACCAGACACTGGCATCACGATCAAACCTTGTTAGTTTCGGTATACTGATCGGTTTGCCGGGATATCTCAAAGATTGATTCTTTGACATAAACTCTGCTCTTGGCAGTAGGCGCAGACCCTCTCCGGAGACAATAAATCGGTCCCTCTCTGCTGAAAGCGCATGGATCTCACTGCGCCTTCTTGCTGAGGAAGCTGCCAATAGAAAGACCACCTTTAGAGTCAAATGCTTGAAACTAGCTGAATCCAAGGGTTCGAAAGGGTGCTTGGCCAGTACATTAAGCACTAAAGATAGACTCCAGGCTGGAATGACTACTGGTTGTCTCGGTCACAGATTGCTCATTCCCTTCACCATCACATTTAACTGGGCCACCTCTGGACTATCCCTGTTGGCTAGGCAAGGGATAACTGATGCCAAAGCTGACTTGTATCCAGCAATTGTGACAGGAGCTAATCCTGAATAGAATAGCTCAAAGAGAAGTCTGGTATTTGCTGAATAGTGGATTGAAAGGTATCAATACCCTTTCTTTGACACCACTCTGCAAATTTGTTAACCTTGTGGTTATATGACTTGAAGGTTGACCTCCTTCTCGTAGCTGCGATGAATTTCGCAGCTTGTCGAGAAAAACCTTCTGACGTGGAACGTTGTTTGATAACATCCACGCAGTCAATTTGAACATTTCGGGACGCTCGTGTAGGAATCGTCCCTTGGCCTGGGAGATTATGTTCGGAATCTCGGGTAACTGCACCGAATTGTCCACCAGCAGATCCAGAAGATCTGTGAACCACGCCCTGCTTGGCCAATACAGCGCTATTAGCAGGACCAGGCACAGCTCCTCCCTGGTCTTCACCAAAATCTTCAGCAGAAGAATGGTGGCCAGATACGCGTAAGCGTGCATCCCTCTCCAGCTTATCGCCAGAGCGTCTGTATCGACGGCATTTGGATCTGGAATCGGCGAGACATAAGTCATGATTTGAGCATTTTCCTTTGTGGCGAACAAGTCCACGTTGGGTTTGCCCCAATGCTCGAAGATCCTGTGAAGAACTGGAGGGTTGAGAGACCATTCTGTTGGCAGAATTCTCTGTCTGCGAGACAAAGCATCCGCCAGAAGAGTCAGAACAGTATCCACTTCTAACCTGGCTGACGTGTCCGCCTTGATAAGCCAATCGTCTATGTAAGTGTGTAGTGCCACGTTCTCTCTTCTGAGAAATGCTGCCACCGCAAGGACCACTCTTGTGAAGACCCTTGGGGATGTCGACAGGCCGAATGGGAAGACTACAAACTCCCATATCTGATTCTGAAACGCGAATCTCAGAAACCTGTGACAACTACTGTTCATTGGAATGTGGAAATATGCATCTTTTAGATCGATTGACACACACCACATTTCTTTCCTCAATCCTGCCATTACCGACCTCAGTGTTTCCATTTGAAACCGAGGCGTATGGATAAACCAATTCAATGACCTGAGATTGAGTACGGGTCTCCACCCTCCCCCCCTGTGCTCTTGGGGACAAGGAACATGTTTGAATAGAAGCCTGGAGTGTTCTGATTTGCTGGTTTTATTGCTCCCTTCAGAAGCAAACCTGACACTTCGTTTTGAATGGCTTCTAAGTTGTCTGGTTCCCTTGGTACAGGTGTCCAGACAGGTGCCAAAGACAGATTTTGTGGTGGAAAATCCCACCACTCCAGCATGTACCCCTGGGATAACCATCCTAGGACCAGACTGTCTGACGTCACACCTCAGGTGTGATCTGGCCCCTTCTTTCCACCCTTTGAGGATTTACCCTTACCCTTACCCTTCCCCTTCCCGCCTCTCAGGCGATCAAGAGCAACAACCTCCACAAGCTTCTTCGCCTTCTTTGCCGGAGGCGGCTGTGAAGACCCAGCAGAAGCAGAAGAAGCATTCGGCTTGGCTTTCGCCTTGCTTTTATGTTTCTTCTGCTTGTTTGAAGAAGGTTGTACGGTCAGCGGCTTGACTACAGCCCCTAGTGCATGCGCCTGTCGCACTATTTCTAGCTGTAGATTTACAGCCAACCGATTCTGAGCAATATTGGCGGTGTCCTCCAAGATGGCCCGCGCTTGGCCACCAAAGATGCTAGGGCCATTCAGGGGTGTTCCAAGCAAACGCTCCCTAACGGCGGCAGCCGGACGCATATGGTAAAGGACCATCTGCCTCCAGGACGTCGTCACTCGCGGCTGCACCCTTGCCAATGCAGCACCAAGCTGTCAATAACGCATGAAAGCGCCAATGGTGGCACAGGGTGGCCTGCCCCCGCTTCAGCCCACACCGACTGAAGAAGGCGATAAGAGTGATTCACAGCACTCATAGCTGCTCTCACCCCCTCATCGGATAGGGCCAGGACTTCCTCATGGTGTACTTGGGACTTGTCCACAAACGCCGGTGTGGGGCCAACCGCTCCAGCACTCTGGACTCCAAGTACCCTGCGGTCATCTTCAGTGACCGCTGGACACCATACTTGTTGTATTCCACACGAGGAATACGACATCTCGCCCGCACCTCCCTGGAGGCCGCAGGGAGCTGGCCCTTGGTATGGAGTTGCTTGCTATAAATAGCATCCATTAACTCCTTAAACCTTGGATCCAGTCCGATGGACTGGACCCGAGCCGCAGGCAAGACCCCCGTCCTAATTGATGCAAGCAACGGACGGGGTGTATCCTCTTCGGCTGTGACCGAAACCATAGACGGGTCCACCCTTGCTAGCCAAGCCAGTCTGTCTCCGAAGAGGACACTCCAGTGAATACGTCACCCATTGACGTATCCATGGTTCTACCAGCAACGACCTCCCGGCTAGGAGCCACCGCTGGTAAGCCAGAAACACCGGTACCCTACGGTTCCGCCGCCACCCCATAAAGTTCTCCATTCCATGGAGTAGGCCCGCACGGAAAAAAATGCGGACCCATAGCGGTTATAGAACCGTGGCCATACACAGGCACCAACCGCACCGGCACCCCATGAGTGATCGCTGGACCAGGCGAGATAGGCATGTATCCAGCCTGGCCGGCAACACCCGTCACCGTGCCGGTTGGTGGCAAACCAACCAGCCCTGGACGGGTGCCCGGTACCGGTGTGGCCTCAACCACGGGTGGAGCGGCTGTCTTGGCTTGCGCCAAACCAGACAGATGGAGTACAGTTCCATCCAGGATGGAATCAACCTCCGTGCTCTACACCCATGGCATCTCAGGCCGTAGCAATCTATCCTCCTCAGCCTTCTCAACTTCAGACCCCGAAGAGTCGTCACTAGATGAGGAGTCACTGGAGCCATTCTGGTGAATGGCTCCCATGCCTGACGGACCAGCCACCGCTACTGGACCACCCGGAGGTGGCCGCAGAGAGACAGAACCCATCAGGCCAGAGCCCGACGGGACTCCCAGGGAGCCATACGAGATGGCTCCCTCGGTAGCCAGTCCAGAACCCTGTCCAAGGACAAGGTCTGTACCACGCATGGGAAGAGACTGCCCTACAACTTTTGGCATCAGTGAAGACACCAGCATAGGAAGGACGCTATGCAAGAAACCTTGCATAGCAATGTCCAAACCCCGCCGGAGGTGCCATCTCCGAAGCCTCCAGTTGCAGACGTGGAGCGCCCCCAGGGGCCGAAATGGACGCTCCACGATTTACTTTCAGAGCGCCTGACCCCGCGTCAGACCCTGCCAAGTCCTTCTGGGAAAGGAACATGACCAACAAATCGACTGGCCACACCGACCATATATCACACCTATTATCGATATTGCAAGGAGAACACCAGTAACACACATGGTCTTTATATATGACTTTGACGAACATGTGGCACTTTGGGCAAGATGGCGGGGTAGGCTTGGCCTATAAAATAAGCACAAAACCTAAAATAAGCAAGCGGAACGAAACAATATTGGAAGGCAGACAAATTATTTTCAAATATATCGACCATAAATAAATTGTAACCCTCCATCACCCCACCCCACAACGTTCCAGCAAAGATTGATAGATTATGACGACAAGAACGATGCAGACATGAATACACCCATATACTGATCCTGAAGGATGTATAAACGGAACCAGGAACCATATCACATAGCTTTCGCAGTATATTTAACAATAAGTTTTAAATTATACTCTCAAACGAAGGCCGAAACGATATGTGAAGAAAATAACAAAATGTAAACAAACTGCTGTAAAACACGGTAAAACCGCAGACCACACATCTTAATCAAGAATTTTGAAACCACCGATCATTGCAAACAAAAGTTCATGATAACACGAAAAACTTGAAATTCCAAAGTTTTCTGGTACAAATAAAGTATGCACCACCCAGAACAAGATGCGCGAATTAATGAAACATTTTCTTCACATAAAAATCTGAGATAAATCCGGGTGTGACGTCACCCGCTCGGATGATACGGAGAATGACGTCAGCCGATTTTCGTGTTAAAAACACTGTATAGCCAACACCTCATTTCATATCTGCCGATTGCCTGTTGGGATTAAAGGAAGGCAACCAATCTGGCATATTTCGTTGTTAACACACGTCCCAGATTTGGGGTCAGAAATTGGAACATGCGACACAGACAAAATTTTATAGACCTAGGTCTTTTACAACTATGGAATAACATGGAAACATACAACCTGGTTTTCAATGGCTCCTTCCATGGTAATCCAATAATCCTTGTAAGTGAAAACAGCTACCACAGCACAGAAAGACTTAAATTAAAACTAAGATATTTCCACATGCAATTAGAAATCTTGTGTGCTCTTGTTGCTATGCAAACAAGAATGCACCCACTGGCAGACGGGTACCCGTTTGTTGGGAACTGGGTACCTGGTTCCAGAAGCCGGTAAAGCTTACTAAGTCTAGATTCTTAGATCCAGCTATCAGGTTAGCTTGTTATCAGAAGTAATAGAATGGTGAGTATTGTTAGATCTCGGAGAAAAGGAAATTGAAATTTCCTTCAATCTCTATGAATGAATCCAAAACAGAGTTAAAGAAAATGATGATCCACCTCGTGCACAGTTCGTGGCAGCGATCCATGGAGGAAAAGTACAATCCTGGTCTCGCTGCTTTGTAGTACTGCTAACATTGCAAGTAATAGAATGGTGAGTATTGATCAAAGGCGAATCTCAATTTTTAGTTTGCTTGTGGCATATCCAGTATGGACACTAGGGGGTGGGTGGGTGGTCTTGTGGAATTTTAATTATTTTCCCGCACAGATTTCAATGCAGCAGCAAAGTGGAGGGTGAAAATCACAGGCGATAAACCATCTCCCAGTAGGGAGCCGATTGATGTCTCAAACTCTACAGACTCCATCATCTATAGTAAATGGCCTTTGTCCATTAGTAGACTATGAGATTATTTTAGAAAATTTACCACTGGAATGACTGCCTTGGTTATTGAGCCAGTAATTCCAGTGGTAAATTTTCAAAAATAGTCATATTCGTCTGGAAATGGACATTTCTTAACAGCACTACAAACGCTGTTTTGTTCAACTTTGGGGTTAAAGGGATTAAAAACACCAAATGTTGAATTGTAAAGAAAGTTAAAATCTGCCACAGTATGTGTTAACAGCATGTTATGTTCTTTTCTTTATATGCTATCGAATAGGCCAGCTTAGGACATCATTGCTCAGCAGTTATACTCAAGCTAGGGTCAATTCACATAAGTGCGCTGATAAAGATCAAAAGAAAAATGCCATTGATAAAAGTCAAGCCATCAACTATTTTGGTATAGCACACAAATTTATAACGGCTGTGAAATGAGACTAGTGTACTGGAAAGCTGTTGAATATTTTGAAACTAATCTGCCCTGAAAAAAGCTGTTGCTGACATATGAAGTAGTCTACAGTACTCAGCAGATTATCTGATTGGGATTAATTTGTCATTGCAACAGATGAAAATAATAAATAATTTTCAAAATATTTAAATTCCGATTTCAAATTATGCATACATCAAAGATGAAGAACATTTTAAAGCTAATTTCACTGGAAACTGTTATATTGTTCCATTGTAGATGGCAGATTATCTTTCTTGCAGAAAGTCAGTGCTCGAGTGAAATCTGTTGAACATTTTGAAACTAATTTCACAGAAAAATGTTTATACCTATGTCAGCAATATTTTCAGTCAAATTAGTTTCAAAATATTCAACCAATTATTTCTTACAATAAAATTAATGTTTGTTATCTGACCTGCGTGGTTGAAAGGTGAAGACTAAATATGTGTATGCACATCTATCCACATTTTTACAAAGAAAGCATCTTATCATTTTGGAAACAAGTTGAATGAAATTTGTTAATTCATATGGCAGCAACAAAATTCATTCAAATTGATTTAAAGAAATTCAATCTTTATATTTTATAGCTGGAATGAATTCAGTTGTGTCGGTATATTATATCAGTGGTTAAAGTGGTATTTTGTTTCTACTATATATCTCAAATTGGTTGACTACATTACACTTTTGATTATGCCCTCCATGTTTGTATAGTTCTTCATACTAATTATCAGACGAAGTAACTAATGTAACTGAATTGTAACTTTAGTTACTTTTTGCAAAGTAACTGAAATGTCACTAGTTACATTGCTCAACAAATGTAACTGTAACTGACATAGTCCAATGTAACTGTAGCTAGTTACATTTAAATGTAGTTGACCTCAGGCCTGTCAGATACATGTAGATACTCCAGACGAACCTCCCAATTTGAGTAAAGCTGTGTGGTAGACCTGAAAGTTTAATGTTAAACAGGTAGTAAGCGCAATGCATTGCGGGACATTGGCTGGAAAGCAAATAACGGTGTGGTAGACATGAAATATGATACTAGGTGAAGAATTCGGTGAAGTCATCACATCCACGTGGACATGGTTTCGTTATTATATATGACAATAATAATAATAATAATAATAATAATAATAATAATAATATTGTAAACAAGATATGCATGTGTTTTCCCCATTCCCATGTGTGTGTGTGTGTGTGTGTGTGTGTGTGTGTGCGTGCGTGTGTGTTAATTGTCTATTGTCTTAAATGTATACATGTAAATATTATATTATCTTCACCCATGATCCAACTATTACTGAATTATATGTTTATTTTATGTTTAATGTAAGGGGTCCACCGCTGTATAGGCTCAGCCTTCGGTGGACTGCCTGTTGTGTAAATGTAAAATCTATGTGTTATATGAAAATAAATAATCTTGAATCTTGATGGATGATGGGGGGGGGGGGGGAGGGGTCGTGATTGTTTATTGTTACACACTTGACATTGGATCATCTTTTTACAATAACTTGGTAGCTCATGCACACCGAATATGAATCTGATCTGAAGGTATACGTTGAAGAAGTCAAAAGTTTGGCATACAATTTCAACAGGGAGAGAGCTATAGGCAACGCCTAATTTCATACTATTTCCTTACAGAGAAAGTAGTCGAACGAAATTGTACGTCACGCAGCCACTCCCGTAACGTTAAGGTAACGTTTAACGAAAACTGGTGATAATTTAAGGAAATGGTATATGTACATGTTCAATAGCTTTGCGCCCTAGGTAATGTACTTAAACAATGATCTATATAGTCTCAATATACATATAAGCTGCTATAAATAATATCTATCCAGATATATGTAATAATTGGAAAATCTTTCTTCTACTTCTTCTTGTTGTGTAGATACCGCCTCTCGAATATGATCAGTACAGGGAGGTGCGTATGTACCATGTTTAATGGTTACATTTTTAATTCTGAAAAAGTTTTATCATTGTTTGACAAGTTTTATCGCATATATACTGTTATTTTTGTGTTTTATGAACTGCTTATTGTGCTTTTAACGTTTTTGTCTGCTGTTTACTGTGATACCGTCATGATTTTAGCATATATTAACAATCGTTTTTAAGTCACCAGTTTTCGTTACACGACTCAGCGTCAATTCTCAATACTCGAACATTTACCCTCGCCATGGATGAACAGACATAGATACAGATGTGTCACAGACTACATAAACCAATCATTCTCATCATTTCAACATTCATCATATTCACGAACTGCTTTTCAATTGTGAGCCATAGACTGTGTTCTTATCAACATCTGGCATCGTGTTGGCCTACCGCAAATATGAATTGTGCCGTGAGTAAGAATACAAACATTTCCGTCAAAACACCAGTCATGTCCAGTAAAAGGGTGCACCCTACCAGCCAGGTCACGATACCCATCCAGAAACCATTTGAGCTCAATGCGAAGCGCTGCTTGTCTAAGCAAATTACTGCCGCAAATCGTACTACAAATGTTAACGTGAAAAAGACCGGAGGCGGAGTCGTTATCGAACTAGATGCCGGCATGTACTTTCTGCTTCGAAACGTGGCCGCCTGCTTCTACGACACCTATTCTCCTTCTGCCGGACACGTGGTAGTGCAGCCGTCAAAAGATCAAAACGGTACTGAGGTCCAGGTCAGCTACAAAGTAAGACCGCAATGTGGATCCACATTCACAGTAAATCTGCACCACACTAGAGCGTCAGTGCTAGTTAACGGCACAGCTTCTGGAGTGAACTACTTCTTTAACAATGACCTTAATCAACTTCTCAAGCAGATAGGCTCAACTAAGCTTAACGGTTCGACTGTTGACCTCGTAGCATGGAACCAACATCTAAAACTCTTATGTGAATTAGCGCTAACAACTGGCAGTACGCCGACATCACACAGCAAGAAGCCCACATGTAGACATACCGAGAAGCAACAAACCCCTGACATGTCTCGCGCCCAATGCAGCAAGTGTAAGCGAGTCTGTGCCTCCCGAGCAGTGTTTTGCGAAGCAGGTCAACACTGGTCTCACTACAATTGCCTAAAACTCACATCTGATGAAATTCACTGCATCGAGACAACGGACAGTTCATTTAGATGCAGTAGCCATATGCCGAACAATACTCCTGTCAGGAACCTGACGTACGCAAATCCTCGGACTCAGATTCCCCCAGTTAGCACTTTGAGCACAGCGGGCACCATGAGCGCGACCTACCTGCCACCTCCAGCTCGGAATGTCATATGTGCTACTGCCCCGCTTGTGGGCGTCTCCAAATCACACAGAAACGATTCTATAACACGACACCACTCGAGAGCTGACGCATCTGACAATGCCATAGTCCAGGACCAGAGCTCCCCACCACAGGGCGAAGTGCCACAAACAATATGCCAGTTATGCACTAACACCATTAAGGAGAGCTCTCATGCTTTCTGTAAGGGCTGCGGTGCACCATTTCACGTGTCATGTCTGAACCGCATCGATAACGTTGAAGACTACACCTGTTCCTCATGCACCACATGCCGCATCGTTCCAGGCTCAGCACCATCTGTCACAGTCAGTAACCCTGCTATCCAAACGGCAACCGCTAACCAACATACTCAACCCCTTCCTTCTAGAAACTTACAGTATACTAAAGAGCACACCAAATCAGTGTTAACAGTGACTAGTCAATCATCCGCATCGGCAAACGCAGACCCATGTCAAATAGTCAGTATCCCTACCAATCTCAACGCTAGTGAATCGGCGACTCAATACACTTCAGACACTTTTGCCAACTGTAGTGCCAAGGAACTTCGTGCTAGAGAACAGAAGCTTCGAAAAGCGGAATCTGAACTGAAAATAAAAGTGGCAGCAACGCAAGATGTCCGCCGCGACCTATCTACAGCTCAGGCCCTGATCTCGCAGCTAGAACTAAAGCTTGAGGAAGTTCAGAAGAGCAATAAACTTATGCGTATGCGCATCACAACCGTGGAAGCAGAGAATAACGGTGAGTCACAGCCAAACCGCAACGAGGCAACGAACTCGTGTCCTTATAGTCAGTCATCAGCCACCGGAACACAGGGCTCTCCAGGCAATCCAGACGCAGGATTAGTAAATCTTGCTCAGCGGCTACACTTGCTAGAGCTCCGAGAAGTTCATACTCGCATTAGCGCTCTGGAAATGAGGATGAATCAAACATATCAACCTTGCCCTCCGCCATCTCATTATGGTAAGCCACCGGGCTTCTCTCATTTCCGTGCTCCACATGATCAGGGCATATATCCCACAGCTCTGACTACGTTTCCAACAAATGTTCCACCTCCAGGATATCGAGCGCAACCATCACAACATATTCCTCCACCATGCGCAAAGCCACAAACGCACAGCGTGACTAACAACTGTCTTTCGGCAACTGCCATTGGTAATTCTACTTCTGCTAGGGAACTCAACAAGCATGCTCCGAGTAGCAAAGTCACGAAACCGTGCATTCTTCTTCCTACGAAAACACCGGCACAGCTTAAGCCGATAGTTACCACTAGACTAAGTCAGCCAAACGAAGCCAATTTTCCATCTTCATTCAGAAAATCGTCCACTAAGCCATCAAAACCATTAATAGTTGATATTACGAGAACCGACAAAACCACTGTTTCTGACAATGCAGACCTTCTCAAACAATACAAACTTATAAACCTGCCTATCATCGCCGTAGAATGTGACCAATCATCGAACCCTTTTTTAGACAAAGGAGTGAGTCACACCCGCACACCATAGCCATGCAGCCCATGGACAACTACCAACCTCTATCCGAAACAGCATGCGTACAGGAATCGCAAAATCTACGCATCTCTACTTTCAACTGTAAAAACATTGTAACAAATTCTATCAGTGCTCAAGAACTGCTTAATTCTGTTGACATATTGTGCATACAAGAACATTGGTTGTTTAACTTTCAGCTAGAAAACCTAAATAGCTTCAACCCCAAATTCTGTGTCGCGTCGAAAGCTGTCGATGATAGCGAACCAATTCTCCCAATTCATAAGCCAAAAGGATACGGTGGGACTGCTATCTTCTGGAGAGAAAGTATAAATCACGCGGTTACACCTCTCGCAGACGGTGACTGTCAAATTCAATGTATCGAAGTGCGATGTCAGAATGCACCATTCCTGGTTGCATCTGTCTACATGCCAGCCAGAAAAGACACGCAGGCCGAACAGAAATTTGCAGAAATGTTAGACCAGTTGCATGAAATCTACCAGAAATATAGCGTTTCTCATCACATACTTCTCGCAGGCGATTTCAATTGCGACTTGAGTACGGAGATCAAGCTCAAGCGACAACATCTGATGCATGATTTTTTGTGCGAACAAAACCTTGACTACAGGACGCAGGGGCCAACCTTTGTTCATGTAAATGGTTGTGGCAGCTCCACAATTGACTATTTCCTTCTGTCGGACTTCCTCTCTCAAACATGTACCACTATCTGCAGAGTTGAATCAGCCACTAATTGCTCTGATCACTACCCGATCATCGGGGCGTTTAACATTACAGTAGCATCTCAGAAATCGATCTCTAAGCCAGAAACCTGTATAAAACCACGCATCAAGTGGGAGAAGGTCAACCTACCGCTATATAGAGAACATATCGAGAAGGCACTCCTTGATTACAATCCAGTAATAAATAGCATGCTTGATCTATGTAGCACTTACAGCAAATTACGAGATACTCTGCAATCTGCAGCTGAGATTTCTTCTCCAACTACTACCATCAAACCATTAAAGCCATTCCGTCTATGGAATGATGAGATCGCGAGGGCAGTGGCCGACTCAAAAAAAGCATTCCACCAGTGGAAAGCCTGCAATGAGCAAGGCGATAAACATGACCTAGCTTCAGCACGGCGTCATCAATCAGCAAAAGAGTTGCGCAGAGCACAGCGGAGATCTGCAGCCAGAAAACGCGATACTGACATTCAAATGCTACTAGAAGCAAAGACCAGTGACAAGAAACTCTTTTTCAAGCTAATTCGTCGGCAGCGCAGTACCAAGACCCCAATACTGACTGAACTTAGAGTCCATGAGACACTCTTCCCTAAGGACGAGATTCTAGATGGGTGGTTCTCTCACTTCAAGCAGCTGGGAACACCTAATATTTCTGTAAATGCCACCAGAAAAGCTGAAGTCGAGTTCGACGAAATTATTCTACAGGACATATGTCGCCTCGAGCCAGATCTTCCTCCATTCACATACCTAGAGGTTGAGCATGCTGTCAATCGCCTTAATAGTGGGAAAGCCTCAGACTCTGACGGGATTACACCTGAACATCTGAAAAAAGGAGGACACATGATTATACTTCTGCTCACACACATTCTCAATGCCATTGCACGGTTGAAAGTTATCCCAACTGTCCTGAAAGCAGGCATACTGACTCCAGTGTACAAAAAGAAGGGTGATCACAACTTGGCTACATCGTACAGGGGCATAACCGTCACATCCTCAGTATGTAAGATGCTAGAGATGATCCTAAAGCTACGTATCCAGCAAACAATCCTTGATGCTCAACACCCACTTCAATATGGATTCACAGCTAAGATATCTCCAATGTATAGTGCTCTGCTGCTACAGGAGGCTTGTATTGAATCCAGATCCAAAAACCTAGACTCGTATGTCGCACTTCTAGACGCCAAAACTGCATTTGACGTGGTCAATCATGCTAGCCTTGCACGAAAGCTATATTTCGCAGGGATCGATGGTGCTCTCTGGACTCTCATTACGGATCTGCATAGAAATGCCTCAACAAAGGTCAAATGGTCAGGCGAATATTCCAGCGAGCTCCCATTCCTTCAAGGTGTAAGACAAGGTGGGATCCTCTCTACGGACCTTTATAAGCTTTATATCAATGATCTGCTGAATCATCTGGACTCGACAGATAACAATGTTAGAATCGGTACCATATCGTGTCCTTCTCCAACATGTGCAGATGATGTCAGCCTCATTGCAAACGACGAATTCAAAATGCAGACACTGCTAGACATTGCGCACCATTACAGTACCCATGAATTCTATGAGCTTCAACCCACTAAATGTGCTCTCCTGTCTGACTGTAAATCTCAGAAACCAGCAGTCTTACTGAACGGCAAAGAGTTGTCAACTCCAGGACAGGCTTCCCATCTAGGTATACAGCGAACAGATCGTCTATCGAGTGCCAAGGTATCAGTGGAGGAAAACATAAAAAAGGCCAGAAGAGCGGCATATTCACTGATGGGTGCTGGGTTGCATGGCATCAATGGGATAACGCCAACTGTCTCTCTGCATCTCCTCGAGATCTACGTACTCCCGATCCTCTTGCACGGCATGGACGTCCTACTTCCAAATAAAACAGAGCTGCAACTGATGGAGAAATATTTCCACAGAACGCTCATTCAGATCCTTGGGTTACCAGAAAGAGTAGCATATCCATCACCATATCTTCTCCTTGGCACACTGCCTATTGAAGGACGTATCGACTCACAGAAGCTTACTCTCTTCAGAAACATCATATCAGATCCAGCAAGTATTCTCTTCCGTATCGCAGTCCGTCAAACTATCATGAAAGGATTCTTCCAAAACAGTTGGTTCGCTGAGATACGCAGCATTCTAGCTAAATACAATTTACCATCCATTCACGACCTTATTGAAAACCCACCTGACAAAGGACCCTGGAAGAGGATCGTAAAGACACGCGTAAATGAGCTATGGTCCACCAAACTACATCAGCAATCACAGTTATATTCGACACTGCAGTATCTTCACGCGTACCCAGCCAGCTGTATGACTCCGCATCCATCTGTTGAATCACTAACTACATGTCCTCGCGATATCCGCACTCTCTCTGTACGTTTGCGGCTCCTAACGGGCTGCTACATCCTGCAATCGAATAGAGCCAAGTTCAACAAGCACACGGTTAATCCTACCTGCCTCCTGTGTCATGATGGACCAGAAGACAGCACACATTTCCTGTCCACGTGCAGTGCCATGGAAGACGCTAGGCGAAAATACCTGCCTTTAATCCAGACGAACCTGTGTGATATGTGTACTCCGCTAACTCATCATATTTGGACTCATAGCAAAACAATAACCTCGTTCCTTCTGGATCCATCCATCTACCTGACAAGTGTGAGGGAGTCCTGCCCCTGCCTTACCAGAATAGAAGCTCTGATTCGACAGTATCTATACACATTAAACCATATACGAACAGTTAAGACAAATGAGATTGACCTGAATCGTGTGCGTGAGCCGGTGGTCTTTTATACTCCAATCGGAGGTGCTCCTGTACATAGGAGGGATCTACGTAAACTGAACTGATCCAGGGTTTCAGAATCCTTTAGGCGAACTTCCGTGATGGAGTAGTTCCTATTATATTATAACTTTAACTGTACATATCAGACTAAATGTACACATCGCGCTAGGCATATAGATCTACACACAAGAAATTGACTATTGAATTTTCGTCGAATGTCAATGTTCAAACCGCAGGATTTATCATGTGTTGCTCCAAACTAACCATATCTGATTACCAATTATTAGAAAATACTGAAGAGCCATGGTGGTGCATAGAATGCAATAAAAGCTTGTTCCCATTCAATCACTATGAAAATGATATCGATTTTATGTTGACCATATTATGTGTAAATTACAATGATAGCTACTTGAACACTAATACACACACAATTTCAAATATGTTTATAAATCCATTTCAGTTAAATACACAAGACCAATGCACATTCTCTGAAGCCAATACTGAAGACGGAAAAATTGATTTTCAACAGCCTGAATGTAACTATACACTACAAAATGAATTCAATGAAAAGATTACTAAGAGTACAGAATCTGTTTCCTTTTCAGCCCTTCATATTAATACTCGCTCTATTTTAAAGAATTATGATAAACTAAGTAATTTCCTAGATTCTAGTATTCATGAATTTAGTATTGTAGGGATTACTGAGACATGGCTAAAGTCGGACTCTCCACTCAACTTAATTAATATGCAAAACTATAAATTCATAGAGAAGTTCAGGCCTATTAAACCTGGATGTGGTGTAGGCATCTATATAAAGAACAACATACAGTATATTATGAGGGAAGATTTGTCAACAACTGAAGTTCCCATGGAAAAACCAAAGAATAAAATTATTGGTGTCACATACAGACCTCCTGCAAGTGACAATGATAAATTTATTAAAACCCTAGAAAATATTTTAAAACAATTCAAAATGAAAATAAAGCAGACTATATATTGGGAGATTTTAACATTGATTTATTGAAACAAAATAATTTCTATACGCAGGATTTTTTTAACTTACTAAAAACATTTGGATTCTATCCATTTATATCAAAACCAACAAGAATCACTGAGTTCACAGCTACTGTTATTGACAACATTTTCTCGAATGCCTTTGTAAGCACCAAGAACCAAGCATGTATTTTCGTTGTGGACATTTCAGACCATCTACCTATTTATTATATGGGGAAAGAAAAAAATAAGACAAAAATCATTCATAAAGGAAGAAATAACATGCAGAGATTTTAGAAATGATAACATAGAAAAATTTAAAATGAATATGGCAAATATAAACTGGAATCAGATAATAGAGTGCCAGACATGTGAAGATGCCTACAACGCATTCCATACTCTTTGCACTAACATTTATGAATCAAGCGTTCCACTAAAAAAACTAAAAAAGTTTAAACAAAACCCTACTAAACCCTGGTTAACAACAGGATTGATAGCTGTCTGTCATAAGAAGAATAAGATGTATTTAAATTTTGTCAAATTTCCAACAAGAAATAATGATGCACAATTAAAAAAGTACAGAAACAGATTAAATCAGATAATCAGGACGGCAAAGATAAACTATTATCATTATAAATTTGAAGAGCAAAAGAACAATATAAAAGAAACATGGAAATTAATAAAAAACACTTTTGAATAAACAAAAAAGCAGTTCAGAAACATCCCGGTTCATTTATAATAATACAATTATAACTGACAAAAAAGAAATTGTGGATAAATTTAATGAATACTTGATAAATATTGGGCCTAATTTATATAGAAAAATACAGACCAGTCCTGGAATAAATGTGCAAGACTATCTGACAGGTGATAACCAATCCTCAATATTTATATATATATATATATAATCAGGAGGACAAACAAATAGACATTTGGACTACATTTACCACATGCAATGTAACAGCATGTACAACACCAAAGCAGAGAGACAACAGGTAACACATAGGGGTCTGTGTACTATATATTACAGTGTCGAAGATTTGCCTGGTGTCACAAGTTGCAAACTATTCCAAATGAATTAATTCGAGTGCTATCAACATGATAGCACTTGAATTAATTCATTTAGAATAGTTTGTAAAATAATAATATGAAAGATTAGAATATATAATATTCTAATCTTTCATATTATTATTTTACAGATGATGGTATCGATTGGCAAACGCCTCTGTAATAGCCTCTGTTGTTATGTAGTTGTCTCGTTATGAGTGATCCTCTCTTTCAGGGTACTTCTTGAATTTCTTTGTTTCGCAACCAACTTAGCAAAGACGGACCCATCCACAGCTGATTGGCTGTATAATATTGCAACGGTGCTGAATTATATATGTGTTATATGGGGTTTGTTTTACAGGCATGTACGCTGGTTTACGTTGAGGTGATGCACAGATTTCTTTGAACTCATTTCCAAAGTCATGTGCCTAAGTCCACCATTTCTAATCTTACAAGGGGTCTGTCAAGCTGGTATCTTGTCTCATAGCCTTTACAAGACCTGCATTAACAACCTACTTCTGCAACTAGAAAAGGGACAAATTGGTTCATACATTGGCAACAACTACACCGGCCGTTCTACCATTGCTGATGATGTTACTCTCAGCAGCAACTCAGCAAGTGAATTACAATGTATGTTGAACTGCATATTTACTTATTCAGCTAGAAAATGTTTTCTCATATTCATCCAAATATTACAACGAAGTGATCTCTGACTGTATAGGTGGCGGAACGCCCCGGACCACAATCAGTTTCAGATAGGGTTTCAAGAAAGTTAGATAATGAACAATCGATCTTTGAAATTTTTAAAGCCTACAGCAGCAGCAGCAGCAATAACAACAACAACATTAGCGATATCCATAGTAGTAGTAGTAGTAGTAGTAGTAGTAGTAGTAGTAATAATGTAATTTTACCTTTTTCAAATTTTTCGACCCGAGTGGGGTTCGAACCTGGCAATTCTATGGCACCTTTCGCCTAGCATTTGGGAGGCAAGTGATCTACCACCAGACCAGCACCAGAGGACAAAAATCCTCTTTCACCTGACTGGCTTTCAACCACCCATCTCACAACCACACGAATTGACTGGAATTTTGATTGTGTACATTCCAGATATTCTTTAGTAGTAGTAGTAGTAGTAGTAGTAGTAGTAGTAGTAGTAGTAGTAGTAGTATTAGACCTGTTTGGTTAATCAATATTTCATCAATAGTCGATTATTTTTACTGGTGATTATATAATCGAGTGTTAAATAAAATAATCAAAAAGTCGATTTAATCGAGCAAAAATCGATTATTTATTCTAATCATGCATAATTTAGTGTTTAGTCTTGTAATACAGCTAATGCATCGGTGGTTTGATTGCTCTGGCAAGGTAGCTCTATAAACATCTATTCCTGACGTTCAAGCCCACCTGTCCCATGTCATACATAGTTCATGCACGTGAATGTTTATATAAGTACTCGCTTGATACGCCAGTGATCGGAAGCATTTGATTACTACTGTTTAATACCATCCCCCCCGCCCATCCCCCTCCCTCTGAAGGCTGTGGGCTGGAGTGTTGGTGGGCATTTTGTGGGAACAAAGAAAAAGAATAACTGTTTTTCATAGTGAATTCACAAAATCTCGATGCGAATTTTTACAAATTCTGACGATTGTCTTGGAACCTATTTGACTTAAAACTGTTGCTGCCTAAGGCAACAACAACTTGCAGGTAAATGATTTTCAAAATATTTGATTTTTCTTATGCTGGGACATAGGGAAACGTCTTAAGGGCAGAACAGACAGGACACAGGAATCACGCGCGCGTCACGCATGCGTTAAGCAACACGCAGGAGTCAAGCGGAAAATTAAAACGGCAATTCGGATAAGAGCACCCCATTATCACGTAATTATCAGAACATTCTTCTACAAATTCTGGAACATCCTTTTGTGATCATGTGAGAAATGGGAATTCCCCCTCGTGGCAGCAAGCTGTACGTGTAACAAATTGCTCCATGAGCGATTTCAAACGCCCGCGTTCTGCACGCCCGCCTGACTCCCGCCTGATGCACGCGTTAGTGTGATTTGTTCCTCTTAATCAATCTATATGGACTTCATGAAGGCGTTCAACACAGTGGCCCACAGAAGATTACTATTAAAACTGAAAGGCTATGGTATGCGTGTCAAGATGTGTAACTGGGTAGCTGATTTTCTAACGGGTCATAAACAAAGAGTGTGCATAAATGGAGTAGCGTCAGAATGGCAAAATGTGACAAGTGACGTCCCACAAGGTAGTGTTATAGGTCCAGTGTTATTCGTCATATTTATTAACGATCTCCCTGACTGTGTTCAGTCAACAGCCTCTTTGTATGCAGATGATACAAAAATATACAGGGAGGTGAGGTCAGATCAGGATAGGAAGGAACTGCAGGAAGACCTAAATTCACTACAACACTGGCCCGATAAATGGCTTTTAAGATTCCACCCAGTTAAATTAAAGTGTTAGAAATTGGACAAAGATATAGATCCGAGACACCTGTATACAACCTGTATAATAATCAAGGAGAGCCTGTAGAGTTGGAATCGGTAGAGGAGGAGAAGGACATTGGTATAGTAGTAGACCGGCATGTCAACTTCAGGAACCATATGAGGATTAAGGTAAACAAAGCAACTGGCATCATGGCAACCATCCGAAGAACATATGAGTACCTAGACGAGGAGAGCTTGACCTTACTATAAAAAGCATTGGTCAGGACATAGCTGGAGTATGCTGGCAGTGTATGGTCTCCTTACAAGAAAGGTGACATCGACATGATTGAAAATATGCAGAGGAGAGCCACCAGGTGTGTTCCTGATCTTAAAGGGCTATCATACGAGGAAAGGCTTCAAAGACTGAATTTGGCTACTCTGAAGAACCGGCGACTGAGGGGAGATGTCATCGAACTATACAAGATTGTCCATGGAAGATATGACAATAGGGTTACCAGAGATATGCTAAAATTTAGTAATGTGGTCACAAGGGGGCACAGCTTCAAGTTGATCAAGTCATTCTCCAGACTCGATATCAGGAAGTACACATTCATAAACCATGTAACAGATGTCTGGAATGACCTACCTGAGGAAGTAGTAATGGCACCTAGCCTAAAGTGTTTTGAATGCCGGCTGGATAAATTCTGGGCGGATCTCGAAATGAAGCACAATCATGAGGCTCAGTATTACGGTTGACACAAGTAGATAATCAGGTAGGGGTTTGGTGTGGAACCGCATCAACACCCGAAATAATAAGGAAAGAATTGGCTGTAACGATTATATTCATGTAGGGGATGTGTGCAGAATCGCACCAACCCACACTTAATAAAAGTTAAAGGAATGTAAGCGTGTATAGTATAGGTAATAGGAGTTGCGTGCGGAACCGCGCCAACCTGTAATTTAAACAATTTAAAAAGATAGATAGGTCAGTCCCCAGTTTATGTAGGGGTTGGGTGCGGAACCGCACAAACCCATAGGCTTATACATAAGGACTGGAGAATTTGTAGTGCATAGTTTATATAGGAGCTGAGTGCGGAATCGCGCCAATCCACAATATATACAATTGTATAAAATAGTAATGTGTAAATACTTAGCACGGTACATAGTTATATGTATGTATATAACTTGTATGTATATAACTTGTATGTATATAACGTAGTTAGGCAAACAAATTTGAGGGCCCAGATGTGCTATAGAAATGGAGATGGAGCAGAAAATAAAGGCAGTGTATGCCTGCGTTCTGAAACCAAACTTTAGCTAAACTAAACTAAACTAAACCAAACTAAACTAAACTTAATATCATGTGTTTGAAATCTGACACACTAACGCCCGTGTGACACCCACCTGACGCCCACGTCCTGTCTGTTTTGCCCTTTAGATGGCCGAAATTTATAAAAATAAAAATAATATGGCCATTTCGCAAAAGGAAAATGCACAAAATTGACTTCGTAGTAAATTAAAAAACTTTCGAATAAAATTTTCGTAAATTCTGCCAATGATTTTGTAACTAATTTGACTTAAAGCTGTTGCTTCACGCGCAGTCAAATGATTTTCAAAATATTCAGCTTTTCCAATGCTGGAAACTAGGGAAACATCATAGATAGTCGAGCTTTATAGAATTAAAAGTGTTACCCTCCGCCTCCATCTCGTCTTCCGTATCACTCCAACTGCATAAGCTGACCGTGTCATGGTCTTCTTCATCGACGGGCTTTCTGAATCTGTAAACCATTTCAAAATCGGTTGAGAAATGGCTGAGTTATCCAGGAAAAGCTCTTCTTGATTATCTTCAAAATATTGTCCTGCCGTCATAACCACGTGGACACAAATTTTCTAGAATGTTCTAGAACCTTCGACGATGATATTATTAGCGACGCTCTGATTGGCTGTTGATCTAGCGGTGATTGGACGAAGCCTGCGCCTGTGACATCACGGAGAGTATAAAAGGAGAAGCGATCCAGAGATCGAGAGCATCATCGGCCAGGGGCTGAACAGGTTGGAGCTGTACCAACTATTATCAAGCGCGACACGCATCTTTCTTCGCTATGAGTTTCCAACCCAGCGCACTAATACAATTTTGTAACTCCCCTTTTACGGGAGTAGTTTGGAAACTTTTGATAATAACGTTCGCGAATACAACATCTACATTCGGAACACAAACTTGCGGTGAGGCCTTTGCGGCCTGATAATGTGACTCTACAGATGTAGAGGCAGGATGATCTTTGGTGGATGACTTGCCGGATCTGCCGGCCATGCCTAAAAGTGGTATTTCAAATGCTGCCGCACTAATAGTGTGGGTTCTTTCAACTTTCGACCGTAGCAAGTGAACTCTGCCCGGTGCGTCTTCTGAGCTGGTTGACGTACCCAGCACCGTGACACTTTGTTTTGTATCTTCATCCGCATCTGACGACCCCCGCTAGTGATCGGGTTGCTTACACTTTCTATCCATACCATCAGTGTACGGCAACTTTCTTCACCACGTAGTACTATCGTATCTTTTACTGACTGCTCGTTAGACATTCTATTAGGCCTACAGCACTAAGCTATGTACTCCCGCCATGAGTGTTCTTGCGGAACTCTTGTTTGCGGGAACCAGCCTGCGGGAACCAGCCTGCAGGAACTTTCCAGCTCCCGGAGAGCGCATCATCTCACGTCGACTACAGATCTACGTGTCAATTTCAGTGACACGGTAGCCTAACTTGGGAATGACTACCAAGTATTCAAGTAACTATACTTCACTGTTTAATTATTTCTCTATATAGGTTTTGTTAATTATCTCGTATCCGTACTAATGGTTCCGATGACTAAAAGGAACCATAACGGTCTTAGGACCGATAGTTATAATTTCCATATTTGTTAAATAGTTATTTTCATTTTCCTCAATGTGTTGCTAACTGCACTATAGTAGTTTCGTCAACCTGTATACTATATATATATCTTAATCATTGCCACCGTATTGTTTGTTCTGGTTAGATTACGTATGTATATGGCCAGTGGCCATCCGTTAAACTGTTTTGCTTAAGATATAGAAAATATAGGAATGCAGTGCACATAGGAAACACTATACAGCAACATTTATATATGCAGCATTTTCTCCCGCCACCAACAATTTTTCACTGAGGTCGCTGTCTGCGCTATAACTCTGTTTAGCCCGGCATGCTACCGACTAAAACGTTTTCTATTCAGCTCGATAGGATAGGTTCAAAATGATTAGAGACACTTTCTTCATTACATACTGTAATATATTCTTCTCTTCCGGCAGTGCGATAATTTAGCCCCGCACTCTGGTAAGACTCATAACTCCAAGATTTTGTCTCTCTTCATATTCCTCTTAGCCTTGTGGCTTCTTAAATTGTTTGGACGTCCCGATCCGCACCATGGGCTGATCCGACTCTGGGAAACTATTGGGGTTTCCGAGCGGTGATGGCTACGGTGCGGTATCACATACACATTCCCATGTATCTTCAGACACTTAGTAGATAGTACCGTAAGCCAATGTAGGAAAGCACTGCGAAAACATATTTATTAAACTTGTGTATAAACCTAACATCAGGTTAAACACTTAGTTCCATAGGACCCGGTGATGGGCGAGATATGTATGCTCACCGAATTCTGTTTAAATGTCAGGGCATGATATTTAGATCTGCCATGCCCTTACGGGAAGGACATTTACGGTGTGCATCCGTCTCTCTTACACCCCCCCCCCACCATAACGATAGGAGAGATGGCCTAACAATGCTTCCGTGAAATGTAAACCATGTCCTGTAATGTTTCATGTGGTTGCAAGGCGGAATGTCCGGATTCTCACCCAGTTCGGAGATCCTGCTAAATAACATGTATGAGCACTGTATGCGGTATTGATGTCCTCGGGCATCTGTTCTCTCCGTGACAGCCGTGTCTAATAGCTAGGTAAATATTGGCCAGTTGTGGCCTAAACTAATTCTTGTTTTGAAAACAACTAAAAGGAATTAAGCAAAGCAGAAGGCCCGCAGAAATAAAGCGGCAACTACCAACTCAGCATATTAGGAGTCACATAAGACGGTGATGAAGGAATCCATCAGGAATCTTCCGTTCCGTCTTCACGTGAAACAGTACGCACCCCTATAGTCATAATCTCACTAGGTATGGTCTTTTCTTTCTACAGCATTTTTGTTTGAAATATTACAGTGGGCCTATTTTTGCCTACTATTCTTCTCCCGCTTTAAGCTGTGGTGACACCTTCCCAAAACGGAGGCCCGTGCAAGGCACTTGCCTCTCGCAAGGATTCAGCGATGACGGTCCATGCCAGGATAATACTCCTCACCCAAACTAGCACTAGGAGTAGTGCCCGCGTGAGGCACATCACTTTTCATCTGAGATATTCTTCTTCCTTTCAGCTTAGAGGTATAATAACTTATATTAAGTTAAATGGCTATGTCTCATGTACGGGAGCCTCCCTTGCGGACCTACGAGTCTGTGTGGTACCTCCGGGAGCCCATGTTTAAAAGTTCATCTACCTGCCTCTATGTCTTGTATTTCCGTATGCTCTTATTGTAGTTTTATCTAGCATTTTTTAGGTAAACACATTGTATAGACTTATATTTTTAGGTCACCAAATCAAATCTTGTAAGTCCATAGATCACGAAATTGCTATGGACAGGCATACTGGTGACACAAACTCTTGGGATGAGACCATTGTGTTTAATGTTCGTGACAATGGTCGCACGGCCCCACCGGAATGATTGAGTTCCACCAGCCTTAGGAGCCGGTTTTTGTTTCCCGCAGGGCAGTCTCGTTCAGGGTCCGTCACCCTGAGACCAGATGCTAACCAGCATCGTCACTAGTTGTGCACTTACGGTGCGGCGAGTCGACATGAGACATTGGAACGGCCCGACACCGCCCGGCGAGCTACAGCTGCCATATATTTCCCCAGATCTAATACGGAAGGTTTACCGTTCTTTCCTTGTTTGGCCCTAAACCAATTATACCATCCACCTGCCTTGTAAACGACGATACCAAACACGGCCATAACGATGGCAGGGATAATGGTATAAATGATCACATCATTGTGATCAATGAACCCGACATCATCAATGTTGACGTCAGATAATGCCTCAAGTTGAATATATTGTATCTTTTCCAATTGCCCATTCCATGGTTGGTTTTCTAAATGCTTAATGGCATGTGTTTCATTGAGGACCTGAGGGAGGTGGAAAGAACTCATGTTGATTAGTTCAGTGGCTAGGGAATATTTGTCCGTGTATGACCTGATACTTTTAAATTCCCATCATCTGCCTTCATACATGCAATCCCTTGGACTTAGCATGTACAAATCACTATCCACTGTCAGTTTCTCGGTCTCTCGACCGTTGCAGTGGATACTTATCTGTTCGCCTGTCATTTGCAGTACAATGCCTATGTTTTCTGCTTGTATCAAATTGCTACCTGTCACATTGACCATGGTTAGTTTTACTTTACATGCAGGGTTGGTGGCGTTCCTGATGGCGCTGATCTCACAAGGTAGGTGGTCCAGCCTTAACATTAAGTTTCCCTTGCATACACGGGGTTTCATTCCCTCGCATTGCTCAGGTCAGAAATACCAGCCAGTTTTCGTATCCAAAGCCAAATTAACCGTCGTTATCAATATTTGCACATAATGCCTTGATTGTTTAAGAGGCACCGGCCAGGAGTGTAACCCATATTCCTGATAAACATTTCCATCAATTAAAGGTATTTTTGCGATATAATTCAAAGTCCATTTGTTTTTCCAAAGTGGTCTTGTGACCACGTTTTGATAATACAACTGATATGATATGGCCTGACCATTCGTACCTTTTTGGCTTGCTTGCCAATACTGGCTATATATCTAAGTGGCAGTAATTCTTCCGTCAGTCATCCTAGTTCTAACGACACCACATGCCTCATATATTTAGCCTCGGCTTCCTGGAAGGCGTCTTATCATGTCTTCTAGTGTATCTACATAATGAACAAATTGAATTAGCAAGATGACATGAAGCCATTGCCGTTGGGCTCGTCCCTGCTTGTTAATCAGTTGGTTAATGGTGTCAGTCAAATTTGTCACACTCTCGGCTAGGCAATTGATTCTGTGTCTATTGGTTGATACTTCATCAAAAGATTGTTTTACGTGTGATGCCAGATCATTCGCAAAATGAGCTAATGCGTTAGTTTTTGTCATTGCGGTATGTACCAAGTTTCTCATATTGTCCACATCGGCCGAGGTCGCCACTCCAAAAAGGCTTGACACGATATCACCCACGAAGTTCAATAACTCTTGCTTTGGGCGTTTCCACTGGACTTGGTCTTTCTGAGCGACTCTCTTCATTATGAGTAAGTGTTGCTTCCAGTTCGCTAAATCTTCCACCGTGAAATGCCTGTCTGTGATGGTCTGGTCCATAGCTCATTCTAGCATCGTTACACGTTTGCTGAAAGCTTTTGGTAGTCTAGGAGGTGTCACAGTTACCAGTACTGTCCATTCAGCCTTGACGACTGCTATCGGTCTTCTTCCTGTCAAGATCACTCCATTTGGCAATTTCTGTAACAGCGGCTGTGCTCGGGACAAAGTCCATACGCATATCATGATTACTAATGTTTTAAATATCATTGTCAAAATTTTGACACATGAGCTCTTGAAATTTTGTCTAAGTTTTTCTTGTCATTTGCTTGCGAATGGTTTATATACCCTATGGCTGCTTAGTTGACAGCTTTTACTTAAACGTCCATACTACATCAACGATCTATTTTTATTGGCTGATGGGTCATCTAGATTTAGTGTTGATGAAATCAGATGAGATAAGTTCAACTAGGTTACTTACTAAACGAGTGACACTCATGATAATGACTCATGAAGGTCACCAGAAATTTTGTTATCCACCAAATTCGCACTGGATTTTCGTTCCCAGAGAGCGGTTAGCGGTCGATCGTGGACTCGTCATATCGGTTCGGCTAGCTTGAGTGCATTGGAAAAAAAGTTTGCGTGGAAAACAGTTTCATTATGGCCAGGGCATTTCTATAACCGGTACAATTATTTACCAGGTAAGGTTTTCGTATTTCGCTATGACTGCCTCTATGCGGCGGTGGAATCCATCAGATAATTGTGGGTCTATGACATTAATGCGGGGTCTTTTATCGGGCGTTTCGCGCAAGCTATCTGATATTCCTGGGTGTTTTCACAAATTATAACGGGGTGGCACTCAGAATTGGGTGTCATCGACATTCATGTCCTGTTCAGTCAGGATCGGGTGGGATACTTCATCTTCCATGGGCGTTTCAGAATTTGTCACTTGGTGTTGACTTCCTCTGGGTATTCCCATGTGCTGCACCAACATATTGTCTTCCATGGGTGTCTCAGAGGTTATTCCTTTATCTGGGCTTTGCCCCGGTACCTCAGTGCCTCATTCTATGATGGCTTCGCTTGGGCAGTTGGGTTGCTTTATTGATGACTCAGGCGACGTGGAGGGCATAGTCCGTTTCCTCTTGGCTATGGGTCTTTTATCTGATGGACCTAGTCTTTCTTCAGAGGGGATTGGTTTCTCTTCTAATACGGGGTGACTAGATACAGTGCCCTTTCTGGGCTTTCTTATGGGTCATTCGTGAACGTTGTCCCAACACATTTCTGGGTCAACAAATCTGGAGATTAGACACATTTAATACCCGTGGTTTTCCAGATCACTGGTGGCAGATGTGCGCCACCAGCAATCTGAAAAAACGTGGGTATTAAATGTGTACCTTGAAAATTTCATATTCGGGGTCGTTTCTCGTAGTTAGTTTCATAGGTTCGTTTGCTACAAATATGCCATAATCTCCGACTTTAAATTCTGCAGCATTAGATCATTTGTTGATTGCCTGGCGGTGACTTTCCCGGGATGGTTCCGTCAATGCACGTGCTCTCACCAATGCGTTGTTCAAGTTGGTGAGCCGATCACCCAGGTCTTGAAAGCCATCTACAGGTATCACCAAAGGTAACCTGCCTCGTCTGCCATAAGTCAGATAAAATGGGGTATACCCCATCATCATGTGTTGGGTATTCCTATAGGCCATAAGTGCTGCTCCAAATTCCCCTTCCCAAGACCTTGCTTGATTGTTAACTCCTCGCTGGATTAGTTCTTTCAAGGTTCTGTTGAATCTTTCAGTCCTCCCGTTAGTCTGCGGATGGTACGGGCTGGGTCATCTGTGATCGATTCCGTACTTCTGTACAATTCCCTCAACTCGTTTTCATTGAACTCTCCTCCCTGATCTGTTACCAGGATTTCAGGGATGCCATGCTGTGGGATATATTCATTGAAGAATTTGTCCTTGACTTCTTCTGCTTTCTTGGATGGGATAGGGTAGGCTTCTGCCCATGCTGAACAGTGATCCACTATAATAATGTACTGGTTCCCTTTAGGTGATTCTATAAATGGTCCGATCAGATCCTTGCCAATAATCTGTCCCAGATATTTTGCCATGGGCATTTCTGTATATGTGGGGTGCGTGGCAATGTGTCGATTCACTTGGCATGTAGGGCAAAGATCTAGCATTCCTACCACATCCTTTCTTAAAGATTTCCATAAAAACGAGTGACGTATTAAGCACAGTCTTTTGCAGGTCTTGATGCCCTGCTCTCTTGTGTGCTTGTTCCATTACCCACATGTGGTACTTAGATGGAAGGACAAGTCACGGATATTCAGCATCAAGTGCTGATGGAGCTTGCATGCAATACAGCGCGCCATTATGCACAGCATGATCTTCGGGGACCTCAGCGAATTTTTCTGGAAATCCTTTCAGTTGCTCAGTACATAACTCTGTATACGGGATATCATAAGCTTCCAAAGGTATATATGGCAATATTCCATCTTCGACATCAGGAATCACGTAGTCTCTCGCGTCAAAGGTGGCTGCCTCGGCTGGTTGCCTCAATCTGGACAGCATGTCAGCACGAATGTCATGGGCACCTTTTACATATTCAATTTTGCACCCATATTCCGCAATCAAAACAGATCATTGTTGGACTTTGGTATTTTGGACCTCACTGACAAATAAACTCTTCAAGGGTTTGTGATCAGTATAAACCGTGAATTCTGGCCCAAACAAATATGGTCGCAATTTCTTCAAAGCATATACTACCACGTATGCTTCTTTCTCTATAATCGGCCAATTCAGTTGACTATCGTGTTGCTCACGTATTGAATAACCCTCGCAATGCCATGGTCATCTTTCTGGATTAGTATCATGCCGATGGCATATGAGGAGGCATCGGTGTACAAGTTATATGGTTTCCTGAGGTTTAGCTATGTGAGAACGGTGTCACTGCATAACAAATTCTTTAATTTTTCAAACGTCACCTGTTCCTCCTTCCACCATGCAAACCGTTTGTACTTCTTGTTCAATTCAACCAATGGATGGGCGATTTCTGCATAATTTTTCACGCAAGAACGGTAATAACCAGTCGCACCCAAAATACTTCTGACTTCGCTTACATCTCTCAGCGGGGCCATTTTGCGAATAACCT
The DNA here is from genome assembly GCA_034401795.1 of Chaetoderma sp. LZ-2023a. Classification (NCBI taxonomy): domain Eukaryota; kingdom Metazoa; phylum Mollusca; class Caudofoveata; order Chaetodermatida; family Chaetodermatidae; genus Chaetoderma; species Chaetoderma sp. LZ-2023a. The sequence continues at coordinate 69,793,012 of CM067372.1, forward strand.
TAACTTTCTGCTCTTTAGGCGAAATTCATGCGGCTGAGACGTGGTACCTGAGAAAATCCATGGATTTGCTTGCAAAGTCACATTTCTTGCGCTTGAGTTACAAGTTATGATCACGCAATCACTGCATTACTAAAGCTAAATGTTGCGCATGCTCTTTTGCGTTCTGTGAAAAAATGACAATATCGTCGACAAAAACATGCATGAATTTTCCTATGTACCCATGAAAAATGGCGTTCATCGACCTTTGAAAAATGGCACCACTGTTGCGGTACCCTAATTGCATACGGGTCCATTCGAAAAGACCTTCGGTGCAGACGAATGCTGTTTTCTCAATGTCTTGGGTTGGCCATCGGGGATTTGCCAATAGCCAAACTTCAATTCCATTGTTGAAACCAGGGTAGCGGCTAGCATACTATCAAATATATCTGCTGTATTCAGTAGGGGATAATTATCACGGGGTACAACTTCATTTAGGTGGCGATAGTCGATGACAATTAAACACGGCGATGTCGCAATTTTTGGTGTGATAAGAACAATTTCAACAGTCTTTCAAGGATTTTCTAGACATGATTCATGTCCACATGATCATACTCATAGTTTCCTTCTGAATTACATTTTTCCCATGTTCTGTCCCATTTCTGTCCATTCTGCTCTTCCATCTAATACCATTTCAAAATAATCCCTTTGCCTTATGAGGCAGTGCCATTATATACTAAGGTTTCGACTTTCAGTCGAAGGTCGTTCTTATTTCTTATTACATTGGGTTTTAAATCGTTCAGGAGTACATAATTTATTTTCACTCCAATGTCCTACCTTTCTATATCATGCGCAAATGCTTTCCGACCTGTTCACACAATCTGACACTATGAACCAAATAAACAACTATTATTCCTGATAAGAAACTCCGTGACATTAACTTGATCTTGATCACGCGAAAGTGATTTTCTCATTTGTCCTTATAATTTGACATTGTGGACTAAATTAATATGTATTCCTCCAGGTTTGTTGTGGTACTAATTTGAGGGGTGGGGAAAGGCCGGCAACTATGCCTTCTCCCCTTGTCTTCCTATCCTGATGGGTGGTTATTATTCACGTGAACTTAGGGTCAGGTTTTGTATCCTCCCCCTCTTTTAGATCTTAGGTGTTGTGGGTGGGGCCAAATATCCATCAAGTATCCACTAATTTACAATGTGTCCAATATATAGGTTAAATTCATAGTAAGCGCGCTGGAATGTGAAACTCACTGAAAGGCTGATGGACTATTTTAGAACATATTCATGCTAGTAGTAGTAGTAGTAGTAGCAGCAGCAGCAGCAGCAGCAGCAGCAGCAGCAGCAGCAGCAGTAGTAGTAGTAGTAGTAGTAGTAGTCCAATTGATTGAATAAAATCACTACTTTTGGATACGCATACGCATACATACAAATGGAATCACTCATTCGGATACGCATACGCATATGCATACGGATACGCATACGCATTAATGGAATCCAAAGGGAACGAGTGAACAATGGATTCCAAATTGACTTCATTATTCTGAGCGTGGTTATTCCTCGTATTCAGCCAATCAGAGGACTTGTTGATATAGCCTGTTCTATTGACCGTCTTGTGGTCTTTTCATAGGCCTACTTAGTTAAGGCAATCTGGACCTAACTAGGAACCAATTTACGAAATTGCGTATTCAGTTATTTTTTTAATAGAAAATCAGATATTTTTATTTATTTATTTATATATTTATTTATTTATTTAATTATTTATGTTTTTATTTATTAATTATTATTATTATTATTATTATTATTATTATTATTATTATTATTATTATTATTATTGAGAAAGCTATACTCTCCTCTCCCTCCCTCCCTCACTACGTAGTTGTTACTTAAAAAGTTCCAAGATTAAAAAATCCAGATTAAATCAATTATTTTCCAGACATCATAATCGATGATTTATTTCCATAATCGAACAGCCCTAAGTAGTATTAGTAGCAGTAGTACCTAGTAGTAGTAGTAGTAGTAGTAGTAGTAGTAGTAGTAGTAGTAGTAGTAGTAGTAGTAGTAGTAGTAGTAGTTGCAGTAGAAGTAGTAGCAGCAGCAGCTGTAGAATTAGCAGTGGCAGCAGTCCATCAGTTTTGTTTGGCAAAGCCACAGAACTTGGGCCACTGCACCGGGCCATATTAACTGGGGACAAATTAGTCATTTGCCCCATCTACCCTCTAAGAATTGAAGGCCACTCAATGTCCAAATATGGGCTTTTTGTCAGGACTATAGTGAGGGTTGGGCAGGGGTTGGGATAGTGGTGGTTGGCCAAGGCATCAACTTACAAGGCATATAAACTCAGGCACCCGCACCCCACCCGCTTCATGTGCGACAATCATCTGACAATATGATGATATTTCCCTCCAGAAATGCAGGAAATACCCTCTAAAGCATATAGATTTCAAAATTTGTGCATCCTCTACAAATATATAATTATTAGGAATGGATTTTTAAGAAGAGTTTCGAAGTGCACAAACAGGTGAGCGAAGCATGCCCATTTGCCTTGGGATCGGCCCAGGGTTGGGGAACAGCAGCTGCATCTCCAGGAGGGTTGCCATACTTTCCTAGCTGTCACCTTGCAATACTAAATTCGTTTAATCTTTTTATGCGTAATGTGCATGCGCAATGTTGGAAAATTCCAATGTTGAGGATGTACGTGCATCGTTGTTGCAGGCCAGCCAGATTGGTGATCCCCATGGTCTGATGATGGCAGTACAAGCCCACACCAATCTATGAGCGAAGCCACGCCTCCATCAAACTACACTACCATGGCCGTTAACCGTGTTAGAACCCAGGAACACATTACCTACACATTCTTATTACACCAACTGTCTATGTAAGAACGATTCTGTGAACGAAGCGGCATCCAAAAATGAAAGACAGTGACAAGACATAGCAATCTACTGACATTTTCTGATCATACCATTTCCTTGTCCACTCCACAACTTGAGGCTACTCACCCATCGCTGAGTAAGGTCGCTCCTTGGCTGAGGGCAAGTTTTGTATCACCCCAAAGTAGGACCACCTCCCACTATCAATTCTACTCGCTCTCCTCTACACGCCTTCTAATCATGTCTACCCTGATCCAATGACTCAGGCACTGTGATGTTCAAGACCAGTGAGGTCATCGAATGAAGTTGTTCAGGAAACAACCACATTCATAATATGTTCTCAAGCCCATGTAAGACTGTACTAGATGTGCAGGCAGAAACCACAATAACCTCAAGGTCTGGTATCAAAGTCACGCAGGTGGTCGACCAAACAAGCACGTGCCAGCCCCCCCCCCCCCCCCCCCCCCCCCCGCCACCACCCCCACCAGCATCCTGTAAACAGTATATCATCATTATAAGTAAAAGTACCCTCCCCCAAAAATATTTAAATGTTTATTGTTGTATCTATAATCATAGACATCCATGTATATTATTGAACTTGACTATGTTCTGTGCTTGTCTGTTACGTAACTGTCTTGTCCTTATTTACTACCCATATGTATCGTTAAATAATAATAATAATAATAATAATAATAATAATAATAATAATAATAATAATAATAATAATAATAACCCAAGTGACTAACTCTTACACACACCCTGTTACAGTATTATATGTTGGTTCGCGGACTGAGAGGCCCACTCCAGGAGTTTTTCTTTCCACTGTAATGACTGACAAGATAATTGAACCGGTTGTGAACTCTGGGGGTGGGGTGTGTGGGGTGGGGTTGGAGTGGGGTGTGTGGGTTGGGAGGGTGCTGGGTGTGTGGGGAGGGGTGGTCTCCTCTTGACCCGCGAATTGACATATTTCCTCTTTGAAATTTAAACTGTTTATGTGGATCAAGGGCCAAAGGGTTAATAAGGAAGTAGTACATGTAATGTCTGAATTTATAATTGTTTGTGTAAGTAGTCTTGTCTAATTTATATATACCTGTATATATGTGTGTAAGGTGTCCGCCATAACAATAGGCACTGCCTTAGGCGGACAACCTGGTATGATTTGTGAATTCGTTTATCTTGGAATTATTGAATAAATAATCTTGAATCTTGAATTTCGTTACATTCTAGGTCACAGCAGGACCACACACATTGAAGGATTGTGTTTAACAGAACTAACACAAGCACACACAACACGATATATATATATAAACGATCGTCACCATACACTGATAGCCACTCTCATGCACATCTCACATACACTCATAATCATACAGGGTATGTACACATGCATGCTCACACACACGCACGCATGCATATACACGAATGCCTCGTGGTATCTTATCTGTAGTGCTGTACTATATACTATGTACACTATTAGAGCGTATTCACAACTGAGCTCCCGATACTGGGCCTGACACACTTTGCGGGACATCCAATTGGAATTTGCTGAGTATATAGATACAGATACAGATACAGACACTCAAGAGTGAGTTCTTTTACGTCCCCCATGGCACAGACAACACACGAGACAGGACCGACGGCTTTGTATTCTCGGCATAGCACGAAGCTACGGCTCTATATGTTTAGATTGTCTACGCATGTGCACCGCAATCATGTTGTTCATCACGTAAAAAAAATAATGTTCATCACATGACGTTTTAGAGTTGGGTGTCATGTGACTTGTCATGTGAAATCGAGCTGTCGCGTGATCTATGGTAAAATAACTGTTAGTGCCTGGTTCAGTAGGATGTAAATCATTTGTGAGACAAGAATCAAGATGGGTGATAACAGGCTTGTTTATATGATTATTTTTGTCCACGCCCTGTCACTTTCTGGATTACGTCTGATTACGGCATCTAATGAACTGAATAACAGGCCAATTATTGGTAAAAACTAATTAAGTAATTTGAATGACTTGATCGATTTTCAATTTTAAGTTAACTTGAACTTGTTCAAACTTATTCATTGTCTTATTCTTATATAATCCTATTTTGTAAAACACATCTGTTAACACTTTCGTCCATGAATTTGCAGCAAGGCACCGAGGCTGTGGTAACTGTAACTTGTAACTGACTGTAACAAATATAGTTACATTTTTCATGTAACTGAAGTAACTTGTAACTGAAGAATTGTTCAGTTGCAGTAACTGAAATGTAACCAGAACTGAAACTGAAATTTCATTTACTTTTCAATTACATTTCAGTTCCATTTAAAACTTTTCTGTTTAAATCACAGGCCTTTGAATTTTCGTCAATCCATCCATCCCGCTACCACATATGATATCCCCCAACTATATATATATATATATATATATATATATATATATATATATATATATATATATATATATATATATATATATATATAGCTTCATCCGTGGGCACCATTGTCAGAAAGCTGATTGGTTGTATCGTGCTCTATGTCCTTTGTAATATAAAATATCCATGTAAATATATATAAATGTTATATGTATAAATATAATATTACAAATTTATGTTATATGTCAAGGGTCCACCGCATCATAGGCCTTGCCTTTGGTGGATGCCTGTATTGGATTGACATTGAATTATTTACCGATATAGAAATAAAGAATCTTGAATCTTTGTTTGTTGTCAGGATCCGGTGACGTCGTGGTCATGTGATGGTTCTGACACCAAACCAACCAATCAGCTTTCTGACAATGGTGCCCACGGATGAAGCTTTCATACCTTTAGTATATTATATATATATATATATATATATATATATATATATATATATATATATATATATATATATATAGTAGGAGAATATGTGGTAGTTGGATGGCTGGATGAAAATTCAAAGGGCATGTAATTAAATTTATTATGATGGTGTTATTTGTAGCAAATACCCAATGTGCAATGCCAATATCCCAATTTAAATGTAATCGTGCAGGTAAGTTTGTAAGAACGTGGATCGATCCCATCTTCAGACCTAAGACGTTTGCGTGGTGACCTGGCTCATCGAAGCGTACAAGTATACCCATAATATGTACTGCTTTAACCATGAACTACTACCACCAGATGAGGGTGAGCATACAAGATGAAACAGTTTCAAGGTTCACAAACAGCAGTTTAACGACGAAACCTGTAAGCACTTCTTCAGCATAAGAGTAGTCAACTACTGGAACAACCTACCAGAGATCATTGTATCCACTCCATCTCTCATTGCTTTCAAGTGAAGACTTGATAAGTACTACAGTAGCAACACATATATAAGCCTCAGTTCCCGCTCAAACCCGTCAGCACCCATTCAATTCAACAGATTCAAAATTCTTGTGAAGATGAAGACAGTGAAGAACTGCTACAGGATGTTTAGCCTACACAGAAGAAGAGGACTATGTAACTATGTAAGCTGTTGAATAGTTTGAAGATAATTTTTCTGGAAAATTTTGAAGCCATCAGCTGCAACGTTATTTCCTAGTATCACTGATATCTATTTTGTAAACTTAACACTGGAATGACTGCCTTGATTATCTAAGCAGTCATTCCGGTGGTCAATTTAAAAAAATAAGCCTGTGGCCTGCAAAATAGACCTTCACTAGGTTAAACGTGTGATTTTCTTGACCATTAGTTTACAGGGCTAACCCATACTATAGCTGTATATATGTGATATTCACTACTGTACATGCTGTTATTCTAAAAAAACATACTTGTTGACAATGAGAGTGTGACTGATTGTTATTGCTATATAAAATTAGCGTTTTAATGCTCAAGTTCAATAATGTTTCAGGAAGATTTCAATTTTCACATAGAAAATGTCCATTTGAAGACCATGAGATTATTTTTTTAAATTCCTCACTGGAATGACTGGCACGGTTATCAACTTGACAAGCCAATCATTCCAGTGGTAAATTAAAAAAAATCTCTTGGTCATGGACATTTTTCAAAACACTGCACTGAAGACTTTTTGTCTACAGCATGTCCTGTTATTTTCTTTATGCTATTGATTAGGCCAGCTTAGGACATCATTGCTCAGCAATTATACTCATGGGCCACGTCAGTTCACATAAAGTGTGCTGATAGACCGTTGACAAAAAGTCAAACCAAAACCATTTTGCTTTAACAGCCAAATTTAAATTTAAATATGTTGTAAAGGCTTGTGGAATGACTAGTGTAGCGGAAAGCTGTTGAATATTTTGAAGCTAATTTGACTGGAAAAAAGCTGTTGCTGCCACATGAAGCAACAACTTTCAATAAAAGTAGCCTAAAATATTCAGCACATTATCTGACTTTGCCATTGCAACATGTGAATGTAACAAATTACTTTCAAAATATTGAAATTCCTATTTTAAATTAGCCATATATCACAGTTGCTGACCGCTTTGATTCTTTGAACCTAATTTCACTGAAAACTGTTGATGCCTATATGGCAGCAATGGCTTTCAGTCAAATTGGTTTCAAAACATTTAACCAATTATTTCTTAGAATTAAATTAATGTTTGGTTCCTATCCGGCCTGCATGATTGAAAGGATTAGAGGAAGAAATATATATGCACATCTACACATATGAACATTTCTTATGTAGTGAACATTTCTTATGCTGTCTAATTATTTTGGAAACACATTAAATGAAATTACTTATTGCATATGACAGCAACAAAATTCAATTTCAAATTTTTCTGCAGGTTTTATATTGAGCTGCAAATCAGTATCAAATGGATTCGGTCTTGTCAGTATATTGTATCAGAGGTTATAGTGGTATTTTCTTTATACTATTATATATCTTAAATTGGTTGACTACATAGACTTTTTATGATGACTTTCATGTTCACATAGTCATTCATAATAATTATCAGACAAACAAACTAATATAACTGAAATGTAACTTTAGTTACATTATGCAAATTAACTGAAATGTAACTAGTTACATTACTCAACAAACGTAACTGATCCCAGGCCTGCAAGGCATCCATAGGTCAGGGTTAGAAATAAATGAAAAGATGTAGTTGCCCGCAGGGCAACCTATGATGCCATTTCATGCATTTTAAGGTTGCCCGCTGCAGATTAAGGTGGCCCGTATATGTTATGCTAAATAAGTCAAGTAAATTCCGAAAAATAGCCACAATTATGAAATGGCATTAAGCAAACTGGCTAGTCTTTCTCAAAATTAAATAAATAAAAGACAAAAAACAAAAAGAGTTAGTCAGTAGGTATCAAAACACAGTATAGTACTATTAGTCTGAATATTTGTCATGGTTGCCCTGTGTAGCATTAACACCCAAAGTTTAGTTGCCCTTTTGAAAATCTGGTTGCCCCAGGCAACAGGGCAAATGGACATTTCAATCCCTGCATAGGTCATGGCATGTGTTGGCCTATCACATAAACTTATAGGAATATTGTGAATATCCAGAATTAAAAAACCCACATTTACTAACCTTTAATCTGTCACGCAAACACCTTGCATCTGTCACGGCAAACACTGCATCTGTCACGGCAAACACCTTGCATCTGTCACCGCAAACACCTTGCATCTGTCATGGCAAACACCTTGCATCTGTCACCGCAAACACCTTGCATCTGTTACCGCAAACACCTTGCAGCTGTTACCGCAAAGCCCTTGCAATTGTCACCGCAAACACCTTGCAGCTGTCACCGCAAACACCTTGCAATTGTCACCGCAAACACCTTGCAGCTGTCACCACAAACACCTTGCAGCTGTCACCGCAAACACCTTGCAGCTGTCACCGCAAACACCTTGCATCTGTTACCGCAAACACCTTGCAGCTGTCACCGCAAACACCTTGCATCTGTTACCACAAACACCTTGCATCTGTTACCGCAAACACCTTGCATATGTCACCGCAAACACCTTGCATCTGTTACCGCAAACACCTTGCAGCTGTTACCGCAAACACCTTGCAATTGTCACCGCAAACACCTTGCAGCTGTCACCACAAACACCTTGCAGCTGTCACCGCAAACACCTTGCAGCTGTCACCGCAAACACCTTGCATCTGTTACCGCAAACACCTTGCAGCTGTCACCGCAAACACCTTGCATCTGTTACCACAAACACCTTGCAGCTGTCACCGCAAACACCTTGCAGCTGTCACCGCAAACACCGTGCAGCTGTCACCGCAAACACCGTGCAGCTGTCACCACAAACACCGTGCAGTTGTCACCGCAAACACCATGCAGCTGTCACCGCAAACACCGTGCAGTTGTCACCGCAAACACCATGCAGTTGTCACCGCAAACACCGTGCAGCTGTCACCGTAAACACGTTGCAGCTGTCACCGCAAATACCATGGAGCTGTCACCGCAAACACCTTGCAGCTGTCACCACAAACACCTTGCAGCTGTCACCGCAAACAGCTTCATACTATCAGTCTATCAGACAACACCAATGGCTTGACATCCTAATCTCAAATGAAGCATTATATACTATGTGCAATATTGTCTTAATGTTACGGAAAGTGGCCTAGCAAATCTAGTCTATGTTTGGGGATGTTCTGTGAATAGTTCAATACTGCCAGAAACCCCAGAATAGGGAAACTTGAAATTCAATGTACATTGCGCCAACACCTATGACGCTTGTAGAGGATGCCACTGTACAAAACTGTTTAATGTGTTACATACCAACCTGATAGAAGCAGGACTGGGTACACTGAGGACACACAAGAACCTGTGGGAGATAGAACACAGTAAATCGTCATCAGAAGTATCACCATCAACATCATAGAAAAACACAATGGTGAATGCTTGATCATGTAACCCTCAAATTTGTTCAAGAATATTTTAATTTTCTCATACAAAATGTCAGGTTTTTTTATCAGGAGGACTGTTTTTGAAAATCTACTACTGGAATGACTGGCTAAATTATCGAGCCAGTCATTCCAGTAGTAAATTTTCAAGAGTTATCTTATCTTGTCTGCAAATGGAAATTTTTCAAGCATTGTCAAGACCACTGCAGAGGCTATTTTTGTGTTTAACAAAATGAAAGAGCATTTGCCTACTGGTATTTCTATATTGATTGCAAAATGGTGCAATTAACATTACTATAATTTAAATTTTCTTCTTTCACCTGAGCACACTAGCCTCACCTTACTAATTTATCTGTATCGGTATATGAATATATCATTAGATCCTTATTTTAAAATTACTATTCCAGGTGTACTGGCTGAAACGACAGCACATACGTATAAGAAACAATATGGTGACATGTTCATCTATAGTTCATATGTTTCATACATTGAGTCTGCTGGAGCAAGAGTCGTCCCTATCTTGTAAGTATATAACCATGAAGCGTAAGATACATAAAATATTGAAGTCTGCCTAGATGAAGATTGGTCAGAATTGGCCACCACTCAATAATTTTCTTCAGCTGGCACTAAAGACTAAACTATCTTTTCCACCCATCACTCTTTCACATATGAAATTAAGCTTTGAAAACATTTAAAAGTAGTCTTTCAAGGAACTTTCTAAAGTATCAGTAAAAATGTCTGGCACTACAGAAATGTAATTTCATCCAGGGCGGATCTATGTTTCGGTTACCCTCTACTTGTGACAGTAAACACCATGCACAAGTTAGTGAACACAAATTAGACATGCTGATCTTTCCTTTAACTGTCTGCCTGCTGAACTAAAATTTCCATTGTGTTTTAACGCTGAATATGCTCAATATTTTGAAGACAATTTGACTGAAAGTTGTTGGTGGCTAAGCCACCAACAACTTTCAGTCAATTTGTTTTCAAAATATTCACCAGCCCAGAGTAATTGCCCATTGAAATTATTGTTAGGTGGCTTGCAGCAGTTAGACAGCAGTCAGACAGTTAATATCTAGTAGATTAAAGGACAACTCTCCTCATCTTAACACCTTAATGCTCATATCAGCCAAAAATGGCATCTGGCCTTGGAAAATGTCCATGTGCAACCCAAGAGATGGCTGTTTTTGAAAATTTACCACTGGAATGACTGGCTCTCTAACCGAGCCTGACTTTCCAGTGGTAAGTTTTCAAAAATAGTCTTCTCTTGGTCTGCAAATGGACATTTTCTATGAGAAAATTGAAATTTTCTTGAACAAATACGAGAGTTAAAAGGTTAATAACTACATGTTGATACAATTCTCCAGTATATGAAGGCGGCCGTCCTTTAGGCGTACCATGTTTTAGCCATTGGACAAGAGGGCAAAAGCGGTAAAGGTGAAATCCAAAGCAGGCGGGGGATCCGAGGGTCCTCCCCATGAAAAAATTTGAAACCTAAATGCTCTCAGATGGCATCTCTTGTATTTCTGGGTTTAAATATGAACCGTCGTTTGTCGTGAAATGGTTCTATTTCAGCCATATTTGTCACTCCTGCCAATACTACAATTAATTGTCATTGATGTATTGCATCATGGTCATGATTACTTTCAATACTACATTGCATCATTTACAGAAATACAAACACTGGTGCCAGTGACAGGAGTGTAATAAACTACTTTAACCCTTTAACCCTCCAATTTGTTCAAGAAAATTCAAGATAAGACTATTTTTGAAATTTACCACTGGAATGACTGGCTCGGTAAATTCTCAAAAATAGTCTTCTCTTGGTCTGCGAATGGACGTCTCTCAAGACCACTGTAGAAGCCATTTTTGGCTGATGAGTGTCAAAGGGTTAAATGACCTAAATATCCATTTAAATAAGGGAAACATGTATGATATTATCAGCAAATTAAAAAATATGCGTCATTATGAACACTCTGAATGCTCAAAACAAAAAATACAGAGATTTTTGCATACTTTGAAAAGCCTACCGGATGGAGAGTTACGGACCAAAAAATAGGACGAATCTGGGGAAAAGCTGACTTATGGTAACCCTACATTTATAGTTACCTTTCAACCAATCAGAAAAAGCCTAGGCCATTTGTCTCGGTATATGTGCTCAGTCAATTAGATTCATCTAGAGTTTTGGGAGACGACTGGGAATGGCGTTAGCATGATTGACTGGCAATCTCTATCACTCCTCGTTGCCTCTTTCCACCCAGGTATATAAACGGGTACCAGTGTAAAACTGGCGAAGTTACCAATAATAGACTGAAATATAAACCAGTCTAGATATGGCTTGATTGGGACCTGGAATCAGAGACTCGATAGACGCCAATCAAACCAATAACTTCCTTTGTCTAGAGCTTGGCAGGATAGTGTAATAGCAACCATATTAGTAAGCTGTTGAATAGTCTGGAACTAGATTGGCATTTTACAGTCAAATTAGTTTTAAAATATTCAACATAATAATTACTACATAGTAAATGTGTTGCATCGGCCCTTTCATGACATCACACACTATTGCATTAAAGGAGACAAAATAAGCAGACCACAAATAAACATTAAGACAATGTTTAAAAGCAAATAATTGAGATAAAAATGAATGAATGTGCTGGGAAGTTAATGATTTGTGATCTATGTAACATAATTTCTCAGTGCAATTCACATTAGAGATGAGATTAGTGCCCGGTATCTTTTTAATAGTTTTATCACAAAAAATCATAGCAATAGTGTAAATATTAGAAAACTTGTTAACCTTTTACACCTCGAATTTGTTCAAGAAAATTTTAATTTTCACATAGAAAATGTCCATTTGCAGACCAGTAGAAGACTATTTTTGAAAATTTAGCACTGGAATGACTGGCTTGGTTATCGAGCCAGTCATTCCAGTGATAAATTTTCAAGAACAGTTGTCTATTGGTCTACAAATGGACATTTCTCAAGACCACTACAGAAGCCATTTTTGGCTGATATGAGTGTTAAAGGGTTAACCACTTCACTATGTCAGAAAATGGGCTGCTGATTATTTTGAATCTAATTTGATTAGACGGCTTTGCTGCCTAGTACTTCCAGTCAAATTAATTTTTAAATATTCAACAGTTGTCCTGTTTGGCTGCTTGTACCAGAGTTAAGTTTATTATAGATAGTAAAGGAGCATTAAGTATTATATTTAGTATTATAATAATGGATAGTGATATGCCATTTTGATAGAAATGCCTTTCAGATGCAATCATTTATTGACAACCATCAAATTGCCCTTTGAACATAGCATTATTTTGTCCTTGAGAGATGAGAAGGTGACCATCTTGGCTCCTTGCTCAATGGTTTGTAATGCTATTCAAGCTAAAATGTGTTGAATTTAAAAAGACTGCCTATCTTTAGCGTCAACATGTTGATAGCACACACGCTGTCCATTACAGGTAGGTTTGACTGCATTTTATATTCACAGCTCATATGTTCGCTGCAGGTTGCAACGATGTTCATAAATTTTAATCTCAAAATATTCAACAAGTTACAATGTTTAAAGATCTTTCCAGCACACTAGCATAGAATTTTCATGTTTTGAGTCTCTTTTTGATCACATGGTGGCCTGATTGAAATGCGCCGTAAAATAAGTGATGAGTCCAAATTAAGTATATCTAACTCTATGGAGCACCAGTCATAGACAGCAACACATTTTAACAACATTGATCCTAAGATGTGCACCAGCCTCTTTCCTACCAACTCTGTAAGAATTAACCATTTAAAATCAGTGACAAACGCTACTTGAGAAATGGAGTGTAAATTAAACTCTATGATCTACTTTTGTTATTATATAATTTAGCCCTTTAATGATAAAAAATTCAACATTGATCAAGAAAGTAGACCAAGAGAATTGAAAATTTATCACTTGAATGACTGGCTCGCTTATCGAGCCAGTCATTCTAGTGGTAAATTTTCAAAAACAGTCTTATAACCTGCAGATAGACATTCCTCAAAGCGACTGCAATTCCATGATTAACCCTTTAACACTCAAGTTGTCCAAAAACAGCTTTTGAAGAAGTGTTCTTGAGAAATGTCCATTTGCAGACCAAGAGAATACTATTTTTGAAAATTTACGACTAGAATGCCTGGCTCGATATCATAACCAAGCCAGTCAATCCATTGATAAAATTTCAAAAATAGGAGTCTTTTGGTCTGCAAATGGAGAATAAACATTTTAAATTCTGAATGCGAGAATAGACATTTTCTTGAACAAATTTGAGTGTTATAGGATTACATTTTTTTTTTCAGGGATAGCAAGCCTGATGCATATTACAAAAAACTGTTCAACTCAATTAATGGGTATGTATTTATTTATTTATGGATTTTAATCACTATGCCAATTTAGTTGTAAGGCTTTTAAACATTGCAGATCAAATATGACATCAACTTAACCCACTCTTGTGTTAACAGGGCCTCAAAGCTCTACTTATATCAGGCAACCCTTAACGCCCACAATTTTCAAGAAAATTATAATTATTGGCCAGTAAAATTGATTTCAATCCAAGAACATAATATTCTTGTAATTGTACCAGTGAGATTTACAAAGATAGCTTCTTTGCTGTCCTGTAAAGAGTTCTTTCTCAAAAGCACTGTAGAGGCAGAGGAGTATATGAGATGGTAGGAATTGATAATATATTTTGAAAGCAAATTACCAACATCGGTCATGATTTGGAATGCGGGACATAACTTCTTTTCAGAGTCCGATTCTCAAAATTTCACTGGGGAATACCTTTGACCCCCACCACAGGTAAGCAGACCTTTTCTGTTGCATGCCTACAGTAAATATTCTGGCATCTGCCTTGACATGCCTGAACTGGTCATCTTTGTTGAGCCCTACACACAGTGGAGGATGGCTCAACTTAGTGACTGATGGAATTCAACATAGCATATGTACTACTAGGTAGAATATTATAGTTTTTCAAGATGCTCTGTGACTCACCATGTGCAGACCCTGCAGGTCTCTAGTCTACAATTAACCCTTTAATCCTCAAATTTGTTCAAAATAATTTAAATTCTTTCATAGAAAATGTCCGTTTGCGGACTTAGATATTTGCTGGAATATTTTCAATGTTTTCTGTTGTTTATCTCATTAGCATGATGCTGCCTGGAGGCGGTGTAAGCATTTCAAACTCTAGTTATTCCAGAGCTGGCAAGATTATGTTTGCACTTGCTCTTAAGGTAAGGATAATATACACATGTATTACTTATATTTTACTACTCAATAAATGGTGGCATTATGCTAACATCATAGTTTAGCTGTTCATTCTTGATGACACAGAAATTATAGACAGCATCAAGTAAAGCGCTTCATGACCTAGCTATGATTCAATAGCTCATTCAGATCCTCAAGATACTCGGGGTGGGTTTAGTCATTTCATAAATTTCTTCATGTAGCCAATTCATGAAGGCATTTCCTCATTCAGTCATATGATGTCATAATCAACTATGTGACATGTAGGCTGACATTATAATCATGATGTCATGAATAACTATAGTCCGTCTTTAACGCTTAATAGTCTGACACAGTCTGCGGGCCGAGAGAAGATCTATTTTTGAAATTTTACCACTGGCATTACTGGGTCGATAACCAAGTCAGTTATTCCGGTGATAAATTTTCAAAAATAGTCTTACCTTAGCCTGCACATGGACATACAAAAGCATTGCAGAGGCTGGTTTTGGCTGGCCTGGCCTTTAAGGGTTAAATGGTTAACAAATTATGTCCATTCTCTAGTATTGACTGACTAGAGGCATTTTATGCATATGCTTTCATATTTTAATTGTCTGCTACATGTACACATAGCTGTATTGACCATGGGGTGTAGCTCTGGACTTACCGAATATTTTGAAAACAATTTGACTGAAAGTTGTTGATGGCTAAGTAACCAACAACTTTCAGTCAAATTGTTTTCAAAATATTCAGCAGATCTAGAGTTATTGCTCATTGAAATTATTATCTTGTGGCTTGTAGCAGTCAGACAGTTAAATTTAAGGGTATCATCTACCATCCATTTAACACGTTCATAATCTGCAAACCAGATATAAAACGATAGCGTCTTTAACCCTTTAATGATTAAACCGACCAAAACCACCCTAGGCAGTTGTTTTTAGGAATGTCCATCGGCAGGTAAAGAGTAAAGTATCTTTGAAGATTTACCACTGGAATGACTGGCTCGATTATTGAGCCAGTCATTCCAGTGATAAATCTTCAAAAATACTTCGCTTTACCTGCAGATGGACATTCAAGAAGGAAATATTTTCCTTTTGTTGGCCAAATTTCACCAGTAAAGGGTTAATAGATAACAGAAGTTCTGTTGATTGTTTTGAAACAAGTTCAACTTGAACCAGCTTCCAGTCACATAGTCTCATAAATATTCAACAGCTTTTCTGTGTGTTACCTGGAAGTCAAGATCATGCTCTTTCAGGGCCGAAAGAATGAATATTTAAAGTAATCATCAATTTGAGAAATTGGAAACAATCCAAATCCATGATACCATGAATATGTTTTGGGCGATGACCTTTAACACTCAAACTGGCCAAAAACGGCTTCTACAGTGGTCTTGGGAAATGTTCATTTGCAGACCAAGCGAAGACTATTTTTTGAAAATTTATCACTGGAATGACTGGCTCGATAATCGAGCTAGTCATTCCAGTGATAAATTTTCAAAAAATAATCTCTTGGTCTGCAAATGGACATTTTCTCCTTCGATCAATACTCACCATTCTGTTACTTCTGATATACAGCTGGCCTTGACAGCGGCTCTAGGATTATAGACTTAGAAAGCTTTACCGACTCCTGGGAACCGGGTACTCGGCTCCCAACTGCCGAGTACCCGTTTACCATAGAGCTCATTCTTGTTTGCATAGCAACAAGAGCAATACATGCTTTTTGCATTAAGGATTTTAGTGTTTTAAAATAATCTAAGTCTTTAATCAGTGATAGTTTGTGTGTTCTGAAAGGATTAACTAAGGACTATGGAGAATACCGCCCAAGACAACCAGGTTGTATTGTTCTTTATTATCCATAGTTAAAAGACTTAGGTCTCTAAATTTCGTTGTGTCGCATGTTCCAATTTCTGACCCCATAGAATCTGGGACGTGTGCTAACAACGATATATGCCAGACGATCGCCTTCTTTAACCCCAACAGGCGATCGGCAGATATGAAAATAGGTGTTTGCTACGGTATTTCTAACACGAATATCGGCTGACGTCGTTCTCCGTAGAATCCGAGCGGGTGACGTCACACCCGGTCGCTCGGATGTTTATGTGAAGAAAATTTTTTTCATTAATTCGCGCATCTTATTCTGGGTGCTGCGTACTAAAAAATGGTACCGGAAACTTTAGAATGATCAAGTTTACGTGCGATCACGATCGGTTTGCAATGATCGGTGGTTTCAAAATTCTTGAGTAGATGTGTGGTCTGCGGTTTTACCGTGTGAGACAGCAGTTTGTTATACATTTTGTTGTTTTCTTCACATATCGTGTTGCTTTCGTTAGGAGTATACTTTATATTGATTAGTAAATATACCCTGAATGCTATGCGATATGATTCCTGGAGCCGTTACACATCCTGGAGGATCTATTATGGGTGTGTTGTGCCCGCCGCGTACTTGTCGTCATAATCAATGCGATCGTTGTTGTAACGTGGCGGGGTGGGGTGCGGGGAGGTTACGGTTAATTTATGAGTCAAAATATTTGAAAATTAATTGTCTGCCTTCCATCCGGGTCTCGTTCCGCTTGTTTATTGTAGGTTTGTGCTTATTTTATAGGCCAAGCCAGCCCCGCCATCATGTGACGACTGCCATAAGTTTGTCCGTGTAATGTTCAAGGACCATGTCTGTTTTAGGTGTGCCCTGTGTAATATAGATCATAGGTGTAATGTTTGTGCAGTGTGGTCCGTCGAAACGATGGTTAAGTTCCTTGCCCAGAAGGACTTGGCTGGGTCTGACGCGGGGTCAGGCGGTCCGAGAGGAAATCGTGGAGCGCCCGGTTCGGCCGGTGGGGGTGCTCCATGTCCCCAGCTGGAGGTGGCGGAGATGGCACCGCCGGCATGGTTTGGTCCGGCTATGCAGGGTTTTCTGCATAGCGTTCTGCCCACGCTGGTGTCGTCCCTGCTACCAAAGGTTGGGGGGCAGTTTCTCCCCATGCCTGGTACGGATCCTGTCCTCGGACAGGATTCTGGATTGGTTACCAGACGGGTTCTGTCTCTCTGCGGCCACCTCCGGGTGGTCCAGTAGCGGTGGCCGGTCCGTCAGGTGTGCGAGCCGTCCGCCAGGACGGCTCCACGGTTGACTCGTCTAGTGACGGCTCTTCGGAGTCTGAGGACGAGGAGGCCGAGGAGGAGAGGTTGCTGCGGCCCGTGAAGCCGCAGGTGGAGAATATGGAGGTTGATTCCGTCCTGGACGGAACCGGCCTCCATTTGTCTGGTTTGGCGCAAGCCAGGTCAGCGGCTCCACCTGCGGCTGAGGCCAATCCGTTACCTTGCACTGGTTCCGCGCGGCTTGGTTTGTCACCAGCCGTCAGGGGAACGGGTGTGCCGGGCCAGGCGTGGTACTCACCTATCTCGCCTGGTCCGGCAGCCGGCAGTGGGACTGGATCCACGGTTCATTGATTTGTTGGATGCTATTTATAGCAAACAACTAATGACCAAGGGTCAGCTCCCTGCGGCCTCCAGGGAGGTGCGGGCAAGATGTCATATTCCGCGGGGTGAATACGACAGGTATGGTGTAGTCCCGTCGGTCACGGAGGATGACCGATGGGTACTGGGCGTCCAGAGTGCCGGGTCGGGTGGTCCCGGTCCGGCACTAGTGGATAAGTCCCAGGTACACCAGGAAGAAGTCCTGGCCCTATGCGATGAGGGTGTGAGGGCAGCGATGAGCGCTGTCAATCACTCTTATCGTCTACTTCAGTCGGTGTGGGCTGAAGCGGGGGCAGGCCACCCTGTGCCACCTGTGGCGCTATCGTGTGTTAATGACGGCTTGGTGCTGTCAATGGACGCATTGGCAAGGGTGCAAGCGCGAGTGACGAAGTCCAGGAGGCAAATGGTCATTGACCATATGCGTCTGGCTACGGCAGTCAGGGAACGTCTTCTTGGGACGCCCCTGACAGGGCCTAGCATCTTTGGTGGCCAAGCGCGGGCCATCTTAGAGGACACCGCCAGTATTGCGCAGAATCGGTTAGCGGTAAATCTACAGCTAGAGCTAGAGCGGCACGCGTACGCACTAGGGGCTGTGGGTAAACCGCTAACGGGACAGCCTTCAAAGAAACAGAAGAAGCATAAGAGCAAGGCGAAAGCCAGGCCTGTTGCGACTTCTGTTTCGGCTGGGTTCTCGGAGCCGCCGCCGGCGAAGAATCCCAGGAAGGTTGTAGAGGCGCCTACCCTCCCCAGTGTTGCTCCTGACCGCCCTAGAGGTGGGAAGGGGAAGGGTAAGGGTAAGGCCTCAAAGGGCGGACAGAAGGGGCCGAAGCGTACCTGAGGGTACGCAAGCTCCCTTCATATCCGCCTGGACCGCACCTGTGCGACAGGAACAGCGGTGCCAGTTATACCCGTCGTGCCTAGAGCGAAATGGTTCTCACTCTCTCTCTCGTTAAGAAAGAGGGGGGGGGGGGGTCGGACTGCGAGCCGGACAACCCCGTTAGACGTCGAGGCATCTATGGTGGGTGGAAGGCTCATGCGTTTCGTCGAGGCCTGGCGAGGTGTGACGTCAGACAGTCTGGTCCTGGGATGGTTATCCCAGGGTTACATGCCGGAGTGGTGGGACTTTCCGCCACAAAATCTGTCTTTGGCACCTGTCTGGACACCCGTACCAAGGGAGCCAGACAAGTTAGAAGCCGTTCAAAAGGAAGTGTCGGGTTTGCTTCTGAAGGGAGCAATAAAACCAGCAAACCGGAACACTCCAGGCTTCTATTCAAACATGTTCCTTGTCCCCAAGAGCACAGGGGGATGGAGACCCATACTCAATCTCAGGCCATTAAATTGGTTTATCCATACGCCTCGGTTCCAGATGGAAACGCCGAGGTCGGTAATGGCGGGATTGAGGAAAGGAATGTGGTGTGTATCGATCGATCTGAAAGATGCATATTTCCACATTCCGATGAATCGGAGTTGGCACAGGTTTCTGAGATTTGCGTTTCAGAATCAAGTATGGGAGTTTACAGTTCTCCCGTTTGGCCTGTCGACAGCTCTGAGGGTTTTCACAAGAGTGGTCCTTGCGGTGACAGCGTTTCTCAGAAAAGAGAACGTGGCGCTACACACCTACATAGACGACTGGCTGCTCAAGGCAGACTCGGCAGCCAGGTTGAACGTGGATACTGCTCTGACTCTGAAGTTACTTTCAGATCTAGGCTGGATAGTCAACGAGGAGAAATCCGAGTTGACGCCCACTCAACATTTCGTTTATTTGGGGATGCGATTCGACCTCGAGGAGGGCAGGGTTTACCCATCAGAGCCCAGAGTGGTGTCTCTGTTAGCCATCCTCAGGAGTTTTCGAGTGGGAAACCACATTCAGGCGAAGCGGTTCCTTCAGATGCTGGGCATGATGGTCTCCATGGAGCAGGTTATCCCGTACGCTGCTCTAATGCGAAGACCTATCCAGTTGTATCTGATGTCTCTGTGGAAACAGAGAACAGAACCCCTGTCAAAACTGGTACCAGTACCGATAATATCGCATCTTCTATGGTGGAAACAGCGTCAGAATCTCCTAATAGGGGTTTCGCTGCACCTACCCCACCCCCAGCTGTCCGTTTACACGGATGCATCGCTGGAGGGTTGGGGTGCCTGCCTGGGAGAACACCAGGTCTCGGGCACATGGACTCTCCCGGAGAGTCAGCTGCATATCAATCTGTTGGAAATGATGGCAGTGGAACTGGCGTTGGAAGAGTTCCTTCCGATGATCAGGGGCAAGGTGATATTGATACGGTCGGACAATTCGACAGTAGTATCATATATAAATCGCCAAGGAGGGACCAGGTCGCCCACCCTGTGCATCAGGGTGTGGCACTTGATTCAATGGTGCAGGAATTACTCGGTTGTTTTGAAAGCAGCTCATATTCCTGGCCGATTGAACATTCTGGCGGATGCTTTGTCTCGCAGACAGAGAATCTTGCCAACAGAATGGTCCCTCAACCCTCCAGTTCTACGACGGATCTTCGAGCATTGGGGCAAACCCAACGTGGACTTGTTCGCCACAAAGGAAAATGCTCAAATCATGACATATGTCTCGCCGATTCCAGATCCAAATGCCGTCGATACAGACGCTCTGGCGATAAGCTGGAGAGGGATGCACGCGTACGCGTACCCACCCACCATTCTTCTACCGAAGGTATTGGTGAAGGTCAAGGAGGAACCGTGTCTGGTCCTGCTAATAGCGCCGTATTGGCCGAGCAGGGCGTGGTTCACGGATCTTCTAGATCTGCTGGTGGAAAATCCTGTGCAGTTGCCCGAGATTCCGAACATAATCTCCCAGGCCAAGGGACGCTTCCTACACGAGCGTCCCGAAATGTTCAAATTGACTGCGTGGATGTTGTCAAACAACGTTCCACGTCGGAAGGCTTTTCTCGACAGGCTGCTGATTTCATCGCGGCTGCGAGAAGGAGGTCAACCTTCAAGTCATATAACAACAAGGTTAACAGATTTGCAGACTGGTGTGAAGAAAAGGGTATTGATACCTTTCAATCCACTATTCAGCAAATAGCAGACTTTCTCTGTGAGCTGTTCTTTACAGGACTAGCTCCCGTCACAATTGCTGGATACAAGTCAGCTTTGGCATCAGTTATCCCTTGTCTAGCCAACAGGGATAGTCCAGAGGTGGCCCAGTTAAACGTGATGTTGAAGGGAATGAGCAATCTCCGCCCGAGACAACCGGTAGTCATTCCAGCCTGGAGTCTATCTTTAGTGCTTAATGTACTGGCCAAGCACCCTTTCGAACCGTTGCGTTCGGCTAGTCTAAAGCATTTGACTCTAAAGGCGGTCTTTCTATTGGCAGCTTCCTCAGCTAGAAGGCGCAGTGAGATCCATGCGCTTTCGGCAGAGAGGAACCGATTTATTGTTTCTGGAGAAGGTCTGCGTCTTCTGCCAAGAGCAGAATTTATGTCAAAGAACCAATCTTTGAGATATCCCGGCAAACCGATCATTATACCGAAGTTAACCAGGTTTGATCGTGATGCCAGTGTCTGGTGCCCGGTCCGTGCTTTGACTAAGTACAAGAAACGGACTGACTCGTTACGGTCGAACGATAGACATCTGTGGATCTGCCATAAAAATCCTTATGGCGCCGCATCCATGGATACTATCTCTCGTTGGGTGGTCGAATGCATTCAGACTACTCACGAGATGGCGACTGGGCACCAGGTGCAGGGCGTAAGGGCACACGATGTTAGAGGAATAGCCGCCTCGACCGCCCTTTACAATGGTGTTCCATTAGAGGACATCATGGCCGTTGCACAATGGCACTGTGAGTCCTCATTTACGGATTACTATATGAGGGATGTGTCAGACTCAGCCAATCCACTCGCTTTAGCTGTTTTGAAACGATAGTTAGTGACCACACTGCTTTTCCCCTTTTTTCACTTTGGTAAGAAAAGAACCTAAAGCAGGCATGGTCAAGCGAGAGGATGTCAACCAGATTGTGTCACTGATGGCCGAACCGGTGAATGGTTGTAGGCGGTACGTCTGAAGTCCTGTTATCATAAGGTAATTCAACAGGGAGAGTTTTTTGTATTATGTATATGTATCATGTTCATTCATCTTATATATTCATGCTCATTCCCAGGCTAATACAAGCGATATGCAGGGAGTAGTTAACCCTCTTGGCATATTGGTGTTTTCAGGCGAGATACATGTTCGTTAGTTCTCTCCCTTTTCTTAGGAGGAAAAAGGGGGGGGGGGGGCGCTGTGACGCGAATGTGATTCGGTTCCGTGAACTTGACGGTCCTTTTAGGTCTCCGTTAGTCAAGTTTGAAGTCTAAAATCTTTCTCCAAGGGGCAAAATTAGCATGTATGGCTTGCCCCTTCCCACCAGGTTACTGATCAAATCTGGTGTATATCAGAAGTAACAGAATGGTGAGTATTGATCGAAGGAGAATGCAGGAAATGTCAATTTCCCTTTCTCCGAGATCTAACAATACTCACCATTCTGTTACGGACCCAGCCTCCCAGCCCCACAGAGGCAAGCCATAGTTTTCTTTTGTTTGGTGGCTATGCAAACAATATGAGCTCTATGGTAAACGGGTACTCGGCAGTTGGGAGCCGAGTACCCGGTTCCCAGGAGTCGGTAAAGCTTTCTAAGTCTATAATCCTAGAGCCGCTGTCAAGGCCAGCTGTATATCAGAAGTAACAGAATGGTGAGTATTGTTAGATCTCGGAGAAAGGGAAATTGACATTTCCTGCATTCTATGGGGAAAATTGTAAGTTTCTTGACAAAATTTACGGGTTACAGGGTTAAATCTCAGACTCAGTGTTTCTGTTTTAGGCAAATGATGCGGGTGACTATTTCCCGATCTGGGCCACATGTCTAGGATTTGAGATGCTCAGTTACTTCATAGCAGGAAAAGATTTATTAGCGTCGACTGATTCAGAAAACTTAATCTTGCCTCTTGATTTCACCAAAGGTAAGTATTGTAACCCTTTAATGATCAAATATGGTCAAGAAAATCAAAATATCTCCTTATTGAATGTCCATCTGTCATCCAAGAGGAGACTATTTTTTGAAAATTTACCACTGGAATGACTGGCTCCGTTATCGAGTCAGTCATTCCAGTGGTAAATTTTCAGAAAGTCTCTTGGCCTGCAAATGGACATTCCTCATGACCACTACAAAGGCCAGTTTTGGCCGGTTTCGGCATAAAAGGGTTAATGGCCAGGCCAGCCATAACCAGCCCTGCGGTCATCTTGAGCAATGTCAATTTGCAGCCCAAAAGAAGACTGTTTCAGCAAATTTACCACTGCCTTGATAGCCAGTTATTCCAGTGATAAGTTTAAAAAAAATAGTCTTCTTTTGACCTACAAATGACCATTTGATGAGCAAATATTTTAATTTTCTTTACCAAATCTGACCATTAAAGGGTACGTCACTGCTTTAACTGGGATACAGCAATCCACAGCAGATTTCTTATAAATTGAAATATACCAGTACTGAAGTGCGTCACTGCCTAGCATGTTTAGCCATAGTATGTGCCAATGTAATGGAATTAACATTTCTATATCCGATCTAATATAAATCTTAGCAAATATTTAAGGTGGTATGTCAGTTCAGCCTCTGTAAGCAAACAATCAAATTATTATATTTGATCAATTTCTAACCTTACCACTGGGGAATTGGTGAACTACGGTTGTCACTGTCATGATTTTATGGACCAGACTGTGGACAAATATTCTCTGTCATGTTATGGGTCAGATTGTAAACATGGTTTCTCTGTCATATTATGAGCCAGACTTTTGGCATGGTTTCTCTCTCAAGATTTTATAGGCCAGACTGTAGCCAGGATTTCTCATTCATGATTTTTTGGACCAGACTGTAATCATGGTTTCCCTTAAGATATATTGTACTAGACTGTATTCGTGGTTTCTCTGTCATAGTTTTTTGGACCAGACTGCAGTTATCCTTTTTCTCTCACGATTTTATGTTCCATACTGTAGTTATAGTTACCTAGTTTCTCTGTCCTGATTTTTGAGAGCAGCGGCAGTGACCAATCTTGGTTAAGATTTGCGTTTAGGTCCTTTATAGCTAAACTATCAGGCCTTTTGTAACCAAACTTCATATATAGCCTTCATCTATAATACCCTAATGATTCCATCTCTCTCAATACTACAATGTATTTATACTGTTCTTGCCTATGTTTTTCAGGTTAATATCAACTCAAATTTGTTCAAGAAAATTTAAAGTTTCTGATAGAAAATGTCAATTTACAGACCAAGAGAAGACTATTTTTGAAAATTTACCACTGGAATAACTGGCTCGGTTATCGAGCCAGTCATTCCGGTGATAAATTTTCAAAAATTGTCTTCTCTTGGTCTGCAAATTGACATTGCTCAAGACCATTGCAGAAGAGATTTTTGGCTGATATGGTTGTTATAGGGTTAAGGACATTGTAATTTCTGTTTAAATTTTGCATTTCACTGGGCTTAACGCATACAGCCATGATAATTTAAGGTTTGCGTTTAGCTCTACTATGGCTAATGCTCAGGCATATGATCACCAAATTTTCACATCTATATCAATATTACAATACATTCCTATCATTTTTGTTCCTTTATTTGCAGCGTAGGGACTTTGTCAATGCAGGCTAAGTTTTGTGTTTAGCTGGATTTAGTGTTTACAAACATGATAGGTTAGTGTTTATGTTTAGCTCTGTTACTGCTAAATTATCTTCCCTACGATCACCAAATTTGATATATAGTTTTATTATCGCATCTATATAAATAGTACAATGCATTCATATAATTTTATCCTGTATTTTCAGCTTAGGTACTTTGTCAATCCAGGTTAGGATTTGCATTTAGCTGAACTTATTTGTCAAATTAAAAATTATATCATCAGGCGAGCTTCATGGTTACATTGCAACCACATCTCTGGTAACCCTTTACCACGAAAGCTAGACAAAAAAGCTTCTACAGTGGTCTTGGGAAATGTTTATTTACAGACTAACAGAACTATTTTTGAAAATTTACCACTACTGATGGGCTCGATAATAGATAATATTTTCTATGAGATAAATTTGTGAATTTATAGGGTTAAAGGTAACCTAATCTTGGAATATATTAATTCAGTTGTCTAAGTGTTAAATGGTTGTTTTTTTTAGATTTTAAGAACAGTCGTTTGTTTGGATCAATGCCTGCAGACATTTTTCAAATCATGCGGAAGAAGGATGTCACTGTAAACAACCATCAATATGGACTCACGCCTAAGGTAATACATATCACCAGGCCTGCTGATAAGACCCCTGTTTCTTAAGGCTAGAATATGGTGGTTCGCTCTGCTTTCAAACCACCCATCTTTAAACCTTATATGCTCAGACTTTAATTTTTAAACTTTCTCATTGGAAATATCCATTTGGTGAAGAACAGATGACTATTCTTGAAAATTTACAACTGGAATGACTGGCTCAGTTTTCAAAAATAGCTTTACACAGTTAGCTGTCTACTTATACCCATTTGGTCGTTTTCTATATACTGTGTGGCTAGGATTGATTGTTGTCATCCTTGTATATCCAGTTGGGGTGTAGATATTCCAAATGCACCCGGTTATACCATTTTGTACCTGGTTGGGTGTGTTCATATGCCTGTTTGTACCTGTCTGTGTGTAGTTTGCCAAACATGCAATGCCATTTATTTACTAACATGCAACAAATGTTATAAACAGTATGTTGGAGAAACAAAACGTGAATTGCAAGTACGCATTAAAGAACACTTTAGGGACAAAAAAGACACACCAGTCGCTCTAAGCTTTAATCTTCAAAACCTCAGCTCCCTTAGCTAGTAGCCACATGATCATAGAAGTACTCCACCATGATCCTGACAGCACGGAAGTCATTCCTCCCCTTCTCACAAGACTCGTGAGCAATTCTGTATCCACAAACTTCAGCATGGATCCAATCATGATCAATCATGCTGATTCATAACCCTTTAACTACTGAGGTAGTAAAACTCGAAAATTGTCAAAAATACTCTTTGTTCTACAAATGAATATTTCTCAAGAGTACTGCAGAAGCTATTTTAAGCATGTGAGTTAAAGAGCCACAATGCTATTACATGTGTGGTCATTTGCTGTGAGCTAATTTGTATTAGCCTATTTATTGGATGCAGAAATCTATATCAGTTTGACCCTTTAACACTCAAGTCAACCACAAACCGCTTCTACAGTGGTCTGGAGAAATGTCCATTTGCAGACCAAGAAAGACTATCTTTGAAAATTCACCATTGGAATGACTGGCTCGATAACCGAGCCAGTGATTGCAGTGGTAAATTTTCAAAAATAGACTTCTTGGTATGCAAATTGACATTTTCTATGAAAAAATTGAAATTTTTTGGAGCAAATTTGAGGGTTAACCATCCAAATTGGTAAAGAAAATTTACACCTTTGTTTAGTGAATTTCCATTTATAGGCCAAATGAAGCCTAATTTTGAAAATTTAGCACTGGAATGACTGGCTTGGTTATTGAGTCAGTGGTAAATTTTCAAAAATTATCTGGGTTGCCTGTAATTGTCCATTCTTCAAAACCACCGCAGACGCCAGTTTTGGTCGGCTGACCGACCATTGGAGAGTTTGATGTTGAAAGTTGAAACCATGGTAACAATAAAGTATTCAATAGCATACACATCTTAAGCAATTTGTTAGACTTGGTTTGTTGGGTTCAAATGGTTAATACACCACCTCATCTGATCATCTCCAATAGTAATTTCAAGACACTGTGGATAAGTACAGTACCCATCCATATTGTATTCAGTAAAGTAACCTCATGGTTCTTGCTTACAGATGTGATGTGAGAGAATCAGGTGTTTTCACTTCAAGAGTATACTTACCTCCCTAATACTTTTGATATTGCTAAATATTGGCTTTCACTCAATAAACACTCAGATTTAAAACAGTTAGGTGCCCCTACTGGGCAGGGAGTCAGAGCGTAGTCCGGCGGATGCCAGCCCCACCACCGCGCATGCGCAGACTAGCACTTCCTCTTTGCTAGATTATTGGCAAAGAGAACACACATGTTTTTTTTGAGTCTAAGCTTTTTTGCTCTTAAACTGTTATTTCGTGTATCTTTTGGTGTGATAGTCACTTTTTTGGATGGCGGGAGGTTTCAATTCGCCACAGAAGGACTTAGGACCTTTAAATCAGGTGACTTCTAGTAAAATTAGCGAGTTTTCTTCCCGGTGTATTGTGTTTCCGGGACTCGCGTTTACCGTGATAAGCGCCTTAGTTAGTTGGGTTAGGTCAACTCGGTGCTTCCTAGGACTAATTTCTCTTTCTGTTTATGTCCACAGGTCTGTATGACGCTAGGTGGAGACAATCACAGTTGCTGAGAGTTAGTTTTCTCTCCACCATGGTTCCATTTCCTACTAACACTGTTAGGTTATCTAACCAAATGAAAAATATGTCCAGTGAGTTGGAGGCCTAGTATAAAGGTCTTCTCACTTTGCCCTCTTGATCCAATTCCTTCCCCATGAGGTGGAGAGAGTTAAGAGGCGTGCAGATGGTGGAGTTCTCCGGTTCGTCACGTTGGATGGTTTGTCTATACAAAGTGTCAGGTATCTAGTTATTGATAATGTGGTGATGTTAATTATTGTAAACAAACAAAGGGAGATAATTAACATTTTTGCCAGAAAAGAGTTATCTATATGTATCTGATGGTTGTGTAGTCAACTTATCCATTCAGCATACAATTCGTCCTTGCACTTGGATGTTTTGTTGGGATCGAATTTTTCCTGTCACGGGATTAATGACGTCATAATCAGCCTGGCTATGTGTTTATCAAGCAATTCAAGCGCTATGCTGGTTTCTGATGTATTTTGATCTTTATGATCGTTTTCCTTCTCTTTGAGTTGGATTGAGTTTCTAAGCTTAACTAGTTGCTCATACTCCTTGTCCTTTGCCCTGTTTCAGGGACCGGGTTGCGCGTCCTGTGGTCGTTTTCTGCCGGATAAGTTCTGGCCGCATCTGTGCTGTCAATGTAGCCCTTGTGGTCCATTGGTTAATTGTGATATATGTAAGCACTGGGGGGGCGAGTTAATGTCCGAATTCTTGTGCTGTTTACAGGCGACGGACAAGGTGGTAGAGGAGGAGAAGAAGAAGAAGCGGAAACGAGAGGTTGTAAGTAGGAAGGGTAAGGGGAAGGTCTCGTCCGCGGTGGATATGGAGGCCTTCCGGACCGAGATGTTGGGAGAGATGAAGAGGACAATAAAGGATTTGGTTCCAGGGTTGCTTCGTGGCATGCTTCCTGGACCAAATCCTTTACTGTCCTCATCATCGGCTTCGGAGCAGGTAATCCCCGCCTCTGGATCGATTTTCCTTAGTCCGCTTCCGTTGTCCGACGATTCAGAGGTGGCCCCATTAGAGGGGGCGTTCCACGGCCCTGGCAGCAGGCTTATTGCCGCGCCGATAGGGGACCGTGGACGGTTGTCGCTGGAACCCGTGGGCTGCTTATCAGTCCAGGGGTATCCGCACGCCGCGGTGGCCAGTACCTCCTATGGCACCGTTCCTGGTCAGCCCGGGTTAGCTCTCTTTGCTAACCCGGGGTCTAATCTTTCTGACCAGGGTAATGAGGATTACCTGCTAGGGTCGCCGTCTGACGACGTGGACATGGATGAAGACGTTTGTGCACCCCTCGCGGGGAATACAGGCGCCTTGTTCCACGGTTTTACTCACCCTGGAGTAAAGTCCGCGGCTCAGGTGGTGGCCCAGGGCGCTGCTGATGGCCAGCGGTACCGCATACCTCGGCTTGCCGAGGGTGTTGCTGGTGCTGGCCGGGCCCGTGGTGAGCCTATGTATACCCCGCGCTCTGCCACGGTGCCTGCTCCTGGTCAAACCAGTGATATTCTCATGCCGGTGCTGTCAGGCCCGCGTGTTTTCCCTGGCTTGCCAGGTGTATCAGCATACCCGCCGTCAAGCTCTACTGCTTGCGCTCAGGAGGAAGACGAAGGACCCCGTCTTGTAGAGCGCTCGCAGTTAGCCACGGAGGAGGATTGGTATGACGCTTGCCAGTGGTTGGTGAGCGTTAGGCCTGATCTGCCCGTGGAGCAGTCGGCTAGCCAGCGTGTTCACACGCCGTGGTTAGCTGGGAAACCGACTGCTAACGCTATGCCTTCTCTGCCGCTGGCGGAGCATGTCGTTGACATGTTCAAGGCGGCGGAGGCGTCCATTAAGTCGAGTGGACGTCTCGCGAAGGCCCCTCGCGAGGTGGCCAGTCGTTGTCGCATCGTGCCCCTGGATTACCAGCGCTACGGTGTGGTACCCAAGCCCGGCGTGGATGACCGCGCGGCTTTGGGTGAGGATGCGCGGCCAGGCACCCGTTCTGACACGGGTGTCTTGTGCGCGAACGCGTTGCGTTCGGCGAATACCGCGTTGCGTGATGCGGAGGAGAGTGGGAGGGCTTCGATTGCCGCTCTGTCCCACGTCTCCCAGCTGTTACAGGGGGTAGTAACGGCATCCGCATCGCGCCAGCCAAGTCCGGTCACTGTCCAGCGAACCATCCAGGATGGTATTAACCTGGCGCTGGACTGTGTGACTCGGGCGGTGACCAGGAGTGTCAGGGCAAGACGCACGTTTGCCCTGGACAATCTGTGCCCGTCTCAGGACCTGTACAATAGGCTACTGCGTACGCCTATGACGGGCCCTGGTCTTTTTGGAGGTGAGGGATGTCGCCACCTCCAGGAGACGGTCACCCTGGTGAATAACCAGAGGGCGCTGCGCGAGCAGTTTGATGTGCTGCGTCGTGCTAACGCTCGCGCCGCGGCCCCGGCGTATCGTCCCCTGCAGGCTCGAGGTGGTGCTGGCCAGGTCAGTGGCCAGCCACCGTCGCAGCGTCGGCCTCGGCCGCGTGCGATTCGGCCAGCAGCGAGGGGGGCGCAGGTTCCTCAGCCGCCGTCAGCCAGGCAGCCGCCCGTGCACCGAGGTGCGCGCGGGGCGGGGCGGGGCGCGCGAGGATCTGGGCGTGGTTATCGGTCCTGACAGGACGCTTACCGCGGTAAGAACCACTCCGGTGTGTATGGCGGCGGAGACAGTGCCGCTCTTGCATGCCTCGTGTCCACCGCGGTCCCTAGGTGGGCCGGTGGGAGGCCGGCTAGCCGGCCACATGCAAGAGTGGGAACGGTTAACTCAGGACCGTTTAGTCTTGCGATGGCTTTCCGTCGGGTATCATCCAGAGTGGGTGACAGGCCCGCCGTCGCGACTGTCTCTGGTGCCAATCTGGACTCCCATTCCGAGAGATCCAGAGCAAAGGTTGTGTATCGAGGAGGAGATAAATTCCCTCATACAAAAAGGAGCTATTCAGCCGGCACAAAGGTGTCCGGGCTTCTATTCAACCCTGTTCTTAGTAACAAAACGCACCGGTGGGTGGAGACCGATTCTCAACCTCAAGCCATTGAACAAGTTCATCGAGACGCCCAGTTTCAAGATGGAAACGGTGCGCTCGGTGTTGGCGGGGTTGGGGAGGGGGATGTGGACGGCGTCGATAGATTTGAAGGACGCTTATTTCCACATCCCCATCCACGGGAGTTTCTGTCGCTTCCTGAGATTTGCATTCCAGGGCAGACAGTGGGAATTCAGGGTGTTGCCCTTCGGAATTTCCACGGCTCCTCGGGTTTTCACCCGTGTGGTTCTTGCGATCACAGCATACCTCCGCAGGAGAAGCATAGCAGTCCACACGTACATAGACGACTGGCTGTTGAAAGCGCACACCCGGGAAAGTTTGTCCGCCAATCTGGAGATTGTTTTGAAAATTCTCACAGACTTGGGCTGGATGATCAATTTCCCAAAATCAGAGCTGACTCCATCCCAGAAGTTTGTTTACCTGGGGATGTTCTTCGATCTAGAGACAGGATATGTTTATCCTACTCAGGAGAGAGTTCAAATACTCATCTCGTTGATTCAGTCAGTGTGCGACAGTCGTCATGTCCTGGCACGGGTTTACTTGAGAATGCTGGGGTTGATGGTTTCGTTGGAACCAGTCATTCCTCAGGCCGCCTTACGCAGGCGGCCGATCCAGTTGTTTCTCATGACACAATGGACCCAGAGTACAGGTTCGCTGGACTCGAATGTGTCAGTGTTGGCGCCTCTGATTCACCACCTGCAATGGTGGTTGAATACAGAGAATCTCTTGCCGGGGGTTTTGCTAACCCCTCCCCACCCTCAGGTGACTGTGTATACAGATGCATCGATGGAGGGCTGGGGAGCTTGCCTGGAAGAATCCACGATATCAGGGCTTTGGAATCTGGAACAGTCACAGGAACATATAAATCTACTGGAGCTAAGAGCAGTAGTCCTGGGCCTGGAACATTTCTTACAGAAAGTTCAGGGCAAGATTGTTCTTATTCGTTCAGACAACTCAACAGTTGTGACTTACATAAACCGCCAGGGTGGAACGAAGTCGCCCAGTCTCTGTATGATGACATGGAAACTGCTTTGTTGGTGTCTGGATCACCAGATTACCTTGAAAGCAGTTCATATTCCGGGAAGGTTAAACCTGCTAGCAGACTCATTGAGCCGAAGGATGAGTGTTTTACCCACGGAATGGCAACTAAATCAATGTGTGGCGGATCGTCTGTTCGACCATTGGGGGAAACCCAACATCGATTTGTTCGCAACGAAGAAGAATGCGAAGATGACGACGTACGTCTCTCCGATTCCGGATCCAAGCGCTTTCGCAACAGATGCGTTAGCTATCAGCTGGGGGAGAATGTATGCATACGCATTCCCTCCAGCAATCCTGATTCCAAAAATTCTTCAGAAAATCAGACAAGAGGAATGCCAAGTGCTTCTGATCGCCCCGGATTGGCCAAGCCGATCATGGTATACGGATCTGCTGGACCTTCTGGTCTGCAATCCGGTTCCTCTGCCTCTGATGGACGATATTATCTTCCAGGGCAAGGCCCTTCACAACAATCCGTCAATGTTCAGATTGACTGCGTGGATGTTGTCAAGGAATCTAGAATTAAGGAGGGCTTTTCTGAGCAAGCAGCCATGTTTATGGCCAAAGCCAGGAGGGGGTCAACCTCCAGAGCATATAATTATAAAATCAACAGATTTGCAGAATGGTGCTCAAAAAGATGTATTGATCCAATGGATTCATCTATTCAAGTAGTAGCTGATTTCCTCTGTCACCTCTATGATGCCTATAGCCTCAAGCCTAACTCTATTGCTGGTTATAAGTCAGCATTAATGTCTGTTATTCCTTGCTTGGCTAAGAGGGGAAGTGATGAAGTAAATACATTGAATGTATTAATTAAAGGCATGGGCAATCTAAGACCAAGGAATCCACCTGTGATTCCGTCTTGGAGTTTATCGCTAGTGCTTCAAGTACTAGGTGATAAGCCTTTTGAACCACTTAGTTCCATTTCTATGAAACTATTAACACTGAAGACTGTGTTTTTAATTGCTGCGGCCTCGGCTAGGCGTAGGAGTGAGATTCATGCCTTATCAGCCGAGGATGACCGTTTTGTGGTTTCAGGGGAAGGCCTTAAGCTGCTACCTAGGATTAATTTCTTGGCTAAAAATCAGTCGTTGAAATATCCAGGTCAACCTATTATTTTGCCTGCTTTAACTAGATATGATCCTAATTCTAAAGCATGGTGTCCCGTCCGGGCGCTGCGCCGGTACAAACAACGTACGGCGGCATGGCGCACCGACCAGTCAGCGTTATGGTTGTCATATATTGAACCCCATGGGAGGGCTTCTAAGGACACCATTTCCAGGTGGATTGTGGAATGCATTCAGTTTTGCCATAAATCCGCCACCGGGAAGCAGGTTGACGTGGCCAAGGCTCACAGTGTCCGCGGCGTAGTGACATCCACGGCCCTATTTAATGGGGTCCCTGTGGATGATATTATGTCGGTGGCTCAGTGGCACTGTGAGTCAAGTTTTACAGACCATTATCTCCGTGACACCTCTAATCCTCTCGCCTTGTCGGTTTTGAAAAAATAAATCGGTTTATATTTTTTGAGGTGATTTCCTCATTACTTATATATATCACAATTAATTTATGGAAACACCCACTTTTTTGGGCCTGCATCAGTCTTTACCAATGGGAAGATGATGTCAGCAGCCATTTTCAACAAGGTCAGTCTTGTTCATGTGTTGTCCGTTGTTGATTGTATTGTCACGATTACCCGTTATTAATATGGTGATGGTTTGTGTATTTGTGTGGTTCATTGTTGAGAGTTACGAAAATGGAGCTTTTTCGTCTCTGTCCTGTAGTACATGGCACTTGTACGTAGAGAGCGTATAGGACATTGAGGTCAGTCGACTCTTCCTCCCAGGAAGGAGGGGGGGGGAGCGCATATGACATTCGGTCATCTCTCATACATCGGTGGTGTTATCCGATGGTTAGTCAAATCCTGACTGTTTTTTCTTACAGTTTCAGAAGTTTAAGTGCCTTAAACGCAGAAAAGCGTATAGGGATGAGCTGGTCTTTTGACCTCGCCTCCCTCCCGCCAGATTCACTTTCGAATTCTGGCAATATCAAAAGTATTAGGGAGGTAAGTATACTCTTGAAGTGAAATAAACGAAATCTAGGATTTCTTTTTTCACGAGAGAGTTGATACTTACCTCCCTAGATACGGACCCGGCCTCTCCACCCCACAGAGGCTCGGTCTTCAGGCTCTTAATAGTTGCATGTGTGTCAGCCAATAATCTAGTCAGAGGAAGTGCTAGTCTGCGCATGCGCGGTGGTGGGGCTGGCATCCGCCGGACTACGCTCTGACTCCCTGCCCAGTAGGGGCACCTAACTGTTTTAAATCTGAGTGTTTATTGAGTGAAAGCCAATATTTAGCAATATCAAAAGTATTAGGGAGGTAAGTATCAACTCTCTCGTGAAAAAAGAAATCCTAGATTTCGTTTAGTGTATTACAACACAATCAAATATGAAAATTGAAACATGATTTTAATTTATGTTTTGGTCATGTAACAAAAGAACATATGCAAGCCACCATACAATAATTTCAATGTGCAATAACTCTGTTAGCCAACTTTCAGTCAAAATGTTTTTCAAAATGTTCAGCAGGTCCAGAGTTAAACCCCATGGAAAATGTACATGTAGTCTGCAGAAATTCAGCAGGCAAACAGTTAATGGTCAACATTGCTCAAGAAAATAAGTATCTTTGTCAATGTTCATTTACAGGCCAAGAGATTATTTTTGTGAATTTACCATTCCAGTGATAAATTTTCGCAAACTGTCTTCTCTTAGCCCGTAAATTCACATTCCTCTAGCCATCTGTCGAGGTTAGTTTTGGTCAGCTTAACCATTCAAAACAGGTATATACTAGAATGGGGGGACTGCCCAGCCCTAGGGGTCATCCCACCATAAGTTGGCTCCAAATCAGATGTCAGGTTTGACTGTGTTCTATATATTTCCCTTTATTTCATCTTCAGGCTTTTTACAAGGATCCAAATCTACCGTCATTTTTCCATGTTCTGTCTACGAATAAAGATCGAAATGGAAAAGAGTTCATTTCTACATATGAAGGTAAATTCTTTTAGTCAGCTAGTACATCAGGTGCTTAAGCATTTTATTTTGAATGGAGGAATCCAGTTTAGCTATGCCCCTCCCATCTCTAGCTAAGCTTCACCCACGCTTTGCCAGTATCGGTATCAATCGATCACTACACTCTGAATCTCAATTTCCAGAAAACTATACAGGTAAGCGCTGCATGTTTATTAAATTGTAACAACATACAATTCATACAACAACTCTTAGTCCGTCATCAGTTAAGCATCCGTGACGAACTTATCTACATCATTCATGACATAATTGCTTATGACATCATATGATGTATGGATCAACTGGAATCCTCCATTCTCCTTAACCCTTTAACCCTTGAATTTATTCAAGAAAATTTCAATTTTCTCATGGAAAATGCCCATTTGCAGAACAAGAGAAGACTATTTTTGAAAATTTACCACTTGTATGACTGGCTCGGTTATTGAGCCAGTCATTCCAGTGTTAAATTTTCAAAAATAGTTTTTTCTTGCTCTGTAAATAGACAGTTCCCAAGACCACTGCAGAAGCCGTTTTTGGCTGATATGAGTGTTAAATGGTTAATAACAGGTCTAAATTATGCTATGAATATGAAGGCTAAATAATATTGTTTCAAAATAATCATGAACATTGCTGAAATGTCAGTATCTTAATATCAAATCAATTTTTCAAGTAAATTTTTTAATGTTTCGAATCTAGTCCGGTTAAATACTATTGCTTCTTTGAGCGTATTTTTGATTAAGTAGATGAACACGATAGTATGTTGATACTGTGCTGTCAGATTTAGTAAGCCCTACATGAACTGGAGGAGGGCTTGGCATAGTGATCCAAATGGGGTCTGCAAGCGGTGTCTGAGAATTAATGCATACCCGTTACAATATGGATTTTCATACTGAATTTTAACTGCGATACCTATAGAACTGGTAGGGGTGGTGGGGTGGAGGTATGCGTGCTGGTATCCCAGTGCACGTTAGCTTAATTTCCAAAATTCATTCACACATGGCTTCCTGGTCACACAGGCTCCACGAAGGTATTTGAAATTAAGCGCACAGTGGCTGGGTTCCGGAGTTACATTCTCCACGTTCTCTCCATGCTTAGGCCTATAGTAGTAACACTATGCCTTGACCATAATGCCACATCCGGCGGACTCTAACTTTTCTCACTCAGCATTGGACGCTGCATAAGTCTGCGCGTATGCAGGGATTAGATTCTCTGTGTCTCCCATCCTCAGCATGTGCTAGGGGTGTGGGATGCGGACGCATTGCATGCCCCGTGTCTTTTATTAACCCTCCCCTGGCCTTGGCTGATCCATGAGCTAAGAACAGATTGTTAACCCTACCATGGCCACAGGTTAACAATGGCGCTTAGAACCAAGGAGCATGCCACTGATGCATTCTCTTTCACACTATCAAACTCTTGTAAGTCAATTCATGAATCCATTTCATCACTAAATCATATGATGTCATAATCAACTATGTGACGTGTAGGCTGATGTCATAATCATGATGTCCTGAATGACTCGATATAGTCCATCTTTAATGCTTAGTAGTCCGACACGTACAAATTGTATGTCTT
This sequence comes from Chaetoderma sp. LZ-2023a, assembly GCA_034401795.1. NCBI lineage: Eukaryota > Metazoa > Mollusca > Caudofoveata > Chaetodermatida > Chaetodermatidae > Chaetoderma > Chaetoderma sp. LZ-2023a. Next base: position 69,829,523 of record CM067372.1, read on the forward strand.
TACCATTTAATAAACATTCTGTTGAATATTTTGAAACTAATTTGACTGGGCGCTGTTGCTGCCTTAGCTGTATAGTTTTCTGGAAATTGATAGGCAGGGATTTCAGGGATCGATCCCAACATGAGCAAGATGTAGGTGGAGCTTAGCTATAGGTGGGCAGGGCATAGCAAAAACTGGAAAGGTCTGTTGTTCTTAGTTGCGCCTCACAAATAGTACAAATCTGGCAGTCAAATTTTTGACAAAGCTGTTTATGTCAGAACTATTGTTTGTCGCACTTGTTTATATGCAGATTGATCATGTCGATTGATCTGTACAGGCGTGTACCAATTTTGTGTGACATTTGCATAATATCTGCATCAATTCCTTTTATCTTTCTTTCACAGCATATAAATATCCAGTGTATGCAACACAGTGGCACCCTGAGAAGAATGCGTTTATCTGGGCACCAAAGTTTCATTGGTTGCACACTGCTTCTGCAATTCGTGCCGTACAGTATTTCGCTGACTTCTTTATCAATGAAGGTAATCTGTGATATGAAGCCTTTAAATGTCCAGATTGGTAGATAAAAAAAAAATTTGTTTCCTCATTGATTCTCAAGCCAATAGAAGAAGAGTTGAAAATTTACCATTGGAATGACTGACTTCATCAACTTTGTTTGCAAAATTAGTTCTATAGTGAAGTGAATATTACAAGCACATAATTATGTTTCATAATCCTTTAACTCTTTAACACTTAAATTCATGAAAATTTCAATTCTTTCATTCAAAATGCCCATTTTCAGACCATGAGAAGACTATTTTTGAAAATTTACCACTTGAATGACTGGCTCGGTTATCGAGCCAGTCATTCCAGTGGTAAATTTTAAAGAATATTCTTTTCTTATTCTGCAAATGTACATTTCTCAAGACCACTACAGAAGGCATTTTTAGCTGATATGAGTGTTAACGGGTTTTAATGGTCAAACCGACCAAAACTGGCCTCTGCAGTAGTCTTGCGGAATGTCCATTTGCCGGCCAAGAAAAGATTTTTTCTCCAAATTTCACCACTGAGATGCCAGGCTCGATAGTGATCCAGTTATTCTAGTGTTAAATTTAAAAAAAATAGTCTTCTCTTGGTGTGCAAATGGACATTCATTAGGCAATAATGTTATTTATCTTGAGCAATCTGTACCAATAACGGTTTAACGCTGCCTCATACCTTCATTGTGAAAATCTATTGCATGCCAAACCAACGTTGTAGCTTTAGAAAAAAACTGCTAAATTATTGGAGCCAATTGAGAAAGATATATCTAGTGCTTTGTCGGAACATTCAGTAATATTTAGAGCAGTTTACTTCTAATTTTGTAGTTGGGCAACTTTTAGGCATAGGCTATCACCATTTAATATAATCCAGGATGAAATAGTAAACAATTCTCGAGAAACTCATTAGGTTTCTTCAGGACCTCAAGGGGAATCTCCCACCCAGGTTTTGTTAAGATGCCTCTGTGTGGGTGAGGTAAAATATTTATCCAGTACATTTTGTCATAGATTGCACAGGGATTGGCTAGTAGGAATTGGCCAGGGCTAGTACAATCTGTGACTGGGAGGGGAAGGGGGCTCTGTAGCCCTCTGAACAGAAGGGGCCCCCCCGCTCGTGATCTCCCCCTTCGCATCTCCAGCCTAGGCCCTCACGCCAGTGTAATCCGGCACTGTCCTTAATATTGGTCAAACCTGGCAAAAATGGCATCTGTACTTGATCTTCAGAAATGTTAGTTTGTAGAAAGACTGAAAATTCACCATGGGAATGACTGGCTCGATAATTGAATCAGTCATTCCAGTGGTAAATTTTCAAACATAGTCTTCTTCTGGTGCTATGGAAATGGATATTTTCTGTTGGAAAATTGAAATTCTCTTAACCAAATCTGACCCGTAAAGTGTGAAATTAGACCTGTTTTCTTTCAAAACAGCATTGAATAACTTACAATGATATGGGACCAACATTTGGTAGTATCAGATTGAAGAGCAATCACTACATCTGCCAGGTGAGTGTCAGTAAATAATCAGTATGGCTAGTAGCATCTAGTGAGCACTAGTTTTGCTGGCTAGTGACTCATCTGGGTCAATTTCAAAACCTGTTGCACTATTTATTTTTAGCCTGACAAGTGGAAATATATTACCATTGTGTACCATCTGTATAAAATCTAGATAAATATTACCTAATGTCTAGAGGGATTGACTTTCTCATTGGTGTTCCTATCGATACTGGCCTTGTACAACTGTCATATAGGTCATTATATTTTTGTTTTTGTAGCTCGAAAGAGTCAGCACCAGTTTCCAAATATGGCAGCTGCTATGGCTGCTGTTATTGAGAACTTCGAGCGAGTCTTCCTAGGTTCACATTATCCCTTTGAGACCATGTATGTTTTCAACAACAGTAAGCATACTCATGAGAAATGGATGACGGTTTGAGTAAATGGACGATGATTTGATAGGTAATGTAAATTGTTGTAACCTTTTAATGAACAGACCAGCCAAAATGGTCCTTTGCAGTGGTCTTGTTAAATGTCCATTTGCAGACCAAGGGAAGACTATTTTGAAAATTTATCTCTTACGACTGGCTCGGTAACCAAGCCAGTAATTCTAGTGGTAAATTGTCAAAAATCAGCTTCTGTTGGCCTGCAAATGCATATTCACTTGGATGTCTTGATTAATCCAATGCAATTCCGCTATATGTGGGGATGCAAAAGCTAAGATGAACAACAATGTTGGAGTGCATGAGAAATTATGATGATAACAATTATTTTTATATGATAAATATTATAAGACATTCCCTTTTAATATCAAAATTATTAAAGGAAGGGAAATGGGAAATAAGAGATGATGTTTATTGGTAATCTCATACAATAATAAATAAACTACCATCGGTAAAAATGGAAATGAATCACGATTATTTGAGAAAAAACATTTACTAAATCTAGGAGCGCTTAACTTGGAACCAATTAGTGACGTCGCTGGTGTTTCACACTCCGCCGTGTGTCAACTGTGTGTGCAGGTATACCGTGTACTCGAATATAACAAGTAGTTTCAAAGCGGTATAAATAGTGTTCTCTATTGGCGTCAATGTAAAGCGATTAACTCACTACTGTTAATTTACTATTTTGATCCTTTTGAAAACATTATATTTGAAAGTCGCTATTTCGGTCAAAATGATTTCAAAATACACTTGGTTTCCAAGGTTGCAACATGATGCATACTGAATATTTTGAAATTTGTGTGGCTGAATGTAGATCCCATCTCTGGAAACAACAGCTTTCAGTCAAATTGCTTTAAGATTACATAGTATTTTACCGTAGGAAGTAGTGGCTAATCGGCTTAACTCAAATATACCTGATATTATATTTCCGGCTGTAGCGGGTATTATTTATTCGCTCAGCATACACCAGGGTGCATAGGACCAGCTGCATGACTAATTGGTTCCCGCCGGAGTGACATAAATGGTATTTAGTTACTTTTTTCAAATTGTTCTGATTTATTTCTGTTTTTACTGGTGGCTATGGGTTGATTATTATATAAATGAATAATAACCCATGGGGTTTGGGTGGTTATCAATCATGACTTATCAATAAATTAGCACAGAACTTTTTGAAATTACTATTTGATTATTATATAAAACTATCATTTAAGAGCATATGTTAGTTCTCTGGGCCTTTCTCTTAACTTTGTTTCATAGCATTTTTACCTTGTGTCTCTAGATGCCAGGGTATGTGCAAGCATGGAGTGCTTGTTATTGGTAGCTCACCTGACCCAAGGACCAAGTGAGCTTATGCCATGGCGGCTGTCCATCAAATCGCATCTCCTCATTTATGCTTTGACTGATTTCAACCAAATTTGGTTGGCAGGATCCTATCATTATAGGCTCCAGAATTTAGCTATATATCATTGCGTATTGTACTTCAATCCAAATAATGCGGTAAAATCAGTACCCATTTGGCAACAGGAAGGGTTATGATCAATGCGATCTAACTTCTCTGTCTCAAACTCCCATTAGCATATGAAATCTCAAGAGAACATGTCATGTGCCTCCAATCACAAAAGAGTTATTTTGTTGCCAACATAAGAAGTGATCTCCCACATTTTAATTCTTGGGCAGTCAAGTAAATTTTCTTGCTTGTTTGATTCCACTTTGGACCATTTTATGTTGGTCGCTTACATTGGGCTGTCTGGGTCTTGCCAGATTGCATCAATATTGTGTTCAGAATTAGTACTCTAATTATTTTTAATAGCATTTCTGACACCTATTACTATCTGGCAGAGGCGGTTTTAGTGGTCAGTGATACCAATTTTCATTATTAGCATTATGTTAGCAATTCTCATTCGAAGTAAGGTTTGTAGGGTCTTTTCAGATATTATCAATACTCGCGGTCAAACTAGTTGAAATATTCACTGTTACATAGTTATTTGTGTTGAATCAAACTCTGTTCAGTTCCCCCAGCCTAATCAGTTCCCCCAGCCTAATGCACAATGGCATGTATGATATAATAAAAAATCGCGATTATTTTTTCAAAGTGATCGCAATTATAAAAACTGAATAGACAAAATAATTTCAAAATATTCAACAGTTTTCTTGCATTGTTGCCTTGAAAATGAGATATCGGGAATTCATCAGTGAAAGGGTTAACGCTTACAGATCAAACATACAATATTTATTGTGATATAAGGAATATGCTGTTGAATATTTTGAAACTGATTTGACTGGGACGTTTTGCTGCCTATGGTCAAATCAATTTCACAATATTCAACAGCTTTCCTGTATAGTTGAATTGAAGTTGACACACTAGAATTTCCATGGTTAAATTGTTAAAGTTTGTTCAAAATGAAATTTGTTAGCTGTTAATATTGAACTTGTTTCACCATTTAACCCTCAAATTTATTCAAGAAAATTTTAATATTCTCATAGAAAATATCCATTTACAGATCAAGAGGATACTATTTTTGGAAATTTACCACTGGAATGACTGGCTTGGTTATCGAGCCAGTCATTCCAGTGGTAAATTTCCAAAAATAGTCGTCTTTGGTCTAGAAATGACCACTGCAGAAGACGTTTTTAGTTGATATATGTGTTAAAAGGTTAATGTCCACTATGTCTGTTTCACTTTGGGAATTTTATATGCAATTTTCAGTTTATTAATGTCTTTTGTTTCAGCCAGGTTTCTTGTTTGTGGTGGAAATTGTCAATCAGTCTATTCCACCCACTGGTCATTAATAATGGCAGACACTCATGAGCACGCCAGGTTTTATTACACAAGTTAAAATCATTTTGCTACAGTTTTAAAATATACATAATATAAGTTTAATTCCTGATATTATTCCATGATAAAAATAGGATAAATCTTTAGCTAAAATTGATCAGTATATGTCTAATAAATTTTTATCCTTGTTAGCTCACATAGCGTTAAAGGCCAATTGAATTTATGGAAGGGGGTTGGTGGAATGATCATATGGTGGTAGGCTTCAACCTATCAAACGAGCATTTTGATTGATCAATTCTTTTGGTAGCAATCATGGATTTTCTGAAAATTGTCCATCCATCCTTTAACTTTTTGTTTCAACAACCTCTCGAGAACCACTGGGCCAATTTAAATTATATTTGGCAGGAAGCATCCTTGTAGCATAGTGATCAAAGTTTGCTCAAACGAAGCCGATGTGGCCTGTGGCCATTTTGGATTTTTAAAACTTTTCCAGAACTTGTTAAAACACTACTCCTTAATCAATAGCCTGATTTCAATTAAACCTGCGTAGAATGATCCTATTGCTTTAGGCCTCAACATATCAAACAAGAATTTTGAATGATTAAATCTTTTGAACGCTATCTTGGATTTTCCAAAAATTGTCTCCATCCATCAACATTTTTGTTAGACAACTTCAAGAACCACTAGTCAGATTTTAACCAAATTTGGTTAAAAACGTTCTTGGGCCATAAGATTCCAAGGTTGTTCAAATGAAGGCATTCGGCCAATTTGGCTGGTGGCCATCTTGGATTCTGGCCAATCCGTATAAACATATTTTAAAGTCCCCGAAACCACTTAGGGGATTGATTCGAAACTCATAAATCATCGTCTAAGGCAAATGCTGAACCAAATACTTTGGTGGATATCTTGAATGACCTAATTTTCACGAAAATGACTTCTCTAGAATTCCATTCGGTGATTGGGCCGAAATTTGGGAAGTGTGATTAGAAACTATTTAGGTCCATTCAAGTTTGTTCAATGGAAGTTAGTACGTTAAAAACGTGGCCACCATCGACCAATAAGAATTCAGTGTCTTGGTGGCCATATTGGAATTGTTTATTTGATGGATTTTCAACGTGAAATGGGTTTTATATTGATTTTTGGATCTGCTGATTTAAAATTTTCCACTTGAACCTGGCAGATAAATGTGTTGATGGCCATCCTGGATTTTTTTTTTGTGCCAAAAGCTCCCAAAGTAAAGGAATGGGAAATTAAAAATATATTCTCGAGAACCACTGGACCAACATTAACAACATTTGGCAGAATGCATCCTTGCTCTTGTTTACAATTTTGGCCAAAACCTTAGGGGTCTAAAGTGATGGCCTTTCTGGTTTGAATAGCTATGTCACAGGTGAACGATACAGGCCCCTTGGGCCTCTTGTTTATGAGGTGTAGTGACAGAAATTGTGAAGCAAGAATAGGAATTAAAGAACATTAATTTTTGTAAAATGGATAATGCTTGCTGTACTGTGCCATTGAAAAATCATAATGTCTCAGAAATCAAAGATTCTGTTCTTTAACTGTCTGTCTGCTGAATTTCCTGCGGACTACATTTTCTGTGGGGCTTAACTTTGGATATGCTGAATATTTTGAAATCAATTTGATTGAAAGTTGTTGGTGGCTAAGCCACCAACAACTTTCAGTCAAATTGTTTTTGAAATATTCAGCAGGTCCACAGTTATTGCCCATTGAAATTATTGTCTGGTAGCTTTCAGCCGTCAATGTGTTTTGTTCCATCAGCAAGCTCACATTCCATAGCGTAACATTCCTTAATCCATGACATACCATTTTACCTCTCGCTAGTTGTAAATAATAAGGTAATCTCTCCATGTCTTATACACAATAAGCAAATGTATACTACAGTTTTTGTGTGTGGGCTTACTTTTGGTGATCAAGATAAATTTATTTTAAAGCCTGAAACTATGCATATGTGGACAAAATGACCGCTTTTGAGATTACACATATCAACATTATATATGCTACTTTTTAAAAAACCCTCTAATGTCAAGTTAACCTTTTAATTGTCAAGCTGGCCTAAATACCTATGATGTGTGTTGAGAAACATCCATTTGTAGGCCAAGAGTGTCCTATTTTTGAAAACTTACCAGTGGAATGACTGGCTCGGTTACCGAGCCAGTCATTCCAGTGGTAAATTTTCAAAAATAGTACACTTGACCTACATATGGACACTGGCGCTAGGCCAAATTTTCGATTTTCTTGACTATGAATCCATGAATCATCTGGCCCGCTAAAACGGCACCTGTAGTGGCCATGAGGAATGTCCGTTTGTAGGAAATTTAAGTGCGAAAATTATAATTTTCTTGGAAATGACCTTGACCATTAAATGGTTAATTAATATGGGTAGCAGTTTGAGTGCTTTGAGGCGCTGGTGATACATGAGGAGTTGATGTCAGCTTACCAAAATATTGCACGTATATTGATTGTACCTTACAAGACCATAACATTTTTTAACATACTCATTTTGCAATTTTCTACTTTCTTTGTGATATAAAAGTATAGTCTTATAATCAATGATATATTATATATTTATGACAAACTAATTATACGCTGAATTTGTTTTATGCTTTTATTTGCGTTAAATGTATATAATTATTACCAATAATATTTTATATAATATATTTAGGGGTAATAGCGAAGACTCAGCTAGCTAGATCTCAAGAATTGGCTTGTTTTTGTCAATTCGATGTGACAGTCATGACTGATGAGAGTATAGGAATGCATGCAGGTTCCCCTAACAGTATTGGCAACACAGTTTATGCATAATAAATATGCTTCAGTATTATTCAGAATGCAGGAAATAGTGTCTTCACGATTCTACTTTCCAGAATTGAGAGTTTCTCAGTCAATCATGATGTCATAATCAACTACGTCATGTGTAGGCTGACATCAGAATATTTTGAAGCCAATTTGACGTGCTGTTGCTGCCTATGGCAGCAACAGCGCCAAGTCTAATTAGTTTCAAAATATTCAACCGCATGTTTATTAAGTAGTAGAGACATACAGTTCTTACAATGTGTCGAACTATTAAGAGTTAAAAACGGGCCTAATAGAATCATTTGTGACATAATGATTATGACATCATCTTACACGCCGCTTACCTGATTATGACGTCATATATATATATATATAGAGCCAGGTTTGGAGTTTGAGTTTTGGACTGTCCATACATAATTCTGGATGGACAGTGTTTATAAATTAACCCTATCTAAAACCTATCAAAATAGGTTTAAATAGGTGTGGTACAGTGATAGAGAAAGCCAAAGCTGTCTGTATGTGTCCAAAAATGTTGTTTTACTAAATGATACTAGGCTTGTGCGATTATTGCGTTGAGTGATCGCGATCGATTATTAAAAAATAATCGTGATTATTCCAATTAATCAGCTTGGATAAAAATTACCAAGACATAACAACAATAAAATTTCAATGACGAAATTTGCAATGGTATCTAGAAAAGACTATTTGCAGCGCAAGATATCTTTTTTAAATGTATCACTGGAATGCCTGTCTTGAGAATCGAGCTAGGCATTCCAGTAATACATTTTCAAAAATAATTTTTTAAAATGCCCTGAAAATGGACAATACATTCACTAAGCAAAATGTAATTTTTCATGACCGATCGCATTAAAAAGTAATTGAAAGTTAGGTTTTGAAATATCTTATGCAATAGAAAATATTCACGAGTATTTGATTATTTAAGTTTTAATCATATAAATTCATGATTTAAAACATAATAGCGATTTTCGATTTAATCACGTAATCGCGCAAGCCTAAATGGTACATACATATGGGCCATTCTACCAAAAAGGACCCATATTTGTACCACAATATTAAAAAAAATAAAGTTGTCAAATACATTAATCTTGATATTTCCCTTAAAACATGGACATTGTTTGTATCAATTCTGAAGTATTGTGAACACCACCCTTGAGGCTTTCTCACACCAACTCGCCAAAAATGGGTGCTAAACTACGAAAATTATGTCATATTTCATACGTTATCCATGATTTTCTTTTGCTTTTTACCGATTTATCAAGAATAATAATGGAAATAACTATAAAAATTATAACACAAGAATGGGATATATCACGTTTATGTATAAAGAGAATTTATTTGTTGTACATGGATAACATTTTCACGCAGATCCTCATTTCAACATGGGCATATCTGTGTGCAGTGTATGTGCCTTAAACCCTGACGAATCTGCCTTTGTCTACAAACGCTCTAGAATTATCACATAGAAATGAATACTATTTTTACATTTCAACACGTAACTTGAACATGTATCTACTGAATGGTATGATTTTAAAAGGGTTCATAGTAATAACAAATATGTGGGAAATAATTTAAACAGTGGTACCTGCAGATAACATAATAAACATCTATTTACAGTTTTACATTGAGTGGAATAACACCCCGACGCTCTTCCATAATATGAAGTTATGTCTTTATAACACATACCACAAATGTAAACCAGTAAGGAATATGTCTTAGATATAAAAATAAATCAGAATAACGATTAAGTATAATATTTATTATGAAATATCACACATAATCACGATAGTTGTCATGGGTTTTGATGTAAATCTTTTGAAATATCTGTTTGACACTGTCTCTATTGGTTTTAAATGTCCTAACAATATATAAAATCCAAATCAAACTGGTGCAGCTTCTGCATAAATAAAAAATTAATATCTGTTGAAAACATATAGCATGATAACGTAGGAAACATGTTTATTACGATATTGGTGCCTTAATTACTAAAGGACTTAATTAATATAAAGCATATAACCTAATGCACCCTCATGACAATTCAGATAGAAGATATGAGAACATTAATAAAATAAACATCACATATTCGATTCATTAACCCCGTTTAACCCCATATGCATGATCAAAGATACACTCGATAGTGAAATACATGTAGCATATTTTGCAAGCAGACAATTTGTTACCCATTTCCCAATGCAAGACCGGTGTAAAACATCATAACATATATCGTTAATCAGAAATATAATCCCAAGGAGTTTGTTATTTCGCATCAATTTGCATTTAGCTCTATATTCCTTCAGATAACGTAAACAACATGTTTTTTATGTGTTAAGTTTACAGAAAGATGTATGATAGATTTCACATATCTAATGACTCCATATCTGACTCATTTAATCTGTACATTCGCATAGATTTGCCTGTAGTTATTGGCTTATGGACAACCTTTACTATATTGTCTCTCCCTACCCATATACAATCTTTTCTTTTTGGCCACTTAAGGAAGCCATCATGGTGACCACACTTCTCCATAAAGGAAATTAGGAACTCGTTATCATCATTGTCTTCTTCTTCGATCACACCTATGTACAGTTTCCTATCATATAAAGCAGCCACAAACACCCCTAGTTGTAGGTTATTCACATCATGAATAGGCAATGCAGCACCTTTATCATGTATTGGAATGTGATCAATGGATTGAGCTGGCACTGGAATAGGTAACATTGGTTCTGTCTGCTCCGGAATCGCATCTGCTCGTTTTGCGGTTTTAGTATGTTTGGTCCAGCCATCACATGTAGGGTGAAACTGGCCTTCGGACCAGCAACAACTGGAAAAGCATGTCGTGTCACGGGTGTAGATGTTGTCTTCTTTTGGCATCACTGAGTGCAATTTCATTGTACCAGGTATTCTAACCGCTCCGTGAGATAGCATCTCGTCATTCCCCTTCTTTACCTCTTCCTTGGTTATCAGAAGATACCGAACTTGTGATGTAATATTTGCGTCCCCCCATTGGAAGAACTGATAGGCATTTTGAATTAGGATACCCTGCTTAACTGCCAAATCGGCACTCCTCTTAACTGCACCACCCACCCCATCGCATGGGCCCTTCCCATGACCGCTTTCATAATATTGCCACGTTGCGGATATGCCAAAAAATTCACTGTGCATTGCTGTCATATTAATGATGTTTGCATTGCGGTATTGACTAGTGGGTGAATCTGAAAGATAGTGTATTGTCTCTACATTTGGGACCGTTTCTTTGATCTTTGGTACTAAATGCTTAACAAATGAATAAACAGTCCCTGCATTGTGTGCGGTTTCATCAGATAGAAGTGCAAAGCTTTGGTGATGGAGTACATCATTCCTTCGGAAATGGAGCACGGCCGGATGAATGGTCACCTGAACTTTGGAGTAGTAAGCGCTGCTAACCTCCTCGTTATAGTTACAGACATAGTTTTCTGCAAAATCGAGTTGGACTATCACATGGTTCTCAGCAGACGGATCTGTTCGTACTGTGTGATTACTCGTTCATTGTGTAGTTTAAAGTTGTCAATTTTTTTTTTTAATTTTGTAACAAATTCTGCTTTCTCTTCGACGACCTCTGTCAATGTTGTCCTCTTAATTATTTTGTCGTTGAATGGTTGTCCGATCCGCTGCCATTCCTTATATCGTATATGTTCACTGTCAATATTGTCTAGAGCTTGGTGTACTTGTGCCCTGTCAAGCTTTGCAAATGTATCTGGGTTGCAGGGAAATGGTGTGACAGATTTCAGTGCACGAAGCTTCAGAGCGACATTCTGGTGGGATAGACACAGGCACACTTTACGCGAGGCATAGCTGATAGGCATAATGTTCTTTGGGCGACAACGACAGAAGAAAGCCAGACTTAATTGTTTGTCAGGATTTTCACTTAGAAATTTATCGTGGAGTGAGCGGAGGCATCCGTTCAAAATATACCTTTGGATCTTCTCTTTGCCAACTTTGATTACGTCACGTTTACCCGGAAGACACGTTGAATTATCATCCCGTTGTAAAAAGATGTGAACTGCCCGGCGTAATACTGCAGATCTAACAGCTGTCTTCTTCACACCACTTTGAGTAATTTTCCGGCTAATGCCAAATTTCTTGGCGATGTATGTAGTACTTCTGCTTTTACCTTTGGTGGATTTGATGACAGAACGGCAAGCCTTTGCACCAGACGTTTTTAGGCACTTCATGGTGGCATGGTGATGAACAAGTGCCCTTGTCACAAGCGGAACCTTCCGAGGTGAAAGTCCTGCACTTCGCATTAGTTTGTTTGCTTCCTTCACGGGTGTGGATTGCTGTCTATTTGAAGTCTTGCTTGGTGCCAATGGTGATGTCCGAGTTTGTGTTCGTTGAACTGCTTTCTTCAGGCGCCACACTTCCCGCTGTAGTTCATAATTTGCGGTTTGAAGGGACGCGTTCTTACGTTTGTAGCACATGACAGTTCGATTAATTCGTTTCCTAGACTGATCTTTAGGGCTACCACGTTCATGAGAGGGTGCTTTGAATTTAAATTTCACCATTAATCTGAAAATGAAATTGAAATGCTAAAATAATACACAGTCGATGGCATACCTTCGCAAATCACCACGTTTCATGACTTTGACCTTCTGACCATCTGACCCTAAGGGGTGGAGTCAATAAAAGTGACATCTTGCAATCCACAATCATATAAATATAAAACAGAGTATAACAAATTTGGTAGAATCCCCCGCCCCAAGGGGCAGGATGAGATAGTGTGGTGGACAGTTTTTTATGATATTTGACATTTTTATTTTTGACCCTATCGCATTAACCCCCCCCACATGCACGCACGCACGCACGCATGCACGCACGCACGCACGCACGGAGGCACGCATACACGCGCGCAGCGCAGTGGCGGGGGACGAATATAAATATACCAAATTCGACGGAATTCTGACAGTAAGTTGTTGGTGAACAAACGAATGGAGGCGACGAGAGAGAGAGGGGGTGGTGGGAGAGGGAGAGAGACAGTATGAGGGATGGGTGGAAGGAGAGATACGGAGTGAAGGAGAGAGACAGCGTGAGGGAGTGACGGGCAGAGAGGGTTGGAGAGCGAGGGATGAATGTATGGGAGGAAGAGAGGGTGTGGTGGAGGAAAAGAGAAAGATGGGGAGAGATCAGTGGCGACAATCTTAATGGAAATCAGTATGCTGTAGATTATGTATTATATCTATAATTATCTAATTCTAAACATTCCCAATGGCATACAGAGTTTCTGTTATCCGTGATGATTTGGTTGACTTGAAATTTGTCACCTATTATCAATTAACTGGTCAGATTTCCATTCATTGGTTGTCGTAAAATTCCTGCCCAGACCAATCAGCAAAACTTAAATTTAAAATAATTATAAATTTAACAGGTGATTCTTAAATAGCAAAATATTAGTAATGTGAATATCTCGTACTTTCTACCAGGCTGATCCACTTCAGATGAGGTATCTCCAGAACATGATGGACAGTCCAAGTCAGTCACAGGTCTTGGAAATAAGGCTCCACTAGTTCCACATGTTCTATCAGCTGCACGTGTTTCGCTGCTATGTGGCATTAATCGCAGGGAGCGCCTTGCACCCTAAATATAAAGTGGATGGCAAACTGACCAATAAATGAACGCACTTTGTCACTAACTAGATGAAGTCGGATGTGCTAAGACACAACCCATGTGATATGACCCTCGTGGACACGGAATCATCCCGAGTAATCAAGCAACATCACCCTATGCCTATCACCGTAATTGCACACACGCACGCAGGCACACATAAGCCTCCTCATCATCATCATCACCATCATTATCATCATCATCATCATCAACAACATCCGATCCACCCTAACCCGAAGCACAACATTTGAATGACAGATGTAAGGGGGCAGCAAGTTATTTAGGGGGGCAATGAGCCATGCCACCCCACTCCCGCCACCCCGCCCCAGTTGGTGCGAAATCTTTACTGAGAGCAGCTAAATTTCAAAATTGTCCAAATTCTTCTCCCTTCCCCCTTCAAATTTCTGGATATGCCACTGTATGTGGATGGACAACAGAGGCAATTTCAACACCCCTACTTGCCCCCTCCACCCCACCCCCTGTTTCTACACCCACTCTGCACCAGGCCCACCAGTATTATATTCCATATGTACGTATCAATACATGTGACTGTTTTATATGGTCCCAAGGGTACGTGCCTATGAATTATGTATGCTTACACTAGGTGGTTCCTGTACAGCACGTGGTATGCTGATGGACTGTACCTGTCGTCTAGCTAGCCGTGTCTTACTCATTGACTTGCGCGCTCTCGCCCTCCTCTTCTCTGCATCCGTGTGACTGAGAGCAACAGTTGGAACATAGTAATCATGTACTCTTTTACGCTCACGGGCCAAATATTCAGGACCACGTGCCTTAAGCTTTTCCCGATATCTTCTCTGATTTTCAGCACTGTGTCGGACCATGTTCACGCTAAAATAAAGAAAAATATTAATAAATTAGGAAATTGTATGTTTTCTACGTTATCCAGATTTTGACAAAGTATGGCCAAAGAAATAAGGAAGAACCTAAAAATATCATGAATATGCGTTGTTTGCATTGGTGTTTATCGTTGTAAAGCGAAACACGCAGCTATTTGAGAGAAAAATTAATACATATATCATGTACAAGAATATTATAAGAAAAAATGTTTCATACGTTATCTGAAGAAATGGCACTTGGGAAACTATTCAGTTTAATAGTATTACCATATTAGATCATGCCTACAAGATACAAATAATGCACTTAAAAGAATGTATCAAAAGAAGGAATCTACTTGTCATTCAGTGTGAAAACCGTATTATAGTTTCATACTTTATCGGGTGTTGTTTACGTTATCCAGCACGTGTCAATGATACAAACCTTCATTGTCTTAATTTATCAAGGATTAGCGACATTTAATCAATATCAAATGTTATTTTATGGAGCAGGGCAACTGTTTAAACTAATAACTTACCAAAATATCTGTAGATTTGTTGATAAATGTATATTGCGCAAATTAGCATGTGCTATTACGCCATATGCCAACTTTTGATGATCAAACGGGGATGCTTAATAGTACCACACGTTAGACAATAGCTGGACAGACTGGTTCCGGGTACATCGACTGAAACAATGTATTCTGAAGTATCATACAGCCTCTATTCAAGGCATTAAAACATTATTTCGCATCGATAACGTATAAAACGGATAGCGTAGGAAACACTTTTCTTGCATTTGGTCTTATATGATCCAAGTGAAAAGGAATTGGGTATCGTGTTATTGCTGAATCCAGTTAGGCTATGTAACATTGTATTTAAGTGAAAGAAGTAACACGCGTGTTCAGTAGATTTTATACAATGTGGATAACGTATGAAACATCCTTAACATGGTCTGTCCGTGGTTGGAACTTTCAAGCTTCCTCGCAGACAAACGTGGTCAATAATGTTTATAATAATATTTGTTTTACATACCTATAAGCGTAACCTTATTTGCAATGCATCTTATCTGTAAGTAGTGGTACATGTTTACATCTGAGTACTTATTCAGTTCGGATAACATATTAGACACCATTTTCTGGGACAATCTACATGCTCCAAGCCAATTATTTTTGGTTCAAACATAGTGCGCGCATCAATTATAATTTAAAGTTCCACCATCTTACCATGCTAAAAGTATGCTATTTAACGTATATTTGCTTCGTTGTAGTGATTATTGATGAGTAATAGAGTCGCACCCTTGGCTGGGGACATGCATTTTCCCGTAATTTTAGCATTTTAATGGCAAATATAAGTAAGAAGACATGCTAAAACATATGGATAACCATATATGTATAGATAGGTCTCAACGACGTCTGTTAGAATAAGAACATTGCCATTAGATATGACTGAATATATCCGTTGTAGAGCGCAAAGACATCTAGAAAACACAAATGGGCCATTTTTGGTAGAATGGCCCATATATCTATGTACGTGTCTGGATATTAGAATATGCCTATATATTTAAAGTCAAATCATTATAGTTTATTAAGTATTAATACTCTATCAATTTGAAATTACATTTACATGGGATTCTATTTTATGAATCTATAATAAAGTAATTTGTGTACTTGTTTGTCAATGGAGGAATCTACTTTTAGCCATGCCCCACCCATCTCTAGCTAAGCTCCGCCAACATTTGGGCCGCATTGAGATCGATGGAACCCTGAACTCCCTGAATCTCAATTTCCAGAAAACTATACAGGAAAGCTGTTGAATATTTGAATCTAATTTGTCTGGGTGTTGTTGCTGTCACAGTCACATTGGTTCCAAAATATTCAACATAATATTTATTAAGTAGCAAAGACATACAATTCATACACATGGCGGACTATTAAGAGTTCCTGACAGACTTAGATGATGGATTTTAGTTATGATGACAGCCTACCTGTGACGTAATTGATTATGACATATACTTGATCGACAGATTGGATTCCTCAATTCTCAAGAACTACATGGCCGATTTGAATTATATTTGGCAGGAAGCATCCTTATGGCATAGAGATTTCATTTTGTTCAAACGAAGCCGATCAGCCAATTTGGCTGGTGACCATCTGGGATTTCGGCTGATTTTTAGAAATGTCTTTAAAAATTTCGTTCTCCGTAACAGCTTGGGGAATCGATTCAAAACTTATGAAACCTCATCTAGGCAAAGAGGTAAGCCAAGTTTGTTCAAGACAACTTGGTTGACCGTTCAGCAGCCATCTTGGATGACCTACTTTTCCCGAAAACGACTTCTCTAGAACCGCTGAATGGATCAGGCCAAAATTTGGGAGATATGATTAGGGACTAAGAGCCATTAAAGTTTGTTCAAGGGAAGTCGCTCCATCAAACAACATTGCCGCCGTGGGCCAATCAAAATGTAGCATGTTTGGCGGACATATTGGATTTTTTTATTTTGATGGATTTTGAGGCAGAAATTGGTTCTGTATATATTTTTGGGTATTCTGAGCTCAAATTTGCAATTTTCGAAACTGTGGGATAAACGGTTTGGCGGCCATCTTGCATAATTTTCTCGTCAAAAGCTCCCATGCTAAAGCAATGGGAAATTTAAAATGTCTTCTCGAGAACTAACCAGGCCGATTTCAATTATATTTGGCAGGAAGCATCCCTAGGGCATAAGGATCCAAGTTTGTTCAAATGAACCCGATTGGCCAATTTGCCCAGTGGCCATTTTGGATTTCGGCCAATTTCAGGAAATGTCTTTAAAAATCTTCTCCGAAACCACTTGGGGAATCTTCATCTAGGCCAAGAGGTAAGCCAAGTTTGTTCAAGAGGACTTGATTGACCAAATGGTTTAGCGACCATCTTGGATGACCTGGTTTTCACGAAAATGACTCCTCCAGAACTGCTGAAGGGATCAGGCCAAAATTTGGGCCATTAAAATTTGTTCAAGGGAAGTTGATCCATCAAAAAAACAGGGGCGCCGTGGGCCAGTCAAAATGTAGTGTGTTTTGTGGCCATAATGAACTTGCAAAATTGTCCACAGACTCATTTAAAAGACTGCTAAACCACTCACCAACAATTTTTACAAAAATTGATGGTGCTCCAGGTGAGCGACACAGGCCCCTTGGGCCTCTTGTTATTGATGGAAATTAGAATTTTCGTCAATATGTCAATTAGTTCCGTTAGTTTGTTTGTTTGTCAGAGTCCAATCTCTGTTAGGTTTTTGGTTTAGCTCAACATATCATCGTATATCTCAGTATGGCTTCACCCTATTGGGACTAATAGGTCCAGTGTTATTCGTCATATTTATTAACGATCTCCCTGACTGTGTTCAGTCAACAGCCTATTTGTATGCAGATGATACAAAAATATACAGAGAGGTGAGGTCAGACCAGGATAGGAAGGAACTGCAGGAAGACCTAAATTCACTACAACACTGGTCCGATAAATGGCTTTTAAGATTCCACCCAAATAAATGTAAGGTGTTAGAAATTGGACAAAGATATAGATCCGAGACACCTGTATACAGCCTGTATGAAGGAGAGCCTGTAGAGTTGGAATCGATGCCGTACTATATAAAGCATTGGTCAGGTCACAACTGGAGTATGCTGGCAGTGTATTGTCTCCTTATAAGAAATGTGACATCGACATGATTGAAAATGTGTAGAGGAGAGCCTCCAGGTGTGTTCCTGCTCTTATAGGGCCATCATACGAGGAAAGGCTTCGAAGACTGAATTTGCCTACTCTGAAGTACCGGCGACTGAGGGGAGATGTAATCGAACTATACAAGATTGTCCATGGAAGATATGACAATAAGGTTACCAGAGATATGCTAAAATTTAGTAATGTGGTCACAAGGGTGCACAGCTTCAAGTTGATCAAGTCATTCTCCAGACTCGATATCAGGAAGTACACATTCATAAACCGTGTAACGGATGTCTGGATTGACCTACCTGAGGAAGTAGTAATGGCACCTAGCCTAGTGTTTTGTGTGCCGGCTGGATAAATTCTGGGCAGATCTCGAAATGAAGTACAATCATGAGGCTCAGTATTACGGTTGACACGAGTAGATAAGCAGGTAGGGGTTTGGTGCGGGACCGCACCAACACCCGAAATAATGTAAAGTAGTGGCTGTAAAGATTATATTCATGTAGGGGATGTGTGCAGAATCGCACCAACCCACACTTAATAAAAGTTAAAGAATGTAAGCGTGTATAGTATAGGTAATAGGAGTTGCGTGCGGAACCGCGCCAACTTGTAATTTATACAATTTAAAAAGATAAATAGATCAGTCCACAGTTTATGTAGGGGTTGGGTGCGGAACCGCACAAACCCATAGCCTTATACATAAGGATTGGAGAATTTGTAGTGTATAGTTTATATAGGAGCTGAGGGCGGAATCGCGCCAATCCACAATATATACAATTGTATAAAATAGTAATGCGTAAATACTTAGCACGGTACATTGTTATACGTATGTATATAACTTGTATGTATATAACATAGTTAGGCGAACAAATTTGAGGGCACAGATGTGCTATAGAAATGGAGATGAAGCAGAACATAAAGGCAGCGTATGCCTGCATTCTGAAACTAAACTAAGCTAAACTAAATTAAACTAAACTTGGACACATGCTTTCTTATATCATGGGGATGGATGAGAATCATATTGAGTTCACGAGGTCGAAGTTCACGATCACTGTAACCTTGGTCTAAAGTTTTTCTACGCCTAAGTTTTTCCTTTATCTCAACATATCGTCTTATACCTCAGGATTGGTTCACCCTATTGGGACTAAACGGGGACACATGCTTCGTTATACCAAGTGTATGTAGCAAAATTATATTGAGATCGTGATGTCAAAGGTCAAGGTCACTGTGTCCGTGGTATAAAACAGTTTTTACCGTTAAGTCTTTGGTTTGGTTAAGTTTTTGTTTTATATCTAAAAACTTTAGCCAATATCACATCAGCGTAACATCGATGTCTTGCTTAACCTTCAGGCTTTCCTAGTTTTCGTCCCCGGTTTTCGTCACTGCCCCAGCCCAGTGGCCCCAACACCCACTCCTCTTTAATAACGTTGATATCTATATGCGCCATCTGGAAGTCTCCCAAATTGGACTTTTGATGTGCTTAACTGTCTCGCTACTGTAAGCCACTAGACAATTATTTCAATGAGCAAAAACTTGACTTACTGAATGTTTTGAAAACAATTTGACTAAAAGTTGTTGGTGGCTTAGCCACCAACAACTTTTAGTCAAATTGTTTAGTCAAATTGTTTTCAAGGATATAACCATTGGAATATGTCGTCTGCAACAAACTCACCAGTCATATCAATGGACAATGTTAAAAAATTCGTTGTCTAGAATTCATAATTTATTTGAAATTATTCGGGAAATATTTACAGCTCATGGGAGAAAACTCATATTAGTTACTGACATGTGGCTGATTGATGACCTCCCTCCGCTCGTGCCTGTCTTTGGATTTCTTTTTAAATTAAAAAATCCCAAGAAAAACTAAGAATTTTGTAAGCAAATTATAAGTGGATTTTTAAATTTTGTGTTGCGTCTAATGTAACCTATTTTCAGATTGACTTAGCTACGCGCAAAACCTGTCTATAACGAACAGTTGCATTTGCCCCCCCCCCCACCCCCCAGTTTTAATGAGCAGTTTTGAATGACCCATCTGGTGGTCTTTATTGACAGGTTTCGTGTATGTCTGGTCTTTACTTTCAGAGCGTTTATGGAAAGAAACACGAATATTCTTAAACCTAAAGCAGGAAAATATTTACTTAAGTTGAAATAACAGGTAGTTGTCAGCTTCAGTTAAAGTCACTACTATGATAAAAACTGGACCCGTTTACTCTAATATCCGAGAACGAAATTGAGGCTCTGAGCAAATATTTTCTTTCGAAATGGCTTTTCCTCGATTTCGGAACTCTCGCGCGTGCGTCAAAGACAACTGCAATTTGTGTTTATATGTTTCTCGGGTTCTCTTGTGATTTTTTCTTTTAAATGAGAAAAGTGTCGAGGTTAAAGAAGTACGTACCGCGCTAAGCACGTTATAGCCCGTGGTGAAATAATAAATAATATGTTCAGATGTATCGAAGAGAAAGGAAGGTTTCAAACGAGGAATGATACCCTGGTACAAGAAAAATAAATGCTCTAATGATACGGTTATTGCCAGAGTTATTATACTACAACTCAGAAATAAGTTAAATCGTTTCCAAAACAAAAACGAAAACATGCTAGTTAGTAAGAGGTGTTCTGTTGAATATTTTGAGCATAATTTGATTGGAAGCCATAATTGCTGCCCGAAATACATCTTAATTTGATTTTGAAACATGTTAAGTTATCTCTGAGGTGTAGCTAGACCCACTGTAGCCAAATGACAAACCAGGTCCCATTCCCATAGATATTTCTGCGTAGAGAGAAAATCTCACCAAAATTGTAGGCGTTAAGATTTCGACATGTAATTATGACCAGGTCTATTTTCTAAACAAGACATTAGTGTGACGGGATATTGGCGAAAATTTTAGCATTTTGCATTTCTAAATGCAAATCTAGATTTGTATCAAGATCACAATGACTGTGACCTCAGAAGTCTGAATGTCTCTGCTGCTCCTACTGGTTGAGGTAACTGAATCACCATGCTTAGTTTCAATAATTTCGCCAATTCTGAAATAAAGGCAAAATGAGATAAGCAGATGAATTTACCGGTTTTGTTAATCCGCATTTTATACAAGTCAGTTGGTACAATGACCTTGACCTTTGACCTCAAAATATCATTGTGCTTTGAAACTAGGAAGCATGTGTCCAAGTTGAGTCCTAATTGATATATAAGAGATAGATATACTGAGCTAAATGACAAACTTAATCGTAAAAATACAGTTTTATACTAAGTTTAAACTGACTTTGAACTCTGACCTCGTGACCACAGACTCATTGCACTACATCCCATTGATATAAGGAAGCATGTGTCCAAAAAAACCTAACCGTAAACAATAGAATATTATACCAAGGCCATGGTGACCGTAAGGCAAAATGAGATAAGCAGATGAATCTACCACTACTATTAATCCGCATTTTATGCAAGTCAAATAGTACAATGCCTTTGACCTTTGACCTCAATATCACTGTGTTTCATTCCCTTGATACTAGGAAGCATGTGTCCAAGTTGAGTCCCAATAGGGTGAACCAATCCTGAGGTATAAGACAATATGTTGAGCTAAACCATAAACTTAACCGTAAAAATAGAGTTATATAGCAAGTTCAGAGTGACCTTGAACTTTGACCTCATAGTTTCATCATCACAGTGATACATCCCCTTGATATGGACGCATGTGTCCAAGTTTACTCCCAATAGGGTTTACAAAACCAAAAACCTAACCGGAAACAATAGCGTATTATGCCAAGTTCATGGTGACCTTAACATTTGACCTCAATATCATTTTGCTTCATCCGGTTGATATATGTAACCATGTGTCCAAGCTTAGTCCAAATTATTCTTCCGCCGGCAGAGGGTTAATCCTCCGTGACGTCGTAACTCCAAACAGACGTAATTAGTATGGTACGATGGTGTTGCGAGAATGAGTCCAAATAGGGTGAAGCCATGTCGAGATATAAGACGCTATGTTAAGCTAAACCAATAACTTAACCGTTAAAGATGGTTTTATACCAAGGTCACAGTGACCTTAAACTTTGATCCCATGACCTCAATATCATTATGCGTAATCTGCTTGATATAAGGAAGCATGGTTCCAAGTTTAATCCCAATAGGGCGAACCCCTGCCGAGATACAAAGGCGGGCAGGTAGGCGGGCGGGCGGGCGTACAAACGGACGGACGGAACCCGCCGATATAGTGACGAAAATTAAATAATAAGTTGTCTTCGAAGAAGCACAAGCGAAAAATCAAGCAAATGCAAATAGACCATTGGATATAAGACTATGGTCGCGTAAAAATAATAATCCGTAAAGTACATCAGAAATACAAGTTTTCAAGTCGGGCAGTTTATGAAACCCGACCACAACAGAAGGATTATATTAAAGGTGGGATAGAATACGGTTAACCTGAATACAGTTAATGGCTGCTCAGATAGAGAATAACAGAGATGATAATATTTAGTTAGACGGACAACCAAACAACAATTAACGCGATTGAGTATGACACGTATGATGAATATAGGCTACACTGGTCTCTAGTTATGTAACTAATAGTATCACACTTTCCATGCCCATTGATCCATGCGCGCGAACTAAAATGACTAGGGTTAACACTCCCCTGATAACGCAGCTTACTGGGTCGATGCTGGGCCGATATCCAGCCGATACTTTCAGTATCGGCATTGTATCGGCCCGGCGTCGGCCCAGTAAGCTGCGTTATCTGGGTTATTTATTTACCATGTCTGATGTCCATGAAATTCTATTTTGACTTTGTATTCCCAGCAATACACCCATAAGTACACAGAAAAACAGCGTCTTACGGTACCACGATTCATGCAACTACAATTAAATGTGTATATTCACACCAAAATCACTGAAAATAAAATTGTTTAAATTGTATAGTTTTAGAGGCTTATACTGTGGGTCTAGATGTAATGAAACGAAATAAATCTTATATGATAGAGCATATGATGATTTCGTTACGTATAAATTAATAAAAAATTTTAACTTATGAATTTGAATTAGGGACTCGTGCAGTTTCACAATTTAAAAGATTATATTAATTTATATGTAATGAAGTCATATGTTACGATTAATTTTGTTTCATTACGCCTATGCAGACAATTTAAGCCTCTAAAACTATACAATTTTAACAATTTTATTTGCAGGCATTCTGGTGTGAATATGCACCTTTAAGCGCATCACAAAAATTGCTGATCCGATTTGGCTCAAATTTTAACACGACGAGGGAACTTGCGGTACAAGAGGATTTCCAGATGTTGGTCGTGATCGGGATAAGATAACCCAGATTCAGATAATCGGGTCGGATCAATTTATGGATCTGTGGATATCTTGGAACTAGTCCGATTTGGCTTAAATTGTAGATTTATAAAGGATATAAAATTAGGTCGTTTCCGTAAAACAGAAAGCATTTAAGTGACTTGCGGCGTGCGTTTTAGCCTCGTAAATAAGGGGTGAGACATGGGAGATCATTCATGGAAGACTTAGCGAACATATCATTTGTACCAATAACTTACTTCCCCTGACCAATACACTGTTTAAGCGTTCGTACTCGTGAGAGTAAAGATATGAGAGGGTCCATGCATGTTTGTCGTGAGGAAGTGACAATTTCCCGCTAAATAATGATTTTGTTTTTAAGTCCTTCTACTAGGACTGGTTACTGTATCGGTGGTGTCCAGCGGTAAGCTGATCCTAAGTCAATAAACGCGCAAACTAGCCACAACTTTCCACTATGTGTCAGCCGTCAGTCAAATGCCAATCGGTCTGTCTTTGACAGCCGCAACGTAGCGACAGGAACGTGCATCAATAGTAGCGAAATCGTTTGAGCTTCGGTGACACGGCAGATATGGGAAAATATCACCCCACTAACATCATCCATTTCAATTTTAGAATGCGAGTAAAGTAGATGTCGTTATCTCTGCCATTTTACAGTTGCAAACCTCATTCGTAGGCTATATGGAATTTTGCTGAGTATTTTAAGAATATTTTGACTGGAAGACGTCGTTGCAATGCGTTCCAGTCGACTTATTCTCGGAATATCCAGCAGAATATGTCTAATATCTATGAAGATGGATTTATTCTATCCGGTTTACCGATTACATTAACTTAGTAGTCGATAACCGGTTGATTCCTTAAAAACCTGATAAGGCAGTAGTAATTCATGGACACATTTCTTTCATTGGCACAGCAATTTTTCGTATCTGTCATTTCGAAGTTGACAACGACGGCGTAGTGATATAGACTAAATAAACTTAGCGCGCACCAATTAGTCAAATTGTTTAATTAAGTGTGTTTATTCTACGCGAGTCGTTAGTGAGCGAGATACTCGCGCATACAAGATAGCTGCACTTCTAGGTATATGTTATCCTCATTACAAAATTGTCATCGGGTCAGTTGACTGACACATTTTATGCAAACCAAATAACATCGCATTTTGAAATGTGTACATACTCCTCCCCCTTCTCCCCCTCCTACTCGTCGCCTCCAACCTCGCCCTCATCTGCCAGCATACAGTGCGGTTATAGCTCGCATCCAGCGTCTGATAACCGGTGGGCGCGGAGCGGGGTTGTGACGGTTCCTGAAATGCATGAATTTCACTGAATTTTAAAAAAGGTTGAAATTCAGGTTATTTGAGAAGCAATTTTCTGATTATTTTCTGATTTTCTGCAAACTTGAAGGATAGGTTTGTTAAGTGATAACGTAGGCCTCAGGGCACACGTGATTGTTAATCATTTACCCATTGAAATTCCAGTGTCTCAGTTTCAAGGCATAATGCCCCTTTCCAGTTTTAGCTATGCCCCGCCCATCCCTAGTTAAGCTCCACCCACGCTTCGTCCGTGTTGGGATCAATCGATCCATGCACTCTGAATCTAAATTTCCAGAAAATTATACAGGTTAGCTGTTGAATATTTTGAAAATAATTTGACTTGGTGCTGATGCTTCATATGGCAGCAACAGCGCCCAGTCAAAGACGGACTAAATCGAGTCATTCATGCTGTAATTGAGTATGACGCCATCCTCCAGCGCACGTAGTTGATTATATGATGTAATATGATGGATGGATAAACTGGAAAGGCTCATTATATATAGGCCTACAGGAAAGCTGTTCACAATTTTGAAATGAATTTGATTGAAACCCCTATTGCTAGAAAGCTACAGTTCCCAGTCAAAATAGCTTCAAATATGTCATAAATAATGTGTCATTTCTCAATCTGGTACGTTCAAGGGTTAAGCGATAAATAAATGCTGTTAGTCAACAACAAATGATGACGTCATAAACGTGCACTTATGAAGTAAGAAAAATAAAATAGGGGCCTACTACACTTCCGGGTCCATTGCCTGTGTCCATAGGGCCTTTATGCGCGTTGTTTTAACTCGTCGAAAATATATCGGACGAACATTGTTTAACACTCCGCTACCGAAAAGTTGGCCTACTGTAGAAATTTTGGAAATAAATAAGGGAGTAAAAATAATTCTTGCACGAGCTTTCTGATTATGGAGTGTATTGTGCGTGCGTGCGTGCGTGCGTGCGTGCGTGTGTGCGTGTGTGTGTGTGTGGGTGCGCGCGCGCGTGCGCGTTTGATCAAATAAGTAATATCTAAATATGCACTTTCCACAAATCCGTTTGCAATTTATAAAATTTCTTGAATACTTAGAGCCAGTTTTTCTGTCATAGGTGTAATAACAACTCATGAGAAAGTGTATAAGATCTTGGCAATCATGTTGATGTTAGACGCAGGATTAGCCACACCACCAGTCATAATGTTTACAATTAACAAAATATAGATATGGAACTATCATATGTGGGCCAGTTTTTAAATTCTACACAAAAAGGAGGTCAGAACCGTATGTTTTCTTCAGTATAAGCTATAAGCTAGATCTTGGATGGTGACATATATTAATGTACGCGCTCAAAAATCATATAGATCTATAAGAAGGAAAAGTAGGCTACAGGTGTGCCATTTTAGATTTCATATTCGTCAACTATGATAACGTATATTACCGGGCCGGTACCGGGCTGCGTTGACTCGGTATTCGTCCAGTACCGGCCCGGTAACACGCGTTATCAGAGGATTATTATGCTGGTTTAATGGCAAACTGAAAGAAGGAAGGAAGACAAACTAATGAACGGGTGAATGAATGAACGAACAAGGAACGAACGAATCCCCTTGCCCTAGTTTCCAGTATTGACTATGTAAGTGAGATAATCATTTTCAGCGCCCAAATGAAATAAACAAAGACTCTACCCACGCTGTCTAGACATGCTAATAGCCTTGGCAACCACACAGTCTAAATCAGCAAAAGAAGCAAAAAAACAATAACGCGAAATTTCATATTTCTGTTTGGCATTTACCATCATCACAAACAGTCGTATGTCATAATTATTCATAAGACCACACAAAGTCATGACAACACGATGCGCGCGGCGGGTGGCTGTTGGGTCGTGCCGAGAGATAGGGGTAAGGTGGCGGGTGGCTTTACCACTTGTAGTAGGCTTACAGGGAATGCATGGGATGTTGAGATTTCTTTAGGCTAGCAACAGATGACTTGTGTTCGGTGTTAGCTCACCTTGGAGAGCTTATAATGCAATGGTGATTTGCGCCTCGTCTGTTAACTACCCGACTGTTGCAAGCTACCAGACAACAATTTCAATGGAGAATAATTCTGGACCTGGTGAATATTTTGAAAACAATTTGACTGAAAGTTGTTGGTGGATTTTCAAAATATTCATCATCAGGTCCAGAGTTAAACCCCATAGAAAATATAATCTTCAGAAATTCAGCAGGCAGAGGTAACAATAGGCCTAATCGCGGGGTTTCCGTTTGTTGATCGATTAAAACCAAATGGGAAGATATGCTCCCTTTGGCAGTAGGCCTACCTATTTCTCTGAATGGTGAAAAAACACGTCGGGCGAGAAGCAGGGCCTATTTACAATAGAACGTGAAAATGTCAGATATTTCACACCGAGCTCTCCCAGAGAACAAGGCGGTTCTTGTGTTACCTTTGTAACTAATTTGGCTTCAGCTAACAGTCAAATTGCTGTTGCACAATTTCCAACAAATTTATACCGGCAAGAATGCGTCGTATTTAGTCTGTCACGTTCAAGGGGTTAGCAAGATTTTCAAAATCTTATTGAATACATGTTTGCAAATATTTGAACATTCACTTTGGGCGTTGCGCTGTTCAAATTTCCTTCCTAATCAATTCAACATCTGTATCAGTCAACACCCGTCTAGCACCCTACGTTCACAGCGGTATAGGACAACACGGAATAGCGAAAACACGAATTCTCATCAACATTCGCCGATCCGCAAGACGTAGGTTTCGCACGAGATCTATTTCCCTGCCTTGGATTAAGAATTTTAGATATGTTCATCCAACTATGTACGTGTATTTTACTTCTCTGTTTTCAAACCAATTTCTCTTTATAATACAGGATTATTTCATAGGCTACAATACTTTGGTACATTCATGTCAATTGTAGGCCTACTCCCAGGCGTTAGCGTTGGCGGAGTAGGGACCCCAGTGTGCGTGCGTGCGTGCGTGCGTGCGTGCGTGTGTGTCTGGGAGTGAGGTGTGTGCGTGCGAGCGTGCGTGCATGCGCGCGTGTGTGTAAGGGGTGCGGGGGCGGGGGGGGGGGGGAGTGGGTGGCGTGACGGGAAGGTAGTGTTAGTCTCAGATGAGGAACCTGACGAGTGAAGCTGAAGAAAATTTAAACAAATTTATATTCTTGACTTCTGTGATCAGCATAAATTACACCTTTTCTAAGATTTGACAGTCGTAATTTCAATATGCTTGTTGCTGGCTGACTAGTTATTTGAGCGATTTTGTTTTCAATAATTACTTCCTTATCTAATTTCACCAACCTTTAAATTCTTAGACTCGACATTGGTGCACCCGCTCAAATAGGGATTCTCCCAATTTAACGAAGTAGTAATAATCAACGCGCGGAAGGGGATTCTGATTGTCGAAAGCGGCCACAAGACGTAATATTTTGAATTGGAGCATTCTGATTTGTCATGTCTTAGTGAATACAACCCAGAAATTGGTTGAAAAAAGAATGATGTATTCGCAAATTTATACCAGTATCCATACCCTCTCTCTCTCTCCCTCCCTCCCGCCCTCCCTCCATCCCATCCCTCCTCCCCTTCCCTCCCCTCCCCCTCCTCTCTCTCTCTCCCTCCCTCCCTCCCGCCTCTCTCGCTTCGCTGACATTTGAGTTTTGAAATACAGTATTCCAATTGTCAATTATGATCAGATGTCGCGATGGCTGCGATAAAGCCAAGAACATAAGAATTGCTTAATCCACCAAGTCAAGAGTCCGTGGATGGTACAACCACGAAGGAGCTCAAAACTCAAACGCTTTGCATCGTGGATTAGAGTCGCAGACGGGCTTGGGTGCCTACTCTTTGCGAAACTTATCATCGGTTTTCTCAAAATCTCTTTTTTATGGCCGGTTCGAGCATATTATCTCTATGGGTACAGCACACGCATTGTGATACATCTAGTGAGATACATGTTCGAGGTTAAACATCATAATAGCGACTTCGTTTTCCTTACACATCCTGCACGATCATCAAAAAAAGTGTCAACTCGATGTAGTGACAAGATCCATTTACTCCCTTCACATGGAAGAACTCCATGTAATAAGTATTACCCACAGTGGTTTCGTAATTATGCCGAATCACAACGGCGATCTCCTCGAGTATGGTACTCCCTGCCACCTCGTGAGATCTCTGTAAGTTGACATGAATAGCCATATCAAGTGTCATATGGCGTAGACCTACCACGATTTGTGTGATATCCCCTCTGTAAACAAACATCCACATTATGAATAAGATGATCGAGAGTGGCTAAAACATGACTTTCGATCACTTCATTTAAGTTACCTAGATTGATGTGTTCAACAATGGATCGAAAGTTCAGACTGTTTAGTAATTGCGATATGCCATATCTGCGAGACTTTGAACAATACCAGACAATACCTAAAGCATCAAAATCAACAACAAAATATGCAAAGCAGCACATTATAATTTGGAAAACAAACTGGTAAGAACGAAACAAAAAGATTTTATAGTTATGTCTGTGAAACACGAAAGGTTAAGTTTGCAATACTATAACTTGGCAAAGAAGATGACATTTCTGCTGTCAATGACGTCGAAAATGCTACCCTACTAAACAATTTCTTCAAATCGTTTGTTTTTTTTATCAAAGAGGTTAATGACAACATACCTAAATTTTCTGATAGGATGCCAAAATAAAACTATATTCAGGACATAACAATACGAAATGCTGGCATCATCAGTAAACTAAAGAAACTAAGGCGAAGCAGTTCACCTATCCCTACAATATCCACCCAAACTACTATATGAATGTGCTGATCAACTAGAAACACAATTCAGTAAAATATTCAAGACTTCCTTAGCAGCCGAAACTCTCAGTGATATGTGACATTATGGGGAGAGGGGCGTTCATCAAGCTTAAAGACAGTAATCCAGTATGTGATGTATTATTATTATTATTATTATTATTATTATTATTATTATTATTATTATTATTATTATTATTATTATTATTGATACTAATATAGTGTATGATGAGCCATAATGTATGATGAGCCATGGTGGTAGTGATCTTCCTAAAATTAATGAGATTGGTAAATCCATCAAACTTCCACAGCCATACTCCCTCCTCATGTGTTATTCTAAAGTGGTCTACCTATGGGTGGTTAACCCTTTCCCTGATGAGTATCCTATATCTCCCTCAAATCCAGAGGCAACAATTTATGAAAATTGTTGAATATTTTGAAAGATTAACATATGATCCCGCAACCAAAACTAAGTATGTTATAAGGTCGATCAAAAGGGCTTTCAAGCATTTTGACAAAAATATCCTTAAAATGTTATACAAAACTTATGTGTGGCCATATTTAGAATACTGCATGCAAGCCCGGGCATCTTTATTAATCAAAGGTATAAACCACGTAGAGCAAGTGCAAAAATGATGTACTAAATTCGTAATTGGCTTAGGAATGAAACCTTATAAGGAATGCCTATAAAACTGGATCTACTATCTCTCAACGTAGAATAAAAGATGATCTTATCTAAACATTCAACATTTTCACTGGAAACTAAAGCATCAACGCATAGCAATTTCTTTGCACTGCCAATCAATTCTGTGTGTCAATGCTTAAGAGGGCCATTGCAAAACACTAGTCAGACAAAACCTTTTCAACTACAGGGTAGTGAATACGTGGAACAGCCTATCCGAAAGTACTATAAGTGCAAAAACTGTAAACACATCTAAGAATGCACAAGACAAACACTTAAAATCAAATTTTATATCCTCCCACATTGTACATATGGACGCATAAATATTTAAAACCTAATTTCACCCATTAATGTGGCTAAGCCTACTGAGTGTCTTGTTCAACTATAAACGTATTACACTAGACTCGGCATGTTTAGCCACCTCCACAGAAAAGATACAAGTGAATATCTTAATGCAAACCTTTGAATAAGAGAATGGCTGAAGTGGCATATATTGCCATC
Source organism: Chaetoderma sp. LZ-2023a (assembly GCA_034401795.1). NCBI lineage: Eukaryota > Metazoa > Mollusca > Caudofoveata > Chaetodermatida > Chaetodermatidae > Chaetoderma > Chaetoderma sp. LZ-2023a. Next base: position 69,860,327 of record CM067372.1, read on the forward strand.
CACACATACCTCTGAGGGAATCGTAGAACCCTATCAACAATGAGGTTGGTTTCGGTAGTAGGAGTAGCAGTGCTATGACTGAACATCAGCATCACTAACAATTTCAGTATCATCACCACCAATACAGGTAATGTCAGCTCATTTGCACAGATTCATCGAAAAGGTTTTTGGTAGTTTAATGTTTTCAAATCTAAATTCTTTTAATTATTTTTAACAATTTCATTAAGTATTCTTAAAGACTTACTTATTATAGTTTCCTTTAGTTGTTCATTTGTAGATTAATTTGGAATTCTAAGATAATTGATATACGCCTATAAAATTATAAATCAGAGAAAAATTATACTGTTTCATCATGCCTTCTTATAATTTTGTATTTTAATAATAGATTGAGTTGTATGAATCGAAGCATGTAGCATCTGGTTATGCCCTTGAGAAGGGCACTAGAATTAGACATTAGAATTGCTTGATATATGTTCTCTGGAGGTAACACTAAGCTGTATCTTTATCTTGACTAAACCATTTATCTCGAGATATTTTATATCATCTATGAGAATGACATCCTATAAGATATGAAATCTTATAACATGGTTTACTGGGCATGTACTGTACAAATAATACCATGCCAACGGCCCAGTACAGTAAATAAATCAATACTGATGCAAGTCTTCAGAACAGGTCATAGTATGCAAAGAGAGAACAATAGAGAATAGGTGTATGTATGTAGCAGACTGGCATATGTTGAAGCAAGGTGTGCATATGCTTCATAGCAAAGATGTTCCTAGCATATCAGCAAACCTTCAGGGCAGTCATGGGAGTAATTTTCCTTAAAGGGGAACACAAGAAGGGTCACCATAGTTTGCATAAAACACAGTTCTATCGTAGAGCCCATATTTAAGCTACTGTGCAAAACTTTCCTGCGACATTTATATATAAATCCGATTAAAATGGTGCTAAAGAACGCTATGTTACTACTATTTTCTACAAGTTAATTAAACCTATGACGTCATAGGTTGACTCCCATCCGACAAGAACCGTGATAACGGCACTCTGAAGACAGGAGTGCGTGCATTTGGATGATGATATCTCTATTGATGATAATGCTATCGACATCATTTATATATGTACAGATTGAAGAGATTAAGATGGTTATCACATTATCACAAATTTATCGAATATATTTGTTATTTTCATACATTAGTTGCCGAACCTTAAGATGACCATTTTCTATGAGGATACCTTCCAATTACATGAATATTACAATATCTCACGAAGTTTTGAGGCTAGTATGAAAACATAAGTACCTAAAGATGGGCTGGATGTATGTACAAACTATTTAAACTCTCATATTAATAGATGAAACTTTAATAACATTACCTGCCGTAGTCCCAGTGAGAATGTTGATTCAACAGTGACAATTATATTGATATGCCTATACTAATGCGTCATTCATTTATTTCAAGATCAAAACTTGACGTCAAAATCGGCACCATTAGAGAAATCAGACAAAGGACTATTAATATATATTCTTCAACATTTCCGCAAATATAGTTTATATATTTGTAAACCCGCTGAAGAGAACCGCCTTATAAAAACGCAATTCGCAATTTTATTGCGATAGCATTGGATGACAGCGAGAAAAACGTTCAACTTATGACGTCATACGCCTCATCTGGGAATAGAAATTTAACTAATGTATCACATATTTAAACAACGAAGATATATATTTCTAATTTGAGCACGGAGCTTACAATTATATTTTTGAAAACGTTACCGTCTGTAGATTCATTTTATACACAGTAGTATAGAGGGTCTGGTGTTTCCCTTTAATAATTAGTTAGGGATATATAGATATGGTCATGCAGAACATATCAGAAGATAAAGCTTTGGGATACCGCAATATGAGAATTGTACCAACGAGTGGTGGCCGCACCCCAATTGGCAAGTGGATCTGAAAACTGATGCATTTGGTAGGGAACCCTATATTACCAGTGGTAACCAAGGTTTGGGAGATCTGAATTTATCGGAACCCATTTCGTTCAATACCCCAATGCTTAGCGTGCCACCCGCATTAGTTTAAATTGTGTAATAAAATGGCAGCATTAAATTGCTGTGTAAAATATAGCCATACTTATATTCAACCATAGAGACAATGCTACACAGTCCCCAACCGACCCGATAGCTTTGGATATGCATTTCATATATGGAGGGAACACATGAGTAGTAACAGACATATACGTTCCTATTCAACCACTGTTATTGTTGACGATGACTGAATAATCTCTCTTAGCTATAGCTCTAGTCATTCAAGTGACAGTCATAGATGCATGCTTGGTAATATCCCCAGTTAATATAGCGCTCTGAGCGTTGTTTCCAATTATTCTAAATTACTTTCTGAAAGCACAGGCCTTTGAATTTTCGTCCATCCATCCATCCATCTACCACATATTCCCCCTACTATATATAATATACACACGGTATGAAACCTTCATCTGTAGGCACCATTGTCAGAAAGCTGATTGGTTGGTTTGTTGTCAAAATCCGCTGACATCACGGTTCTGACTACAAACCAACCAATCAGCTTTCTGACAATGGTGCCCACAGATGAAGGTTTCATACCTTGCGTATATTATATGTGGTAGGGGGAATATGTGGTAGAGGGATGGATGGACGAAAATTCAAAGGCCTGTGCTGAAAGTAAACAGATCATCCGTTTATTCCAGAATCTTTTGGGCAATTTCAACATTCATTCTCTTCTAAGATCATCGAATGGTGTCTAACATGAAATTTGTGTTGATTAAGTTACGCATCCCGTCATCTATATTTATACTTGCTTATTTGATTCATGTAACTTGTGACTCCGGGTTTCGTGGTATTGAGCTCAAGTTCAAGGTTATTTTGAGTAATTTTATAAGCCCCTGGCGGGATTTCAAGGTTATTTATGTAGGTAGTGTTCAAACATTTGACCTAACCGTGATCTTAAAGTTTATTTGTTGTTGTTTTCCCACCATTTGCGATAACAAAGGTGATGATTTAAATTAAATGTTATTGGTGTTAGAGTCGTCTTTCTTAACACTTTTTATATAGGGTGCTCATTAGATTGTGTAATCTTTTCATATGCGGCACCCAAATCGTCGTCATAAGGTGATAAATCTCATTTGGCTCTGTACAAATGCTCAGCTGCTTCATGTGATCATCATCATCATCCCATTTAATTTACATATCACCCTTGAGCCTCATACACCTGGTGCAGTGTCATAAAGAATTGTAAAGTATGTGAGGTTTGGCTGAAATGTCTAATAGATACATTCTTTGGAAAATCTGTATCACAGGTCCTGGCCTCTGATCACTCCTCTCCCTTTGTTCCTGTTAGTTTTGTGATGGTTGCTGTTCCTTCTTTTCTTACTTCTAACTCTGATCCACAGCGAGCAGAAGTGGGGTCGTTTGATATGTTGGCGCCGTTTTTAGTTCGTAGGTAGAGTCATTGGGGTTGGAAGTTCTCTTCACCAAGGGACCCCCGCTGGTGGGGCCCTGCTGCAGCATATTGCCAATCCACGGATGGTGACGTTCGTTCCAGTATCCAAGGACCTATATAGAGTTAGGACTGACGTTTGCTTTGTGAATTCACTGAATTATTCATCTAGTTCCGACAGTGTTGCGCCTATTTCTTTAAATTTTCAAAATTTGGGCCATATTCATTCTTCTACTATTACTTCTGGTCCATCATCTGCCGGTTGACCACTTCTAGTTTACCCTCCTCTTCACAATTCACTTCCTCTTCTGGTTCTCACTCATCCTGTTTGCCATCTTCTGGTATTGTCTCTTTTTCTTTAGTTTCCAGTTTGTGTTCTACCGAGTTTTCATCTTCCGGCCTTGTTTCTTCTGCTCCTTTATCTTCTGGCTTTCCTTCTGGTTTACCTGCCGATCGTCCTTTTTGCAGTCAGTTCAGTTCCAGTTCCTGTTTTGATGGTTCATGCTATAGTTCTTTTGCCATCAAGTTCCATTGCTAATTCCACTTGCTCCAAATCAGAAGTTTGTTCAGCACAGCTTAGGAATAGAACTTCTCTTTCTGCTAAGGATTTTTTGTCTGAGAACAATTCACATTTTTTGTGCTCTTTCGCAGATGTATTGGTTAAAGGTGTTCGTATTTCTTCAGAGGAGTTTACTTCTCTTTCTTCTAGAGTTCCTTCCTTACGGGATCCTATTTCTTTCTCTTCTTTACCTCAGTCTCTTCAAAATTCTTCTCCTCACAGGTATGTCCCTTCAATTGTCTACCATCCTAGTTCCTCTCTTGCCTCAGTTTCTCTTCCTATTTTTCATCAGTCTTCTAGGGATATAAAGGCTTATTTTTCGGTTCTTATCTCACCTTCATCCACTTTGCTATAGCCTCGTGTTTCTTATGTTGAAGATACTGCTAGTTCAGTAGATGCATTTGTTACAGTTAACTTTACCGTATGTTGAAAGCTGAGGTTGTTGCTTCTGGCATTGCTCACTCTTGGTTTAATGTGTCGTTTCATGAATTCAACAAATTATATGTTATTTCAGCTAAATCTTCCATTCTCTCGATGTTTCCGTCTAGTGGTGTTTATCATGACACTAATTCTGTTCCCTCATCAGTGGGTGACTCTGTCCCAGTTCGTTCTGGACTTGTTCCTGAGCATGATTCTTCATTCTTTGAATTTTTAAAGTCTATTCCAGTGGAGGAGATTTGTAAGGCCCCTATCTCTTCCGACACTTTTTTGTTAGACCACTCCTCATCTATTCCTTCGTGATCCGGTTCCCACCAGGCTCTTTATCAACATGGTTCATCTTCTTCTGTTCCATCCTCCTGCTTTGTGATTTGCAGGAGTTCTCGGTTATGACGGCTTCTTTGGAGGATTGGGATGGGGCCCATGATTAGATCTCGGACAGGCTATCCTTAGATCTCAGGAGGACAATGTTTATGGTTCTGTTTTCGTTCCACATTCTTCCTTTGAGTCTTCTAAAGTTCTTTCTGTTACGAATTTGTTCATTGACATATTGAATTTCTTCAATAATGATTATTGTAATCAGGATTTTAATTTGTGTCCTGCCTCTCTTGCTCCAGTTCGTCTTTCTAAATCAGACTTCATTAAGATGTGTAAAACTCAAACATTGGATGGGCCAACTTGGGAATTGATTAAACCAAAATCTTCCTTTATCTGTATCTTCAGTTAATTCACATTCGACTTCAATTTTATGTGATTGGGGGAGAGTTGCTCGATTACAGGTGAAAATTCCTAATTTTATGGTATTACTTTCAGAAGCCATTTTAAAGGCGAATTGCTTCAGAGACCTGCTTCTTCTCCTAACAAGAATTTTCCTTCGTGCGTGTTTACAAATTCTAACCGTTCTCGTTCTCGAGAGAGGGTATCTAATGATATTTCCATGGGTAGAACATGCCCCAACCGTTATGAGTGCTTTGCGGCTAATAGACAATGGTCTTTGTTCAGGATCCCATCTGAGTGTTTTTGTGGGTTTAATAATGGTTATGGATCCCATTGTCATTTCTCGAGGCAAAAACCTGGGCCGTGTTTGACTGTCAGGCCTCATCTCCTCCTCACCTTGTTTGTCCGCATTTACCATTGCATACCCTTCCAGCTTCTCCTTCTGTTTCTTGTCGTCATCCAAGTGTTCTCATAGGGAGATGCCTATGGGAAACATGTCAGTCTCTGGTCCGGGACTCTTAGCTTGTGGTTAAGAAATTAAGGGAGACAGATTCATTCGAGAGGCTCAAACGGTTTACCAGCTAAGACCTGCTGAACCAGAGTCAGATTCCAAGAAGGTAAAGGGTTAGTCATTGGAGACCGAAGATTGCCCATACCTTAATATCCCTAGAACTACCATTTAGGAAACATGAAAGAGAAGTTGCCAAAGAAAATCTATAGCATGTAACCGTATTAGCACTACGTTTCAGATGATTGAGCAGATAAGGCATGCATAAAATCTAGAACCTGTGAAAGAGATGCAGAATCGGGAATGATACTGTGCTGGGAATACCATCGTCTAAAAACTTTAAATCTACCCTTCTTCATGCGGACTCTCTTCTGGAATGGGACAAATCCCTTTAGACCTATCAACAAATTGTGAGATAGAATTTGGGACAGTTTCCAAGTGCAGCGGTTGAAAATTGTGGGTTCAGATGAAGACATCTGGTTTGATTTGACGTTTATATATTAATGAAACAAAGATACAACGGAATTACCTGTACATGCATGGCGGCATGCCATCAGAACTCTTATGTTATCGGGCTGGTGTACTACAGTACCAGAGGGGTTTCTATTTGGTTAGAGTTAAGCGTAACGCTATCTGTACTGTGTTGCGTGATGATCCAGTTGGCGAATACACAATCACCTACATTCATGCTACACCATTTCCTCCAGCTCTCAATAAACATGTTAAGAGAGTGGTCCCCATATTTAGAGGATTTGGACGGAGTATAGCAGTGTTTTATAGGTGCATCAGAAGAGAGATTTAGAACTTCCAAGAATCATGTATAAAACTTGTTTAGTATGAAAACATAGGTTCTACCGAGAAGGATGAACTGACGATGACATAAAGATGGTGCTTCTCCTAAGACCATGCTCAAAATGCATGTGGAGTTTTAGTAATATGCTCCCAGAGTCCCATTAGAACATACGTTATTTAAGACAAACCTGAATTCGGTGTGTTTGCACATGCCCTACAAGATGAACAAACGGAAGGATGGATTGACGAACTTAATTATAGCTAGACTGATGATAAAAAAGAATGCTTTTCCCAAAATGTATGCTCAACTTGCCTGTGCAATTCTATCAATATGTTTTCTGCTATCCAAAGCATCATATACAAAATAGATATCTATTCAGGGTTGGCAATGCTGGCAAATTTTGGCTACCAATCACAAAATCACAAATTACAAATATATATTTTTTAATGGAGCGTTTTGCTTTGTCAAGAAATTACCAATTGGAATGCTACATTAGCCAAGTCATACACCTATGCCCATTTATGGGCAGTGGTGGTGGGGGGTGGGTGTATCTTTCGACCAATCATTTAACATTTTTATGTATCACATGATTGTCTCGACCAAACCGATTTTTTTGGTCTAACTGGAAGCTAATACTACTAGGTGTATTGACGTTATATTTTACCAGCCAGAGTGCGTAATGTTAATAAAATATATTAAGCTTTCCAGATTTCCAGATTTTCCCGACAACATCAGATTGCGCATTAAAATGCACATCATCGCTGCCATGCCCTGACCTCGCTCATCAAGATTCCTGGCATGTGGACGCATTTTCCAGCACGCGTCATGAATGTGCTGGAATTATATCTTCACGATAATTACTTTTACGGTCACTTCACATGCGTAGTTATTCATGACGGGTGTCCTCTTAACCCTTGCCACGCTGATGTCAAAATTTAAATTATCAAATTAACGTAAAAGATGAACTAGTGTAGGCGTACATTTCTTAACAAATTCTTAACACTAATACTGTTGAAAATACACACCAGTTTCTTTGCTATTGGCAAAGTAAAAAATAGAATATTGACATCAGAGTTGTAAGGGTTAAGGCAAGTCAGGTTTTATAGGTACACATATATGTGTGGGTGCTACAAGATATTGGTTCTGGTGTCCACCTGGGAAAGGCTGGCTTGAGCTCATTATTGACAATACTATCACCCCACCCACCCCTCCCAAAACGCATGCAGATAATCTTTATAACGTAAAACGCTATAGTGCATAAATTGAAACTCCTTTTCAAGGCATATACAGGTAAGCTGTTGCATATTTTGAAACTAATTTGACTGGAAGTCGGATCATGTTGCTAACAACAAATCCCCGGCAATTATTAGTTCCAAAACATTCAACAAAATATCCAGTCCATCTAAAAGCTTAACAACATTATGGTCGCTTAATTTGCAAATAAGTGTTGTATTAACAGCTCGGTCTATAGCTATATCGCTGGTATATTAAAAAACCCTCAAGGAAATAAAAATAAAATTCGTGTTCCCTTCAAGAACTTTCTTGCAGAACTGTAACATCAACCGGTACTCGAGGTGTTACAGAACGCTTGATGTGGATAGATTCTTGAAGCGGCTGATTACTGTTTTCGCCAGAGGCGTGGATGTGTGACGCGACGCTTGAAGCCCAGCCACGCGTTTCACGACTCGTAGCTTGTGTTTATGAGATAAATATGTTACACATATGCGTATATACATTATATCATACATTTCTATGATGTTTATACACAGATCGATTTTGTTATACAAGTAGGTCAGGCCTAGTTAATTATGCTAAGTGTCCTATCATTGCTTTTTAGTTGCAGCTCATCAGTCACTTATAACATAACTTACATAACGATTTAACTGACTGTCTGTCTGCCTGTCTGTCTGCGTCTATCTGTCGGTGTCTGTAAGTATGGCGGTTTGTCTGTCAGAAAATAGAATAAAGGAAAACTACTGGGGGCGCCAGCTGAGAGCATCCAAATTGCAGAGGTTTTTTTTTTAAGGGGGTGACTCTGGACACCATTCTGATTTACAATTCTGCTCGGATGTGTCAACACCACCCCACCAACCCCCTCCAACCCCATCTGACATCCGGCCTACGGCCCTGAAAGAGATACCTGATCTGAAGCAGTTTTCGCTGTCACTTTAAATCGGGTTGTTCCTGGAATTGTGATATAAATATCTTTTGATGTTTGGCATCGGAGAAGACCGTTTGGTTTCATACCGTGACATATCGTGGTTACCATTACATCAATAACTGAATGCCGGATGCCGGGCCACTATAGTAGCAATTAGCCGAGGAATTACAAGAGTTCGGTATGTACAACTTTCCAAGGGTGCTAGATTAGGAAGCTAGTGAGTGGTGTTGACCGTGGAGGGCACGGTTTCACGTGATAACATTAACCTCGATGTATGAGTAGGCATATTAATTAGAGGGCCTGAGACATTTACCTATATATAGGCCCTCCCACAGACGCCCAACCCTACGTAGCCTACAATTTCTTGGATTAAATGTTGGACATGGGGTAAGCACATGAAGGAATAGAGATAACCAGTGGTGTAATGACGAACTCTGGCGTGAAGGAACTGGGAGGTGAAGAATCGCAGGGGTCGCAATATCGTGCTATTCCCATGGGTTAGGCCTAGATATAATAGGTGTCGGAGCTACAGTACAGCTCAGAAAAAACTTAAAACCATAATGTTGAAAATATTCAACAGAACATTTCTTACATCGTGTTCAAAATTCTACTAACTAACATATATGTTTCTGGATTTTTGTTTTGTTTTGGAAACGTGTTAATTCTTAGCAGTACCACACTCCTATGGTAGCTCGTGCGCGCTTCTGACACTGGTGATCTACTCCCATATATAGAACTACCATTTGCCCTGTAGGTGGGGCTTAGAATACACCTTCCGTATCCTCTGCGTGTCGTAAGAGGCGACTAAAGGAGGTAAGGGTGAGGTAACCCTGACAGAAACCTCGAGTGCTGAAGACGGAGGCTCCAGGCCGCACGGCGCACTCTAATAAACCATGGATCCACGCACTTAACGCATATGATCATGTCGATAGTCACTTAGGACTGGCGGTATGATCAGCGAACGAAAAGAAGAAGAACTACCATGAACATCATAGAGACCACTGTATGTGCCCCCGGTACGACATTGACAAATTTCAAAACTTATTAGCGATATAGGTCCTAATTGCCTATCCATTTCACCGAGTTGGCGAGTTAGTCCTCGTTTACACCTTTCTGAATGAGTTAAAGTTTGGCGGGTGTAAAATGGGGTAAACGTATTACAGTATAATATATAATGGACCTTTCCATTTTCAGTTATGCCCCGCCCATCTCTAGCTAAGCTCCACCCACATCTCGTTCGTGTTGGGATCGATCGATTTCTGAACATATCTGACTATCAATTTCCAGAAAACTATACAGGTAAGCTATTGAATATTTTGGAACTAATTTGGATGAGCGCCGTTTCGTGTCCAGTCAAATTAGTTTTAAAATAATCAACAGCATGCTTATTAAGTAGTAGGGACATGCAATTCGTATACCGTGTCGGACTATTAATTAAGAGCTAACGACGGGCCAAATAGAATCATTTATGACGTAATGATTTTGACGTCATCCTACACACCGCTTAGCTGATTACGACGTCATATGACGTCAGATGACAGATGGAAGGGTGAATTGCCTTCAGACATCTTCCCCATACCGGGCAGTATTGGCCCATTACTGGCCCAGTAATCTGCGTTATCGGGGGGGGGGGGGGGGAGGGGGGGGGGAGGATGCGTGCGTGCGTGCATGCGTGTGTTTAGAATGATGTAGTTCAAATGCATCAACTTCATAAATACGAAGTTGGAAATATCCTTGGATATATGATGAAGCATAATTCCTTCATAATTAATGATCATGATGATTATATAGGCATATGCAGTTATAAAATTATGCTAAAGCAATGTTAAACCTTGTCCCCAAAAAACCACGAAAATCGAAATGTCGAAACTGTTTGAATGTTTTTGATGCATTTACAATTTAATAAAAATTCTGTTGAATATTTTGGAACTAATTTCACTGAGATCTGTTGCTTCCCAGTTATTCAAAAGTTTATCTGTATGGTAGAGTAGAAAATGGATAAAATAAAATAAACAAAGAACGATTATAGTTGCGGTTGTCCACTAGATAGTCTGAATAGCTTATACAAATAATTTAAGCAGAATGTTGGAAAGTTCCGCGCTGTATCGGAAGTTTAAAAGTTGCCCATAATATAGAGGGCTACAGCAGAAAGTTGTAATTATACAATGTATGCACGTTTCTGGGTACACCATACATGGTACACCGCAAAGCTCTTGCTGTATACCAGGCAGAGTCCCACCAGACTGCAGCCTAAAAGTTAATTAACACACGGCATGCTGCGCGGAAGTTTTCGGCGTGGTTCGTCAGATCTGACGAGTTGTCCACCAATATTCACCACTCGTTCTACATACTGGAGAAGTTACATTGGGGCCGCCAGGCCCATCCGCAGGAAGGCTCCACTAAAGGTCGGATATGAGGGACGCTTCTTCTATTCAATTAGTTGCCCCCCCCCACCCTTTCCCGGATGGCCGTCCGAGGGCTTACAAAAACTGAGATGCGGATGCTGCGATTGCAGACCAGAGACTAAGAACTGAAATCGGAGAGGCACTGCTGCGGTTGTAGGTAATCAGCAGTCAGTAAGCAGTTGCCCACGCCTTGTACTGCTCCGGTCACACTACCTACCACTTGCTCTCTCTCGTCGAAGTGTGATCTCAATTCTTGGTTTTGCGCTTCTTTTATGCTACTCGTGACGTCATAGGGAGGACGCCCAGCCAATCAGCGAGAGGGGGGGGGGGATCTGTAGCCAATCAGCGTGTAGATAGGAAGGGTGAGGACGTTATCACGTGATAGACTTCCTCCCCATTCACTTAGTACATACACGTGTTTATGACGTCCTTGAAATATTTTAAAAATAATTTTAACGAGCTAAATTAGGATAACTCGCCATTTCTGGCCAGATTTAAAAAAGGTAAGTAGTTTTAGAATCTTCGTCTCATTCCGGTCCTGATCGGTACCAAGAACGACGAGAATAGTTTGAATTTATAGAAATTACGTGCACCAACCCGGTACACTTTAGTATGCATTCTCTCCCAACACTGACACGTATTGTCAGGGAAGCTCTGACGTGCGTGCATGTGTGCTACGAGACCTAACGGACGTAGACATTTCACAGATACCTCTCTCAAATGGCTTTATACATGCGTACTATCCTACTCAAGGGGATGTGCTCGGAACGTACCCGGAGCGCTCGTCCTGTAACCAGCTGAGCTGGGACGGTTGGTACCCGTCCGGCCTAACCTCGCTACACCACCCCCTCCTAGTTTGACACCTGTGGCAAATGATACCGCATCGCGGATCGAAAGCACAGGAGCATGCTAGGTGAGAATTATAGACTTCTAGAGTTGGCGAGTAGCCGAGAGGAGTAGTGATGTGAGACACGTAATTTATCGGAGCGGATTTGGTCAGAGATGCCCTTTGGATGGGGATGGACATCTCCGGTTACACGATGGTTGGTACTCTGTCATAGTTTTTAAGTACCATGAATATTCGAGCCGAGAGTCTGCTGAACAGACTGCTTCCCTGGCCACCACCAGTCATAGTGGTGACCGTGGTGCAGGATGCCACCTCCTCTGAAACAGCTGACTCTAATATCTGAAGATGGACAGTCAACAGATGACGAGTGGAGTGTGAAATGGACAGGACATGCGATGTCCGAACTTGGTGCGGAGATGAAGGACGCCAGTTTGAGGGGGGGGGGGGGTAGTGTTGCTACTGGATAGGGTGCAACTTGGAGTGGTGGTGGTCCGGCGTTTTTATGGCTTGGAGGGGGAGTGCACCAAGTTGTATGGTGTTCCTGTTGACTGGAACAGGCCAAGGCCTCATCAAGCCTCTTCACTTCCATGCTATTTATTATATGTTCCACCACGCAAGAAGCATGGCCCGGGGCAGCCTCAGCTTCTGCCTGGGGTAACTCTATAATTGGGGTAATAGCAATAGTAATAAGTTGGTGTGAATGGGAAGAGGTTGGCGGAACAACTTTTCCGTCCTTCCCCTTCGACAGCACAAATGAGAAAGTCTTCAGATACAGCTTCCCAGATCGTGTAGACCCACTCTGAGGAGGGAGACGGAGAGTACGTAGCTTGTCATCGTCCTAAGCATTAGTCATATGTTCGCCGGACTCCTGGCTTGGTAGGAGAGTGGTCGAACTGGCACCGTGGTGCTCTGGACTAACGTTGGGAATACATGTCTCCGTAGAGTACTGGTGCTATGTGGATCACCCAGTCCGAGCTCTGGCACTGGGTCATCGCTAACACAAGGTTTAAGTCAATCGAAGTGGATGACTGCCACCAGGCCGTCTGAGGCGCAGATCCAGTAGGTCACGTCCGACTTCTTACCTACTACCACATAGGGGCCTTTCCACTGGTAACTCAGTTTACTCGGCACGTTTGCAGACCGTCGCAAATCGTGAACCCAAACCATTTTCCCCCCTCATATGGGTCTCCATGCACTCGCCAGTCATGCCATGTTTTCTGACGTCGGTGTGCAGTGGATAATGATTCTTTTACTAGCTCATGGGCCTGTTCTATCTGTTGCTGCATGAGTTCTACATAGAGAGATGGTGAATTTTTCTCTCCTAGAATTCTGGGCATGGCCAGATCCAAGGGTAAGGCTAATTCACTGCCCAACATTAACCGAGCAGAGGTATAACCCGTGCTCAAATGAATTGAAGTGCAGTATGCCATAGGCATGTATGAGAGTCATAAATCTCAATCACGACAATCAAGGCGTGTTTCCTTAGTCAAAATCTTCGCGAGAGTTCTGTTGAATCTCTCTACCATCCCGTCACTGCGCAGATGGTATGGAGTTGTTCTTGTTTTGACTATGTGGAACAATTTGCAGAGCTCGGAGATCAGCCAGCTCTCAAAATTACTTCCTTGGTCGGAGTGTAATTCATAGGCCATACCGATGTGGCAGAACACATTGCTAGACAAGACCTCTGCTACTGTGGATGCCTCTTGGTTCGGCAAAGCAAATGCTTCTACCCACTTCGTAAAATAATCTTGCAATACGAGGATGTACTTGTTTCCTTCATCTGTCATATTCAAGTGTCTGAGCGCATCAAAGCCACTCACTCCCACGGTACACCAACAATTTTAACTTGTAAAGGGGCATAATGGTGCTGGCCAACAGCTCGTCTTTGGCATGGGACACATTTGCCAACCGATGCCTTTACACTATCGCGCATTCCGATCCAGTGGAATATCTGTTTGATATGGTCCGCAATATGCTCTACAGCTAAATGTCCAGCGTTGTCGTGAAATTGTTCTAATATCACGATTCTGTAATGCTCAGGAATTACTATCTAGTTGTTGATGTAGAGGACACCATTTTGGACATGACACTCCTCAAACCTCTGATAGTAATATTTAGCTGTTGCGGAAAGTGGGCTATCAGATTCCTTGGGAGGACATACCCCCTCCTGGATCCATGCATATATATTTCATGTTTGCTTGTTCATGAGTGACTGTCTCCAGATCCCACTCTGCGCACGACAGCTCAGGGAACACGGAAGATGGCTGTGTTGCATGTGTCACTGGTGGCCATTCCTGTTCGTCCTTGAGCCCAATTCTGCTCAAGGCATCAGCATTTCCATGCAGCTTGCCAGGTCTATGAACAACATTGAAGATAAAGGCTTGCATGGATTCCTGCCACCTCACTACCTGGCCCTCCAGATTTTTTAGGTTTCTGAGCCAGCGTAGTGAGGCGTGATCGGTATGAAGTGTAAATGGGCGTCCGTACAGAAAGTGCTTGTAATATTTGACAAAATACACTGCAGCTAACAATTCCTCTTAGTGGTCGCGTAACGTTTCTCCGTTTTATTCAGAGTATGCGAACCATAACCCAGTACCTGCTCTGTTCCATCTACTGTGACTTGAGATAGAACTGTACCTATTGCATAAGCAGATGCATCAGTGCCTAAGATGAAATCGAGGTTAGGGTTAGGATGAGAAAGAATTGGCGTGGTTGTCAAATGTTCCTTCAGCACCTGAAGGAACCTTCACACACTTGTCCATCCACTCGAATGGTCGATCTTTTTTCGGTGATTTGAAATAACGGGGATGCAATCTCACTAAAGTGATGGATGTATCGACGATAGTACTGGCAGAGACCGAGGAAACTTCGGGTGTTGGTGACTGAAGTGTGTGTGTGGGGGGGGGGGCGGTTTGCCACTCCGCTATTGTTTTGGTTTTTGAAGTCTGAGTAGCTACTCCATCGGCGGATATGACCTGTCCTAGGAACTCGACGCTCTGTGTGAAAAGATGACACTTGTTGGGTTTGAGCTTGAGGTTTGCGGCATGAACCCGCATAAGAAACTTGTCCAAATTGGACAGGGTCTGCTCAAACGAAGAGCCAAAAACGATTACGGCGTCGATGTAACAGAGGCAGATCTCCCATTGTAGGGTAGTTAGTACCTGCTCAATGAGACATTCGAACTTTCCAGGAGCGTTGCACAAGCCATAGGGTATCTTGCAGAATTGGAAAAGACCGTCTCTGCATATGATTGGGGTCTTCTCCCGGTCAGCCTCATCCATGGCTACCTGCTAGTACCCACTAGCTAAGTAAAGGGTACAAAACCACTTGGCTCCGGACATGGAATTTAAGGCCTGATCACGCTTGCACCCATTGGCCTTCCTGGTATTTCCAATTGCAACTGCTGCATGGACCGCTTAGTAGTCTACATAGGATGCAGCCTAGGCTAGATGCCTTTTCCATATATGTGTATGAGATTAAGGACCATGCCCATAAAAACATGATTGAGGAACATGGGCCATGGGACAATTTGTCTAACATGAGATCGAGAACCATGTTCATAAAAACATGATTGAGGAACATAGCCCACGATCTTGTCATGTTACGCCCTCTCACGCATACACCCTCCTGCTTCCAAAAGTATCACTTTTCATGATGTCTGATCACAGGTGGCATGACTCGCAATACAAATACTTGCTATGGCCTGACTGTACATTGAGCCATCTTGACCACACAGATGAACTAACATGATAAAGATGACCGGCCAGCAACACAGTCGATAGCGATCGCCATCTGAGATCACACCCAGGGGCAACTGACGGTCTGATCCGTATCTATCTGCCAACAGTATACGAACTTTGACCATTTTCCCCGGCCTTGCCTGCAGGACTATCATCTAGCAAAGACAGATACAAATCTAGAGATATTTTTGTGTCCTGGGTGTGGATTGTCATCCACGCACTACGCATGTCCACTTGCTGAGATAGGATAAACCAAAAGTCTCAGTAGCCCTAACAGTGCGCCGACTAGATGGTACCACAGTAGGATGTCAATTCACCCTTCGTTAGACACAGAGGCCTTCAGTATCTCCTTTGCACTATATTACAGATTTCATGTGCCCCCGGACACTTGTGAGCCCACTGCCACCTGTTACAGACATCCCTTTGAGGAGCCTATCCCTCTCGGGTATCCGTGGTAACGGATATGCATCTTTGATACTAAGATCATTAAGGCAGTGGTAGTTGATGCAAAACCGCAAAGATCCATCCTTCTTGTCTGCTAGTACAATGGGTCTGGCCCAGGAGGATGCCGAGGACTCTATGATGCCTGTCCACAAAATGTCATTCATTTGTTGATGTGCTTCCGCCTCCTTGTGAATGGGAAGACGTCGTATGGGCTGTCGAATGGGTCGACTATTTCCGGTGTCGATGGAGTGTCGCACGAGGCGGTTTCTCCCAGATCTATGTCTCCGGCCAAAAAACTTTCACGATACTTATGTAATATATGTCGTACATCACGTTTGTGAGATTGAGTTAAACCAACCTGTGGCATGCAAATAAATGTCATGCAGGTTTTTGGGTAAATCATCCTCAGAAGTTGTTGCTGGTGTAGGTGAGGTGAGGTGTGTCTCCAGTGATATCACATCCACCAGATGGCTACAACGAACTCCCGGTACTGGTGTCATCGGGTCTGCTGTGCCATTGAATACCATAAATGGTATATGATCCTTGTTGGTGGTGTCCACAATCATCTGGGGACTTGCACATTGTGAGGCGATCATGTAATCGGGGTCGGATGTCATTTTAGCTATGGGCCTCGCATAGATCGTCCTTGGACGTTATTTTGGCAAGAGGCACCGCATAGATCGTACTAGCCAGGTCAATCATTCTGTGCATACTTGGGATCTCAGACTGCTCCACCCATCCAGCAAGTGACAGGTTACACCGTCTCATGCATATACCCTCCAACTTCCTAAAGAATCACTTTTCAGGACCTCTGATCACAGGAGACATGACTCGCAATACGAACGCTTGCCATGGCCTGACTGTACATTGAGCCATCTTGACCACTCATAACCAAGAACGAGTTGATGAACTCATCAAGATGACCAGCTGATGCCCCAGTCGACAGCAATTACCATCTGAGCTCATGCTCAGGGGTAACCGACGGTCTGATCCGTACCTATCTGCCAACAGAGTACAAACTTTGACCGTTTTCCCTGGCTTTGCCAGCAGGCCATCTCTAGCAAACACAGCGAACTTCTAATCTGACAGGTGTGGACTATAATCCACGTACCACACACGTCCACTTACTATTACCAAGTTCAGCAGCCCGAACAATGCGCCGACTAAACGGTACCACAGTAGGATGTTAATTCATCCTTCGTTAGACACGGAGACCTTCAGTATCTCCTCTGCACTATACGTTGTCTTGTTTCGTTATGTGTCTCCGGACTCCGGCGAGCCCACTGCAACCTATTCGTCACACCACTTGAGGAGCCTATTCCTCTTGGTATGGCGACAACGTTCTGATAGGACGAGATGCGGGACATGGTGCATGACGGGCAGGACATTGGTCACCTGATGATTCGGGTGAACGTAATGGTCATGAAGAATTGGTGTGTCCCCGTAGGTGTCTTTGTCATGGTCAACCACGATCTGGCAAAGGTGTTGGGTGTTTATCGCGGATATCCGACAATGTGATGTATTGAGTACCTGCCTGCGAGGCATCACAGAAGGTCCCCTCGCTGATCGGCAAATACTTGTGTTGATTCGGTGCTGGTAGTTCCGCACCGGGGAAATTTCTGGCATAGTCGGTGAGCACACATGCAGTTCTCCCATCAAATGATGCTAGTTCCATATCCAAGGAGTGCTGATCATCGAATGAAGGAGACTAAAATGAGTGTGTGTTAAGGGGTAGGCGTGGGTTCGCTTCTCATTCGAGCCCCACATTGGGTGCCAATTGTAGCTCGCGGGGGATTGCGCTGGTCCATCCTGCTGCTCCGGTCCATTGCACTGCATGTACAGGATGCGCGGGAGGTCTGGTTAGCTGTGGTTCTCGGGGTTATGGATCCCATATCATGACTCTCCGAAAGGTACAAAGACCGACTTCTAGAGCCATTGCCGCCAAGATTGAACCTCACCGTCTCATCCCAACTATTTGTGTCACCGGTATGACGGTCCATAACTCAATTTATGAGCCCAGACATAATAATTAAAAATAAACTATACAAACAACGGTACTCGTTTGTTAGCACGGGAGAGAAAATATACAATACATAGAACTAAGTTGGTGTCTTGTTAACATGGATTCGTCAGAGGTACCTCACAGATCCTTATATATCCATGAGGTATCCCTGAAAGGGAGCGTCCTAACAAGACCACTTACATAGTTTAATATAAACCATTATACCACTGACAAAAAAAATATTATTGTTTCGAGAGGAAAGTGCCTCACGCAGGCCTCTGTCATTGGAAAATTCTGTCAATGCCGAAGCGGAGGAAGAGAGCTGGCAAAAAGGGCCACTCTCTTGTTCAAACCTATGCTAAGTGTAGCGTGAGTCAACCTAGTGAAATTATAATTAATGTGATTCACGCTGTATTACGTGAAGATGGGGGTGGATGATTTCCGTAGAATTTCACACCATCATCTTATGTAAGTCCAAGATACTGTATTGGTAGTTGCTGGCTGTATTTATGCGGTCCTTCTGCTAAATCCTAAACTACCAGTTAGTTGTTAGATTTATATCCAAGCTTTGGCTGCAAGTGGCAGGAATTTCTACCTATCTTTGATGCATGAGCCTGACTGGTGAAGATGCTCGGTTTCCCTAAGGTCACCCTCCGGAGCATCTCCCTCAGAAAGGCAGCGAGCGCACATGTTACAGAGTGACAGCTTCAGAATCACATAACGATCTGGTTACATATCACACCGCAACCACATACAACATTACTAGGACAAATCACTATTACACAAGCAATTTGAAAAGCGCATCAAAGTTTATGGCGGGGGTGAGAGGCAGATACCCATCCCTAGTGACCTTCCCGTGAGGGCGTGGTGGGTTCCAAGACCGCACCCAGTCACTGTACGAGTTAGATGAAGATCTGCATCCTATCTGTCACCGCATGTGTCGGGGGAGGACCATATGAGATCCAGATCCTGGGACTAATGTTTGCCTGTCTTTAGGGGTAAGTTCCATGATGCCCAGAGATGCACTACTGGCTGGTTAAAATAAATATATTTTCGCAGTGCTTCGTACTTTGGCGGGGTTATCTATGCTAACTGGTATCTGAAGATACAGAGGAGGTGTATGCGAAATTGACACTGGTCTTCACCGCTTGGAAACCCCAATAGTGTCCCAAGTCGGATCATGCCAACATTGCGATGGGCGTTCCAGACAATTAATAATCTATGCGCCTGGAGGAGTGTAGGAAGAGACAATCGCTCAATATAATAAGAGGCCCCAAGGTAACTGCCCAATTTTACACAATCTAGCTGGTGTGCTGTGTTACATATCCGCTACATCCAGAAAAGAGGCTTATACAAATGACTCCTAAAGCGCGGTTGTCCCTAACTACT
Organism: Chaetoderma sp. LZ-2023a; assembly: GCA_034401795.1. NCBI lineage: Eukaryota > Metazoa > Mollusca > Caudofoveata > Chaetodermatida > Chaetodermatidae > Chaetoderma > Chaetoderma sp. LZ-2023a. Next base: position 69,879,799 of record CM067372.1, read on the forward strand.
TTTAAACCTATCCTATTGAGCTAGAATAGCCAGGTTTAGTCGATCACATGTCATGTTCGTGCAATGAGAACATGAACAGTGACCTCAGTGTAAAATTGATGCTGGGGGTAAAGTGATGCAGATTTATTGTTGCTGTATGGTATAGCCTAGTGTACTGCAGTCCTAGTACTTTATATATAAACAAACAAAACAAGTAACTAGGATCGCTGCTGCCATATATATATATATATAAACTAACTATCACAGTATTGACAATAAATCAGGTCATAGGACCTTGCGGTGCTTGTTAGTCATAAGCACAAAAAAATAAGGATAATATTTACATTAACGATATAAATTATAAAATGCGGTCTCAGACGACCGGTCAGTACCTATTAGTAATCAGTACCTGTAAAGAAATGAATAAATACAATAATACAAAAATATAACTAAATGAGTACCTATTAGTCATCGGTATGGAAAAAGTTCATCAGTCATCGTGGATGATACGCTACAGATGAGGAACGCGAGATGGCACGATTCTGAAGTTACTGGGAAATCTCTGCAGGAGAACTGTTGATGCGGCTCACACTCGAGGATGGTGAAAAAGAACGATTATAGTTGCGGATGTCCACTAGATAGTCAGAATAGCTTATACAAATAATTTAAGCAGAATGTTGGAAAGGTCCGCACTGTATCGGAAGTTTGAAAGTTGCCCATAACATAGAGGGCTACAGTAGAAAGTTGTAATTATACAATGCATGTACATTTCTGGGTACACCATACATTCACTGCATAGCTCTTGCGGCATACCAGGCAGCGTCCCACCAGACTGCGGCCTAAAAGTTAATTAACACACGACATGCTGTGCGGAAGTTTGATAGCCACTTTTCAGCGTGGTTCGGCAGATCTGCCGAGTTGTCCATCAAGATTCATTATGCGTCCTTTTGCGCATATATACGCATAAAAATGGCAGAGGGACGCATACAAATGAACCCTCTGCATCCCCAAGCACGCACGAGGGACGCAGTAAAAAGTGTAACGGAAACTGATAACTTTGCGTGCGCTTAATTATCGATTATATTATCGTGTGTGTATATTTATTTGTGCATGTTTTTACTTTAAAAAATATACCTAATGTATTGTGTTCAATAAAAACGAACTTACTGCGTTGTTTAAGACTGTGATTTGTTGTATGTTTTCTTGCACAACTCAAAGTTGTTAATGCCCATAAATCAGATTCAACCGCCAAAATTAATTGTAAACACAATCCCCAGATCATCCTTAGTATTCCATTTGATCTAATTTTTTAAATATAAATAATGAGTTTACAAGTCCGATGTCAGTCGCCTTGTTTGGCCTACAAATTGCAAAAATACCCGCCATGTTGTTGTCTGTTGTGCTAAACGTCAGTGTGACGTATTTGATTGGGTAACAGCGGAATTTCCCTCTAGAGGAACTCACGCTTGAGAAATCCAATACAACTTATCAAGCGTATACAAACGTGTTTGGGCGTCTTAACCCTTTCACAGCTCAGAACATTGGACAGATCACAAAGTTGTTATCACTAATATGCTGAGTATTTTAAAATTAATTTGCGCATGCCTACTTGCCTAAAGCACGACTTACAGGCAAAATATATTTTTCTATTTACTTATCAAAATATCTAAAATCGATTAGGATGGGGATCTTGCCCGCAGCCTGGATCCAGTCTGTTGGACTGGATCCACAGTTTATCGAGTTGTTAGAGGCTATTTTTAGCAAGCAGCTCATGACCAAGGGCCAGCTCCCTGCGGCCTCCAGGGAGGTGCGGGCAAGGTGTCGTATTCCACGGGGGGAATACGACAGGTATGGTGTGGGACCATCGGTTACGGAGGATGACCGATGGGTTCTGGGTGTCCAGAGTGCTGGGGTGGGTGGCCCCCATCCGGCACTGGTGGACAAGTCCCAGGCACACCATGAGGAAGTCCTGTCCCTATGTGATGAGGGTGTGAGGGCAGCTATGAGTGCTGTCAACCACTCTTATCGCCTTCTTCAGTCGGTGTGGGCTGAAGCGGGGGCAGGCCACCCTGTGCCACCTGTGGTGCTTTCGTGCGTCAATGACGGCCTGGTGCTGTCTATGGATGCACTGGCAAGGGTGCAGGCGCGTGTTATAAAGTCCAGGAGGCAAATGGTTCTTGACCATATGCATCCGGCTACGGCCGTCAGGGAGCGTCTTCTTGGGATGCCCCTGACAGGCCCTAGCATCTTCGGTGGCCAGGCGCGGGCCAACCTAGAGGACACTGCTAGCATTGCGCAGAATCGGTTGGTGGTAAACTTACAGCTGGAGCTAGTGCGTCAAGCGCACGCACTAGGGGCTGTAGGGAAGCCGTTGACTGTTCAACCTTCCAAGAAACAGAAGAAGCATAAAGGCAAGGCGAAAGCTAAGCCTAATGCAGCTTCTGCTTTGTCTGGATTTTCTCAGCCGCCGCCGGCGAAGAAAGCCAGGAAGGTTGTGGAGGCGCCTACCCTGAGGGTACGAGAGCTCCCTTCGTATCCGCCTGGACAGCACCTGTGCGACAGGAACAGCGGTGCCAGTTAGGCCTGCCGAGCCAAGACCGAAATGGTTCTCTCTCTCTCTCTCGTTAAGAAAGGGGGGGGGGAGCGGACGGTGAGCCAGACAACCCCGGTAGGCGTCGAGGCATCTATAGTGGGTGGAAGGCTCATGCTTTTCGTCGAGGCTTGGCGAGGTGTTACGTCAGACAGTCTGGTCCTGGGATGATTATCCCAGGGATACATGCCGGAGTGGTGGGACTTTCCACCCCAGAATCTGTCTTTGGCACCTGTCTGGACACCCGTACCAAGGGAACCAGACAAGTTAGAAGCCATTCAAAACGAAGTGTCAGGTTTGCTTCTGAAGGGAGCAATAAAACCAGCAAACCAGAACACCCCAGGCTTCTATTCAAATATGTTCCTTGTCCCCAAGAGCACAGGGGGATGGAGACCCGTACTCAATCTGAGGCCATTAAATTGGTTTATCCATACGCCTCGGTTCCAGATGGAAACGCCGAGGTCGGTAATGGCGGGGTTGAGGAAGGGAATGTGGTGTGTATCGATCCATCTGAAAGATGGATAATTCCAAATTCCAATGAACAGGAGTTGTCACAGGTTTCTGAGATTTGCGTTTCAGAATCAAGTATGGGAGTTTATTGTTCTCCCGTTTGGCCTGTCGACAGCTCCAAGGGTTTTCACAAGAGTGGTCTTTGCGGTGACAGCATTTCTCAGAAAAGAGAACGTGGCGCTACACACCTACATAGACGACTGGCTGATCAAAGCAGACTCGGCAGCCAGGTTGGACGTGGATACTGCTCTGACTCTGAAGTTACTTTCAGATCTAGGCTGCATAGTCAACAAGGAGAAATCCGAGTTGACACCCACTCAACATTTCGTTTATTTGGAGATGCGATTCGATCTCGAGGAGGGCAGGGTTTACCCATCAGAGCCCAGAGTGGTGTCTCTGTTAGCCATCCTCAAGAGTTTTCGAGTGGGAAACCACATTCAGGCGAGGCGGTTTCTTCAGATGATGGGCATGATGGTCTCCATGGAGCAGGTGATCATGTACGCGCTCTAATGCGAAGACCTATCCAGTTGTATCTGATGTCTCTGTAGAAACAGAGAACAGAACCCCTGTCAAAACTGGTGCCAGTTTTGGAGCCGATATTATCGCATCTTGTATGGTGGAAAGAGCGTCAGAATCTCCTAGTAGGGGTTTCGCTGCACCTACCCCACCCCCAGCTATCCGTGTACACGGATGCATCGTTGGAGGGGTGGGGGCCTGCCTGGGAGAGCACCAGGTCTCAGGCACATGGACTCTCCAGGAGAGTCAGCTGCATATCAATCTGTTGGAAATGATGGCAGTGGAACTGGCGTTGGAAGAGTTTCTTCCGATGGTCAGGGGCAAGGTGATATTGATACGGTCGGACAATTTGACGGTAGTATCATACATAAATCGCCAAGGCGGGACCAGGTCACCCACGCTGTGTATCAAGGTGTGGCACTTGATTCAATGGTGCAGGAATTACTCAGTTGTTTTGAAAGCAGCTCACATTCCTGGGCGATTGAACATTCTGGCGGATGCTTTGTCTCGCAGACAGAGAATTCTGCCAACAGAATGGTCCCTCAACCCTCCAGTTCTACGAAGGATCTTCGAGCATTGGCGCAAACCCAACGTAGACTTGTTCGCCACAAGGGAAAATGCTCAAATCATGACTTATGTCTCGCCGATTCCAGATCCAAATGCCGTCGATACAGACGCTCTGGCGATAAGCTGGAGGGGGATGCACGCATATGCGTACCCACCCACCATTCTTCTGCCAAAGGTATTGGTGAAGATCAGGGAGGAACCGTGTCTGGTCCTGCTAATAGCGCCGTATTGGCCCAGCAGGGCGTGGTTCACGGATCTGCTAGATCTGCTTGTGGAAAACCCAGTGCAGTTGCCCGAGATTCCGAACATAATCTCCCAGGCCAAGGGACGCTTCCTACACGAGCGTCCCGAAATGTTCAAATTGACTGCGTGGATGTTATCAAACAACGTTCCACGTCGGAAGGCTTTTCTCGACAAGCTGCTGATTGCATCGTGGCTGCAAGAAGGAGGTCAACCTTCAAGTCATATAACAACAAGGTTAACAGATTTGCAGACTGGTGTGAAGAAAAGGGTATTGATACCTTTCAATCCACTATTCAGCAAATAGCAGACTTTCTCTGTGAGCTGTTCTTTTCAGGACTTGCTCCCGTCACAATTGCTGGTGCGGATCCATAGCAGACGCGGAACCATGGCCAGACACGGGCGCCAACGGCACCCCACGTCTGACCGCCGGAGCAGGCGAGATAGGTGTGTGCCACGCCTAGCCCGGCACACCCGTCACCGTGTCGGCTGGCATCACACCAACCATCACGGGACCGGTGCCCGGTACCAGATTGGCCTCAACCACAGGCGGAGCCGCTGCCCTGGCTTGTGCCAAGCCAGACAGATGGAGGACGGTTCCGTCCAGGACGGAATCGACCTCCATCTTCTCCACCCGTGGCATCACAGGCCGCAGCAACCTTTCCTCCTCAGCCTCCTCGTCTTCAGACCCCGAAGAGTCGTCACTAGACGAAGAAACCATGGAGCTGTCCTGGCGGACGCCTCCCATTCCTGACAGACCGGCCACCGCTACTGGACCACCCGGAGGTGGCCGCAGAGAGACAGAACCCGTCAGGCCGGAGCCCGACGGGATTGCCAGGGGGCCGTATAGGGACAGCTCCCTCGGTGACCAGTCCAGAACCCTGTCCAAGGACAGGGTCCGTACCAACCATGGGGAGAGACTGCCCAACAACCTTCGGCAGCAGGGACGACACCAGCGTGGGCAGAATGCTATGCAGAAAGTCCTGCATAGCCGGACCAAACCACGCCGGCGGTGCCATCTCCGCCACCTCCAGCTGAGGACGTGGAGCGCCCCCACCGGCTGAACCGGACGCTCCACGATTTAACCTCGGACCGCCTGACCCCACGTCAGACCCAGCCAAATCCTTCTGGGCAAGGAACTTCAACATCATATCCGCGGACCACACTGCACACACATTACACCTACTATCAAGGTTACATGCAGTACATCTAAAGCAGACATGGTCCTTAAATAGAACCCGTACGAACTTGTGGCACTCGTCACATGATGGCGGGGCTGGCTTGGCCTATAAATAAGCACAAACCTACAATAAGCAAGCGGAACGAGACATGGATGGAAGGCAGACAATTAATTCTCAAATAATTTGACCATAAATTAACTGTACCCCTCCCGCACCCCACCCCGCAACGTTACAGCAAAGATCGCATTGATTATGATGACAAGAACGAAGCAGGCATTAAATACACCCATAATTGATCCTCCAGGATGTATAACGGAACCAGGAATCATATCGCATAGCATTCGGGGTATATTTACCATCAATATAAATTATACTCCTAGCAAAAGACAAAACGATACGTGAAGAAACAACAAAATGTAAACAAACTGCTGTAGCCCACGGTAAATCCGCAGACCACACATCTTAATCAAGAATTTTGAAACCACCGATCATTGCAAACAGATCGTGATAACACGCAAAACTTGACCATTCCAAAGTTTTCTGGTACCATTTTTAGTACGCAGCACCCAGAACAAGATGCGCGAATTAATGAAAAAAATTTCTTCACATAGACATCCGAGCACCACGGGGGTGACGTCACCCGCTCGGATCTTATGGAGAACGACGTCAGCCGATATTCGTGTTACAAAACACCGTAGCTAACACCTATTTTCATATCTGCCAATCGCCTGTTGGGGTTAAAGAAGGCGACCATCCGGCATATCTAGTTGTTAACACACGTCCCAGATTCTTTGTGGTCAGAAATTGGAACATGTGACACAACGAAATTTAGAGACCTAAGTCTTTTAACTATGGAATAATAAGGAAATATACGACCTGGTTATCATCGGCGGTATCCATATTATCCAATTATCCTTGCAAGAGAGTCACTAGCTATCACAATCACAGTTAAACAAAGACATAGTTTTTTATTTCTCAATCTTTCCACTGCAAAAAGCATGTATAGCTCTTGTTGCTGTGCAAACAAGAATGAGCTCTATGGTAGACGGGTACTCGGCAGTTGGGAGCCGAGTACCCGGTTCCAAGGAGTCGGTAAAGCTGTCTAACTCTATAGTCCTAGAGCCAGCTGTCAAGGTCAGCTGTATATCAGAAGTAACAGAATGGTGAGTATTGATCGAAGGAGAACACAGAATACATATTTTTGAAAATTTACCACTGCATAGTTAATATTCTATATATATATATATATATATACATTGACAGTATTTACACAATGTCATAACTAGTGCTTTCAACATGTTTAATAAAGTACTTTATAATTAGATCAATGTGTTGTGTTTATTTTAAGAAAAAAACATGGGACCCCCATATTTCAGATGAGGACCCCATGGGACCCCCCGATTTTACAGTGGGACCCCCAAATCTGAGTGTGGGGTCCTTGGGACCCGCAAAAATCAGATGTTGTGGGCAACACTGGTTCTACATACTGGAGAAGTTACATCAGCGCCGTGAGCCCCATCCGCAGGAAGGCTCCTCTAAAGGTCAGATATGAGGGACGCTTCTTCTATTCAATTAGTTGCCCCCGGATGGCCGTCCAAAGGCTTACAAAAACTGAGATGCGGATGCTGCGATTGCGGGCCAGAGACTAAGAGCTGAAATCGGAGAGGCACTGCTGCGGTTGTAGGTAACCAACAGTCAGTAAGCAGTTGCCCACGCCTTGTACTGCTCCAGCCACACAACTTACCACTTGCTCTCTCTCGTAGAAGTGTGGTCGCGATTCTTGGTTTTGCGCTCCTTTTATACCCCTCGGGGGGGGGGGGGGGGGTGGCTGCTCGGAACGTACCCGGAGCGGTCATCATGTATCCAACTGAGCTGGGACGTCCGTACCCGTCCGGCCGATCCGCGCTACACTACTGATGGGAGGTCATGCTTATGAAATAAATAATTTCAAAGATACACACAATATTAACCCTATGATTTTAAATAAAACCATTTACATTACATATTTATTATTGAATTCATAGCACATGTCTATAATGTACGTATATAGAAAATGCTATGTAACAGGTAAATTATATATTATATAGCTGTAACAGCTTTCACAGTATAGTGAATTGCGTCCATAATCATGGTTTCATTCTGTCGCCTTTTTTTAACACAATATCAAAATTTGAGTTTTCGGAGTTACGCTGCCAAAACTCTTCTACGATTCCTTAACATGTACCCAGCACGACCTCAAAACCTGTAATTGTAGCAATAATTTGATTTAGACGCCCTATGAATCCTAAATGTCGAAATTTGGTGAGAATTGACCATATATAACGAGGCAGACGCGCTAAGTCTTTTTCTGATTGGTTGAAAAGTAAATCATGACAGACATCATTGGGAGTAGAAATGGACTAACATGTAGCTACTAAAGCCTGAATATCTTTCTTTAGCGGCATGATAAAAGCTTAAAATTACCTGCATGGTTTATGAGTGGCACGATATTTTTCGGAGACGACATTTTTCGGATACCAGTACCATGTATTTTATGCGCCTAAGGTGGTCGTTAGAGACAGGGTCTGAGGATGTAGGCCGCATATAAGATAGGAAAGTCTAATTTATAGCTGCCAATGTTTGGCTACTTAAAGCCTTTTATTGGGTCGGTTTCAACAAATGATTTATGGATCAGTAGATACCACCTTTAGTTATGCAGTACTTTGTCCTCTGTTGAAAGATAATTCTTCTTTATATGTTCTTCCCTAATCTACCTAATCAACAATTAAAAATTTTGATCAAGGGCCAAGTAGGCCTAAGCGTGCCCAGGTGCGCGTAAACGAATTTATAGGATAATCCGCAAATGTTAGGCCTGTGACGGCATGTTTAATACACAATTAGCGTACACAATGTTCATCCCTTAATTTTGAAATTATTGGTTGGTTTGGTTAGCTATCTAGAGTTCCTACTTTCTAGATCCCATTCAGATTCAAGCCATTTTATATGTATGGCGGTCTTCCATATTCTCGCGGTAGTTACGACAATCGACGTCACAATAAAATAAATAAATCTCTGACTGAAATGTGGTTGGGATTTGAATGTCAGTCCTATTTCCCTAATTGTCCACAAAATCTAATCCAATTTTGTGCATAGAAAGGTTTTTGTATCAC